>CM060975.1:106437093-107689593 GCA_030765065.1 Deroplatys truncata
AATTTTAGGGTGGAATGCAATACCTTCTCTACCTGTATGTGGTAGAGAACGCAAAAAGAAACAGTATCAAAGCATCCGTTTTCAAGATACTGAAAATATCATGGTTTTAAAGACAATAACTTCGTTCACAACACCTAAGCACTGTCTGTTCATCAGCTCCGGGGAATGAAGGGGAGAGGCGAGGTACCCCACGTTATTCTTATAGAGCTTATAAACATCTCTGCCATCATGGTTATGTTGCTCTTGTCAACTTAGCATTATAGTTACTGTGATACAAGTGTGGGTGCGTCATTGGAGAACGCGGAAGAGTTGGAAAATACGAGGCGAAGTCTTGTATTTTCTACTCACGAGATTCTTAAACCCGTGGCCGAGTGGTTAGACCGCTCGCCTCTCACCGAGGCGACCCGGGTTCAATCTCAGGGACCCGCATGTGGGATTTGTGGCGGACAAAGCGGGGTCTGGGCGGGTTTTCTCCGGGTTCTCCGGTTTCCCCCGCCATTCATTCCACCAAATGCTCCATCATCACCTTTCCTTTCATTCATTTCACCATCATTTCGTTTCATCTACTTCCTTCCTCCCATACCAGGCATCGGGCTGATCACCCATCCTGGATATTCTGTCTGATCCGTTAGTGTCTGTAAGTCCTGGGGATGTAAGTCCTACATAAGAGGAGGTTAAACAGATAAAGAAGAAGAAGAGATTCTTAAACGCTTTAACGCATGTGTATTGTATACTATTTTTGACGACAGTGAACAATAGAAGTAGTACTTACGCAAAAATAAAATTAATAATTCACTAACAGCACTTGCACATGGTAGTTCCAGTATCAAGTTCACTAACATCAACCTTGGTGACGAACTGTTGACCTTAAAAAAAAGATCAGTAACCTTATTAAGTAAATCGTAAGTAAATATTAACAAACAGAAAGGAAGTAAAGATCTAGGTAAGACTTAAATGATAAACTTAGACTATCAAATATTATTGTATTCTTCAAAGAGAGGATTTAATATAGTTCATGCACATGCCTGCACACAGGTAGAGCACTAAATACAGGAAATTCAGCTTTCCACCATGACAGCATGAACGGGAAGTGGATCAAAACACTATCGTCGAAAAAATATTCTTTAAGTTATAATTATTCATAGTAATAATCTCTCAATTCACTTGAAGGTAATTTCTTACAAGTGACTAGTGCATGAATTAAAAATTTCCAAAGTGGAATTTGGCATTCATGTCAACACTAATGCAGGGAACAGGCTCATAATAATACATGCGGGTATGGAAAATTCTCTTCTCATATGCAAGACCAAGACAACTAAAGAGGACTACCAAGGACAGATGAGCCAAGTTAACTTTGAAAAGTAGATTCGAGAAAAACTAGCTCCTTATCCCCTTTTATTCTTTTGCAGTCTTAGATAATGCTCCATATCACACCCTAAAAGTGGACGAATTCCCTTTTAGAAACTCCGTGAAATGTCTAATGATATCATCGTTGTAAACAAAAAAGATCGTGCGACAGTTCTATGTGTAAATCAGGACTTTATAAGTTAGACGCATTTTTGCTCTCTTTGGACAAAGCCGTTGTTCGCTTGCCCCTCAATATACGTACACCCCCTCAAGAAAGTATTCCTCTGCACTTTAAAAAATTGTAGCAGTCAAATTAATGGAGGGAAAAATCTAATTCTTTTTTTGGACATAAAGATCAAATAGTAATACAGTTTACGTGTTTTGGTGGTTTTTCAGATCCTTCATTTTATCAGTTTTATAAGTTTTTGAAATATATGCCAAAATTGCAACTCTTTTGTAGTGGTGTTTTCAAAATTATCTTACATGCATTGAGTAGAGCATTTTTTGGTGTATTACTTGATTTTACGGTGAAAATACGATTTTATTTGTCGGAGGAATAAAATATCAAAGTTGGAAATGTTCAACGTTTTCCTTAATTCCTCATTTTTGGCTCAGTTTTTATGACTTTCACGTATTTTTTTCTTCACCAGTTTAAGGAGATTTATTTCTCCACCACTTATACCCATACTAAAGAAGGCAGTTAAGATTAGCCTACCCGCTATAAAAATACACGCATGCCGCTGAAAGTTCCTTATTTTAAAATGTTGTGTTAGGTACTCGTCTTGTTTTCTGTGTAGTGCAGAATTAAGGTTCATTACGATACATACTGTGTAATTACAGCATGAAGCTTAAAGCGTTAAAATTAAAAAAAAAATAGTATGACTGTCTCTACAAATTTCAAATTCACATATATATTGCTTATGTATTAAATCATTTATGTAAAACAATGAATTTTTTCTCCATGCTATGTTAATTGCAATGATCACAATGTTATAAAATGATAATAATAATAATAATAATAATAATAATAATAATAACAACGAACAGACTATAGTATGAGTTTTAATGCGAAATACCGCCTTCTGTTTACATAAAAAAGTTGTTCATGTTTGTAACCATTTCTTGGGAAGGAAATAAAAACATTGAAAAAACACAGGAAGAATATTACATTCTCAAACATATTACTACGCACCAAACATGAACCTAGTAAAACCTAAAGAATCAACAATGTATATTTAGAAACACTAGCGATATAAATATTTATTTCGAGTTCTACATGTTTTCTCTGTTAAAGTTTAAACTACCTGTTAAATTAAATTGAGTTTTATTTATGGATGCTCTTTAACTGCTGTGGTCCTTACCGTCCCATTCTATATTGGGCGTGAAAGACCGGTAATTTTGCTCAGAGGCCTCTTTATCAGGCTTGAGGTTCTTTTACGTGTCTACGACACGGGACCATCGCCTTTACTTCCCGTCCGAAGGAAGCTATGCTAAGGATTTTATGCCCGAAAAAATCCATCGCCCTCCGATGCTAGAGGCTAGCATGGTAACCACTACACCACGGAGGGCGACTTAAACTACCTGTGTCTTATAGTTTATCAGTTATGTACAATTAATAAGAATGACAAGAAACTTCAAGTTCTATTTACAGAAAATTCATATTTTATCCGTCATGCCAAATTCTCAAAGCTCTTACAGCCACTTGTGGGGGAGGGAGAATGTTTTTTTTGTTTATAGGGTTGTATGGAGAGAGGAAATTTCGTGAAACCCTTCATCATTCGTCCTTGAATGTTGCCCAACTTAAATATGAACTTCGATATCTATCCGAGATTTCGTTCTCGAGTTACGGGTTCGCTCGCGCTACGTCCTCATTCCGCTTATCTGATTGGTAAGTGGTAGAGTGAGGCAGTATTTTTAACACTTAAATGATTTCAGCCAAATTATATAATATGTAAATTCAATAATAGCCCGCCTTGAAGCAATATGTGTATGTAATAATTTGTAAAATGTATGTAACAGTCATTGCATATGCTTATATTATTGTATCCATGTGTAATGATGTTATGTGAATATATTACGTAATTTAATAATGTAGGAGCGGTGAGAATAATAAGTTAAACGTTGCTAACAATGAGGTAACAATGAGGTAACCTTGAGTCAATAATGAGTACGGAAGTTTAAATACTACTAGTCATTATTAGAGCAGTAATTTTGAGACAGTTTAAAAAATAGCCATCAACAACCAGAAAAAGCTTTAGTTAAATTCAGGTATTCTATTGGAGTAGGATTAGCCAATCAGACTTGAAACACAGAAATTTACAAGTTTAAACGGTTGAAATCAATTCAGTTGCCTTTAAACAGTGCTCATAACCAGACGTGTTGCTTCTAAACAGTGCTCATAAACGGACGCGAGATGCGTCCTCGAGAAATTAATTATGTATTCGTGTGAGACAAAAATAATATACGTGTTAAAAAGTGCAAGTATTAAATAAAAGAATCTCACAGCTCTCGATATCAGTGAAGTGCTATTTAATTGATGTCAAGGATTAATAAAAAGGAGTGAATTAAAACTAAGAATCTGTGTAAGCCTACATTCTTGTCACATCACAACCCTGCCTAAGAGAAACGTGTTTCTAACAAATACTGACGCAGCCGAGGCAAACATAAATATAATATCTAAAGATACAGTCAAATTACAAAGTTAATACTGTTTTAAACTTGGGCAAAGGCCACCTGAAAGTACATTCGGGGCGAAGGCTACCGGAAACTGTTAACATACGTGCGGTTGCAACTACTACAAGTCGGTTCCCCAACAGTTGAAATATAATACAACTCCTTCAATACTCCTACTTAAAATCGGCTTTTCATACGTAGTAGCAACAAACTACTTCAAACTGACGCCCAAAGCGTGGTGCAAATAACGTAACAAACCGTCTTCTTCAAGAGAAAGTAACAAAGGTAAACAAAAACAAACATGGAGACTATTGAACTGCAACCTAATGCTATAAAATTGCATTGTGTCTTGTTTTTCGAACCTGATTAGTGATTTTCTTTTATACTTTATGCAATATTCGGAACAAAAGCTGGTCAGTTCTATACTACAAATGCAGCTGAAAAGACCTCCAACCCTACCAGCAGAATTTCACGTGTCTGTGATTGACGACAATGAAAAACGATTGCATGTTTGCGATATTCCCACAAGAATTTTTCATTAATTATTTTAGTGGATGGTACCCTCTTTCTAACAGATAACAGAGTTATGCCACGTATCCATCATTTTCATATCTGTTAATCGGGACAACAGTGCGGAATAGAACTGATAATCATGCAAGGTTTAAAGGTGCGTGAATGACTTTCATTTGTCCTCACCCTAACAGTGACTCTGACGTACGATAATTGAAAAGTCGCATGCACGTTAGTTTTTGAAATAAAAAGGAAAAAAATCTTAACTGCACGTCTGGAATTTATTATGTTAATTACCTTACCTTTACTTTTAGCACTGTACGGAAACTAGTTGATGTTTTACTAGTATATCGGTACATTCTTTCTGAAATTAATTTAAATCTGCCTGAGTAATGCGAGTCAACTGTGCCTCATTTTGTAGTTTGGACAGCTTGCAATTTGTATTTATAACTCTATCGTGGAAAATCTCCACATGTTTTGTCTGGGGGCTTTCAGCTTAAAGGGATAATGTTACGAACCAAATTACATATTTCAATCCCTACCTTCAGATTTTTAATACAGGTAAAGTTCTCTATTGAAGAGAACTTCCCTGGGAGAGCCTCCATTATGAGTATACCACAGATGTTAGGCAAAATGTCATTTTGCTGCGGTGGTAAAGATAAGAGTACGGACAAACAGTGGGAACTTTGCTTCCGAGGCAGAGCACCGCAAGTAGAGAACAGCGCCGCTTTTTGCTTCTACCGTAACCCTTGGGAGGGAGAGATGAGGGAAGGGACCCGAAGGGTGACCAGATCCGGATGACAATGGGCGTAAGCAAAGCATGGACGGCGTCCCTAACGTTTCCAGATCGAATCCAACCGAGCCGCCTGGATCCACCCACAAGCCACCAAATCCCCGGCGGTCCCACCGGGGCAGGGCCTACTCGGAGGTGAGATCTAACTAAGCAGTTTCGCAACGACGACAGGGAAGAAACCTCTACAAAGTGCACAGCCACCGCCCAGCCGCAACTCGCCGAAGACCGTCGCCTGGTCCTATAACCCTGAAACAGATGACAAGGAAGATGATGGTGCAAGAAATGACGGCAGGAGAGTTGTGGTAGAAGGGTGGTCAAGAGGAACAGAGTTCAATAGTGGGTGCAAGTCTTCTATGATAAAAGGTTCCGAAAATAGATACGAAGAAGAAAACTTCTGAACCAACATAAAGAATTATTCCTCATCGTAAACCTGTTATTACTTCTTTTGTATGGCGTCCTTGGCATGTACCACACCAGCATTCGCTTTACACCCAGGGAAACTACGAAAAGCCCATGGGTCAGTGAGCGTTCACCGGGGATCGAACCCGGTATCTTCCGAATGCGAGTCACACACGTTACCGCGGTGCTACCTTGCTCACTTACTGGGTGATAATAAATCAAAAGTTATATAGATATAATCGTATTTTGAGATATTTGGAAAGGACAAGAACCAGTTTTTGTTTTGCCTTTTTAAAATCAATTTAAACTTTTTAAATTTAATTTAAATCTTTCTATTATATTCAGGAAACTCCAGATGACGGCGACCCTTCTGTCCTGGAACTTGAACGTCCTTTACGTTGGAAAGTAAACTTTGTAATGTTTGCCATTGCTGCGTACATAAATAAAACTCAGTTTAATTTTGTCACATCTAGCAGACAGTCAGAGTTTTCGTTAGACTTGTGTAATGGCGGTAGTGTCCGACACAAGACCATACATTGTTGTAATATGCAACAATAATAATTTATAATTTGTAAGATTTTTAAACCAAATAACGGTTAAAGACATTACGTTTATGGGTTTCTAAAATTTATGCCTTTTCTAAATTTAGCATGTCGTTTTTCTTACGTTTTATTGCCTGTTTATTTTTGTTGTTATAAATGCCTACACATCCGGGCTCTAGTTATGAGTCGGTCAATAATACCTACGCACTTCTTAGTTTACACTCTTGTATCAGAATACAAGATTCATGTATCACCTGCTAACATGCGAAAAGAAATTATTGAGTACTGAACGTATAAAATATCCAATAGGAATCGTTTATATGTAAGCTATTCAATTGTTCATGATAGTCTCCATTCGTGATGCTAGCTTTATTTATTATGGCGTCGCTCTTCATGAATCCAGCCCAAAAGACCACCAGCAGCATTTCCATTGGCATATTCTCCCTTTACTTCCAGATCAAGTAGGAGGTGGATTACAGCAATGTGGCTAGTACTTGGCCTATGACACTTACTTGACCTCCTGGAGGAAGGAATGAGATGAAGGATTACCAGGGGCAGCCAGATCTGTTGGAGGCAGGCACAACGCAGCGGCGTTCCTAATGTCTGCGTGTGTTGCAGCCCAGCGCAGCTTTCTTTTGTAACCCACTCAAGGATGCACAACATATGTTGCACAGCTCTCCATGCTAATCTCTAGTTCCCGAGGTCGCGGGTTCAAACCCGGCGGAGGGCGATGAATTTTTTCGGGCGTAAAAATTCTTAATATGGCTTCTTTCGGAAGGGAGGTAAAGGCGGTGTGGTCCCGTGTCGTAGATTTACGGCACGTAAAAGAACCTCAAACCTGATAAAGAGGCCTCTGAGCAAAATTACCGGTCTTTCACGCCTAGTATAGAATGGGATGCTAAGGACCATAAATAAAACTCAATTCAATTTGCACAGCACTGGTCACTGAGCCTCGTCCTGCAGTTCTGAAAGATGAGCAGGCAAGTAAAACTCCTTAAGAACCTATCCCAGCATTTTTCCAGCCTACCAGGGAAAATCACAAAAGATGCTTAGTCAGGATGGTCAATTACCTCGGGATTGAACCCAGGACCCCATAAATGCGAGCTTCAGACGTCATAGACTCAGCTCGGTCTTTTACTTGTATACTTTGCGAGTATTTTGTAAGTTTGTTTGTGTTTTTCCTTCCGCATTTTCTTCAGTTTCTCCATTACTTTTGAATGGTTGTTTTACTCAATCAATCAATCAGTCAATGAATCAATCTCCTGTATCTCCTGTATCTCCTTGAGGAGCATAGGACATTCACGAAGTATTTCCATCGGACCCTATTTCTTGCCAACTTTAGTTCATTCCGTGTTTTTCTTCTTTAGCAATTTCTTCGACAACTGTTCTCTTCCATGTATTTATTGATCTTCCTTTTCCTCTACTATCACGGGGATTCCAATCCAAAGCCATTCTTTACACTGCTTTATCTTCTTTTCTTAGTGTGCGTCCTATCGCTTCCACTTTCGTTTTTTATTTCTAATGTAATTTCTTTTTGATCTGTTATTTTTAATAGTTCTAAATTTGCAATTACATCTGGCCATTGGGGCCTCAGCCTCAGACAATTGGCGATGAATGTTTGTTGGCGTAACGTTTCTCGCAATTAAAAAACGAATTACTAATCGGACTTCACAGTCGGCGAATCGTTCGATTGTTTTGAACATTTCGAAACGCTCTAACCACAGAAAAACACAAAGTGACGATCGCTCACAGCTGTGTTTGGTTTCCTAATGAAGGAGGAAGTGATCGCGCATGCTCATATTTGCGATGGCAGCGCTGCAGCGGCAAAGTATTAAAAGGTTATTTACTTTAAAAACACGCCCCATATTAACGGTCAAAACGGTGTTAGATTTGTTTTCCAGTTTATTTCATTACATCAAGGCTTAACATTATGCGTAACCTTCTGTATGGTTTCAGAGATTAGAGTATTTTGTTGTATGATTTAATCTATGGTTTATCATAACCAGGCATAGGAAGTTCTAAGCATTAAAGCTAGGATAAAAGGAAATTAAGTTGAAAAATTACTAGACTTTACTCAGTGATGTCGCAGGTTACAAATCACCCCCATTCCTCGTGCAGTTTATTGACGTTTGCAGGCAGCATTCACTAGATCGCGTTTACCTGCCCGTCAGTGAGTCATGGCCGCTCTTGTCTACATTCTTTGTATTGAAGTAATGGTTTGAGTGTATAGAACCTAAAGCCAACTGCTTAAGTATTCCTAAGCCTGAGCATATCCCTGCACAAACTCTCATATTGCATTCTCCTAATACATATAATGCTCTTTATAACAAAGATTGAAGCAGTCCGAATTAATATTATTAAACAGCAGTCAGTTGATAAACCGTTATTTTAGTATAATTATTCTAGAAATTGTAACAATTTGCTCAAAATTTATATTTTCATCTAAATAAAGTGTAAACAAAGCAGGTGATCGCTAGAGACCAGCAAAATATTGGCAATACGGAAACCCACCAACGATATCTCTTTTGGCGGTAAGAAGATGTCTGAAGATGAGAAAGATTCTACAATCACAAACATGAAGTTGGCTGCACAGTTTACAAAGTAGCTTTTTAGGCTTCTGTATGAATCAGGTTACAAATGTTAAATGTTATTCTTCAGATTTTGTTTTCTTAAAGTACGTATCGTTTTTACGCAACAAGCTTCCCATTTGCTTTAACTTTGTCTCAGACCATTATTCTAACTGGATAATGTCTTTGAAAGTTGTGTTCGTAACGAAAGCAGCGATGTATGTACGCGTTTAAAAGATTTGGTTTCTGCTAAAAAAAACACGCAGAAAAAAGGCGGAATTTTTATACTGAACCATTTTCATAATTTTACAGAATGAACCATTTTAAAAAATATTTATTCATTTATATCTCTCAATTTCTGTGTCAAACATTTGAGGCAGTATTTTTAAAAACTTAAATGATTTTAGTCAAATTATATAATATAATTTCAATAACAGCCCGCCTTAAAGCAATATGTGTATGTAATAATATATAAAAAGTGTATATTACAGTTATTGTATATGTTTATATTACTATATACATGTTTAATAATGTTATGTGGATGTATTACGTAATTTAATAATGTAGGAGCTGTGAGAATAATAGGTCAAAAGTTGCTAACAATGAAGTAACAATGAGGTAACCTCGAGACAATAATGAATTAGAAAGTTTATTAATGCTACTGGTAATTCTTGGAAACAATAATGTAATTTTTGAGACAGTTTATAAAATAGCCAATCAACAAACAGAAAAAAAACTTTAGTTAAATGAAAGTATTCTATTCAACTAGAATTAGCCAATCAGAAACTGAAATGGAGCAAAATTTACAAATTCAGAAGTCAGTTGCTTGTAGACAGCGTTCCTAACCGGACGCGAGACGCATCCTCGAGAAGTTTAAAACGTATTCAGTGTGAGATAAAAATAGTTTACGTGTTTAAAAAGTGCAAGTAGTTAATAAATAATCTCACAGCTCTCTATATAAATGAAGTGTTATTTAAAGGTTTAAAGAATTAATAAAAGGAGTGAAGTAAAAAAATTATAATCTGTGTAAGCCTAAATTCTTCAGCCGCACCACGCCTTGTTAAGAAATTCATGTCTATAAATTAATACTGACGCAGCCGAGGCAAACATAAATATAATATTTAAAGAAACAGTCAAATTACGAGGTTAATATTTTTAAACTTGGAGCAAAGGCCACCGGAAAGTAAAATTTGGGGCGAAGGCTACCGGAAACTTTTTACCTTACGTGCGGTTGCAACTACTTCAAGTTCGGCTCCCCAACAGTCGAAATACAATACAACACCACCATAAAATAAACGTTCCTCACATTGTTAGATAAACTGCAAGCTCTGCACCACAAAACCTAGGTACTTCGTATTATCTTTGGTTATGCAGGGATACCGAGAAATGGAGGGAAAAATATATACAGCGATCCTTTACCACCTCGAATGGAGAGTTAAGGGCATGCTTGACGCTACTGGCAGGCAAGGAAGACGTGGAAGGGAGAGGTAAATTTCTACTTAAGGCGAGACAGCGAAGATCTGAGAAGGCTGATAGTAAGGAAGCGGGGATGTAAGAAGAGCTAAATATTGGTGATAGTGCTTCATTATTTTTATGTCAATTTTTTCACTTATTGTTTGTGTGTAGTGTATATTTATTCTCTTAACTGTTCTTTGTTTACTATAATAGGTCATAATAATGCATTGGACTATGGTTTACCATTGTTCTGTAGTTTGTTTATATTTAAAACGCTGTATTTGTATATACTTTACTTTTTTCGCACAATGGTGTTTTCTTGTAGTTGTATATTTTTTTGTTTCTTCTATTTTTGTCCCTTTTTATTATTATTATTATTGTTATTATTATTAATCTTGTTTACTATTCTGTGTATTATAAACAGCACGTACGCTCTGCGGACCCGTGCGATTGATAGAAATCTATGTACTATACCGTTATTTAAATAAATACACTCATTTATTCATTCATTCATATTCTAAGTTATAGTAATTTGTCTTATTGTTGATTTAAGCAAGTATTTTATCACTGAAACATATATTTGACTTTATGAATATTTTTCGTAAAGAAATATAATGATATGCTCATTTTTTAAAAGTTCGTATTTTGGAAAAACTTTTCCTCAGAATATTATGCTGGTCTCTCTTGCTCATAGCCTTTTTTCGAACCCTGGGAGATGGTAAAACAGAGGACTGTGTTTGTGTAGAGCACCATTCTAAGGCAAATAACGTGAGTGAGCGAGAGAGAGAGAGAGAGAGAGAGACCAGTTTACATGTACTAGACATAAAACCATGCATACAGTGCATTTCCTACGCGGACCGATCCATCACTGTCACGGAGAGTGTTGAAGCAGTCGCTTCCTGCCTCGATCTCTCCTGTTTTTACCTTTTGCTTCTCCAACATGTTCAATTTTCTGTCCTACGTTTATTTGGAAACGGTTTTATTAAAAGTGAGCGCCAGGGCAGCCTTGCAAAGGAAATTTTTAATACTACTTCTCAATATGGGGAACACTTTCACAAGAATGAGATCTCGCGACGTCTTAACCTTAAAGAACTCTTTAAACGTCTAAACGATGATAATTACTACTACTACTACTACTACTACTACTACTACTACTACTACTACTACTACTACTACTACTACTACTACTACTACTACTACTACTACTACTACTACGACTACTAATGAACACATTGTGCATTCTTCTAGTTGATTCACAACGCAGTTTAAACAAGAAACTATTCTTAGCATGAGTGAACATGTATGTGCCTAGCGTGACGCCGATGATATACGGAATAAAATGACAATTGGAAGGAAATTTGGGTAGGAAGCGTTCCAAGCCTAAGTTTAGGGTGTCTCCATTTGCCAGTTGTGAGGACAGGGGAAAACCTGGAAAAAGCCTCATATGGTCCTCGCGGGATTTGAACCACAAACCTGCTGTTATGAGTCTGTGCCTTAACGATCTAACCTGCCCGTGTTGTGTCGGTCGTATATTCCTAGCTGACTTATCCTGCGTTGCACGGGTGGCTTTTCAAAATGTCAGTTAGATTTAATTAAATTATTTTTATTAAAAAAAAGTTTCCTTGTTTTACCCAGTTTATGATCGTAGTGTTTTTACTGCTTTCGTTACCGCTTATTACCGCAATTACACAACACACAGACACCCATGCCTATGGCGGGACTCGAACCCACGACACTCAGCTTAGCGGAGCACCGGAGCTATACACTCCAGCGACCACGGCTACGAGGGTCGGCAATTAGTTTAACTCCCACCCGTATTGTTTGTGAACTATTTTTGTATAATGATCCAGAAGACTTTATGCTGAGTCTTTCTATTTACCCTTATACTATAGTGAACCAAAACTATTCTGATACTCACGGAAATAGAAGTAAAATACCAACGGAAGTTACATTTCTCAGATCTTTAAGTTCTCTCTGACAGTCCTTCAAATTATGAAAATGGATATCTCTATGTGTATGTATATAAACAGAAAGTCTACGATTTGAAGCACTGACTCTCCAAAATTATACGGACAAATTGGAGCCAAGAAGTTTATGACACATATGTTCTAAGTGTAACAGTTTAGTAAAATATTAACCAATGAATAGTGCTACGTACTTGCTGGCTACTGCATGCTGGCTGCCTCGGCTAATTGGCTAAAGGTCAACTTGCCGCTGTTCCTTTTTTCCTTACAATCGCCCTCTCTGTATTCAATTAGCTAGGTAGAAGGACTAGCCGGCACTAAACTGTGACGCATCGCGCTTTCTCATTGCTTATCTTTTTACTACTATAACTTGAGAACTATTATACTTACAGCATAAGTGCCAGTAGTTTATTGTCTTTTTGTCCATAGAATAGAAACCCGGAGAGTTAGTGCGAATTCGTAGACACTATTTTAATCATTATGTATTTCCAATCTAATTTAAAAGTGATTTATCTGTAGAGAGTGGCAGGCAATTTGCCGTTATTACGGCTCTTATGATTATTAGAATTAATTTCTCTATTTATCACCTCATGTTTGTCTTTCTTCTTCGACGTTGCCTGTGCCTCAAAGTGTGTCACTTAGTTGGTGAACCATTACTAGAGAGGTATTTAAATACCAATTGGAATTCTCGAAATGCTTCATTCTTCTTCATTGTAGCTCGGTATGAGCCAACACTAATTTTTTCGACGATAGGGGTTTTTGTTTGCTGTTCATGCTGTTAAGGTGGACAGTTGAATTTTCTGCATTCAGTGCTAGTAACCTTATCTACCCGCCTGTTTGCCTATTTTACTGCAGGCATATGCATGAACTATATTAAATCATCCAACGTTTATATATTTATTATTGCAGCATGGGTTGATAGTTGAATTTTACAAATTAAATCTTACCTAAACCTTTACTTCGTATTTGTTTGTTAATTTATTACGATTTAATTCATGCAGCAGCTAAGTATGAGCTGTAAGTTTTTGAATTTGTTAAAGGTCAACACGAAAGTTAATGTAGGTGACCTTGATACTGCAAGCATCATGCTCAACCGCTATTAGTAAATTATTAACTTTATTTGTACGTAAATACTATTTATATTATTCACTAAAAGAAGAAAATAAAACTAGAGACACGGGGGAGTTTTTAAGGAAAGTAAAAGAAAAATGGATTAGAAAAGCAAGAGATATACAAGGAAGGAAGAACAACAAAGGACAGAGGGGAAAGTATGAGTACAGGGTCCGAAGTTGGTAAAGGTCCACTCAGTGAGCTACAAGGCTAGGAAGCCAAGCAAACTGAGTAGCTTAGATAATCAGACAATTTATACAGCCTCTCTGGTGAGGTGGCGGTGTGTCTATCTCACATTCAAGTGGTCCCGAGTTCGAATCTCGGTTAGGGCGAGTTACCCGGATCAGGTTTTCTCCGGGGTTTTCTCTTATCCTGAGAACACGAATGTCGGGAAACTTTAAGCTCTATGGGCCCGGGTACATTTGTGTATCATTTCACGCATTTCATTCATTAATCGTCCTATATTACCTACTAGGTTAAAGGACGTTAAAGTTAAAAAAAAGTGTACATATTATCTGATCTCGAGATCTCCTTGTGGTTTACCGGAAAAAATACAAGTCAGTCGGGGAATTTAGTGTCATATCTGCAAGTTACCATGGTAGTTCAGTTAGTTAGAGGAACCGGACAGAACCCGGAAGATCCGGTTCAAACCCTGGCTATGGTACTGAATTTTTCAATGTGATTCTACCTTTCTAACCTTGTCCTACACACGGCTTGTGTCGAAAAACAATTAATTACCACCAATTTGTTAGGTACATAAATTAGTATAAGGGAAATATTGTAATAAATATTGTACAATAAGTGGTACGAATAAGTTAATTCATTCTTTCATACAGTATTCATTGTCGTCAAAAAGTAGTATGCAATACGCATGCGTTTATTGCATTGGAGAATCTCGGAAGTAGAAAATATATGACTTCGACCTGTATTTTCAAACTATTCCTTCTTCCCCAATGGACTTATCGCACTTGTATCGCAATACACCATTGTGGGAGACATACAGTAAAGCCTGGACAGTGAAAATGCAAAGCTGTATCGGCATTCCGCTTTCCGATCGTGAGGAGCATGTCTTTTTGTTGTAGGGCTACTGTATAGTTTCGAAAAGAATTAATGTTCTTCGCCAGGCATGAAATATCATGAGTATGAATAATGATGGAGGCAAACAATTAATTATTACCCTCAGGGTGGGAAAGATTTATGGCTAAGCCTAGTGTCCACGCATGTGCTAGAGAAGGGAGCTTGCTCCCGTAAATAAGGTATGCTTCTCTGCAATACAGATGCCATACAGGTTTCAAGAAAAAATGAGTAGATCCGCACAGCGAAGCTATTACTTATTTGATGTGGTTGGCTGAAAATCAGCTGTCCTTAAAGGAGTGTTTTAATTCATTCAACCGCCGCACAAGTTTGTACTGCCGGCGAGGATTCAGACTCACAATTCGGGATGTTCTGGGTTCAAATCGCAGGTATCAGCCAATCTGGTTCTGTGGTTTATCTTATTTGTCAAGTAAATGCCGATGGAATATTTCAACACCATAAAGTTCCATCCATAGATTAAAAGAAATTGAAATACAATTAATTACATAGCAATGTTGGGTAGTGAAACATTTAGAAACTTTCCTCAGATATCTGTTTTGTTCTAATTAAATTATTTATGGTGTAAGGAATGATGTTCTAAAGGAGAAATTGACTATGGGGCTCTATTCCTTAATTACATTTATTGTTCTCTTGAACCTGAAAACGTTTTCTTTACTTTTAACAACTTCTTATCTTATAAACTGCTGCAGAAAATCTTTTACCACCAATAGTAAACTCGTTTATTTGTTTATTAAAGGCGGTGAATCCATTATTGCACAATGTATACGTATAAGAACCCCAATGCGCTGAAAGTTTATAAAACGTTCTAAGTTTTCTTTAAAATTTTCTGAAAGTGAGTAAAGACCCTTATTTTACCTTACGAGTAACAGTTATATAAGGATTGGCATCAAGAACGTTAAAAATTAATCGTCTTGTGTTCAGTTGTTTAGCAATAACACAATTAAAAAAATGTGATGTGTTACATATTCACATGACTTTCTCTACCCTCTATCGGTTATTAGTAGGTATACACACTATTCTTACTAAAGCTTATTTTTCTAATTACTACATTTTAATTCAAATAAACCTTTGCAGGAATATCTACATTACACATTTCGTTATAGATACAAAGAGAACAGCGAACGTCAAATATTTAAGAGCTGGACTCTATATGCTGGCCGTAAAATTCCATACTGTTTTCGTGCAATCATTAGAAACAACTGAATGTTGACAGAATGATAAAGTATAGAACAATTCGAACCAATAATAACGGATATATTGGAAATGGCTTATGCCACAAAAAAGTTATTTGAAGTAAATTGTGTTTTAAAGAGATCTACTTTTTTGTGTAATACCCTTTCGTCTATCGCTAACGTTTACCAGTTATACAATATTATATAAGATCCCTTCCAAATGAAGAGGACTTATGAGGCTATTCCAGAAAATTCAGGATATACATTTTATTTTCCATACACATCTTTTTTATTCAAGGGCCTCAAAGCATGTATTTCCGGTGAAATCTCGATACCGAATTTGTGGGTGGTGCCATACCTCCTATTATGTACGTGGTAGAGAGAGTAGTAATAGATACGCAGATTTGATATTAGAAATAGAGAAAGTATTCAATTCCCTTAAGCATTTGTCACAGGATGGTGACTATGTAACCAAAGGCATATATCCAACATTTCACCACTATAAGCACAAACTCACTGAACAATAATTCAATGATCTTCTTCCCATAAGATCCACATTACGAACAAATCAATAGGAAATAAAATACATGGCTCAGCAAGATGACTAAGCAACGGAGGTCATCTGTTTAGAAGTCGACGGTATGCAGCTGTAAAACATTCATTGATTCATGAGAGAATTTACAGAAAAACCATCATGATGTTAGTTTGCTGTTACAGTGATGTAGCAAAACAAAATGTACTGGCTGTATAGGTTTATGATCCTAATGATGCCTTGTAACCACTAAGGTTTAAAGAAGTGACGAAGTTATCTTAATGAAAGAAAGCGCAAATGAACTCAGAGACGGAAAGAGTTGAATGGCTGTTACTTCTTCGAGTTGAGAGAAATCTTTGAAAGAAACCCTGACTAGACAATTGATCTAAAGGAATTCACATTCATGATACTTCTATTTGTAATCACAAGAATCCCTAGGCAATCAGTTTCTATATCTGTGGTCATTACGTTAACATCGGTACTTTAAACACTGTTTTTTCTCCTCATGTATAAACATCACTGGCCTCGCACTGTTACCATGTTTCGCTCGACTCCAGTCAAGGAAACAGGTTGGCTTATTAAGAAATACGAGAAGAATTGTTGCAAAGATATATGTACTTCTGTACCACGTGGGGTTGATATGTATATGTCAGCTGTATAAACTAACCAAAATCATTCAAAACTATATAGGACTAAGACAAGGTTGTAAGTTGAGTCCTGTATTGTTTAATGGATGATATCCTTGAGGCAATTAAAGTGGAGAATAGACATGTGCCAATAAATAACTATAAGGAAGTACCCAGTTTGCCATTTGCGAATGATTTATTAGCAGGATCTACATCCAATGTGGGATTAGCTAGAACAATTGAAGTAATAGGTAAATTCTGCAAGAAATGGATGGTAAGTAAAACAAAAACTATGGTATTTAAAAAAGATAAAAAGTTAAGGAAAGAGGAGAAATGATAATTGCAAGGTAGAGAAGTTGGGGTACATAGTAATAAATTTGATTATCTAGGAGTACGATTAAGTAGTAAGGGTGGTTGGAGTGAACAACAGAAAATGGTACTGGCTAAAGGTAAAATTGCGCTAAAAGCTATCAAAGCATGTATAGGCAAAATACCAGGAATGCAAACAAAATGGTTAGAGAGAGTCTATACGCTGCAGTCGAGGCAAAAATGCTCTACGGAATGGAGATATGGGGTTTGGAGGAAGGGCAGGGCAAATGTAGATATGATGCTAGAAAGTTTTGCAAACAGATCCTGGGTTTGTCAAGAGCTTCATCAAATGGAGTGGCACAAGCAGAATTAGGAAGAATGGAAACTAGAGGCAAAATTGTGGAAAGAGTGTTAAAATATTAAGCTAGAATTAGAAAATTAAATGAACAGAACGTTGTACATCAATGTAAGGAAAGGGTCAAACTCAAAGATACCTGGCTCAGCAAGATAAAGGAAATTATGATGAAAAATGATTTAGGGAAAATTTGGAGAGATAGAGAATCGTTACAAAATGGTTTTTGGAAAGAAAGAAGACAAGAACTATTAGGTGTTTCAATTCGAAAACCACTGAGAATATATGTAGAGAAATGAAAATAGCATGGAACAAGGAAACTTATTTTGATATATGTGATAAAGCAGCAAGAGAAGGCTTTGCATGGGCTAGAATAGGAATGATGAAATTGAAAGGTTTGAGATGAGAGGGTGATTTGGAGAAATACCCCTTGTGTGATCTGAAGGATAAAGAATGGCATATAGTTTTAGAATGCTTAGGGAGAGGATAGATAAAAAGGAATGGGCAAAAGAAATCCAAGCGAAAAAGTTAATGGACGTAAAATCTAGGAAAAATATAAACGAAATTGGAGACTTTTTGGGCAAGCAAGATCCAATGGTTGAGAAAAATTAGCAAGCAAGACGAAAATGAAAATGAAATAACAGTAGGTATCAGATTTTAGATATAAGCAGGACCCAATAGCTCGGTAACCATAGGGTTTGAGTCTGTTGAGTTTGAGTTTGAGTTTGAGTCCCAGGATACACAGCAACTCAGTGTAATGGTAGTAACATACAGTCTTGTCTAAAAAGGTCAAATGATAATAATGCACTGCGTTGGACTTAAGTATTTAAACCAGACTCAGACTATTATTATTACCCCATTGGTCGATGACGTCCGATCCATCGCTCAGGGTAGGTGGCATCGAGATAAGCCGTTACAGACGGGCCGAATAAGCTGGCGCCCCATCATGTTGGTACCACATAGTTAGTCGGTTATGTAACGGCATTTTATCCAGTAGAGTAGGCAGCTGGTGTTGTAGGAAGTGAATATAGCAATTCCCAGTGCGTTGGCTATCATAAAAATACGGGCCTATTAGATGATCACCGAATATACCAGCCCAAACGTTGAAACCCCATTGGAATTGTAAGGCCGCCTCTCGCATCCAATGTGGATTTACAGTGCTCCAGTAATGCATGTTGTGGCGATTTACATGGCTTGTGTTGTGGAACTGCGGCAGTCGTCTCCTGCCCGAAGTTGTGGTGGTTTTTAATGCCCGTTGCTCGCGGCTTACCTTGCTGCATCCTCCACGTTGGCTCCAGATGTTCGCAGTATGCTGGTTCTCTGCTAGCTGCAGTAATTTTTAAACTATGTGGGAGCATGGACTTATCCTTGGTAAAGAAAGCGTAGATCTCGGGTGGTGGTAAAGGAAAAAATAGACGTGCTTTAGGTACGAAAGGATGACACTGCAGTTTCTTTTGTTTATCTACTTCTTGTAGTACACAACACTGATATTGCCGCCGTTAAAACACTGGCCACTGCTGTTGAAATACGGCGCGGATATGACGCGAAGTTTATATATGCTTATTATATCTCTTTACGCGTAGCGATTCTTATGTGTGTTGCGAAAACTGTCTTAATACACTTTTGGCGCGATATCTCTTAAACATCCTGCAGCATCTCTCCCTGCATGTAGTTTAGCAAAATGTCCCTCGACATGACAAATGACCTCGAATTTGTTCCTAACAGATCCATTTATAGTCGCAGGCTTCTGGGGCTGCTTCCATTCCTATTGGTCCAATTTTAGCGCCACTCAACGCGTCTCACTATTTCAAATAAACTTACAGGGATCTCATTGGTCCAAGTTTAACATAAATCGCGGCTTTTCCTAAATTTACCGTTAAGCTTGTTGTCTCTCTCACTTGGTCACGGCGAATTATCGTATAAAGGAACAAAAACTCTACACCCTCGCTGTATGAACAATGCCCCTGCGACCAGAGAGACATCGTAAAACTAGACTTTCTGCCTTCGAAGTCACTATTCCTGTAGCTAAGACATTTCGTCGTGGACAGTATTTTAACATAGCGCTTAAATTATTTACATTAAACAATTTATAACTCCTCTAATATTAGTAACCTAAATACAGACATATCGTTAAATCACCCTTCTTAAACTATCCAAACAGTAAAAGAAAAATATATGTACATAGCATGATTTTAACATCAATAAAGTTAATTAATGATATTATCTATAATTACATTTCTCGGGCTCGGCCTAGAGTTGCCGTTTCAGAACCCTGCTTCGTCTGTAAATAACGCGTTGCCAAAAATGTGGATCTTGTTCAGTTTGTCGTATGAACCACCTAGCGAATGCCACTCTCCGTCCATGGTCCGGCTGCAGTAACTCCTGGTGTAGTTGAAGATGATAAGGATGAAACTTTGCATGAGGTAGTATTCACCATGCGAAAGATTGACTAATATTGAAATGCCTGTGAATGTCCTTCGTACTACAATGCGGATGCTAAATGACATAGTCAGTCACACGATCACAGACAGGGTGATCTCTTCGTGGATGTGGTATCTTGTGCACTGTTCCTGATTCCAAAAGGCGGTTCGCAACTCGCAAGAAGGTGTGATATGTAGGAAGTGTTCTCTGGGAAACCTCTGTTAGTACAGACGACGTGCCTCCGTTGCATTCTGCTGCGCTTCCCCGGATACAAACAGCATGCCCAGATACTCTCCATTCGAAAATATTGTTCCACAGTGAGCACGAACGGCTGGAGCTTCGTATTTATAGGAAAATCCACTTTTTAGTCCATTCGGAAAGAAATCATGATTTGCTAAATTAAAACGTTCTCGAAACATAAACAGAAATGAATAAAAAAATTGTTAGCAGGAGTGATTTGAACTTCCGGTCTTCACCATGACTTTCTAACCACTGCGCTACTAGAACACATTACAACGAGCACCACCGTAGCTTTAATGAACTGGTTGGTGAATGCGGTATCAGCACCTATATGTCGCATCAACTATAAAATTCAGGGTTGCCTAGTTACCAGTCCCCAGGATGAGAAGGCTCACACGGTATATGCATAATATATAGTGGCATATTATATAGGAGGTAGTGGTAGTGGTGGTATTTATTAAGTATTTAGTATTACATTAATTGCATAACACAGTCGCATGGGTCATAAGACCGTACATGCTCTCTAGATAAATACCTGGTCTGTATACGTGACTTGCAGTATCAACCAGAAAACAACTATTTTTTTTTACAATCACCGCACTATATACATACATACATATAAAATTGAAAAAAAAAAACACACTGAGTCACACACTCAAACACACACACACACACACACACACACACACACACAGTCGCGCACAAGTACTCAGGCACCACATATGTTTAAAGAAAAATTACATAAACACCTTATCTCTTAGTACACGTACTTCCATTAAGTATGTGCCCAAGCTTGGCCAGTTTTGGCTGTTTAGAATCATGTCCCAGCATGCTGTCCTCCGTCTGTTGGAAGCCAAAAATACTTCCGGTAATAGTTTTTTCCTAATACCCTCCGTCTGCACGCATGCTGCCAAAATATGCGTCCAGTCTTCTTGTTCCCCGCATAATGGGCAAATCCTCCTGCCATCGTCATCAACAATCTTGCGAGCTTTCCACCCTCCCAACCTAAGCCATGCTATTCCAGTCCTCTGTTTTATACTCAATTCCAAAATATATGTTTCCTTACCCCACCTAGTTTTTATTTCATTTTGTAGCTCCAATGTTGATCTTTGTCTACATTCAGATTCGATTTTCTGCCTGTTTATATCGCATAGTCGTCTTTTGACCTTTCTTACAGCACTGTGTGTATTTTCATTACCCCTTTGCCAGATATCATTTAAGCCAATTTTTGATAATTCGCGTTGCAACCCCGCTGCCCACCATTTTGGATGCCCTATGTTGTTTATTTGATGACGATAACATATTGCTCTCAGAGTTGTTTGATCGCCTTTAATTATTCGCAGCCAGTACCTAACTACGTTTAGTTTAGCAAATACAGCATCTTCCCAGCATCCTACCTCCCGAAGAACTCCGTAGTTTGAAGTACCCTTCCCCAACCCTAGAATGCGCTTCCAGAAATTGCATTGTATTTTATTTACATTATCCACCCTCTCCCATCCCCACACTTCACTGCCGTATAGTAATGAGGACCTAACCATTGCTTCATACATGGTCTGTAATGTTTTTACTGGCATATCTGGTACCCGTGTCAATATCCTTAATACTTCAGAAAGTTGTCCAATCCCTTTGTGTTTTATAAACTCCATGTTCTTGTTCCATTTTCCGCCCATATCAAACCTTACTCCTAAGTAATCGAAGTGTTTAACATTTTGAATTTCTTCCTCCCCATAGGTCCACTTTTCATGTTGGCCGTACACATATCCATTTTTAAAGGTGACTGTTTTAGTTTTAAGAATATTTACCTCCATACCCCATTGCCTACAGTATTGTCGAAGAGCGTTTAAACCAGACTGCAAACCTTTTATCGTTTTAGAAAGAACTACAATGTCATCCGCGTACAAAAGAATTGGTATCTTTTGGTCTGCGATTGTCGGTGCATCTATGTCTTCCTCCGTCATCACGCTAACAACATCATCAATAAACAAATTAAAGAGTAACGGAGATAGTATACAACCCTGTTTAACCCCCCTCTGCGCTATGTTACATTCTGATGTATTGTGCTGATCCGTCTTGATAACAAACTTAACTTCTTTATACATTGCCCTAAGTGCTCTAATCATTTTCCCCGAAAGTCCTTTACGTGTTAATTTCTCCCAGAGAGCACTGCGTTCTACAGTATCAAATGCCATTTTAAAATCTACAAATACAGTATATACCTTACCACCTTTATTTCTCAAATTGTCATCAATTATTGTTTTCAGAACAAAGACATTGTCAATAGTCGAGAAACCTTCCCTAAATCCTGCCTGAAATTTAGAAACCCTATGATGTGTCTTGGCCCAACACTTAATTCTTTCATATAAGATTCTACTGTAAATTTTTCCAAATATAGAGAGCAGCGAGATACCCCTGTAATTTCCTGGAATGCTGTAACTCCCTTTGCCCTTGTAAAGAGGTTGGATAATGGCGGTTTTCCATGCTTCCGGATATTCTCCGCCTTCAAATATTTTATTGAAGCTTTTTCTATAGAAATCTACCATTTTATTAACTTCTAGCGAGATCTTGAAAAACTCAGCTGACAAGCCCTCTATACCAGCTGCCTTCCCGTTTTTTAAACATTTTATTGCACGAACAACCTCTGCTGTGCTAATTTCATAATCAAGCATTTGCACAATTGGAGCCCCAGTCATCCCTTCAGCGGCCAAAGTATTTAATTGTATTCTAAACTCCCCTCCTTCATAGACTGTTTTAAAGTGCTTTATCCATTCTCCAGCAGGGATAGTTGCCTGAATGGACCTTCGCCTTCGAATCTGTCTAATAACTTTCCACATGTCACCAATTTCCCCATTTTCGACTACTTGACGTACCTCTTCTGCCTTTGCGTCCTGCCAAGCTGTTTTGCTCTGCTTTAGGACTTCCCTATATGACTTTCTTAGATTTGCAAAAGAAATTCTACGTTCTTCACCCCCCTCTCTTCTGTATTTGATAAGTGCAGATTCCGCTGCTTTCTTCGCTGTTTTACACTGATCGTTATACCAACTATTTGATGTTAAGCTGTTTGATGCATTACCCCTTCCTGTTAGCATGTGCGCACTTGCTTTCTGTATAATATTAGTTATGTTCTGTATACTTTCAGTTCCTTTGTGTTGATCTACGTCAAAAGATATAATTTCGTTGTCTAAAGTGTTAATAAAAATCTCCTTTCCTGCCTCCCTCCATCTATATTTAAACAATGGCGTCAATGTTTCGCATGCGCTTTCATCCCTTGTATAAGATACTAGCCGAGATACTTTTAAAGTCATTATCAGTGGAAAATGATGAGAGTCAATGCTGTTTTCAACTTTAAAATTTTGAACTAACGGCAATACGTCCTGTGAACACAGAATGTAGTCAATGACACTACTCCCATTCGTATGCACAAATGTTACTTCCCCTGACAGGTCCGAACCGTATTTTCCTAATAGCATTGGCCTAAAACTCACTGAAGGAGAATAATTCATAACTTCCGCTGTCTAGGAGAAAATAGACCGCGGAATCAAATCTTTGTTGCATTTTAATTCAATTAGCGCCGCAATAATACCTTTATGATATACATCGTCTACGAACAATTCTGTAGTTCATAAGATGTTAATAAGTTGATTGTTAACATTTGACGATAGCTGTTAATGTTGTACGAATTTAAAATCTGTTAGGTCAGCGCCCAACATAATTATAGAGTATAATTTGGAAACTATGCATCAAAATATTTAGTTATTTCTGTTGTAGATATCCATAAGTTGCGCTATACGGATGTATTATGAAAGATCCAAAAGCAACACTGTTACCAAGTGGCCACAAAACATAGCGGGGCATACTCATGTTTTCAAAAAAGAAAGAAAGAAGGAAAGAAATAAAACAAATAAGCTGAGAGCAATAAGAATTGCTGTAAGATATTGTTATAGATGTATCTGTTTGTATCCTTATTAAGCTTTTATATCCAGAGCGTCCAAGAAAGGAGCATTAGGGATATGACATAAAGCCTGTCCAGAGAGCAGAGATAAGCCTCAATTAGACCACAAGAAGAACGAAAATTCGTGCCTTAATTACCTTGCTTTGAGCATTCGGCATTCCCTAGCAATGGTTTGACGGTGCCACGGTGAGTTTCATTCGAGTAAGGCATTTGGAAGTACTACAGTTGTTCTAGAATCCCGACATGTCATTTTTATTTACTTTCTTT
The DNA here is from genome assembly GCA_030765065.1 of Deroplatys truncata. Classification (NCBI taxonomy): domain Eukaryota; kingdom Metazoa; phylum Arthropoda; class Insecta; order Mantodea; family Mantidae; genus Deroplatys; species Deroplatys truncata. The sequence continues at coordinate 106,461,417 of CM060975.1, forward strand.
TATTTCATTTATTCTTCTCAATGCCCCATAATCTTCTTCTTTAAGTTGAAGTTCCTGTTACAAAAATATTTAAACTTCTAATAAAAGTCAAAGTGAGTTACCGAGCAGGATGTCTCAGGCGGTAACGTCCGTGGCCAGCATTCCTGAGGCTCCGGGCTCAAATTCCTTGGGTAGACCAATCAGACGGTTTCTTACCTGTTTCCTTCAATCGTGAAGATAGATACCGCATTGGATACTTGATTCCACTACCCAAAGTTCCTGTTAAGGTATAAAACGATGTCAAACCATGCAAAATAAATGCTAAAACGAATGCTCTGCCATCTATACACAGATAATGAAAGCAGATAGACTGCACGTAACCTAATGCCATCTGCCCGGCACGCGTGGAAGAAGAGGTACATTCGCTATACACAAGCCTCTGTGGACATGTGTCAAGGCTGCCATCTGATCGTCACAAAGGCAGAGATACAGTTACTGTACACATACCTCTGTGGACAAGTGTCGAGGCTGCCATATGCCCATCACAAAGGCAGATATACAGTTGCTGTACACATACCTCTGTGGACAAGTGTCGAGGCTGCCATATGCCCATCACAAAGGCAGATATACAGTTGCTGTACACATACCTCTGTGGACAAGTGTCGAGGCTGCCATATGCCCATCACAAAGGCGGAGATACAGTTGCTGTACACATACCTCTGTGGACAAGTGTCGAGGCTGCCATATGCCCATCACAAAGGCAGACATACAGTTGCTGTACACATACCTCTGTGGACAAGTGTCGAGGCTGCCATATGCCCATCACAAAGCAGAGATACATTTGCTGTACACATACCTCTGTGGACATGTGTCGAGGCTGCTATCTGACCGTCCGAAAGGCAGACATACAGTTGCTGTACACATACCTCTGTGGTTATGTGTCGAGGCTGCTATCTGCCCGTCACAAAGCAGAGATACAGTTGCTGTACACATACCTCTGTGGACAAGTGTCGAGGCTGCCATATGCCCATCACAAAGGCAGACATACAGTTGCTGTACACATACCTCTGTGGACATGTGTCAAGGCTGTCATCTAACCGTCCCAAATCAGAGATACAGTTTCTGTACACATACCTCTGTGGACATGTGTCGAGGCTGCCATCTGCTCGTCACAAAGCAGAGATACAGTTGCTATACACATACCTCTGTGGTCATGTGTCGAGGCTGCCATGTGCCCGTCACAAAGGCAGAGATACAGTTGCTGTACACATACCTCTGTGGTCATGTGTCGAGGCTGCTATCTGCCCGTCACAAAGCAGAGATAAAGTTGCTGTACACATACCTCTGTGGACAAGTGTCGAGGCTGCCATATGCCCATCACAAAGGCAGACATACAGTTGCTGTACACATACCTCTGTGGACATGTGTCAAGGCTGTCATCTAACCGTCCCAAAGCAGAGATACAATTACTGTACACATGCCTCTGTGGACACGTGTCGAGGCTGCCATCTGCCCATCACAAAGCAGAGATACAGTTACTGTACACATGCCTCTGTGGACACGTGTCGAGGCTGCCATCTGCCCGTCACAAATCAGAGATACAGTTACTGTACACATACCTCTGTGGACATGTGTCGAGGCTGCCATCTGCCCGTCACAAATCAGAGATACAGTTACTGTACACATGCCTCTGTGGACAAGTGTCGAGGCTGCCATCTGCCCGTCACAAATCAGAGATACAGTTACTGTACACATACCTCTGTGGACAAGTGTCGAGGCTGCCATTTGCCCGTCACAAATCAGAGATACAGTTGCTGTACACATACCTCTGTGGACATGTGTCGAGGCTGCCATCTGCCCGTCACAAATCAGAGATACAGTTACTGTACACATGCCTCTGTAGACGTGTGTCGAGGCTGCCATCTGCCCGTCACAAATCAGAGATACAGTTACTGTACACATACCTCTGTGGACATGTGTCGAGGCTGCCATCTGCCCGTCACAAAGGCAGAGATACAGTTACTGTACACATGCTTCTGTGGATATGTGTCTAGGCTGCCATCTGCCCGTCACAAAGGCAAAGATACATTTGCTGTACACAGGCCTCTGTGGACATGTTTAGAGACTGCCGTCTGCTCGTCATAAAGCAGAGGTACAGTTGCTGTACACATGCCTCTGTGGACATGTGACGAAGTGCGATGGTATGGTACAAGGATGAGACCTAAAGGCCTAACTGTCCGCCACACAGCAATCCGCAAGATATCTCCTATCAGATTCATTGCAATATGACCACGTAGCTAAAGCGACGTAAAATAATAAATAGAAAAAGAAGTTACAATTACCGAATGTGTAACATAATGTTATTGCCATTGTGTGCGTACAATCTTTCGGCTAATAACAGATCCTTTACATTAGATAACATATTTATAATAAACAATCTCCTGATTACAGTTTTTCAGTTGAATGACATAAAGTATTTAATACATATATTGATTTCATACCATAGTTACAATATTATAATAAGTGATATCTAATGGTCATTTACTCCAGCAGAATAATGAATATTACGATTCGTTAATTGCCAGTAACTAGCTAAAATACCGAAATTACTTACAAGAAGCTTGTCTTTATATCACTGGGTACATTTTTAGTAATAATATTTAAGTGATCATTTAATTTAACAAATACCTTTGCCTTCTAATAATCTACCTGATTCTAATTATACGTCTAAATTATACATACACTCCTACACATAATGCTCAGGCTTTCCAAACTCTCCAAGTTTACACATCGCTTGGTGAATGAGGTATCCCCGAAGGTCATAAGCGATATGGGGGGCATTAGAAACGACTTCTGCTATGTATGTGTGCATCTGTGACAACTGTGCTATTCCGGACATCTGTACATCCAAAGAATGTTATACATTAATTTTTCCTTTACACGGAAAATTTTTCTTAGTTTTGATTTTCTCAAAAATGGCCCTAAAGATTTTGATTAAAATACGTTTACATGACAAATAAAATGCATATGCTGAATATATAAATGAATTTTTATTCGTCTTCATTTTCAAACCTGTGCCCGGCCCGACTCACAAACGTTTTACAAATTAAGCCCAAACCCGACCCTCGGGCCGGACCGGACCTAGGCCCTACCCCTGCACACCTCTTTTACCTGATCGAATACTTTTGTAAACATGTACTAATTAAGATGACCAGATGGGGGAAATCGGGTCGTGGTTAACCCGGACGACATTGTTACGTTGCCTTGATTTGAAAATGTGGCACCTGTTCGGATATATATATGAGTGCCTAGATCATAAAAACATAATAAAATTCATAACAAAATTTATTGTAGTGGTGAAAAAATAAGATAAAATTTTGTGATGCATATTCAGAACTTGTATTTATTTCCTGACTGTGCTTCATAGACGTTGGTCACATGATTTGACGAATAGCAGGTTCAAATCACTGGTGTTGATGGATATACTGCGATAGAAATGGACTCTTGAGCGAGAATTTATAGCTGTTCTAGTCGTATTAATCAACGTCACATATGTTGCGTAATTTATTGTACCTGACCATGTAGGTATATCCCTTCAAGAACGTGGAGTACTATGCGTTTCAGTAATAAGAAATAACGCACTGCACCTCAATATTTGTTGCTCGCCCTATTAAATAAGTTGCGTTATTATTATATACTAAACAAAGCAGAAGGAAATACGATATTGAAACACACTAGCCTTCATCGATTATGAAAAGGCGTTATTTAGAGTTGTAAGAATCAGCCTAAGAAAAATAATGGAAATAAAGGCTACCCGTAACACCTAATTCAAAAGAAAGTCTTGCAAATCTACGATATGTATAAAATACAAAAATATTACAGCACTTGCTTCGGAAACACAGGAGTTTTACTGACTAATCTCGGTTTAAGCCAAGGCTGCAGCTTCTCACACACTTTGTGCAATGCTTTACATGGACAGCAATCATAAAAAATGGACCATCATTATATAAAGGAGTTTTATTGTATGAAGATATGAAGATACCAGTATAAACCATCTTAATATTTCCGGACCACCAAAATCCAAATCACAAGGTGAATTATAGAAAGTATTGTACAAACTGAATGAAGTGCTCATAAAACTTAACTTCAAATTATCGGAGAGTGAACCAAGGGGTTAGGATTAGGGTTTTAGAGGATTTCACACTCAAGCCAAGGCCTGAGGCATCTATTGTGCCTAGTAACCTATGGGAGAAAGAGATCAGGTAAGAGATTGTGAACCCAGGCCATACTTTATGGCGGCAGGCGCAGCACAGTGGGGTCCTTAACGTTTCCAGTTTGAGCGTTCCAGGATGCCTCCTAAAGCATATCCAACGCATGCACCACATATCACCGACCACCATGTCATACTCTGCAACCCTGAAAGATAGTGAAGTGAGGGGAAATGAGGGGCAGGAGAATTCGTTGATTATATAATCCACCCCAACATTCATCTCTCGACCTGAAAACCACCACAAAATCCAAGGTCAGGTGCCCGGGCCAACGGACACGGGAATCGAACCTGCAGCCCCCAAAATGTGAGCCTCAGACTTATCATCCCGCTCAGTAGAGGTAAAGGTGAATATTCAGTCAGATAAAAAAACAAACAAACAGAATCATATACTAGACAACGGAGTTTAAATATTTATGTTGTAAAGTTAGTAAAATGAAAGACCAGCTTATGCGAGGCGTATTCCAAAACTATGGTCCGATGAACAATGTTTAACGGATGATAGGCCTGAATGAAGTATCACGCCTGCAGCGGTGTCTACCGACTCCTGAGGAACCTACCGCAATGTTGGTGTGACGCAGTAGGCGTTTGCCAGTCGGGAGAGCTGATCGCAATGGCCGCGACAATCGTAGATCCGCCAGTTGTGAAGTGCGCGGTGTGATTAGATTTTTGCTGGCAAAACAGCGGACTGGTAGGACCAGTATTCGGACCGACGACATAGTTGAGCAAGTGAATCAAAAACTTCGAAATGCTCGCGTTTGACGATTAGTGGTCTCTGGCTGATGAATTCCCAAATGTTGCTCGAACCTCACTTTACGGTATTGTCACTGAACAGCTTGGATATCGGAAACTTTTGAGCGAGGTGGGTGCCAAAACTTCTCGCCGGTCAGCACAAAGAGCAACGAATGCATAGTGCACGACAATTTTTGGAGCGCTATAGACAAGATGGAGATGGTTTATTTTCCCACATTGTTAAGGGACGAGATATGGATGGTGCATAACAACGCAGAATCGAAACAGAAGTCAATGCAGTGGCACCGTTCTGATTCACCCAAACCAAAAACGTGTAAGCAATCGCCGTACACTAATCGCAAAATGATGGCTACCGTGTTTTGGGACGAAAAGGGCGTCCTTTTGATTGAGTTCATGGACCGTGGGTCAACAATTACAACTGACGTGTACTGTGCAACGCTTACCAAACTGAACGTGCGATCCAAAGTCGACGCCGCCGGAAACTGTCGTCTGGCATCATCCTCCTTCACGACAACGCACGCCCCCATACCGCTGCCAAAACCAAAGAGAAGATTCAAGAGTTTCTTTGGGTCTTCTTTTACCACCCTCCGTACAGTCCCGACCTGACACCAAGCGACTATTTCCTCTTCTTGCATTTGAAACGGTGGCTGGGTGGACAACGATTTCAAACCGACGATGAACTCAAGACGGGCGTTACCAATTGGTTCAAGTCCCAGGCTGCAGACTTCTATGCCGAGGGGCTAAAGAAGCTGGTGCAGCGTTACAGCAAGTGTATAGATGTGAACGGCGATTATGTGGAAAAGTAAAGTATATATGTATGCACATATATAAAAACCTTGTCTCATGAGCGATGTTGTTATTATGACCAAATGGACCTTAGTTTTGGAATACTCCTCGTACTAGCCACATCATCCATTCTTGGAATGGCATCTTGCTCTTATTCGCCAATGCATGTAACAGAATAGTAAAATGGTTGAACGTGTTTGAATGTTTAGGCAGTTCAATAATATACGGAAAAAATTAAAAAGAAAAGAAGTTAAACAAAATTACCTATTTCCCGCAGCAATTGGGAAGAAAGCTGAGAAAGGAAACCTCAGTGAAGTTTTATAGAGTTATGGCCGGGCACAAGAATTCTTAAAATGTGGCTTCAAGGTAGCTACACTCAAATCATTATGAATAAAAAAACATAAAAGAATAGCGGCCAAGGGTCATTGACGGCAGGTAAAACATGGTTTCGGAGTGGCTGAGTGGTGCCTGCAAACGCAACAGACTATAGGAGGGATGGGCAGTGTTTTGTTATCTACGACGTCACTTCGCAAAGTCCAGCAATAGTACAAGCTAATTTCCTTTCGTTCTGGCTTTAATGACTGGAAATTCCTAGCCTGGTTATGACAATCCAAGGTTTGTAACGTTGCTGTAAATCTTGATCAAATCTGTCACCCGCAACTGAATATTATTTATGGAGCTCTAATGACATTTTCTGGAATCAGTCAACTTTCTAGGAGTGCCTACTATCTACCAATAGTGTCACAGTGATGAGTGTTTACCTCAACGCCCACTTATTGGGCGTGAAAGTGACTGACGGTTTTGCTGAGGCACCTCTTTATCGGGCTATGGGATTCTTTTATTCGAGAATATCACACGGAGCCACTTATTTTCCTTCCCTTCCGAAGGAAGCTATGCTAAGAGTTTTACACCGGTAGGTTGGAACTCACCGCCATGGGAATTAAAAGCTAGTATTTTCATCGGTACGGAGGATAAGAAATAATGACATGAGAAATTAATTAAAGAAAAAAGTATTATAAAACAGTTAATACATATCAAAACGGTTTGAAATGTAACCTATAGGATATGTCAGCACACGTATAGGTAAAGATGTGGCCCACTATCTTGAGAGCAAGTTGGCGCGTCCGGAAGTATATGGAAGATAGGAAGTTAATGAGGGGTTTTATAAAAAATGCTACTCCCTTCTTCACTACTCCCTTTCACGTCGCCACCAACAGATAGGAACTGCAGCTGCTATTCAACCTTACTCTTTCTCTAACGATCATTGACAATTCAAACCTCTCACATACCTGCGCAGAGGGCGATTTTAGTTACTTCCACTATTATGACTCCTGAAATGAGGAGCCCATGGCATGCCAAGAGGAACAAGTCACTACGAAGACTATGAAAAAAGAGCGAGGTGAAATCAAGGGGGCAGAACATATCAATATGTATAAATATTTAAAAAGAAAACCAAAAGACAAGCATATTAAAGCTGATGACTACGTTGCAAAATATGCTCCTATGCATGTGACAAACTACTAAAATAGCTTTAAAATCTACCGGTTCGAAAACAGCACTTCGTAAATGGCAGTACAGAATATTCCGAAAGGAATGATACAATAGATAGAGCTAAATGCCACATTGACATTACCACTTTTTCTGTACTCACTGATTGGCTCCAAAGAATGGAAGAAAACAGAACCCACACCACTCCTCTTTGAAAGGAAATGCTCTCATCTTTTGACATTCCATGCAGTATTGTAATGAGTTGGGGGAGCAAACGAGTGGGAATGGAATTGGTTGAGTGCAATATTAAATGGATCATATGATGGGAACTGGAGTACACGAACCATAGAAACGTATAATGATCGATTCGTTATGCGTAGCATTTGTTATTGGGCTGCATTCTTTTGTATCCTATTTTGTTCATTATTACAGAGCACAGCCCGAAGCTCGTACTTTCACATTTCTAAAGCAGACTATGAATAGAAAAAACGTCTGCGATTACGATAAAAGCTTTTAACCTGCTTTTTAGTAAACGATAGGAAAAGTAAGAGACACAGAAAGGAACTGTTTTTCTTCAGGACATACATTTTATTGTTGCTCCTCCAAAATTTTTAGTATTTTTAATCAAAATAGGTTTTGCCTAAAAAAAATCTTCTGTGTTACATTCACTTGCCATTCTCTACTCTCTAGCACTTATTAGTCGGTATACAAATTATTCTTACGAAAGGTTATTTTCTAATCTACTATAAACGTTTCCGATAATAGCTACATTACACGTTTTTTATGTAGATGCAAAGGGCATTGCAATAGTCAAATATTTAAGAATTGGACGCTATATGCTGGCCTTGAAATTCCATACTGTTTCATGCAATCGCGAGAAACAGTGAGAATTCACGGGACTTAATGGCAAAGTATTGAACAATTCGAATCATTAATAATGGATATCTCGGAAATGGTTGATGCCACAGAAAGTTATTTCAAATAAAATGTGTGTTTTAAAGAGATCTACAGTCTTTTGTGTAGTACATTTTCGTTTATCGTTTAACGTTAGCAGTTATATGTACAAGATTATACAAAATTCCTTCCGAATGGAGAGAATTTCAAGAGCTATTCCCAGAAAATTCAAGATATACAATTTATGTGATGCAAGTATCTTTAATATGTGGTATTATAATGAAAATCCTTAGAGCCAGTTTTTAGAAAATAAAAAAAAATTCGAAAAATGTTCCATATAAAGGGTAGTTTGGAGTGTGAGGATTTTCTTAAAAATCTTTATGTTGCATCTTTGGAAGGTACTGGACTAAATACCAAATTTGGTATTTATACGACTTTTCTTTTTGAGTTATGCTATTCACAGACGCACACACTACACACAACACACACATTCACACGCACGCACGCACGCACACACACGAACTTTTTTCTAAAAATAATTGTTTATTCAGGAGGCCTCAAAACATGTATTTCGGGTGAAATATCGATATCGAATTTTTGGATGGAATACAATACTTCCCTTACTTACTATACTTCATTATTTGTTTACCCTCCTCTTATGTAGGACTTACACCCCCCAGGACTTACAGGCGGGTGCCTGGGGTCAGAGGCCCGTCGAAGAGCAGATGGGTGATCAGCCCGATGCCTGGTATGGGATGAAGGAAGTAGATGAAAGGAAATGTTGGTGAAATGGATGAAAGGAAAGGTGATGATGGAGCAGTTGGTGGAATGAATGGCGGGGGAAACCGGAGAACCCGGAGAAAACCCGCCCAGACGCCGCTTCGTCCACCTCAAATCCCACATGCAGGTCCCTGGGATTGATCCCGGGCCGCCTTGGTGGGAGGCGAGCGGTCTAACCACGCGGCCACGGCGCCGCCACTTACTATACTTAACAAGTAAAAATCTGATGTGATGCATTTACATACCCTACCCTCTATGTTTATTAGTGCGTATACAAATTATTCTTATTCAAGCTTATTTTTCTATCTAATACATTTTAATCCAAATAAACTTTTGCAGAAATAGCTACATTACACATTTCGTTATAGATTCAAAGGGAACAGCGTTAACGTAAAAACGAATAGTCGAATAAGTACCAAACTTGATATTTAAGTTCAGTAGCTTCCAAAGATAGGGCACGAAGGTTTTTTAAGAAAATCTCCCCACCCAAAATTACCCTCTACGTGAAAAAATATTTGAAATCCCTTTTATTTCCTTAAAACGGCTGTAACGATTTTGATTAAGTACTAGATATTTGAGATATTTATGCGTCAAATAAAATATATACCTTAAATTTTCTGGGGAATAACATGGAAGGACTCTTCATTTGGAAGGAATTTTATATAATTTCGCATAACAGTGAAATAATAAGAGAGAGAGAGAGACAGAGAGAAAGAGAGGGGGAGAGAGGTATATACCTATGTACAAAAATGTAGATCTCTTTAAAACACAAAATATTGGTTTGGGTTTTTCAATACTAATTTGTTAAAGTGGATTATTCAGTTGTTGCTCGCGATGTCATGGAAGGAGTATAAAAATTCAAGGTCAGAATATAGCGACCCACTTTTAAACATCTCACTATCGATTCGGTTTCCTCTACCCTTCTTGTTCTACAAGAAATGTGTAATGGAACTATTTCAACAAAGGTTTATTTCGATCATCATGAAGTAAATAGAACAACAAACTTTCGTAGGAAAAATCTGCAGATAAAAATAAATGATAGCGGGCAAAGAAATTCATGTGAGTGTAGCACGTAGAATTTTTCAAATATGTTTCCTTGGATTCAGGGGGTTTCGAAATGGGTGTTTCCGGTAGACTGTAGTAGAGAAGTTAAATATAAGCAAGTGTTTAGTTTCTTATTGTACTACTACTACTACTACTACTACTACTACTACTACTACTACTACTACTACTACTACTACTACTACTACTACTACTAATAATAATAATAATAATAATAATAATAGTTGTTGGTAGTGGTGATGCTCGGTAAGCAAGGTATTAGAAGTTTAATGCAGTTATTTTCCCATGCCTCTTGCATATCAATGATTAAATTCATTATATTAATTTTCAAAGAGCATAGAATTAAATTGTCTCCTTTTTTTCAGTTCCAAACATTTGTTTTGGTGTTAACAGTAGAGTCTTTATCGCGGCTGGTCATGGCTGTACTTGTGATTCAGCCCTTTGTTTAAAGTATATCAGCTAGCGAAGGTTTACACACAGAGACAAACCAGGGTGTTATAACGCGCGTATGAAGTAACTACATTAGGGCAGAGACGGATACACACGTCCATCTAAATGGCTGCTTTAGCAAGTCTCTGACATTTGCACAAAGAAACTCCACTCGGTTTTCTCCTCAGACAGGGAGGGCTCCGCTTCAGAACGGCCCTCTGATTGGATTAGTGGACATGGAGGCGGAAGAAGAAGGGAACCAAGTACGTGAGAGAAATATTTGTGTCCCTCCAAGCCAAGGTTTCATGCGAGTTTTACAAAGACATACCCTGCTTCTGCTACAACAACATTGTCAGCAAAATAGCAGTAATTGTGTTTAAAGACGCCCGGTAATAATATTAACGGTAACGTTATGATAATGCTTAACAACTGGAAATATCTGCTAGAATGTTGGACTACAATAATGCATATATTACAAGACCTGGGAAGGTTATATTGTCATCCAGCGCCTCAAGTTTAGTCAGCAATTAATGAGGTTAGCTGTGCATAACCGTAAACTGCGGTTGTAAACACCGATCTGTGCAGACAGTTCAACGTTCAGGAGAGGTTAGGTAGGCATTCAAATAATGGGGAGCCATCGCGTGCAACCTGATCACTTCGATAGTGGTAATGCACAAGAGAGGATAACTAGTCAGTGGTCATCTGACTAGTAAACGAATAGTAACCGGAAATTAATCTCTGAATTGAATACTTTTAGTTTCTCTAGATTAATTAAATTGAGTTTTTTATTTATGGACGCTCTTATGGTTCTTAGCGTGACAGACCGGAAATTTTGCTCAGAGGCCTCTTTATCACGCTTGAGGATCTTTTACGTGCCATAAATATACGACACGGGAGCCCCACCCCGAAGGAAGCCATGTTAAGGATTTTTACGTCTGAAAAAAAGTCCATCGCACTCCACCGCATTTGAACCCGCGATCTCGGGAGCTAGAGGCTAGCATGGTAACCACTACACCACGGAAGACAACTTTGCTTTCTCTACTACGTATGGTAAGTAGAATAAGTATTCTATTCTACACAAAAATTCGATGTCAAGATTTCACCGAAAATACGTTTTGAGGCCCTCTGAAACCCCCCCCAAATAATATTTTTTAGAAAGGTGCCTGTGAAAAACCATAAATAAAAGGCGGTAAGTGGACAAACACCAAACTGGGTAATTAAATTCAATATCTTCCAAAGATGCGGCATTAAGATTTTCAAGAAAATCCCCCATCCTAACTACCTTTTACATGGAATATTTTTCAGTTTTTTTTTATTTTCTGAAAAAGGGTTCTAACGGTTTTGATTAAGATACCATTTATTAAAGATATATACATGGCACATAAACTGTATATCTGGAATTTTCTGGGAATAGCCTGTGGAGTCTTCATTCGGAAGGAATTTTGTTGAATCTTGCATTACTGGTAAACATTTAGCCGAGAATGTACACACAAAAAATGTGAAGTTCTTTAAAACACGCAGCTTATTTCAAATAACGTTTTTTGTGGTATCAGCCATTTCAGATACATTAGTATCCATAGTTAGAATTATTCAGCCATTCCTTTAAAGTGCTGTCGATTTTCTGTTTCTCGCGATGCCATGGAAACAACATGAAATTTTAAGGCTACCGTATAGCGTCCAGTTCTAAAACATTTGACTATCACCAGTCCCTTTGTATCTATAATGAAATTTAATGCAGTTATTTCCGGAAAGATTTATCTGGATTAAGGTGAAGTAGATAGAAAAACAAACTTTCGTAAGAATAATTGTACAGCCACTACTAAACGATAGACATAGAGAAAGTCACGTGAATGTAATATATCAGATTTTTTTGTAGTACAACGAAAACTTAAAATTAAAAAATAAAAAATTAATTAATTCATCACAATAACTCATATAGATAAATGCATACCAAATGCCGTACTCTAAGTATTTTATTGTCCTGTTTCTGCCAAAAAGCATGTAGATATACATTTGGCAGCATGAGAAAATATCGTACTTATTGGGAATTTTAGTGTCTAAAGTGGCTTACAGGAGAGTTTAATCACTTTTATATTTACTTATGAGAGTAATTTGCTAACTTCACCACTAACTTGCAAGTAATATCTTGGCCTTGATCATCACCGTCATCGTCATAGCAATCGTCCTCATTATGATCATTAGCAGGATGGGTCAGTTGTCTCTTTCCTTCCTCGAGATGATTCTTGATTACACATATTATCAAGAACATTGGCTGTCTTATGAACAGGGCTAATTTTTTGGGGGGAAGGGTTCTTCTGCTTACCTCTTCGTATCCTGCAGAGGTCGACAAACATCAAACAGCAATGCAGTGGCAATTAGCAACTATGTATGCATGTCAAACAATAAAACAGCTTTCCCTATTTGATCATGTTTATATATTCATCAAAGAAGTATTAAAATCGTACGCCTTAAAATCGCCGTCAAGGTCATCTTTACATTCCCACATTACGTAAGAGTGATATTGGATGCATCTTGAAGGAGTTACAGGAGCATATCTGAAACACGTATGAATATTGAATTGTTACGTAGGCATTACCTAAGCCGCGAAAACTGCACTCGCGAGTCAATTGGACTCCCAGTACCACTCCCTATCTGGTTGGCTGTCCGTTTGTTTTCTATTTTGTTACAGATAATATCATGTGTGTTGCATGTTTGGTGATTCGGCGAACGAAGACATTCTCGCCACCTGACCTAGGTGTATTATTTTCGCCATATCAGCAGTTTATTCAAATCCCTCACCCCCTCATCATAGGGGATGCATTAGGGATGTGTAACTTCAAGTATTTTTTCCTGGCCACCAATTAATAAGCGAGCCACATTTTGTTGAAGTTGATTCAATAGTTTAGGAGGAAGGGGCACCAGTCTTTGCTATTTCTTCGCTTGTAACGTTCTCACCCACCATACCTCCTGCAGCGGGAGCTCAAGGGATCTCGAATATCTACAAGGTGTTTGCTGAAGTAGTAAACATCAAATAGGCCAAGTTTGGTTAAAACCCGTTAAGTGGCTCGGGAGGAGACATAAAACATACATACACATACATGCACACATACATATATACGCCCTACATACATCATGCATGATATACACTATGTGATAAAAAGTATCCGGACACCCCACAAACATACGTTTTTCATCTTAGGTGTATTGTGCTGCCACTTACTGCCTGGTACTCATTATCCGCGACCTCAGTAGCCATTAGACATCGTGAAACAACAGAATCGGACGCTCCGTGGAACTCACGGACTTCGAAACTGGTCAGGTGATTGGGTGTTACTTGTGTCAGAAGTCTCTACGCGAGATTTCCACATTCATAAACATCCCTAGGTCCACTGTTTCTGATGTGATAGTGAAGTGGAAACGTGAAGGGACATGTACAGCACAAAAGTGTACAGGCCGACCTCGTTTGTTGGCTGACAGAGACCGCCGACATTTGAAGATGGTCTTAAAGAGTAATAGGCAGACATCTATCCAGACCATCACACAGGAATTCCAAACTGCATCAGGATCCACTCCAAGTACTATGACAGTTAGGCGTGAGGTGAGAATCCTTGGATTCCATGGTCGAGCGGCTGCTCATACGCCACACATCACGCAGGAAAATGCCAAACGACACCTCGCTTGTTGTAAGGAGCGTCAACATTACACGATTGAACAGTGGCAAAACGTTGTGTGGAATGACGAATCACGGTACACAATATGGCGATCCGATGGCAGGGTGTGGGTATGGCGAATGCCCGGTGAACGTCATCTGCCAGCGTGTTGCGGCCGTCACCTCCTTCGTCCGTTGCTTAGGGCTTACCTTGATGCTTCTCCCGTTGGTTCCAGAAGTTCACAGTGTGCTGGTTCTCTTCAATTTTATTCTCGGCTAGCTGCAGTAGTTTTCTTTAAACTATATAGGAGCATGGACTTATCCTCGGTAAAGGAAAGCGTAGATCTCGGGTGGTGATATAGGAAGACATAGACGTGCTTTGTTTATGAAAAGATGACACTGCCGTTTCTCTTTATTTAATTAACACTCGTAGTATACAACACTGGTATTGTCGCCGTAAAATACTGTCCACCGCTGTTAAAATGCGGCGCGGTTATGACACGAAGTTTAAATATGCTTATTATCTCTTTACGAGTAGCGGATCTTAGGTGTGTTTCTAAAACTATCTTGATTCCCTTTTTGGCGCGATACCTCACACATCCTGCAGCATCTCTCCCTGACCACACATGATAAAAACTGTCAAACAAACTGCAATGCTAAACTGACATGACAAAACTGTCGAACAAACTGCAATGCTAAACTGACATGACATAACTGTCGAACAAACTGCAGTGCTAAACTGACATGACAAAACTGTCTTGATAAAACCCCATGACAAAACTGTCTTGCTAAAACCCCATGACAAAACTGTCCCGAATTTGCTCCAAACAGATCCATTTATAGTCTCAGGCTACTGAGGCTGCTTCCTTTCCTATTGGCCCATTTTTAGCGCCACGCGACGCGTCTAACTATTTCGTATAAACTTCCAGGGATCTCATTGGTCCAAGTTTAATATAAATCGCGGCTTTTCCCAAGTTTACCGTTAAGCTATCTGTCTCTCTCACTTGGTCACGGCGAATTATCAAATAAAGGGACAAAGGCGTTACACTCTCGCTGTAGGAATAATGGCACAGCGACCAAAGAGATGTCATAAAACTAGGTTTTCTGCCTTCGAAGGCACTATTCCTGTAGCTAAAACATTTCGTCGTGGACAGTATTTTAACACAGCGCTTAAATTATTTACATTAAACCATTTATAACTCTACTAATATTAGTAACCTAGATACATACATAACGTTAAATCACCCTTCTTAAAATATACAAGCAGTATGAGAAAAAGATATTTACATAGTACGATTTAACATCAATAAAAGTTAATTAATAAATTATCTATAATTACAGTTCTCGGGCTCGGCCTAGAGTTGCCGTTTCAGTGTGTAGTGCCAACAGTGAAATTCGGAGGTGGTGGTGTTATGGTGTGGTGTGTTTTTCCTGGAGGGGGCTTGCACCCCTTGTTTTTTTGCGTGGCACGATCACAGCGCAGACCTACATTGATATTTTAAGCACCTTCTTGCTTCCTACTGTTGAAGAGCAATTCGGGGTTGGCGATTGCATCTTTCAACACAATCGAGCATCTGTTCATACTGCACGGGCTGTGGCGGAGTGGTTATACGACAATAACATCCCTGTAATAGACTGGTTTGCACAGAGTCCTGACTTGAATCCTATAGAACACCTTTGGGATGTTTTGGAACGCCGACTTCGTGCCATGCCTCACCGACCTACATGGATACCTCTCCTCAGTTCCGCACTCCGTGAAGAATGGGTGCCATTTCCCAAGAAACCTTCCAGCACTGATTGAAAGTATGCCTGCGAGAGTGAACGCTGTCATCAAGACTAAGGGTGGGCCAACACCATATTGACTTCCAGCATTACCGATGGAGGGCACCAGGAACTTTTACGTCATTTTCAGTCAGGTGTCCGGATACTTTTGGTCACGTAGGTATACTATATTCATGTATCATACGTATACGTGCAATCATATATACATCCCTTCATGCAACATGTACACATGCTGTAGCGATCCGAGTGGTTTAGGTTCGAATCCGCTAACAAGAGGGATGTTTTAGGTAATAGCTACTCACTTAAGGTGAAATGTGGAGGAGATAGTGGAGTGGCAGAACGACGACCAATCTTATAAACATCATGCCAAGGTAATTTATTTAACACCGTTTGCCCAAGGGAATGTATTAGCCACATCAACAAATACAGATACGTGTAGGAGATCTTGCAGATTTTGATGTGACCAATTAATATACAACTTAGGACGACTTCCGTGGATGCTGTTAGCGCACACATCTACCGGATCTGTTCCCCCGTGGCCCACTTAGGGACTCTTTGTTTCTTTTACTTGTTCTAGATACCGCTGTCGTCAGCGTTCTAAGGTACCGATTCTTGATCTTTGCTAATTAGCACATTTTCGACATGTTCCTCGTAGCTGGGTGCAGGACCGTTGTAATACATATACATACATAAATACATATATAGTACACACATGCTGACACACCAATGCCTTATATTTACATTAAGAGGGACGCTGTTAACTTTTTACTAAGTGCACAGTATTCTTAGGGCACTTTTCAAAAATACCGGGCGTGTTAACATTCTGACATTATCTAAATGCGTTTAGGCGCTTGCCGATATATACGAGGCGCATCCAGAAAGCAAGTTTCCTGCTTTTGTTTCCTTTAAAGGAATCGTATTTAGTTGGAAAAATTGCGCATACGTAACAGATCTATGACGTATCAATTATACAGGTCCCGCCTGGTGCCAGTAGCGCGGGAGCAGTGGCCTGAAATGGCGGCTCTTATTCGTTCTCCCGCCTCCTGCGAGGTCCGGTCAGTGATAAAGTTCCTTACTGCACAAAACATAGCGCCGATCAAAATTCATCGTCAGCTCTGTCAGGTCTACGGGCCGAGCATCATGAGCAAACAGATGGTGCGTCGCTGGTGTACGCAGTTTTCCGAAGGTCGTCAAAGTGTCCATGATGAAGAGTGCAGTGGGCGACCGTCTCTCATCAATGATGACCTTGTTGAGCTGGTGCGGCAGCGCATCGTGGAGAACCGTCGCTTCACGATTACGGAGCTCAGCAGCCATTTTGCGCAGATATCGGGATCCTTGTTGCATGAAATTGTCACTAAGCACCTGCTGTTCAGGAAATTCTGTGCAAGGCGGGAGCGGGTGCCGAAAAACCTGACACCCGCGCACAAAACGAAAAGCTTAGGAGCAGCACTGATATTTCTGCAGCTGTATCATGATTACGGCGACGAGTTCCTCGACAGGATCGTCACGGGCGATGAGACGTGGATTTCGCATTTTACCCCGAAAACCAAGCAGCAGTCAATGTGCATTGGCATTACAATGGATCTCCAGTCAAGACGAAATTCAAACAGACTGTGTCGGTGCAGAAAGTGATGCGCACGGTGTACTAGTACAGGAAGGGTACTTTGTTCATTGGCTGGCACAGTGAACGCTGACCGTTACTGTGAAACACTGCAGAAATTGCGACGTGCCATTCAAAACAAGAGTCGTGGAATGCTTACTGCAGGCGTTGTGTTGCTCCATGACAATGCTCGTCCACATACGGCTCGGCTCACAGCAACTGTTCTGCAGGAGTTCAGCTGGGAGCTGTTTGATCATCCACCATACAGTCCTGATCATACTCCCAGCGATTTCCATCTTTTCTTGCGCCTCAAGAAATTCCTGTTCTCCGGTCAGCATTTTGACAACAACAAAGAGCTGAAGACGACTGTCACACGCTGGTTCCATTCACAGGCGGCACACTTCTACGATACTGGAGTACAAAAGTTGATCCCACGACATGGTAAGTGTCTCAATTCTTGTGGTGACTATATTCCAAAAATAGCTCAATATTGCTGTACGTGTTGCCAATAAAGTTTTTCATGTAACTGTGTTTTCTTTATTTAAAAAAATATGAAAACTTACTTTCTGGATGAATTTTCAAGTAAATCATGCCTCAAGAGAGATTGTGCGAAGCTACACTGTTCGCAAATTCTCTACTTTGGAACAACCGTTTAGAAATACTACCAGAGTATGTATATATATACAATATACATAATAAATAACAAAACTAATATAAAAATATGTATGTACAGCATAGTCCATTTAAGATGCGGGAGTTAGGATCACATCCGGTAAAACCGAAAGCGGTTTCATAATATTTTAATTTATGTTGTATAGTTAACCTCACATTTAATTTTTCTATATCTATAGTTTAAAATGTGCTGAAGAGTTTAATTAATCTATAAAAATTAATTTGTTTTATTATTACTAACTTGAACAGCGTGCACTTTTCCTAACGATGAGAAACACCACCTCTGTAGGCGGTTATATTTCTGCACATTGTTTGCACATACGAATATAAATACAGATTACAGATAATGTTTTACGAATTATTAAATATGCATTTAGTAGCTATCACTAGACATGGGAAATAAATAGGACTGAAGAAGTGTTTTGATGATGCTACATATGACTGTACTGCTCGTTTGTGAAATGACCATAAACTATCTGAACCTCTCTCTGTGAATTCGTAGAATTTCCTCTGCGCTACGCGTTCACTACCGTACGCGTACGATTACATTTTGCTCTCTCTCTCTCTGCTCTATGCGCAGCTGGCGATCGATGAGGCTTTTATCATCTTCTGTTGTTAATATCCTTACTGTTTGATTTGCGTGATGAATAACTGGAAACTGGGTATTAAGCGTATTGTTCTGCGTTGTTACATAAACATATGACATTTGATTCCATTCTAATGAAAATATGCTATAGAAACTTTAAGCCTGTGTTTTTATCTGCTTATGAAAGGGACAGTCAGAAGTTTATACCGAAATATTGCAACCAAACTTTTTCGTTTGTTTTAATTCACCAGATTACAGTCCACACTAGTGCAAAATAGACATTAGAAAATGTTGATAATGGTTTAAATTCTAAATACACAGAAAATCTTTATAGACTCTTCGTGTGTTTCTTCGTACTTATATACTTATTTTAAATGTTGATTAGCTTCTGATAAAACCGCAAAACAGAATCTAAAATATAATCCGTTCCTAGTTTTTATGCACAGTAGTTAATTGGCTGTACTATGAGCGAAGAAGAGAAGCAAACAATAACACACTAAAAAGCTCGCTATCTTATTTAAACGTTTTGGTGGAATGTTGTAGCATTAATTTTCATCAAAGACTAATGTTGGTTATATTCCTAAATATGGTGAAATAAAATTCAATTTACGGCAGCTATTCCTTTTCGTATGTAAATATTGGACAAAGAAACCTAAATATTTTATTTTTTTAAAATACTCGTATACGTTTTCTGGAAATATTTGGATTTATACTTGCTTAAGTATTTTATACATAGTTTCAGACTGCAATTCCTTATAAAAATCTGACTTTCTTGTCTGTAAAAATAAGTAATTTAACCTGCTTATATTAGTTGACAATACAAGAATTACATTTCCGTTCCCTCAGGAACAGGAACATTGTTGTACTGTATGTCAGAAATTTAGGCATATTGCTCTCATATAGAGAATGAAAATGTTATGTGAACAGGGTGAATATGTTCTTCTTATACTGTTTGATGTATATTAAGAAAACAGTAGTATGCAACGTGGAAACATGCCCTAAAAGAAGTATTCAAATTGGCATATATTATACATATACATGTGCATCACCTGGCTGTCGCAATAAACTCCGGATTCACTGATGTGTCCCTGGAGAATGTCGAACACGGATCAATTCTGCATGCATGCCGGAAATGCTAACTTTCTCATCAAAGAGAAGAAAATATTCAGATATTGATTAAAATTTGCGTTATCTATAGGTAAGTACTTTTGAATTATGATGATTTTTGCTTTGCGTTCCCAAGTGATGATACTGAATAATTAGACGAATCTTTATTTAGTCCAGAGATTAAGGTGATAAAGTTTCGGACATGTATGTTTCTAGGATAAGTGAAGTTATTCGACATATTAGTTGTTATCAAGTTTCCAAGAAACATAGAGAACAATCGTATAAGCAACAAAGAAACTCATGATTTTTTTGACTAAACAAAAGCTTTTGATAGCCTGTAATCATTTATGGCAAACCTGTACAAGAGAGACATACCGTTACGTTTTATAAACGTAATTAAAATTTATATTATGGAAGTAGACTTTTAGTAGAAAGTGAAGAGAAACATTACAGAGGTAATTTTAAAATTGTAAATTTAGGATTTCAACAAGGATGCTGGTTATCCTCGGCACTTTTTAACTTATATATCGACGAGTTAATGAGATGCTTAATCAGCCAGCTACTAATACATTTATTTTATTTTTGCGCTTTTAGGTGCAAGTGATGAAGTAATAGTGGCATCTGTTTAAATACCTATACTGTCAAATCTATAAATATTAGAAATAGCTCAATGGGTATAATTTCCTTATATTTGTGCAAAAGACAAAAAAATAAATAGGAATTTAAAGGAAAACAATTATATAGATGAAAAATGATCACTGGAGACAAAATAATAAAACAGGACAGACAGTTCCTCAGAGCAAACTCCACCACCACACGCCTCGTCCACCATCCACTCGCCTCATCCTTCGAGCCTGAAATATGATAAAGAGATGAAATAATAAGATTATAACTATATACATCCCAGCATTCCCCTACTAACCAGGGAAAACCGTGAAAAAACTAAAGGTCAGAGTGGCCGGTCCAACAGGAATCGAGCCCGGGAGCTTCCTTATTCGAGCCTCACATATTACTGCGGTGACCTCTAACTCGGTTAAATTATATGTAATATGACATCTGGGAAGACCAAGAATGAGGTGATCCGACCAATTTTAACTGGAGCTGGAAACGGTTTATTAAAGCCTAACGGTGAACCTTTATGGTGTGATGATGATGAGGAGGAGGAGGAGGAGGAGGAGGAGAAAGAGGAGAGGAATTAAATCTCATCTAGCTGAGATTCAAACACCCGCCTTTCAGATTATTAGTCAGACACTCACCCGTTAATTCACGGAGAATAGATAACGACGATTTCTTTATAACTATAGGAGTAAAGATGCAAAACGTTAGGATTTGTTGTTGAAACTGGCGCATAAAAGGACAACCTTATCCGGTGATACCATCTTTATAACACAAACGGTGTATGCCCTCGTAGCTCCAGTAATGAAAAAATATGAGTGTGTATAGAGATGTATTAAATTTGTAACCGCGTGTGTTTTGTTCAGCGCAGGAGCCGGGATATAACGGCTTGCGCTTTATGGCAGTATCGTACCAGAAATGTACGCTATTTATTGTACGTGATAAATCAAATAACGATTCGGTAGTGTTAGGATTACGGTAAACATCGTTTGTATTGCAGCCATTGTGCAGCATCTCCCCAGAGTTTCCACGTTGCAAATAACTTGGTTATTGCTATAGTTTATGGAGGAGAAATGTAAACAGTCGGCAGCGATTACCATTTCTAACTGCCATGAGCAACAGAAGCCACGCACCTGGACTTATACTACATCAGTTAGAAGATGTTTCAAGTTGATGGGGGTGGCGATATTAAACATCACCAGAGACGCAACAACGATGCAGATTTGTCACCGCAGAGAGAATCGATGCATGCGCCTAACTTTTTGTTGCTATATACCGCGTGGTCCTTGCCGCATTGATTGACTTATACCAAAAGCCTTTCGTGCTAGGGCGTTATTTGACATTGTAGTTATCACGCTTATACAGGGTGAGTTATGAAGAACCGATACACTTCTTTCTTTAATTATTCTGTTCGAAATTAACTCAATGCCCCAATTTTAGCACCAAATTAATCAGAATGTTCTGGTGTTTCGATTGCCTGTCACTAGATGCGCAGATGTTCATGTTTATTCGTAATTGTTAGTTTTATTGTTGGCAACTGTCTTTGAGATTTTGTTCTAGTCAATGTGAAAATGGAGTACTCATTAAATGAACGACTCTTCCTTGTAAAGCAATACTGGATTACGAATTCAATTACAGCTACTCAAAGGGCATTCTAGAGAGAATTTGGTGTTCGGAATCCTCCCCTGTGTTCCTCCCCAAAGGAACACAATACTGGGACTGGTAAACAAATTGGGAACAACTGGATCTTTGGTAAGTGAAAAAGGCAAAACTCGTTTATCTAGGCTTCCCTCAGTTGTTGTTGACGTAAGAGCACGACTGGATCAGTCACCCAAAAAATCAATAAGACATTTGACGCAGGAGATGGGGTACAGCTACTCAATGTGTCAGAGATCTGTGAAAAGTGCAGGCCTAAAGCCGTATAGGATTACGGTTGTCCAAATAAGGATAGACGATTGAATTATTGTCGTCGGTTTCAGGCGTTCATTGCGCAAAATCCTGTCATATTGTCCATCACATGGTTCACAGATGAAGTGTGATTCCATTTATCCGGCTATGTGAACTCAAATAGCTCACGCTATTGGGCCAGCGAAAATCTACATGTTATTCATGAAGCACCTATCACCTGGTTAAAATCGGAGTTTGGTGCGCAATATTCACACAGAGAATAGCGGGACTAATTTTTTTTTGTTTTGAAAACAGTGTGAACACTGCAGAGTACCGACGGATTTTCATGGATTGTGCTGAGCAACTAGACGATGTAAGCTGAGTCAAGGATATTTTCAGCAGGACGGCGCTACATGCCATACATCAAATTCATCCATGGCATTAATTGCAAGTTTCTTTGGCGACCGGATAATTTCCAAGAACCTGTGGCCACCGAGATCTCCGGATTTGACATCGCCGGACTTCTTTCTATGGGGTTACTTACAAGACAAGGTTTATGCCACGCGTCCCCAGACATTGGACGATCTGACGCACAACATTACAAGGAGATTCAAACTATTGACAACAGAGACCTCCAAGGAGTGGCCAGTAACATGGAACGTGTTGAGTTGTGCCTTATGCAGGATGGAGGACATTTTCAACATTTGCTATAGAGGTAAATAATCTCCCAAAATTCCTCTGCATTTCAGGTATAATAAGTTGTCGCTAGCACAACTCGTTTTGAGACAATTAAAGAAATAAATGTGTCAGTTCTTCATAAATCACCCTGTATATGCTGATAAGACTGATAGTACTACTGAATATTATATACATTCGTATAGCCTTCCCATGAATGCAGAGTGGAACAAACAGCACATGTGACCAGTATAATATGCATATAAAACGGACACTGAAAGTGGCTTCTGCAAATGCTAGATTGAAACGGCAGATTTTTTGTCTTTAAAAAATCCATAACGGTGGTAAATTTGTAATTAATATGTTTTACCTTCTCTACTACTTACTTACCTATAGTACCGAGTGAGATGGCTCCGCGGTAACGTGTGAGGATCGCATTCCCGGGTTCGAATCCCGGTGACAACTCACTCGGACCCATGGGCTTTTCCTGGTTTTCCTCGGGTCGGCAGGTGAATGCTGCAGTGGTTCCTTTTCTACCTCGACTCTCCTGTCCCGCATTTCCAGTACCCATCGCTTCCTTCGTTGTCATTTGTTTCAGGATTGTAGGATCAGACGAAGGTGTTCTGCGTGTTGCAGCTGGGCGTTGAATGTGCTCTTTGTGCAGGTTTTTTCTGGCGTCGGGTGGCATTACTCTCTGAGGTGGGCCTCTTTGGGGGACCGTCAGGGTTAGGGGCTTGTGAGCGGGTTTGGGCGGCGTCGGATGCCTTCCAACTGTAACAGCTAGGGATCCTGTTCATGTTTACGCACGATGTCTTCCGGATCTGGTAGCCTTTCGGATCTCTCCCCTCATCCCTGCTTCTCAGGGTTCACGGTAGAAGATAAAACGCCGGGAGCCTACGTGCGGTGCCTGCCCCGGTTGCGGGGCCCCATTCATCCGTACCTTTAACGTATACTTACTTACCTATAGTAAGTAGAGGAAGTGCCATATTTCCAGGCTAGTCTTGCGCTGGGACATATTCCATTGTCCTGGAAACAGTCAAGAGTGGCGTGCACACTTAAACCTGGGCGTCCCAATATAGTAGAACAATTAGTTTTTATTAAAAACGACGGAGAAACTTGTTGATTAGCGCGACTGTTTAAGGGAATACCTTTACACAGGTACCAATTTGTCTATCATCCTAGTAAATCTACAGAAACAACCCTACACTATGTTTATCATACATAGAAAAGGCGCTACAACGACTTTGCTCTAGGAGCTCTCCTTCAAATTGAGGTTGCTTTTGGTAGAACATATACTAAGGCATTACTTAAAGCTGTGAATGAATATGGGGTTTCTGACTCTACTTGTCGATGGATCAATTCCATGTTAAAAACTAAATTATAGTCAGTACCGTATCTGGAGAGCCCATATCTGCATCGGCAACGAGGGGAATCCACAGGGTGGGATCTCATCACCCCTCCTTTGGAGCTTTGTTATTGATGATTTGATTCCGGAAGTCACTGGGAATGGCTGCCTTTCCATTGGTTATGCTGATGATTTAGCAATCATCATCAAACGCAAATTTTCCGGAACAGAGATGCTACAGGCAGCCCTGAGAAAAGTTCAACACTGGTGTAACAGATATGAACTATCTGTCAAACCAAATAAAATGACAAATGTACCCTTTACTAGACTAAGAGTTCTTAAGGGCCTTAAGAAACTCTCTCAGAGGACCAAGGATATAATTCTCTGATGAGGTTAAATACCTTGGTATAATTCTGGACAGGCGGTTAACCTGGAAGAAACATTTTGAGGCAAGCATTGATAGTGCATACAGGTATTTAGGGATCTGTAGAAGTAAGCTTGGCAAAACGTGGGGACTAAAACCTAGGTTTATCTATTGTTGTACATCTCAATGGTTAATCCTACAATCTCCTATGCTGCTGTAATTTGGTGGCATGGTGTTAAACTTAGTACTTGCAGGGAAGAAGTTTGTAGATTGCAAAGGCTAGCCTGCATTAGTATAACCAGAGCATTTACGACTACTCCTACTGCTACCATTGAAGCTCTGTTGGACCTTCCCCCTCTCCACCTGTGGGTGGAAGGGAAAGTTAAAGCCGGTCTATACAGATTTATGTGTAACGGCACAGTGAAATTGGAGTGCACATTCTATGGACACGTGCATTTTTCGCAGTGGCGTAGCGTAAGGGTAGACTTTGAGACTGAGTCTACCTAAATAAGTATTCCAAAAACCTAATTTATTTTAAACATATAAATAAAGCAAGCCTCAGACAAGTGATGAAAAACTAATTAATACAATCACCTTCACCGTTGCTTACGTTGCTAATGCTAAGTGTCAGATTGTAGTGCTGCGTTCTTAGGCAGCTTCGAAATCTCATGATGCTGCAGCAAAGTCGAGTTGGGACTGGGATGGCTGAGGGAGTGCAAGTCTCATCAAGAGTGGACTTATATAACTTTTCCCACTAAATTTCGACCTCTCGTTTTAGAAAGACATGCCTATATTTTGTTGTGCATTAAGGGCACAAAGGCAGCAGCAGAGATTTAACACGTTTAATGAGGTGTTTAGTCTCTGTGTACCTGCTCTCTCCAAGGTCCAGAAACAGGACAATAGGGATTGAAGGCAAGAGTAGGGCAAGGCATAACATAAACATTTCATTCCTCAGTTATTCGTGAACCAGCATTATGTGCGTGCAGCCGTGCAGTGCAGTACAGTGTTAATTTTAGGTAAACCTGCGTATTGTTTTCATTGTGCGTGTTTTATTTATGATTTTAGAAATATGCACAATTCCATCTATTTAGTGGATTACTTATTAAAAACTCAGTTTTTGAGTCTATCGTATGAGAAAAGGTGTGAAATTAAACGCAAAAGACCAATTCCTAAGCTTGGCATTGTCTTCCAGGAAGAGAACCAAAAACGGACATTTCAAACATCCTGGTACAGCAAATTTAATTAGTTAATTGGCAGTTACATTCATAACAAAGTGTGTTGCTTCGTTTGTATGCTTTTTGGCGGGGAAAAGAAATGGAGTGTTGAAGGAATATCATATATTAAAAACATTGAAAGAAAAGCTTGCAATAAAAATCTCCGACTGGAGCTTGTATACAAGTTAATCTAAGTGAGTACCTACATTGTTTTTTACTTTCTCTACTACGTATAGTAAGTAGGGGAAGTATTGAATTCGACCCAAAAATTCGATACCGAGATTTCACCGGAAATACATGTTTTGAGACTCCCTGAATCCAAAAAAAAACATTTTTGGAAACATGTCCGTGTGTGTGTCTGTCTGTGTGTCTGTGAACAGCATAACTCAGAAACGAACAGTCGGATAAACACCAAACTTGGTATTTAGGTTCAGTATCTTTCAGAGATGCGACACGAAGGTTTTCAAGAAAATCCCCCCACCCCAGACTACCCTTTACATGGAACATTTTTCGAAAATTTTAATTTTCTCAAAAATGGCTCTAACGATTTTGATTAAAATATCATATGTTTAAGGTATTTTCATGACAAATGAAATGTATATCTCGAATTTTCTGGGAATGTTTCCAAAAGTGTTCTTCATTCTGAACGACTTTTGCATAACTGGTAAACCATAAGAGATAGACAAAATTTTACTGCACAAAAAATGTAGATCGCGTTACAATACACAATTTATGTCATATACATTTTTTTTGTTGAGTGAACCGTTTTCGAGATATTGCTTGTTATTCCCTTAAATTTTCCAATACTTATACTTTTTCTCAAATTCGTTACTCATTTTTTTATGTCCTGGACATGCAAAGGAGAATGGAATGCGCCACATAGCAACCAGCGCTTAAATATTTGACTATCGCTTAAAACCTACCATATTCCCCTTGCATCTACAAGAAAATTAGCAATAATATTGACATCTCGATATCTCGATTAACATGAAGCATATGGAGAATAAGCGTTTGTAAAAGTAGTTTGTACAAGAGTAGAGAAAGTCATGTGAGTGTAACACATCAGATTTTTTGATTTACAATCATACAATGGTTTGTAGGCATTTTGTAAAGTTACATCTAACGCTATTTTTACTTTCTCTACTACGTATAGTAAGTAGGGGAAGTATTGTATTCCACCAAAAAATTCGATACCGAGATTTCACCGGAAATATATGTTTTGAGACCCCCTAAATCCAAAAAAAGGAATTTTTGGAAACATGTCCGTGTGTGTGTCTGTCTGTGAACAGCATAACTCAGAAACGAACAGTCGGATAAATACCAAACTTGGTATTTAGGATCAGTATCTTCCAGAGATGCGACACGAAGGTTTTCAAGAAAATCCCCCTACCCCAGATTACCCTTTACATGGAAGATTTTCGAAAATTTTAATTTTCTCAAAAATGGCTCTAACGATTTTGATTAAAATATCATATGTTTAAGATATTTTCATGACAAATGAAATGTATATCTCGAATTTTCTGGGAATGTCTCCAAAAGTATTCTTCATTGTGAACGACTTTTGCATCACTGATAAACCATAAGAGATAGACAAAATTTTACTACACAAAAAATGTAGATCGCGTTAAAATACACAATTTATGTCATATACATTTTTTTTGTTGAGTGAACCATTTTCGAGATATTGCTTGTTATTCCCTTAAATTTTTCTATACTTACTTTCTCAAATGGGAATTCGTTATTCATTTTTTTGTCTTGGATATGCAAAGAGTATTAATCTGTGGGAAAGGAAATGGTGCTGCACCTAGCAACCAGCTATTAAGAGATATGTATGTGCTTAAAGGCTACTGTATTTCCAAATTGGCCTTGTAAATATATTTCCCCCTTACATCTACAAGAAAATTAGCAATAAGATAGACTCTGCAAATGTTTATCTCGATTAACATGAAGTAGATGGAGAATAAGCGTTTGTAAAAATAGTTTGTACAAGAGTAGAGAAAGTCATGTGAGTGTAACACATCAGATTTTTTTATAATCTAGTTTAGTTTAAAATGTATGTTTAGTCGATTTCGGAAATTAATATTGATGCTAATGACTACTAAAACAAGAACAACAACTAATAATAATAACAATAATAA
This sequence comes from Deroplatys truncata, assembly GCA_030765065.1. Taxonomy (NCBI): domain Eukaryota; kingdom Metazoa; phylum Arthropoda; class Insecta; order Mantodea; family Mantidae; genus Deroplatys; species Deroplatys truncata. The sequence goes on from CM060975.1 coordinate 106,489,489, forward strand.
CAATAATCGAATCGTAATAGGGAATTCACACTATTTTATGAAACACTAATGTGTGGGAATTTGTGGATCATTTAAAAAATTCTAAATTCAATTTTTAAAATCTAGAATACCCAGAACACAGTATCAAGCTACGCCACTGATTTTTCGGGACAGTAGTCTGGGTTATATATTGTGTATGAATACAGACAAAATGATACCAAGAAGAATAGAAAGAAAGAAATTCACTATTCCATTTCCAGAAGGAAGTGAATGGGAACAGGGAATTAGCCTAAGGATTCCAAAGGGACCAACATGGTTTACCGACGGATCCAAAACTAATGATGGAACTTGAGTAGGGGTATTTGACTGTGGTAGAAGACCTTCTTTCAACCTCGACAATATTCACCGTCTTTCAAGCAGAAATGTATGCCATATTGGCGTGTGTATGGGAAAGCTTAAGTAGGGACTATAAAAATACATTAATATGCTTTCCGATAGTCAAGCAGCCTTAAAGGCTAGGCTCTTGAGAGCAGGATAACTAAATTTATACTGGTCTGGGAATGTATGGAGGCTCTAACGCACTGACCCTGCACAATTCAGTGAAGCTGGTGTGGGTGCCGGGCATAGAGGAATCCATGGCAATGAAAGAGCAGATAATTTGGCGAAGAAAGGAGCAGAGAATCCTTTCGTTGCTCGTGAACCTAGACTCGGGCTATCTTACGATTTGTCCAGGAGGTAGTCCGGGAAAGCATCAGAAAAAAACAATCAGTACTGGAAGAAAACTCTTATCAAAGATATAATAAAAAGCAGGACACAATCACTGCTTCAAATGAGTGGAAGTGCACTAAAACGGGCAGTTGGTCTATTAATAGAATATTGTCAGTTGCATGGGCATCTCTACAAAATCGACAAAGCATTCGATCAAGTATGTGCAAATTGCAGGAGAGCAAATGAAGCAATATCTCATTTGCTGTGTGACTGTGAAGCTCTCACAGTTCTTAGTGCTAAATACGTTAATATGAAATCATGAAATTACAAGGATTTCAAGAAGTGCTATATAAGAGACTTGCTGACTTTGCGAAGGAGATAAAGATTTAGAAGATTAAATGAGGGAAGCACAATAGATCACTACTGGTCACAGTTCATAGAGCATTTATTGTCCTCCCTTTCTTTTAAAATAAAAATGGACGAAGTATTGCAGTACACCTAAAAATTTCATATCGAAAATTCACTGGAAATATACGTTTTGAAGTTCCCTTCAAAATAAGTATTGAACCACCCCCCAAAAAAGAAAGTTTTAGTAAAAGGTCCGCTTGCGCATATGTGTGCGTGTCTGAGTAAGTGTGAACAGATAGGTAACTCAAAATCTAAATATAAAACATTGTATTTAAGTCCGCATCTTAGTATTAAGTCCAAAACGCGAAACGAAGACTTTCACGAATCTCATCACCTCAAATTACCCTTTACATGGAGAAGTCCCCCCTCTTAAACACACACACATATATATATATATATGTATATATATAAAACGACTTTAATTAAAATATTATTTGTGATATATAGGGTAGTTAAATTAATTCCAACCCACTCCTGCTGCTGAGCTTCGAAGAGTGAGCGAGAATATGTACGCGAGATATGCTGCCTATTTGAGAGCAGAAGGTCAACATTTCCAGCTTCTAATATAAGGTAAGGATTTTAGTCCGCCTCTGCCGGCGTAATTTCCCCGGCGACTGCCGGCTGTCCCTCGCAGTAGAGAGAGGCCGCGAATGGATTTGAATATAATTTAACTACCCTATATATGGCACGAGACAAAATGTATATTTTTTAATTTTCTATGAATAGTCAGACTCCTTCATTCTGACTGAGCTTTGTATAATTTTTGTATACCTAAGAAAACATAAGAGGTACACAAAATCCTGCTCCGTAATAATGTAGAGGTAATTAAAATTAAATTTTCTGTCCAGTAATTTTTTCGTAGACTTGGAATATTTTAAATATTCCATTTTTACTTTCCCTACTACGTATAGTAAGTAGGGGAAGTATTGCATTCCACCCAAAAATTCGATACCGAGATTTCGCCGGAAATACATGTTTTGAGACCTCCTGAATCCAAAAAAAGCATTTTTGGAAACATGTCCGTGTGTGTGTCTGTGTGTGTGTGTGTGTGTGTCTGTGTGTCTGTGAACAGCATAACTCAAAAACGAACAGTCAGATAAGCACCAAACTTGGTATTTAGGTTCAGTATCTTCCAGAAATGCGACACGGAGGTTCTCAAGAAAATCCCCCCACCCCAGACTACCCTTTACATGGAAGATTTTTTGATAATTTTAATTTTCTCAAAAATGGCTCTAACGATTTTGATGAAAATATCATATGTTTAAGATAATGTCATGAGAAATGAAATGTATATCTCGAATTTTCTGGGAATGTCTCCAAAAGTATTCTTCATTGTGAACGACTTTTGCATAACTGGTAAACCATAAGAGATAGACAAAATTTTACTACACAAAAAATGTAGATCGCGTTAAAATACACAACTTATGTCATATACATTTCTTTTGTTGAGTGAACCGTTTTCGAGATATTGCTTGTTATTTCCTTAAATTTTCCAATACTTATACTTTTTCTCAAATGCGTTATTCATTTTTTTTATGTCCTGGACATGCAAAGAGAATGGAATGCGCCACATAGCAACCAGCGTTAAAATATTTGACTATCGCTTAAAAGCTACCATATTTCCCTTGCATCTACAAGAAAATTACCAATAATATTGACATCTCGATATCTCGATTAACATGAAGCATATGGAGAATAGGCGTTTGTAAAATTAGATTGTACAAGAGTAGAGAAAGTCATGTGAGTGTAACACATCAGATTTTTTTAAATGTGTATGTCTTCTGACGGAAGATGCTTAAAAGTTTGGATTTTTCTTTTTCCTTTTTTTGCAAGAGCTCGTGACTATGGACGGGTAATTTATTCTTTGATTACTTCGATTTCTGAATTTATTCCTCGTGGAACGCTATTGCCAATGTTGTGTGTAACCAAATACTATTGCTTAATTTGAAATCATTTCTAGACAAAAACGCATAGCAATTAATGTAACTTGGTTAGAATGATCACTCTTAATGTTTGCTTTAATGTCTAAGTTATGAATGAGAGTTTTCAATGGGTAAGGGAAGTAATGTGGCTGTACCGTATCGGATTTTTCATCTTTAGAAATACATTGCTCAAAAAGCCATCGCCGCAGAAAGGAAGCTCTGAACAGCTGGTAAGGATTTATTTATGATTCTTGCAGGCTGCCTCAATTAAAAATGAACTAGATGGAAAGTTTCCAGTAAAATAAAGTATGCAAGATGATCTCTAGAGAGATGGCTGTGCAGTTACATGTGAGGCTCGCATTCGAGAGGTCCCGGGTTCGATTCCCCTCCAACGCCCACTCTGACCTTGGGGTTTTCGTGGCTTCCCTGGTCGGTAGGCGAATGCTGGGTTGGCTTCTTAGGAGTGTGGCTTCTCGTATCTGCCACGATTTTCTTTCCATAACTTCCCTTTCATTCCATTTCCTTCTCGTCTTTCAGGTGTGCTTCTAAGTTTCGTGGTGTATGGCGGTGCCGGACAGATGGCACGTTTGCATGCTCAAAGGAAAGAGTACTCCCCGTGAACTTAGGGGGCTGCTTGGTCGACGGGTCGTTCATCCCCCTCTCTAGGCAACTCCAGCAGTGGGACGAGTCTTGGGCCTGGAAATCTTAGGGACGTCAGTCTTCTCTGTAGCCTGTAGGCTCCTGTGTTTGCTTCACTTCATCCCTTCCTCCTGGGAGGTGGTAGCCACAACAGATCAATGTAGGCCGCGTGCGCGAGGTGTCCCCCTCCGTTGATAACTTACAAAATGATACTTTTCAGTTTGAAATAAAGGCTCCATAAATAATAAAGAGTTTAGATGGCTGTCACTTAAGGTACAATAAATGCCATGCCAAATTCCCACAGTAAATAACAATTACTGAGAATATATTCCTTACACAATTTTCTATATTTACCTTTATATTTTAATATTGTATTGATTACCACCTAGGTTCATTAGAGAATTTATACTACATGAACACTTTAAGAGGTTCTGTTACAGCATACCAAAGACAGAAATGGCCATTGAAATTTTAAAAGCTGTACAATTTTAATCTGAAAGTGAAAAAGAATCTCTTACGTGTGCCCTAATTTGAAAATAGTCAACTCGTATAGTATTAAAACTGAAAGACATTAAACTGGCAGAGGTTATAACACAGATCTTTCAGAGCAAAATGCCTATTAAATCCCGGGCTCACACATGTGTGCTCGAGGGAAGGAACAAAGCTGACCCCACATAAGTCCACAAAAATGGCAGTGCTTCGACAAATGTATTCGTCATTAGTAAGTAATAATGAAAGGAAATATTGGCTAGAATACTTGATCCTTAGTTTTCATATTGAAATAGCTCTGTAAAAGTCAGAGTATGTTTAGAAACTATAATTAAAGGGACTTTCTGCTCCGATGTGCATTTAAGCGATCGTCCATATTTGCCTTTCAACTATTTTTGCGTTTTCTACCGCCTACCTATAATACCTAAGAGGATGATTGTATTCCCCCAAACATTCCATATCGATATTTCATCGGAAATACACGTTTCAGAATCCCTGAACTCACTCAAAACATTTTTATAAAAAGGCCCGAGAGCGTATGTGTTTATGTTTACGTTAACAGCATAACTCAAAAACAAAACGGTTAAATACCAAATTTTAGTATTTAAGTTCAGCTTCTTCTAAGGAAGCCACATGAAGACTTTCAAGAAAATTCCCTAACCATAAACTACACTGTGAGGCAGTATTTTATATCACAACACTGTGAATGCCAGAATGATTATAGTGTAAATTAACATTATTGTATGACAATGATTTGAGATGTTTGTTAATTATAAGCATTGTTAGGAAATAAGATTACACGGCCTCACTGAAACTGACAATACGAGCGGGTAACAATGAGCGAGGGGGTGAGTTGTTTATCAATTATAAGAGACAAACAAATGACGTCAGAGTAGCGTGCCTTTCATTAGAAATGGAGGGAATATCTTCCCTAGAGCATATGTGTTCGTAATTTTGATTGTATATAAAAATAGACGCTAATGTTGGCGCGCTTTATTAACCAATAGCAGCTCTGTTATAATGTTTAGGCATATCGGGGTGAGGGAGTATAAATTATGAAGTCAGAGACGGGTAACGCACAGTTTAATAGAATCATTCACGGGACACACGTCGCGCAGTTTAAGAGAATCATTCACGCGTTACACGTCGCACAGTTCAACAGAATCATTCACGGGTTACACGTCGCGCAGTTCTACAGAATCTCTCGCGTCGTAAAGTTAGTTAAAATATGTAAAATACGCGAATTAATATTGTGCGGCAAATAAGTGATTATAGTTACATTCGAAAATATAACAGTTTCAGTCAGGCGTGTATCAAAACTAAATCTGTGAAATTAATGAAGTGTGACAGCAATAAAAGTGTAAAAACAAATTCTTTTATCAGTGTTATCTTTTAGTAACAACTCCTTTCCGTTTACACACCCTGTTCAAGAGATTTGCTCGACTGGGTAATAATAGCTAGCCGGAGGACAAATAACTTAAAATTCAAAATAGTAAAACAATAACAGGCGCTCAGCAAATAAGATAACACGAACGATACCGCGACAATGTGCATGAAACGTTTTCGCTAACTTTTATTTTGTTAAAAACGGCTTTGATTTGTTGTTATATATTTAATATGTTGACATAAAAATAAAGTGCACATTTTGATCTTTCTGTCAATATTCTGTGCTTTCGTTTATTTGATTGAATTTTGTGTAAGTAAGGAAATCTTAAAAGATAAACAAAAGTTTACAACCGAAAAAAATGTAACGCTCGTTAAAATACACAATTTGTGTAAAATTCTTATTAGCGTTAGCTGTTTTCAAAATGAAAAACGTCATAAATTTACACCTGAGCGTTTGGATGATTATGGTATGCTGCAAATCAAATCATAACGACCGTAATGTTGTCTAAGGAAGGATGTGCATGTATATTAAAGATTCATTTTGTACATCTTTATATAAGATGATATATAAGATACATATAATCATATATCTTTAGATATGTTTAGATATCAATCCGTTTATTGATAAGGACTGAGTGAAGTCTTAGTATTAGTTAATGAAGAAAAATCACTGCGATCCAAGGGTTTGAACCACCTTTTATGCGCACAATTGCATACTGCACCTAGAAATAGAGAAAGGAGGAATGAGAGAAACTGAGAGGAGAGGTAGTAAAATGAAGGTAGGAAGAGAAATAGAGAGAGGGAAAGAGAGGGAAGTAAAGAAGAATAACGCGAGCGGAGTTGCAGGTTCTGGTAATAAGGTTATAAAAGCGATTTAAAACTTGGAGCAATGGGAAACAGAAATGATCATCAAAACAAGGCTTGAAAGCTTTGTATGGTGGCACAAGTTGTTTGAATGACGTAATTGCAACATTGACAATAATAATTGATGAAGTAAATACATTGGCGATTTCCTGCTGGAATTGGGGAATAAATAGAGCAGTAAACAGCGATCCTCTGCGATCTGTATGCGTTTTGTGTCAGTTTACATGCAGCCTCACAAGAGAGCACCAGCAGTGAATATAAACAAATGAAAATGATTGTGCGTAGGGCGTTCTGGAATTAAGAGGTAGATGTGCCACTGTTTCCGGCATCCGTTGCTGTGTTATCCCCATCACGATAATGGAAACAACGTTAGAAGAACAAAAGCTAAAAGAAGGATAGTTATAGCAGCCATAGTAAATAGTATGGTAATAAAACCGATAAAGCCACGCTGTTCGCTGATTACACTTCTCTAAAATAAATAATGATTACACAGCGCTTGCAGTGATACAGGATTATCATCTGTGCCAGTAAATGCAATAATGTCGTGGAACATAATGACTTTCACAGGTAGTTTTCGGTAATTACATTGCATAAACCATACGCGCTGGAGAATCGCTGTCACATTCCCTTCCACTGCAGCTAGTTGGTGTATTTACCTAAGATTTTTAACGATTTAGAGCTTATAATACATTTGCACCTTCAATAGCATTGATTTTTAGTACACACAAAACGACAGTAGGGCCTCGCGTGTGTGCAGAAGGGAAGACATTGCTGAAAACAGTGAAAGCCCTGAATTAGTGTCATCTGTGCAATATGTGGAGTTTTATATTAAGGAAAAGGATGTATGAAATTAATTTCCACATTTGTACAGTAGCTCCGATTGAATCTGCTTCATCCACGTGCACAGAGCACCAAAGAAAATCTTCGGCGGATTTTGTATCGTCTTCTGGGGTCTTTTGAGGCCCGTCCTTCACCTTACCTATTGCAGAGCGTGGTGGCTTGATAACACAACAATAAGGGGGAAAGGGGGAGGTTGATGCCTTTGCTTTTTCTGGTGTTGTTAAAACCAAAACATGTTTATTGCTGTATACTAGCGAAATTACTCGTAGACGTATCGTGGGTATGGGGAGGCTGATCGCAATGTTACGGCAATTGCAACGGCAGTGCATAAAAGTGTTTTTATAGTGAATTAATGGATAAAAATATTTCAGCAAAGTGGGGAAGACGGTCTACATACTCGTCAGAAAGTGGTCACTTTCCGTAAAATATCCGCAGATGATGATATTCGTTTACTAAATGCTAATTACTCTTTGGTTATAATTGACTGATTAGAAACTAGAGATAAATATGTATAGGTATGTATAAGGTTTACCGAATATGACATACATATTCTGGCAATAAAATTGGGTTAAGTTTTTGTCTATAATCCTGTTGTATTCCTATGATCAGCAATATGTTAGTAAAGGTATATTAACCAATTATAGTTTGAATTAGAGGGAAAACATGCTGCTTTATTGTTTATTGATATCACTGTGAGAATACAAGTCTGTTTAGTTTTTGCTATAAAGTGCTGCCTTGGTATGTGTTTAATGAATACCATTCACGCTTTAATTTGCACCCCCTGAAACTCTTCTTACTCTACACATTCTACGTTTCGCTAACCTGGGCGCTCATCAAAATTTCCCCTTAGCTTTTAACCCTTTGAAAGACATGTCCTGTACTAGCCGATAAGATGTCTGTATGACAAACTAATGCAGTCACTCTACCTCTTTCCCTCTTAGCCAATACGAGAGCGTAAACATATATTTCGTTTCTACGCCATTTTGTAACTTTTGTTATGGTTATTGGTGTAACTATTTAGCAGAAGGAGTGGCGCACTCTTGCACCGTGGCTTAAAGCAACCAATGAAATGCCCATGGCTTCGTAGGGCAGGTACAACGATGAATAATGTAACATAGACGCGAGGCGCAGTGAGATATTTTTGGCGCTCTTTGTACAAGCATACCATGAGTTTGATGTCGCCAGCGAGGGGTCCGAAGGGGTTAACCTCCAATCCAGCTAGTGCCATTATAGCAGTGAAGCCCAACCTTGTCTCTTTTGAGCTAATGACCTTACCCAACCTCTTTCGTTTTGTGTTATGAAGCCTTTCTCCTTCACTCACTCACTGAAGGCAGATCGCAATGCATGTTATAAGGTAATCAAACATTGGAGTTTCGATAACCCATGACATGAATACGTCATAGCTCCGCGAACAATGCGAGGGGGTAAATCCGCCCTCCCCTGTTTCGCTTAAAGTTGGCATCACTGTATTATAGCCTTTCTTTTGTTTGTTGCAATTTTCTAGTATTATAATTTTTTCATATTTCCAACCAAATATGTATAGCGCCATGGCGCTGGCCGATTTAAATAGTAATAAATAATAATAATAACAATAATAATAAAGAAATTTAAAATAAAGAAAAAGCGAAAAAAAAAGAAAAAATTTCCGCATTTACACGCAATCTGAATAGCAATGTGCTTTTATTCCAATTAAACTAGACTCGTATAAATAATTGCTTTAATGCAAAAACAATTTTCAACTTTAAAACACTAATATTTCCTAGGTTATAATTAATTGAACAAACGGAGCACAAAAGATGGTTTGGATCACGTTCTTAGTAAGATAATCATTTGTTTACCCTGGTAAGTGTTACACGATACACAACGGAGGGGACACCTCGCACACCTCGACCTATATAGATCTATTGTGGCTACTACACTCCCCACTCCAGGAGGGATGGATAAGCGAAGGAACCACAGGAGCCTACAGGCTATAGAAACGCGCAGAAGTCCCTAACGTTTCCTGATTCGACCCCGCCGGGCCACCCAGAGTGGACGATGAACTACACATATAACCTAGCAGGCCTCTGGTGTTCACGGGGAATTAGCAGATCCTTGGAGTTAGCATCTGCGCCATCAGTCCGACACTGCCTCATACTACCAAACCTGAAAGCACACTTGAAACTTGAGAAGGATGTGGATTGAAAGGAAATAAGGGAGAAGAAGTCATAACACGGAGAGAGACAGAGACCACCCCAGCATTCCCCTACCTTCTAAGGAAGAAGAAAAAAACCAAGCCCTTGAAGGTTAGTTAACGGGAATTAAATCCGATAGTTTCCGAATGTAAGATTCACAATCGAGCGAGATGGCTTCGCGGTAATGTGAGAGGCTCGCATTCGGGAGGTCTCGGGTTTGGCACTTTGAAAATTTTTCCTCGGTTCCACTGGAGGGACGTCTCCGAGCGGCCCTTCCGAGGTCGGGTGGTCAAGCCTGGAACTGTTAGGGAACGCTGTGCCTCTCTGTCAACTTGCACCGGCTTCGCTCTGCAATCCGTGTGTCTCTTGAAGTTCCCTCACCTCATCCGTTCCTTCCGGGTGTGAGCACAATATATGCTTTGAGGTTCGCAGTGCTAGGTGTCCTCTCCGTTCACTAGTCCAGTTCCAGTCCCACGTTACCGCAGAGCAACTTGCTCGGTTGGTGAGAGTTAAGCCCGTAAGGCTTTGTCTTCTACTTACTGGGCTTTTAATAAAATTACATACTCCACGCAGACTACGGAGAACCACGGTAAGTTAAATACTTATCCCAAAAACAGTATCGCCCCATTGAATATGTTTTTTGGATAACACATCTGCAATATGCATTATGATTAGGGACCGGATTTTTAGGTGGAATAAACCTTCATTTTAGGTTTCTTATATGCTTAAAATGTTTTTTTTTTTAAGTTTTTCGATTAAAATAGTATTTTTTTATGTTTTGCTTCGTTGATCAATGCAGATATAAATAATTTTGCTTTTCTGGCACTTAGTTGTAAGATTTATTTGTTTGGCATTGCGGTAAATACATACATTCTCAAATGTTCTAGCGCAAACGATTTCCTGTTATCACCTAACACGTTCTTGTATGAAGAAAAGGTTCTTTCAACGGAACATGACGTCATTGGAACGTAGCAGGTTCCAATGACGTGCCAGTGCAGCAGGTTCCAGGAAAGATATACTTTTCTCCCTGCAATACTGAATTGATGATTTTCATATCTTCAAAAGCAGGATTTTGTTGAAGAATCTTCTGCAACTTCGAAGAACATGCAACTCCCACTGGTCCAGGTACTTTTTACTGGAAACATTACCAATGATATCTAGAGCATCTTTCAGTGGCAAAGTTGTACTTTCCAACCGGAGAGTAGCTTCTGGTATAAAACAAAAATGTGTCTTAATGTATGCAAGGGAAGCGGCAAGAGTGGGGCATTCGAGTGATTTCTTAGCCTCGGCAATGCAGCAAGATTCTGTTTCATCCAATTCATTGACGATATTTTTAACGTATTTTAAGTGCTCGGCATAGTAAATGGCAGCAGACAATCAAGTCCTGACCTTCTGTCAGCTGCATCTGGTGTCACTATGTCACATGTGCTGTGTTTAATTGTAGTAACTTGAACTATCTACTGGCTATAAGTGGTGGAAATAATTTTACAATGTGTTTCAATCCGAAAATAACTTTATTCATTTCTTAAAAATGAAAAACAGCTATTTAGGTAATTTTAGGTGTCAACCCATCATTTAGGTTTTTTTAGGTATAATGCAATTCACATATTCTGCTCCAGGAAGTGTGAAACGAGTATATATCTTGAAATGTGTTAATTAAACAGCGAGGAAAAACATAGGTTAAAACCTAAAAATCCGGGCCCTAATTATGATCATCCACAATACTTAGCTGTGGATGACTTGAATCTGATTGTGACCGTCATAAACAGATTCTAGTTGTGATAGTGAAATCATGGAAAACATTAAATCTGAGAGAACACGACAATATATATTAATATTATAAAGGGAGAAAATTTGTGTATATAGAGAGGATACATTTTTCAATACAGCATTAAAATTTGAAGAATAAAATAGTATAAAACCTACAAGTAAATATAAAAAATAATGAAATCGAAAAATTAGGAACAAAATAAAACGCGGAAAAGAAACTTTAAAAGATAAAAGTAAAGTAATAAAAATAAACAGATAAAAATGGGACGGTAACACAGAATAAATCCTCGTGATGCATTCTGTAAACAATGATACCGGTCAAGATTTCTTTTACATCTTTCTCAGAATGGCGTTCCGCTTTAAAACTTACTAGCTAACTCGTATTTGTGAAGCACTGTATATACAAAATACATTGTATGTTATTTTATACACCTATTCACTGCTCCAGCAATCCTTGTAGCCTAGAGTCGGGAGCACGAACGAAGGCAGGTGGGGAGAAAATGAGCATAGAGAGAGACAGAGATAATGGGCTGGCTCTATCTTTTATTCTCGCTCGCTCTTGTCTCAACGGGCGTAATGCCAAGAAATACTGCTAACGCGCCACGATTTGCATTCGGGAAGAAGAAATGCCTGACTAATGCTCATTGGCTGGTAGGGCACGTGACTCAAATCAATGCTACTGCGCAACCTACACTCATCCGCCTTCGTTCATGCTCCCGACTCTAGTAGTCAGCGCGCAGTTGTCCTCATTAGGAGGGTTAGGGGATTTAGTTTGCTATGGTCATTCGGTCCCGCTCCATATAGGAAATAATGAAAGTGACTTAATTGATACATAGAGAAACAATAATACATTTTAAAATCAAAGAAATGTGATTTACTCATCCTTCAAATCAAAATAATGAGTAAACCAAGTACATTGATCTCAAGCCAAGGATGTAACAATATTAATAAAATAATGTAATATCTAAGTTTAAATTTTAATGGGTTTATAACAATAATAGTAATAATAACAACAATAATAGGAATATGCCTAAATGTACTAAATATACCCGTTTATCTTTCTATTCAACTAACTTAGTCTCCTATGCTCCGGAGGCGAGTAGCAGGCACAAGCTAATGCAATAGTGAATGATGAAGAATGAAGTCTGTAAGGTGGGCAGATTTAGCAAGAATGAAGAAGTTTTGTGAAGAAATTTTGCAATTGTGATAATCAGATAGGGAATGTTTTGATAGCTTAGAATGCAAGAAGGAAAATGCTGTTAGAGAAGTAAGAAGTGCGTAATGTTCTTCGTCTGAAGACAGTGCCGAATACTAAATAAGTGTAACGTGATCAAACCACGGAGATTACATATAAATCAGTTATGTTTGAGAAAAGAAAAACAGAGTCAGAGTAACTAAAATGGGGCATCACGAGTGCTTATATCATTTTCTTAAATTACATTGATATGAATTATTTTATCCGTTTTCATATGGATAAGTAAATGAAAATGACATTTACGTGTGACATTTTCTTGTTATAATTTGCATTTTTTGAAGTGCTGTCACCATTAAATTATTTCTCGCGATGTCATAGAAAAATTAAGAAAATTTTAAGGCCAGCGTATAGCGACTCACCTTTTAAAGATTGTGTTCTTCTTATTTCTTGAAGTTTAACTTTCTTTAACTGGAAGGCCATATCGAATTGTGATGGATGAAATGGTTGAAATGATGCTCAAATAGGCCCGGGCTCGCTAGAGTTTAGTTACACGACATTCTCAGATAAGGACAAACCCCAGAAAAACCCTTATCCAAGCACCTCGAAATCGGACCTCTTGAATGTACAACAGAGGTGCTATCCCACATCACGGAGGTGGGCTAAATATTTGACTATCACCTCAGCCTCTTGTATACCCTTGAATATCTACAACGAAATTTGAAATGAAACAATTTCTGCAAGATTTTGATTAACATGAAGCGAATAGAAACATAAGCTTTTACAAGAGAGTTTATGAAAGCTGAAGAAGGATGGTTGCTTCGCGTATGGAAAGCCAATCTGAAGAAGGTGTTTTGTTGTATTGTTATTAGCAACACGCTTTGGGCGTCAATTTAAACATGGTTTGTATTGTATTTTGACTGTTGGGGAGCCGAACTTGTAGTAGTTGCAACCCCACGTATGGTAAACAGTTTCCGGTAGCCATCGCCCCAAGTTTTTAAAAAATATTAACTTTGTAATTTGACTGTTTCTTTAAATATTATATATTTATGTTTGCCTCGGCTGCGTCAGTATTATGTTAGAGACACGTTTCTCTTAGCAGGGTTGTGGTGCGACTAAGAATGTAGGCTTACACAGATTATAATTTTACTTCACTCCTTTTATTCATGCTTGATACGATTTAAATAACACTTCACTGATAGAGAGACAGAGCTGTGAGATGTGTTTATTAAATGCTTGCACTTTTTAATATGTAAACTATTTTCGTCTCAAACGAATACGTATTAAATCTCTCGAGGACGCATCTCGCATCCGGTTACAAACACTGTCTGCCGGCAACTGAATTGATTTCAACCGCCTAAACTTGTAAATTTCTGCATTTCAAGTCTCTGATTGGCTATTCCTAATCCAATAGAATACCTTCGTTTAACTAAAGCTTTTTCTGGTTGTTGATTGGCTATTTTTGTAAACTGTCACTAAAATTACATTATTACTTCCAAGAATCACAAGCAGTCTTGTTAAACTTTCAAATTCATTATTGCCTCAAGGTTACCTCATTGTTACCTCATTGTTAGCAACTTTTAACCTATTATTCTCACAGCTCCTACATTCTTAAATTACGTAATACATTCATATAACATTATTGAACATGTATACAATAATATTAACATACACAATGACTGTAATATACACTTTTTATATATTGTTACATACACATATTGCTTTAAGGCTGGCTGTTATTGAATTTATATTTATATAATTTGACTGAAATCATTTAAGTGTTAAAAATACTGCCTCAAATCTATATAAAAATAAAGATAGGTGCTATAAAAAGACAAGTGAGTGTAACACATCATATTTTCATTATGTTTCTTTTACACTTATGTTTATTTTTACAGAGATTCTGCAACTGTTTCAGTATTGTCTCTGGTATATACTTAGACCTTCCAGGCTGTTCCGGCTTCTAGAAACTGCGCATTCCATCTTCTTAGTGGTCTTCCCACGTTTCTTCTCCCTTTTGGCTTATAGATAAAAAGTATTCTGGTTATTCTTCCCTCGGACATTCTTAATATATGATTTTTCACTTTTTCTCTATGTTGTTTAATAATTTCATTTATACTTAAAACTCTTAATTTTCTGCTAATCTATTCCTTTCTAATGTGATCTAGAGTGTGTATCTAGCTATTGTTCTAAGAAATTGCATTTCTGTTGACTCTAGTCTTCTCATTTGGTTAATGTTCAGCATTCACATCCGTATAGCAAGGTGGGTAAAACCGTTGTTTTATATAACTTAAATTAGAGTTCCTTTGCTAAGTTTATTTTTCAATGCAAGTACCATTGTACCACAGAAGTGTCTGTATTTGTTTAGTTTAACTTACTGATTATTATTATTATTATTATTATTATTATTATTATTATTATTATTATTATTATTATTATTATTATTATTATTATTATTATTATTATCATTATTATTATTATTATTATGTGTGTGTGTTATTTTATAACCTAGGTAATTGAATGGATTAACCTGTTCTATTATAGATATTATATTCAAGGACTATTTTTGTTCTTAATTGGTTCATATGCTTTAAATGCCATGATCTTTGTTTCTCTATGGATATTGTCATGTTATATCATTCGGTTTATAATTGCTTCTTGGATACTATCCTCTGAAGCACCTATTATCACCTGATCATCCGCAAGTAATAGTGTAGTAACATTTGCATTATTTATTAGAATTCGTCTATTTAAAATTTTTATCCATTCAATTATAACTTCGACCATATAGATATTAAATACAATAGGTGACAAAGGGCGCCCTTGATTGATATTTGCAGCATCTTTTCCATCTATTGTGGTTCTTATTTTAATTTGGTATTTACTCTTTTTGTAAACAATATGCCATTTATAAAGGTTGAAACTAATTTCCTCATGTATTTTACTCCTTTATTAGGAATCTAGAATAGGCTATTTCCAATGACTACTAATACGTTTACAGAACACATTACCTTTAACAAGAGCTCTTTGTTCGGAAAAGGGCGGTAGAAAATGAGATCTCCGTGGCAATTTGTTTACCAAAGCTATTTCTCACGTTAACTGCGCCTTTAATCAGACTATTTGACACTGCGGCAACGTACGTGTATTTTACTGCATCCTAGGAGACGCATTCGAAATTAACTTCCAATTGGTGGAAACGGCGTAAGAAATGAAACTGAGCAGTAAAAGCTGACTCATATGTAAATAAGCGATGTTGGTGCAATGTGTCTGCAGCGACCATTACGCTCGCAGGGTTTACGAGCCCTCAGACAGGTTATCTCTCGAAAGCAAGCTAAACGCCCCTCATTAGTTGAGCACTTCCTTCCCATTTGGTTTTTATTGGTACGGGAAATATGTTGCTCGCCTTTACTACTTGTTTCACGTTGTTTAACGTCCCGGGAGCTCCTTAGCTGTTTTGTAGCACCACGTCATTACAGCTTCCTTGAAACACTTTCATCCTCATTCAAGATATTTCTTAATTTCATGTAAAAATTGCTGAAAATCTCTCTTTTCACTTCCATATGTAAACGAAAATATCGTCTGCAGATAAAGTGCAACATTATTACTAATTCCAGACGTGAAAAAAACCTGCAATAGTTACATAACAACTGTAGAATCCTTTACGTTATAGCACGAGTAAATATTGAGCCATTGCAAAATAATATTACAAAGATTATAAGTATATATGTAATATTTTATGCAGTCATAGAACTATGGAAGAAAAATGCTTTGTAATGTTGCGTGATGTCGCTGTTTCCAAGGTAGTTGTTTAATTGTTTCATTAAGAATTAGCCTTAAGAACTACGACCATATCGGGGGCTTTGAGTTGAGAAACAACTGACTGCATTTTACTCGTTGAATGTCGATTTTGCTAACGTTGGATTTTTGTCTATTTTTAATACTAAACACACTCGCACTCACTCCCACATTCATACTTCCAAACTCTGAGGAGAATGGGAAATGATTCTTCGCCCTAGACGGAAATCGAACCCGGAACCTCTGGGTTGAGAGGCCTGAACGCTGAAGTTTAATGATTACTAGAGATTTTGAAACACATTTGAAACCTTCATTTATACCTGAGATTTGCAGCATTTCCAGCTAGTATTACTAGATTCAGCAAATAACTTAGGTTTGTATAAGAGATAAGTATAAATAGCCTACATTAACATAATTTTACTGAATAAATATTTCTATTATTACCTTATATAATACAAATTTTTACTTTTACCATGTACATAGTAGATAGAGAAGGTATTGCATTCCACCCAAAAATTAGATAACGAGATTTCACACGAAATACATGTTTTGAGGCCCCTGAATCCAAATAAAGCAGTTTTGGAAACATATCTCTGTGTGTGTCTGTGAACAATATAACTCAAAAACGAAAAGTTGGATAAATGCCAGACTTGGTATTTGAATTCTACTGATGCGACACGAGGGTTTTCAAGAAAATCCCCCCTCGCCCCAACTACCATTTACATGGAATATTTTGGAATATTTTGATTTTATAAAAAATTACTGTAACAATTTTGATTTAAATCCACATATAAAAGATATTTACATGAGAAATAAAATGTAAATATTGAATTTTCTGGGAATAAACTAGATAGTCCTCTTCATTGCAAGGTATTTTGTATAATCTTGTATAACTTGTAAGCGTTAAGGGATAGACGAAAACCTACCACACAAAAAATGTAGATCTCCAGAAACACACAATTTATTTAAAAAAAATTTTTTGCGGCATAAGCCTTTTCGAGATATCCGTTATTAATGGTTCGAATTGTTCAATAATTGGCATTCTTTTTAAGTCCTGTTGCTTTTCAATTGTTTCTCAGATTGCATGGAGACAATATGGAATTTTAAGGCAGCATGTACCATCCATTTCTTAAACATTTGACTATAGATGTTCCCATTGTGTCTGTAACGAAATCTGTAATGTAGCTATTTCTGCAAAGGTTTATTTAGATTAAAATTTAGTAGATAAAAAATTAAGCTTTAGTAAGAATAGTTTGTATACACACCAATAAAGATAGAGGATATAGAAAGCCATGTGAATGTATCACATCAGGTTTGTTTTACTTTAGCATTGCGCAATGTATTTTTCTATTGCCAGCCCAAATCAGAAAGAACCAACAGGATGTTATTACAGAAGGGTTTGTAAATTTGTAGGTTAGGAGGAATTTAGAATGTGATCGTATAGGAATGTATCAAAGCAATCAGCTTAAAATTTTAGGGTTGCACAATACTTTATGAGAACAGGTTAAATTTACTTTTAGGTTAAGCAGCTAGCATTTATTAATCAAATTATAATGATGAGGAAATCAGGATAAAGCAAAATGCAAAAAAAGGTAAATATACAAGCAAAGAAGACGCGCTTTCAAATTCGAGATGAAGCACTGGAAGAAACAGATGGCTTTAGATTTTTAGAATGTACAGGGATTAACACAATCTGTTATCAAGGACAAACAGGATACCAACGGAAATATAAAAAGAAACATTCTGTGGACGATTAAAGAAAGAACTAAAAAAGGACTTACTGAGATGCTCTGCGTATCATTGTATAGTGAGGGAA
This sequence comes from Deroplatys truncata, assembly GCA_030765065.1. Lineage (NCBI taxonomy): Eukaryota > Metazoa > Arthropoda > Insecta > Mantodea > Mantidae > Deroplatys > Deroplatys truncata. Next base: position 106,507,471 of record CM060975.1, read on the forward strand.
CTTGAAGTGTGGATATAAAGAAGAATGGAGCGTGTTCAAATGGAAAGTTAAAAGAAATAATATGTCTATTATAGTCAAAATAGACCAACGAAGGGAAATTCTGAAAATTATTAGGAAAGGGGGAAAATGCCTGAGTCATTAGATCAGAAGAAAGCACTTTGTTAAACATGCACTGCAAAGAAGGGTGAACGAGAAAGAAGGTTCGGGGCACAAACATTTGCTAGATGACAAACACTATGAAAATAATTGGTTCATGTGCCAAAACGAAGAATAAAGCGGAAAAGAGAAAATATTCGAGGTGGTTGGGTTTGAATTAATGGAATTTCCACTGCAGAGGAAATTACGATTTAATGAAATCAGCAATAAAACAACTGTAATGTTTTTAAATAATTACGGAAGGTTTAAATGTAGTAATAACTAAAAGTCTGAGGAGCCAAAATATGTAGTTAGTGGGAAGAAAGGAGAGAACGAGGTCACTTGGTTGCGTTTGTATGGGAGAGATGCTAGGTTAGGAGAGGGTTAAACGATGGGAAATGTGTTTATATGGGAGAGATACGGAAAACGAGGATAAGCGCTAAGGAGGCTAGGGGTTAAAAGTATTCGAGACTGATTCAGGGGACTAATTTAGCATTCATAGAAGACGGAGGAAAGGTAATATACACGCATGCATGCTCGCTATCTGATATGCTGTATACTGCCTAACTTAAGAGCTTTCTTTAACGAATGTATCTAAGCGGGTCTCAACCCAAGGCTATCCTGTGCTCGAGTATTTTATCATTCTATGGTGATGATCACAGATCACTAGATCTTGAAGTTTGAGCACCCAAAATAGCAAATCCTAGCTTCTCCATATTCGCTGCAATATTCCACTTAAATGATTTAGTTTTCGGCATAGCAGCTAAGTATGCAGAACCATGATCCCAAAGGCGAGGTGTAACGGCTTGTTCGATTTGACAATTTTGAGGATTTCAACCTTTTCAGCATCAGAAAGGCGAATCATTCGCAATCTCCTTCGATTTGTGGAATTTTAACAGTAGCGTTCTCATCTCCCCTGAGATGCCATAATACAGTTTTTAGAGTCCTGGGGTCGAATCAGCACGAATTCAAATTTGCTACTAAGTATGAGTTCCTTGTGGTCGTCGGCAAATCCCAGAAGCATTGACAGCAGCACCCTAGTATTGAAGGCTTCATTTGCTGCATGTACAATGTCCACGTCTTTTACAGGATAGCACCATCCGGCTTTCAGTAGGCGGGAGATTCTGAGGGCAGCATATTTGCTCTGATTTCGCAGATAATTCAGATAGTGTCGTAGGTACGAGGGCTGTCCCAGAAGTAACCGACCAAACAAAGGAAACAAAAATTTACGGAAAAAATCTTTATTTCTCTACATAGTCTCCTTTCAGCTCGATACACTTTTCCCAGCGATGCCCAATTGCTTCAATACTCTGTTTGTAGCCAGAACCGTCGAGTTCTGCAAAATATCCATCAACTGCAGACTCCACCTCTTCATTCTTAGCAAATCTGTTACCACCAAGCCATTTCTTCAACTTTGGAAATAGAAAATAATCAAAAGGGGTTAAATCTGGTGAATAGGGTGCATAAGGAAGCAATTTGAACTTTAAGGCATTGATTTTGGCCATGGTGATAATGGATGTGTGAACTGGTGCATTGTCTTGATGAAAAACAATTCTTTTTCGCTATATGCGGATGTTTTTGCTTAATTTCATCATTCAAACGCTTCAATAAGTTTGCATAATACTCCTCATTGATTGCTTTTCCTTTTTGAAGATAATCAATGAAAATTATTCCACGCGCATCCCCCCAAAAAACTAACTCCATGGCCTTTCCTGCAGATGGAATAAAAAAGACGAAAAGAATAACCTACTGCTAAACCAGTAGAAAAAATCTGATGTGTTACACTCACATGACTTTCTCTACTCTTCTACAATCTAATTTTACAAACGCCTATTCTCCATATGCTTCATGTTAATCGAGATATCGAGATGTCAATCTTATTGCTAATTTTCTTGTAGATGCAAGGGAAATAGGGTAGCTTTTAAGCGATAGTCAAATATTTTAGCGCTGGTTGCTATGTGGCGCATTCCATTCTCTTTGCATGTCCAGGACATAAAAAAAAATGAATAACGAATTTGAGAAAAAGTATAAGTATTGGAAAATTTAAGGAAATAACAAGCAATATCTCTAAAACGGTTCACTCAACAAAAGAAATGTATATGACATAAGTTGTGTATTTTAACGCGATCTACATTTTTTGTGTAGTAAAATTTTGTCTATCTCTTATGGTTTACCAGTTATGCAAAAGTCGTTCACAATGAAGAATACTTTTGGAGACATTCCCAGAAAATTCAAGATATACATTTTATTTGTCATAAAAGTATCTTAAACATATAATATTTTAATCAAAATCGTTAGAGCCATTTTTGAGAAAATTAAAATTTTCGAAACATGTTCCATGTAAAGGGTAGTCTGGGGTGGGGGGATTTTCTTGAAAACCTTCGTGTCGCATCTCTGGAAGGTACTAAACCTAAATACCAAGTTTGGTGTTTATACGACTGTTCGTTTCTGAGTTATGCTGTTCACAGACACACAGAGACACAGACAGACACACAGACACACAGACAGACACACATACACGGACATGTTTCCAAAAATGCTTTTTTTGGATTCAGTGAGTCTCAAAACATGTATTTCCGGTGAAATCTCGGTATCGAATTTTTGGGTGGAATGCAATACTTCCCCTACTTACTATACGTAGTAGAGAAAGTAAAAATATATAATATACATAAAAATATTTAAATTTCCTAAAGAAACTATTTCTAAAATTCTATGCTTTGAATAGAATCTTGCTCAAGGGGCATTCCACATAAACAAAATTGATACTATACTGTCTTCGCCTTCTTTGGAGCCGATTCTCCCCTTTCAATCCACTGTTTTGAGAGTTTCTTCGTCTCATGTGTGAAGTGATGGATCCATGTTTCATCTATGGCTATGAAATGACGCAAAAATTCGGCTTTATTGCAGCGAAACATTGCCAAACACTTGCCTGAAACATCCTCACGATGCTGCTTTTGTTACATTGTTAGTAAACGCGGCACCCATCTTGCGCACAGCTTTCTCATGTCTAATTTTTCAGTCAGTATGGGATCCACAGCACCTTTGAAATGCCTACAATGTCTACTAGCTCGCGGACTTTCAGTTGACGATAATTCAATATCATTTTATGAATTTCTTCATAATTTCTGGTGTGGTCACCTCATTTGGTCGACTACTGCGGTGTTCTTCTTGGTAGCTCTTACGGCCTAGCTTAAAATTTGTCACCCAATATTTCACTGTTTTAAATGAAGGAGCAGACTCCCCCAGAGTAGAATCTAGTTCAGCTTCAATATTAGTTGGACCAAGACCTTTCCAATGAAAGTATTGTATCACATAACGATGGTCAGTTTTATCCATGTTTACAAATTCGCTGAGAGTGTTCACTATTGAATGCTGCCAAACATTTGCTAAACAACATAGCTCGTCAAACTTCAAACTTAAGCTTTATAAGTTTGGTACTTTCTAACAGCCATTTGTTTGAAACAACAACCACTCTATACGTCAAGTCGGATACTTCTGGGACTACTCATATTTAGGGTAATTCAGCTAGTGTCAGCTAGGTATTTAAGGTAATTTCGGGCAGCGATTCATTTGGTATCGCAGGTATTTAAGGTAATTTCAGAGTGATTCAGTAGTATCACAGGTATTTAAGGAAATTTAACAGGCAATTCAGATAATATCACAGGTATTTTAGAGCCTAGCTTAGAGAGTAATGTAATACTTTATAAATATTTCTTATCCAATGTTACAACACTTTTTATATAATTTTAAAGTCCTTTTTTCCTTAATCTTCTAAACCTCTATATATTAAACAGTTAGCATGTGAGACGGAGAGGGATAAAGTGTGTATAGGGTTATAGTGAGGGTATATAGAAGTAGTCTAAACTAACCCATTCACATGGTTGAGGAGATATTATAACGTTTTATTCCGCATTATTGTTTTATGTGGTTACATTTTTTGTCTAAGTGTAGCAGTTTTATCAGTTAATCATTACTTCACTAGATAAAGATTGCAAGGATAGACGTCTCTCCTCTTTTACCTGGGCTTGAGACCAGTACTTGAGACCAGTTGGGATTGCTTCTAATGGCAGAGTTAACACCTACACTTCCATCTTATTATTCTTATTCTTTTTTCTTCACCAGATGTCTGCCAGGTATATATGCAGCACGTGAGTAAACTTCCATTTTTTGTTAAAATGGTAGACTCACGGAGAATATCATCTTGTGATCCAAGTCACATTCTCTTAAGCACTATTTGTAATACTGCAATGTCCATATGTATATGTTATTCCATCATCTGCAATAACTCTTTTATCGTCGAAAGAAGTCAACGTGATTTTATTCACTTGCACTTAGGTGACAGCACGCTCTCGTGACAAGATCAAATTCATCGGTGTTCTTATTATTTCATTGTTTTAAGACTATATATCTTAAAGGCTTTATAGGATAAAGCCTGTAAAGAATGTATAGCTTAAAGCTTTTAAGTCTATATAGCCGTCATATTTTTTTTTAGTTTTATTTATGGACGCTCTTTAACTGCTGCTGTCAGATGTGATGTACTGCTTAATGGCAGTAGGTTTTATTCCTTTAATATTTTTATCATAGAACTATTGATATCTAGTGCATACATCTTGGGTCGTAGTCCGACAAAGCGTAGGATGACTTTGCCATTGGCCTCATCTTTAAATTTTCTAAGTAACTTCTTGTTTAGAGTGGATTGGCATATATGGTTGATAGGGTAAGCATGTATCTAATGCTACAAAAAACATAGCTTATCCTGATACACATCTTCAGTTGTCACTAGATGAATGGATGTATCAGTGTCCAAGTACACAAGCTTCAGGTTTTGAGCTGCATAATACGTCAGCAACACATCATAATGGTAGTGGTACATTAATGTCTTAGAGATGTCCAACACACTCATTCCAATGTATGTAGGTTTAATGAACACAATCCGTCGAGATGCTGCACAGCAGCTAGATTAGCACATATATTGTCTTATCAATAAACGCAGGCTTGGCGATCAACTTTTCCAGAGTCTTCTCTCTTGTAAACAGTCGTATATCCATACGATTACGCAGGATCTCCATAGTTTTTCCAAACATGGCATTGTTAAACAGTTTGTAGAGATCCTTCTCGAAATCATATGCAGCCTGTTGTAGTCTGTTGTTAAATTCCACACCAGGCTTTAACCGCTGAAACTATCGGAATGTAGCATACGATGGATTTTACTCAAACGTAGCTCATGACTAAGAGCTTGCTTCAAGGTCATGTAATGCACTACATATTTCATCCGAGGTCCAAGATGTGGTATTAGTTTCTTTGTAGATGACTTCTTGGGCTTCATACACTCAAACAGGAAAGGTAGGTCATTGTGTAGATTGTGAAGTTCAGTAGAATACTCAATGACAACTGCTAATATGTATCCATGAGGATTATCTTCTTGTAGCGCTTCTAAATTGGTATCCTCAAGAGAAACCCACTCAACAGGGAGTGGCACATTGCCCAATAATATTGGTTATTTGCATCCTCATAGGTGAAACTTATCCATGTAGGTGTTGTTTGCTTCGGCATACCAGTGGGAGACTTGACATAAACCTCCTTTTATACCGGATTCTACCATGAGTAGTTAATCATAATCCCGAATCAGTGGAAGCTGAATTCTAGTGTACAGAAGCATGGAATCCCAGGTAAGTCCTGGAGAGGTGAAATAATGAGCGGGGTCGACTTTATGAGTTTTCAGGTCTGATCTCTAAATGTCTCTAAGACATCAGCTAGGAGAACCTCTAAGGTCAAGTATAGATGGCTACTCACTCAGATTTCTCAATTAAACAGTCTCCATACATTTTCAGTATTGTTGTAGTCAGCATCACTAACGTCTTCTGCTTTTAATCTATTGCAGAGGGAGTCCTTAGGAGGCAGGCAGATTTCTCTCAAGACATCCCATGAAGTGACATAATCATAGGGAAATACTCCTTTTAGAGGTGATCAACTTCAACTTGTCTTCTCCGAAATACTTCAGTGTTTCAGAATGTGATGTTAGATTTTTCACCAGCTTATTCAAGTTTGTACTCAGGAACTGAAAGCTATCCACAAACCGAAGGTTTATATCTCCTACATACTTGGAAAATGATATATAGCTTTTTCCGAACTAGGAATTACCTCCACTCGCTCACTCGTACATCCCAGCTCCTTAACAATGAAATATGAGTCATAACCACCAAAATTATGCATAAAGACGGGAATATATTTCGGTATTTTGCAGGACAAATTACAGTCGTTATGAAGACTTCTTTGGTATTCACCACTGATATGATCATGGTCGCGTACTTCGTAGTTCTTTTCTTAAAGACTTTACCATACAAGTAGCACACTGTAGAGGAGTCGAAATCCTTTCGCTGTTAATCTTTAAGCTTCAGAGGCTTGGCAGATTTGTATATATTATCAAGCTTCTTTGCAAGGGATGTCAGGTATCCCATAAACTTCTGAGCAGCATCACACGGTACACATAAGGTTACATAGGAAGACCAGTTTCCAGATGTTCAACAAATTTAGCAGGTTTCATGTAAAATCAGAAACTCATTGCTGTATGCTCCTGTCAAGAGGCTGTATAGGAAGTTTCAGGACTGGTGATGCACGTATGACATAGTGAGAATGCTTTTAAAATCTGCATAGATGATGTAAGGTAGTTTCAACATGCTTGCAACATTTTTAAATTATATGACGGAGTTCTCCTTTGTAGGCATAACTACTCTTGCAATATCGTGTTGGTTGCATATGGATGGATGTTCGTCCAGCTTTTCCATCTCACTTCGTCCATATCAATCATCAAAGCGTATGAGACATCTCTTACAAGTGTACGAAAAATGTTTTGATTTCTGCTTAGTCCGTGGGAGTACTCTTTCCTTTGAACATGCATCCACACCATCTGTTCGGCACCGCCATACGCTACGAAACCTAGAAGCACACCCGAAAGATTTGAAGGAAACGGAATGAAAGGGAAATGATTGAAAGGAAATTGTGATAGTCGAAAAATTACACCAGCCTACCGACTAGGGGAAAAGCCAAAGGTTAGAGTGGGCGGTCGATGGGAATATAATCCAGGACCTCCTGCGAGCCTCAGATGTTATCATGGAGTCATCTCGCTTGATAAAATTGATTCCATAAATGATTATCTATATACTTTCGAACTTAAAGGTATTTGCTTCAAAATTAACTAAATGTTAAATGCGTCATCTTGCCTTTCAGCTCCTGGATTGATTCATTAAATATGCAAATATGTACATTAATAGTTTTGACATAATGATATAGTGTTCCTTTAGGACCATGATCATACTAGAAATAGTATATGGAGCTCCTAACTTACCACACACTATATTTTCTCAAGCTACTTACACAAACGTTATTCAAATAATCCCCGTGGAGTTTAACGACTGCCTCACAAATTAGCAGTTTCTGTTAGACGATTTTTAAGTTTCCCAAATTCTAGGGTACATCTACGTCTTGAAATATAAAGCAAAGCCACTAAAGCAGTATTTATACCACAGAGATAGAGAATGAGCGTGTTATTTGGCTGCGAACATTAGCTATGACTATTGTTAAGTTCAGAGTTGGCAAATCTAATTTTACTGACCCGAATGCATTCCTCTAGCATTGCTACCTGTGGTGCGAGGGACCCGAGACCTTCGCTGGGAAGCTTATTACGGGTGAAGTCCTCTAGTGAGGAGCTATTTGATTAAAAAATAGTGGCTCTGGTCTCTCTAAAGATCTTTAATCGGACAGGGGAAGGCGCATGCTGACCACTTGCTAACTCCGTGCTCTGTGTGGAGAATGAAGTGGGCGTGTGGTAAGCTTTGGTCGTAACCGGCGGCTATGCTTTGGTCCACTCGGGATGTTGTGGCACCGGAAGGAAATAGAATGATTTATGAAATAGATAAAAAAACAAAACAAAGAAAGAGAATAAACCATACGAAAACGTTTAGGTAAATTTTGTAGAAGCTCTTAGCGTATATATGTATACCAGATGGCCCACACAAGCCGTCCTTAGTTGAAGTTAGTACGGATGCCAAAATGTTTGCCTAAGCAGAACTACAAAGGGGACTCCATATCAACAGAGAAGAGACGCTAAATGAAAAATCATTGCTAGAAAACAACACTTTAACTGCTATTACTGGTCCCAGACTCCTTCGGTAGAGAAATTGCCTGCTATATGAGTGTTCCGGTTTCGATTCCCGGCTGGGTGTACAATTACATTAAATTGTGTTTTATTTGTGGCCACTTTTAAATGATTTTGATTCTCAGCGTCCCATTCTATATTGGGCGCGAAAGACTGGAAATTTTACTCAGAGGCCTCTTTATCAGGCTTGAGGTTCTTTTTCGTGCCGTAAATATACGACACGGAACCATCGGCTTTACCTCCGTCCCGAAGGAAGCCATGCTGAGATTTTTACACCCGAAAAATATACATATTCCTCCGCTGGGTTTGAACCCGCGACCTCGGTAACTAGAGGCTAGCATGGTACCCCTAGGCCACGGAGGACGACTCGCTCGGTAAAGGTGGATTAAGAAAACAAAACAAAATTTAGAAGAAAAGTTAAAAGTTATAACAACACGCCTATATGTGTGTGTGTGTGTGTGTGTGTGTTTGGGGGTTGTGTTATCAATTATTTAATAACCACTTCGCCCATTAACATGAATTCAGAATTGTCGCTTGACACAAACCTGAGCACACGTGTTAAGTCATATAATTCTATGACAGTTAATCTACACTCAGTACAACTATATGGCACCAATTGGTGTCGCAAACTTAGCAAGAATTAAAGAAAATCTATGTTTAGTATATTTATGTAACTTTAAAGGTGTGCTAGGGTTAAATTATTTTCTATTAGTGCCTATTATTATTATTATTATTATTATTATTATTATTATTATTATTACTATTTATAATAAGCATTTACAAACACATGCCCGTCCCTTGGTGGACGAATTAATGTAAGAGCCTCTCAAGTCCACGTTCTGCCTGGAAATGATTAATCTTTTATTAATATCATCTCTGTATTTTGAAAAACAAAAATAAAGTGCGCAGAAGACAGATTCCGCGTCTGAAAATGTTCAGAACATAGCCTTCGATCCTCAGCTGCATTTTGGTGCGTCTCTACACACATCGTAACCATATCCGTTTGTTCGTTATTGGTGAACATTACCTTTTTGCCTGAATGACCTGGCTGGAACTGCAAGCACGTTACCACGCGACGCTTATCGGTACGAAACTACCAAGTAAACACTTGCAGATAGCACTACTACCTCAGTGACCTTTCACTTTGTATCTGCACTGCCCCTTTTTACATCAGTGATACGGCAACGTCTTTTGCGCCTATGTATGCGGGAAGCATAAAACTGCAAAGGACGACTTGTTTGGGCCACATGGTACATTGTATAAGTGCTAAACTTAATACCAGTACTAAATTATTAATATTTAGTATTGAATAATACTAAGAATAATATTGTTAATATTATTCATACTAACAACAATCATGAAAGCAAACTCAGAAATGATTCTTTTTTTGGACAAATAGCTCACTAAAGACCGAAATATTACAAGAACTGTTGTTCTAGACATAGAAGTGAATCCTCCTGTATTTGTTTTTGCATCGGTATTGTTTCTATTTGTATAATAGTGTAAAAGATTTGATATGGACACACAGGCTTTTTCTAGTCCTAACAAATTCAAATACTATCCCTTATGTACTGTAGTATTTATGTAAAAGTGTTACGTTATTTACGATATATTCTTACCTTGATTTGAAAGTAAGCAATAAGTGCTTAGTTGCATACAGCATTCGAAAACTTCATTAAAATACTTACTCGTAGTAATAAGCTTTTATAATGGGTAGAGAGAGAGAGGGGGGGGGGAGTTGCAAAGTTTCAATGTATCACTTGGGAAAGTATAAATACGTAACATGGAATATTTCAAAAGCAGTCAACCCTACGAAAAAGTTTATTTCACAGACATTGTGTAGCTTAATAGCTTCACGTTTTTCTTTCAGTTAATTTTCGTCCATCTAGCAGTGATTCAAATTTTATAAAATGCAATAGATAACGAAGAGGACTTCGTAGACTATTGACAGTTAATTTAAGACATACATTAATGTCTCAAGTGTGTTTTAATCTAAATCCTTAAAGCCCTTTTAAGAAAATGAAAGATAATGAAAATATTTCTACATAAAGAGTGATTTGGGATGGGAGACACTTTTTGAAAAGCTTCATCTGGCTGGCTTAATGTTGTCTGACTCCGGTATGAAATTTGGTATTTATCCGACATTTCGGTTTAAAATTATGCTGTTCACAGACAGGAAGCAGGAAAACTTAGTCAGTCATACAAGCAGACGCCAGAGGGACATTGGTGTGATTGATGTGTCGTGTCCTTATAACAATAATTATTCATTATGTATTTTTTATGTTAGATTTAAGTTTATTTAAATAGAATTAGTTTCGATAGTCGTAAGCATATAGCATTCAAAATCAACATTTCAAACTGTCGATACCGGTTCATAATTTCTGCTAATTTCCAAACAGCACTTAAGAGTTGAAGTAGGAGTTGTATTGTAGTTGAACTGTTGAGGAGCCGAACTTGTAGTAGTTGCAACCGCACGTATAGTACCTGCTTTCCGGTAGCCTTCACCCTAAGTTTAAAAATATTAACTTTGTAATCTGACTGTTTCTTTAAATATTATATATTTATGATTGCCTCGGCTGCGTCAGTATTTGTTAGAGACACGTTTCTCTTAGCAGGGCTGTGGTGTGACAAGAATGTAGGCTTACACAGATTTTAATATTTTCTTCACTCCATTTATTAATGCTTGACACGATTTAAATAACACTTCATTGATATAGAGAGCTGTGAGATTCTTTAATTAATTAACTGCACTTTTTAACACGTAAACTTATTTTTCGTCTCACACGAATTCGTATTAAGTCTCTCGAGGACGCATCTCGCATCCGATTACAATCACTGTCTGCAGGCAACTGAACTGATTTCAACCGCCTAAACTTGTAAATTTCTGTATTTCAAGTCTCTAATTGGCTATTCTTAATCCAATAGAATACCTTCATTTAACTAAAACATTTTCTGGTTGTTGATTGGCTATTTTTATAAACTGTCACTAAAATTACATTATGTTGCTCCAATAATGACTAGTAGCATTTAAACCTTCAAATTCATTATTGCCTTAGGGTTATCTCATTGTTACCTCATTGTTAGCAACTTTTAACCTATTATTCTCACTGCTCCTACATTATTAAATTACGTAATATATTCACATAACATTATTACACATGGATACAATAATATAAACTTATACAACGATTTTAATATACGCTTTTTATATATTGTTACATTCACATATTGCTTTAAGGCGGGCTGTTATTGAATTTATATATTATATAATTAGACTGAAGTTATTTAAGTGTTAAAAATACTGCCTCAGATGACAGTGGAAGCACGTTTGAGTTACAACTACCACCTTCTTTCGCTTAAGGAAATGTTTCTTTTGTTGAACATTTTCGTACGTAGGAATGTGGAACGGTCTGATGCAGCCGTTAAAGTAGAGGTGGATGGCTTGTATACTGTTAGCCATTGTATGTGTCTAGTATTTATTAATTATTTAACGAAGTACTAAAGTACATGTATATAAATCACCTTTTAAATTGTAATACAAGTAGATACATGACTAGTGTTTAATGTAATTGTCAAAAGTGCAGACTTTCGTATTTGTGAAGAATAAATGAGAAAACATTAAGATGTGAAAATGATGCGACTTCAGAATTATAACACAGTCTAATTCAGGCATAAAACGTGCTTCACAGCCGCAAATTCGAAGGTGGATTCTGACCATTGTGAACTTGAACGATTTTTGAGACTGCCACTTAGTAAGCTTCTTTTTACCGAGAAAATAATTTTATTTATGATGGACAACCCTGTAGACTTTGAAAGTAACAACACAATTTAAGGTGCGTTCATCATTTCAGTACAAATATTTATGAAACCGGCCTTGGATTTATGGATGTGAGGTATCAAATAAACTTTTCTGCTGGCGTTGTTTACTGTTTTCTCACGAAAAAAAGTGTATGGAATGACTGTTTACAGTGACTTCAACAGTATTTATACATCCAGCAAATGTCATAAATTCTATTCTATCCAAATTAAATATGAGAAAGAACTACATCTATTTGGAAGAGTGGCAGGGATAGAATTTTCTCTCGCTGAATAGTGTAGAATTTCAAATTGAAATATAAATAGATATGAATTACACATTTTTTGTTTATTAATTAGATTCTTAATTTGGCATAAGGAATTTGGTATTAATCGATCAGTCTGCGTTTGCTGTTTTTCATGTTTTGTTAAATCAGTTACAGCCCCTTACCAACAAGCCCAGCACTCGCCACTGAGACACACGCGCTCACACACACACACTCATATTTTAGTAAATATTTTTTTCGAGGTTCAAGGGACCTCAAAAAGTGTTTCTCTGGTAAAATATCGATATCGACTTTTTGGTTGGAATGCGGTAGAGAAAGTGCAAATCAGAATTAAAAGCGATCGTACCCTAATATTAAATGTACAGTTACACATATTCTACTTTCCTGCTAATTAATACGGGTATGTTCTTACACAAAATAGGAACTGTGTATCCTATTACAGGCCGTCACTGTAAACGTTTGTGCATTTGACCGCCTGAATGGCAGTTTAACCGGTGAACATGGCCAAATGCTTCGCAGCAGATCCGAGTACGCGTAGTAATTTCTCTGATTAACCACGTGACGGTTTCAGGCGTTTTGAACCAATCGCGATGAGCGGCTGCAAATTGTATGTCCTATTTCCGGTAACATAGCAACGCATTCCGGAGATGCCATTAATAGCAGCTTGATTTGGCGCCGGAATGCAATCAGAAAATAATACGTGCATTGCGTGCATGCAGATAATACTCTGAATGCCTGAAAATGAAATGTTCTGCTCCAATGATTAAAACTAACTAAAAATATTTCATTCCTTCTCTCTCATTCTAACATTTCTAAATTCATTTCCGAACTCTGAGAAATGTCCGTATGATTTGTGCACCTTTCCCAAAATCCTAAGACGTAAAAACCTCTCACTCTTCATCCTGATCTGGTTTTCAGGTCTTGCTGATGTATTTATTTAGTAGTTTCATTGTGTGCCCTTCAGTGCCGATAAAGATTTCTAAGCTGATGAACTGTTATGAAGATGGCTGTCTGCTATTCGCACCTATAATCGATAGCAGTTTAAAAAATCATAGGAACAAATTTAATGCAGAGAAAGTTCTCATTTTTAATTCATAATTAATTTATTAAGTAGAGTGTACAGTAGGCAGAGCCAAACAAACGCGTACTAATTCTATTAAAACATAATATTTTTACATTCAGAGAGTTCAGTAATATTATAAAAGGGATTATTTAGAAGTAGAATTGAATATGGATAAAATCTAAATATTTTATATGTCAGGTAACCCGTTATAAAACTGTGTTAATTCACATGATTTTCTCTATACACTATTGTTTATTGCATATAGTTTCTACAAACTATGTTTACGAAAGCTTATTACAGCTCTTAAAAGATTTGACTATCGCTGAAAGCCTACCATATTCCCCCTTGCACCTACAAGAAAATTAACAATAAGATTAACATCTCGATTAACATGAAGCATATGGAGAATAAGCGTTTGTAAAAATAGTTTGTACAAGAGTAGAGAAAGTCATGTGAGTGTAACACTTCAGATTTTTTCGGGTGGTCTCTTCTAAGTTTACCATATTAGCTCAGCTGCTTAACGCTCTCTTGCGTTGTCTGCTGTTTATGTTTGCATTTGTCGTTGTGATTGACAATATACTGCGTTAAGTTTATGCTTAAAGTTTACGTTGTTATGTTAATGCTTAATTTTCATTGTGAATGACCCCTTATTCTTTTATCCACTTCTTGTTAATCGAGATAGGTACAAGAAGGTTACATCAGGCTAAAGCTATAGTAAGATTTTAAAAATGTAGATCGTTATACGATGGCTTTGAAATTCTGCGCTCGTTGCATAACCACCAGAACAAAAGGAAGAAAAAATATGTGTTACATTCATGTAATCTTCTTTACACTGTATAATTTATTGAGTAAAAAACTTATGGTACGAAAGCTTATTTTTCTGCCTACTTCATTTTAATCGAGACAAACCGTTCCAGAAATAGCTACATTACACATTTGGTTACAAATGCAAAGCGAATAGCGATAGTCAAATGTTTCAGAACTGGACGCTATATGTTGGCTTATATACTCTTTCCATGCAGTCACGAGAAACAACTGAATGTCGACAGGACTTTTAAAATGACAAATTATTCAGCAATTCGAACCATATATCTCAAAAATGCCTTATGTCGCAAAAGGTTATCTGAAATAAGCTATGTGTTTTAAACAGAACTGCATCTTTTGAGCAGAGCGTTTTCGTCTATCGCTTTACGTTTACCAGTTATAGAAGATTCTAAAAAATTCGAACCAAATGAAGAGGACTTCACAGGCTATACCAAGAAAATTCAAGATATACATTTTATTTGTCGTGTAAATATTTTTAATATATGGTATTTTGATCAAAATCCTTAGAGCCAGTTTTGAGAAAATAAAATATTTAGATAAATGTTCCATGTAAAGGGTAGTTGGGGTGGAGGAGTTTCTTGAAAATCTTGTGTCGTATCTTTGGAAGGTACTGAACTTAAATACCAAGTTTGGCATTTATCTGACCTTTCGTTGTTGAGTTATGGTGTTCACAGACGTGGATCTTTTTCTAGGAATGCTTTTTTACTTTCTCTGCTACGTATAGTAAGTAGGGGAAGTATTGTATTCCACCCAAAAATTCGATACCGAGATTTCACTGAAGATACATGTTTTGAGACCCCCTGAATCCAAAAAAAGCATTTTTGGAAACATGTACGTCTGTGTGTGTCTGTGAACAGCATAACTCAGAAATGATAAACACCAAACTTGGTATTTAGGTTCAGTATCTTCCAGAGATGCGACACGAAGGTTTTCAAGAAAATCCCCCCACCCCAGACTACCCTTCACATGGAACATTTTTCGAAAATTTTAATTTTCTCAAAAATGGCTGTAACGATTTTGTTTAAAATATTATATGTTTAAGATATTTTCATGACAGATAAAATGTAGGATATCTTGAATTTTCTGGGAATGTCTCCAAAAGTATTCTTCATTGTGAACGACTTTTGCATAACTGGTAAACCATTAGATATAGACAAAGTTTACTACACAAAAAATGTAAATCGCGTTAAAATACACAATTTATGTCATATACATATTTTTTGTTGAGTGAACCATTTTCGAGATATTGCTTGTTATTCCCTTAAATTTTCCAATACTTATTTTCTCAAATGGGAATTCGTTATTCATTTTTTTTTGTCTTGGATATGCAAAGAGTATTAATCTGTGGCAAAGGGAATGGTGCTGCACCTAGCAACCAGCTATTGAGAGATATGTCTATGCTTAGAGGCTACTGTATTTCTATATTGCCCTTGCAAATACAAAAAAAGGGAAACATAGTAGGGCTTAAGCGATAGTTAAATATTTTAGAACTGGTCGCTATGTGTAAAATGTAATTCTCTTTGCATGTCAAAAGATCGTTTGTGCAAATGTTTATCTCGATTAATATGAAATAGATGGAGAATAAGAGTTTGTAAAAATAGTTTGTACAAGAGTGGAGAAAGTCATGTGTGGGTAACATATCAGATTATTTTGATTCAGGGGTTTCCAAACTCCTATTTCCAATGAAATTTTGGTTTCCAACTTTTGGGTGGTATACAATACTTCCCCTACTTACTATACGTAGTAAAGAAAGCAAAAACGAAAACGAATGGCTACCTACTTCCACAGGAAAAATAGTAAAAGTATTTGCAAATCAAACTAATAACAAACAAAATATCGGAAATGGTTAACCCACATAAACTGTTATTTGACATTAATCGTCTGTTTTGACGAGATCTACTACTTTTTATGTGGTAATAAATGTGGTCTGATGTTTTGTCTATCTCTTACAGTTTACCAGTTATGTAAAGGCAATTCAGAATGAAAATGACTTCATAGGCCATCCGCAGGAAATTCAGGATATACATTCTGTCATAAAAATATCTTAAATATATGGTGGTATTTTAATACAAATGTTTTAAGAGCCATATTGAGAAAAAATTCACGTATAGCGTAATTTGGGGTAGAGGTATTTTCTTGAAAATTTTCGTGCCGCATCCTTGAAAGACGCTGTTGAATAGCAAGTTTGGTGTAAACTGATTTTTCATTTTTGAGTTATGCTGCGCGAGCAGACACACACACACACACACACACACACGCATGCACACATATACACGGACCTTTATCTAAATATGCTTTTTGGGTTTAGGGGCCCTCAAAACATATATTTCCGGTGAAATCTCGACACCAAAGTTTTGTATGGAATACAATAATTCCCGTACTTGTACGTAATAGAGAAAGTAAAAACAGGACGCTATTCTCATATTTCAGTACCGCGCACCCTTAAGAATCGCATACATAATTATCATGAAACTGTAAACCCTTTTCATTCATTACGGCAGTCAAGTGTACTTTTTTTAAGAGGACCGAAGACATTCTAATGCTGATTTTTAGTTTTACTATGGATTTTAATGTCATATTGTAATTACCCAATAGTCTTGAGATTAACTTCTGTAACAGAGTGTTTACTTTAATTGTTTACACTTCTGTCACATATGATGTAAATATTCTGGTGTCCTTCCTTATCACTCTTTATATGCACCACAAGGTTTGAGAATCATAAAATATTTTTCAACAGTATCATTTCATTCTTATGAAATAACACTTCTAAATCCAGTAAAGGCCTCAAATGAGTATAGTTCTACAACATGTTTATAGATTGTAACCGAATTCTTATTTACATCACTAGATAAAGAAGAATTATTGAGCATTACCATTTCGTGATATCTTCGTGAAAAGCCTTCAATATATGAACCGCGACGTGGAGCATATCAACAGGAGTCACCCTTTTCCCTCTCCCGAACCGAACTTGCGACTTGTGAAGTAACTGGTAAATTTTCATGCCGTGGAACGTTGCGGGCATCATTTTGAAAGGAAATTGCCGACTCGGAGGCTGGATCTGTAGCCTTAAAAACGAAGACAACTTTTCTACTAAAAGTTGCACGTTTCCCGCACTTTAAGAAGTGCTAGTCTACATCCCTTTACGACACTTTTCCCCCCTCTCTTCTCCTCCTTCGACTTGACGCGAAATATTTTCCAACAGTCCAGAAGACTTTTTCTTCTCTCCTTTCTTCCCTAGCGAAGGCACAATGTGACCTAATCTATTCGACAAGGCCTGCAAGTAAAAGGATTTTTCACTACACACTACCCATGTTAAAGGTCTAAACGTGATAAATTGTGTTCACATGCGCGACAAGAATTCTAAATCTAATTCGCTTGTGACGCGACCGTAACCTAGCAAAGCCAGGGACGTGCCGCGCCAATTTCTTCATCTCTCGTCTGGAAATTGTGCTCGCATCTCTTGGTCGCTGTCGCAGAAGTGAACAAAAGGCGTGAAACCTTGATATATTGTTATTTGTTTCATACTATGTCAAGCTTGTTAGTGTTTACCTTCCCCAAAGAATGCACTTAACGGAATTTTTATGCTACTGTATTTAATGCATGCAAGCCTTTACTTAGTTAGCTACCAGACAGATGTACTACGTCATGAGGACAAATCTAGAATCAAAAGGTATTATACTGATCCGATTTTTGACACAGCTCAGCAGCTAGCATAATGGAACTTCCGTGTTTTATATACTGAAAAATGAAAAAGGGCTATCTTGAAGTAACTGAGAAAGACACATTAGCAGATGTCAGCACATGAAGTGATCTTAAAAGAATGTGGAGTGCTGCTCAGTAAAATTAGGACCGTCAATTCATTTCACCAATTGAGTATCTGGAGAAGTGTTTATATCCCGTCTTTAACTGCAACGGTCATATCGGCGGCGGTTTACCTTTGGAATATATTGCCTATCGGCAATGCTGTTAAGTCATATTCTGTTTTCAGTGGATTTCAGATTTTACTTTGGGCTTTATACATTAGATCACACACATTCACATCCCCATTCAGATTTCCAGTCTCTGGGGAGAAGGTGAATGGTTATACGGAAGAATTGTGAAGCATGCTAGGTAAGAAAGTTAAGCAGAGCATCGATGTTGATAGAAGAATTGAGTTTTATTTATGGACGCTCTTTAACTACTATGGTCCTTAGCGTCCCATTCTATATTGGGCGTGAAACATCGGTAATTTTGATCAGAGGCCTCTTTATCAGGCTTGAGGTTCTTTTACGTGCCGTAAATTTACGACACGGGACCACCGGCTTTACTTTCCTTCCGAAGGAAGCCGTGCTAAGGATTTTTACGCTCGAAAAATCCATCGCCCTCCGCCGGGTTTGAACCTGCGACCTTGGGAACTAGAGGCTAGCACGGTACCACTAGTCCACGGAGGACGACATCGATGTTGATGCCACTGGTGAGAGGAAACTATATGTAAATCTGTGGTGACTACTTCCCCTCCTTACTGGTATATTTGAAGACCTAAATTAGGAAAAACACACAGAGGCCATAAGGAAAGCAACACAAGACTGATTTCTGGCAAAGATTGTCCCGCAAGTCAGTGCGCTATATAAATATATTTTCCTTGTAAAACACAAAACAGTTTAAGAAAGGCAATTTACAACTGGAATCGATCTTGAAGTTTCTTGCCTTGTAATACTGAAAAGCTTGTTTCGGTCCTCAGTACACTTTTGGCACACACATTTAAGGGTAAGGTGTCAAGATAAGGTTTACCCAATATAAATGTAACCGTTACAGTGCATTAAAATTTACAATATAAAATACTTCAAAATATTTGGCAACGATTTCACTCCGTTTATGCACAATAACTATATTTTGATATAAAATGAGGCGAACGCAAAATAATGAAGCTATCAGATATATTCTTACATGGTGCAAGCATACGACTACGTATAAATCTGACTCGCTGCTTGCTCTCGCAAAGAACTCCAACGGGTGCAAATGTAGCCACCAAGATCCTTCGTGAGGCAGCAGGTAGACCCTGCTTGACTCCAGAACTTTCACCTGCTGCGGTGCAAGCAAAATATAAACAACCCAAAGTGAATTTAAATAAATCGGTGCATTTGGTTCTGGAAGTCAGCGAAATACGCATGCTCACCATGATCGTCGCATTGCACGAGCGGGATTAGGGGCTCACACGGCGAATGCAAAATGGATTAGACATAATGTCTCCCAAACAATGTCTGCTTGGACCATTTGCAATCGCCTTCTTCAATCTGACTCGGCTAATGCTATCATCTTTATCTTTGAAGTCTACCTTTAACTCACAATTTAGTTACCTCAGAGCAGCGCTTAGGATTCTTTCCTTCAGAACCTCTCTGCAGTATACATACATTTACTCATAGTGGGAATTTTCGCGAACTTGTGCTGATCCACCTTAAACAGTACAATCTCAGTTAGAAGTTTTCAAAGGGAGATTGCTAAAATAACACGAGGCATGTTTTTAAAACAAGTGCCAACAAGTTTAAAAAAATAACAGAAAATTATTTTCAAAACCCTTTCTGATCCATTACCTTACACTTTACACTACTTCTTCACATAGTCACCGTCATTATTTAGGCACCTGTAACGGAAACTAATTTTTGTATGCCTTCGTCAAAGAATGATGCCACCTGTGATGAAAGCAAAGCTGTACTTCCTGTTTCACCATCGTTGTTGAAGTGTTTCCCACCAAGGAATTTCTTCACATTAAGAAACATGAAAATCGCTTGGTGCCAAATCCGGACTGTAGAGAGGTGGTGGAATTGTTCCCAAACAAATGATGCGATCACATCTTGAGTTTGACTGTATGTGGCCGGGTATTATCATGAACCAAAAGGATTCCACATGAAAGCATTCCTCGCCTTTGTTCTGTATTGCACGACGGAGCTTTTGTAGTGTCTCACAATACACTTCTTTGTTGATTGTCGCATTCCTGGGCAGGAATTCAACCAACAAAACACCTTATCTGTCCCAGAAAACCGTGCACAGGATCTTGCGAATGGATATCGTCTGTTTGAATTTCTTCTTCACGGGGGATCTTGTGTGCCTCCACTCCATGGATTGTTGTTTTGATTCAGGAGTGATTTGAAACACCCTCTCATGCGGGTAACAATGTGCGTTAGCAAATCATCACCGTCCTCAGGATATCGCGCGAGAAAAGTCAGAACAAGGGCAGATCGCTTGTTCTTGTGCTCATCAGTAAGATTTTTGGGCACCCATCTTGAACACAATTTCCGAAATCCTAAGCCTTCTGTCACAATCTTGTAGAGGATTGACATTGAAATTTGTTGGTAAATGCGAAGATAACACCGATATGGTGAAACGTCTGTTCTAGCAAGTGTTTTCTTCCACGGCTTGCACCAAATCACCCGTGATCACAGACGGTTGGACGCTCTGCGGCACCTTTTCACGACCTTCATTAAACTGTCTAATCCACTTCCTCACCATTCCATCACTCTTTATTGTTTTCCCAGAAACTTCACACAGTTGGCGATGAATGCTTGTTGGTGTAACATTTCTCGCATTCAAAAGACGAATCACTGATCTGACTTCACAGTCGGCGGGTCGTTCGATTGTTTTGAACATTTCTAAACCCTCTAACAACAGGAAAACACACAGTGACGATATCTCACAGCTGCGTCTGGCTTCTTAATTAATGGAGGAAGTGATCGCGCTTGCTCAAAATCGTGACAGCAGCGGAAAATATTAAAACAGTGCTTACTTTAAAAAACACTCCTCGTATATACATGCGTAAAGGTAAAAGTGAAATTTCTTATGAAACCGAAACCGTTATTTTAAGATTATTCAAAACTAATTGTCCATTATCTAATATAAAAAGCAATAAATGAAACAAACATATAAATAATAAGCATAATACATTATTTTGAGCACTTACATGTTTGAATTGCCTCATGCACACTGGGAACAATTTAATTATTTAGAACTACTTCCTCACTTCGTCATCAATATCATCAAATGCAACTTTGGAAAGAATAACCTTGACTGACTATTCTTAATACGCGCACAGCAACAATGTATTACAAAAATATTGATGCCCCACCCAACATGCTACAGCAACAATACAGTATACAGAAACCATAAATAATATATCTTAACATAGCATAAACACAAATGCGTTAGTAAACTAATATATTTCGCACATGGGAACCACAATAATCTGACGTATTAGTGAGGAAACGTATTACCCCAAAACATGTAATTAAGCTAAATATTAATGGACAAAATTTGGAGCCTAAAAATTTAACACAGGTGTATCTGCAAAAACGTAGAAATGAATAAAGTTTAAGAGAGGTTCATCTGTATAATATAATTATTAACATAGTAATATATTTAATATTTGTAAACCCAAATCATACCTCTTATACTATAGTATCCGGCGCCAAGCTAGGTCAAATTTGTTCAGTTAGACAAAGGTAATTTATTCCTATTTCCCTTTTTCTTGTTCCTTTTTGTTGTGTTTTCTTTCTCTGTTGTTTATTTTGTCACCCTATTGTATCTTAAATATGCATGTTCGGTCAATGACCCATGTACTAAATTATATACACGTTTTAGTGATAAAGCTGGCACTTAGCACAAAAGGAAGAGGGGAATGTGTGTGCTCTAATGATTGTAATAACAATGGTGGTAATTGTGTTTGCACCTTACCGTATTTTCATTTACTATTTCAACATTGCCTGACGATAGTTCTCATCGTCCCTTAACTCCTTTGAGAACACGCATCCTGTCCCTGATGAACTACGCCGTTGTTGTATCCTTGCGCGTTTTCTGGGTCTTCGTTGGTTGCATTAACATGCTGCTTCTTTTCAAACCTTTCGTCTCACTCGCTTTTACACTGCACGAAAATTTGTTTCGCCAACTTTTTAATGAACTCCCTTAACTGAGCACCACAAGATGACTTTTCTTTTGAAACCGTGCTTAACAAGTTAACACGCTCGTATCTGAGAGAAAAACTACTCAACTACTTTGGGAACCATTGGCTTCTGGTAATGAACCATTAAGAAGTTGAGGAAGCTAGCAGTTAAAATACTTCTATAAGTGAAGATATCTGAAATCAGAAAGTAAGAAAGTTCAGTATATTGGAACAAAATCCACTAATCCTCTACAGGGTGACGTTAAAGTAGTTTACATTCATGTGGAATGAATATTGATAATTTCTTTTAAAAGATTGTTTCAACTTAATTTAATATATATACGTATTTAAAAATGTATATTTAACGTTAACCCAAGTAAACAAAATATTAACATACATTTTCACTTCTTGCAAGCTGTGCTCATTCTCTACCTCTTAACTATGTATAAGTAGTATTACACTCCACCAAAATACTCGATATCACTAGTTGTTTGGGACTGACTCCCATCCCCTCCCAAAAAGTGTGCTTGTGTGTGTGTGTGTGTGTGTGTGTGTGTGTGTCTGTGAGCGGTCACAATCAAAACGAAAGCTCAGTTAACTATCATATTTCGCAATTAACCTCAAAACGCCTTAAAAAATAAAAACGAAGTTTATTTTTACGGATTTTTTATAGCCCAAAGATCACTTTTCATCAACATGACAAATTTTTATTTTTTTTCCAAAAATGTCTCTAATGACTTTGAATAAAATGTTTAAGATATTAACAGGACGAATACAATGTATTTATTAAATTTTCCATAACTAAATCGTGAGTTTTTCTTCATTTTTACTGAATTTTATGTAAGTGGAAGACTATTAAGACAGAGACAGTTTACCACAGTAAAAATGTAGGGTTCATTAAGATATGCTGCTTATGTTAGATAATTTCCTTTTTTCGTAGTATCACTCTTTGCCGATATATTCTAAGCATCTTTCACACCATCGGTGATTAGATAAAATTGGAAGGTTAAAGGACCAAATTTGAACAAAAAAGCACTGTTGTGGCTGGGCTGTTGAACACGCACCTTAGGGTTCCCCGCCCATACGCTACTGATGTGCTACACCACAGGTATGGGCGAGTCGCGTATCATATCCAGGAAGGAGGGTCGTGGAGGGGTACTGTGACGTAATGTGGTACCCCTCTATCGGAGCAATGGTGTAATACAATTCTTAGTTTCTTAAAGCTAGAAATGTCTATTTGTTAAAATGCAGGGCATGCATTAAGTGACAAAACAAAATCAAGTGCTTTATTCATTATTATTCATGCAATAAAGGTTGGACACACAAAATAGCTCATACATCTTATCGAATTCAAGAACAATATGCTATCGCTTATAAACTTGCAGGAAAAATGAACAAACAATACTCAATATCTACATCTTTTACAGTAATCAAATATCATCTTGCTTCAATTGATATTGGTTTACTAACTAGAGCGTAGGGGTGCTAGCCCATGCTTTCTGTATGATTTTGCAGAAAATGTAAATTAAACAATTCATCTATTAAAACCGTGGCTCTTGTTATTAAAGGGTCACTAGCTATATTGTATGTTACGTAAACTAATTTATTCTTATATACAAATTTATTTGTTTTAGATAAGGGCTATTTCCATTTATTTCATAAGTATATTTGTAGATTATAATTAGTATCAGATAGTGTTTTATATTGTTGCAATTTTTTAACCGTTATTTGTATTGTTTACAATTTAAATTGTGTATTTATATCCTTTGTTGCATAATATAAGTTGTTTATGGCATCCTCCTATTGGGGAAGCTGAATTGGGTAATGAATATATACACACACAGTACATTGCATGAACTTTGTATGCTACAAAATATGAAAGAGCCCATTCTTCCCCAAATGCTCGACCAACTCTTGTGGAATGCGTCTCGTAATTGCGTGCAGCAGTATTCAACCACTGAGTTAGAAGACAGTGGCTGTTGCAAACAATAAACGAGAAGGGGAGGGGTGGAGGTCGCTTGACTGGCGGTGGCACGCGGGGTCAAGAATGTTTATACTTTAGTACTACCACATCCCGGCAAATCAGTGTCAATTACTCCGAGATATCGTACCTTAAAGACTACTTACAGTGCCGCGAGCAAAAGTAGCTTTTCTTCTAGTTAACTACATTAAGGGTGGCCAGAAACAATCCCAAGAGATCCCTAATGTGTAAATAAGTTAAATAAATAAACTATACCACGGGCTAATTTATATCTGTTCTTTCACAATGACCATGTAACTCAACCTTTCAAACGTATCCTGCACCCGACTAGGGTGTAAGAATAACTAACAGTTTAATATTAGGTATTTAAGAGATCAAACTCACCATCGAAAACCTCATATTCAGGTCCATTGGTCACATATATATGACGAAGGATTTCGTCACATTCTATTTTAATCTATCCAGTAAATGCAAAGCGTAATGCCATCAACTACCTGTAAATGACTGTAGTGTGAAGATTGATGGAATAGGGTTAGAAACCTCCTGTATTATCTGACTGCCGTCATTATTTGGACGACTGGCTGAGGAGTAGAGCGTAAATACTCTTGTATCTTTGCGTTACTCTGAGCAATAGTGGGACTCGTGCTGAAAGACCATAATAAACGTATGAGTTCTACTTCCCAAGATAATAATAAACAGCTTTGTATTCGACCACAAATATAGCAATAAGACATACCGACAAGCACTGGAGTGTCTTATATGAAGTGGGTTTAATCGTTCTAATTGTTCGTATAATGAGTCCATTTTGCGGAAAAAGCACTTATCTGTACTACATATCTGCTCTGTAATTAGTACTAAAGATACCCAATTCCTTTATACTACTCATTCTAAAATAATTCGCCGAACTAAGCTACACAAATTTTCATCTATGTTCTTATAGGGTTCTCATAGGAAATCTTTGATATCTTTTTACTATAGGGATTTGAATTAGACAATCACATTCTATGGCCCGTTATTCAATCTATGTGTAATACATCAGAGCACTACGAAGGTATAGTTAGCCCAAAAAGTCTTCTAAATCCCCGACAAAGCCGTGTTTTTCACGAAACTATAAAATTGAAATGCATGAAACTGTGAAATTCCGATTATTGGTAACCATGGCATCGCGTTTAACGGATGAACGTTCCGGAGGCAGCAATAAAACGGTCGCTTTACGTGTTAATAGACTTTTTAATAATGCTGGTTGCAAGGCTGATTGTTTTGCAGCGGGAAATAAAAAGCGAAAGCTTCGATTATCCGGTTTAGGAGAGAATTTACTTTGCTCCGGGTTCATTTTCAGCCCCATCAATCCTGCTGCGGCTACCAGTTCACGCGCCAGCGCACAGATTATGGTGAGCCCTGGTCCTAAACCAGGCACCAATTATACCCGATTTTCCGCCCGGTCGTTTCCCGCATGTAGACACTTAGACTGCAGCCGGAAGAGAATGCATTCGCCCCCATATCATCGCCAGTGCTAAATCTGCTTACTCTGTTAGATGTTTACTAACAAACAACCGACTAGTTTGAGGTTTTTGTCCATCAACGGTTTCCGTTCCCATAAAGCGTACTTACTCTGCCAGCAGCTTTTGTTCAGTTTTCCAAACTACATTACAAGTAGATCGTGCTTGGAGACAATTCCAATATAACAAACTTTATGTTAAAATCACTGTGTGATGTATCTAACCATTTTTAAATTAAAAATACTGAAACTTACCAACAATGTTTTATCAGTTACCAAAACTCCAACGCACTCAGACTTAATATCCTTGAAAACACAGACAACTTTGAGTGTGTTAATATAAAGCTCCAAGTTGAATATAGAAAATGCGTCTCCTCTAGTAATATTCCGTGTAACCCACAGCATAATTATGATCTTGTTCTAAGTATTAAATCAAAGAGAAATAAGTTCAGATAACCGCCAAGAGATGGGGATTCACAGAAGGTGTGGAGGCAGCTAGGTTTGTTATGGATTCAATGCAATGGAGTCAACTGACCTTTTCGATTTAAAGATCGCAAGCTAGGATCTACTTGCAGCTGATTTATTGATGAGTTTGACTAATTAGAATATTCAGTCACAAAGTCATCTATCTCAAATAGCTATTAAATCTTTTACCTCCAGCCCTCACCATCGAGAGCGACAGTGTCGCCGACATGTGCCGCTGATGCGAAGGTGTATATTAACGCCTGTGAGCAATGTATCTTTCATTAATGTGTATATCATTATATATCAATAACAATATGAGAGTACCCTGAGGCTGTATTTCTGAGGTATATAAGCAATATAAGCATTTACCCCAAGCCATGCCTATAATTAATAACAAATAACGAATATAATGTTATAAAACACTCAATTTGAAGCTTGGCCTAAGAGACATCTAGGAGAGTTGCTATATAATCCTATCATTATAATATAATTCAATAATATTTGTGAATATGTATTTTAAAGCTATGTGTACAGCAATACAGCTACAGATGGAAATTGCTAGGAATTTGATTTAACAAAGTTGTAAGATGCTTATTCCAGAAAAGAAGATGTTAAATTATAACTTTAATAGTAATAGAAAGCCAATCAGAAGCAAGTAACTGGGGGCCGTATTCATAGATTTCACATTGGTCTGGACTATCTCCAGACTCATTTGGTCCGGAACAAAGGCCGACCAAGTTTTTGATATTCATAGACGATAAAAAGTCTCGGACCAAGAAAGGCCGTGGATCAGCTAGGAGAAAATGTTACACGACGAAGAAAGGTAGTTCTGCGCATGCGCGACTGCCATAGAGTAGTAAACTAACCACTGTTACTTCCTAGTTTTTATCTTTCTATGGTCGTTTTACAGCTGTTTTTTCATCGGTTCAGTGCTCACTCCTCGCCCAAAGGAAAAAAAAATGGAGATAATCTAGAAGTGTGCATTAAAATGGTCGGAGGAGGAAAATGCCTGTTTTCCTTAATACAAAAAATGATGGATACTATTGAAAACAAATCGGTTTCGACAAATGCAAACGCCATAAAAGATGAGGTATGGAGGGAAATAATGCATCATTTGCATTTTGTGCATCATTCTAACCTATTGCCACAGCTCCCTTTTGGAAACGTTCTTATCCACACAGTTTAATGGCATTGTTAATAATTTTAATAAGAATTTAACTTGCTGGAATATTAACCTTTAACCTTAAAATTTCAGTATCAAATCGTATTTAAATAGGAAGGAAGATTTGCTGTTATTAAAGTCTCACCCTGGATCTTGACCAAATAAATATTGTGTGACAGGAAATTCTAATACATCATAAACCTTCCGGGAGTTGTAATCCTCCTCTCCTCGACGGGAAAACGTATGTAAAGCCTGAATTATTTCGAACTTAACCCAAGTGGGACATTATTCCGTATTGGGTAGGAGGTATGAAATGTTAAGAAACATACGAAATCAGGGTTTTTTAATACGTGGGGTTGACTGTATATTATCCTAGGTTCTCGTTCGAGTTTAGACGCGCAGATCCCTCGGCTACGTCCTGTCATCGCTTCGCAGTTACAACTGCTACACTTCTCTCCTCCTAAAAAATATCCCTCGGCTGCGCTTTGAGGCTGAGGGTCCTCAATCCCTTGGCTACGCCTTGCGGCTTAGGGCTCTCGATGTTATAATGTTGAAACTCCAATTCCGCAAGTTTCTTAACATTTCATACCTCCTACCGCATACGGAATAATGTCCTTTTATACATTGTATTAAATGGAGTTATTTAGGGTTGTCTTAACGTGGCTTACTTTAACGACGTAACTTAAGAATTTGGCAGTGTCAAACTTTTCCTTCCCGTTACGTCAAGTTTAATGTGGCATGTCAATTAGAACCAATCGGCGCGGAGCAGTAGTATGAAATAATAGAACAATCAATCAAGATTCATTCCAGTTACGTTAAGTGCATCCTAATTAAACCTTTACTGTAGCAGAATTTCTTAACTTCGCGTTACATCCCGCCATGTTACGTAAAGTGCATAGTAATCCCGGTTTAACATAGGTAAATCTAGCATTTGGATTTGAGTCATTGGTTATAATGAGGCTTACTAAGGTGAGTAGTGTTTTCTTGATACCCTTCTCTTGCATAATGTGGAAGTGCTATTAGCATCGTATCAATTGAGATACTTAAGCCTCGGTTATCGTCTCTGTCATATAGGTTAGGATGAATCCGTTTTATCAGCCTTCTAACCTTTGCTTTACTAAACCTGTATTTGTTTTGAAGTTTAGGTCGCCATACTTTCCAATTATGTCTAATTTTGGTATATAGATTTTCTCCACTGTCTCATTTCACGAATTCTACGCAAGCAGCCATTACTCCAAAGTCATCCATTTTGTAAAGATGGTCTGCCTTTAATCTACCCCTCCGAGGTAGACCAAAATTTGGTCCAGACCAAGGCGTTTGATCCCGGACCAACGGAAATCCCGGTCTATGAATAAGAAAATCGATGGTCCGCTGTGAATCCACCGGAAGTAGCAAGTTGGGCCGGACCAAAATCGACTATGAATACCGCCCTGAAGTATCAAATGTGTTGTATGTGCGAGAAGCGAAGCCACGCTAACATTGTTGTAACCGTTAGAAATCATTCCAGTGCAGAGTTCAGTGAAGGTTCGTGCGTCAGGTAGTCGCAATAATAATACGTTTATTTACTGCGAGTAATACGGAAAGCAATTAAGGTATAACACTTATAAATTCATACTACGAGGAGCAGTCAAATATGTTTATTATGTGCGTGTAACAGTTATTCACAGTAATAAGCCGATACTTATAAAAGCCCGGCGGGCGATGAATTTTTTGGGCGTAAAGATCCTTAGCATGGCTTCCTTCGGAAGGGAAGTAAAGCAAAGCCGGTGGTCCCATGTCGTGGATTTACGGCACGTAAAATAACTTCAAACCTGATAAATAGGCCTCTGAACCATAATACCGGTCTTTCACGCCCAGTATAGAATGGGACGATAAGGACCACAGCAGTTTAAGAGCGTCCATAAATAAAACACAATCTCTAGTGCAGACCATAACTACGAGTATAATAACATGGTGTGTCGCTGACTGCCAAAGAAACCACTTTCATCTGAAGTAACACAAGGAACAACCAAAGCTATGCGCTCGCATAGAAGAGTGGGCAACTAAATGCAAAAAGAGGAAGAAATCCATGGGGAGATTACTGGTGATTGGTGCTAGATTCTGTCATCCTCCGTGTATTAGTGGTTATCATGCTAGCTTCTAGTTCCCGAGGTCGCGGTTTTAAACCCGATGGAGGGCGATGACTTTTTTCGGGCGTAAAAATCCTTAGCGTAAAGCCGGTGGTGCCGTGTCGTAGATTTACGGCACGTAAAAGAACTTCAAGCCTGATAAAGAGGCCTCTGAGCAAAATTACCGCTTTCACGCCCAATATAGAACGGGACGCTGTGGACCACAGCAGTTAAAGAGCGTCTATAAATTAAAAAAAAAGTGTTAGATTCTCTGCCACGAACGACGGCGGTTGCGCAGTAGCAAAAGTCACGTCCTCTCTTGCCATTTGTTTGCTGTCTAACAGGAGATTTGATAATTTGGAGCTATAAATCGACTCCGTTGTGCAGGTACCTTCTTATGAAGAAGAAATCAGTGACTGGGGGTAAACTAAGATGGGAATTGTGCAGTGCATTAAAGTTTAACAACAAAAAGTGTGTTCGTGCCAAACCACCACCTGCTTGCGACCACTATCCTTCCCTCTCTTGCAACTGTCTGCGCGGCCAAGGTAATTCGAGTATAGCTGCGCGGCAACTATCACTTACCGCCTCTTCTGTGACGGAGACTACAACAGAACAATTTTCATCCGTGATGAGTATGCCTACCTCAGCAACTTAAACAGTGACAATTCTTTTGACGTAACAGAGCTGAAATCTCGTGGTAGAAAACTATTGTTATTTAAAACACTTCTAGAAATCGAACAAAAGTGCCGAAGCACAGTATTTTTCAGTCCAAAGTAGCAACATGCTTACATTTACTATAAAATGCTCTTCACATCATAGATCAGTAATCGTCTCTCTCTTTATCCTTACGAAACGTCGGGGCTGGAGATATAACGGCGAAACTACAGAACACCGGAAGACTCTCAAAGTCAAAACACAGGAAAACAGTGACTAAAGAACAATGGACTAATGTTGAACCACACTGTTGTATTAAAAAGCAGAAATATCTGTAACAGCAGAAATAATATAGAAAATACAGAACACACATAATATAACAAATATTTGGAAACCAAAGGATTTGTGTGTACCAATAATAATGTTATAACAATACAAGAAAGGTTTAAACTCACTTCTCATTCAAAGCTCTACAGGAAGCTTTCCAACAACTAAACAATTTTTGATAAGGGAATATAAGCAAAAGTATGTGGTGATGCATTAGTAGTTAGTTACGATGAATACTTTTATACTTTATTGAAAGGAAGATTGGACGCTCAAATTTCAACCATCCAATATTTTATTTTTGTAATTGTGGCTTTCTTAATATTAAATAAAATGCTATGCTTTAGTTCTGTTAGAAACTCAAAGTATGCCTTTAGAAAGCCAACATAGAACGAAAAATCCCTGAGTACAGCACATAGAGCATTATAATTATTTATGTTTTGCCTAATCATTGAGCTTTGACATGGGAAACAAGTGGCATAATTTTACTGAGCGAATCTCATGCATCAAGGTGTTTTCTTTTTATGTAACTTGTTAAACAGCAGATATGCTTATGTCTGTCTTTGTCGCACGCTTTATAGGGTATTTACGTGTTCAGATAGACTGGAACTCCCTACTAAGTGAAAAAATGGTTTAAGGGAATCAAGCTACTCTGATTTGAAATCCACTTAAAAGCATAAACCGTTCTTTTAGAGGTAAATAGATTTTCAACCAGAGTCATGAAGTTTTACTATACAGTTCATGGTACCCACTGCCGAAAATACCCACCGAGCGAAACAGCTATAGTGTCAAAATCAGTCAAAAAGAAAATGGCGGATTCAAACAACTAAAGAAACGATAGGCTATTAAGAGACATACTGTACCTAAAATGGGTGCAGTCATACAGAAGAGACTGCACGAATATTTCAATTCTAGGTGAATTATGCCCTATATATTTTAGATGTCATACAAAATAGTTTGTTCTACTTACTTAATAAAGTTAAAACGTTTAAAATTATCTTAAATACCTTAGAAGGCTATAACATACAGCCAAATATTCTGATGTGGAAACAGGAGTTTACCTCGTGAAAATCTATATTATGTGTAGCTATTTAAAAGGTACAGATGTTCCACTGTTCAAATGGTTGCTTTGGTATGTTGGCCTCACTTGGCTGCGTACATCGGGTCCTATAAGCAAGCATTTCAGAAATGTGGGTACCGTTCCAAAGCGTATCTTAAATGCGATTAGAATGAAATATATTTAGATTGATTCTTCAAAATTTCCAGTTATAGAGATGATTTCAAAAGAAAAATATCAATTACAACAGATATTCATGAATTATAATTTGGAAATATCTATTAAAACCTAAAGTCGTAGTTTTGAGGAAAATTTTCCAATAATATCAAAATTATTTTTAAATAACGAGATAGGAAAAGAAGTCAACATCTTCAAGAAACTGGAATACTGGTCCTCCTATGAACAAACAAACAAAAACAAAAAAGCCTCGGATAAGAGAGATCAATTAAGTTTCAAAACATGTGAAAGTGTGCAAAGACATTTAGGAAATAAAACAAGGAAGTATATAATAGATTTATAAGATACTGGTAGTGAAAACTGAGTCCTCAATGGTTCACTAAAAAGAAGATTAAAATATCTGAAATGCAATTTCTCAAAGGACTATAAGGATAAACACTGAAATATTATATTTCCAACATTAAAATACGGGAGGATATAAACATATATAAAATATCAACAACATGAAATTACTTGGTATTAAAACATAAAAACAACGGACAATAACAGAGTCAAAAAACAAGCACATCAATAAAACCAGAAGTCGTTCAATTGGACGACCTAGAGCCAGATGGGAAGACGTCCTTGTGTCGTCATAGACTTTACAAATAGCCTTTCAGCGGAAGAAGAGTATTTGTGCTTCTTTGTTTCTTTTCGAAACGGGATATTATGCTTGAAACGTCTCAAGATCAGTGTAAACGTTTCTGGATGTTTTCCTCCGAGTTTGCATGGCAATTATCAGGGCTAGACGTTTTCCGCAACAGTGTGAGTGCGAACTTCTTCTTGCCAAATAAATTGTAACTATTGATGAATCACTTTCAGGTTACACAAATAAGTGACGTATCCCTCTAGAAATAGAGGTGTTTTCACGAAATTTTAAGGACGGAGCCTTAAAAACCATAGAGCTTAACATACCCTTTCCCTCAAAGAAACATAATCCTTCCTAAGTCTTACCGACTCCTATTAAATCTGCAACAGCGATGCAGAATTCCAAAATATAGGTTACCCCAAGGTAAAACATCTCTCAGAATCTCATTCTTTCCGTGAGCGATGGAAGAAACAAATAATCTGAAATTCTTAAGTACTGAGTAATACAGTCTCGTATTCTGTTAGCTATTGCGCTATAATAAAGTTTATTGAGCGATATTCTTAGATAAGAATGCTTCCAATTTCCTTAAAAATATTTATGTATACACCTAGCGGCGAAAAAGTACTATAAAGAGAGCACAGCTGGAAGCACTGGAGTTATTGCAGTTCATAGGGAGAGGTCTGAGCAAAAGAGAAAAACGCCGCAGTGTAGCTTGCTAACATGCAAAATGGTTGCCAATAACATTTCAAGAATATTTCATTCAAAATTGTGATTCGTTACGATTGCAATGTGCTGCCATCTTTTCCTTTATGGTTAACAAACTAATTTAAAAGCGAAATAAAGATAAGTTCGGAAACAGTGCCATCTCAGCTTTATTGCTGGAATCTCCTTCAGCTCGTCAGAATTTCTCTCAGAAAATCTTGTTTATAAATTGACAAGAAAGAAATTATAACCAAAGGCAGGGCAAGTCCCGCATAAAACTGAAACCAATTTGACTGGTGACTGCTGCAGAATGTATTGTATATATATTTTACTTTTCGATACGGAAAGATGTGCTGGGAACAATCAGGATTCTGTGATTTAAATCATCTTAAAGTAATTATATCTAAATTGCACATCTGGTAAAAGTTGCTTTAATAGACATTCGTTAATCTTAAGCATTAAATAATGGACCTGAATTCTAGGATTATGACATAATGCACTGCTGAGAGCTATTGAGCTTTCTCAACATAATCTCCTGTATACGGTTTCTGTTGCCATTGCTTCCGTAATTTGTAAAGTCAAGAAGCGTCACCGATTCAGGTGTTTACATTCATTGGATAAGGCGATTATTTTATGCCTAAGTTTATATTGTATGGAGAAGTTAGCAGCTCGGTGCCAAATAACTCTTCTGAGTGTTTTTTCTATTAGATGTTATGCTCACTTTCATCCGAGGGGATTTTTGACAGTAAATTATAGAAACTTCAACATATTCTTATAAATGCAATTTAATGTTAAATAATGTAATATCTCTGGAAATAATGCAATGCCAAATAAATTTGCTTTGAACTTAACCTTCTTGTTTGTCTCAGGAATGCCAGATACGTAGACGATTTCAAAAGCAAGTAATTTCAGGAGCTTATCCGAGCTTGAAAGCGAGAGAAACCGATGTTTCCTACCATGGCATGTGGGATGGCGCTTACCTTAAACCAAGATACATCACTCCTCAGGAATTTCCTTGGCTCATTGTTAAAGCTGACGTTATTTTATAATTTTGTTCATTTAAATGTCCTCGGTGTCCATCCTAGCTTTGGTTTTCTTCAGTCTACGAAAACAATGAGGAAATCGCGTGTAGGAATGGGTATACGAACAGTGTTGAAACACACCACCAGTTAATACCAGTTACACAATAAAGCAGGGAGCAGGGAGGAGAAGCAGGTGGGAATAGAGGCATTGTACAACTTAAGAGTAAATCACGAAATCACTACTGGTGATGTCTCTTGGCTTCATTCGCGTGGTTTCGAGTGCAGTTTGGAAACCACCCACTTTTCTGAAGCCCCAAAATGCAAAAGTTATTATTGTTGTTTTGCATTGTAGGGAAATTTGATTTTGATTTGTTTCATCGATTGTAATGTGGCGACTTAAAAAGGCTAACCTCTCTGTCATATATTGGTCATTCTGTGGTAATCTCAAAGATCCTGGAGAAGTACATCCGAAGGAAGCTGTAGTAATGAGCTGGATCGTTATAGGTCCTAGACCATACCCTATAAAACGACTAACTCCTTTCAATATGAACAAGAAAAATAAGGCCCATTAACAAACCCTTTGAAGGCAAAGGTAGTTCTGCAAAAGTATTTCTTCCAAGGTTGGTGCTAAATGAGATCATTCCCATACAATCTGCTGGGGACTACCTCAAAAATAGCGGGAGAAATTTGAACCTTGCCTATAGTACAGAGTATGGACGTCTATTCCCGGAATATTAATTAATGGAGTAAAACTATAACCTAGTACCTGAGCCCGAATGTTTCTTCTTTTTTATTATTCTACACCTTAATGGCTATAAGAATTTGATTGTAATCGGGAAGGTAAAACAGATTGATGGAACGTATAGAGACAGTAAATATCAATCCATAAAGGGTTGAACAACAAATGTGAAGTTTTCGTACATTTGGAAGTAGGAAAGAAATTAATAGCCAGACTGCAATATCAAAATTTGTGTATATATTACTTACTTATATCACTCTTGTAGATATCTTTCTTCCAGTCGCTTAGTTGGAAGAGTAAAATTCACCAACTCTTCTGAAGACTGTCAAAGCTTCAGGATACGATAATCCGTAGAATATTAGTTCATTACTTATACTGTTTATAAATAACATAAGATATAGCGAATTATAACAAACTTTGTTACTTTTCTGCCACTTACCTAGTAGGTAGAGTTAATATTGTATTACACCTAAAAACTGCATTTCCATATTTCACCGAAAATACATGTTTTGAGCCCTTCCATCTGAATAGAATAAAAAACAAAAAGAAAAATGACCGCGCGCGTCTGTGAACAGCATAACTCAAAAAACGAAATGTCGGATAAATGCCAAAGTTGATATTTAAGTTCGATACCTTCCAAAGATGCGACACGAATATTTTCAAGAAAATTCCCATCCAGAGTAAGCTTTATAGGAAACATTTTTTGAAAAATTTATTTTTCTCAAAAGCGGATCTAACAGCTTTTAGTAAAATACCAACTAAACTATATTGTGACAGTTACAGTTTTATTTTAAAGAATGTGATAAATATGATAATATAAAGTTCGAGATATTCAGGACAAACTTTAAATAAATTTAAGAAATTGGCTTTAGATTTCTTGCGAGTCATTTCCCGGATGCTGAAGTAAGCAGGGTTTGGTGGCATGGAGTTTTGGGGAAAGGTCACCACATGCCCGACACGTGGGTGAGCTATGTCATTTCTGCTGGCATCCGCTTAAGTCAGCTACTACCAAGGCATTAATCAGCATTTTGTCGGGCATTTGAACTTAGAATTTTTTGACGGCGCTCTCTTGGCCGATCACTTGTCTAGCAGGATCCTGTGCTGATCAGATCCTTAAATTTACTTAGTACTAACTTGCAACATTGACGTAGGCCCCAGACACGACGAAGATAGAACGCCGGACTTCTTCCCACTAGATAAACTCACAAACTGTCTAACACTCTCTCCGTCATGAAATGTAGTTTAGTTTGTTTTCAGAATGATTAAAGCTTCCCTTAGGAACAGAATTACATGCCTGATAGTCACCCTTTCGTAACTCATTTAGAAGATAATGGCTTATTTCTACACTCACGTTTGTGAAAATTGCAACCAAGAAAGAATTTCCCCAATAACTCCAAACTTGGTGGAAGTGTAGAAGAGTGTGCAAGCAATAAGTGATTAGGTTTGCAGAGAGATGGGGTACACGTAGGCCGAGCAGAGCCCTCTCGGTCGGTCCGACAAGATCAGTGTTGCGCCCAGTGTAGTCAGTGCAGAGCTGTCAAACAAGGTAGAAACAATAAAGTGAGTGCCAGTATGCCTCGTTGACGTCAAAGGGAGCCATATCGGCATGTGAGTGAGTTCGAACGGGGCTAAATGATCGGTCTCCGGGAAGCGGGTTTAATACCGTGACATTTCGGCTCGTACAGGGCATGCTGCTACGACAGTGATGCGTGTGTGGAAGCAGTGGATAGATGAAGGTCGTACGCAGCGAAGAGCGGGTACTGGACCACGGGACATGACCACAGCACGGGATGACCGTCATCTTGTCCGCATGGTCATAACGGACCGTACAGCTTCATCCACAGTGTTGGCTCGACGCTGGTGCATTGGATTTGTCTGCATCGACGGTTCGTCGCCGTCTGCAGTAGGTTGGACTGGTTGCATGCATGCCATTACGTCGGCTTCCGTTGTTCAGAAACCACAAGCTCCTCCGAATGCAATGGGCACGTGAACACTGTCACTGGGGTGCTGAGTGGCAAAATGTAGTCTTTTCGGACGAGTACCGTTTCAACGTGTCCTATAGTGGTGGCCGCATACGTATCCGGCGGTACCGTGGTGAGCGTAACCTGGAGGGCTGCATTGTTGAGTGGCATAGCGGACAGGTGTGATGGTTTGGTGCGCCATTGTTTACAACAACCGATCTCGTCTCTACGAATTGAAGGCACTTTGAACAGCAACCGGTACCTAACGGTGGTTGTAGAGCCTGAGGTACTCCCCCTGCTTCAGGCATCTCCACAGGCCGCATTTCAACAGGACAATGACCAGCCACATATTGTGAGGAATGTACAGCCCTTCTTCGAAGAGCGACGGGTACCATTGCTTCCCTGGCCTGCACGTTCGCCTGACATGTCGCCCATCGAACATGTCTGGGATATGGTTGGTCGGCATCTGGTGCGTCACGGTCCTCCAGTAACCAGAGTCAGGGATTTGTGAGCTCGAATACAAACTGCGTGGGGAAATCTCTCATGAAATTATTCAGAACCTTTTTGATTCAATGCCATGGCGTATAGTAGCCCTAATTGCAGCGCATGGAGGCCACACCAAATACTGCATATTAGGCTCAAAGGTCATGTATAGATTTGAAAAGTTTATCATTTGTTACTTGTCATATACCTAACGTGTAGTGTTATATTCATTGAATTCATGCGTTTCCTTCTTGGTATTGCAATTTTCACAAACGGCAGTGTATTTATTTCTTTAGTTATTTAAAACGAGTATTTTAGTAGAATTGTGTGCATAGATATGCCTAAAACTTAAAATGCTAAAGTTATATTAATGCAGTATTATGTCTACACATCCCGTATAAAACTGACTATATAAAAATAACAATAACTAATGCGAAATTTGAACCTAGGAGCTTATGAGCGCAACGGCCAACGAAACGTTCTTCCGTGCTTTGTTTTCGTAACTTATAAGCGTCACCACCGAGAAACACCTTTATAAGTTGACCTCAGGGCAAAGACAGTTGACAGTTCCTGCATGTGCGTTGTGAACACAGCTGTTACGAAGGTACACGTAGCCCTCCGATCGTCACACGGAATCTTGAGATGACTAACATTTTTTGTCCAAGGATGTACATAAAGAAAGACTAAAC
Source organism: Deroplatys truncata (assembly GCA_030765065.1). NCBI lineage: Eukaryota > Metazoa > Arthropoda > Insecta > Mantodea > Mantidae > Deroplatys > Deroplatys truncata. Next base: position 106,545,290 of record CM060975.1, read on the forward strand.
CAATGCAGCATAATTCGGCCTTCTAGAGGAAGCGGTGAAGAATTATTTGCAAGTGTGGTTAAGCTGAACGACAGCTTTATATAAGAGCTTTCATCAGTGATGTTATTTATACACTTTTATTATATTATATTTTAGTTTTATGCCGAAATTCTGACTTGACGGTGCTCCGCTAGTGAGAGTATAGACACTAGCTTGTAATTTTACCCTCCGGTAGTTCGGCTATAGTTTGAAGAAACACTCTGCCAGTCCAGTGGCTAGTATTATACTCAAGGAGCAGAGGCGTCCTCGCTGGCTATATTTGTGAGTACCACCGTAAACAACTCCATTCCATTATGGGCCACATTTTATGCACGTCGGTATTCATAATGTGGTCGCTCATGACCTAACTGTTAATGTGACCTTAAATGGAAAAAATAGAAAGTATAAATGAACTTGCAGAAAATGCAGAACTTGCGTCTGGATAGTATGTCCGAAATATCGTCGTCAATATGTTCCACTCTTGTAGTTATGTTTTATCATTCATGTATATTTATACATACATATGTTGAAATGTGAAATTAATATAATAATTTCCTGTCAGATCCTACATTTGCATAGGAATCACTGCTGCGGTGAGGAGGCGGTTGTAAAAATGCAATTGGATTTCATGGTGGAGGCATCTGTCGCCGGTGCAAAAACAGCACGACATCTGGTGACGAATTTCCGGGCAAGCCACAGCAACTTGGACTAATCAGAGCGCGGTTTGTGCCAGACCACCTGCTAATTATACGGTGAAAAATTCCCCGTGTGCTCTGATGGCGTAAAAACCTCCAAATTCCTGTCCATATTTTTCATAGGGACGGGGTAATGAAGCCAGAAATATTTGTTCATTACCGCGCCTCTGCTAGTGTTATCTTTTGAAATATGGCATCATTTATCGGTATCCCTTCAGCACAGGGGGTACAATGTGGGTACATACTGCCGCCGCATGTTAGTGATGCAGATATCACAGCAAAGCAACGTGGATGGTCAAACTATTCGTTGTCATCGCCGACACACCGGGTAGGCCTCACTTACTGTTTCTCTTACAAACCTAGAAATCGGTACATAATAATAGTAACTAAATGTGATGGCAAGTCCAATAACGCGTAACTAAATACCGTTTCAACTAGAGGAAATCATGATGTCTCGCTTTTCTATCTTCTTTATTACTTCAGTAGCACAACTACTATGCTTTTGCATTCCGAGCGCTTGCTTGCTTCTGCAGCGCTCTAAACTAGATTGCTGTTTTTTTGTAATGAATTTGAGGCAGTATTTTAATACCTGAATAATTTTAATTGTTATTTATAATTGGTAAATTCAATAACAGCCCGCCTTGAAACAATAGGTATGTAATCATTATTTGAATTGTATGTAAGTCATTTTAAATGCTTATTTTTATTATAAACATATTTTATTAATGTTATGTGAATACTTTATATATTCTAATAATGAAAGAACTGTGAGAATAGTACATTTTAGGTTGCAAACAATGAATAATGATGAGATAATTGTGGCAATAATGTGTTTGGAATTTAAAAATGTAGTGGTCATGATTAGAACGACGATGACTTAGTTTCAGTGACAGTTTTAAAATAAGCCAATAAACAGCAAAGAAAAGTTTTAAGTTGAATGCAAAAATTCTATTGGACTAGAATTAGCCAATCAGAGACTCGCATTACCGAAGCTTAAGGTTTTTAACCGTTGAGGTTAGTCAGTTCCTGACAAGACGTGATAGTGTGTAGATGGAAAAATGTGTTCTCTACGGGCGTTAATAAAAACTGATATACTCGTTAAGTGAGTGTATAAAAGTTTCTCACAGTTCTTTTTAAAAGTGTAGTGGTTTATAAATATGTGCAAGAAGTTAAAATAAAAGTAAAAATCTAAAAGTTTAATTCTGTTACGTCTACAATAATTGTCATTACCACACCTTGCATAAGAATCCTTACTCTAAATTAAGACTGATGCAGCCGAGGCAGATTTAAACCATAATATTACGTAAGCATTAAATTCAAACTGACGCTCAAAACAACTATTAATACTGAGACAGTAACTATGTTATATATGCCATATATAATAATGTGAATTATAATGTGAAACGGTATTAATAAGAAAAATACTTGTTGTATAAATAGAAGTTAAGGCATAAGTTTTATGTATGTGCAAGTGTAGCTGGAGCTGTGGAATTCTTGTTAAAAGCCGACAAACATATCTGTGTGTTAGAATTAGGGCCCAGGCAGAAAGGACTTGTACGGGAAGGTCATAAAAGCCAGACCTTGAGTCTTTTTGAAATAGAAAATGCGACAAGCGAAAATAACATATGTTTGTAGAGAGGCCACCTGCTTGCAAACGTAGAACAATAGCCGGGTAAGTCTTCTGGAAGGTTCCGAGCTGAACGAAGACAGACAATGAAATTTTAAGGAAGAATATGTTTAAAATCTTTAAGGGAAGAAATTTTAGTTCTAACGTCTCCATCAGCCAGGGCGGTTGAGTATAAAGTGCTGCGATGTGAATAAGATACATGTAAGCTCTCAGAAGCAGGCGATATTATTTACTTCTTATAATGTAGTAGTAACGGTGAAAGGTTATCGATTTAAAGGTCTATAGGAACGTGTGTTAAATACTACAATTATTTCTAGAGCACGTATAAAATACTTGATTGCTCAGCGACCGCAAGTTTGGCTTACGAACGTGGTAGGGCTCGACCGTTCTACAGCTCCAACTAACTTAAGAACTGTGTAGATTGTTACTAAGACAGTAAATGCGTGTGCCATTAAAGCATAGTGCTCTTCATTAACTTAATCTATTGTTAGAGTTGTTACTTATTACCTTCCTTCCCGTATCACACCCTGCAAAGTTATACAGGCTTTACCAAAAACCTAAATAACAGCAGCCGTGGCAAGAAATAAACATAAACAATAAGAGTAACAACTAAAACATCAGATATTTAACAACATTACCATAGTTCATATATTAATTCATATATTAATATATCGGACATACTGCGAGTTATGCTCTCCCTCCACGAGTATACCGCAATACATAACAACTCTTCAAGTTTTGCGTAAACATATATATTATGCAACATTACGCAGCAGCAAATCATCTTCAAGTTACGTATTTATTACGTAACCAGCATCAATAAAGCATCATCTTCCAACTACCAGCTAAAAAAGTACTTCAAATTTGGTGTCTCAAACGTGGAGTTAATACCTACTTCGAATTGGCGTCCCATACGTGGGGCAAACTCCACCAAACTACAATTCTACTTCAAATGTAAATGTGATAAGTTGCTTTTCGTTTAGCTATTACAAATAACAGCTGTAAGTTATAATACCACTTTAATTTGTACTTTACCACCAGTAAGGGTAGTAACTGCTACCGTATAATATACGGTAACATAATATTATGTGTTACAAATAATTATTACCTGTAACTTTGTATCCGCTGAATTATAGCGTCGGATCATCAACACAAGTTAGGCGCTGGCTTTCTGATTCCAAGGTCGCGGGTTCAAATCCGGCTCAGGCCGATGGTTTTTAAGCGTGCTTAAAAGCCACAGCCCCATGTCAGTAGATTTACTAGCATGTAAAAAAACTCCTGCGGGTTGAAATTCCCGCACACCGGCGGCATCGATATGAACCTGCCAATTGACAATGTCGTTAACAAACAAAATATTTTTTTTAGGATCATCAACACAATTAAATTATGCACAGGACGATAAACAAAATTATCCGTCGTCATAATCGGTTATTATTTCTTTTGTATGTACGAGGAAGTAACGAGCATTTTGGCTTTAATAAATTCAAATAATATTTATTAAAAACATGTCGCTTATAAAACTGAAGCTTACTTTATTTCTCCACATAATCACCTCCATTATTTAAGCATTTAAAATTCCCATGTTGTAGAGGCTGCTGCCAGTGCGTTAAGCCAAAATATTCGAACACAATTTTAACAAGCAAAGAATGAGAAATGTTTGGGAAAGAAATCTGTAACTCGTGTAGGGTTACGCGTCTGTCTTGCACGATGTTGTTTTCACATTCTGCAAATCATCTGTGATGAATGAAGGAGTCGAGTTTCTCTTGTGTATTTATTCGTCCATTGTTGAACATTTCACACAATTTTCTCACATTTCTTTCCTTCATTACTGTATCAGCATACCCTTCCTTTAGTTGATGGTAAATGTCTGCAGGTTTCAATTTCCAAGCATAAAAAATCGAATAACATTCACCTCACACCGGCCGACTTTGTATCACACAGTTCAAATTGATCAATCACAGAATGCACAATAACAGCTTGTTTAAATTAGCACTCACACAACACTAAGAAAACATGTCAAAGAAACCATTCGGTCTTGGATATAAGCCCAATATGATCCGCGCAGCGGAATGCGAAAGTGGTCGCTACTTCCTGGACTATCCTCGTAGCCACTTTCTCGTACAACGGAATAATTGAATTTCTGATTAAAATATTATATATTCAATAGTTTTTCCTAATTATTTACTGATACTTTACACGCACATATTGTGAGGAAAACATTTGACCTTGGATATAAGCCCAACAGACTCCGCTAGAGGGTATATTAAAACGGTCGTTACTCCTTCGATTACTCCTACTTTCTTATACCACGGAAGAATTAAATTCAAATATTATTCAATGAATAGTTTTCCTAATCATTATTTACTAATGTATCACCTGATAATATTATTCCCTTTCCGCATAAATTAAGTTTGCTGCATTATTATCTACACATGTAAAATAACTCCTAAAGGAATTGGTTTTTATGGTTTGCTCATATCAGAATTTATCACTAAACTACTCGGCATTAAAGCGGGGAAGCGGAAAATATGTTTATTCATTGTGTATTGCAACCCACACATAGATTTCCAAATGTAAGTGCCACTACACCAATCCAACATGAGGGATATAAAATATTTTTAAAGCTTTAAGTAAATAATATTATAACTTTTTAATATTTAAAAATGTTACTCTGCTGCGAGATACGTAGTTAAGTCAAATGCATCGTGCGCGATGCAGTGTAACCACGTTATGTTGGCTGCATAGCACACAACACATAATTGATGTTTCTATCGACATTGCTGATGGATGATGAAAGATGGCTTTGTAACTGCTACAATAATATCACTGTTACAAAATAACATTTACGTTAGCCTTTAGTCACCCTTCTCTAAACAGCCAGTTTAAACACGTAATACTCACTCGTTTCACTTGTTTGTAAAAGTAAACTCGCAACGTCTCAACTGAACCGTTACAAAATGACTTCGAGACGAATATTTATATGTTCATTTAGCTGCGAAAGATATTCAGAACGAAATGTTAGTGTAAATCTACCATACACTTTTTTTTAAATGATGTGAGGACAATGTTCATCAATGCATTTTCAAATTGAAATGAACGAGCACTATAGTCAGCGGTTAATGAACAGTTGATTTATTTTCCAAAACTAAACTTCCGTTGCCTTGTGACAATTTTGTTCGTAACGCTCGAGGGTATAGCCTGTTCAGGGTATACAGTTTGCTTCGTAGTTTTATTTAAGTTTAAAGGACGAATAACTGCATGTAATTCGATTTGTGTTGCCTGTCGAACATTTGCTGCAGTATTATTGTCAAGTTTGTACCACAGATTCCACTGCAATGCGCTTTTATGCAAAAAGTGAGCCATATAGGGGCAGAAATATTTAGGTTGGTAATGAAATGGGCAACTATGAGCTCTCCATGGTAAACCATCTCACCCTCCTTCTTGCACAAATTATAAACACTTCACTGACAGGTTAGTTACCTGTCACCAAAAGCTGGACGGAGAGCCGCCAATGTGTTCTTGCTGGCTGATTACCCTTAAGTAAATAACTGTGATTATATCAATGAGGCTGATGGCAACAGTGGGTTTATTTAAGGGCACCTTTACTATCGATCATACTAGTGTGGTTGTGTATAATAAAACATTAATTGTAGCATTTATTATTAATAGTATTGTAAGTAGTGACAACACCAGTTGCTGTTAAACGCACTTTATTTGTCACTTAGGTGCTCAACGTAATACAAACTTTATAATTGAGACACTTTTGACACACACTCAGAACAGAACTCAGCATTGTCCAAGCTCTTCGATTTCTTGAAAATACTTAAGTTCGTAACTTCTTAACTGGCTGAACCCCATGGGCAGAAGACCCCTCATACAAAGCGCAACTTTCTGGAAGAGGAACCTACCCGAAATGGCCCAAAATCCTCTGGGGTGGGAAAGCTGCATAATGGGCTATGTTCTGCACAGTTATTGTTCTGAAGGGGGCTGGCCATTAGCCCCCATTAGCGAACCAGGTAGACGAGTCGGGAGGCGTTTCACCAGCGGTCCGGAGATAACTTCGCGCGCGCGGTCTCACTATTTACACTTCCTGGCTAGTAAGTGTTTGAGGAAATTATCGAAACTGACAATACATCGAAATGATAGCTTCTTTTATGGGTCTTTTTTTTATCAACTGAATTAGGTTCTGCGGGGAATGTCAAGCAATCCATATTAAATGGATTGCTTCAGAGGAAACATTTGGTATAAACATTTTGGGTTTTACCAGTATACTCAGCTCTCTACAAGATCAAGTCTTTTAAATTATATTCTATTGGGCTAGCCTACCTCTCATTACTTACGCCAATCATCGTGGATTTCAATAAGGGAGTGAATTTCTGAAACAGAATTCAAACAAAATTTAATTCTCTTCTTTAATATTGTAGGCACAATTGTCACCTGAAGGTATAATGCTCAGCAATTGCAGCTAATGCTAACTTGAGTCGCTATTCTGGTTATATTGCTATGCTCGTATAACACAAGTGATAATGACAAATGAGTGTCACATACCATTTTCATTTCTTAAGAGTAATATATCAAATTGTGTCAGTGCTTAACATCTTTGTTATAACTTTCATGCAGAATGATCTCCGGAATTGGGGGCACCCGGTAACCTTTCATCCTGCAACGTCACACCGAGAATGACCCCATCTCTCAGGACGTGATTTATAGACTAGGTCAGTCATTAATCGCCCTCACTATGGCATGTAAACGTAACTGGTGATTTGTGATTGTACTTTACTCTTAAAAAAGTTTCACGAACACAAGATTATCTAAAGTTATTTTTGTAGTTCCCGCAACACTCATTATTCTGCAATTTAGTGAATTAAATTACCATTTCACAAGTTGCTCAAGATAGCGGCAGACTTTTTCCTAGTTTAAAGATATTCAAGTTGCTTATTGAAAAGAAAAGTTAAATAAACTCTGCAGATAAGAACTATAAAGTTGGAAGGTATTCCTGCCTTTCCTTTCCATTGCAGTGTTTTCCACAAAAGTGCTGTTATCTTGTTTCCTTGCTGAGTTGAATACCAGGCAAATTCTGCGTCTCATTACCCCTCTTCATTTACCTGATATTGTTGTTTAAAACATACTCTCATAAGATAACATTTAGCTGGTAACTTAAATTCGTAAATGATAATCACAGGGAAAAAATAATGACTATCACAAAAAGGAAACATTTAAAAAGAGGAAACATTTTGACATGTAAAGACTAACATTTCTCAATTTTTCCTTACCATTTATCGAGATAGAGTTGTATTTCTCGGAGCGTTCACTTCATACGGTGTTTTATAAGATTAAAACAAAATGAAAGCTACCATTAAAATAACTAATATATTAGGGAATCTCATAGGTTCGTGAAAAATGAACCCTGCGGAGTTCACCTTTGTCTCTCAAGATAAATGGATATTAGTATAAAAGGATGGTGTAAATTGAGTTGAACCGTAATTAAAATGTTACATTCACATGACGTTCTACAACCACTGTCGTTTATTTTTATATTTCTGTTATAAACTAGTCTTAAACAACTTATTTTTCTATCAAGTTCACGCTAACCGAACTAAGCTTTTGCCGAAATTTGTACATTTCGTTATAGGTACAAGTGACAGTCAAATCTTTAAAAAGCGGGTCATTATATGCTGGCTTTGAAATTCCATACTCTTTGCATAACATCGCCAGAAACAAACGAACGATGCCAAAGCACTTAAAAGACGTAGACTATTAGAAAATTCAACAATTCAATCTATAGCAACAAAAATCCAGGGAATGAAAACGTGACACGCGCGCGCGTTGCTGTGGGTGTGAGTTATGTTTTTCTCTCTCTGTGCTTCCGAAGAAGGGCTCTGGCCCGAAATAACACAATTTATTACTGAGAAAGTGTTTTAATGTGCTTGCTTTTATAATTCGATACCTGGTTCATTTTGTATATTTTACATCTTGACTCCAGGCTATAAGTTTTCATTAAAATAGAATATACGAATATAAGCTGACTTAAAAGTTTTTTTCTACCTTTTTTGTGAACTAATATTTTTATCTCTTACGGCTATACAAAATTCACTTATAATGAAGACGACTTCACGGGCTATTCACAGATACAAAGTTATACATTTTATTAGTAATACACATATCTTAAACTGTGGTATTATAATCAAAATCGTTATATACATTTTTCAGGAAATAAAAAATACATATTTTTTTCCTTTAAAAAGGCTGGAGTGGGAATTTTTTGAAAATCGTTGCGTTGCGTTTTTAGAAGACACTGAACTTAAATACCAAGTTTATTACTTATCCGACATTTTATTTTTGTTTAAGGCTGTGCACACGTACTATCTACTCACTCACTCACCCACGCGCGTACGCTTAGGAACTAAACATTAGTCTTACTGCTCTGAAACAAACACTGTAATACTGTTCAAGAAAAGAATAATAAGAAAATCTGATGTGATACATTCACATGTCTTTCTATACTTTCTATCGTTTGTTAGTGGGTATATAAATTATTCTTACTAAAGCTTAATTTTCTATCTACTACATTTTAATCCAAATAAACCTTTGCAGAAATAGCTACCTTACACATTTCGTTAAAGATTCAAAGAGAACAGCGATAGTGAAATGTGTAAGACCTGGACGCTATATGCTGGCCTTAAAATTCCATACTGTTTCCATGCAATCGTGAGAAACAACTGAATGGTGAAAGGACTTAAGAAAATGACTAAGAAATAAGCAATTCAAACCTTTAATAACGGATATATCAGAAACAGTTTATACCACACAAAAACTTATTTGGAATAAATTGTGTGTTTAAAAGAGATCTACATTTTTGTGTAGTGCGTTTTCGTCTGTTGTTTAACGTTTACCAGTTTTACATGATTATAAAAAATTTCTTCCAAATGAAGTGGACTTCACAGGCTATTCCCAGAGAATTCAATATATAAATTTTATTTGACATAAAATGTCTTAAACATACGGTATTTTAATAAACGTCGTTACAGCCATTTTTGGGAAAATAAAATTTTTCGAGGGGAGGGTAGTTCGAAGTGGGGGAAATCTTCATGTCGCGTCTTTGGAAAGTACTGAACCTAAATACTAAGTTTGATATTTATCCGACTTTTTGTTTTTGAGTTATGCTGTTCACACACACACACACACACACAACTTCCCCTATTTACTATAAATAGTAGAGAAAGTAACAAGGATCTGATATGTTACATTCACATGTCTTGCTGTACCCTTCCTTCTACAAACGAAAGGTAATTCATCCATTTACTTTTTGCTAACTGAGATAAATGTTTGAAGCATTGCTTTTATTTCATGTTTTATTATTTATACTATTTATGAAGTGAGAATAACATGTTATAGGAGAATATAATTAGACTTTTACAACTCTAAAAAATATAAAAGTTTTTGTTCTTAATGTATATTAGACGACTATTTCGCTATACATTTTAAATATATCCGAAATGCACTGATTGAGATAAACGAACATATTATATTGTAGGGATTAAAGATTAAATGAAAAAAGTAGAAAGCAATTGTTATAACAAAGAAGCTTCTGTTGTTGTTAGATTCAGCTAAATGGTCTTGTTCTCAACGTTTTCTATTAATACTAAGGCATAAATTCTTGTCCGCACATCACTTTTACCTCGTAGTTTTCGTTTCAGCGTATAGCTGTTTGGTATTTTTGAACATGTGGATGTGATTTACTAATAACTGCACTCAGCCACAGTCTACCGATCAAAGTAGCGCAAGGCATTGGGTTGAATTATTCCCGTGCAGCTCGTGACGTTATAGCTAGTACTCGGTAAAATATTCCTATGCAGGTGTGCATAGCTATTAGAGGTATTAGATATAAAGGATACCTTTTTTTATGGAACGCTCTTTTAATTACTGTGGTTCTTAGTGTTCCATTGTGTATTGGGCATGAAAAACCTGAAATTTTGCTTAGATGTCTCTTTATCAGGCTTGAGTTTTTTTATGTGCCGTATATCTACGACACGGGACTACCGGGTTTACTTCCTGTCCGAAGAATGCCATGCTAAGTATTTTTACGCTCGAGAATCCATCGCTCTCCGTCGGGTTTGAACCTGCAACCTCGGAAACTGGAGGCCAGCATAGTACCATTAGGACACGGAGGACTACAAAGGATACCTCGTTGTTTACTACGCTATAAGTAACTCACTGCTTCATCGCTTGTCTTCTGCTTTTTCATTAACTTCCGTATGGCTATGTAGATTTTCATATTTACCACAAAATCTAATTCTCATTGATCGATCCGGTTGATGAATCATTAACGGATCTCGCAAATCAAATCAGCACTCGCCCCTTAAGGGAAGATTAAAAGCTTTATCCACCCAATGTTAAATCTGCAAAATTCATAATCCGTTACCTCAGAAACCATTTAAGATTTCAGGCTGAAAAATTTACAGGATGTAGATGCGTGCCTTCAAAGTTCACTGATATACTTGAATTGAAAAGCTACCGTCGAGGTGGCGCCGCGGTAACGCAAGCGACTCGCATTCGGGAGGGCCCAGGTTTGACCCACCCGGGTCGGCGGGCGAATGCTTGGGTGGTTCATCTACTACCACGACTTCCCTGCCTCTCATTTGCTGTGCCCATACTATTCGTTTTTATCTGTTTCAGAGTTGTAGGACCAGGTGACCTTCGGCGGGCTGTGCCTGGGCGGTGGATGTGTGCTTTGTAGGGATTTCTTCCTTGGCGTCATTGTGGGACTGCTCAGTTAGGACCCGCCTCTGGGTGCCCTCAGGTAGGCGCCCCTTCGGGGAACCCCGGGATTAGGGGATAGCGGGTGGGCCCGGAAGCCGTCGGGTACTTTGGATCTGGAAACGCTAGTAAGCCCGACCAAGCTTGCGCCCGTCGTCATCTGGATCTGGCGTCCTTCCGGTCTCTCTCCTTATCCCTCCCTCCTAGGTATCACTGTAGAAGTAAAAACGGCCGTTGTGGCCTACTTGCGGTGCTCTGCCTCGGTTTTGGTGGCCCCTCTGTTTATCCGTACCTTTCACCTTTTTCTTTCTATTGAAATGTATGTTAAGGAAGATATTAGTTTCTTCAGTATAATATCCTTAGACACAATATATTAACACATATTTCTTTTTTTTTTTTAAATAACGAGTCATATAATTAGAGGTTTGTTTATCATCCTAAAATTTAATTTGTATGTTATCGTCAATAATAGCTGAGAAAACGGATCATTTATGTCACAAAATGCTATTAAAAGCAAACACGGAGAAAACAAACGTGCCTATATTTGCAAAGAAAGAAACCATATAGTTTGAGCATACAGAAGCTTCCATACTTGAACTATAGCATCAATTTGTAGAGCAAACACTTCCCTAAAAGATAATCTAAAGTTCATCTCTACTTCAAGGCGTGTAGGAGTTATGATTTTTTTGTGTGAAATGGCAGTTGTAGTATAGATTTAAGAATACATTTAAATTATTAGTATTCTACATTATATTATATAACATTAAAATGAAATCCCAATTAATAAGACCATACAACAGATTAAACATGTCACTTTTAGCCTGCCCTTAAGATTACAACACGCGTAGAGCTGAGAGTCCACGAGCAAGTGCTAAGACAGCTGTCGAAAAATCAAGTCTTCTACCTTCTTTTATTACTTTACAATAATTGGAAAATCTGATACGTTACACTCACATGACTTTCTCTACTCTTGTACAAACTATTTTTACAAATGCTTATTCTCCATATGCTTCATGTTAATCGAGATGTTAATCTTATTGCTAATTTTCTTGTAGATGCAAGGGGAATATGGTAGGCTTTAAGCGATAGTCAAATATTTTAAGAGCTAGTTGCTATGTGGCGCATTCCATTATCTTTGCATTATCAGGACGTAAAAAAAATGAATAACGAATTCCCATTTGAGAAAAAGTATTGGAAAATTTAAGGGAATAACAAGCAATATCTCGACAATGGTTCGCTCAACAACAAAAATGTATGACATAAATTGCGTATTTTAACGCGATCTACATTTTCTGTATAGTAAAATTTTGTCTATCTCTTATGGTTTACCAGCTATGCAAAAGTTGTTCACAATGAAGAATACTTTTGGAGCATTTCCAGAAAATTCGAGATATACATTTCATTTGTCATGAAAATATCTTAAAACATATGATATTTTAATCAAAATCGTTGGAGCCATTTTTGAGAAAAATAAAATTTTCGAAAAATGTTCCATGTAAAGGGTAATCTTGGGTGGGGGGATTTTCTTGAAAACCTTCGTGTCGCATCTCTAGAAGATACTGAACCTAAATACCAAGTTTGATGTTTATCCGACTGTTCGTTTCTGAGTTATGCTGTTCACACACAGACATGTTTCCAAAAATGCTTTTTTTTGGATTCAGGGGGTCTCAAAACATATTTCCGGTGAAATCTCGGTATCGAATTTTTGGGTGGAATACAATACTTACTATACGTAGTAGAGAAAGTAAAAAGTTGCCTCTCATGAGCATAAGCTTAGCAGCACTCTAACATATCACTACATGTTTGTCATTGTATCCAAGCATTCTGATCAAGTGTCGCTTGTTAACACAAGTCTAGCGAAACACTAACGGAACGTATACACATTTCGCTCTTGATGTTGTCTCCATTAGCATTAATTATCACTAATGGTGGTGATATTAATTCATGAACGTGCGCTCAGTTCAGCACATTGCTATAAATAACACCATCACCCTAATGCTGAGAACTCGGCATAATATTCCACAAATATTTTACGTCTCCTAACCAAGAGAAATATGCAAACAGCGCGTGTGAACCTCTGAAATTTTGTACTGTGTTAATCATATGATTTTAGTAGTGGCCAGTTTATTAGTTTACTCTGTAAACACGGTCTGGTTGTAGAAAGTAACAAGGTGGTAATCAGATATGGCACGAGGACGACTAATGCTATTACCGTCACTTTTGGAAATAATTTGCATGATAGACAGATGCTGTTTAAAAGCATGACTAGGAGTTGATTATGGTAGTTATTAAAGCAGACTTAGCAGAACAATAATTTTCAGCATCGCTTCAGTCTTTTAGAGAAAATACATATTCTCGCTTTTCTGGTACTCTCTGAAGTACCATACTCCGATACACATGGTACTCTGGTACCCTTGCAAGAACTTCTATTCTGAATTAATTACGAGTATGTACGAATTTTAGAGCAGGAATAAAATGTTTGAAGGTAACCAGATATTCATATATTTTAATACTGTAGTTAGTTCTGTTCCCAATCTCTTCCACCTCTGTTCTGCAGGAGATCATCCTCGCAGAGGGAAGGAGGGGGAGAGAACAGGAGGTAATGATGGAGCTCTTATCTCGGGTCGTGTTTTCCGATGCTCAATGAAAATGCGGTTTATGGCTAAAAATTTTGTTCACAACACTTTGTTTTGTTCCCTTTAGCTCCACTCACGCGGTTCGATCCTGCCACACAAACATTTATATATTTTCGCGTCAGAAGCCGATTTCATGAATTTTTCGAACTTCCTTTAACATAACTCACAAAACTACGTTTGTCAACTCTACATGACAGCGTGTAGTTCCACTTCATTAATTACATTGCCCGTTTTCGCGTACTCCCAGTTTCCTGCGCTTCCAAATTGCAAGTGATCTTACTCGTGTATTTCAAACCTCGCCGTATAAGTTTTGTTTCTACTACCAAGTCACGCGACATCTTCCTTTGATATTATTCATTTGCAGAATTTCCTTAAAATAAGTGTAATTTTCCAATTGATGGATAAATATTATAGAAACTACCACACTTAGCTTTCTCACATATTTTTGATGTATAAACGTTCTGAACGTACCCATGAGAACTGATACGATCTCAAGATAAAACACATTTCTGCCAAAATCTTTACTTTACCTAAAATCCTAGGGTCTATCGTCTTGGTCACATATCCTATACCTGTACAAAGACCTTTTTTCCCCTGACATTTTGGCGTCTTGGAGAAAGCTTGCCTATTGTATTTCCAAAAATCTTTGTTTTTCCCAGCGAACGTATATTTCCGTCTGCCTCCGACAATATATGCTTCTAAAATTAATATTAAAGTGATATAATAATATACATTATTATCCGTCATAATAGTTTCCTCTACACGCAATGTGCAATTTCAATTCTTCTACAAATATTATTTGCATTTTAACTCAAAACCATCTTTGTATTATTTGATGTATTTTCTTTGTTTAAGCTGCATAAAGTTACCAAAAACATTTAAATTTCACATGACTGAGGGACCAGGACCATTTTTTCTCCCCTCGATGCTCACTACTGCAGAGCGGGTACTAATGTAGCTTATTAAATAGCTTATGATCATACAATATAGGTAGTTTATATGTAGAAACCTCTAAGAATGTACGACTTATAGCAAATCGCTTCACATTTGGTGATGTATTTTATGTTTGGAAATTAAAGAACATTCGTTGAAACATTTCAAATTACGTAAAATAATTTTAAAATAAGGATAGTTTATGTGGTAAGCCTATCATTAAAATACTTTTTAAATTATTTCCTAATATGTTCAAAAAAATTTTACTAAGTATATCTCATTTTAGACACAAAATGATCACATCTGAACATTAAGTAATTGTACATATACGATCTTATTATTTGCCCTTTAAGCTCAAGACAAAAAATATACTTTTTGTTTCTTTCTTTTGGTCCGAGATACACAGAAATAGACCAAAATGCCACATATGATGTATATATGCATTTGTTCTACTTTATATAAATATATTTTCATATGTTAATAAAGCAAAGGGTTGCAGTTTCATTTCAGTAAATGAAAATCACATTTTAATAACATAATCCAGTAGAAGCAGATCGATTTCTTTTTTGTTATTTAATCACATATGCACGTTTCCTAAACGTGATTTAACATAAGGTATTTCTCCCTTGCAATTCAAAGCATGCAGCAAAAAAGACATTGAATAACCCCTTCCTACCCATAAGATACTTGCTTATGTCCGGGACTGGTCTCCCGAGGTCCTGAGCCACCAATCCTCATTTTGAAGTTAGGGATAGGGTTGGCAGCCCTCCCGTAAAATTGCTTGCTTTCAAGCTTAGAAGAAAGAGGTGAGGTTGATATTCCCCTGTTGTACTCTCCAGCAAAGGCCTGCGTGTGCTCTGGATTTAGCTGTACAGTGAATAACTATACTTGGTAAAATGTCTCACGTCTCTCAAGGAAATGTGTGCTATGGATGAAGTTGTACAGGAAAGAACAAAGTTTAATAATCCAAATGTTGCATATGCTGGGTTGAAGTTATAAAAGAATATGCAGAAATTGATAGTTTGAATGTTGTATCATCTAGCAAAAGTGGAGTGCTATGAATGAAGCGGATAACTGACAAAAGTTGATAATATAAATGTTACAACATATAGTAAATAAATGTATGGTGTGGATGAAAACTGTAGAGATAAGGATAGAAGTTGATGTTCCAAAACTTGCATCATCTAGGAAAAAAAAAGAAAAAAAGAAATGTGGATGAAGTTGCAAAGGAAAGACAGAAGTTGATAATTTAAGTATTGTACCATCTAACCAAGAAATATGCATTGATGATATAGCTGTAGAGGAAAGGAGAGAAGGTAGATGGTAGTTCAAATGTAATATCATATTGCAAACAAATGTGCGCTGAACATGAAACTGTAGAGGAAGAAACAGAAGTTGATGATGCAAAAGTTGTATAATCTAGCTTGAAAAAAGTTTAATGGAAATGAAGCTGTAGAAGAAAGCACAGAATCTGATAATACAAATGTTGCAGGCATTATCCAGCAATGAAATGTGCAACGTTCAAGCTGTAGAGAAAAGGACAGAAGCTGATAATCCAAATGTTGCATAATCTAGCAAAGAAAAGTATGCTATGGAGGAGCTATAGAGAAAAGTACAGAAGCTGACAATCCAAATGGAGCATAATCTATCAAAGAAAAGTATGCTTTGGAGGAAGCTGTAGAGAGAAAGACAGAGGTTGAGAATCCAAATTTTGCATAATCTAGCAAAAGAAAGTGTGCTATGGAGGAAGCTGTAGAGAAAAGGAGAGAAGCTGATAATCCAAATGTTGCATAATTTAGCCAAGAAAAGTGTGCTGTGGAGCAAGCTGTAGAGAAAAGGAGAGAAGCTGATAATCCAAATGTTGCATAATCTAGCAAAGAAAAGTGTGCTGTGGAGCAAGCTGTAGAGAAAAGGAGAGAAGCTGATAATCCAAATGTTGCATAATCTAGCAAAGAAAAGTGTGCTGTGGAGCAAGCTGTAGAGAAAAGGAGAGAAGCTGATAATCCAAATGTTGCATAATCTAGCAAAGAAAAGTGTGCTGTGGAGCAAGCTGTAGAGAAAAGGAGAGAAGCTGATAATCCAAATGTTGCATAATCTAGCAAAGGAAAGTGTGCTGTGGAGAAAGCTATGGAGAAAAGGACAGAAGCTGATAATCCAAATGTTGCATAATCTATCAAAGAAAAGTGTGCTGTGGAGGAAGCTGTAGAGAAAAGGAGAGAAGCTGATAATCCAAATGTTGCATAATCTAGCAAAGGAAATTGTGCTGTGGAGAAAGCTGTAGAGAAAAGGACAGAGTTTGATAATCCAGATGTTGCATAATCAAGCAAAGGAAAGTGTGCTGTGGAGAAAGCTGTAGAGAAAATGACAGAAGCTGATAATCCAAATGTTGCATAATCTAGCAAAGGAAAGTGTGCTGCGGTGGAAGCTGTAGAGGAAAGGACGGAGGTTGGTAATCCAGATGTTGCATTATCTATTGGAGAAAAGTATGCTTTAGAGGAAGCTGTAGAGAGAAAGACAGAGGTTGATAATCCAAATTTTGCATGATCTAGCAAAGAAAACTGTGGTGTGGAGAAAGCTGTAGAAAAAAGAACAGAATCAGATAATACGAATGTTGGGAAATAAATGTGTGCTGGGTTTGAAAACTGTAGAAACAAGAACAGAATTTGATAATCCAAAAGTTGCATCATTTAGCAAGGAAAAGTCTGCTGTGGATGAAGCTGTAAAGGAAAGAGAACAAGCTGATAACGACTTAGCCTACTCTACTCCTTGCCTATTGTATTAATTGAGTAACACATCTACTTAAAATGGAAATTATAAATGAAGATTGTATCACGTATTAGAACACTAGATGTTACAACTTAAATACGCACAGGTAATAGGCAACGGTTTGGATTGTTAGGACCATGTTCACTATAGTAACGTTCTAATGTGAGACAGAAGTTTTACTAATGTCTGAGTGATGCATAGTGCGCTTGCCTTTCTAGCAGATTTATGTTTTGTTGTCTTAAAATGAACGTTAAAATTTAGATAATGTTTAGTGATGAAATATGTAATACTGGCTCTTGGTATGAAACCTGACCGCTCCCACGGTGTTGTGCTTCAGGGCTAATGCCGGCTAGCTTACCCACTCCCGACACTCCATACTCACGATAAGCCTTCTGTCTTTTACTTCCAGGAAGTCAATAGTCTATTTTCAGTTACAAAGATGGAAGGCAGTTATCTGAAAATTTGTATGTAAGCGTTATTTTAGATACGAATCGGCTCTTCGCTTTTGTGAAGAATTCCTCCTGAAGTTTCCTGCACAGTTGTCCCTTTCCAGAACTTCAATTCACGATCCTGTGAATAAATTTGAGACTGCTGGTTCAATGCAAAGCAAGGAATATGTGCAAAAATGTACAGTGTTAGCAGAAGAAACATTAGACTAAAATGGCGAAAATCTTAAACGTTCCCAGAAAATCACTATCAAAGTTAGCACAGCAAGTTGGGGTTTCAGTGACTTCTGCACATACAGCTTGTGCTATGACGTAAGAGTTAATTTTGCTATATTTTATGTACAGGTTTACAAGAATAGACTTATCGAAGGCAAGAGTTCTGGCAGAGTCGGCTGTGGTATGTTGTGCTACCAACACGCAAAGCCCCGTGCGAGCGGTCAGGTTTTATTCCAATGACCCATTAGATGAGCCTGCAGTTTCAGAGCCTTTAGAATTCATCCAAGACAAAGAACGAAGGCTTTTGATTTTCTGCATAATTTGATGCTAATTTTCGTCAAAACTTGTTATATTCCAATAAGCATTCAGGATAAAGAGAAGTTAGTTTCATTGTCCATTAGATCCATCGTTATCTTCGCCATTATCAATTTCAATATCCACCAAGTCTAGTTCAGCTGATCGTTGCACCATGTAGCATTTCTCTGCATGCTATCACGCATGTTTTAACGGAATTATTTACTGTAGTTGAAACACTGTATTAACACATTGTTATTTATGCTACAACAGTAGCTGTTGGAATAATGAATACGAAGCACCTAAAACAAAATATGACTAGGTTTTCCTAGAAATACTTTGGGCCTAATTGCGGAAACTAATTACATAGAAATTTTATATGCAGATTACACATTCAGTCATGCCTCTTAAGATGAAGGGGACATTATCTTCAGGAAAGTAATAAAAAAAATGTTGCATAAAATCTCCGTTGTAATAAAAGAACAATGAATTCTGGTTTTTAGATGCCATTTAGTTAATAATTGTCATAGTTGTGGCGTATGCATCCACTATTGTCTGATGTTTATACCTAGTTTTTGGCTGTATCTAGCCTTAAATGCCTCTTTGCCACATTTTTAAATTGTGTCATACTTCTTCGAATTTCAAGATGGTCTATATCAGACTAAAGTAAATTTAAGAAGTAGTAGGTATAGTTTCCAGGAATAGGGAAATTCTACCCTATAAATGTTGCAATAACAATGTTAAGCTATTCTGTAAAAGCATTATTTATATTTCAAGAATGTTTTTCCATATACATACTCCCGTCGAACATTTTAGCCTTTAGAGAAATTGAATTTGTGCGCCTCATATGTTGTAACTGGCAGACAAAATACTGAACTTCTTCAGGATCCCCACATTGGTGTGGGTGCAGTGACGCAGCTAGGGTATTGTCAATTGTAGAAAACAAATTGACTGTTTCGACTGCGAAGCGCGTGCCTGGTGAGTGATGAATGCAAGTTTGTTAAAGACAGTAGCAATTTGGGGGTGTTTGGGTAGGTCTCAGCAATGTTGACATTTTCCTGGCTGCGGCTAGCAACAGGCTGCAGAGCAGGGGAGCGTAGCAAGGGATGTGCGGGGAAAAGGGATGAAGACCGTGGTATCCAGGGGTGACCATACCCTGCAGCACAAATGAAAACATCTCTGGATGTATAGATTCCTGCAAGTTTAGAAGATGTCAAAAGGACAATACAATGAAACGAATCCGAGGGGAGGTGGTTGTTTGTAAACATTTTAACTACCATGGTAGCATTACGCCGTTTTGGTAGAAGTAGAGTAATATTGTGCTTCTGTAATTGAAACTTGTTTCCTATAACGCTGACTCTGTTACTCAAAACATCGCAAAAATTCTGCCCATACTCAATTTGGGACACTATGAAAAGAAGCCTAATCAGATTAAACTTTTTCTGTTTGTACAGAAAATCTCAAATCAGTCGTTTCGTAGTTTAAGAAAACACTACTTGCACACTACTACTATCAACAAATATTTAATTCTTAGGAGAGCAAGGAAGAGCATGACTTCATCGTTCCACATCGAACCACAGCACTGCGCACTTCAGATTTTGTGTACCAAGAGAGATGTATCTATCTAAGGTATACGTAGTTCAGAAATAAAGTAATTCATTTCGTAATGGTGGATTTGGATTAATACTGTTGCGCAACTCTGATTTGCTAGAATTGAAAAGAGCCACCATTGACATACGTCATGCATGGTTTCAACAACATGCAGATACCCATCACATAGCCAAGACTTTTTTTTTAGTTCCAGTTCTACCTCGCCTTTAACTACATTGGTCTTTTCCCCCCTCTATTTTATTTTACGTCGCTTTAACTCCCCGGTCATATCGTGACGGATCTGTTGGTGGATAACTCTTAGAACGATATGTGATGGACAGTTAGCCTTCTAGGTTTCATCCCTGTAATCACCCGCTCCGTCACGTGTCACAGAGGCCCTAGCGCATAGTTACCGAATCTTCTGCTTCGTGCCGTGCAGAGGACATTAGGGTGCCGTCCAGTCCAACCGCCGCCCCCATAAAAAGCCGACAGAGCCTTCTAGGGCTCATCCCTGTAACCACCCGCTTCATGCCGTGCAGATGGCATCAGGGTGCCGTCCAATCTAACCGCCGCCGTCATACAAAAAGGCGGACAGTTAGCCTTCTAGGTCTCATCCCTGTAACCACCCGCTTCATGCCGTGCAGATGGCATTAGGGTGTTGTCCAGTCCAACCACCGCCCTCACACAGAAAGGCGGACAGTTAGCCTTTCTAGGTCTCATCCCTGTAACCACCCGCTTCATGCCGTGCAGATGGCATTAGGGTGCCGTCCAGTCCGACCTCCGCCCCCACACAGAAAGGCGGACAGTTAGCCTTCTAGGTCTCATCCATGGAAAAGCCATCTAGCTTCGTCACTGCCCACAGAGACCCTCAGCGTATGTTAACCGGATCTTCTGCTTCGTGCCTTACAGATGGCGTTAAGGTGCCATCCAGTCTAACTGCTCACATTGTCTGTAGTTAGATGGCACAGCATTCGCTATTACCACTTATTTTTCATTTTACTATTGTTTTAGACTTAAGGTGGAACTTTGGGTCCTGGTATTAAATATCCAATCCGGTATTTACCTTGGCGACTGAGAAAAACCACAAAAAAGCTTCAGAACAGATTGGTCGGCCCACGGGATTTGAACTCGGGACCTTCCGAATGCGGGCCTGAGCCATATCGGTGGCCTTTTCTTTTGAACTTATTGTCTATTGGCAATGGTAACTCGTATTCTTTTTATCGTTGGATTCTTGCACTTTTGGGCTTTGAACAATTCACGCACTCATACTGTTATTCATACTTTAAGACTCTGGGGAGGATAGGGAATTATCTTGGCTAGAGAAGAATTCCCGCCCCTCCGACCGGGAATCAAATCCGGGACCCCTCGCACAGCTAACAGGTGCTCTACCGACTGAGCTACGGGACCAGCACAGCCAGGGAACTTAATAAAACTTCACGGAACCTTTTACGAATATTTCGCGAGGATTTGCTTTGATATACTCTGTCGCGTGGATTTCTATGTGGGGTTGTTTCTTTCGGCATTAGGAAAATATTACTTTAAGAAGACACGTTATATGAAGGATTGGAGGCGGCTGGTCACCAGAAAGGTAAAGTCATACTCGAAGGCATGATGTAACGGATAATGCGGAACTTACATATTAGCCTTCGAAAATGGGTGAAAACAAGGGCACTGGCATAATAATACTTCCAAAAATACATCTACCATTCTGGAATTTCGAAAATGCGTTTATATTTACAGAAAATAAACCAAAGTAATTAAGAATATGTATTGCGACTTAATAATAATAATCATCACAGGAGTTTATAACGCCCAATTAGTTTTAATTAATAGAAGGGTAAGACACGGGTGTAGTGTGCCACCTACTCTTTGTAATATAGATATATTGTTGAATTCAGATATCATCCAGAATCGGGAAAATATAAATAAATCCGGAGTAAAACTAAAATGCAATATAATTTTAAATATCTTATTATATGCAGATGACGTAGTTCTAATTCAATAAATTGAGGATGAATTACACTACATATTACACTGATTGAATTAGTTATGTCAGCAATAATAAAAAATCATCAGAGAAATCGAAAATAATGATTTTGGGGAAATGAACATATAAGAGCTGAAACCATTTTAGAAAATAAACTGTTAGAACAAGTATGAGCATTTAATTATTTATGATATAATTTCAATTACAGGAAATGAAAGAGACATCAGAAAATATTTTAAAAGATTCCAAGTGATACGTAGAACTATACATAGAACACTGAGAAATGACACAAGAAAGGAAGAAATGCTAAAGCTGTATAAAACAATAGCGGTCCTTACATCACGCTATGAAAGGGAGACATTACGTGTAATTTGTGGGTCATTATGTGTATCATTCCTAATTATAAAGTGCAGAGATGAAGTTTTTAAGGACAACAAAAGGATGCTCGCGGTACGGTCGAATACGAAATGAAGATGTAAAAACATAATATATATGTATAATAATAAATAGTAAAGTAGAAAAATATCATAAGGAATGATTGCAACATGATCAAAGAGTGTCACATTCAAGATTGTCTGAGGTTAGGTTTCAATATCAGCTAAAAGGAAGGGGTGATGTCGGCCGACCCGTTTGGGAGCAATTGGGGGGAACGATTATTGTGCCGTGAAGTGAAGTGTAGAAGAACTAATAAATCTCAGAGTTTGTTTGTATTTTGAAAATGGAAATATGGCATTATGCATATTCCCTTTATCTATTACATACAGTAAGCAGAGGAAGTATTGTATTCTACCAAAACATTCTATGTCTAGATTTCACCGGGAATACTGTTTTGAAAGCCCTGAAGTGTTTGCAGAAAACGTTCCGTATATTTGTCTGTGTATCTGTGAATAGCATAACTAAAAAATGGAAAGCTCGATGGGTATTGGTATTGAATATGTGTCTTCAAAGATGCGACACGAAGACTCTCAACAAAATACGCCTCTCCAAGCCACCATTTAAGGGTACATATGATTGAATTTCGGCGATTTTGGGTCAAAAGTTCTCTTTTTTTCTTTCTTTTCTTTTTGGCACACAAAATTTGCAATCTTTATCTATCAAATGCATCCTTTATTTTGTCAGTTACGCTTTTTCTACGGCCTACGGAAGCCATCCTTTAACTTCATGTGCGTGGTATTTAAATATCCAGTATAACCTTCTTTTGCTGTTTTCTCGGATTCCAATTTTTCAGCATTTTGCTGTATACAAAATGCTTCTTGTGGAGCATTTCCTATCAGAATGACTTGAAACTTGCACAGTATGTAGCAACATGTACTAGAAATAAAAATTTTATTGGGTTTTGATATCAAATTAATTTTGGTTTTTATCCTTCAGAATAGATAATTATTCCATATTTTTTTAAAAATTATGAAATTTGAAATTTATGTTTTATGTAAGCCAAACAAATAATCCGAAACATAAACCCAATATAATTCCAATTTATCCTTGTTTGAAGCGAGTCTCTGCAAAATTTTAGAATGATTGGATGAAAACTTTGTCGCAAGGGACTTTGTGAGTGCAACTATTAATTAATTTAAATAATTTGCAATGTTTACTGAACCAGGAAACCTACATGATTAAAACTTGCACGGCGTAATGCGGTTACAGCATAAATGTGTACCCAAAGTTTCATCAAAGTTAATTGAAAAATATTGAAATTGTAAAATTCAGTTTCATTTCGAATGACTTTTGTATAAGCGGTAAACCTTAAGAGAGAGACAAAATCTTACTAAAAACAAACAGACGTAGATCTCGTTAAAGAACGCAATTTAGGTGACTTTTTTAAAGTTCACCATTACCGAGATACTCCTTGTTATTGGTTTGAATTTTTAAGTATTTATACTTTTTTTCAACTCGTAAGCCGTTATTTTTTCCCTTTTCTAATTTTTCTTGGTTTCTTGTGGTCATGCTAAGAGTATGGAATTCCAAAGTTGAAAACCTTCGCTAGAGACACGCTCTTTAAACACCTGAATATCTTGTACCTAATGTATCCTATAACAAAACGTATAAATATGTAATGAAGGTTATCTGGACTCAAAAGGAAGTAGACAGAATAATAAGCGTTTGTAAGAACACTTTGTAAAAGAAAGAGCAGAGAAAGTTATGTAAGGCAACACACGAGGTTTTTACTAAGGAGTATTTTTACATACATGGTAGTGAGAAAATGTAAAAACCTGCACATTTCTTTATTGGGTCTTTTCAACGTTCTATGTTCTGATATGCATGAATATAAGAGGGGGATTTAATGAAGGTTTCCATTAGGGTCCTTGTTCACTGTGGTATTTCCACGTAATTGCTTGAACAATAGTTGTCTTCTTGCTTGATGTTAAACCTTCGCACACATCTTGTTGCGTTGATTTCAGCAAGCGTATCAAAGAAGACATTGCTTTAGCTTAGATCGCCAAAGTCAGACTAAGCGCGACGTATGCCAGTCGTTTCTACCTACTACATCGTTCTAGCATGTTCCAGGCATTGTTGGGGTCTCTCATGACTTTTCACCGAGAACACGACAAGGGCAAAGTAGGCACGTAGTATATGTAGAAATGAAATACCGGACCTCTTTGTAAATTAAATATGCAGAATGCGCAGGATTGGTGCGCGGAATATCGAAGTAGTACTTTTACAACGTGAGCTCATGTCCTAAAACGCGTGGTAGGGCCGCAACTAGATTTCAAAGTTTGCCAGATTATTTTTGGCGTCATAATACAGTGCGGACCATTTCAAACTGGGGCTCTAGCGGACCGTATGGCACGCAGTTACTGCGGGAGATGCGAGTGCGGTTTCGCACATTACGAACACCCATGTGAGGTGAATGCGGAGATTAGGTCTACCGTCCCACACAAACAATGCGCCAGTAGGAGGTAATATGAAAACATAATGTTGATCTTACCTTTTATCAAAGCATATGTTGAAATACGATTTCTATCTTTCTGGACGCAAAGATCAGAACGACCTAGAGAATTCTGAAACACCTTCTGCAACTTTCTATCTATAATTTCACCGAGCACTCGTCTGACTTAATCTCCAAGGTTGGAAGAGTGTGTGGTTTATTTTAAATAGCCCCCACTGTACCCATCATTGTAAATAAGAGGTTTACTGTAAATGCTGTGTTTTGCAACAATATGTTAGAATTACCTGAGCAGTCGGTCGGTCGGTCGGTCGAACGCCCGGTCTGTACAGCGTGCATGGCGATTGACTTTCTTCCCAGTAAAGTGTGTGTACGGCCCGCTAACGCAGGTGGCTTTGAAATGGTCTGCACTGTATTTTCGAGGCTCATAAGTTGTCAGCACAAGGTGTATGGTCTAGGTGCGGTTGATATATTCTTGAAAATGAGCGATATTACTTTACAGGATCCTATCCTATTAAATCGCAGTGTCTCGGTAAATTTGGAAGCCGGCAGGGAAACATAACATCACTGCACAAATACGGTTTTGCTATTACATATTCAGGCTTCATGCTACCATAGTGACCAACTTTTATGCCTCTCGATATTACTTTCTCTACTACGTATAGTAAGTAGGGGAAGTATTGTATTCCACACAAAAATTCGATACCGAGATTTCACCGGAAATATATGTTTTGAAACCCTCTGAATAAAAAGAAGCATTTTTGGAAACATGTTCGTGTGTGTGTGTGTGTGTGTGTCTGTGAACAGCATAACTCAGAAACGAACAGTCGAATAAACACCAAACTTGGTATTTAGGTTCAG
Organism: Deroplatys truncata; assembly: GCA_030765065.1. Classification (NCBI taxonomy): domain Eukaryota; kingdom Metazoa; phylum Arthropoda; class Insecta; order Mantodea; family Mantidae; genus Deroplatys; species Deroplatys truncata. The sequence continues at coordinate 106,571,000 of CM060975.1, forward strand.
TATCTTCCAGAGGTGCGACACGAAGGTTTTCAAGAAAATTCCCCCACCCAAGATTACCCTTTACATGGAACATTTTTCGAAAATTTTAATTTTCTCAAAAATGGCTCTAACGATTTTGATTAAATTATCATATGTTTAAGATATTTTCATGTCAGATGAAATGTATATCTCGAATTTTCTGGGAATGTCTCCAAAAGTATTCTTCATTGTGAACGACTTTTGCATAACTGGTAAACCATAACAGATAGACAAAATTTTACTACACAAAAAATGTAGATCGCGTTAAAATACACAATTTATGTCATATACATTTTTTTGTTGAGTAAACCATTTTCAAGATATTTCTTGTTATTCCCTTAAATTTTCCAATACTTCTCAAATGGGAATTCGTTATTCATTTTTTTATGTCCAGGATATACAAAGAGAATTGAATGCGCCACATAGCAACCAGCTCTTAAAATATTTGACTATCGCTTAAAGCCTACCATATTCCCCTTGCACCTACAAGAAAATTAGCAATAAGATTAATATCTCGATTAACATGAAGCATATGGAGAATAAGCGTTTGTAAAAACAGTTTGTACAAGAGTAGAGAAAGTCATGTGATTTTTGTTTATTTGTAATAGTGTGAAGCGTATGATGTACCTTCAGAGAAAGACTATCGCACGAACCCAAACACTTAGCTCACAATCCCTATGACTTTGATCATGTGGTCTAGGCCCTGCACCGCCATTTTACCCCCAGTAATGAAGTAGAAATGTGTGATATGGTGGTGGTGTTGTTGGGCTGGTGGAAACATCTTGGTAAAACTTAGAACGCATACCCATCACAATATCTGAAGTGTTATCAAACTTTGAAGCGCCAATCACACATTTTCGGACACAAAGGGTTATTTCGCTGTCCGCCCCACATGCTGGGTGTTGTCAGTGTATTTTTAATCATCCTCTGCACATATTTGCACCTATTTTAAGAACTGCAAATAAGCTTTCACGATAATTGATCGAAGGCAGTCATCCAAAATGGTACTGCAATGGCGCAAGCGTACTGGAGCAGCTAGATTATCATTAGTAGCGAAGTATGAAAGAGTTAATGCTGAAATCTATGCGAAATACCAATTAAGAAGCAGTTTTCTTGCAGAAAAATTATCAGCTGTTTTAACAGCAAATTTCAGTAATTAAAATGGGAATCGCCGTTTAAAACTAAAGGGAAAGGATATATGTACTAATTGACTGGAAAGGATGCTCTTAGTGTCTTCCTATTTGAAGGATGTGTTGGTAGCAAGGAAATCGAGCGAATGGCGTGGTGGTGCGTATCTCAAACAGGGATGTCCATTTGCACAGTGCTTTATGTTACTGTTGCAGGATTCTGGTTTCTGTAAGTTTGTTTCAAGACACTACATTTGGAACTGCCAGCTTATTTTTTCCTATATAGCTTCCTTATTCCTCTGACTATACTTATAGGAGCTTCAAGGCTTACATCGGCATGATAATGCCTTTATTAAATAAGTGAAATTACATTGTTATGTAGAACTATACAAAAATAGTGGACAAAATATTTGATTCTAAATATCTTGGTTATGAAATACGTTTTAAGTAACATGTGGGAGTAATCAAGGTAGCTTTAAAAATAAATTTAGGAAAGAGGCCAAAATGAAATTCTATAAGATACTAGTTTCACCCAAGGTGCTTTATGGGTACACACTGGAAAGCAAATTAATAAAATTTAAACGTAGAAACGAAAGTTCCTTAGAAGCGTGAAGGGATGTACAAGAATGGTTAAAATAAGGATGGACGATATAAGGGAAGAGGTAAAAATAGAAGCAGTAGTTAATAAAATAGTAGATAATAGACAAAAGTGGATAGAACATTTGATAAGAACAGAAGATACTAAAAGAACCCTTAAATTATTCCCCGAGCCAAAGAATAGATCGAGGGAGACCCAGAAACACTGCAGACAACTTTGGGACCGGAACGGCATGATCTAATCTGTGAAATGGAGAAGAGGATATAAATGGGGCAGAGATATCTACATTCTCAAATATGGGTTGTCTTGTACAGTAGAATACACAGGGCACTCCCAGGAGTGAAGTAATCTCTTAAAAGTTGTTACAACAATTTGTCAATTAAACTAGAGAACAAAACATTTCTGAATACTAAGTGTGTGGTCCCTTGATATTTTTTGAGCAGGTTGATACATTGAGCATATTTTTACTTTCCCTACTACGTACTTACCTAGTAGAGGAAGTATTATATTGTACCTAAATATTTAATGTCGAGATTTCGCCGCAAATACATGTTTTAAAGCCCTTGAATAAAAAATTTGAAAAAGGTTCATTGTGTATATGTGTCTATGAACTGCATAACTCAATAACGAAAAGTCCGCTAAATACCAAACTTGGTGTTTAAGTTCAGTATATTTCAAAGATGCGCTACAAAGATTTTCAAGAAAATCCCCCAGCCCAGAATGCCATTTACGTGGAATTTTTTTCAATACTTTTATTTTATTTTATCACAAATGTCTCTAAAATCTTTGATTAAAAATATATTTAGGATATTTACGTAGCACATAAAATGTATACCTTGAATTTTCTGGAGGTAGACTCTGAAGTCCTCTTCATTAGGAAGCAATTTTGTATAACGGGTAAAACATAACAAATAGACAAACACCCATTATAAACAAAATAGAATCATTTAAAACACACAATGGCATCGGCCATTTTAGTGAAATCCGTTATTACTGGTTTGAATTTTTCAACACACTTGTCATTTCCTTAAAGTGCTTTCGATATTGACTTGTTTCTCACGATGTCATGGAAAGAGTATGGAATTTCAAGCCAACTTATAGCGACATGCTTTTAAACATCGACTATCAATTTGGTTTCCTGTATCCTCCTATAACGAAATGCACAATGAAACACTTTCTTAAAAGGTTTACTTCGGTTTATTGAAGTAAATAGAAAAGTAAGCTTTAATAAACTATAGAAGCTATATCAAAGAAACATAGAGAGTAGAGAAAGTGATGTGAATATAACGCACCCTATTTTTTCTCAGGAATTATTAGTGAGTTATTCGATTAAGGATTTTGCTTATAGTTTCAATGGCTTATTTGAAATTTGGATGAATATGTCGAATACAAGTTACGAACATTTAAAATGCATCATGAGAACAATAATAATATATATCGGAATGAAAAGAAGCTACTTGGAAATGGAATTTGATATTAACAATAGTAATAAACATGCGGCAAAGGAAATAAGAATACGAGTTCCTCGAATTGCAGAACTGCAGTGTCCCATTTGACTCCAGCAGAAATAAGTCAACGTTGTAGGCATACGTTTCAATTATTATAGTTTATCTGTCTGTACGTACATATTTATGGAAACCTTGACGTTGTGATATGCCCTTACAGATCTCTGGAATGTAGTTGATGTATGAGTTCAAGAAGTACACTTTGACATGTTGCACCATAAATCGCAATAACCTTGTATTTTACAAATTCTCTGCGCACTGCAGCTCTGCTTTATGCAAGTCTTTGTGGTGCTCATGCTCTATTCTCCTTTTCTTTTGACTCTCTCATCAGTTTTATTATTATATGGGAAACTCTTTTAGCTTAGCAAGAGAACAAATCTGATGTGTTACACTCACATGACTTTCTCTACTCTTGTACACACTATTTTTACAAACGCTTATTCACCATATGCTTCATGTTAATCGAGATGTTAATCTTATTGCTAATTTTCTTGTAGGTGCTTTAAGCGATAGTCAAATATTTTAAGAGCTGGTTGCTATGTGGCGTACTCCATCCTCTTTGTATGCCCAGGACATAAAAAAATGAATAACGAATTCCCATTTGAGAAAAAAGTATTGAAAATTTAAGGGAATTACAAGCAATATCTCGAAAATGGTTCACTCAACAAATAAAATGTATATGACGTAAATTGTGTATTTTAACGCGATCTACATTTTTTGTTTAGTAAAATTTTGTCTATCTGTTATAGTTTACCAGTTATGCAAACGTTGTTCACAATAAAGAATACTTTTGGAGACATTCCCAGAAAATTCGAGATATACATTTCATTTGTCATGAAAATATCTTCAACATATAATATTTTAATCGAAATCGTAGAGCCGTTTTTGAGAAAATTAAAATTTTCGAAAAATTTTCCATGTAAAGGGTAATTTGGGGTGGAGGGATTTACTTGAAAACCTTCGTGTCGTATCTCTGAAAGATACAGAATCTAAATACCAAGTTTGGTGTTTATCCGACAGTTCTTTTCTGAGTTATGCTGTTCACAGACAGACACACACACGGACATGTTTCCAAAAATGCTTTTTTTTGGATTCAGGGGCCTCAAAACATGTATTCCGGCGAAATCTCGGTATCGAATTTTTGGGTGGAATACAATACTTCCCCTACTTACTATACGTGGTAGAGAAAGTAAAAAGAGGAAGCTTATCTCCAACATAGGCAAATACTCTTGCATTTAAAGCAATAACTTCCTTTGCTTCATAAGCCTTAGTTTTATACGAAGAGGATCACATCGTCGAATGCTACGTCTGCGAATGCTACGAAATGTGGTACTCAAAATGCTATCCTTTACTTTCTAAAATAGTATATTATGCAACGAGACTATAATGGTAGTAATTAAAACGCGAGTATTATTGTTATAATTACCATACGAGCGTTAATCACCATTATGGTTAAGTTTCATAGGACTGTTTATACTCGACCATGTATCTAAATTAAAGGTTTCACAAGTATTCGTTTCTGGTTTGAGTGATATGTTACAATCGTTATTCCTTTATCTATGGCACAATACAATGACCTTGTAGCACCTGTGTCAAACAAAGTTGCTAGCGTTATGAGAATTACTACGCAGAGTAGTCGATACTTACGCTTTCACTATCTTTCGTGGCCACTTCTGATTGATCGAATACCAATACTTTAATGAAAGGTGTACTTTAATGAGGCCCATTAAAGTACTGCTACCAGTCGTATAAATACTACATTTTCGCATGGTCGAGCATAATGTACTTTACCAAACACGATGGCGATTCACTTTGGCATGACATATAAAGAAACACCCCAGGGATTCAATAACTGGAATTTAAAGTAATGCACTGATATTTAAACTTAATTCTAGATTACAATTTCTCGTTTTGAAATCCTTTCACTGCCTCAACGCTACCAGTAATAATAAATATGCATACATCTATTCTACCTGATATTCATTTCTACTTTTTCTCTAAGATACGTAGAGGAAGTATGTATTCCACCCAAAAATTCGATATTGATATTGCATTGAAAATACAATGGTTTAGATGCTCTGATCTTAAAAAAGTATGCAGATGAGAGAGAGAGAGAGAGAGAGAGAGAGAGAGAGAGAACAGCAGAGCTTAAAAAAAGAAAAAAAATGTTGAATAAATAGCAAACTTAAAGTTCGGAATTTTTCAAGGATGTGCTTAACGGTAAAAAATAATCCCACACCCTAAGCTAATATTTTAACGGTCCTTTTTTGTCATTTTTGACTTTCTCAAAATAAGAAAAATGAATGAACATTTTACTGAAGTACATAATCTGTTGTAAATAAGTTAGCTTAAGTCGTTTACAAGATTATTTCCAGTTGTTGGTCAACTTTTCTGGTGAGCTAAACACTTGAACTGGTATGTCGTCCTTCATCAGATCAAAGACTATTAAAAATATCAAGTCCAGCATACATATAGCTAGCTTCTTTTAAATATTTGACTGTCGTACTAGTGTCCAGTTTATTGCTACAGCGGCCGTTTTATGGCCCGGCTCGGAGTATGCGTGCTCCGCGCGCTGTCAACTAACCATTCTTAAACTCTCGCGGTACATACTGGTGAGTCATGACTGAGTGATACTAACGTACATTATGAGTACTAGCCTTTTTATAAGTGGTTCATCTACATTAAGGCATTCCTCGTCGTCACGAATTTATAATTCACGAACAATAGTCACTCTGTAGGGTTTTAATTTTACAAGTTTAACAGCTGTATGGACAGAGGTTTTTAAAACTTCCTTACGTCTTAGAGACTTCTTTGGAGAGCGTTCGAATGATGTACCAACTTCGTCAATTTTTTCATTACAACATTCTTTTTCGCTTCTTAGGCTTAGCGATCCCGTTTTCCTAAACTTATTAACCAGACATCTCAGAGTAACTCTATTTGGAACTGGAATATCAAGAAATGTCTCCTGAAACTGTCAACACACCTGTCTACTGTCAGCGACTGAGGAGTTTAGCTCTGTCCTTGTGGTTGACGTAAGCGAACCTGAGCCAGCAATGTATTGTTCTTCCCTCTCGCTCTATTGTTTCACACCCTGTTCCAAAGGTACTTATATCCTTTCTTTCCCGGAACAATAAATATTACGCGAAGTAGCATTAATAGTACATTATATTACTGCATCAAACAATACAATTATGATCGTACTTCCAATAAGTGAACCTGTAAAAACTGCATACATGTAAACCACTATATTTATGACCATATACACGTGAAACATTATTTGGACAGCACCTGTTGACAATCGTTTTGAACTGCTGGTGTTAAGCTATTTGCATCGCAGGCAAGAAGCTCCCTAGTCCACTGCACGCTTACAGTTCAAGGACAAAACCAATATCGTGAGTCACTCACAGTACATGATTCGGTTTTTACGTTTGTATCGTACATAAAAGTTCTTTGTTCATGCGTGAATTTTTGAATAAGCATTTCGTGGACTAGGCAAGAACAGCGACAACAATAACAATACTCTAAAGTAATTCACACACAACGCAGACGTTTGATAAGCTTTCACTTTTGTGGTGCACAATGAACAAAGTCCAGTAGTTATAGCACGAACTGCACAGTAGCAACTGACAGTTCACATTCACAGCCCTGAGTTGGTTATTCGCCACTAGTGAGATGGCGGAACATGTCACCGCAGTGCAAGTAAATCATGCATGCACGTGATAGTGGCCGGGCCCCAAAACGACCACTTGGTATGTATATGGCTACAATGACATATTTGTTTAAACAATTTCTGAAAATATTTATCATGAGTGACAAAAAGTTGAAAAACAAGCTTGTTCTTACGAATACATTGCAGAATATATAAAAGTAAATGTTGGTAGGTAGGAAAAGTCGTGTCATTGTGACAGCTCAGCCTTAGACTTAGAGAAAAATAATTTTTTAAGTATGTACATACTTTTCTCCACGGCAGAATTGAATACTAACACAGTATTACTTTAAATCAGATTTCCTTGAAACGCAGTTTAATGATCGAATATGTTTATAAACACACTACCTTACCATTAAGTGTCTTAAATAACGCAACTTTTCTACCCAGCAATAAGATCTCCTAAAATACTTTTTAATTTTAGGGAATTTATTAATTTCTCCCTACAGCTGTGCTGAGAGATGATTTTCTTCTGAACAATTGAACAATAATGAACAACATTTCTGGAAGATATTTTTGGGTGGGTTTAGTGAGTTAAAACCGGATATAACATGTTGGGGGATGAAAAAATGATGGAAAAATAAGCTCTGGGTCTTAAATCTTGAAAGTGCTTCACATTCATTCTAAAGACGGAAGAATACTCAAATATGTCAGCCAGTGAGCTTTGCCCAACTGGGATTCGCAAACTGAGGGTGCGTTCTCTGTGCTCTAGGGGTACAATGATAGCTTCTGGTTCCAGGTCGCGGGTTCATACCGACGGAGGGTGATGGATTTTTTCGGGCATAAAAATTCTTAGTATGGTTTCCTTCGGAAGGGAAGTAAACCCGTTGGTCCCGTGTGGTAGATTTACGCTCGTAAAAGACGCCCAAAACCTGACTAAGAGGCCTCTGAGCAAAATTTTCGGGCTTTCATGCCCAATATAGAATGGCACACTAAGAAGCATAGTAGTTAAAGAGTGTTCATAAACACTTATTTTTTTAGTCTGAGGGCGACTGAAGTTGTTTTAGCTTTCAGTTTAAGTAATACGTCATTAGGATTCTTCTGAAATAATATCAAATAGGTTCGTTATTTTCGTGAAGAGTCATATAGATGTTACACAGAAAGGGCAATTAGCGCTGTAATTAAGGTAGTTGACTAAGTGTAGACAATAAATCTGCAGTTGTCAACACTTTCTGCGTGAACTGAGAAGGTCAAAGCTCTGCCTGAGTGTCGTTTGGACAGCGGAACATGGACGTTCCGGCGCCGCCAACGAGGCAATTCCAGTCGCCTGGACGCGTCGCGACGCACAGGGCGTCAATGGGGCGTCATTGTCATTGTCACTCAAACTCCCTAGCTGTGCTGAATATTCATACAAGCGCGTGGATCGACTTATTCTATCGCCCTTGCGCTTTATGCGGGGCGGCTATACTGTAATTTACATTAGTGCTAGGGTAAGCATCCTCGTGTGGCACTTCGTGCTCCACGCCGTAGGTCCGTTATTTTATGGTTGCTATAACAGACGCTTCTAAACCCTTCCCCAAAACGTTCAATTGAGTACTTCATTCAGTTTAAACCTCACATTCATTTTCAGTTGTTATCACATTATTAAAGATTTAATATATGTGTATTTTCTTAAGGTTCATTATGTTATTTCCTCATTTATAAGCAAAGCTGATATATCTCTTAAGTAACTTAATAGAAGAATTTCCGCATTCATGCTGCGAAGATATATAGTATGATCAGAGTTTTCATTATTTTTCAATAAATGCCCTGTTAAACCAAACTATTTTATAATATAAAATATTAATGAAAAATGCATACCTTTAAAAAAACCTTATGCTTTACACTCACATGATTTTCTCTGAGCACTGTCGTTTACTTTTGTATCTTTTCTACAAACTATACTTAAAAGCTTATTTACTTCGCGTTAATAGCGATAAACGTTTTCAGAAATAGTTTCATTATACTTTTTGTTGTACATTCAAAGGGTATATATGCGGTTGAAGTTACAGTCAAATCTATAAAAATCTGATGTGTTACACTCACATGACTTTCTCTACTCTTGTACAAACTATTTTTACAAACGCTTATTCTCCATATGCTTCATGTTAATCGAGATGTTAATCCTATTGCTAATTTTCTTGTAGGTTTAAGGGGAATATCGTAGGCTTTAAGCGATAGTAAAATCTTTTAAGAGCTGATTGCTATGTGGAGTATTCCATTCTCTTTGCATGTCCAGTACATAAAACTGAATAACGAATTCCCATTTGAGAAGAAGTATTGGAAAATTTAAGGGAATAACAAGCAATATCTCGAAAATGGTTCACTCAACAAAAAAATGTATATGACATAAATTGTGTATTTTAACGCGATCTACATTTTTTGTTTAGTAAAATTTTGTCTATCTCTTATGATTTACCAGTTATGCAAAAGTCGTTCACAATGAAGAATACTTTTGGAGACATTCCCAGAAAATTCGAGATATACATTTCATTTGTCATGAAAGTATCTTAAACATTTGATATTTTAATCAAAATCGTTAGAGCCATTTTTGAGAAAATTAAAATTTTCGAGATATGTTCCATGTAAAGGGTAATCTGGGGTGCGGGGATTTTCCTTGAAAACCTTCGTGTCACATCTCTGGAAGATACTGAACCTAAATACCAAGTTTGGTGATTATCCGACTATTCGTTTCTGAGTTATGCTGTTCATAGACACACACAGACACACACGGACATGTTTCCAAAAATGCTTTTTTTGGATTCAGGGGGTCTCAAAATATATATTTCCGGTGAAATCTCGGTATCGAAGTTTTGGGTGGAATACAATACTTCCCCTACTTACTATACGTAGTAGAGAAAGTAAAAATTGCCAGGAAAAAATTCAGATCTCATTAAAATACACAGTTTGTGTCTTTTTTTCGCTGACGTATTACATTATGCATATTTACACTTTCCTAAGTACATTCTCTATGCTCCCCTCTTTCCATCCCAAAGACGCGCCCAGCTACTGCAGCTGAACATTTGAATGCAATTTCGAATGTTTCACGTAACTAAGCACTAATAGCTCAATCTAAAATCATTCCTAGGCAAAACAATTATCTGAATTATTCTGAGTAATGTGGATAGAAAAATTATTTTTGTATGGAAACTATAACATAAAATGGATATTTAAGTGAATTACATATCTACATACATACAAGCACGTATGCTTACTATGGGTAGAGAAAGTTTTGTGTTCACAACAGACATTTTGGTTTCAGATAGTCTACAATACTATATTACATGCATTAACATTAGCGCAAGGACATAAACGTGAACACAAGATTAAAGAAAACGATCGGGATGGCTCGGCTGGTTGTGCCGTGTTGTAGATTTACGGCACGTAAAAGAACCTCAAGCCTGATAAAGAGGCCTCTGAACAAAAGTTCCGGTCATTCTCGCTCAATATAGAATGGGACGCTAAGGACCACAAGCAGTTAAAGAACGTCCATAAATAAAAAAAAATAGAAATATGAGGAATACGTTGAGGCATTAGTAAAGTTAGAAGAAGAAACATGCCTTTATGATTCATCCATAGCTTCAGAGCCATCACATGCAGAATTACATTGCACTTCTATAGACAATCTTAAATTATCGAATGTCCAACGTCGCCGTCGATCACTTAAACAGCTTTTGAACTGCGAGAAGCTTCTTTCAACGTCGCAGGACGTTAACGGTGTATATTTCAAGAATACTATGGTCTAATGATTTTGTATTCTTCACATTGTTAAATATTCCTTATTTTTCTGTAGAATGTTTTGCAATTTATTTTTTATCCTCTGTGTGCAAAGTTCAGGAGGTCCTTTCTTAATTTTTTCTAACATCTCTCCTATTATTGCTATGCTCTTGGATATTTGCAGCTTCTTGTTGCACTTTTTGGGTGCAGTGCCCTTGGTTGTTTACCGGTATGTCCACCTATGCTCACTGTCGAGTCAATGTGTATTTCATGCCGTGCACAAACCCTCATCTTTATATACAACTCTAATTGTTTCGAAAAGGTTTGGTATTTATACAACTTTGATAGGATGAATATATACGTACCTAGGCTTCGTTATTCCAGTTGATTGAAAAGTATGCTCTTGTTTTCCTATCAGCACTCATTAATAAACGATAAGAATCGAAGCAACCCACAAAGTAGTGTCAATTACATCCATACCGGCACTGTTCCCATAACCTAAGCGGTTCTGCATATCAGTGATACTGTTGAAAAGAGCTAAAATGGTGAAATTAAATACAAATCTGCAAAGTGTGCTAAAATACACAAGCCGTCTTCATAAGCTTTCTGAAAAGGTACAAACTATGAATTTGGTAGTGATTCACAGCACTCTGATTAATGTTACTGTAACTAAAGACAAAAACTATATATTATAATGACATTCAAAATTGTACAAAAATATAACCCGTCATTCTATAAAATTATAGCAGGTATTAAGAATGTCCCCGAATTTATGTGCATACTCCACATGAATGAATTCTACTGACAAATTTGAAACGAAACTTTCTTGGATGTATGGAACTATGGAACTATGTATTATACGTTCTCATTGTTTAGCCGTAGGAAGTTAACCAATCAAAAGGCGCGATATCGCAGGCAGTAATTTCTTTAGGCACTTGACAGTACACTGCGGTCTCGGCTAATCGGCTGCAGGTTAATATGTCGCCGCTCCTTACTCCGCGACTTTTGCTTGGTCCTGACGAGGCGAGTTCATAGAATACAACGCTGAACTACAAGGTTGCGGGAGGGATGGCGGCTACTTGTCCTATAGCTTACACAACTAGCCGAACTGTAGAGAGATATCGCGACTTTCTAGGACTGTAAAATAAGAAATGTAATTATATTCCATAAATTTTTCGTTTGAAATTCTTCCGTAGGATAAGATCATGGAGATTAAGTGCGCGGATTTGTGCACATTCTATATGCCTTCCTTGCATTAAGTTAATGTATTCGTAATATACATTAATTGTGCAACAAACTCTTTTTTAGGATATTAAAAAGTTCAGGGATAAAGGAAACAGAATTACCTCAAAGCTTTTGTCGATTCAGTCGCTGTTGTTCTGCAGCTCAGGGCTTCAGTTCTTCTGGTGAGACAAAACTCGCAGATATGTGGCCGGAGGTATTCGACATGCTGACGTAATGCCCCCACTTTCAGATACTCTGTCCGTAATGTTCTAAATTACGAGGCATAGGATGTGGTGGCCGTGCAGTACGCCTTGAACAACCTCGTACTGCCGAGCTACGTAGTTTGGTTTCAGCAATTTTTAATAGAGAGTCAGTCGAAAAATTCGATGCCACAGCCGAGATTTGAACACGGTTTTCCCGCTCTCCGTGCGGTTGCTCTAACCATTGAGCTACTGTTATAGACACTCACGTTGTTTCCCAGATAGACCACTAAGGCTTCTATCGCAAGTGCCTTATTACTGGCTGCTTATGGGTTTCTTAAGGTTTTCAAACCTCAGTGAATTTTTCAGTTGACTCTATATTAAAATATGCCAAGACCAGGCTAAGGTCTCTAAAAAGTATAATTAATTTCAGTTAATTATATATAAAATAATTTAGTTATGTTTATAACATTTCTGGCGGCGCCGTGGCCGAGCGGTTAGATCGCTCGCCTCCCATCTAGGCGGCCCGGGTTCAATCCCAGGGACCTGCATGTGGGATTTGTGGTGGACGAAGCGGCGTCTGGGCGGGTTTTCTCCGGGTTCTCCGGTTTCCCCCGCCATTCATTCCACCAACTGCTCCATCATCACCTTTCCTTTCATCCATTTCACCAACATTTCGTTTCATCTACTTCCTTCATCCCATACCAGGCATCGGGCTGATCACCCATCCTGGATGCTCTGTCTGATCCATGAGTGTCTGCTCCTCGACGGGCCTCTGACCCCAGGCACCCGCTTGTAAGTCCTGGGGGTGTAAGTCCTACAGTAGAGGAGGGTAAACAGATAATGAATGAATGAATGAAATATAACATTTCTCTCCCTTTTGGACTTTGTATTTTTCTTTCTCCACGTAGTCAATGATAAACTTTATTTTTAAAAACGATTTAGTTTATTAAAGAGGTGTCATAAAATCGATCTTAAGCAAATTTTTGTTTCGAATTCTCTAAATATTGTCAGCATGGGATTCGATTTTATATGGTTTTTACTAGGAAGTCATTTTGAACTTAACGATTCCAGGAAAATATTTTACATCAAGTCCCGTTTCAATAAACTTAGCTGCAGACAGTCTCCAGGTGTCAACTGAGAATAGGGGAATCCCCCCCTCAGAACAGCTTTTTGTCCTTCCCTTTTCGCCCTGTTCTGCTTGGCTCGGAGATTTACGGCTTCTTCTACGTTTAAAATGAAAAGAGTCATAAATAAGAGTTACCTTGCACAAGGGAAAATATTTCGGTTTCTTTTCTTTTTCTGGGGTTGGCAGTCATCATAACTGCTTGGATGGAATTCAGCTGAATGGATGTTTGTAAATGCTAACCACATCACCTACCTCACCTCCGAAGTTTCCTGATCGAAATGGGATCGGATAAAATAATATATGGGTATTTCATTCAGCTTCCCGGTTTGTGCAGAGGTATGAATGCTCTTGCTCGAAATATATTGGGCATAATGTGACCGCAAAACCACCTCTTTTGTGACCGAATATGTTGGTCAAAACATTGGTGATGCACGGTTACCTCTCTCTGAGCGGTTATAGTGTGTTTCATATTTTCACTTTACTGTAGGAAATAGGGATATTGGCACTTTAGCTGTTTACACGGAAACATTGGTAATATATTGGGGCAAGTATAAAATTATTAGTATATTACTAACCCTGGGTTCCTGATTCTGTCTTTCAGTAAACTAAGTGAACTCAAGTTCTGTTATCATAAGGTTTCAAAGAAACTAAGAACTAAATTACTTTTTGTAATTTTTCGAACAAGATTTCAATCGGAAAACAAAATGTTTAACTTCCTTCCTAGTCATCGCAATTGGTACACTTTTCTCCCATTCTTCAAGAAGAGTTGGATACTTCTACAGAAATTTTCCCGCGATGATCATAGGAGGATAACTCTGAACTAGATAAGGGATATTAACAACAGAATTTTCCCCATTTTTCTGCTCACGCATCGGCGAAAATGAAAGAACTCATTTTCGTAAGGTTTTCCGTCCGGACTTAGATTACCATTACGACAACGCAAGGCTCTCCTAGCTAAATAATTTAAAGTTGAACTGAAAGGTGCTGCTGATATCACAAGGTTTAATACTGGTGTAGCACACCATTTTAGTGCACCGCAGGCAAAGCAGACCCACTCGCACAAGAAAGACTCGACATGCGCCCATCATTGACGTCGAGCACTTTGTGGCTTTTAAGGGCCATTCAGAGTGAATATTATACATAAACATATCATAATAATAGAAGGTTGTTTCATGTTATCGTAATGCACGCGTTCACATTGCCTGACAACATAAATACGGGGTCTATAGATTCATTCGGCCGCCAGTCATTGTCTACGCATGACTCCATTCTTGGAAGTGAGTTTATCATCAGTGCCTCTGGCAGAGGACTAGCGAAAGATGAGTGGAAGGAGGGGTGTCAACAGTTTCGAGGTCCACTTAGTGAAATGGGACTTGTATCCTACCTTTCCAGTTTTTATATTTTGGAACTTCTTTCGCTTGCGTCTAGTAAACTGGCAAACTCAGCATGTATGCTGATAGGTAACTCAAATAATTAGACGGTTTTTGTAGCGCAGAACATCTCGGGTTAGCACTCAACCATGCAAATTCTGTGATGGGTGGTCATAGCCATCTCGCATGCAAAGGACGCACATAATGTACAAGTGAAAAACAGTTCTGCACAACCGCAGTACGTCAATCTGTTTACGAAGTCGGAAACGCATGCAGTCCGAGGTTCAATTTCACACCTCCCCTTTGTGTCAAGGGACTCGGTGAACTAATAATGATGTCATTCATTTATACCGACTGGCGGTAAAGGCAAAATAAATATGAAGACCTGTTATAACTGTAACTTAAAAAAATCTGATGTGTTACACTCACATGACTTTCTCTACTCTTGTACAAACTATTTTTACAAACTCTTATTCTCCATCTATTTCATATTAATCGAGATAAAAATTTGCAGAAACGATCTTTTGACATGCAAAGAGAATTAAATTTTACACATAGCGACCAGTTCTAAAAATATTTGATTATCGCTTAAGGCGTACTATGTTCCCCTTGTTTTGTAATTGCAAGGGTAATATAGAAATACAGTAGCCTTTAAGCATATACATATCTCTTAATAGCTGGTTGCTAGGTGCAATACAATTCTCTTTGCCACAGATTAATACTCTTTGCATATCTAAGGCAACAAAATGAATAACGAATTCCCATTTGAGAAAATAAGTATTGAAAAATTTAAGGGAATAACAAGCAATATCTCGAAAATGGTTCACTCGACAAAAAAAAATGTTTATGACATAAATTGTATGTCGCGATCTACATTTTTAGTGCCGTAAAATTTTGTCTATCTCTTATGGTTTACCATTATGCAAAAGTCGTTCACAATGAAGAATACTTTTGGAGACATTCCCAGAGAATTCAAGATATACATTTTATTTGTCATAAAAATATCTTAAACATATGATATTTTAATCAAAATCGTTAGAGCCATTTTTGAGAAAATTAAAAATTTCGGAAAATGTTCCATGTTAAGGGTAATCTGGGGTGGAGGGATTTTCTTCAAAACCTTCGTGTCGCATCTCTGGAAGATACTGAAGCTAAATACCAAGTTTGGTGTTTATCCGATTGTTCGTTTCTGAGTTATGCTGTTCAAAGACACACACACAGACACATACACGGACGTTTCCAAAAATGCTTTTTTTGGATTCTGGGGGTCTCAAAACATATATTTACGGTGAAATCTCGGTATCGAATTTTTGGGTGGAATACAATACTTCCCCTACTTGCTATACGTAGTAAAGAAAGTAAAAAACTCAGACACAGAAGTTTGGAAACTCCAAGCTTTGATTTTTATGTCTACATCAAACCTAAGAATCTAGCCAATGAGAGAGTGATTCTACACAGATCTCATCACGCGATCATTCTGCCATCTCTCATTAGATTTTCCATCGCCATATGTTGACTCGCTATTTTCTATCTAAGATCACAAACTAGGAATCATTGGGATATACATAAAAACTGCAGCAAAACGAATTGTGATGATAGGATTTTGTAAGTTTAACTTCTTTTAACCGGGTAGCTAGCTCTTGTTCTTTTTTATACATGCACATAGCCTCTTCAGTAGTGCGTATTGCCGGTGGTCGCTTCGCAGGCCGCCATATTAGCTAAGCTGTTTCATGCTTGATTGGCTGCTGCTCATGTCTTCGTTGTCTTTGTGATAACATATCGCATTAAGTTTGTGCTGAAGTTTTAGGTCCTTTGTTAACGTTTAAATTTCACCATGAATTCCCTTTATTCGAACAACTTAAACTGAACCAGAAAAACTACAGTCACAAGGGAAAGCTAAGAAATAAGTATTAACCATATTTACAATTTATGTTTGTATCCCTTTTAATAAATATTAGTCATTATGTATTTCTTGTTATTAGTTTTACTTTTATTTAAACAGGATTAGTTTTCATAGTCCTCTGTATGCAAAATTCAAACGGGAATTTCGAGCTCTAGTTATCGGTCGCTGATTTCTAAACAATAATAAACATGGCACTGGCAGCCTATTTGAATTACAACCAAGCTGAACATTTTCGTGCGTTAGGAACTCGGAACGGTCTGTCACAGCCGTTAAGGTAGAAGTGGATGGCTTGAATACCGTTAGTCATTGTATGTGCTTAATATTTAATAATTATTCAAGAAATATTGAAGTAAATGAGTTTATAACGTCTTGTAAAAGAAGATATATGTCTAGTGTTTATAATGTGATTGTCAAAAGTACAGTATTTCACGTTATTAAGGAGTAAATAAGACATTAAAATGTGAAAATTCGGTTTCAAAATTACATTACAATCTAGTTCAAGCATGGATACAGCAGTGGGCGTTTCAACAGCGAATTCGAAAGTAAATTCTGACCATTGTGTAATTGAGCGAATGTTAAGACAGCAATTTAGTAATTTTGTGTCACCATAAATAGTATATTATGGAGCAAGAATATAATGGTAGTAATTAAGACACAAGTTTCATAATTTTCATACATTACCTTAATTAGCATTATAGTCAGTTATAATTTCAAAACTTTTGAGTTTTTGCAAAAAGAGCTTACCTTGTTAATTATGTGTAATTAAATTGTGAACGGATGGGAGGAGCTTGAGCCGGTTTGCGAGTAGTGCAACAGATGGCAGTATTGTTGAATCCACACCGTATGTATTGATTTTTTGCGGGTAAAATGAAATCAAGACATATTGAAGCAAAGCAAATGAACTCAATTTATTAGAATATTAAAATTACAATGAATAGAGTTTATTTTAAACACGCATACTTCATTGTTTATCGGGTAATGCATCCCAGGGGATTGCTGCTTTGAAGGTGCTAAAAGGTATGGGCGATTGAGGAGCTGCGCGCGCCGCCGAATGAGACCATAATGAGTCGCTGGAGTATTATGGATGCCGGAACAGTTCAGTTACGTCACATGTAGTTGTAGTGTGGTTGATTGAAAACGTAAGCATATCTACAAACAGTTATAACATTTTTATTTATTAATCAGTTGTTTTTGATATTAATTGGCCAGTCTGCGTTGGCTGTTTTTCATATTTTCCTTTACCGACAAGGCAGGAGTCGCTATTGCTATCTCCCTCTTTTGTTCAAAATTATTGCTGAGAGAGGAGAAACCCCTAGGTGGAAATACTTACGCAAATGTTATAAAATGCAGCTCTAACACGAATGATTACCATGGCATTAGAAGTTTAAGTTATTATAAAGTAACGGGATACGAGAGTAACCTCAGTAACCGCCAAACATTTTATTGATTTTGTGGCTATCGTCTTCTTTCGTTTACAACAGCTTCTCTTTCTTCCAATATACCAGATGTATCACCCTCCCATAGAGTTCTTTGAATTTATGCAGCCTATAGGGAGAAAATGTGGCTCAGATCCGTCTTCTCTGCCCACTTTATAGCTTGTTTACGTATTTAGATAGATGAAGGCTCCACGCTCAGTGAGAAAGAGCTTTAGGTGACACAAATTATTCTGGATTGAAGTCCATACCAAAAGCATTAGGACCTACAAATAGAGCTACATCAGCTTTCCAGCCCATTTTATAAACCTTTAGTCAAAATACATATTGTCACCGAGCTCAAAATACCAATGAGTGAATCATCTTGAGTATCTTCAGCTGTACAATTATCACTTTCATAATCGTGTACATATTAGATTTAATTTGTGTAATAAGATTGTATAACTATGTTACTGTATCAACAAACTACATATATTTCATTTAATATTTTTACTTTCTCTACTCCGTATGGTAAGTAGGGGAAGTATTGTATTCCACCCAAAAATTCGATACCAAGATTTCACCAGAAATACATGTTTTGAGACCCCCTGAATCCAAAAAATATCATTTTTGGAAATATGCCCGTGTGTGTCTGTGTGTCTGTGAACAGCAGAACTCAGAAACGAACAGTCAGATTAACACCAAACTTGGCTTTTAGGTTCAGTATCTTCCAGAGATGCGACACGAAGGTTTTCAAGAATATCTACCACCCCAGATTAGCCTTTACATGGAACATTTTTCGAAAACTTTAATTTTCTCAAAAATGGCTCTAACGATTTTGATTAAAATATCATATGTTTAAGATATCTTCATGACAAATAAAATGTATATCTTGAATTTTCTGGGAATGTCTCCAAAAGTATTCTTCATTGTGAACAACTTTTGCATAACTGGTAAACCATAAGAGAGACACAAAGTTTACTACACAAAAAATGTAACTCGCGTTAAAATACACAATTTATATCATATACATTTTGTTGTTGAGTGAACCATTTTCGAGATATTGCTTGTTATTCCCTTAATTTTTTCAATACTTATTTTCTAAAATGGGAATTCGTTATTCATTTTTTGTCTTGTGTAGCGGGGGTTTGGAAAATAAAGGGAACGTTTTCTGGTTGATATGGTCTTGATGTAGGGTTTCGGGTACAAGAGGTGATTGCCGGCTACTCAGGTAGGGGATGATTGGTTGCGAGAGTCTTACCTCAGGGATTGTGTGGATGGGAGGTGAATTATACTCACAACTCCTCTCAATGGCCCATTTATTATGAAGATCCACACTTGTAGTCGTACTGAAAGCCCTTCACACAAGACGCTTTCCTATATGTTTTCCCCCGTTACAGTCTCCGTGCTTCTACCCTTGATTTTATTCTATTTCTGAGTTACTCACAATATGACTTTTGTCATCCC
Organism: Deroplatys truncata; assembly: GCA_030765065.1. Lineage (NCBI taxonomy): Eukaryota > Metazoa > Arthropoda > Insecta > Mantodea > Mantidae > Deroplatys > Deroplatys truncata. Next base: position 106,590,355 of record CM060975.1, read on the forward strand.
TAGCTACCCTATCTCTCTTCCCGATACAAAATTCTAACACAAAATTTCACGTCCTCTTCCCATCTCTTCCCGACACGAAGTTTTTACGTCCTCCTCCTAGCTTTTCTCGACACGAAGTTTTACATCCTACTCATAGCTCTTCCCGACACGAAGTGTTCCATCTTTCGCGTGTCGAAAACGCGCTCCTGCTCCTAGACAAAAATCTATTTCACGCCTCTTTTCTAGTTTTGTTCCCTGGTGTTCCTATTCACGTGACATTTATTCTTCCTTATTGGTTCTTTAGCTCCTGTGCGCTTTTTCTCCCATTGGTTCAATTTCAACAAACTTATGCTTTGCTAGCGTCTCTTCTGTTTCTCGTTATTCACGGCTGATTTGATTTTCTGTCCGCATGAGTGACTAGCACATCCGTTTCATTGTTTTGCTCGCCGGCGAGCTCTCGGCGATTTCAATAGAACCTAACTGTTTCTCCAGCTAGCCTTTCCTGTTTCTGGTTCCTTTCACATTCTTTTCCTTTCTGATTTATTTATACGTGTCTCTACTTTATTTTATTTCATCCATAATAATGTTTATTCCCCCTTTTCTTAATCTTTAGTATTCTCTTTTATCTCCTTATTTTGTTTGATTAGCGGATTAGTCTTAAACTTTTATTCTTGCTATGATTATTGTGCTCGCGGATCTTATCACTTCAAATGCCCTTCAGATAAGGCATTCATTTTGTTCGCATGAGTAAAATTAATGGCTTGTCTGAAAACCCACTGAGACTAGTGCTTCGCTGTTCGCGCTAAAGTTTCCCCCCTCGCGTCTTGTGTGAGGCTTTTCCGTACGTAGTTCGTACGAACTGTTTTACATACATGTTAACTTACAAATTATGCTGGTACATGTTCCACCTGAAAAATTTACACAAAAAAGTTGTTTCCAGGGACTGACTTCTGCGTCTCCTGGTACCTTGTGGCGCAATTTACTTTACCTAATATACCTGTTACTTATAAACTATTGTATAACTATTTACATTTTTATTGATTTTTCGCCCTTTTCATTCAGGCCTCGTTTTCTCGTTTTAGTCTTTTATGTGGTGTACATTTTCGTGTTTCCCTTTCGTGAAACATGCTTTCACTTTCTTAAGCACTCATTTTTTTTCGGTTTCATTTCATGTACTAGTGCTTTGTATTTCCCGGTAACGTATTCCGCGCACTGTTCACTTTCACTTTTCACACGGTTTATTGGTGACTGTTTAGGGATGTCCTTCACCTTTTTGGGTCTATCTGGGAATAATCACTTGTCTGTCTGACCTTACATTTTTGTGCAAGTCCCTATACCTGAATGCAAGTAAACATATTTTGCAAAGATTTACGTTTTATTTTGTTCCTAGTTTTGCTCATGAGTGCGGTCTTAATGTTATTTACAATTAACTTAATTTATGTCCTTATCCTAACATTCAATACATAACAATAACTCTGTACACTCATTTGTAGCATAGTTCAGTGTTTACTATAATGAGAATTTTAACATTTTCTATATCCAGATGATCGTCCTTCTGTTATGTTTTGGTGAAGCCTTAACTCTATACTTCCCCCTTTCTCTGTGACTCTACGCCTTTTGCATAGATTACTAACTTTTCATGCTTATTGTTTAAGTTTAATATGAATTTACATTCTTTGCCTTAGCTTTTACAGATTTACATGTATCACACTCTTACACTTCCTAGTATTCTACTCCTATTCTCGTATGTGTCATGCCTTTACTCTGTTCTGGTCGTTGTGTTATTGACCTTACGTTTTTCCTACACGCTAATTCAACTGCTGTGTTTATGTTTCTGTTTTAATGGCTTACTGAGACATTTCATCGGTACATTGTGGTTCATTTTCCGTCATTTTGTAGGTACTTTGTACGGTTTTATTAAGGCCAAATTGTACCTACCAATTATTTTTAGAGTACGTGGGTTTTGTAATTCGAAAGCTCGATCACTCAATTGTTTCCGGATTACGGCCGGACCGTGCCACATCAAATGTAATTTATTGTTCTCTTTTTTCAAAAGGGATGACTTGTGGTGTGCCTTGTATAAAACCTTATCTCCTTCTTTCGGGTTCCATGTCTTGTTGTGTCGTTTCATGTGTTTGTTCCTTAATTCTGTTTTCCTTGTTATGTTTTCATATGCCAGTTTCAACTTTTCCACCTGAGTGGCTTCTTTTGTCGGGATAGCTGATGGCATTCCTTCCATGAGGTAGTGTTCTTGTCCTGTAAGTAAAGTCAGGGGTGTGAAACCTGTGTTGCTGTTCGGTGTTTCATTGAACGTCCTTTCTATCGTGGGTATGTGGTCCATCCACGATGTGTGATTTTTATTACATAGAATTCTTAGATATATCACTAGGTCTCTCATGTATCTCTCGCATGGGTTCGATGGCGGGTGATATACCGTTGAGTTGTAGATTTTTATCCCCTGTGCCCTTATGTTGTCTGTAAATTGTTTTCCCCTATGTATTGACGCGTTGTCCACGAGAAGTGAATCCATTTTCCCGTATTTGGGTATATAGTCGTTGATGATTTTCTTGGCACATGCTGCGCTCGTTAGTTTTCGCATAGGGTATAATTTTACGAATTTTGTGAATACATCAACCAATACAAAAATGTGTCTCATGCCTCCTACTCCTGCTGGTAAAGGACCATGTGAATCTGCCGCGACTAAGGTTAGGGGTTTATCCCTGATGATATTCTGAGGTGGTGTGTCGTATTTTACATTCATTGGTTTACATTTTTGATATGTGTCACATTCGCTTATATGCTGCCGTACTTTTCGATGTAGTTTTGGGATGTAAAAGTGTTGTTGGATTGCGTTGCATGTCTTTTCTGATCCTGCGTGGATCGTTGTTTTATGGAAAGTGTCAATTATTTTTGTTTCCAAAGAACTCGGCGCATATGTCAGCCACGTTGGTTGTTTCGACCTTTTTAGTTTGTACAGTATGCCTTTGTGCAGCCCTATCGTCTCCTTCAAGTCAGGTGTAATGTCCTTTGCCTGGCTTATTAGGGTTGCCAACTTTGGTTCCTGCAGCTGCAATGTTTTGATGTGTTCTACCTGTTTAGCAAGTTCGCTACCTGAGTGTAATGAGGTTCTCAGAATTTTAATTTCTCTTCTAGTATGTCCCATGCATTCTGGAATTCCTTCTCTGTTTCCTAGTCGGGACAGTGTATCCGCGAAAATGTTGCTGTTTCCCGGAATGTGTTTTATATTGACGTCATATGCTGTGATTTCATGTATATAATGGGCTATTTTGGAGCTGACGAGTTTGCATGATTTAATGAATGATAAGCTCACGCGGTCAGTGTATACTGTGATTGAGCTATTATATACGTAGTGTTTGAATTTTTGTAGCGCGAAATATATTGCTGCTATTTCCAGTTCTGTAATTCCCGCTGTTTTCTCTGTGGGGGTCAAAGTTCGAGATGCCGTGCTGATAATACGTTGTTCATTTTGCTCGTCGTATTGGCACAAGATGGCTCCGAAACCTGTGATGGCTGCGTCGGAATAAATGTGAAATGGTAAATTCATATTTGGTCTTTCCAGTAGTATTGCCTTTCCAAAAAGTTGTTTTATTTTGTCGAAAGTGTTTTGGTGTTCTTCCGACCATTTCCAGCGTGTGCCTTTCTTCAACAGCTCTCGTAGGGGTGCTACCTCTCTGGCATAATTTGCGAGGAAGCGAGCTTCATACTGCAGTATACCTAAAAATTTTCTTAGCTGTCTAACGTTTCTAGGGGGTGGTATTGCCTGAATTTTGCGTATGCGTTCCGGGTCCGGTGCCACTCCTTTGTCCGAAATGATGTATCCTAGAAATTTTATTTCTTGGCTGAAGAATGTTGTTTTGTTTAGATTTAGGGTCAGCCCATTTTGTCTAATTTTTGTTAACACAGTGTTTATGTGCTTAAGGTGGTTCTCAATGTCCGTGCTGTGTATCAGGAAGTCGTCGATGTATTGGGTTAGGTAGTCTTGCGTCGTGTTTCCAAGCATTTTTTCTGTTGCTCTCAAAAATCCTGATCCGCTGACCGATAAACCAAAGGGTATCCTCAAAAATTCGAATACTTTACCCCGGTAAATGAAACTCGTGTATTGTCTAACATGGGGAGCCAATGGGATTTGTAGATATGAATTGTTGAGATCCAAGCATGAGAACCACGTTTTCTTTCCGATTCCGGCAAGAATTTACTCGTGCTGTCGGGTATTATAAAGGTGTTTAAGTGGCGAGCGTCTATTGTAATGCGAACCTTTCCTGAGCTCTTTGCAACAACACATAAAGGGTTTCTATATGGCGAATTCGACGGTTGTATTATTTTCTGCTCTATCATTTGTGTTATCGTGTCATGTACTGCGTTTTGAAGTGCTATTGGTATATTTCTACATTTATATTTCCATGGGGGAGCTGGTTTCACCTCAAAGGAATATTCGTAATTTTTAAAGCAACCTGTTTGGTCTGAAAATGCTACTCTGTTGTTCCATAGAATTGTAGTTAGTGTTTGTTTTTGTCGTTTGCTGAGGGCTGAGATGTCATTCACCTTTCGTGCAATGCACTCTCTAATTTGTCGTGTGTCCGTCTCTCCGTACAGGTATTGTTCTTCATTTTCACCTGGTAAGTCATCCAGTCCGCTTATCTTTGCGCCTTCCACGGGCTTTATATAATTATTCTTTATTTCATCTTCTCTATATTCTTCGTCGTCGTGTTCATTAATATCTTCTATTTCCTCTTCCTCATAAAATCTATCATCTATATCTACCTGCGTTTTACATATTTCGCCCCCAAGGCTGATGACTTGTACAAACAACCTGTTCTGTTGGATGTCTCTTTCACCCTCCGTTAAGTGTGTTGTTATACCTGGCATCTTGAGAAAATGTGTTGTTACTGTTTCATTGTTTGTTGTCACTAATGTGAGCTCCCTTGTTCTATAATTCACATTAGCCCTGAATTCAGATAGCAGGTCGCTCCCAATTATTAATTGTGTAACTAAATGTGGAACCACTAGAAAAATATACTCAAAGTCTATCTCTTGAATGTTAAAGGGTATCATTACTTGTTGTTGGATTCGGGTTTTCTTTCTCCCTATTGCTAAGATAGCGTAAACATTCTTAACAGGCAATGTTTGCAGTTTTATTCCACGCGATATGATCGTTTTATAAAATTCCATGCTGCATAAAGAAGCCATTGCTCCGGAGTCCACGATAGCCTGGTATGCTTCGCCTGCTATTTGTATTGACACTTGTGGTGAGTCTATAATATCGCCTTGTCTTTCTTCATTAATGGAGTTGTTATTCCCTGTGTTGCAAAGAGCTGGGGGTTCTAGAGACGGGAATTGATCCTGACCCCGTTTTAGTTTTCCGTCGTCTCGATGGTACCAAATGCGCCACCGCGCCTATCATCCTGCTGCGTCGATGCCTGGTTGTCGCGGTTGAACCATGTTTGCTTTTTTATGGTCCCTGTGTGTTTTGTTTGTGTGTTGTCATTTCGTTGGTGGTTTGGCCGTGGATTGTATTCTATATTTTCCCGTCGGTTTTCCTGAGGCCATGATGGTGCGTCTACGTTTTGTCCTGGGCGGCTGCGTTCATTGAAGGTTTTATTCGGGCTGTGGCGTCCATCTTGTCGTGTTTCATATTCGCGAGGTTCCGGTGTGTTTGTGCCCCATGAGTTATGTCTCCGGCTCCCGTTCACTCTTACATAGTTTATGTACCTTCTCCCGTTGTCTCGCGGTGGGTTCCTGTGGAAATGGTTGTCGCCCCTGTGTCTCATAAACTGGTTGCCCATGTCATCGTATCTGTTTTGTTGAGGGTATGGACCTCGTCTTTGCTGATAGATGGGGTGTGCCCTTAACCCACTGAAATTTTGGGTCGGTGCTCTATTTTCCGAGCTACCGCTCTGGTGTCCTTGTAGAGCCGTCAACAGTTCTAGTGTGTCGGCAATGGTTGTCGCCCTAGCTACAATTAAATTATTTCGGATATTATCCGGGAAATGCCTCACGATCAATTTTACAAATTCATCTTCCTGCATGGGTGGGTCTAGTAATTGGCTCTGTTGTGCCAGATCTAGGAAGTAATCGATGAGTTGTTGCCCCTGTCCTGGTGTATATTTTCCATTATTTATTCGGATTCTCACCGCGTATTGGGTGGTAGTATTCCAATATTTGGTTAGGAATAAGTGTTTGAAGTCGGAGTATGTGGTGTGGTCGCCGATCGCTAACCGAAACCAAGAGAGTGCCCTGCCTTGTAATCCTTTCTTTATAATCAATAATTTCAAGGTTTCCGGAATTTTTTTCAACTCGAAATAAGCGTCCAACTCCATAATGTATCGTTTCGCATTGTCTCGCAAGTCATTGAACTGTGGTACAGCTATCTCATTTAATAAATTAAAATGTAGAGGGTACGCATGCACATTCATATAACTAGGTTCCTCATGAGCTAAACTAGAGATTGGTGATTGCGACGACGCAAGCTGCACGTGAATTGCAGGTTGCGTTTCCGCGGTGATATTTTCGCGAGAGGTGGCATGATTATTGGCGTTTTGATTTGACACATTTTGTTGTCTTGCTATAGTTGCTCTAACCTGTGCCAACTCGCGCGAATTTTTGTCAATTTGTGCTAATGCCGCGTTGTGTTCTGCAGCTGCTTGGTTTGTCGAATTGGTGATAAGTTCTTTCATTGCTGTTAATTCTGTATTTATATTTTCCTTAATATTTACACATGCTGCTTGCAGATCACAATTCAGCTGTTCCTGGTTTACGTGGTCAGCAGACATTTGTGTGACCCTTCCCTTTAAAGATTTTAATTCTGAGCATGCCTCCAGAACATCTGTTCTAATGCTAATGACCTCCGATCGTAAAGACACTTGCCCTGCATTCATCTCCGTCACCTGGTGTGCTTGTCGGTTTACCTGCTCCTCTATTTGTGTTTGGTGTTCTGAGAATTTCGTGTTCATTTTCTCTAAAATTTTTGCCTCGAGCTTCTCCCCTTGGGCAACTAATTGTGTGTGTACCTGGGTCATCAGTCTCTGTTCTAATTGTTTGAGGGTTTCCTCCTGTGCAGTTAGTTTTGCGTTTAGTGTCTCTCCTTGTGTCTGAATTTGTGAGTGTAATGTTTCACCTTGTGCGGTTATTTTCTCACCTTGTGCAGTTATTTGAGAATTAAATGTTTCACCTTGTGTTTGAATTTGTGAGTGTAGTGTTTCACCTTGTGCGGTGATTTTTGCACCTTGTGCAGTGATTTGAGAATTCAGTGTTTCACCTTGTGCGGTGATTTGAGAATTAAGTGTTTCACCTTGTGCGGTGATTTGAGAATTCAGTGTTTCACCTTGTGCGGTGATTTGAGAGGTAGGTTGCTGGAATTGAATAAACATTTGCTGTATTACTGCCTCTAGTGTATATGGATTTTCCGCACGTTCCTGTTGATTTGTTGCTTCTGTTGTCTGTTCTTCCGTAAGGGCGTTCTCCATGGTGATTTTTGTTGTTTTGCCGTTACGGAGTAACATTCACTTTTCCCTTGGTGTAAGAAATGGTGATTGCACTTACTCGATGCTGCTGTTGTGCTGGTGTTGTAGTTGCTGGTACCTTGGCGGCGTTCTCCGTTGTGTTGGTGTGAGTGTGTTGGTTTGGTAGGGTGCTAGGCGTGGGTGTAAGACACGTTGGACGCCATTTTGTAGCGGGGGTTTGGAAAATAAAGGGAACGTTTTCTGGTTGATATGGTCTTGATGTAGGGTTTCGGGTACAAGAGGTGATTGCCGGCTACTCAGGTAGGGGATGATTGGTTGCGAGAGTCTTACCTCAGGGAATGTGTGGATGGGAGGTGAATTATACTCACAACTCCTCTCAATGGCCCATTTATTATGAAGATCCGCACTTGTAGTCGTACTGAAGGCCCTTCACACAAGACGCGTTCCTATATGTTTTCCCCCGTTACAGTCTCCGTGCTTCTACCCTTGATTTTATTCTATTTCTGAGTTACTCACAATATGACTTTTGTCATCCCTAGCTACCCTATCTCTCTTCCCGATACAAAATTCTAACACAAAATTTCACGTCCTCTTCCCATCTCTTCCCGACACGAAGTTTTTACGTCCTCTTCCTAGCTTTTCTCGACACGAAGTTTTACATCCTACTCATAGCTCTTCCCGACACGAAGTGTTCCATCTTTCGCGTGTCGAAAACGCGCTCCTGCTCCTAGACAAAAATCTATTTCACGCCTCTTTTCTAGTTTTGTTCCCTGGTGTTCCTATTCACGTGACATTTATTCTTCCTTATTGGTTCTTTAGCTCCTGTGCGCTTTTTCTCCCATTGGTTCAATTTCAACAAACTTATGCTTTGCTAGCGTCTCTTCTGTTTCTCGTTATTCACGGCTGATTTGATTTTCTGTCCGCATGAGTGACTAGCACATCCGTTTCATTGTTTTGCTCGCCGGCGAGCTCTCGGCGATTTCAATAGAACCTAACTGTTTCTCCAGCTAGCCTTTCCTGTTTCTGGTTCCTTTCACATTCTTTTCCTTTCTGATTTATTTATACGTGTCTCTACTTTATTTTATTTCATCTCTATTTTATTTTATTTCATCCATAATAATGTTTATTCCCCCCTTTTCTTAATCTTCAGTATTCTCTTTTATCTCCTTATTTTGTTTGATTAGCGGATTAGTCTTAAACTTTTATTCTTGCTATGATTATTGTGCTCGCGGATCTTATCACTTCACTTGGATATGCAAAGAGTATTAATCTGTGGCAAAGAGAATGGTACTGCACCTAGCAACCAGCTATTAAGAGTAATGTCTATGCTTAAAGGCTACTGTATTTCTATATTGCCCTTGTAAATATATATTCCCCTTACATCTACAAGAAAATTAGCAATAAGAGAGTCTGCAGTCGTTTATCTCGATTAACATGAAGTAGATGGAAAATAAGCGTTTGTAAAAATAGTTTGTACAAGAGTAGAGAAAGTCATGTGAGTGTAACACATCAGATTTTGTTAGATATATTTTACTCATGTAAGACGCGCAAGATTTCCACACAATTTTCGACACAAGCTAGCGAAGTAGCACAATACCAAAGGGAAAGCTGAACACCGAACAGAAGTCCAATGCTCAGCGCTAGAAAGACGTATGCAACTGACCCTCAAGGAATCTCAAAATAATCGAAACTGGGGTATCCTGAATTGTTTTCTGCTACGTGACTTTGAGAGGACGAATCAGCAAAGCCTATACGCTCTCCAAAGTTTGTTAAACTTACAACTCGCGCTTCACATCAACCAATAAGAAAATTCACAAGAAAATTCGAACCGCCAAGAACTCGGGTATATAAGCTGATGTAAGAACGCTAAAGTAAGTCGTCTAGTGATAACTCAGTCGTGTAATAAACCTGCGTCACTTTGCATTAAAGTTCCGCGTCAACAGGACATTGATTTAATGTTATCGTGTGCGCGAAGAAGAAATAAAGCCGAGTGAAAGTGTTATACAAGTAAATTCAGTGTTACATAACTATCACAGATAAGTTCTTCACCGACGATAAATAGTTACAAAGTGGAAATGCGTCATAATAGTAAATACAAATGTTGTAAGGCATGGGTGGCGAAAATGCCTTTCTTCCGCGAGTCACCAAATATACAACATGTACTGCATCACTCAGCAGCATGTGAAAAACAAAGGGACAGTGGCAGAGAGGGAACGTCGCCTACGGGTCCAAATGACTCGCGAGTCCCGTTTTTGCCACCTCTGTTGTAAGGTGTTTAACAATTTAATCTTCACGTGACATCTTCCTAATTAGATACTTCAAATAATTTTACTTAGTACCTTCAACATTCTTTCTTACGATTCCACACTCTCTGAGATCTCCAAATCCAGTTCCAGGCAAAATAGTTCAACAAGTATCTACAGCAGCCGAGGCTCAGTAACAACAAAGAGAGAACTTCATGCAGCTACAGACAAGAATAAGACACGAACTCGTTATCTGCCGGCTCAATAATAAATAAATAAATAGCAATCTGAGTCGAGCATATGTGGGGTCCAATAATACAAAAGGATAGCTGCATAATTTATAACACAAAATAACCCCGCAACCTTCATTTGAATCCAATTTCAAAATCACTCGAAAAGAAAATGGCAAATGTATAAGACTAAAGAGGCAGATGCAATTTTCAGGGCTTTCGTTATACGACTTAGTCTATACCCAGAATGTTATGGTGTAGTCACGCCATACAGAAGATGTTAATTCAATATTTCAATGCTAGCATGAGCTGCAGCACGTATATTTGATATAATACACACAATAACTTGTCTTTTAAGTAATAATCTTGAAATGCACAATTGGGATTTAAATCCATGCTTAAAGATACTAGGTAAAAGCAAAGCTACGAAGCGACTCACAATCCGTCTAGCGTACAACTAGTATAACATTTAAAAGTGGCTCCACCTTGAGATTTAAGGTAGCTAAGTGATACCACAGCCGTTCATTCAGTGTTGTGATGTGACAGCATGTGTACCAAATCTTACAAAGGAGTCTAACTTTCCGTCCCCTTTAGCCTTTGCTCTAGCTAGGGACTAGATTTTTTTGCATAACGTGTTGTATGAATGATAGAAATAATGTGTATTCCTAAGCTTATCGGAAAAAATATTTTTCGTATTCTCCTCCGTGCACTAGAAAAGAACTAACATTATCTATCTACATTAATAATAGTTATTGTACAGCACAGGATATAGTACATTGCTTTGATAATTGTGTACGCTAGTCGCTTCGGCTCAGGGATAAAACATTAACAGCCAATGTAAAAGAAAGAATATATATATACACGCTGCCGTTTGTGAAAATTGCAACACCCTGCAAGAATTTCCCGAATAACTCCAAACTTGGTGGAAGTGTAGAAGAGTGTGCAAGCAATAAGTGATTAGGTTTGCAGAGAGATGGGGTACACGTAGGCCGAGTAGAGCCTTCTCGTGTTGGTCCGACAAGGTCAGTGTTGCGCCCAGTGTAGTCAGTGCAGAGCTATCAAACAAGGTGGAAACAATAAAGAGAGTGCCAGTATGCCTCGTTGACGTCAAAGGGAGCCATATCGGCATGTGAGTTCGAACGGCACAAAATGATCGGTCTCCGGGAAGGGGTTTGTCATGCCGTGACATTTCAGCTCGTACAGGGCATGCTGCTACAACAGTGATACGTGCGTGGAAGCAATGGATAGATGAAGGTCGTACGCAGCGAAGAGTGGGTACTGGATCAAGGAACATGACCACAGCATGGGATGACCGTCATCTTGTCCGCATGGTTATGACGGACCGTACAGCTTCATCCACAGTGTTGGCTCGACGCTGGAGCACTGCAACAGGTGTGAACTTGTCTGCATTAACGTTTCGTCGCCGTCAGCTGCAGGTTGGACTGGTTGTATGCACGCCATTACGTCGGCTTCCATTGTCCAGAAACCGCAAGCTCCTCCGACTGCAATGGGCACGTGAAAACCGTCACTGGGGTGCCGAGTGGCAAAATGTAGTCTTTTCGGACGAGTCCCGCTTCAAAGTGTCCTACAGTTATGGCCGCATACGTGTCCGGCGGTACCGTGGTGAGCGCAACCTGGAGGGTTGCATTGTTGAGCGGCATAGCGAACAAACATCAGGTGTGATGGTTTGGGGCGCCATTGTTTACAACAACCAATCTCACCTCCTACGAATTGAGGGCACTTTGAACAGCAACCGGTACCTAACGATGGTTGTTGAGCCTGAGGTACTCCCCCTGCTTCAGGCATCTCCACAGGCCACATTTCAACAGGACAATGCCCGGCCACATATTGCGAGGAATGTACAATTCTTCTTCGAAGAGCGACGGGCACCATTGCTTCCCTGGCCTGCACGTTCACCTCACATGTCGCCCATCGAACATGTCTGGGATATGGTTAGTCGCACCTGGTGCGTCACGGTCCTCCAGTAACCAGTGTCACGAATTTGTGGGCTCGAATACAAACTGCGTGGAGGGAAATCCCTCAGGAACTTATTCAGAACCTTTCTGATTCAATACCACGGCGTATAGCAGCTGTAATTGCAACGCATAGAGGCCACACCAAATACTGAATATTAGGGCTCAAAGGTCGTGTATAGATTTGAAAAGTTTGTCATTTGTTACTTGTTATGTACCTAACCTGTGGTATTATTCGTTGAATTCGCGCGTTTCCTTCTTAGTGTTGCAATTTTCACAATCGGCAGTGTATATATATATATATATATATATATATATATATATATATATATATATATATATCACCGCACGAGATTTGAACCCTCGTTCTTAAGAGTCCACCTGCTTTGTTTCCGCGCGATAATCTACTGGAGCTTTGTTGAAAGACTAGCTCATTTCGATAATAACCTGCTTTCAGCTCTTACACTATCCTATTGCTTTTTAAGCTTTCTGCAGCTTATTTTCATTTGTGCAACATGTAAATAATTACTCCTGTTTATGCACAGCAGAGAGTTAATGTACAAGAAATGCAGGTGCTTTTTTTGAGGGAGGGCGGACTGAATCCACGATGCTTTCACGCTTTGCTATTATCTTCGGGTTGCATAGTTACGGAAACCTAGGGAAGGCTGATTAACGTGGTATTTCGTGATATTCACCACCAGTGATAATTGAAAACGCCAACTCCTTTCGCACTCTACACAACCTAATAGCCAACTTTATTGCTTCATGCGTATGGCACTTGATTATTTTGCTTTGCATAAAGGACAGGTGTTCCTCTTGTTCACTCGCTGTAATAGTCCAGGGGTCAAACATGGAGCATTTTATTTTCGTTATACTTTCTTCAAGATAAATTAGATCCGAAACGCTTTAAGATTTCTGGTAAAATTTGGATTGTGGGTTTTCCAGAAGGATAAAACTTAAAAGAAAGGCATGCATGCTCCAAGATGAAAATAAAGAAAGCAAAATAATTAACGAAAAGGAAATTATTAAACTATAAATATTAGCCCAAAGAAGATGGAAAAAAATATTTGAACGAAAGGTCTAAGAAAGGAGCGAATGCAAAATGTTGCAGGATAAAACAATATAATGTGTGACAGTAACACAGCTATCTTTCCCCATTATCACTAATTTATTTTCATACTATTCTAGGAATTATTTACATAAGACTATGTTTCTACTCTCTTCCTATTCAGCAGAATGCATTTTTACCATAAACAGTTTCATTACTCATGTAGGTATATATGGCATAATGAGGACTAGTACAGTAGTCAGTACATGCTGGCCTTGATATTATACATGTTTTACAGGGATCATAGAAGCAAAACAGCGACCGCTTAACACTTTAAAACGTATTGCTTAAAATTCTAGGCATTCTAAAAGAGCAAAATCGAATTGCTAATCGAATGGTAACTTTTTAAACTATAACTTATGGTTTACCACTTACATAAAATTGTTGATGATTCAATGATAATTATGGACTTTGCAGGCTGTTCACGAAGAACTTAAGGTGGTTCAGTTTATCTGTAAACGAGTATCTCGAAATATGCTTTTTTAATCAAAATGTTAACAGCTATTTTTAAATTTAAATTTAAAGATCGAATTGGGGTGGAGGAAAAAACTGAAAAGCTTCAGTTTGTCTGCTTTGATATACCATTTAAGATTTACCCAACAATTCTTTAATGCCGTTCAGAGAAATATGGATACGCGTGCCTTTTTGCTTTTTCTAATATTCGTTACACACACACACACACGAACCTTTTTTGAGGATATATGTCTCAAAACATGCATTTCCATTGAAATTTCGGCATCGAGTTTTTGGGTAGAGTGCAATACCTCCTCTACCTAGGTATGAAAAAAACCAATAAGAAGGAAACAAGTGTGACATCATACAAAACACATCTAAATACTAGTAGGAGAATGTTGACCTTTGTGGAACATTTTCGTATCCTTGCTATAGCGGACATCACGGCTATACAATTTTATTATTCTTCTGGGAACACTCGGTCTCTCTTTGCGGTTTGGGCTTGTTGGTATAAACCCTGGCTTTCTGCGGAATTACCACTTTAGTTCTCTGTTTCTTTTTAACATTATTATTCGCAGGGTCGGCGCTGAAGCGAGGTGAAGGAGAAATTCATTATTCATGTTGGCCCGAAGAGATCGGCAGGACACCAAAAGGGGCGTCTGTTTCATTATACGCCAAGTCCGGTATACACGATATTATACCAATCCTCGACAGATGGTTCAATTCAGGAAGAAGATTTTCTTCTCGAATTGCAAGAAATTGGCTTTCTGGTGAAAGCTCAAGATTGTTGCTATTCGATCGTGAACAACTTGGCATAACACTAGCGTTTGTTTAGAGACGCTACGTCGTTTCGTTTCATACACTACACCTTCTCTGGACCAATTTCTTTCATTGGGTGGAGGAAGCTGCTCATGAAACCATATTGCAGTCTGTGTTTGCAAATTCAGCCACAACGACATGTTATTTGTTCACGATATTGGACTGAAAACGAAAGTCATCTGCCTGCAAACCATGCGGATTATGTTTGGTTACTCTTCGCCAACACGGTTAGACAGAAGTAATATCACCATGAAACAGCAGTATGATATAAAGGTATTATTTTTAGCATTCACACAATTTTCCTTACCCATTACCATTTTACGCTTAGGGGTCACAATGAAACTTATACACAAGCATAACGTGAGCATGGAAGCTTGTTTCATGCTTCTTAATGCACGCATTCACATTTACTGACGTTGACATTAACATGACCATAAACGTATAACGTAAACATACAAGTTTGCAAGCTCAAAGCATTCATGCTTATGTCTAAGTCAAATATAAGAAAATAGCCAATCACAGAGCGATTCTCATCACGTGATAAATTTGCCACTTCTCATCACATTTTCTGTTTGGCTAACTGCCTTTCTGTGTAAGATCAGAAATATCTGGGATATCTATAAAATCACAGCAAAACAAATTATAATGGTAGATGCTGCTTTTTATATGAGTTTAATATTCTTTAACTGGGTATCGAACTCTCGCTTATTTTGATACATGTATACTGACGTGTATAAAATGTGGCCCATAATGGAACGAAGCTGTTTATATTGGTACTGACAAAATCTATCCGCACTCCCTACCTTTTGTTTTTCGAGTATAATTCTTTCCACTGGATTGACGGAGTAATTTAGCTCCCACAAAGTATGGCCGAACAACTTAAACCTTGTATTTCTATGCTATACTCCGTTTTCTTAATGTCGGTTCTCTTATTGCCGCTTAGTAGTGATAACTACTACCTTCATTTCCAGTCACTGATGAAAGCTCTTATATATATTGAGTCGTAACTGTCATTCTCTTTAACCTCACATAAAATAATTCTTTACCCCTTCCTCTAGAAGGCCACATTATACAGAATGTAACAAAAATGTACGGCACAAATTGCAGGACACATCCCTCACACGTAAACGAAGAAATTGTGTTATATGAACATGATCTGTAAATGCTTTGTTTCCATGTTACAATTCATTTTCTCCAATTCATTAATCATGGGAAACACATACGAACAGAACGTTAGAATCATGGGGAACATGCACGATTGGTTACGTCTGGTTACATTGTCATTATCGTAGGTGCACCGCCAGTGTTTTGTTTTACATGTCCCTGTTGCCATGCGACTTACGTCATTGCTTGTTTACAGGTAACATCAATTGTTCCAGTGAGCAGTACGACCTTGGCAGGCACACGTGTTACTACGTACTAGTAGAGTTGATCACAGACTTGGCTCATGCAATGGCAGTGTACACAAATGCAGAGATGGCAGATGTCCATTTGATGTATGGATTAGCAGACGGCAAAGGCGCTTGCGCTACTGAGAGAGATTTCCAGGACGAAGGTGCCCCGACAGGAAAACGTTTGAAGTCATTAATCACCATCTTAGGGAACATGGGGCATTTCAACCTGACACTTGCGACCGGAGGAGGCCTAGAAGGACGAGAACACTGCAACGGGAGGCGACAATTCTTCAGGCAGTTGACGACGACCCTAATGCCAGTACAAGCCAAGTAGTTGCAACAATGAATGTTAACCGCATGACTGTCTGGCGAGTGTACACGAGGTCCAGCTGTTTCCACACCATTTACAGCGTGTGCAGGCACTATCAGCAACTGATTTTCCTGCACGGGTACGCCTCTGTGAATCGTTTATGCAACAAAGTGACAACTCTAATTTTAGTGCAACGGTGCTGTTCACAGATGAGTATCGTTTCAACGAGATCAGATTGTAAATTATCACAATCAGCATGTATGGGCTGACGTCAATCCTCACGCAACTGTTAAAGCAAGTCATCAACAAAGATTTTCTGTCAATGTTTGGGCCGGCATTGTTGGTGACAGTTTGATAGGGCCTCAAGTTCTTCCACCCAGGCTCAACGGACAAAGTTACCATAATTTCGTAGAGAATGTTCTACCTAATCTGTTAGCAGATGTGCCTTAGTTGTGCGACAAAACATGTACTTCATGCACAATGGAGCACCTCCTCATTTTAGTGTTAATGTTCGTTGGCTTCTAAATAACAGATTCACTAACAGATGGATAGGTAGAGGTGGACCAATTGCTTGGCCTCCACACCCTCCGGACCTAAACCCACTGGTATTTTATTTGTGACGACATTTGAAAGCTCTTGTGTATCGAACTCCATTACCACATGTTCAAAGTCTCCGTGCCTGTATTATGGAAGACTGCGAAACCATACGCAATACTCCAGGATACATCAACGCATCCGGGATTCACTACGACGGCGGTTAATGCATATAGCTCACGGAGGGCGTATTGAACATCTCCTGTGAGAAAGAGTTGCATGTGGTATGCTGGTACGTTCTATTCTTGTGTGTTTCCCATGATTAATGAGTTGAAGAAAATGAGTTGTAACATGGAAACAAAGCGTTTCCAGACCCCTGTTCAAATAACATAATCTCTTCGTCTACGTGTGAGGAATGTGTCCTGGAATTTGTGCAGTACATTTTTGTTGCATTCTGTATTGTAATTGGTTTAGCCTTTCTTTGTACCAATTATAGTGAAACTCTTTCATAGAGGTGGTATCGGAAACATACCTTAATTCCACATCAATTATAAACATCGTTCACTGGCTAGTTTTTGTGTTCCTTCAGGCGAGTTAAATAGAGAACGATATCGGCTGGCGGAGTCTAAAGTTGGTTATCTGAAGGCGGAAATCTTACGGAGGGAAATCAGTGTGGTGATCTAGGGGAATGGACCACTTTTTATGCATGTCAGTTTACATACCTCTTTTGTCGTGTGCACTGTTGGTGGTCGCTTCGCAGGCCGCCAAAGCTGTTTCAGACACTTGCGATTCACTGTCGCTTGTGTTCCCTTTTGTCCTTGTAAATGACAGCACGTCGCGTTAAGTTTATGCTTGATTTTCATTGAGAGGGTTCCTTACTCTCTTTCATACCTACTTACTAGCTTCAATTATCAAATAGAATATCTGTTTTGAAGTAGTTCAACGGGAACTACTATCAAATCGTGTGATTTCTGATGCGCCATTCAGGTGCGGGTGAAAGTAATGTTTGATTGGAGGTAATCGTGCAGCCAATCGCGCAGGAAAATCTGTGTTGTTCCTAGCTTCCCTCACTGAAGTGCACGGAATTAGTATGCTATAGTGTTTTCACAATCCATCATCTGGTATCCTCTTGATGAAAGCGTTTCTTATTTGGTTTGACGTAATTCGTACACGCAAATATTCACCCATGAACAAAGGCTATTTATCGGTGAGGAATGCAAAGTGAGTGATACGGATGCTTAAAGCTGTGTTTGAAGGGACACCATACTAAAACATGTAGTTTACGAAGTCAATATGGATAACAGACTACAGGTTATTGCACTTATTTAACACTTTTATAACCTGGAAACGCTCCTCATTTCTTATTAACTTATACTGATTTTATTGTTCTTACAGAATGAGCCTAAATTTGTTTGGGAACTATAAAATTTACTTGCAGAGATGTACAATGCTTTTCCTCCAGACTGTGGCCACCGCACGGCACTCGCGCTGCCGCAGCTCGAACTTCAGCCGAAAGAGTTATAATATTCCCTCAACCCCTCACGTTTTCATATTTACAGTTACAAGTACAAAGCTAATAAGCACATACCTTATCATAAGAGATATTGTAAATGTTGTCCTTCCCTGTTCATACATTTCTGGCATGTTCTCATGAAATTTTTATTCACATTCGAGAGTTATCCATAATTGAGTAAATTACTCGCTGATGTTTTCTTTTAGTGCTTCCAGCGTATGGGTTTATTGAATACTTATTTTTCACGCGATCATCAGAATTGGGCAAATTTCTGTAACTGGATTTTACGAAATTATAGAGTAATAGACTCATAATTAATATTCTTCTCTGACGAAGGATGGTTCCATTTACATGGCTGTGTTTCGTCGCAAAATAACAGATATTGGAGTACAGTGAAACCCAATTCTATACACGAGATTCTCTTGCATGACGCGAAAATTGGTGTGTGGTGTGTGCAATAAATGCATACAGAATAATAGTGTAAGTTTTTTGAACAAACAATAAACGCAGAGGGATACAGAATGTCATACGCACACCATTTATTGAACAGCTGATCGACATTGAGTGTCAGCCTGGATTTTTCCAACTAGACTCTGCTACTGCGCTGATGAATCGTTAAATTTAATTCAGAATTTTTTTAAGATAGGGCAATTAGTAAAGGATCATGGCCCTTGCAATCCCCTGATTTAACTGTATGCGATTTTTATCTACGGAGAAACTTGAAAAATAAAGAATCTGCAACAAAAGCTCCATACATTGTAAGAACTAAAAGAGAACATCAGGCGATAAATTCACTCAATTTCGGATATTAAACTCTGGAATGCGAAAGAAAATTACTTGAAAAGATGCCAAAAATGTGTGGCTAGAGAAGGACAACATTTCCAATATCTCTTATGATAAGTTATGTGCTTATTATCATTGTAATTATAATTATGAGAACTTGAGGCGGTTGCGGGGATAATACAACCTTTCGGCGGTAGACCGAGCCGAGGCGGCCGGAGCGCGAGCCACCTAGCCGTGGCCGCAGTGTGAGGGAAAAGCACTGTACTATTAAGTAATCATTTCAAAACAATAGTTGACTGCCTAATTTTAACTTTGTAAAGTAATACTCAATAAGTCTATAAATAAAATCGGCAGAGAACCTGCAACGCAGAGCGCGACCATACCTTACTTGTCGAGTCTAAAGTTTTGTCTCTGTATTATTATTATTATTATTATTATTATTATTATTATTATTATTTTATTTTTTGTAAAACCGCTTTCAAACTCTCACATCGTTGTTAGTAAAAAAGTTAAACTAGTTGTTCTATAGTGTGATATTGTTTTGGGGTCTAATCCAATTTAAGGAAATAATATTAAAATAAATCAATACAACAAACAGATGCTTTTGCGTTGCCCATTCTGCTTCGCATAATTCTTGATTATTGCGTTACTATATGTTACCTTAACAGTTTTTGCACACATTAGCTTACTTTTGCACATTAGCTCCTATTTACAGTTCCATAAAGCAATAAAACTGCTCCGAATGTTTCCTTTCCGGCTATGTATTTTATGCTAAGTATTTAATCGTTTTTATCCGATGCTTAAAAGTAAGCATTTCGCATTAAAGGAAAGGATTGAAATACATGGGCTCATTCATTTTCTAGCAAAGCATAGGACATCAAATGAAGATATATATGAGGTTATTCTAAAGTAAGTTCTCATTTTGAAACAGCTGTATCTTCTTCACATATTAGCAGTTTGGTTTCATATTATATCACTACTGGTTACGGGGTTATCTAAAAGAAAATGCATTTCTTACCAGATCCAATACACGCGAAGAACTGAAGTAGTCAATATCGGATGCCATCCTTAGGAATGCGCTTGATAATGCCGTGTATAGCATAGAAGAAATACTTGCTTGTTGAACAACACGGTGGTGATCATATTTAATTTTATCTATTTTAATACAATTCCGTTTCTTTACAAACAAATTGGTGTTTTTATTTTTTGGAATCTAAAAATTTGATAAATATATTACCATTTAAACTGATAAATTACTTTAGAATAACCTGGTATTATTAGTTATGAAAATTGATTAAGTTTTCGCAACCATCAAATTGCACCTAGAACGGAATGTGTTTCGAAACCATTTCTGCTAACACTTATGTCGATTAACATGAAGTAGATACAGAAATAATATATTGTAAGTTAATACAGGAGATACAAATCTGCGGTAACACAGGGGGTATTTCATAATCATATTACAACCGATGAGGTGATAAAGATACTTTTTTTTTCTGACGATCGAAGAGAACTCGGCACTGTTCCAGTGAGATATTGTACCTATGCCTCCAGAGGGGGTGTCCTCGGGAGTGAGGAATTAGATGAGAGGAAACACTGAGCGACCAGAACCAGGAGTGACGGCACAGCAATGATAGGATCCCTACTGTTTCCAGATTGAGACACCCCTAAAGTCGACGGGCAAACCGGGGACCTCTTCCCTCCACACAGGGTCCAACATCCCGCTTCGAAGGGGCGGTCCATTTACCCCGGCAACCAGCCGAAAGCCGAGGGACGGAGAAGGTTTCGCAGAGAGCATCGTTTTTCCATGCCAAGCCGCACCGAAACACCATCGCCGACACTCCTACCCAGGGTCTGTTTCAATGAAAAGATGCATGTAAGGAAATGGAGGGACACGAAATTTGGGAACTGAAAGACACCATCCAGTAGTTGCTTGACGACCCGGGAAAATAATCCATGTGTCAGAATGGGCGGTCGCCGGGAATCGAACCCGGGACATCCCGAATACAAGTCGCATGTGTCAGCACGTCGCCATCACGTAAGCATACAGCTACTTAGAAGTGATATGAATAAGGAATTTGATAACGTTGCGTGAACGAAGTCCTTTTCTACCTTGGTTCATCCTGAGGCTTTGCTTACTTTGTTTCCCACCCTTCGGTGCATCAAGCTTTTCTTTTTCTTTCTTTCGCGATGTATGCCCAACTGCTGGAAGTACGACCAGTCTGCGTTACCATAGCAACGGTAGAACATGTAGAAGATGCGTCCAGTAAGAGGATTAGCTGGGAACACAATAGGTGGAGTTGGTTTACAAAATGCTTTGTGTTCAGATATGCTCAACTAATTTTCAACGAGGAGCGCAGGAGGAAATTTTTTCCTCTTTTTTTGTCCCTCAATGTATGTAGAAAGGCAATGCACACTTAAAGAGGAACTACCTCTGTGTTTCATGCCGACGGAATTTATAGCACTGCGGGTTAATGGATCCTAAACATCAGACAAATCTTAACAAAGAATATCTCGGAAATGCTCAACGCCACACACATTTTTATTTAACGTAAATCGTATGCTTTAACGAAATTTATATTTTTTGTGTAGTAAGATTTTGTTTGTCTCTTACGGTTTGCCATTATACAAATGTCATTCGGAATAAAAAGGAGTTCTAAGGCTATCTCCAGAAAATTCAAGATATACATTTTGTCATAAAAATAACTTAAACATATGGAATGTTAATCAAAATCGTTTAGGGATATTTTTGAGAAGATAAAAAATATGTAAAGATTAGTTCGGGATGGGAAATTTTTTTGAAAGTCTTCGTGTTGCATACTTGGAAGATGCTGAACTTAAATACCAAGTTGGGCATTTATCCAACTTATTATTTTCGAGTAATCGGTTGATGCTGTTCACTCACATACGTGCACACAGACATTTGTCTAAAAATGCTGTTTTTTTTTGTAAGTTTAGAGAGTTTCGAAATATGTATTTCTGGTGAAACCTGGTATCAAATTTTGGGTAGAATACAATACTTACTAGTTTCTCTAACCACAAACATTACACATAAATCTATTATGTAGTATAGCACCCGTCTAAAAAGTGATTCTTATATCTAGGTTACGTTATTCATGGGGCAGTTTTGCCTATGGAATGTTTTGGAGTTTATAAATGCGTGTGTAGTTACATTAAACTTAAGGAAACAGCATTCAAATGCCTACTAGTGCTAACGGAATGCGTTCTTGGAAAATAAAAGAAGAATCGCAAAATTCCAAGCATGTCCGTCGAAGGATATACTTGGAAAAGTGCAAACATGCAACATCGAATGTTTCGAAAACTGCTTATGCTGCGAAAAAGTCCGATGTTTTACAGTCACAATGATTATAATTAATTTTCATATCTATTGTGTGCATTGTTCGTAAAAACACCTAGTTTATTGACTCCTCCATCATAAATGTTTTCTGTAAACGTTTTTCTTAACATTAAATAAGGAAATAAGCATTATAGGTGTGATTTTTTGAACAAAAAATAAAGATAAAGAACAATGATAGAGAAAGTAATGTTAATGTACCATATCAGATTTTTTTCTCCTACACTCCTTCGTTTTATTCCCGCTCGTATGTTATAACCAGGCTTAGGAATTCTTATGCAATTGACCTCAAGTTATCTACCATTAAATCACAGTCAGTATAAAGAACGTAAACAACAGTGGACCGATGTCACTGCTGGCAGGTAAACCTCGGTCTGGTGAGTGCTGTCTGCAAACGCTAACACTGTATATGAGGGATAGGGGTGGTTTGTTACCTGTGACGTCCTGTAACAGTTCCAATTTTATTTCCTTTGTCCTAGCTTTAATGCTAAGAAATTGCTATGCCTGGTTATAACCTAAAACATTCGGTTATTATTAACGCTTTCATTTCCTATATCCCACATAAAGATTGCTAGATAAGTCACTGACTATGGTTGGATTATAAAAGTACGCGGCAAAAATGTCTTTGTAATTGCCTCACAAATACAGCCCATAAATACCGATATTTTCACTTTAATTGCGCTTTTAAAGTTAAGTTTGATCTCATAAGATAATTATTTTTCGATCATCGGTCTCGAATTAATTACCGCGACAACAAACATTGGTTAAGCTGAATCAAGTTAATGGACAAGTATCAGCCCTCGTTTTATTGAGGATAGCTATTTTTTGTGTGGAACTTTGTTTTTATACCTTTAACGTCCATTAATCGGGGGTAGGTCACATCGACGATGAATAAATGAAATGGTGAAATAATGTTCACATGAGCCCGGGGCCCATTGAGCTTAAAGGTACCCGAAATTCATCTTTCGTGATAAGGGAAAACCCCGTAGAAACCTTATCCAGATAACTCACCCTAACCGAGATTCGAGTTCTGATCTTTTGAATGTAAGGCTACCCCCACACCACGGAGGTGAGCAATACAGCTGTTGATTGTTTTCACTGCATACTGTGGTTGTAAAACATTAATCTCATTCCAATGATGCAGAATTTGAAATCCTGAATACATAGGATAAATTTACTCTCCCTAGTTCCACTACACTTTGCTTTTTAGTCTTCCAAGTGGCTGTGCTAAAAACTGGGTTCGATTTTCCTTTGCCGTTCACTGACAAATAACACCGTAACGGGTGCAAGTTAACTCCTTCCTTCTAGCGCCAAACTTAGGAACTTAGAGTCTGCAGCTGCCGATATATCTTGCTGTTGTACCCAGCTGTGCTAAACGCGGTAGCTTGCCTGAAGGTATCGGTGGAAAGTAATTGTTTGCGGAAGAAAGAAAAACGTGTGACTTGCAAACCAAAGTTCCACAGGGTGCAGCCCAATCTCATTCAGAGGTACAGATTTGTTGCAAACTGGGTTCCTGGCTTGTGATACCAACTTAATCTATTTGCAGAGTAAGACTTTATATGGTTACTAGCAGAATCTAAAGCTCAGCATTACTGCGTTAATTGCGGACACTATTCCATTCATACGCCGCGTATTTGATATTGACCAGTAACGTTTAGCAATGCCTCTGATATCGACCAATCAGGGTAGTTTATCTTATAATATGCTTGCAAGGATACGATTTTATCAGATAAAACATCAGCTCCTTACTGAACTGCAATAGTATCAGTATGCAGTGATTAATAAGCTACGTCATTGACGCTAAAGAATTACAAAATCCTACTACCTCAACATTCACTTCAGCTTCCATCATCGAAAACCAGCAGATTTATTCAGTTTTCAACGTTGAAAATTATGGTAATTAATTGTTGTTTCACTCAAGCCGAGTGAAGGACAAGTTGGAAAGGTAGAATCAGACTAAACAGTTCAATGTCATAATCGGGATGTAAACCACGGATCTTACGATATCCGTTCGGTTGCTTTAACCAACTGAGCTACCATTACAACATGCCGACACAAAATTAAATTCCCCAAATGATTCGCAGTTTTCCGGTAAGTCACAAGGAGATTATTTCTGTACAAGGGTACGTAGCGAAACTTTAACATAGATCTGAAATGCACTTAAGAGAAACTTAAGAGAATGTGAATTGTTGCTTTTAGTAAACGTTAAGTGGGTAGTGAATATTTTACATCAAATACAAATTCAATACCAGTGCATAAAATTACTTTTGACCATATTTTGTGAAAAGTGAGAGTGCCTCTTTTTGGGTCTAGCCTTCTTTTGCAACCTGATAAATTCATGCTCGTGGATTCCATGCAATATTATTACTTTCTCTATTACGTATAGTAAGTATGGGGTTGTGTTCCACGCAAAAATAAAACAGAATTCAATTCGTAGAAAAACGTCCGTGTGTGTCTGTGAACAGTATAACTCAAAAAAGAAAAGTTGGATAAATACCAAACTTGGTATTTAAGTTCAGTATCCTCCAAAGACACGATATGAAAACTTTTAAGAAAATCCCTTCACCCTCAACTACCCTTTACATGAAACGTTTTTAGAATTTTTTTATTTTCTCAAAATGGCTCTAACAGTTTTGATTAAAATGCCATATATCAAAGATATTTACATGAAAAATAAAATGAATACTTTTGAATGTTCTGGGAATAGCCTGTGTAGTCCTCCATATTCCTAAATAATTTTGTATAATCTTGTATAACTGATAAACGTAAAGCGATAGAAGAAAACTTACTAAAGAAAAATATATATTGCTTTAAAACTCACAATTTTCTTCAAACAACTTTTTTATGGCAATAGCCGTTTCTGACATACCCGTTATTAATGGCTCGAATTGTTCATTACTCGGCCATTCTTTTTAAGTTCTCTCGACATTCAGTTGTTTCTCACGATTGCATAGAAACAGTATGGAAGTTTAAGGGTAGTATATAGCGTCGAGTTCTTGAACATCTGACTATCGCTGTACCGTTTGTATCTATAACGAAATGCGTAATGCAGCAAAATAAACCTTTTCGCAAACATTTATTTTGATTATGTATAATGAAGTAGATAGGAAAAAATCTGATGTGATACATTCCCATGATTGGTTGTTGACAGGAGTTCAACAGAAAGGCCTAATTCGAATGATTATTATCATTACTTTTTTCAGAAATGGCGTATGCCACAAAAAGCTTATTTGGAATAAATTACGTGTTTTAAAGAGATCTGCATTTTTTGTGTAGTACGTCTTCGTCAGTCGCTTTATGTTGACCAGTTGTACAAGATTATACAAAATTCCTTCCGAATGAAGAGGACTTCACAGGTTATTTCTGTATATTTTATTTGTTATGTAAATTTTTTTGAAAATCCTTGTATCGAATCTTCGGAAGGTACTGAACCTAAATCTCAAGTTTGGTATTTATCTGAATTTTCATTTTTTAGTTATGCTGTTCATAGATACACACACACGTGGAAAGTTTTCTAAAAATAAGTTTGTTTGGATTCAGGGGTCCTCAAAACATGTATTTTCGGTGAAATATCACCATCGAATTTGGGGTGGAGGATAACACTTTCTCTACCATGTACGTGGTAGAGAAAGTAATAAGCTTTCGTAAGAATAGTTTGCATATGTACTAATAAACGTTAGAGGGTAGAGAAAGTCATGTGAATGTAACGCATCATATTTTTATAAGTTGTTCTCGAACAACTAATATGTGCAACAGATGCCACTGATTACAGTGTTTTTATTTTATGTCTTTCAAAATATATCACCCTGTAATATTACAGAATAAAACCAAAAGCACTTATTATTTTTGTTATAATGCAACCGTTTTCTCGCGCTTATCCTGGTTAAGAAGATTTTCCTGATCCTCAAGTGTGAATAAATAAATTAAATTAATTCCTCTCGAACATAGGATTAGGTATATGGGTGAGTGTGAGCTCTGTAAGAAGGGGAAAGAAAGAACAGAATGTGAAGAGGGCACGAAGAGAAGGTGGTAAAAGAGAACCATGATACGGTAAAAGCGCTGGTGGAGTAATGGCGGCGGTTCATTGTATAAGGAACGGAGGCGGTTGTTTTGGAATTCAACTGGCGTTCCATATAGTACCGCTGTCAATATGACGGCTGTTCCCTCAGAGACAATGCTTCTGTCCATCACTTCACCAATACTACATCGATCCACACATTTCGCTCTGGCGTTAAACAGCGGCCATCACCTCTCCAGCATGTCCACTCCTAACAAGAACTCAGCACTTCCATTTGTTGAAATATCTTTCAAAAGTCGCCTCTTACTCTGGGCTAACAACAGGAAGTGCTAAAAGAAAAATACGACCTGTAACAGTTTGAAAACTTTCTTTGTAGGCTGTTCGTGTCTTCTCTTTGCATTAATTATGGTGAGTGTTTATCTAGAAAGGGGAATTCGCAATGCAACATCGGGAACAATACTTAGTTTTATGTATCATACTATGTATACGTACGTTAGCATTAATTTTATAGAAAATAAGGTCACACATTTTAAAACAATTACATAACTGAATCACCAAATTAAACTTGCATGGAAAACTTAAGATACAATACGAACATTTCGTCACTGGCTAATGCTATGAAGAATTATTGCACATTTTAATGAGCTCTATATTTTTCCTGTTGTCAATTTTTGTCTATTTATTAGATTTTCACAGTAACATGAAATCCATGTAAGAGGGACGAGGATTTTAAAGACTGATGCACATGCATTTAAGATATGAAATTTATCCACCAGAGCAATACATTAACATATTCTTTGTATTTCATTTATATGCGGCCTTTATTATCTAAGGCCATACCGACGGCTTTGACTTTGGAACAAATGATCATTGGCAATGATGTTCACTCGTTTAATATTCTGTTATTCGTTTACTATTATTTTATAAACATTACACACACATGCGAGGACGCGCACACACATACACGCGCGCGTGAATTTTTTTCTAAAAACGCCTTCAAAACATGTATTTCTAGTGAAATCTCGGTATAGAATTCGTGGATCGAATTCAATACTTCCTCTACCTACTAGGTACGTAGTAGAGAAATTAAAAATGTATGTATACCCGGTCTTGAACAGCTACCACTCTTGCCATTATATCAGGGATTTTAAATTATAATTGAAAGTTTGAATGTATTCCAATTTTGTGAACTGTTTTTAAAAAAGTATGGCCATTCTATCATAGACTGTAAAAACATTTTCCAACGTCCCAAACCTTTTCCTGAAAGTTACAATCAACGCCTGGAAGACAGATCATCTCTGGCGCTTGATAAAAGTGTAATTTTTATTCAATGTAGGTATTTTGGTTGAAATAACAATCAATGCACATTAGCATTCAGCGTTTTTGCATAAAGATTGGGTCAGAAACAACCACTGCTTTTGAAATCTGGTGTTGTACATCGGTGGGCTGATCGGATGTTAGTGACCGATTATAATTGGGAAACACTCCATCAACCAGCCTACTGTCCGAATAAGCGCACACGTCTGATGACCTTTTCTACAAATTGAAATATCCATTACATGAAGTTGCCGGAATAATCTGGAGCTCCTAGTATTAAAGGAATTAATCAATTACCGAAGCCGCCAATTATAATAGGTATAACTATAAAAAAATCATAATGAAAGCGTGAGCAGTTACAATGACATTATAAATTTGATCATCTCCAATTAAAGATCCAGGTTGTCTTAATTCGGTTCGAATTAAAATTCTTAAAGATGTTCAATTTTTTTGTTTTTTTTATTTAGGTTTAAACATTTTATTTTAAGGGCTTAAATAAGTAAATAATTCTGGTACTGGATACATCCAAGAGTTAAGTTTTAAAATAGAAAATAATGGCCCCTAACGCTTATTAAAAAGTTATTAAACTCCAAGGGAGATCGTTTAAGAATGAAGCTGATGCACTAGTCGGCCACGATATGAGTGCGTTCGGCGGGAAGAGGAACTAAACAGTTACGGAACAAGTGGGTGGGGCATCAGAAGGATAGTCAGGCAAGGAAAACATCCGCAGTTCCGAGTTGCATTTATTATTTATCAGGCCTACAATGTATTACTGTTTTCATGGTGCGACTGTATATTCCCCTATCACCTTGCCCCTCACTCCCTCTGGTCCTTAGCCTTGCTTTGTCAACAAAAACAATGGCGCCTTCTCCAAGCGCATTCATATCGTGACCGATCAGTACTAGAATGTAGTAACAAAACGCGTGACAATTAATGAATTCTGTATCCTATCTGAGCTAGACCTATGGTGATTTTATTTTCCTTTTTTTTCTCGAGATTTTCGTTTAATTTTGAATGAACACGCCGAAATATTCCCAGGACTGTTATTCCTAAGCTTCCTTTCATTACTTCCATTTGTATGAGGTCCTTAAGAGTATCGTATTTTTATCTGCAAGATTTGGGCTTGCGAGAGTTGAAAATTTGTAACTTTTCGCCGCCAGACGCTAGCCTGCGTAAGTCAATTGAAATTTAAAAGGTTATTCAAGTGTACAATAATCAATATTTATGATCTCTAAAATATGCAAACGACCCCACTTGCGGACCAATTTCTATTCATGCCGCGTTTATGGCCCTGTAAATGGAACACTTTACGTGAAAGGGAAGTTAGAAACAGTGGGCAAGGTAAGACCGTCCGTGGTCTAAGGAGAACCAGGATCAGCGCTGGCAAATTTGTAGAGGGATTTGGCGAACATTGTGGAAAAACCGCGCAACCATCCCTTTGGGTTTTGCGAGACGACGTTCATCGTGTTATGAACACGTGAAGGCATCTCATATCTTCTAGTACGCGAGTTCATAGAGATAGCTGATGCAGCTTGCTCCTTCATTTTCGGAGAGTAACGCATGAAGGGAACTGACATTTATAGGATTGGGTGTGCACAACCTCTGCAAACATACATACTTTGAATAGAATTGTAAGAGAAGATTGCCTAGGGCGTAGGAAACAAAAGGTGTAATCATCTTTCTATTATATTTATTTTGAAAAAAAAAATTCTGCTTTCTCATTTTGCCGTAAAGGCAGTGCACAACAAACAACCAAATATATCAAACGAGAAAACAGGTACAAACATAAACATGTAAAACGTAATAAAATGCATCAAAACAGTATAAGGTACAGCAGCATAATTATAAAGAAATTCTGATGTGTTACATTCACATGACTTTCTCTATCCTGTAGCGCTTAGTAGTGGATATATAAATTATTCCTGTGAAAGTTTATTTTCCTGAGATAAAACTTTCCGGAAATAGCTGCATTATACATTTCGTAATAGATATAAAGGGAACAGCCATAGTCAAATTTTTAAGAACTAGACGCTATGCCCTAGCCTTAAAATTTCACACTGTTTCCATGTAATCGGCAAAACAACTGAATGTTGATAGGACTTTAAGAAAACGGTCAAGAAATGAACAATTTGAACCTTTTATAACGGATACCTCAGAAATGGATAATGCTACAGAAAAGTTATTTGAAATAAATTGTGTGTTTTAAAGAGAGATACATTTTCTTGTGTAGTACGTTTTCATCTATCGCTTAACGTTTACCGATTATGCAACATTATACAAAATGTCTTCCAAATGAAGTGGACTTCATAGGCTATTGCCAGAGAAGTCAAAATATAAATGTTACTTGTAATGTAAATATCTCTAATATACGGAATTTTAATCAAAATCGTTAGAGCCATTTTTTTTTTAGAAAAACGAAGTTTCGAAAAATCTTCCATGTGAAGGGTAGTCTAGGGTGGGGGGTTTTCTTGAAAATCCTCGTGTCATAACTTTGGAAGGTACTGAACCTAAATACCAAGTTCGGTATTTATCCGGCTTTTCGTTTTTGAGTTATGCTGTTCACAGACACACACACGAATCATTTTATAAAAATGCTTTTTTACTTACTCTGCTACGTAGAGTAAGTAGGGTAAGTATTGCATTCCACCAAAAAATTCGATATTGAGATTTCACCAGAAATACATGTTTTGAGGTCTTCTGAATCCAAGAAAAGTATTTTTAGAAAAAGGTCTGTGAGTGGATGTGTGTCTGTGTCTGTGAGCAGCATAACTCAAAAACGAAATGCCATATAAATAGTGAACTATTTAGGTTCAGTATATCTCAAAGATGAGACACGAAAATTTACAAGAAAAATCCCCCACCCCAGACTACCCTTTACATGGAACAGTTTACGAAAATTTTGATTTTCTCAAAAATGGCTCTAACGATTTTGATTAAAATATCACATATTTAAAATATTTTCATGACAAATAAAATGTATATCTTGAAATTTCTGGGAATGTCCCCAAAAGTCCTCTTCTTTCTGAATGGATTTTCCATAACTGTTAAACCGTTAGAGATAGACTATATTTTTCTATACAAAAAATGTGGATCTCGTTAAAACACACAACTTACGTCACATACATTTTTGTGGAGTGAACCATTTCCGAGATATTCCTTGTTATTTGTATGAATTTTCCAATACATATACTTATTCTCTAATGGGAATTCGATATTCGTTTTTTATGTCCTGGACATGCAAAGAGAATGGAATGCGCCACATAGCAACCAGCTCTTAAAATATTTGACTATCGCTTAAAGCCTGCCATATTTCCCTTGCACCTACAAGAAAATTAGCAATAAGATTAACATCTCGATATCTCAATTAACATGAAGTAGATGGAGAATAAGCGTTTGTAAAAATAGTTTGCACAAGAGTACAGAAAGGCTGCGAGTGTAACACATCAAACCTTTTTGGATTCAGAGAGCCTCAAAACATGTATTTTTGGGCAATCTCGGTATCGAATTTTGAGTGGAAATCTCTGTTCATAATAGAGAAAGCAAAAAAAGTATTATTCACAAAATCAAAATTGAAAAGGCAGTTAAAAGTGCACAATATATAGATAATTTTTAAAAACTGAAACGGATCGTTTAATGCCCAAGAGTGAAACATTCTTAATTAGCTGGCTGCCTAGGCCGAATCTCTTACAGAAGTTGACGAAGAACTTAGGGATAGTGTCTCTTGCTCTGACCATTAGGCCTACAACAGAGAGAGCAAGTCGTGTATTCTACCTAAACATTCGATATCGTTTTTTCACCAGAAATGCAGTTTTGCAAGCTAATTTCATACCTACTTAATATGACAATATATTAAGTTTCTCCCTACCGTTAGCCTACAAAAATGCAAAATTGTTAGTTTATTTTACCTTCTCAAAGCTGTCCCCAGATATATTTATTAAAATGTCACATTTCTGAAAGATTCAATTAATAAAATCCATGTTGGTTTGCTTTTTTTCTTGCAGATAACCAATGCGTACTGAATTTTCTATAACCGGAAAACTATAACAGAAAAGCTTTATTAAAAGAAAAATGTAGAGCTTATGAACACATACAAGTCTTATGTACCATTGGCTTTTTCGAAACATTCGTTGCAAGGCTTTCTATGCTTTGTTTACTTTGGCGAAAATCTTCTACTATAACATGAACTTGTTAGACCACATTTTTACGATATGTACCGAGCAGGATAGCTAAGGCAATATCTGTGGCCCCATTCGGGAGGTCCCGGTTCAAACCCCCGGGGTCGACCCATCTGACCGAAGGTTTTATCGCGGTTTTCCTCGGTCGCTAGGCGAATGTTGGTTTGGATAGTTTGATCTGTGAATTTTCCCTTCATCCCTTTCATCACTACACGTCATTTCCTTCCTCACCGTCATACCAGGCATTGGGCTGATAGGCATTATAGGCCTTTGGGGAGTAAGTCCTATAAAGTGGGAGATAATCCATTAAAGAAGAAGAAGATTTAACGTTACGAATGAACTGCTTATATGAAGAGACAGTGCGAAGGTTACATATTAGACCGCATTTGTTCTTCAAACTAATAATTTAAACTAAAAGCTACTTTTGTTTGAACTCTATTTAATATCTAATTTTTATAACACTTAAAGATATCAGATAACAAAGTATTTCTCTCTGTTTCTCATAACTCCGTTTAAGGCAGCCCGAGAATGAGATTTTGACCAAAATCGACAGAGTTGTCCAATTTCAGATTTAACTTATAAATGCACATAAGACTAATCACATGTTCATTATGACGCTTTTTTTATTTCGGCATTCTGAAAATTTAAATTTGTACGAATAATGTTCAAATGGTCAGGGAGTACACATGTCTTTCGTTGAGTTTTTGCCAACATGCGCTTGTCCAACTGAAATGAACATATATATGTGTGCGCGCGCGCTTGATCTTGAAACGTCTGTTTGGTGAAATCACATATCAAACAAAGTTATTACATAAATAATTTGTGCATGGGTCACTGACCGTATATATATATATATATATATATATATTTAAGATACAAGTTAAAGACGACAAATCAAAGAAACAAAAGAAAAAAGAAAACAAAGAATAAATAGGGATAAATTGCCTCTAACTGAACAAATCTTATTTGCTTCGTGCACTTTAGCCAGAAACTGCCCATGTTTTGCCAGTTGATCCCAACATGCCCAACTTCTTCTACTAGGGTTTAAAATTCTCATATCGCACAGAATATTCACCGTTGTTATAGTATCTTAATATTGCGATTCAGAAGACCTGACGGAAAAATGCATTTGTCGTGATTACCATTTATAAAGTGCTCACTCTATCTTCCTCCATTACTTACGAGACCACTGCAGCTATGCTCTCTAATGCGCGCATGGAGAAAGATAAAATGTCTGTATTGTATACTGATGATATAGATTTATTTCAACAAAAACATTAGGCGTTATTAATGTCAAGTTTATCAGGTTATGGTAAGAATTAGTACATCATTATGCTATCACTTTTGTTTATGCCTTATTAATCTGCATGCGACATTCCACGCTTGTGGCTAAAACTATATCCTTTCTCAGGGACCGTTTGATTTCGTAATTACTTTGACTTGGGCATGTTTTCTAAGCGGAACATTTACTTGGAGCGTTATAGAATACTGATGCAGACAATATAATAAATAATTATCATGTGTTAGTGTGTTTTAAATATTGTGTTGTACGCATTGACATTACAGGTTCATAAGTAGGTGATGACACAACATTTGATCAGAATGTTTTCAAAGCAAGGTTTTCCTTTACAAAAATCTCCCAAATTTGGAACAGAGCATTTGCTAATGTGCCACTGAACAACGTTTAGCTCAGAATGAAAATTAAGCATTCACACAGTGTAAAGCATGAACTTCGCATTAAGTTGTCATTCACAAAGACACGTGGGAAATTAAACAGCAGTCAATCGCGAGAGAGAGAGAGAGAGAGAGAGAGTGAAACAGTTGAACTAATGCGGTAGTCTGCGAAGCGACACCACCAATACACACGACAAAAGAGATTATGCACATGCTTCAAAATGAACAAAAGCTAACTACCCAGCTAAATGATGTTAAACTCGCAAAATACATTACCTAACATCACAATTTGCTTTGTTGCGAGTTTTATAGATATCCCTGTAATTCCTTGTCGGTGATATTATACAGAAAGGCAGTTAGTGAATCGATACATGCCGACGGAAAATATGACGTGAGATTGAAGAACAATGACGTGGTGAAAATCGCTCTCTGATTGGTTGGTTTGACGTAGAATGCACTTCAAAGCTTGAAGCTTACAAGCTCCTAAATTGACGTTTAATTTAATATACACTGGTGAGCAAAACCTAAGGACGAGATGGGTAAAGTAACGTAATAATTGAACTACTTGGTGGAAGTAGATGAAGGTGCGGAGGATGTTGCCAGAGGTCTTTCACACGTACACAGAAAGCTGGACGTCACATGGCGTGAGTGTAGCGAGCCTAATGGGTCTGGTCCCGCAACACGGGGCAGTTGACGAAACAGGACAAGACGGGGTGTGGCAATTAGCGAGCTGTTACGGTGCACTGTAGTGGTGTTCTTCATTGCAACATGACCCGTAGACACCATTTGGATGACTTCGCACGGGGAAGAATCATCGGGAAACTGGAAGAAGGGCGAAGTGTGACGAGTGTTGCTCAGGAGTTTGGAATTGCTCACAGCATTGTTTCGCATGCATGGGGAACCTTCCAAACAACAGGCACTGCTGTCCCAAAGAGAGATGGTGGTCGACCACGCTCAACTACAGCAGCAGATGACCACTACATTGTGTAACAGGCAAGAAGGGATCCACGCCAAACAGTGGGTGCAATTGCAACCACATTTAACAGGACAGCTAGGCTCGCAATCTCACGATACACAGAGGTGGTCTCTTTTCCCGACGGCCAGTACGTTGTGTTCATTTGACATCCGCACATCGGCGGCACCGTTTGCGATGGTCCCAAGAACATCAAAATTGGATCAACGAGGAATGGGGTCGCGTGCTCTTCTCGGACGAGAGCAGATTCAGTCTAAGTAGTGATTCTCGACATACCCTTATCTGGCGAGATGTGGGAACACGTAATGAACCCAGGAACGACCTTAAACATGATAGTTTAGGTGGTCCGGGTATTATGGTTTGGGGAGGCATAATGTTGCATGGGCGCTCCGACCTCCAATTTTTTTTAACACGGTACACTCACTGGTCAACGTTATTGTGATATTGTACTCCTTCCCCATGTGCGTTTTTTCAGGGGTGCAGTCGGCCCTGACTTTATTTTTATGGATGACAATGCGTGACCGCATCGAACAGCGCAGGTGGAGGATCTCTTGGAACGAGAGGTATTCGGCGAATGGACTGTCCTGCCCGTTCCCCCGATTTAAATCCCATCGAACACGTGTGGGATGCTTTGCGGAGACGCATTGCAGCACATCCACATGCACCAACGACCATCCAACAGTCGACAGCGCTGGTGGAGGAATGGAACGCTATTAGCATATATAGAGGTATTCTGGCTCACTTTTTGAATTTATATGGGGAAGATAGGGAAAACGTGGACAGATGATAGGTAGACAGATTCGGTAGGAGGGGGAATATGGACTTATATAGAGAAGAGAAGGGAATACGAGGAGAGGTACTAGACTAGACAGGGCTTGAGCGGTAGAATATGACTTTTATATGGGAGTGCTAGCAAACCGAGGAGAGGTATTAGGCTAGGAGGGTTTGAATGGTAGAGTATGCGTTTATATGGGAGAGATAGGTAATACGAGGGCCGATGCTAGACTAGACAGAGGCTGAAGTAGGGGAATGCGCCTTATATGAGAGAGGTAGGGAATACGAGGAGAAGTGCTAGGCTAGACAGAGTTTGAGTTGTGGAATATGGGTTTTAATTGGGAGAGCTAGCAAATCGAGGAGCGGTATTAGGCTAGGAGGGTTTGAATTGTAGAGTATACGTTTATATGAAGAGACGAGGAAAACGAGGGTAGATGCTAGGTTGAGAAGCCTACAAGGAGGAAAATGCGTTTATATGGAGAAGATAGGAAAATGCGTTTATGTGGGTGAGATAGGGAAAACGAGATGAGATCCGAGGTAGAGCAGGTACTGAAGGAGGGGGTAATGTCCTTTATATGATAGAGGTAAGGAATTCAGGAGAGGTAGTAGGTTAGACAGAGGTCGAGGAGTACGGTATTCGTTTATGTGTGGAGGATATGGAAAACGGAGAGAGATCCTATTCTAGGAGAGATGAAGGAGGTCAACGCGCTTTATATGAGAGAGATAGGGAATACGAGGGGAGATGCTAATCTAGACAGGGGTTGAGGAGTAGAGTGTGCGTTTATATGGGAAAATATAGGAAAACGCGAAGAGAGGCTAGGAAGGTTAGTGTTGATATACGTGTAATGTTAGTCCATGCATTACATCATTTAGACTCATTGGCTTCAAGATTTAAACGCTAACTAAGGCTATATTGCGTTCTAACGTCCCGGTATCGCGCCTCTAAAGGCCTGGACGCAGACCCTTAATTGCAGTACCCCGTCACGTGTATTTTGATTGATTAATGTAATTAAACGCTGGTCGTGGATCGATGAATACAATTATTCCAATAAGCTGTGGCGTTGAATTTTTCAGTTGACTCTATGTTAAAAGAAGTATTTCTTTATTGTTACAGTATAAAGAGTAATTCGAATAGTATCGTATGTAAGGTAAACCGGTTAGTATCACAAGTGTTCATGGTAATTCAGAGCAACGATTCGTACCAGAGCTATTTAAGGTAATTTTCATATGATTCGGGTAGTATGTCGGTTATTTAACTCATTTTAACAGGTGATTCACATAGTGTCACAGGTATTCATGGTAATATAGAGAGTAATTAGAAACATTTCTCATCCAACGCTATATCATTTTTATATACCTTTTTTCCAAATCTTACAAACTTTCTATATTTTAAACAGTTACTGTGCGAGACGCAGTGGGATAAACTGCATATTGGTTTACAGTAAAGGTATATAGAAGTAATCTAAACTAACCCCACACCGAACGCCCTAACCTATCTCTACCTTGACTTCTCATTGTCTAGTCAATTCCATCATAATCTAACCTAACCAACGTAACAAGACGTAACGTACCCAGTAAACGTAACCGCACAACAAGGCGTAACGTAACCAACAAATGTAACCACGTAACACAACGTAACATAAGTACGTAACCGCGTGACAAGACGTAACACCGTGTAACATAACCACGTAACAAGACGTCACACTACTTAACATTGCCACGTAACCACGTGACAAGACGTAACGCCACGTATCATAACCACGTGACAAGACGTAACCACCACAACAGCGCGTAACATAAGGACGTAGCACCACATAACTTAAGCACGTAACCAAGTAACAAGACGTAACAAGACGTAGCAACCACGTAACCACGTATTATAACCACGTAAAATGACGTAACACCCGTGACATGACGTAACCCATACCTTTATTTTAGTTCGTTGTAGGCGCCTCTCTCCTTTATCTAAGCTTGAGAGTAGCACTAGGATTGCTCCTAATTGGAGGGTTAACGCCTCCCCTTCCATCTTCTTATTCTTATTTATTCATCAGGTGTCTTCTAGGTGTATACACCTCACATGGGTAAACTTCCAATGTTTTTAAATTGTAGACTCACGGAGAAAATCTTCATCTTCGGCTTACATTCTCTTAAGCACTATTTGTAATACTGTAATGCCCATATGCATATGTTGTTGCCATCCTCGGCAATAACTCTTTTATCGTCTTATGGAGTCAATGTAATTTTATTCACTTGCACTGTGGCAAGAGCATGCTGTTGTGACAGGTTCTTATTATTTCTCTGATTTTAAGACAGTCAGTATAGCTCTCGAATGTGACGTACTGCTTGGTAGCACTACGTTTTATGCCTTTAACCTTTTTTATCATTGAGCTGTGGATATATAGTGAATACATCGTAGGTCGTAGTCCGACAAAGCGCTGGATGATTTTACCATTAGCCTCATCTTTAAATTTCCCATGCACGTTCTTGTTTAGAGCTGAATAGCATATATGGCTTGTGAATAATCAGTTGTATCTAGGTGCTCAAGAAAACGTAGCTTGTCCTGGTACACATCTTCAGTTCTCACTTAATGAATGAATGAATCAGTGTCCATATACATAAGCTTCAGGTTTTCAGCTCCATAATACGGTAACAACACATCATAGTGATAGTGGTACATTAATGGCTTGGAGATGTCCAACACACTCATTCCAACGGTTATGGGCTTGTTGCACACATTCTGTCGGGAGGCCACATGCACAGCAGCTAGGTTGGTAGCACATATTGTGCGATCGATAAACGTAGGCGCGGCAATTAACTTTTCCAGAGTCTTCTCGTTTGTCACCAACGGTATATCCACACGATTATGCAGGTTCTCCACAGATTTTCCGAACATAGCATTGTTAAACAGTTTGTAGAGATCCTTCTCAAAATCATTTGCAGCCTGTTGTCGTAGTCTGTTCTTAAATTCCACATACGGTTTTAACCACTGCGACTGTCGGAATTATAGCACACGATGGATATTTGTTAGCCGTAGACCATGATTAAGAGCTTGCTTCAAAGTCATGTAATGTGCTACATACTTCTTTCGAGCTCCAAGATGGGGTATCAGTTTCTTTGTAGTCGAGTCCTTAGACTTCATACACTCGAGCAGGAAAGGTAGATCGTTGTATAGATCGTGAAGTTCCGCAGGACACCCGATGTTAAATTCTAATATGTATCCATGAGGATCATTTTCTTGTAGTCTTTCTAAGTCGATTTTTTTCTGGTGACATCCACTCATATCCACCACAAGAGAGGGCGTGGCACATTGCTCAACCATATTGGTTATTGGTGTCCTTATATGTAATAAATTGGATTGGTCTCGACGGATCATATTTATCCATGTAGGCATTGTTTGCTTCGGCATACCTTGGGAAACTTGACATAAACCTCCTCTTATGCCGGATTCCACCAAGAGTAATTGGTCATAATCCTGTAACAATTCCAGCAGAATTCTAGTATACAACAACATGGCGTCCCATGTAAGTCCTGGAGAGTTGAAATAATGTGCAGGGTCGACTTTGTGTGACTTGAGGCTTTGATCTCTAAATGTCTCAAAGACATCAGCTAGAAGAAGTACATCAAAGATTAAGTAGAGGTCGCTGTACTCGCCCAGGTTTCTTATATTAAACAGCTCCCATACATTTCTAGCATGATTGTAGTCAGCATCACTAATTTATTTTTCATTTAATCTATTGTAGGAGTCCTTAGGAGGCAAGCAGATTTCGTTCAAAACACCCCATGACGTGACGTAATCATAGGGAAATACACCCTTATGAGCCATCAACTTCAGCTTGTCTTCTTCGAAGTGTTTCAGGGTACGATGTTAGATTTTTCACCAGGTTATCCAAGCTTGTACTGAGGAACCGAAAGCTATCCACAAACCGAAGCTTTATATCTCCTATATACTTGGAGAATGATATATAGCTTTCTTCAGAGCTAGGAATTACTTCCACCCGCTTACTTGTACATCCCAACTCCTTAACAATGAAATGTGAGTCATATCCACTGAGGTTGTGCATGAAGACTGGAAATATATTTAGGTGTTTTGCAGGCTAAATTACATTCATTATGTAGACTTCCACGATATTCATCTCTGATGTGATCATGAACGCGTAATTCTCTTCAGTAAAAGCTTTTCCACACAAGTAGCATACTGTAGAGAAGCTTAAATCAATCTGCTGTTGATCTGTAACTTTCAGAGGCATGACAGATTTGTATATATTATTAATTTGCTTTACAAGGAACGACAGATATTTCATAAACTTCTGAGCAGCATCAACACCACGATATACATAGGGATTCTTAGGAAGACCAATTTCCAGATGTTCAACGTCGGATGACGGTTTAACGTAAACACAGAAACTCATGGGTACATGTTGCTGCTAAGGAGTTATATATGAAGTTTCAGGATCGGGTATACACGTATGACATGAGGCGAGAATGCTTTCAATGTCTGCGTAGATGACGTAAGGTAGTTTCAACATCCTTTCAAAATTTTTAAACTGTACAATTCATTTCTCCTTGGTAGGCATAACTACCCTTGCAACACCATGTTGATTACAGATGGATGCATGCTCTTGTAGTTTTTCCAGTCCACTTCGTCCATGGCGACCATCAAAATGTGTAAAACAACGCTTATAAGTATAAACACGTTCCTTAATTTAGTTTTCTGACGTCGAATAAGTTTTTCAAATTCTTTATATAAACATAGTGATGTTTTCCACTACTGTCGCTCAATAGTAGGAGGTCACAATGTTCAGGTAGTTCAGTCTCAGCGACCTTTATTGGATACACTTCGTGCTTCTCATCCAACCCGAAGACGTTGATAGTCATAGTGTTAAGCTTCTCAAACATAGATATTTGAGAAAGGGGAGTTGGATAAGAAACACAACTGAAGTCATATTTATTTTGAAGTTGCTTGTATTTGCTCATCCGTAGAGCATTCTTCTCAACGAATACATAAATCAAGCTCATCAGTATAATTCTGGATGTTAATGCAGGCTTTTCTTGCTTCAGCAATGGAGGCAGGGGTATGTAGCTACTTCCTCGTAACGGATTGTACTTGTTAATATGAACGCGAACTCCTTCTATAGCAAGCAGAGCCCAGTTGCTGCCCTTAAGTTGTGATTCCTCCATTTCAGTAACCAACTTCTTCATTTTCGTTTCCAGCATAGAGTCCAGATCCGTTTCTAGGAAAACAGCTTGATTCCGGGTTTTAAGTGTTTTGTCGCAGATTTCTCCGATACAGTTAACAAATCTCACTCAGCCAGCAGATTAATTTTCACACTCTTGTGAATACCAAGCTCTTTATGCACAGCCTGGATTATCCGCTGTTTTGCCTCAAGCAGGTACATATTCAGATCCTTAGTTGATTCACAGCGTATAAAATATTATTTCAAGCGTCCATCGAATGAAGTTTCATATTCTTTCATGTCACAGTCATCCATTGTAGATAATAGCTCTTATTTAGTAGGTTGTAATCTACGTTTCTTCTCAAGCCTGTTTAGTTTGCACGCATATTCGTGTCGCCGGCCCATGTAACTGACTTTGAAGATTACATTACAATATTTACATTTGAAGAGCTTCTTACAACGTAGCTCATGCCTTGTTTTATCGTACCTACGTAAAAAATGTCTTTCCACATTTATCACAAGAATATCTTAATGTACTAGTCCTTATATGAGGACTTATTCATCTTTACTTTGATGTAATAACGTATTAATCCTTCTTCAAGGAAATGTACGCCTCCTCACCTTGATAAGACTTTAGAAAGCCGATTATTTTCTGAGAGAACAACGATGTTGACACCTCGGAGATAATCAGCAGAATGAAGTCCAATGCCCGAGATCACCCTATTTATAGAGGAGGCACGAACCGTTTTTAGATCAATTATATAACGTATTAATCCTTCTTATTTCTGTGTTATTAAACCTCCACGCTCTGCGATAGGTAAGGCGAAGAACACGCTTCAAAAGACCCCAGAAAACCATACAAAATACGCCGAAGATTTTCTTTGGCGCTCTGTGTACCAAAAGTTTCCCTAGAAGATGAGCTAATGTTTGTCATTCTACTAAGTGTTTAGAGGTTATGATTATTATTTCTGCGAGGTAGTGCAGAATTCACAGTACAAAATGGTAGATGTAGCACCATTATTATAAATATATTTAAAATATAAGTGTTGTGACTACAATGATAAAAATATATATTCAAATTAAAGAGGATATTCTAGTTATAAGACTGTGCTAAAACCTAAAAATGTCATTTTTGGCAACTTTCGCCACTTAGTTTGCTGATCTAAAACATTATGTAGTGAGAAAATGTATCAGGATCGAAAAACATCATTGTTATCATTTTTAGAGATTTTTGTGTGTCTCATAATGCCCTGTTGAGCGTAAACCTATAGCTGTATTACTTGCGAAATATCTTTCCTTTCTTATTTTGTTTACTTCGTATAGTTAAGTAGGGGAAGTATTGTATTCCACCTAAAAATTCAATGTCGAGATTTCACCGTAAGTATATGCTTTGAAGCCTCCTCAAACCCTTCCAAAAAAAAAGTAGAAAAAAGGTCCATGTGTGATTGTGCGTGCCTGTGAACAGCATAACTCAAAAACTAAAATTTGAATAAATACCACACTTTATATTTAAGATCAGTACCTCTCAAAGATGCAACACGAAGATTTAAAGAAAGTCCCTCATGCCAATCTGCTCTTTACATGGAGGATTTTTCGAATTTTTTTATTTTCTAAAAAAATGGCTCTGACGATTTTGATTAAAGATATTTACGGAGAAACAAAATGTATATCTTGAATTTTCTGGGAATAGCTGTGAAATCTTCTTCATTCGGAAGACATTTTGTAGATGTATAACTGGTAAACTTAGGCGATAGACGAAAACGTACTACACAAAACATGTAGATCTTTTTAAAACACACAATTTATTTCAAATAACTTTTTTTGTGGCATCAGCCATTTCCAAGATATTCGTTATTAATGGATCGAATTGTTCAATACTTAGCCATTCTTTTAACCTGTCGATTTTCAGCTGTTTCTCGCGTTGTCAGGAAAGAGCATGGCATTTGACGTTCACTATTCTCTCTGTATCTATAACGAAATATTTTATGCAGCTATTTCCGGAAATTATTTAGATTAAAATGAAATAGAAAAATAAACTTTCTAAGAATAATTTGTGTTCCTATTAAAAAGCGTAAGAGGATAGAGAAAGTTATGTGAATTAAACACATCGGAATCTTTATGATATGCTATTTCACGGTCTAATACTTTCTGTAACCTATAGCCATACATTTCATCTCTAAAGGCGACAAAATATTTGTTTTTAAAGCTTTATGATTTAACTTATAGTAATCTTTTTTTTTTCAAAACTACGGCAGCAGCAGCTGAATATATAATGAAATATCACGTTTAAATCATATTTTAGCTCTCTTTTTTCCCTAAGGCAATAGAGAGACGCACCGAATGTTATAAAATTACTGCTTGTTACTCCGTTTCATTATTTCTGCGGTGCAGATTTACTTGTTTCTTTGTTTCCCTCACGCCTGTGCTCGGTGCAGTAATTTTATAATACATTTCCCTTAACGCACGTTTTCCCACTTTGCAGCGGGCGGGTTAACCCAGTGTTACATTGCAGGCATTATGGAAATTTTCCCTCTCTCTCACTTGCTGGGATCTGCACAATATCTAGTACTCTTAAAGAACAAAAAACTCAAAATAGCGCAATTTCCTACCACAGCTATGCTGATACCGCTTTTCTAAGCTAATATGAGGGTTAAACGAACAAAATTAATAAAAGTTTACAGAGACAAGGTTATTAAATAGTGCAAAGAAATATGCTATTACTAAGTTTAGGATTCCGCTTAAATATTACTGTTAATGCTTAAAAAGAAAGCATGGTGGTGATATTTGAAAATTAGATTCAAATAGCGCTTAGGGCGCTTCTTTTTTTTTGTAGAGGATTCACTGTCCAAGTGTCTTTTTAGTTCCTCTGCTACTTGACTACAGTGAGTAGAAGTAGTATTGTATTCCACTAAAAAATTGAATATAGAGATTTCGCTAGTAATGCACGTTTTGAGGTCCCCTAAAACACTATTTTTATTTTTTCTACTCCCTACCTATAGTAAGCATTGAAAGGATTGCATTGCCCCAAAGAATTCGATACCGAGATTTTACCAGATGTACACATTTTGAGACTCCCTTAATCCCCCCCCAAAATATTTTTAGAAAAAAGTCTGTGCGTGTGTATGTCGTGTATCTGTAAACAACATAACTAAGACAGTAAGTCGGTGGTTAATTAAGAAGCTTGGTATTTAAGTTCAGCATCTTCTAAGGATGTGAGAAACTACTTTTACATGGAAAAATGTTCGTTATTTTTTAGTTTCTCAAAAGTAGTTCTAATGCTTTTAATTAAAATACTGTATGTTTAAGATATTTACATGGCGATTATAATAGATATCTTGAATTTTCTGATAATAGCCTGTGTAATTCTCTTCATTCTGAAAAAAAGTAAGATATAGACAAAATATTACTACACAAACATGCAGGTTTCATAGAACACATATTTGATGCTAACAATTTTATTACGCCATAAACTATTTATGACATATTCTTTGTTATTATTTTGAATATTTAAATACTTATACTTTTTCAAGTGGTAAAATAGCGATTAGTTTTTTTCTCGCGGTCATGCAAAGAGCATGGAATTTCAAAGCGCCCCGCTTTTTAAAACTCTGGCCATCGCTTTATCTACTGTATCCTACAACGAAATGAGGTCGCGGGTTCAAACCCGCCGAAGGCGATGGATTCTTTGGGCGTAAAAATCCTAAGCGTGGCTTCCTTCGGAAAGGAAGTCGGTGGTCACATGTCGTAGATTCACGGAACGTAAAGAAACCTCAAGCCTGAGCAAAATTTCCGGTCTTTCACGCCCAATATAGAATGGGACGCTAAGAACCATAGTAGTTAATGAGCGTCCATAAATTAACTCATTTTTTTTTACAAAGATATGTGCAAATGTGAATTGAAAGTTTTCTGGATTAACAAGATATAGAATAATAACCTTTTGTAAGAATAGTTTCTAGAGGAGTGAGTAGAGAAAGTCATGTGGAAGTCATGGTCTTACTTGTAGTGAGTCATGAAACAAATTAAATTGATTTCCCACGTTATTATCCCTATGTCCAGTGTTTTGATTTCCATCCTGTATAACGGATATATGCGAATTTAGCATTCGTAGATAAAGTGCGTTCTCTTAGTATATTTTTATCAAAAACACAACTTGATTCCAGACAAATTCTGGAGCCTGATTATGTTTTCTTCGGATAATAATGATAAACATTAGGAAACATACACGAATTAGATTGAGAATGGGGAATATAAAACAACACGGCTCATTATGTTGGGCATTGGTGTCTCAACTGCAGTGGAAGGAAGAGTATTTGTTTAGCAGCGTC
This sequence comes from Deroplatys truncata, assembly GCA_030765065.1. NCBI lineage: Eukaryota > Metazoa > Arthropoda > Insecta > Mantodea > Mantidae > Deroplatys > Deroplatys truncata. The sequence continues at coordinate 106,634,960 of CM060975.1, forward strand.
ATTACCGCTGTACATCCCTGTGTTCCCCCAGTTCAGCAATATATATTCATTTGCTTGTCTGTCTCAGAGCCGCCCTCGCTCCTTATTGTCTTTCCTATTCAATAGTCCATTCAACATTGTCATACGCACGGGTCCTCTCCCCACTTATTGTTTCTTTTACTGCTCTTTCTTTTCCCTCCCATGGCACAGAACGTCATTTTCCACCTTTCAGTTCCCCCATTTTCATTCCGCTGCAAAGATACGAAATACTCTTGGCGTATATTTTTCCAATTTGTTTTTATTATCTAGAAAATTTTTCATCGGTTGTAATTCTATTTATCAGATTTAAATCTCTGCGTTGTAGCTACATTTTATATATTAAAACACATTTATCTTTCTGTATCCATTATCACTCCATGCCTATTTCACGAGCTGTTGATAAGAGACAACACAATAGGTTCAGTGCAGGCTAGAAATAATATTACTTTATTATTTTAAGGGAAAATTGTTAGGCACAGAATAGTCTAAACCCCTCTTTTGACTTTCTCTACCACGTACCTAGGGAGTAGAACACTTATTACATTCCACCCAAAAATTGCATGTTTTGATGTCCTGAATTTAAAAAGAGCCTTTTTTTAGTAAAACGTTTGCGTGTGTGTTGATGAACACTATAACTCCAAAACGATTTGTCTTTTGTAGCTATACTTAAAATGCCATCGTAGAGTATTTCTTATTTAGATTTTGTGATTATATGTAATGGATTTAAGTACAATTACCTTCAAATAAATGCACTAATACTCGTTTCACAAGGATGCCTAATGTCGCCCATTGTTTTTAACATATATATGGACGCGGAAATGTTAGAATGGCTAAGATAAATGATAATTTTAAAATTAATTATTAATTTTGAACACAGTATTATTTGCGGACGACTAAGTTATGTTCGCTGAAAATGAAAACATGAGCCACTGTCCATATACACAGATAAAGTAATGACAACTTTCAACCTAGAGATATTAGTTGCAAAAACAAAGACTTCTAGGGAAAAGCTAAAGCAGAACTAAAAGTATATTGAAAGATAAAATAATACAACAGGTACAACGTTTTAAGTATTTAGAATTTTAAGTAACTCATAATTATGACAAAGACCTCAAAAATAAAATCCATAAATTTCAAAGTATATGGAAAGAATAAAATGGAATTTAAAAAACAAGAACAAAAAAGCTATACTAAAATTTTATAAAACTATAGTTGTACCTGTTCTGACATACGGTGCAGAGAATTGAGTTCTAAAATGATCAGATGGAAGAATGACATGGACAGCTGAAATGAAATTTTTGAGATATGTGGCTGGATATACCCTTCACGATAACGCAATAAATGACACCATTACGAGTGCAGCTGGATATTTAACTAATATAACAGCAGAAATTAAAAAATAACTAGAAAGCACACATTGGAAGAATGTCCCCTATAATATTTACCCAAGTGACATGTAGTTACAAATTACGGGGAGTACGAACTGTCGGGCAAACCTCATGTAGGTGGCAGCACGACTTCTGAGCTGAACAGGCCATAGGGCCTTCCATGAGGTAGATAATGAGGGCTCGTTTCACCTATCTACTTTTGAAATCCTGCGTCACAATCAGCTGAATGCAGCGAACATCGAGTCTTTGTGTTCTAGTGACGGGTTAATAGGATACGCAAATATTAATGTGCTAGTGTGCTTGCCCCAAAATGCATGTAAACGCAGACATCGGAGCCTGAAAGCTTAAACAGAGCATTTCAAGAAACCTTGTGAGAGTGCTGAGCGCTCCAATAATTCAAGTACGTAATTAAGTATTTAGTCACGCGTTTAATGTTATTTCAGTTATAATATCGCAGCGGCTTCACGAGCTTAAATTGTTACAAAAATTTTGTCTTTGAAAACAGCTTACGTTACCATCTTCTGTTTCACTCAAATATCCATGACTGAAGCTTATTTTACTTCCTATACCACGTACTATTAGGTAGAGGAAGTAATGCATTTCACTCATAAAATAGAAATTGAGAGTTACGATAAATACATGTTTTGAGGCCCCTGAATAGTATAATTCAAAAACAAAATTTTGAATAAGTATTAAACTTGTCATTTATGCTCAGCATCTTCCAGTATGCGACATGAAGATTTAAAAAATCTCCCACTTAAATTATCCTTCCATAGAAAAAAAATTAAGAAGGTAACATGACCAAAAAATGTTTAACCTGATTTTTCTGGTAATACGCTATGGAGTCCTTTTCATTCGAAGTGAGTTTTTTTTAATAGTTTTGTCTAACTGGTAAACCATAAGAAATGCACAAAAGCTTGCTACACCAGAACGTATATCTTATTAAAACACAAAATTAATTTCAAATAACTTTTATTACGGCCCCTACCATTTCCGAGATATCTTGTTATTGATTTGATTTTCTCAGTACTTTGTCGTTTCATTTGTTGAAGTACTGCCAATCTTCAACTATTTCTCGCGATGTCATGAAAAGAGTAGAATTTTAAGGCCAGCTTATTGCCATTCGTTTTTAAACACTTGACTATCGCTATCCCCCTTTGTACCTATAACGAAATGTACAATGTCAATATTTATGAAAACATTTACCTCAATTAACGTGAAGCAGATGGAAGAATAAGCCTTTGCAAGAGTAGTTTGTAGAAGCTATATAACCACAGTCGATAGAGAAAGTAATGTGAATGTAAATTACATAATTTATTCATCCATTGTGTTTTGATGACTAGTCTGATTTTCAGGTTACCTGTTCGCTTGACAGAGAGTTTGTGCATGACATAACTCATTAGGCAGAATTGGTTTTATTTATTATACTGCATTCAACTTTTCCTTTCGGATCCTAAGATTATATACCTACTGGTCACAAATGACAATAGGTTTGTTAAACAACATGGCTGATTCAAACAGCTTCGGCACTGCAAATTTTCACAGTATTTTATAAAATACCATGTGGAAGGGAAGTTATTACATTAATTTAAATTAGTTACATATCTCATTATTTGGATCGAATTTTGTAGCTTCCATTTTTATATGAACATTTCCTGGGGAGATATTTTAGATTTTTCAAGAACATAAAACAGACATGCTGGCAACGTTGCAAGGGTTGCTGACCCTTGAGAGCGGGTGTGTCACTGTCACTTTCAGAATGTTGGAGGTCACTATGTAAACAGTTCTCTTTCTCGTTCAGTGGTGCGTGTCTTAATAGCGTAAACAAACGTTTAGTGTCTGCCACCTCCTAATAAATTGCATCTAAATCTTCCAATGACGCATCTATAACCTAAACTCATAATCTGTGGATATTTTATCAGCTCGTTCAGCATTAACTTAAATACGCTTTGAAGTTGGTACTTCTTTAATGTAATCAACCAAACCAATTGACATGAAAACACGAAACAACTGCATCATTAGGCCTTTACAAAGTTTACTTATGGTACTATCAACATGGGCAGCAAAAGAATCAACAATAAACAAATTATTCATCCGCTTCACAGCTATTGTTCAAAACGTCCATCAATTGCACACCGGCAAGCTTCACCTTCTTAACTAATTACGTCGAACTTAGACACCCTCATTGTTGCGTACTTCCTCTGCAGCCAGATAAATTCGTTCTCTCAAATATTCGACGTCAGTAATCGATGATATGTAGGCCCTGCTTTTCACATTGACGCTGAAGGCATTCCTTCCATTTCGCACTGTTCTAGTGTAGGGCAGTTTCTCCAAAACATATCACCATTTTGTCGTGTTTGGGTTTTGGGTTTGGGAAGTGTGAAAAATAAAACTGCGAGGCGTCTTTTAGATAAAAGAGAAGAGTGAAGTAGACTATGTTTTGTTTTCACCTGGAAGCCAGTTCAAATCGCGCGACTACCTCGACCTGTACACACTGTTGTCGAGTTTTACAGCCACGTCATGTCTGCAAAAATGTGTTGGGGATATTCTTTTAAGTAATTAATTGTTTAAAAGCTCTGTGTGATGTCACATAACTACTTCTGAAACCATATCAGAAATTGGTTACTCTACTCATCTTAAAAGTAACAAACTATTGTCTACATATAATCTCGTTGAATTAAACATCTAATTTGGGCAAAAAGTGTTTGCTTCAGGGCTGATCAAAGTACAAAATGGTATTATACTTTTTTATTTGTAATATGTTTATGAAGCCCAAATTGAGAGGAAAGTAATAAGTTCAGTTCCACCCGAAAAAAAGATCACTGCTGCTAAATGTGAAAGCATGACAAAAATTCTCATATTTATGGTGTTACTTTCAAAAATTGAAGACACATTTATTGTATTGTATCATTACCTCAGTCTGATAGTGCTTTAATGAAAACCGCTAGAATCCTTTATCAAGGAAAGAAATATACTTTTTACAAGAAAGTTATTAATTTGGGCTGGTAAAGCTCCCGATAATGCTTTCCTGACTTGGATCCTCCGAAGATGTTTGATTTAAATAAGAATTTGCAGTCAGAGGGAGGATGTCATTTTGGTGGATTCATAGTAAGGAAATTTTTTGAATAAAATGTAGTGCTTCCTTTAAAGTACGAGTAGAGCAAGTTAGAAGAGAATGTGACCACTTATATAACATACAACTCACGCACCAGAGACTGATCCTGTTCATTACGCGTATAGACTACGCACACCTGCTACAACTCCATTCATTATAAAGTTCCAGCCGCTCGTTGCGCACCAGCGTCTCCTGAGAGGTACTTTCATGTAGCAAGAAACAGCTCCCATACATTCTCACATCTGTTGTTGGCTTTAAGAAAATAACGCAATGTTATATTCTGGGCAACTCTGAGAGCAGGGTTGTCATAGGAAGACTTCAGGGGATATTTATTAAATGGTATAAAGCATCTATATCTATGCTTAGGTTATTTTCACCGCATTTTGATATTATCAGGCTTTTTATTTTGTATGTATACAGTATCAAAAGCATTGTGACATGTGTCTCACGTTATCCCCAAACAAATCTAATGTGGTACGTTCACTTGAATTTTTCTAGACGCTACCGAAAGCTGTAGAGTAGACAGGTAGCTCCAAACTAAACATTTTGATGTTGGGAGCATGATGCAGTATAACAACAGAGGGCTGCTTGAACATGTTGAAATTTGTTTTTATGAAACAAGTGCTGCGCAAGCAACACCTTTTATATACTTCTTTGGAAATCTTTCGAATGATGCATCAACTTTGTCATTTTTTCTTCTGTTGGAGCATTTCTTTTTCATTTCTTAGCTTTAGCGTTTATCAATCCCGCTGTCCAACCAGAAATCTAACAGTTTCTATACCTGAAACTGGAATACCGGAAATTTCTCCTTGAATTGTCTACACGCCTGTCTACATGATTCGGTTTTTATGTCTATATCGTACATAAAAACTCTTTATTCAAACATAAGCATTCCAGTGGACATATAAGAGCAATATAATGTAATCCATACACAACACACGTGTCTATAACAAACCTTCACTTTTGAGATGAACAGTGAAAAAACTCTAATGTTTACAGCGCGAAAAGATGCACAACGAACAACTTCAGTCTTCACAGTACGAAAAGAAAGCAAAAACTGACAGTTAACATTCACAGACGATTACCTCCGTCGTGTTGAGTGAATCTTTCGCAGTAGTGAGTTAGCTTAGAGATAGTGAACTCACTGCGGTGCAAGCGATCTAAGACCCGCACATAAATGAAAATAGATGAAGCATATAGCAAAACCTTACCTACCTTAACTATTGGACTCATAAGGGTGATATGAACAGAATGCATATATTCAGCCTTTATTCAATTAATATTTAGAGGCATTCTTTTTTCGCATTAACGATAAAAGCAACAAACATGATACTAAAGCGATTTCGCAATATCTATACTGCTATATACTGATCAATAAATCAGTTCTAGTATTTGACGCAGTAATTTGTATCACAAATTATGTAAATGTCAGAGTGATTGTAGTGTGAATATGCATTGTTGTGTGACATTGATTTGAGTTGTTTGTTGATTGTAATTATTGTCGAGAAGCGGGTTTATACGGCCTTACTGAAACTGACAATAATAGCGTGCAATAATGTAGCGAGGGGGTGAGCTGTTTATCATTATTAGAGACGAGCAAATGACGTAATATTGGCGCGTTTTTCTTAGGAATTTGCTGGAACATTTTTCCCTAGAGCATATGTGTTCATAATTTTCATTGAATATAAAAATAGACGCTCATGTTGGCGAGTTTTATTAACCAATAGCAGCTCGGTTATAATCTTTAGGCATATCGGGGTGTGGGAGTATAAAAAGAGCTAAGTCAGAGGTAGATCCCTCCCAGTCCATCGGAAACATTTGTACATTACACGTCGGCTCCAGTTCATCGGAAACATTTCTACATTACACGTCGTCGAGTTTAACAAGAACAGTCATGGTGAATACCTAGCATAGTTTATCGATTCGCAGGTTACGCGTAGCAATGTTATGAAAAATCTCAAGTGACGTAAAGTTAATTACACAAAAAGTTGAAGTTCGCGAATTAATAAGGGGCAGTAAAGAAGTTATTATAACAGTTTCAGTTTGGCGAGTGTCAAGATTAATATGTGAAAGTGCATAATGTGTTACGACAATAAAAGTATAAAACACATTCTTTTATCAGTGTTATCTTTGGATAAAAACTCCTTTCCGTTTACACACCTTGATTAAGAGATTTGCTTGACCGAGAGATCATAGCTAGCCGGAGGACAGTGAACCCAAAAATTGAATACAATAATAGGCGCTCAGTAAAAGATAACACGAAGTGACCGCGACAAATTGTCTTTTATACGTGCGGCAAATAAACAGTAGCATTCTTTCAAACAAACACTAATACCATCGCATATTTGGCTCCCAAACGTGGGGCAAAACACAAGTAAACACAAATACATTAATAACTGTCGCATATTTGGCTCCCAAACGTGGGGCTCAATAAATAAATAAACATAATAATCACGCCACATATTTGGCACCCAGAACGTGGGGCAGAATAACCAGGAAGGAGCGAAGGAACCAGGACGTGGAGCGAATGGAGCAGTGAACTGAACTACAAGACGCAGATTCCAGAAACAACTACAGGAACGACAGACGACGCGGATGAGTGGACATCGTAATTCCGAGATTAAAAGGGAAATTCAACTACAGGACACAAAAACATCGAGACGACGTAGATTCATCATATGCGACGCAGAAGCGACATATAATCTAGGAGAGTGGGGCAGGAAGCTGGACATCAAAGCAACATCAGCAGATAGCATCAGAAAGGTTAGAAAAGTGTGATATTTTTCTAAAAAAAGGGGTAAAATTTTAAATGTACTTGAGGAGTGGTAGGATTAAGAAAACAATATCTACTAATAATACTGAAGAAACAATGATGTAATGGGATAGTGTATCAGGTAGCTGTAATTCAATACAGGTTACAGAAAATAGCTCAAACAATGTAGGATTTGAGGGAGAAAATGTTAGTGCAGAAAGTCAGAATAGAATAGTAGGAAATGTTAATTGTGATGCTGGTATGATGATGGAAATGATGAGAAATTTTCTTGAAACGTTAGGTAAGAGCTTAGAACAAAAACTAACTCAGAATATGGAAAAGAATAATAGGGAATTGAGGGAAGATATTGGTAAAAATAATGAGAAATTAGAAAAGAAAATAGATCAAAACAGGGAAGATATGGAAAAGAATAATAGGGAATTAAGGGAAGATATTAGTAAGAGCTTAGAACAAAACAGGGAAGAAATTGAAAAGAAATTTATGGAGCTAGATAGCAATATAATAAAAATGAGAAATGAAAATCAGGAAATGATAGCAAATGAGATAGGGGAAGTTTCAAAGAAAATGTTAGACATGAGCAGGGAAATATTTAACCAAAAAAGTGAGGTTGATAATAAAATAGAACATGTTGATGTAAAATGTACAGAATTAGGTAGCCGAATGAGTAGCATTTCAAGTGAGTTAAGAGAGATAATGGAGGCTACGAATGCAGATTTAATTCAGGTGCAAGTTAATTTCAGAGGGGAAATATCTGAAATTCAGAAGGAGTCAGAAACACAAAGAAATAAATTGTCTGAAGAAGTTAAAGCTTTGTCTAAAGATTTGAATCAAAAACTAACTTCTGAAATTAATAAGCACCAAGCTGTTCAAAATGAGAACAATAAAAAATTGGAACAGACAATAGAAAATCTGCAAGGTACTGTAAATAGGTTAGAATTAAATTCAAGGGTAAATATATGTGATTATAATGTATCTGATGTACAAAATAATGATAGAGGTAGTTCCTCAGGTATGACTAATAATGTGAGTGATGCGGCGGCTTCATCCATAGCTAATGCTGAAACTCAGACTGCACAAGTAACACTAGAGAATTTAAATATGGGAGTAGGGAATTTGCAAAACTGCAATCATATCTTAAGTGATTTCCCACTTCCAAATTTTAATGAAAACTCCAGTCCAGTACAGTTTATTACAGATTTGTCAGAGTACTCTCAAATTAAAAAGATAGCAGAAGAATTGAAAATGACAGTTGTTAAAAGATGTGTTGTTCAGAAAACTTTAGATTGGTTTCAAATGGTATCAGGGATTGAAATTTCATATGAATCCTTTAAGAGGTTATTCATGAGCAAATTTTGGAAGGTTACGATACAGCTGCGAGTAATGCTTAGGCATAGACAATTTGATCCGGGAGGGGGAATAGCAATGAGATGAAAAAGTAAATTCAGGATAGTTAAAGCTGAACTGCAAAACAAAGTATTGGAATGTAAGAGGGTTAATTATGTATGTATGTTATAAGAAAGGAAAAATAAATTCTGGACATAACTGTTTAAAGGGAAAAATAACATTTTCTTGGTAACTGTAACAGCATTTGAAATGAAGCATGTGATAATTAAAACTTAATTATATATTAAAGTAAAAGTACGTAGATATAATTCCAAGAGTATTGTGAATATAAAGTACAAAACAACAAAAATGGGGTGAAAATAATTAAAACAAATACTTATGTAGCAAACAAATAATGTGAAACAGTGTCTAGATTTAAGAGATGTAAATATATTTGTGTAGAGGGTGAATATTTTGGTAAATATGTTTAATAATTACAAAAATGCTTGAAGGCATAAAGTTTTGTCGCCAATATAAGAAAGTAAACCATTTTGTAACAGTAACTAAATAATTCAGGGTACAGTATTTGCTATAAAAAATTGTAATGTCAGATTAATGTCTAAAGACATTAAACCAGAGCCAGTAAATAGTGGCGAGATAAAGGCAAAACATATGTCGTGTGTTAAATGCGTGTGAAGTGTTAAGTGAAAGTGATAAATAGCGTGTGTTCCAAGATTCAGGGGACTAAAAACCCAATAATAAAATTTCCAAATAAGTTGTAAATATTTATAATTATGTTTCTAGTGGGGCATATGACGCAGTAATTTGTATCACAAATTATGTAAATGTCAGAGTGATTGTAGTGTGAATATGCATTGTTGTGTGACATTGATTTGAGATGTTTGTTGATTGTAATTATTGTCGAGAAGTGGGTTTATACGGCCTTACTGAAACTGACAATAATAGCGTGCAATAATGTAGCGAGGGGGTGAGCTGTTTATCATTATTAGAGACGAGCAAATGACGTAATATTGGCGCGTTTTTCTTAGGAATTTGCTGGAACATTTTTCCCTAGAGCATATGTGTTCATAATTTTCATTGGATATAAAAATAGACGCTAATGTTGGCGCGTTTTATTAACCAATAGCAGCTCGGTTATAATCTTTAGGCATATCGGGGTGTGGGAGTATAAAAAGAGCTAAGTCAGAGGTAGATCCCTCCCAGTCCATCGGAAACATTTGTACATTACACGTCTGCTCCAGTTCATCGGAAACATTTGTACATTACACGTCGTCGAGTTTAACAAAAACAGTCATGGTGAATACCTAGCATAGTTTATCGATTCGCAGGTTACGCGTAGCAATGTTATGAAAAATCTCAAGTGTCGTAAAGTTAATTACACAAAAAGTTGAAGTTCGCGAATTAATAAGGGGCAGTAAAGAAGTTATTATAACGGTTTCAGTTTGGCGAGTGTTAAGATTAATATGTGAAAGTGCATAATGTGTTACGACAATAAAAGTATAAAACACATTCTTTTATCAGTGTTATCTTTGGATAAAAACTCCTTTCCATTTACACACCTTGATTAAGAGATTTGCTTGACCGAGAGATCATAGCTAGCCGGAGGACAGTGAACCCAAAAATTAAATGCAATAATAGGCGCTCAGTAAAAGATAACACGAAGTGACCGCGACAAATTATCTTTTATACGTGCGGCAAATAAACAGTAGCATTCTTTCAAACAAACACTAATACCATCGCATATTTGGCTCCCAAACGTGGGGCAAAACACAAGTAAACACAAATACATTAATAACAGTCGCATATTTGGCTCCCAAACGTGGGGCTCAATAAATAAATAAACATAATAACCGTCACATATTTTAGCGATAAGGACTATTTAAAACGAAATTTTCTTATTTTGCGAAAAACGCGAAATCCGAGCGACCTTAAATACAAAGAATTAGCTTTCTCTTTCTTTTAAATTTATCCCTGTGAATTATTAATTAAATAATAAAATAAAATACTCAATTATACATATAGTGAAGTGATTATTAAGGATAGATTAACAGTCTTGAAAATCGACTCTTCTGTAGTCAGTGAAACCATCCAAGGACAGGTTCTTGGTAATGAACCCCTTTAATTACCTGACCATACCAACAAATGGGTCGGGAAGATCAGTAAAAAACAACAGGGAATTTTGAATACCAAATGGTTTACACTTACGTATTTAGTTACTTCTGTCTCAGGCCTTTCATTATTTTTTACTTTCTCTACTACGTATAGTAAGTAGGGGAAGTATTGTATTCCACCCAAACATTCGATACGGAGATTTCACCGGAAATACATGTTTTGAGACCCCCTGAATCCCAAAAAAGAATTTTTGGAAACGTCCGTGTATGTGTCTGTGAACAGCATAACTCAGAAACGAACTGTCGGATAACACCAAACTTAGTATTTTGGTTCAGTATCTCCCAGAGATACGAGACGAAAGTTTTCAAGAAAATCCCCTCACCCCAGATTACCCTTTATATGGAAGATTTTTCGAAAATTTTAATTTTCTCAAAAACGGCTCTAACGATTTTGATTAAAATATCATATGTTTAAGATATTTTCATGACAAATGAAATGTATATCTCGAATTTTCTGGGAATGTCTACACAAGATTTCTTCATTGTGAACGACTTTTGCATAACGGTAAACCATAAGAGATAGACAAAATTTTACTACACAAAAATGTAGATCACGTTAAAATATACAATTTATGTCATATACATTTTTTGTTGTTGAGTGAACCATTTTCGCGATATTGCTTCTTATTCCCTTAAATTTTCCAATACTTATACTTTTTCTCAAATTCGTTATTCATTTTTTTTGTCCTGGTAATGCAAATAGAATGGAATACTTCACATAGCAACTAGCTCTTAATATATTTGACTATCGCTTAAAGCCTACCAATTCCCCTTGCATCTACAAGAAAATTAGCAATAAGATTAACATCTCGATATCTCGATTAACATGAAGTATATGGAGAATAAGCGTTTATAAAAATAGTTTGTACAAGAGCAGAGAAAGTCATGTGAGTGTAACACATCAGATTTTTTTTAAAATAAGAATTCTTAAGTGCGTGTATTTAGTTACAAAGATGGGTCAAGTAGCGAATGTTACAGTGCTCAACAGAGCGAAAGAGTTTCCTAATGAGGGTTTGTGTGTGTCGAAAAGCAATATTTTGATGTATAAGCTTCGTGATGTTTGAATTGAGTCAAAACATTGTATTAAAAATAAGAAACATTTGAAACGTAAACTAAATTCAACAAATACGACACTCAGACATTCATAGACCTCTCAATAGAAAGACAGAAGAAAGCTAAAATTGAAAAGAAAAGCTGAACTTATAAACTATACTACCACGATGCTACTGAAAACCAACATTAATAGAAAAGATAGATGGCCCTGCAGTACGGGAGCCGCTTCAAAAGTACGTCCCAGGTAAGAGTAAAATATTATTAATAAATAATTATTATACGCCTATGTAGGCAGACAGGAAGATAGGACCCCAATGTAATTTATAACGCTAATATTTAGGCGTTTGCTTTGATCGTTAACCCTCTATTGCCGGAATTATGTTGCTACATATGCAGCTCTTCCTCTAATTCCTAAACCGTTTTCGTATCCCTTTCACAACTGAAGGAATTCGAATAGCCGTGATCGTTAGAGCGAAACGAAATGGATTAGCCATGCATTCAAAGCCAAACGTTGCGAGTGCGAGTCCCAGCGACTGTGGTCAAATGTGCCTGTGGCAAAGGACGGGGAGGGCCCTAGTAAAATAAACGGTGTAATGGCAAGCTTGGATATTGACGAGGTTGCATTTGACTGCAGTCGCATGGATTTTGCTTCTTTATATTAAAAAAGTACAGTTTAATTGAAAAAATTAATATTTTTACAATATAAAAATTATAAATAGTTTAATTTTATCGCTAAAGGTAGTATAATGTGAAATTAGAAAAACAGCCCATTAAAAAGTCACAATCTAAAAAAACACCACCTTTGTAACGAATATGGTACACCAGGCTATAAGGGTTTAAGACTCCATTTTAAGGTTTTTTTTCTTTTTGCGTTAATTAGGATCCGGTGGCCTTTCTAGATCCAACCAACCAACATTCCTCGTTGCGCAAATGAAATTCGAGCAAGTATTAAACAATCTTTGGAAGGAAAACAAGATTGGCATTAATATGCGATGAAACCGATTCAGCAGGCCGCTGTGTGTTTGGTGAAAACTCAAGATGCAGTATTTGAACAACAAATTTTCTTGTTAGATTGAGTGTTTTTAGATACCGCCAGCAGCAAGACGTGTGCTCAAGCAATCCTGAGTAGTTTGCATGGATTTGAAATTGATCATGAACATGTGAAATATGTTGTCAGTGATTCCGCCGCATATATGGTAAAATGTGAATTATTGCAGGGAATTATAGGGGAACATTTGGTTCACATCGATTACTGGGCCCATAAACTTTGTTTGATGAAGTCTTGCAAAAGAATTTGAGAGAACTTAGTACTATTGTCTCAATGACGAAAAATTGTTTCCACATGTCCAGGAAAATCAGACACGAGTATCGTTCATATTTAGATGAAAATCACTCAGATAAGGCAATTTCTTTGTATCCTGAGTCTGTGCTGTTCTAGATGGGGAAGTCGGTTCATACAGATGTGCATACAAATTTAGACACTGTCTGTAATTTTTTTAATAACTTACAAAAAAAAGTCAACTCCGTTAAAAATTGGTTGAAGGAGATGGAAACTTTAAGATTTTTGATTAGTTGTTGAAAATTGTGAATTTATTGCTGATGTAGTGTTGCAGTTAGAAGTGAGTAAATGTCCGTACTGCGGTAGTATTTCCTTCGGTTTTATTCTAGAATCACGCTGGGCGGCCAATTTGCGGCGGTATTTCTCCTCTTTGCAGGGGTACGTGGCTATTTGGCGGCACGGGATTTTCAGGTAGGGTCCCGGGTTCGGTACTAGCTCAGGGATTTTGCATGGAACTTGAATCTCGGGTTAGTGGTGAATACGACTTTTGTATTTCCTGCTCGTTTATTTCCGTCACCGTTTTAAAATCTCATTTCTGCTACTGCGTCGACACACACACGCGCATTTGCTTGTTGTTACGCTTCATATCATCGTACCTATCTGCCGACACATTTTCTAAGAACCACCTCCAAGGAACTACCACGACCAAGTGTGTCTTATAAACTGTCCTGTTTCTCTATTTCAAATTTACTATCTCCCCATTCCACTATCACCTGATTTCTAGCTTCTTTCATTGGATGCCTAAAGCTATCTTGACCCTTTTCTACACATCTGCGTTCCAGGCAACCTAACGGGACACAACAATAGAGGGAAAAACCACCCGTTTCTGGCCGCTGATGGCACTGTCTAACCCTTCTTCACATTTAGTAACATTCGCTTTCCAGTCTTTTTCAACACCATTCCTTCTGTTATTAATATTTATTTTCCCTATGATTGTAATTTTATTTAGCTACTCAAAACGTACTGCTTCAGTACTCACATGTGCTGATTTAAAAATCAATGAACTGAAGAGTAGGATGGAAGTCATAGCGGTTACATTGGGGGCATAAGTTGACAAGATCATTGGAGATTTTGACGAGTCACTGCAAAACGATGCCAGACGGCTGCTGAAAGATGTAGGCATCTTGGTTGTGCAAAAGATTACAAAACGCACCCCAAATGATGCTTAAAATTTATTTTTATTGCTGAATGATTTACTTCATCCAAGTAATGTTATGCAAATAAGCATTTCAAGTGTTTCACTAATTAGTGACAAAGGGTAACAATTGCGTCACTTCAAACTGCTTCAAGAATGCGATATTATTGCAGGGTTATTTGAAAGGTTTAATTGTAAAGCATAATAATGCGAATCCTAATCAACAACTTGATATTATGCAGCCATTGCCGACACTGAAGTTAATGCATTTAGATTTTGTAAATGCAGTATTAAAATCTATTTGGATTCCCTGTTCATCACTTGATGCAGAGTTTTTTCTCGAGGTATAATTTAATTGTTATCGACTGAAGGCGCTTGATGAAAGAAAGCAATTGTCTTTCGCAAAGTAAAGAAGTATGTAGTGAGTCTGTAATGCCAATGTATTAAGAGTACCGTTATCATTATGGAATAAAATAATACATTACTATTTTGTAGCTATTTTATTAATTATGGTGAACATTATCTTCAATTCTTACATTCATTAAGTTTATGGTTATATTTATAACTTTAATAAAATAACTACCAAAAGATAAATATAGCGAAATTACAGTGATAATCGCACTCAATATGCCATTAGCCAATGACAGGTAGAGTATGTTAGTCGGTTGGCCAATCAAAGTCGTACAACACCTATAGTAATTCACCTTCGATTACTACACTGATAGTATTTCGTGTGGTGCACTTGTTTTTAATTTGTATGAATGCAGTGAGTGAGATCACGTAGCATTTGTTTGTTTTTGACAAACACGCATCATAATCTACACTGCAGTGTCTAACAAACATGGTTAGCACTAAACTAATTTCATAATAAGTTTTTCGTGTGATTATCTAGCCGAGTAGCACTCGTACTAAGTTTTACATGAAAATTTAATTTCGGTTTCAAACTCATTCATCTTTTCATAAGATAATTATTTATCTAACCTCGGTTTCGAAATTATTATCATGAAAAGAAGCGCTCCTTAACCTCAATTAAATTGTCGTAAAACTATCAGCACTAGTGCTACTACTGCTGATAATACAAGCCGAAAAAACACGAAAATTGAAACTCATTTCGTGGAATTTGAAAAAAAACAATAATGCGAAAAAAGATTGCCTCTATGTATGTATATTAAATATAAGAAGTGTGAAGAGTGATTAAACATGGTTAATTAACAGTTCAAGGAGAGAATCCTTACTAGAAACGATGCGATGTGGTGCTTGCAAACTTTGATCGAACTTTTGTTGGTTCACCAGAAGGATGGACTTTAACTTTGTCACTTTAGAGTAAATGAGGATAACCTTACACGCTGAAGTCAATGGAAACGTAAATAAATTGGTAAAGGAACCAAAACTTAGTACGATATTGAGGGGAGAAACTCATCACATGACTTCAGAGAAATGTAATACGTTGAACGTACAGATTTCTTAGTAAAAAATGATACTCCCAAAAATACCTTCACTCAGGTTGACGTGCACTTGGGATGCGTAGGATGAGTCGAAACATAATCGTGACGTCTCAGACCAAAATGTTGGCGAGAATGTTGGATAAATATTCGGCAACACGCGATAGCAAAATAAATAGCAATTTTAACAGACAAGTGAACCAAGCTTAATTAACTGGAATTGTCCATTACAACCTGAAATACAAAGAGAGCTGCATGCTGCCTCTGGGTTACGAGAGGAATCACAATTACGAACCCATACCCATTAGTTCCTTTTTCCAAACAACCCTCCCAACTAACTGATACGTCTCAAATCCCAAACATTTAACTATGCAGTGAAAATAAGCCAATAAGGCTGCAAACTATAAACATGGTTATTTCATGGGCATTTCGTAGTGGTAAAAATAAGTGTGACATAACTGACAAGTCTCGTAACAGTATGTTTGCGAACATCATGGCAAATATATTGCTACTTTATCCAGTTTTTCAACTGTCACTTCTCAGTTCTCACTGTTCCTATTTTGTTTTTTGATCTTGTTCAACTTTAACTGGAAGTTCGCTCATTTTCACTAACACTTCACTAAGTCAAACCAGTTCAATTCTCTGTCACTCACTTCCTTCGTGACGTAGTCTCTTCACGCAGGAGTCGAACAGAAGACCTCCACAACCTGTGATCCGCAGTAGCACTCGCTGCACGTCAAAATAGACGTCACCAACTCGCTCGAAGAATCGCTTTTGATGTCTCACCCTTTAACTCGCTCACTCACTGACTAAAGGACGCAACTCTACTCTCTCGCGAGAGCGCTCGCTTATATAGTCAGCGGAAACTTTCCACAAGGTTCTGGAACATTCTAGAACTATTTCAACACGTTTTTTCAAGGAGGGGGGAGAACAGCTTCCAGAAAGTTCTAGTTATGTCTCGTAGCACGCCCGGTTTAGCTAACAGCTCTTTCTTCGAAACGAAACCTACGACTGAAATAAGATGCTCTCCGAGGAGTAGCCCTAGTTAATTATCACCCTAAGTAAGCAATGAATTTGTTGGTCTAGCATTCTAAGAGAGACAATTTGTGCACTTAGGCACGTTTTTCTTCTATGGAAAAAAGATAAATCAACATTTCCTATAAATCTGTTTTAAATTTTACCTATTTGGCTTTAATATTTTTTACGAAATTAATGCTTAACTGTCGCACATGAAAGTATTTTAAGGCTACTTCTGCAGTAAATGTATGTTACTGCAAGTATGTTATTATTATTTTTCTATTCATAGTTAGAATTTTATTTATCTATTACATTAGGCTCTATTGCCGTTTAAGCATAGGAGAACAATAGAAACATTAATTTATAATCTGTAAATATTTTAAGTTAAGTAAAACGCAACTAAAAGAAATCCTTGTAGTCATTTTCTTTTGGTGTATCTGCTACAGCATTGTTCATATTGTTTCAGGTTGGTATAAAACTGCATTCTTAGAACCGTTTTCATCTTTTAAAACATAAACAGAGGAAAAATACAGAGTGTAGCAATCAAGTCATATTGAGAGGGTAAGTAAACATTGCTACCTTCTAAGAGTTCTTCTTAGTGAAATATCTTCTGGCCGCGTTACGAGCGCTGCGCATCTTCAAGCTTGTGGGGTAGACTAGTCGGAACACTATCCCAGATGCGTTGCTTTTACTTCAATTATTGAGCTGTATCCCCCCGTTGTGAGCCACTTTTAGCTTCCTTTTGCCTCTTACCAACCAGCAAGCCAGTGATCCCAGGATTTCTGTTGTAAGCGTTCTAGGGAAAATAGGATAATTTTTGGAACACTAAGTGTGATTTATAGCATAGAAGAACTGAAACTTCCTAACAATACTTACCATTCATTGCGTACATCACACGAAAGATTCAAAGTACATTAACTCGTGCCATGTAGTCAACCATGTGGAGGAGTAAACGTGTTCCCTTAATTGCAGGTGGTAAAACAGCGAAACCAGAGTGCAACATGTATGTATGTTTCGTGTGTAAGTATACGAGGTGTGATCAAAAAGTTTCCGGAATGACGTCATAAATAGTACACAACAGTTTGTTTTGTCTAATATGCACTGTCATCCTCGAAGTATCTCATTGGGAGTTGATACACTTGTCCCAGCGCTTCTGCCACCGCTGGAAGCACCTCTGGAAGTCCTCTTCTTTCAACATGCTCAGAATCTTCTGCGATTCGCGATTGATGACATCAATGTCCTCAAAACGGTGTCCTCTGAGCCGCATTTTAAGTCGCGGGAAAAGAAAAAATTCTGCTGGTGCGGAACAGTATTCATCCTATTTTTATCCAAAAATTGGCGAACAGAAAGGGTTTTGTGCGCGGGCGCATTGTCATGATGCAGGAACCAGTCACCACTCCTCCATTTCTCCGGCCGTTTGCGTCGTACGTTCTCTCTTAATCTTTGCAGCACTTGTTTGTAGAACACTTAACTGTTTGACCCTGTGGCACAAATTCCTTATGTACAATGCCTTTTAATGTCAAAAAACACAATCATCATTGACTTCACTTTGGATCAAACTTGTCTGGCCTTTTTCGGGCGTGGAGATGAAGGAATCTTCCATTGTGAAGATTGTTGCTTCGTTTCTGGATCGTACCCATAAGTCCATGTTTCATCGCCGGTAATAACTTTCTCCATAAACTGTGGGTAATTTTGTAACTGTTCTTTAAGATCTGTGCAGGCAATCACACAGCTTCCCTTTTGGTCATTTGAAAGCAGGCGGGGCACGAACTTGGCGGCAATTCTTCACATGTCCAAATTGTCTTTCAAAATGCTTTGAACACTTCCAAAGGAGAGTCCTAAAGAGTCAGAAAGTTCTCTTATTGTAATGCGCCTATCATTTAAGACCATTTCCCTCACCTGATTGATATTTTCATCAGTTTTGCTGGAACAGGGTCGCCCCGATCGATCTGCATATTTAACTGATGTCACACCACTTTTAAATTTCAAAAACCACCAAATGCTTGAGTTTTGCCCATAACTTCCTCCCCATAACATTTCATAGACTTCTGCTGAAGGTTTACCGAGTTTAAAGCAAAATTTGATATTCGTTCTTTGTTCCTCGTAATCTGACATTTTTGCTACGCAGAAAAATCGCAGCATTGGCAAAACACGTGTTCACTTCAGAGCATCTACCTCGTCACTGCATGGTCACAGGAAGTTACGTGACCTCTCATTTTTATCGGGAAGGAACGCTGCATGCATAATCTGGGTAAGAATTAAAGAAATCTCAGCGTCAGCATTGTTGTGAAGCCATTCCGGAAACGTTTTGATCACACCTCGTATGTAATACTCCGTGTAGATAAGAAGGCGTACGTCACAAATTTGCAATGACAAATATTTTGTATACTGTATAAGTACAAATGTTAGGAAAAAAGACTTTAAACCTCAAATATATCCAAGATGGACATCATCTGGCTGTAACGCAGGAAAAATTATATCGTTATCACAGGTTTAATTCCCAGGTCAAGGGGTTCAAGATCCAGGCAGGGGTTTGAAAGGTGTAAGTGTGTGTGTGCCTATATGAATATATTATGCAACAATGTTCTTGAACATTCTCGAATATTCCAAAAGTATGTACTTAGTAACTCTTTTTGGGTAAAAGTCTACACCCTCATTACTGTACAAATTGTCTTAAAAGAGGCAAGTGAGAGACTCACATCAAGAGAGGTCTACAGGACAGTACGTAGGCTTTAATTAAACCTTTTCTCTCTTTACTGGACTTTGTCTCTAAAACCACCCAAGGTCCCCCTACTGTCCTTAAGTATGACATAGTTCGAGCTCCTAACCAACAAGTATCCTTAACAAATCAGTCCTAAAGCTATCAATTCGAGTAGTTGAAAGAATTTCAAGGGCAATAAAGTAGGAATCCTGCTGACTCAGGAACAGATACAGATTGCGATTTTATTAATGTAATATTACACTAATTACACACAAACTATCATTAATCACGCATGTTTAGAATGGTTCTCAGTTTCAGCGGTTTCAAGTTGGAATCTTATTTCAACTGCACTCTGAATGTTGCAGCATTCATAATGAAATTAGTCACAATAAAGAATATTTGACCTCATGCTACAGATGCTTTAAATTATCAAGTTTTGCTTAAAGTTAAATGTACCAACAGATCCTGGAAAGCAAAAGTTTTCGATTAACAAGTTTTTTAAAATGGCTGTTTTGCTCCTTTTCTTTTAATTTGTGTAACTTCTCATCTTGATAATGCTGCTGAGGATTTTAACTCCCCACCCTGCTCCATTAGAAAAGGAAAAGCGATTAGTTAGCTTCACCACTACCTCTTCTTTATTATTTATTGTGAGGGGGCGCCTTCAAACTTACGACTGCTCTAGAGACTTCGCCCTCAATGAGCTTTCTGTGTCGATAAGGTCCAGAACAGGGTTAATAAATGAGAAAGAGAGGACGGGAGAAATAGATTTCAAAAAAGGAAACGAGAGAGAGAGAGAGAGTGAGTCGAATTCTCTCCGCTGTGACAGAGAATGTCGTATAACTCCTCATGCTCTCTGCTCCTTCCGCAGCCTATCAATTCACGGGAAGTTATGTCGGCAGGGAGACGGCGGGCATTATTACACCACAATTCCAACTTCTTTTGGCCATAAAGATGTGTCTACAGGGAGGTAATATAGCCGCTGCTGCACCTACCCTTGTTCACAACAGAAAAAAAGAAAGGTCGCTGAAAATGTTGTTCTTTCGCTTCAAGGGAAACGCTTCAGTTTTCAAAACCGATTCCTCCGCAATAAGGCAGTAACCAACCTACGGGTTGATTGGTTCGCCCAGATAATGGCTTGCGCACAGCACTTGTTCTATCGCCCGGCGCGCTAACATTTGCCGGCTTTTACTTCTATAAGTAAAACCGGTGAGTATCTATAGTGCATTTGCTTTAAGATGAAACATTAAGGGTCGGTTTCACCAACAGATGTTAAATTTTAATACACTGTTAAACTGATTTAGCACTGAAGTTAACGCAAATTCTGTTTCATCAAACAATGTTAACTTTAACAATGCGTTACAAAGTCGGTGTTAAGTTAACATCACCGTACCTCTGTGTTAAGGCGTTTAACAAACGTTAGAAGTTGGAAAATGCCTGCCGGAAACCAAACTGTTGATGCGAGTTTCCTACAATTGGCATTTTTGAATGTCATTTCTAATAGACGTGTAGTCGTACGTCATAATAAATTTGAAACCCTGCAAAAGGAGGAATTTTTAAAGCATATAGGCTGTCCAAGAATTCATGAGCGTGGTTTCATGCGATGCCTCTTTCTCCTATGCTACAAGTGTTATGCTACTAACATTTTTCATTTACTTGGTGGATGATAATGTTGGCATTTTCAAAGCTACCGTTTGAGAGTGTATCCGGAAGGTTTCCAAAGTAATTGCTTCAAGAATCAAACAGTATTTTTTTCAGGTATACTTGATTAATCAGCGATAACACACTTTTGTTCTCTTTAGTTTCAATGCAGTGTCCACCCCAGTTTTAAACCGTCTTCAACGTTCTTCGCTTTTAACGTTTCTGGAGCTGCACTTTATGTTAGCATAAAATTACCGCAGTTGTTTTTTTTTGGACTTAAGAGAAATTAAATTACTCGCGGATTCTGTCTTAGGCTGCAATCTTATCCTTTATGTAAGGCCGTCAGCTTTTTTTCTTTTGATAATACGTCTATACTTAACCATATGTTAATTAACGCGTTTCAAACGGTGAAACATTTATTTCGATTGGCATCGCGATTCTAACCTCAAACAATCGGGAATATCACATGGCAGTTGCCATGAATGTAAATAGTTGACTGCTACTGACACAGAGAGCGCAGCGATACGTAGACAAAAATGAATCGGAGCACGTTCAGATGCAGTGTAGTTCGGCCACCGCCTTCTCGAAAGCTAGTGTTCGCAGTTGTCTTCGACGTTAACAAAATGTTAGCTAACAATTTGCTGTAAAAGCTTGATGAAGCGCAAAAGTTTTAACCTTATGTAAAACTTTGAACACCTTGTTAACAAACAAGAAGTTAGAGTATTTTTAACATCGGTTGGTGAAACCGGCCCTGAAAGTAGAAAGAGATAGCAATATATTCCACACGACACTTCATAATCCTTAACTGCCAAGTCTCAAAATATTTACTATTGAAACTTACTGTTTAAAATCTGGATTAGGTTGAAACATGAAATTTAGAAGAGAACAAATAACATCCGTTTGTAACAATACGATAGCCAGCGAAGCAAGGACGGTCGAAGATATCAGGATATTTTCCATATTTCACTGTCAAAAGTGTAACTGACAACAATACTGCAGCTGATACTGAGAAACTAGAAAGTGAAGGGTGACAGTGGCAGCACTCGGACCGTCATTAGAGCACCCCCCCCCTCCTAGACGGGTCAGGTAGCGTCAAAATGGTCATGTGTCAACTTAAACCTTACTGTAAATGTTTTCATTTTGGGCTAAAAGCATCATTCTTGAGGTGCATATTTTTGCTCTGTCTACCGCTGACTAGGCAGAAAAATTCCACCGAATATTTTATATCGAGATTTCACTGGAATACACATTTAGAGTTCCACTGAACCCCCTTGAAACATCTTTTTGAAAAATATGTGTATCTACGAAAGCTCGCCGAGAGGTGGCACAGCACTAACGTGTGCGACTCGCATTCGGAAGGTCCCGGGTTCGATCCCCGGCAACCGCCCACTCTGACCCATGTGTTTTTAGTGGTTTCCTCAGGTCGGCAGGCGAATGCTGGGGTGATTTCTTCTCTACCACTTACATTATTTCCCTTTCATTCCGTTTCTTTCTTATCTTTAATGTGTGCTTATAGGTTTCGTGGCGCATGGTTGTGCCGAGCAGATGGCTCGAATGCATACTCAGCGGAAAGAATCTCCACGTGGACACCAGAGGGCTGCTTGGTTTGTGGGACTTTCATCACCCTCTCTCGGCGGCTTCAGCACCGAGCTTGGACATGTCACGGACTCTATAACTTGTCTGCCTGTGGCCTGTAGCATCCTGTGGTTCTTCACTTCATCCCTTCCTCCTGGGGGGTGGTAGTCGCAATAAATCTGCAGGTCGTAGCGCGCGAGATGTTCCTCTCTGTTGAATCACCTATACCTATACCTATGAAAGTAAATTTCAGATACCATTCAAGCATGTCAGGGGAAGATTTTCAAGAGAGTCCAAATTACCCATACATCGGTAAATTTTGGTTATTTTTCATGTTCTCTAAACTGTCTCTAAGGATTTTGATTTTAAGATATTGACATGACTAATGACATATATTGCTTCAATTATCTCTGAATAACCTGTGAGGTCCTCTACAAACTGTAGTAATTTCGTATACCTGAGAAATCACAAGAGATAGGTGAAAACCTACCACAGAAAAGTGTAGACCTTATCAAAATGCGCAAATTGTGTTAAGTTTTTTCGTAACCTTAGGCGTTTTCTGTTCTGACGGTTATACTTGAAAGTGCGAGATTTCTCCCTACCATCGCAAGAACTAGTTACCACAGCTAAACGTTTGATTGCCGTTTAAGCATGTTTTACGTATTAGTTAATCGCTTATTTGAAATCATTCTAGGCAAAAATGTGTCACACTTGTCTTAACGGGGATAGACGGATTTGAACGCCATAATATATAACCAGGTAGAGAAAGCGCGTTAGTGTTTGTTTAAGATTTTATATTCTTACTATGAATACTGAGCAGAAAAAGGAGAGGCAAAGAAAAAACACAAAACATATCTCAGTTATGCTATTTCCAATATTAGTCAAGAAATGATCAGCAGTAATAGACATAACATGCTCAACTGTTTTTGTGGACATCAAGTAAATACATCTTTGAGAAACTACTTAAATATCTTCTTAAATGCAAATTTAATAAAACTCAAACAAATATTCTTAACTTCGGCCACGTAGAATTTTATTTAAAAACGCATTACATGAGCCTTTTTACTTTCTCTACGTATAGTAAAGTAGGGGAAGTATTGCATTTCACCCAAAATTCCGATACCAAGATTTCGGAAATAACATATTTTGAGGCCCCTGAATCCAGAAAAAGCATTTTTAGAAAAAGGTCCGGTGAGTGTGAACAGCATAACTCAAAAACGAAAAGTCGGATAAATACCAAACTTGGTATTTGGGTTCAGTATCTTTCAAAGATACGACACGAAGGTTTTTAAGAAAATTTTCCTAGCCCAGACTACTTTTTACATGGAACATTTTTCGAAAATTTTGAATTTCACAAAAATGGCTCTAACGATTTTGATTAAAATATAATATATTTAAGTTATTTTCCTGATAAATTAAACGTATATCTGGAATTTTCTGGAATGTCCCCAAAAGTTCTCTTCATTCTGAATAACTTCTGCATAACTGGTAAACCGTAAGAGAAAAAGACAAAAGTTTACGACAAAAAGTGTAGAGCTCGTTGAAACGCATAATTTGTGTCATACATTTTTTGTGTGGAGTAAAGCATTTCCGAGATATTCCTTGTTATTTATTTGAAATTTCCAATCCTTTTTCTCAAATGGAAAATTCGTTATTCTTATTTTCATTTGGACATGCAAAGAGAAGGAACGCTCCACATAGCAACCGGTTCTTAAAATATTGCGGTATACTCGTGGTGTGAGAGCATAACTCGCAGTATGTACACATGTCCGATATATTAATATATGAATTAATATATTATTTCTGATTAATCTGATAATTATCTTGCGTTTTGGTTGTTACTACTAAAGTCTTATTGATGTTATTTTTATTTCTTGCCACGGCTGCTGTTGTTTGGGTTTTTGGTAGAGCATGTTTAACTTTTCAGGGTCTGGTACGGGAAGGAAGATAAGTAGTAATAACACTAATATAAGATTAAATCAATGAATAACACAGTGCTTTAATGACACACGCAGAATAACTGAGTTAGTTGGAGCTGTAGAAAGGTCGTTTAGCAATCAAGTATTTTATAAGTGCTCTAGTAATAATGGTAGTATTTATTACATGTTCCTAAAATATACTTTGTTTCCCTTCTCATAACTTGAACTTTTAAATTGATATCATTTCAACGTTCCCACTACATTATGAGAGGTAATAAATAACTCTTGCTTCAGAGAGCTTATATGTATGTTCTGCACATCGCCACACTTTATGCG
The DNA here is from genome assembly GCA_030765065.1 of Deroplatys truncata. Classification (NCBI taxonomy): domain Eukaryota; kingdom Metazoa; phylum Arthropoda; class Insecta; order Mantodea; family Mantidae; genus Deroplatys; species Deroplatys truncata. The sequence continues at coordinate 106,659,924 of CM060975.1, forward strand.
CAACTGGCTTTGCTATATATAACTATAACTATATATATATAACTATAACTATAACTATGCACTATAACTAACTTCCCTAAACTTAAACATTTTAAACATATTCTTTCTTAAAATCTCATTGGCTGTCTTCGTTCAGCTTGGAACATTCTAGAAGACTTACCAGGCTATTATTAGTTGTTTCCAAACATGCTACCTTCCTACAAAAATATGTTGTGTTAGCTTGTCGCATTTTCTCTTACACAATGAATCAAGGTCTTGCTTTTGTGACTTCCCCTTACAAGTCCTTTTTGCCTGGGCCCTGTTTGCCATGTTTGTCTGCTTTTACCAAGGGTTTCACAGCCCCAGTAAACTCTTACACATACATAAAACTTATGCCTTATCATCTATTTGTATAACAAGTATTTTGCTTATTAATATTATTTTACATTATAATTTACATTATTACATGCATGGTATATATGACCATAGTTACTGTTTCAATATTTGAGTATCGCTTAAAGCCTACCAAATTCCCCTTGCACCTACGAGAAAATTAGCAATATGATTAACATCTCGATATATCGATTAACATGAAGTAGACAGAGAATAAGCCTTTGTAAAAATAATATTTTGTACAAAATTAAAAAGAAAGTCATGTGAGTTTAACACATCAGATTTTTTACATTATATCACAATGCTGTATAACGTAACTACGCCGCATAATCTATAGAAGTAGTTTCTAAAGGCAATGGGTTCAGCCCAGTGAACACAACCTTAGTTGTATCGTTACTGGTTTTGCTTTATGGACAGGTGATGCTGCTTATATTTCTAATGTTATTTTTTGTACTATTTGCTTACATAATACTCATTACGTTTTAAAATTTGAATGGACAATTATTTAGCTCTTCAGGTAGACTTTGATTGTGTGTAGAATTATTCATTTCCGTAGCAGGGAAACGGATTAAGGCGAAAAAGAACATTTCTGTAACCACTTTTCAGTTGTAGCAATTTAAGTCACGCAAAAAAGTTTAAACGTACCTAGTTAACATAATGTTTGTTAATCTTTACATTAGAAGCGTTCACTGTTTTTGCGGAATCAGCTATAGGTATCTTTAGCTAGAATTAAAGAGATTTTTAATTTATTTTCAGTAGGTAGAAAGATGTATTAAACCAAAACTTTTTTGTCGAGGTTTAAATAAAATACATGTTTTGAGGCCTCTATATAAAAAAAACATTTTAGGAAAAAGTCCGTGTGTGTCTGAGGGTGTGTAATAACAGCATAACTCTAGAACGAAATCTTGGATAAATATCAAACTAGGTATTTAAGTTCAGTGTGTACCAATGATGCAACAAGAAGATTTTCAAGAAAATTCCCTCACCGGTAGACACATTAAAAATATGTATACTCTATGATAAGGCTGGTTTTTTTATACGGAAGTGAAATTGGGGGATGGGAAAAAGCAGAGCATATAAATAAAATGCAGGTAGCATTTTGGAAAAGAGTTCTTGGAGTTTCACAAGGCACATCAAATTCGGGGGTACTGAGGGAGGTGGAATGTTATGAAGACACAATACGCTGTAAAATAAGAGCAGTGAAGTACTGGCTGAGGCTGATGCAGGGAGATAACACCACACTATGATCCAAATGTTATAAACACCAGCGAGAAAACCTGTCTCCTAAATTTTAGGCAGCTTATTTGGAAAGGGGTTTGAGGGAAATAGGAATGGGGTCAGTATGGCAAAGAACTGAAACAAATGACAAAAACATATGGAAAGGTGTCAAAAAAGATTAAGAGACATCAACCAACAGGAAATGGAATCGGATTGTAAAATTAAATGTTCTCTAAGTCGAACAAACGAAATAAAATGGATTTGGGGTAAAGAGGCATATAAACATAACTTAGGAAGAAAGGAGAGATCAGGAATGGCATGGTTTAAACGGGCCTGGAGGGCACATAAAATGACTGACGATTCTGGCAGGAGAATCTGCCCAATCTGTTATTTGGATGAGGAATGGGGACATATGGTACACTTTGGTGGAATGCGCACAATGGGAGAACCAGCGAACAGTTAAACTCAAAGAAAAATTCTCAAGTCCTTCTAGAAGGAGATTAGCATGTTGTGATCTACAGGCTGACCATACCTTGTATCTTAAATGATCCATGCAGTAAATAATTGTCTAATAACTTCAATAATTTGAAGCTAATAAAGATACGTTATTCATCCATCCATCCATCCATCCATCCATCCATCCATCCATCCATCCATATATCCATCCATCCTATCCACTCACCCACCCACCCATCTAGTTCATCCGATCATCAGGCACCTGTAGTCATCAAGAAACAAGACTTTTAAAAGACTAGATACCTATCTAGCGAATGAACAGCCTTCTATATCCGTACTAGGTACAGGATCGATGTCCTATATTCGTTTTCCCTTCTCTCCATTCTGCAGCAAATGATACCATTTAGTGTATTCCTGTGGATCCAACCACAGTTGCACAAACCTCAGCGATTATCCCTGCAGCAATGCACCCGCCATTTTCCACCAATTGTGTCCTGTTATCCTTACCCAATGAGCCATCAGCACTCAAAAAGTGCGCAACTGCTGGAGTCGGCGTGTTTACATTGAGAGGTAAATGAACCGTTCCATAGACTATTATTACAGCCCGGTAACGGTATAATGCTAGCCAGGGAAAAGGTTACATCATGATTTCGTTAAACTATGCATCTCAGCGTTGCATTCTTAAGGATACACATAGGTGCAATTTCAGAAATCCACAATTTCAGGTCAATTCATTTGAAATCTTAAGCAATGAAGGTCTACTATATAATATGTTGACGAAATTTCATGCATATTTCTAAATTAGTTCAGAGATATTAATTTCTTTAATTTTTTTTTACCGTTTTGAAAAATTGCTCCACATTATTCAATTATTGTTCTAAAAATTAATATTTTATAATTAAACTCGTTAATGGAGTATACACATGTAAATTAATATCATGCAATATCAGTGTTTTGTCTTGGTTATGGAATCCTTTTGTTTCCGTGTTCATGAAATCATGCTCTCTGTCGCACATATTACAATAAAACTATTTGTCATTTTACTGGCTAAACCAAAATTATTGTCCACAGATATTATAACAGGACCATGAAAGATTTTACAACAACCAAATGCATTTAATGCAGCTTCTAATAAATATATGTTTAGTATTTCATGCTGAAAATGACTGCATTCATCTGCTTTCATTATTTCATATTGCTCTAATAAAGGTTTCAATTTTTTATGGGATGAGCTACCTTCAGAAGCATGAACTTCATTTATGCTCAGGTTAGGGTAACATTTTGAACTTTAGAGTTAACAGATTTTGGCTAACCCACTTTTCTTCTCTTCCTAAACCTTTTCGTTATTCTTGGCTTGTTTTTATTTAAAAAAGAAGACAAAAAAAAACAGCAGGAAGAAATAGCACAACCACACAAAAACAGCATAATTGTTACAAATCTGGTATCATGTGCTTCAGTCATAAGAAATGTAAACAAACAGGTTCCATGTTGAAGCAGGGCTACCAAATGCTATCTAAATCAAAAGAGGGAGCAAATATCTCTCTATACTGAAGGTTTCAACCAGATGTCTCATATAGAAAGTAAGTTTCAGCATAATAAAGTTTTTCATTTTTTCTAGCAGTTCACTGCCATTTTGACACATGCAGCATATTATTAAAAATATAAATACAGTATTAAATAATGTAAAACATAATAAGTGTTATATATCAGTTTTACTTTCTCTACTACATATAGTAAGTAGGGGAAGTATTGTATTCCACCCAAAAATTCGATACCGATATTTCACCGGAAATATATGTTTTGAGGCCCCCTGAAGCCAAAGAAAAGCATTTTTGGAAACATGTCCGTGTGTGTGTCTGTCTGTGAACAGTATAGCTCAGAAACGAACAGTCAGATAAACACCAAACTTGGTATTTAGTTTAGTATCTTCCAGAGATGGGACACGAAGGTTTTCAAGGAAATGCTCCCACCCCAGATTGCCCTTTACGTGGAACATTTTTCGAAAATTTTAATTTTCTCAAAAATGGCTCTAACGACTTTGATTAAAATACCATATATTTAAGATACTTTCATGACAAATAAAATGTATATCTTTTATTTTCTGGGAATGTTTCCAAAAGTATTCTTCATTGTGAACGACTTTTGCATAACTGGTAAACCATAAGAGATGGACAATCTTTTACTACACAAAAAATGTATATCGCGTTAAAATACACAATTTATGTCATATACATCTTTGTTGTTGAGTGAACCATTTTCGAGATATTGCTTGTTATTCTCTTAAATTTTCCAATACTTTTTCTCAAATGGAAATTCGTTATTCATTTTTTTTTCGTCCTGGTAATAAAAAGAGAATGGAATACTCCACATAGCAACCAGCTCTTAAAATATTTGACTATCGCTTAAAGCCTACCATATTCCCCTTGCATCTACAAGAAAATTAACAATAAGATTAACATCTCGATATCTCGATTAACATGAAGCATATGGAGAATAAGCGTTTGTAAAAATAATTTGTACAAGAGTAGAGAAAGTCATGTGAGTGAAACACATCAGATTTTTATTGTTAAACTCCAAAGAACAACAATAAATAAAAAAATAATTTTGAACACTTTGACATTTTTGCTTTAATGAACCCCTAAAATATCTGTTGTAGAGAAATAATTGTGTGTAGGTAACTTTTGAAGTACCATCTCTTCCAAAAGATCATTTAATGAAAGACAATAGACATTCTGTAAAAATGGAGATAAACGAGCTAGTTTTTATTACTTTCTCTATTATTTACCTATAGTATGTAGACTCGAAACGGTCTCTGGAGATTTAACTTAAAATTCCCGTTTTGAGATCCCTGAATAAAAACAATATTTTTAGAAAATTGTCCCACGTGTGTGTATGTGTGTAAATTCCCAACAGACTGCGAATCAGTTGGGGAATTTAATGTCGTGTCAGCTTCTTGCTTAGTAGCTCAGTTGGTTAGAGCAACCGGATGGATACCGGAAGTTTCCTGGTTCAAATTCCGTTGTAGCATTGAATTTTTTAGTCCGATTCTACTTTTTTAATAATTAATGTAGGTTTAGTGCTAGAATTTCTGAGTATGGAAACGTGTATATTGAGCGTTGCCCTAACAGTCAGTGCATGAGATTTAATGCCATTCAAAGAGACGCTCACTACTTTCAGTTTATAGATCTAATGAAGCTTTGTGACGATTCCCGTGAAAAGTCTCAATAGGCCTACAATAAATTCAGATATCTGATATGTAACTAATATTCCTCAACCGTGTTGGTTGTTCGTGGATGCTCACGCATGCGTTAATTTTTTGTTTCTGTGTTTCCGCATGTGTGATGACAGAGGGCATCCCCTTCACATCGTTAACCACTAGGTCCTCAAGCGGGCTCGGGAATTGAACAAATGAAGCGCGGGGGGAGGTGGGTCGGTGGTGGCATCTACATGTGGTTCAACAACATACATGACTTGTTCCGTCACATGCCTTTGGGCAAATTCTCTCTTTGCCATCTGTGGAGAGGAAATAACGGTAACGTCGTTTGCTGATATTTTATTTGCTAAAAGCGAACGCATAAGCCTTTATAGTTCATTCAGTTTTTACCCAACTATCAATTGGTTAAAAAGCTTCAGATCACTGTAGATATAGGGGGATAGAGGAAACCGAATCGATAGAAGCGGTTTATGTAGGCCTTAAAATTACGTAGGTTTCCATGAAATTACAAGCAATACTTGGATAGCGATAGCAGCTTTAAAGGAGTGGTAAGGTATTGAAAAATCAAAACCAATAATAACACACATTTCGGATATGACTAATAGCACAAAAAGGTTATTTGATTTTTTATTATTTCTTTCTTTCTTTCTATCTTTATTTCTTTCATTAATTCTTTCTATCTTTCTTTCATTCATTCTTTCTTTATTTATTTTCAGTAAGTTTTTGTCGATCTCCTAAGGCTTACCCGTTATACAAAACTCCTACCGAATAAAGAGGACTTCAGAGGCTATCCGTAGAAAATTCAAGGTATACATTTTATTTGTAATGTAAATATCTTAAACATATGGTATTTTAATGAAAAGCGCTAGAGGCATTTTTTTTCAGGAAATCAAAAATATCGAAACTTTTTCCATGTTGATAGATAAGGTAACTTTATTAGTTTCAAATTATTGAAGTTATTACACAAGTATTTATTGCATGGGTCAGTGACTGTACATGCATATTTAAGATACAAGATATGGTGACAAAATAAATACAGAAAAAGAAACAAAACAAACAAGAAAGACATAAACTACCTTTGACTAATTGAACAAATTTGACCTAGCTTCGCGCACATTATCCAAGAAATTTCCCATGTTTTGCCAGTTCCTCTGGTCAGCCAGTAGATCCCAACATGCCAACCTCTTTCTTGACGGAGTTAAGAATTTTTCTTTGAGTTTAATTGTTCGTTGGTTCTCCCACTGCGCGCATTCCGCCAAAATATGTACCCAGTCTCATCCAAATCACAGAATGGGTAGATTCTCCTGCCAGAATCGCCAGTAATTTTCTGTGTCCTCCAGCTCCCATCTAAACCATGCCATTCCTGATCTTTCCTTTCTTCCTAAGTATATATGTCTCTTTACCCCAATTCAATTTCATTTAATTTGCTAGACTTAGAGAAGGTTTAATTTTACAATCCGATTCATCTTATTTACATGCTCTTCCCGCCCCCCAAATTTCACTTCCGCATAACAAAATCGGCCTTATCATAGAGTTATACATATTTTCTAATGTATCTACCGTGCATCAGGTATCCGCATGAGGGTACGTAATAATTCATTTAGCTGCCCTCGTGCTTTATAGTTAGTTACTGATGTAATACCATTTTCATCCCTGCCATACACATAGTCATTTTTGAAAGCATTTTTTTCGTTTTATTAATGCTTACCACTAAATCCCATTGTTTACAACATTCTTCAAACCCAATACCTTTCTGTAAGCCTTCTATCGTCACTGACAAAATTGTCATGTCATCCGCGTATAATAGTACTGAAATGCAGACATCGTCTACTTTTGGGGCATTCATTCCCTCTGCTATTAACACGTCTGCCACATCGTCTATGAATCGCTTGAACAACAGGGGCGATAAAAACTCCTCTACTGGCCGATTTAGATTCAGTTATTGTAACAAGTAATAGTTCCCCTCCGTTTCCTAAGGCTGAAAATGCAAAGATTATCAGGAAAACTATGTAGTTCAATGCTTATTGTACAAATAATTCATACAATGCTTTTGTCTAATTCCTGTTAATCATAGAAGATATTCGTGGAAATTGTTTAACTTAGACAATACTACGATAATATAACATTTTATAGGCTGAAACATTCTAACGTTAGTTGATAACTCTACTGTTGCCATGATATTTATTTGCATGATCTCACGAGAAAGGAATTACCACTTAATACTTTCAGGTGTACTATTTAAAACTCTGAAAAGTAAAACAAACTGAAACATTGTTTTAGGAATGGTTAAAGTCAAAAATAATTTATTTGACAAAGTAGAGGAGGAAGGAGAATTAGAGGTGAGAGGATTGTTGATACCTCTTGATTTTTTTCAATTTTTTTTAAACTTGCCTTGTTTTATCCAGTTTATGCTACTGTGTTTTACTGCTTTCATACCGCTTATTTCCGCAACACACACACACAAACACCCATGCCCGTGGCGGGACTCGAACCCGCGACTCTCAGCTTGGCGGAGCGCCGGAGCGAACACTCCAGCGGCCACGGCTATGAGGGCCGCCATCTTGATAGCACCTACTAACATTGGTGGACAAAGCGTGTGCAATCGATAAGGAAAGGGGACTTAAGCTTAATCAGTGCATTAAATATGGAAGCCATCGAGTTTCCTTATGTAAAATTATACAAATAAGCAATGAATGTAATGTTAGAAGAAATGAAATTCAAATTGCGCTCGGTGGTAACGGCATTACCACTTAGGAAGCGATTAAAGAAGCATTTTTAGTATGTGGATTTCAGAATCTTAAAATTTGTCGCTGGAAACAGTATACAAGCTACATTTCATGCTTTAGTTTCCTTAATCCCAATTAGCGAACATTGTCCATTATTCTTCTTAAGTGACCTCCATTTCTCCTACCATGAACGGCGATCACCCCATATTATTGTATATTGCTTCTGTCATCAGTTTCACCCGCATCATATTAGAGATAGCTCAAAAATAAATATTAGCGTATACTTAAATTAGTAAGTTTGCTCTATAATACTAATCATAGTAGTTTGTATATTTATTTATAGTAATATAATTATTCCCATATTTTGTTTACTTAGTACAAAGGTTAAAATGAAATTGTTTTTATGGGTTTTGTTTATGAATGAAATATTTGTTATAGCTTGTTATATATTTATAGCATCATTGGAATGCTTCAAGATATAAGTGCATTCTGTCGTCGTTAGCATTTCTAGCACATCTGTATAATGACAACCTGTGTATCGCTGTTTAAGGAATAAGAGGCACAGAAGAGCAATATAGCATTATGCCAATTCGATGTTACGTTTAAAGTTTGTACGTTACTTGCTCCTGGTCATAGGTGTGAAAATGATTATTTTTTCAGTAACCATTCCAGTTAAAAAACAAACAACTGTTCCAAAGTAACAATCAAATACGTCCACCAGTATGTTACTATTTGTGCATAACCGTAACAGCAAACACTCAATTTTAGTTCAGTGACTCGGTTCTTTCACATATAATCGCAATTCTTTGTCCTTTAGGAATATTGCCAAGCAACAAGAGCTGCTTTCCTCTCTCGCTTTCATCCAACATTTAGCAATGTACATGCGAATTCGTAACGTGCTGTTAAGAACAGAACATACGCCGCATTACGCCTAAATGCTTATTATAGTAATTTCTGCCTACTTAAATCACGTTAAAGGAGTTTAAATCCATCATCTATTTATGGCATTTTCCATGAAACCGATAATTGAGAAGCAAACTATGAAAAAGAATGAAATTAATTGTTCTTCCACACAAGCCGTGTGTTGGACAGGGTTGGAAAGGTAGAATCAGATGAGTGAAAAATTCAATGCGATAGCCGGGATTTGAACCACGATCTCCCGGTCTCCGTCCGGTGGCTCTAACCACTGAGATACCATGACAACATGCTTACAGGACATTAAATTCTCCAACTGATTCGCATTTTTCCCGGTAAACCACAAGGAGATTTCAAATTGTATTGAGATGTCATACCCCAATGGCGACTTACATTCTTTGAGATCTCCTTGTGGTTTACCGGGAAAAATGCGAATCAGTTGGAGAATTTAATGTCGTGTCGGCATATTGCCATGGTAGCTTAGTGGTTAGAGCCACCGGACGGAGACCGGGAGATCCGTGGTTCAAATCCCGGCTATGGCATTGAATTTTTCAGTCATCTGATTCTACCTTTCCAATGAAAAAGAAGTTTCTCCACCAAATGCACTTTATCATAAAACAACGAAAACTGATGTCTCTTTAATGATGAATAATATGGGAGCCGTGTCATAACAAATGTAGATAACGTTAACCATTTCTGAAGTATTCTTTGTTGTTAGTTTAATTTTCCAATACTTATAGATTTTTCAAAGTAAGTCGCTCTTCATTTTTTCTCTTGTTCATGCGAGGAGCATGGTATTTCACAGTTATCAGATAGCCATCAGTTTTTTAAAACATTGACAAACGCTTTAGCTTACGTATTCATTTTATATATACAACGAAATGTGTAAATGTGTAATGGAAGATTTCGATTAACAAGAATTAGATAGAAGAATAAGCTTTTATAAAAATGTTTATGGAATAGTGCGTAAAGAACATCATGTGAGTGCAACACCTCAGAATTTTTTTTTTACATCTAAACCGTACCCTTTGGAGAGGTGGATTGTTTTCATTTATGTGCAATTTATACTGGCATTAGAAGTTTTAATCCCTTAAAGGCCACAAATTGCCATCACCCTGACATAGCTGAGTAGGCCAAAGATGGCCAATACTGACCTACAAATATTGAAGGAGGAAAGAACGCTAGAGCAAATAGTCGTGTAGCTGCCGTGAGCTGTGCGACCAGCTTTTCTAGTTCTAGAATCACCTTTAGTACACGCAGTAACATGTTCAGATGGTAGATTTGGTCGTCGCAAGATAAACTAGAATCTATAGCAGTTATTACAGGTGTCACTTTCGAGGTAAGTGGTGAAGTAGGCTAAAACAGTGTACTCTATCCCACTTGGCTTATCTTTGGTCGAGGAAGACAGCGTTTTGATATACACTGAGGGACAGACGTACAGACGTGGGGAATTTATTGCTGGGCTATTGGATGCCCTTGGTCACGTGATGCGCCGTCTGGTCACAAGAGGGATGATCTCGAGACATGCCACACTTGTCCCCTGGGTCTGACGTCCAGTGGCGTAACAGAAGGGTACATAGTGGTGGTTTCAGCTTTCACGAGATAATTTGACATCTGATATTGACCCAACGCCTAACGTTGAAAGTTCGTACAAGGATCCATTATTTTCTTAAAGGGGGAAACTTAGTGTTTAATTACACGCTGTGGTTATTAATGGCAAGTGGTGTAAATATTGTTTTGGGCAAAAATTTATAAGTTTCAAAGAAGCGCTTCAGTAATGTACGAATTTTATGACATATTCTTTGTTCATTTTATAAATGCACCACTAGAATATCTTTAATTACAAAATTGCACATATTTTTTGGTTCTTCTGTATCCACAAGTTGTTCTAACTTTGCAGCTAATATAACTATTTTAAAAGGCTTTTAAACAACTAGAACTTATTAGATGCTAACGTCTGTATTTTAATATTTGCACTGTGGGTCTAAAGCATTCTACTTGCACTGGAAATAGAATTGGTTCAAAATTAGGATCTTCTTTCTGCGAAATAAAGTAAAATTATATGTCTCTGGACCAAATAAGAAAACAATTCACAGGAGGGTGGTGATAAGCAGTATGTGGTATGCAGAAATATATACAGTCACAACATTTTCTCTACGCTATATCATTTTTTACTTTCTCTACTACGTATAGTAAGTAGGGGAAGTATTATATTCCACACAAAAATTCGATACCGAGATTTCACCGGAAATATATGTTTTGAGACCCCCTGAATCCAAAAAAAGAATTTTTGGAAGCATGTCCGTGTGTGTGTCTATGTGTGTGTGTGTGTGTGTGTGCGTGTGCGTGTGAGCAGCATAACTCAGAAACGAACAGTCGCGTAAACACCAAACTTGGTATTTAGGTTCAGTATCTTGCAGAGATGCGACACGAAGGTTTTCAAGAAAATCCCCCCACCCCAGATTACCCTTTATATGGAACATTTTTCGAAAATTTTAATTTTCTCAAAAATGGCTCCAACGATTTTGATTAAAACCTCATATATTTAAGATAATTTTACGACAAATAAAATGTATATCTTGAATTTTCTGGGAATGTCTCCAAAAGTATTCTTCATTGTGAACGACTTTTGCATAATTCATAAACCATAAGAGATAGACAAAATTTTACTACACAAAAAATGTAGATCGTGTTAAAGTTCACATTTTATGTCATATCCTTTTTTTGTAGAGTGAAACAGTTTCGAGATATTGCTTGTTATTCCCTTAAATTTTCCGAAACTTATACTTTTTCTCAAATGGAAATTCGATATTCATCCTTTTTACTTTCTCTACTACGTATAGTAAGTAGGGGAAGTATTGTATTCCACCCAAAAATTCGATACCGAGATTTCACCGGAAATACATGTTTTGAGACCCCCTGAATCCAAAAAAGGCATTTTTGGAAACATGTCCGTGTGTGTGTGTGTATAACTCAGAAACGAACAGTCGGATGAACACCAAACTTGGTATTTATGTTCAGTATCTGCCAGAGATGCGACACGAAGATTTTCAAGAAAATGCCCCCACCCCAGACTACCCTTTACATGGAACATTTTTTGTCCTGGTAATGCAAAGAGAACCACATAGCAACCAGCTCTTCAAACATTTGACTATCGCTTAAAGCCTAGCAATTCCCCTTGCATCTACAAGAAAATTAGCAATAAGATTAACATCTCGATATCTCGATTAACATGAAGCATATGGAGAATAGCGTTTGTAAAAATAGCTTGTACAAGAGTAGAGAAAATCACGTGAGTGTAACAAATCAGATTTTTTTCTTTAGCACATGCCACATTTTCCTAAATTATAATGAATGTACCTACTCGGGAAGTGGTTCCAGTTGAATAATACCACGAAATGTGATAAAAGTGGATGCTTTAAAAATGAAGTAGATTTAGAATGATGCTAACGATAATATTACTTATACATTGTATGAGCTTATGAGAAACCAACAAACTACTACTCAATGTTTTGAAATATATCTATTGTTTAAATACAGGAAAACTAAACAATTAAGGGCCTTATTTTGGAGATGGTTAACGTCCAAACAATTTATGTTTTGGCATGAATTGTTTTAAGGCGATCATATTAATTATTTAAGGAAAATAAAGGTTTTATTTGTCTCTCGTCATTTGTCAGTTATAAAATTAAATAGGAATTAAAGGACTGCAAAGGTTAGTTACAGCAAATTCAGAATAAAATTGTATTATAAAATGAAATTATGTCAAATGCAGGTAATATTAAAAACCTTTAGGGTTGTTTTTGCAAAAATAAAGCATATAATGAAAATATCCCTTGAAAAGGATTGTTAGGATTGGCCAGTATTTCCTTAAAATGTTCGTCTTTGAACTAAATGAAATAAAAACATTGAAATATTTCCTGGTAAACACGAAGACGGTATTAAAATGGTTTATTTTTAAAATGATTTTAAAGTTAACTAAGGAACCGACACTTTAAATAACTACCATTTATACTGCATGTTTCACCCTAATGCTTTAAACGTTAAGAGGGAGTCAATATAGCAGTACGTGCTTAGAGTACCCAGAAAAAGAAAGTTAATGGAATACTAGCCACTAAAGAGAAGCCAATGGAGCAGATAATTAGAATAAAGCGGAGCGTACATATTCAGCGGGGATTGTATGTGGCCAAAACACCTTATTCAATATTTTATAATTTTAATTATGGAGAAACATGTCAAGGAGATTAAAAATCCAAGCGTCGGCATGGTAGAAAGTATTAGCTTACTAAATTATATTAATTAAAGCAGAAGGTAGTCTGACAGAGAGACAAATATAATTTACAAATAATACGGGAATAAAACAAAGAAACCAGGGAGGGAGCTGGAGAAATGTTAATTTTAAATAGGCATCCAAAGTGCAACTCTTTTGTGATAAAGAAGTTGCCTAAACACAAGGGGCTAAAGGCTGCGGATTTTCACTCCTACCGTGCTATCGATTTTAACATAAAATTGGAGTACACGCATTAATAATACATAGATAAATGTGAAGTAAGGCAATAATCTACGTAAACGCTAAACTAAGAAACCAAAAGAGGAAGATAATTATATATTGGTCGACGCTGGTACAAGTTAAAATGAAACATTCTCCGACTGTTGCGTAAAACTGTAAATATAATTTATGCCAACTACAGTGCATGTATGTATAAAAGAGAATACATACTTGTTTTCTATAAGTATATTGCTATTACTCAAGGCTGTTATCGCTTTTAACAGGAGCAAGACAAAAGCGCGAAACACTATGAAATACAGGCATACAAAATGTACGAAAAAACAAAACACCGCGCTTAAGGAAATTAAAAGTGACTGCTAGTAAACGATAAGACAGATATATGGCAACACAGAATATATCTATATCACTACTTCGCTAATTCCAATAGGAATCATACTAACTTTGGCTCCAGAAACAAACAAAGAAATTGTATTAAACAATGCAGAAAATATTTAGGTAATGTATCTGTGAAATTTGGAAAATCGACAGTGCATAGGATATGTTGTTGAAATTTGTCAGTTATTACACACAATAAGAGTAATATGCATCGATATTCTAGTTTTCAGTGTTATTTAGATGTCAATTTGTTATTGTGTAAATTCATTCCTCTAATAAAAAATTCATTCTTCTAATAAAAATACTCAAAACGATACATTTTTTTAAAAATATAGAGTGGATACCTATACACATAATCCAACCAGCTAAGTTCAGCAGCGTTTTTGAGTTACTTCATCTAAAGCTTACCTAAGGTAGAGGAAGTATTACATTTAACCCAAACTTTCATGTCTGAAACTCATGTGTCCGTACTTTAAAAAGTCTGATGTGATGACTTTCTCTACCCCTATCGTTTATTAGTGGTTACACAATATATTCTTACTACAGATTATTTTTCTATCTACTAAATTTTAATTTAAAAAAAAAAACCTTTGCAGAAATAGCTACATTACACAATTCGTTATTGATACAAAGGGAACAGCGAGTCAAGTGTCTAAGAACTGGACCCTATTTATAATGGCTTTAAAATTCCATACGGTTTTGATGCAATCGCGAGAAACAAGTGAACTTTGAAAGGGCTTTAAATAATGATCAAGAAATAAACAATCTGAACCGTTATAATTGGATATTTAGAAATGTCTTATTCCACAAAAAACTTATTTAAAATAACTTGTGTGTTTTAATGAGATCTACATTTTTTGTGTAGATCGTTTTCCTCTCTCGCTTAACTTCTACCAGCAATAATCTGGTATAATAATTAATACAAAAGATAATACAAAGTTCCTTCCGAATGAAGAGGGCTTCACAGGCTATTCCCACAAAATTCAAGATATACATTATATTTATGATGTAAATATCTTTCTTATATGATATTTTATCAAAATCGTTACCTATTTTTTAGAAATACAAAAAAATGTAGAAAAATGTTCCATGTAAACGATAGTTGGGGTTGAGAAATGTTCTTGAAAATCTTAGTTTTGCATCTTTGGAAGATACTGAATATAAATACCAAGTTTGGTATTCATCTGACATTTCGTTTTTGTGTTGTGCTGTTCACAGACACGCAGAAAGAGAGGTACACACACGGCCGTTTCCTAAAACTGCTTTGTTTTTGGATTCAGGGGCCTCAAAACACGTATTTCCGTTGAAATTTCGATATCAAATTTTTGGGTGGAATGCAATACTTCCCCTACTTACTATACGTAGTAGAGAAAGTAATAAGCTTTACTAAGAATAGTTTGTGTATTATCTAATAAAGATAGAGGGCAGAGATGGTTATGTGAATGTATCACATCAGATTTTAGAAAAAGGTCCGCGCGCGCGCGCGTATGTATGCATGCGTGTGACTATGAACAGCATAACTCAAAAACGAAAAGTACGATAAACACCAAACTTGGTATTTAGGTTCAGTACCTTCTGAAGATGCGACACGACGATTTTCAAGAAAATACCCCTACCACAAACTACGCTTTACATGGAACATTTTTCAAAATGTTTCATTTTCTAAAAAAATAGCTCTAAGGATCTTGATTAAAATATCATATATTAAAGATATTTAAATGGCAAATAAGGTTCTTGAATTTTCTAGTAATAGCCTTTGAAGACCTCTTCATTCGGAATGAATTTTATATAATCTTGTATGCATAACTAGTAAACGTTGAGGATAGAGGAAAACGTACTTCGCAAGAAATGTAGATCTCTTTAAAAAAGCACAATTTATTCCAAAAAACTTTTCATGTGGCATGAGCCATTTCCGAGATCTAAGTTATTAATGCTCCGAATTCATTACTTAGACATTCTTTAAAATCCTTTCAACATTCAGTTGTTTCTCGCGATTGCATGGAAACATATGAAATTTTAAGGCCAGCATATAGCGTCCAGTTCTTAAACATTTGGCTGTCGTTGTTTTCGTATCTATACCGAAATGTGCAATGCAGCTGTTTATACAAAGTTTACTTGGATTAAAATGAAGTGGATAGAAAAACAAGCTTTAGTAAGAAGGGTTTGCATACCACTAATAAAGATAGAGAAAGTCATGTTGAAGTATCGCATCAGATTTTCTTACATTGGTTTAGCTGTCTTACATGGATATATTCTATAAATAAGAGGTTGAAAATAATGAGTTGTCTATTATTTTCTCTGATATCTAAAATATAGGTGTCCCACGTTTGGTATATATTGTTAAATGGTGCAAACGTTTACGTAAGAAGTTGAAAACATCAGTAGGGATAGTATGTTTAAGTATAGTATGTACGTTTCCTCGGGTTCCAGTGTCTAGACTGTCCAGTATGTGCAGTTATACATGGCGTTGAACATTAAAGTAAGAATAGCTTTTAAAGATTAAAGGTACTGTAGCATTCCGAATGAGGACGAAATGTAGATTTCGAAGTGGGTTTCTATATAAGGGATTCAAATATGGTAGGAGTAGCGTTTGGTAGTTTTATGCGCAGTAGCTTATTCATTGTATCCAAAAGTGCACATTTCGTCTAGGTGGAATAAAAGATATTGATTTCTACTTAGGGAATTAAAGTGATAGGGGGAATTAAAGTGGAGAAGTTTTTGAAGTTTTAGGATAGCTTACGTTTACCGAATTATAAACCTACATTTCGCCAAAATCACACCAAAAATACTTCTTGATAAAAATTTTAAGACTAACATTTGGTAATATAAGCATATGCAGTTTATCGTTTGCTCCAATAACCCAATTTAAAACATTTTAAACTTCACTTTTTAGCCTTTTGGGTTGGAGGTCTTTAAATATCTGGCATGTTCTCAATAAATGATCCAAAATATTTCCTTATATCAATTTTCAACAAAATGGTATTGAAATTGGCTGATATGAATATGAATATTCCCTCTAAAACCATCTATTTTAAATTTATTGGAAATGTTATATAGCCTTTGTCAGTTTGGAAGGATAGAGATTTTCAATGGCGAAAGAATGATCACAATCTGTTGAATGGTTTTTGAGATTATCCTACATACACATACAAACATAACTTGTTTATAATATCAGTGTACATTATTATACACTCGCTAACTCATTCATTGCATTGCCAACAAACAATCATGAATAGAACACAAGTAAAAGCAAAAGAATTCCCAAAGAATACTTGGGAGTTACTCTTAAAATAAAGATATGAGGTGTTCATGAAAGAGAAAACAGCAACAAAAAATCTGTTGTATTATATATACATGACCTTCTCTAACAAATTTTTTAAAAAAAATTTTTTTAACAAAGCTTATTTTTCTGTCCAAGATAAACGTTTGCAGAAATACTTTTATAACACATTTCGTTGTAGATATAAGGGGGATACAGGAAGCTTAATAAATAAATCTTCAAAAAGAGTCGCTATCTGATGGCTTTGAAATTCCTCTCTTTGGTTAATAAGGGAGAAAAGAACGAATTGCGAGTTACTAGTTGAAAAAAAAGTATTTGAAAGATGAAAGGGTAACGCACAAAAATGTATTTGGCACAAACTGTGTACTTTTAATCTCTACAGTGGAACATATTGTAGACGATCTTCTGAAACAACTGCTATCACAAAACTGTAGGATGCGTAGGTTCTGATAGAGGGAAATAATGCAAGCTCCGGACACATAGAGCAAACACTGCACTTCAAACCATAATTGAATAAGTTGAATTTTAATCCTGAGAAGACTTCAGCAATGTTAGTCTCCAGAAAGCGATCAGTGGATACCCAAATATTATTATGAATGATCAAACAATCAAGGTTGTTAATCGTCTTAAGTATCTTGGCGTTATTTTAGATGAAAAAATGACGTTTAAATATCATCTCGAAACGCTAGGAAAACAAATGGCAGCCAGTTCCAGACTGCTCAAACCTCTGCAACTAGACGTACCTGGGGCATCAATTCTGAAGAGCCGCATTATTTTTCAGGGTGCCTTTGAACCTCTAGTGTTATATTGCGTGTCTGCATTCCGACATATCCTAGATAAAAAGTGGGCTCACAAAAACTGCAATGGATTCAACGTGAACTAATTTTACAGATTATACGAGGATACCGCACAATTTCAAACGATGCAGCCCTAATCATAGCCGGAATACCTCCTTTACACTAACTGCTTTAGCCCGAGCCGAGTTCACGTGTGTGAAGAAAGGAATTAAAGTATTAAATCAACATCTAGATCTTCAAATGGAAAATAATACAAACTTCACCCTCATTCTTTCCAAGAACTCTGCATCTAGAACTCCAGGAGAAGTAGGTAATTTGGTAGGATGTGCTTTTGTTGTATACTCCTCCAACAACGAAATACATTCGGATACATAAAAGTTGGCTTCTTTATGCTCCACATTCCAAGTTGAATTATTTGCCATTCATCAGGCTGTTGACTGGATCATCAATAATGACTATACTGCATGTATATACACCGACTTCAGTCTGCTATTAATGCTATTACTGATAAATTCATTCTTCATCCCATAGCCATAGCTATAAAAAAAACGAAACAAATTATAATAATCTTATATCCTTGTCATGGGTCAAGAGTCATGAAGGATTACTAGGCAATGAAAGAGCAGAATAATTAGCAAAGGCAGCTGCGAACAGTCAAGAAGAATTCAGTTACTCAAAATGTCCAGCACCATGTGTGAAGATGGGATATTGAATGCCATTAATAGACACTCGGAACAGATACCAGATAAATAGCACCAAAGGACATATCACTATGACTTTATTTTTTCCGAAGTTAAATACCGGCTTTAAATGCAAAAACTTCCATCCAAATTTTCTGTTCACAGTTCATGACAGGATGTGGAAAACTTCAAGGTTTTTTCCAAAGGTTCCACATCAATGTTGGAGTTGCCAATGTCTTTATGGCAGGAATAGACAGTGAAACATTTATTATTTGACTGTCCATTTTCAAAATTATTTCCTTATATAAATTATTCATTTAATAATTATTTCTTTATTAAAATTATCATCTTCGAAAGATATTTCTTTATTAATAATTTATTTCACTGCAATAATCAATTTTGTACACCCCTGTATCAATTATTTAAAAATGTTGTTATAACAGTTTCTTATGTTTTATCCAACACATTCATGCCAAACTGTAATGTTGTAGTTATTGTTCTTTAATATTTAGGTTTATTTTTTTAAATCATAACCCTAATATACATCTATATTTAAATAGGGTTGAAAATTATGGAAATTATAAAAACAATCTCTTACATTGTTTGTATAGTACATTTTTTGTGTCTTATGGTTTACATTAAGGTATATAAATTATACAAAATCAATTTAACATGAAAAGGGCTCCACAGTGTACTCACCACAAATTCAATATATACATCTTATTTCTCATGCAAATTTCTTAAGCGTATGATATTTTAATCAAAATGCTTAGAGATATTTTTGAGAAATTAAAAAATAGCGATATATAAGTTATACAAAATCTATTCTTAGGGACTTCATAGTCTATTCGTTGCAAATTCAATATATAAATTTTATTTGTTATGCAATTGTCTTAACATATGATATATTAATAAAAATCCTTAGGGACTTTTTGAGAAAATAAAAACTAATGTTACACAAATTGTGCACAATTCATTCATTATGAAGAGGACTTCATAGTCTATTCCCTACAAAATCAATATATACATTTTATTTGTCATGAAAATATTTTAAACATATATTTTACTTAAATATTTTTGAGAAAATAAAAAATAGACAAACTTTTCCTTAAAAGGGTAGTGTTGCATGGTTGGAAGGTGCTGAACTTAATGACGAAATTTATATTTATTCGAATTTTCGTTTTTGAGTTATGCTGTTCTCTCTTTCTCTCCCCCCCTCTCTCTCTCTCTCTCATTCACATACACGGACCTTTTTCTAAAAGTTCTTGATTTTTTATTCGCGGAACCTTAAAACGTGTATTTTGCTCTATAACGTGGATAGAATCGTGTATTTGGTACCTGTAACGTGATGAAATCTCGATATAGAATGTTTGGGTGAATATAACTCTTGACCTACTTACTATAGGTGAGCTAGAGAAACTAAACACCCTATTACCTTAATTTTTTGCGCATGGGTTCTGTGTTATTCCTAGTATTTTCTTGGATTTTTCCCACTTTTGGGTTGCCATTAATATAATATTCATGCATAAAGGCTGTATCCAGTTCAGCTTCTGGTGTTAAATATCCCAAAGACGAATAGTATAAGGAAAGCAGGCTGTAGTAGTTTCCCCTTCAAATCTTCGATCGTCCACAAGTGGAACATACCATAATCCTATAGTAATATTTGGCTTGGAGCTTTCATAATGATTGCTGTATTACTGGGGATAATTTGAGCTTAAGAATTTAATTTGATTGGATGATAACCTTGCCAAACCGGGTTCTCAATTAGACACGCATGGGGTTCCGAGGGTTTTCTGCCCCTTGATCATGTCGAGGCGGAGGAGGGAGTCTGCCCCACGTCAACAAAGCGTGGTATGCGACGGCATTTGCCAATATCCCAGATCCTATTATCTCCGGCACAACAGAGCTACGTCCCTTCCCGGAAATTTCCTTTCACTACCGGAAAATTGTCCCACTAAGCGTTCTGTACGCAAAGTGGAAAATTGTTAAGGTAATTTGGGACGTCTTGCAGTAACAGGGGGTTGAAGTGGTAGGGTAAGCTTCAATAGATATCTTACACCTGAGACAGGCCACAACCAAAAGCCTCGAGTCTGTGGCGTATCCATTAGCAGCATCTCCCATTACGACATGTGTAACGTATACTAAGATTAGGTAGGAAATGTAGTAGAAATAAACGTTATTTGGAATCACTGTAATAAAGGAATATAATGATCAGCTTATCTGATGATGCAAGTGTCACTTTTTTGATTAAACCTTCAATATCGATTTAAGTAATCTATATTTTCTACCAGCGAGGTGGCGCCACAGTAACGTGTACGATTCGCATTCGGAAGGTTCCGGGTTTAAACCCCTAGGTCTACCAATCTGACCGAAGACTTTTTCGCAGTTTTCTTCGGTCAGTAGGCGAATGCTGGGTTAGTCCTTTTCATCACTGTATTTCATTTCCTTCTTCTTCACTGCCATAACAGACATTGGGGCATTAAAAGAGAAAGTTTGAAAAACAAATCTACATATCTTAGATGAACTTAAAAGTAACATTGGTAAAGAAATTGCTACCATTTCACAGAAGGAATTGCAGAGTGTAATGGGCAAATTCCTAAGAGGTGTCAGAAATGCCTGAACAACGAAGAGAGGCAGTTCCAACATCTCTTTGCTGGATATATATGGGAGTAATTTTCTTGTTAATGCTTATGTTATGTGTGTTAGAACTAACTTACGGGACAAACTGTACTATATTTACTACGGACTTCCTGTCATTCGCACTCCGACACAGCAATCAGCTTCGCCGGCCGGCCGCACGCCGCGAGAACCGGTCCTGCCAAGGATTGTTCACCCTGTATATTATCGTAATGTTACAAGCGGGAGTTTGTTTTATTTTTTCTTTTGCTATGTTTACTGTTTTTAGTTGCTAAAGTTGTAAATCGTCTGTAGGCATTCTTTGCAGTGAGGTTTTTATTTTACATGTATTTAGTTGAGTAACAAAAACAACATTTTTCTACTCCATGACATTCTCAACGAAAAGTCAAAATAATCTTCACAAGTATGTTCTTTTACGACTACAACATATTCCTTTTTAGACTTTCAGTCATTCAGGAACTAAAATTAGAAACTGCCTTTAGGCCTATATACTTCGGAAAGAAGGTTGCTTTTCAATGGCGAAAGAAATGGGATGGAATCAAATGAGAATAGGTTTCAAAAGTGCTATGCATGCTATAGAAGCTTTATGAATGTGTTAATAAATGTCTGTTATCAAATTGCAAAAGACCTTGTCTGATCCCTATCAAACCGATTACCAGGAATACTTTTCTTATAGTTAATAGTGCAAAACTCGCAAACGCAATTTATGTGTCTCCAATGAAAGCACATGAATTAAGAAAGACATCTAATGTGAACCCTCACAAGACTTTCCCTACCCATGAAATATTGATAATCATTCATAGAAAAGCGATATTACATTATTCACCATCTATGTTTACTTTTTAGTTGTATTTTCAGTTAACTTTGCGGCACGCAACTTGGTGCCATGTTATTGCTTTCGTTATGATCAGAAATTTATGTATCATATAGAATGGTGGTAAAACATATATTCAGGCATCCGTCCTGCGACAGTCCTGATGTAGGGTAACTGTGAAGTAGGTCGTATTGTTCTTTACGTTGTATATTGCTACGTATGAAAAACCGATTTGAAGTAATTTGTATTGAAGGAGTTGTATTACTGTTGGGGAGCCGAACTTGTAGTAGTTGCAACAGCACGTATAGTAAACAGTTTCCGGTAGCCTTCGCCCCAAATGTATTTTTTAGGTGGCCTTTGCCCCAAGTTTAAAATTAATGTTTACTTTGTAATTAAACTGTTTCTTTAAGTATTAAATAATTATGTTTGTCTCGGCTGCGTCAGTATTACTGTTAGAGACATGGGAGTCTTGGCAGGGCGTGATGCGACAAGAATGTAGGCTTACACAGGTTTTTAAGTTTTAATTCACTCCTTTTTATTAATCCTTGACACAAATTAAATAGCACATCACTGATATCGAGAGCTGTGAGATTCTTTTATTTAATACTTGCACTTTTTAACAAGTATACTATTTTTCTCTCACACGAATACGTATTTAATTTCTCGAGGACGCATCACGCATCCGGCTACAATTACTGTCTGCAGGCAACTGACTAGATTTCAACCGTCTAAACTTGTAAATTTCTGTATTTCAAGTCTCTGATTGGCTAATCCTACTCCAATAGAATACCTTCATTTAACTAAAACCCCCTCCGGTTATTGATTGGCTATTTTATAAACTGCCACTAAAATCACATTATTGCTTACAAGAATCACAAGTAACATTTAAACTCTCAAACTCATTATTGCCTCAAGGTTACCTCATTGTTACATCATTGTTAACAACTTTTAATTTATTATTCTCACAGTTCCAACATTATTAAATTACGTAATATATTCACATAACATTATTACACATGGATATAATAGTATACAATAATATAAGCATATCCAATGACTGTTATATTTTTCAAATTATTACATACACATATTGCTTCAAGGTGGGCTGTTATTGAATTTACATATTATATAATTTGACTGAAAAATATTTAAGTGTTAAAAATACTACCTCAACTGATCATTAAACATCCGGAACACACAAACACACACTCACATTCATATCCCAGACTGTGGACATATCGAGGGATCTTATCATAGGGAATGGAAAATGTGACCCTTGAAGAGCAGTAGAGATGCTCTACTAACTAAGCTAGACCCCCATAAGCATACGCTTCTTTTGAAAAATAGATATTTTGGCTTTCAATGTACTTCATATGGAGTGCATGCTGTGAACTCTAATATCGAATTTCTGGATGGAGTACTTACAGTACTTCCTCCACAAGTGGTAGAAAAAGTAAAAAGAAAATTTCAAAAAGATAAAAATAATTTAGAAGTAAAGATGACCTTCTATGGCAATGTGAACAAGGTTTCTCCGTTATTTTCATCACAGGACCAAAGGGAACTGAGGATTTGGCTAGGAAATAAATCAACATTCTCCCTATGATAATTCACAAAAATAAAACACCTTGGAGGGCTACCAATTTACATGAACTGGATAAGAGAAGTTTATTGCGTTTTAGCTCCTTTCCTTATGGTAACTAAGTGGCAGGGCACGGACACCGCGATGATCCTGGTACAATAAAAGGTATATAAATATATCTAAATTTCTAATAGAATCTTATTATAAAATTATATCCTTCAGTTCAGCAATGGCACTAGATTCTTCGTATGTGGCCCAACTTTAGCCTACCCACTACCAGTATAAAACAACAATAATATGAGGCATAAACTAATTCTAATAGGGTTAAATGAAGCCCTAGAATTCAAAATACTTGCAGAATACCATATGGCCTTTAAGATAGGATACCTGACAGTAGTTGAGATTGCCTTGGGGCGGTTTACTTATACGTGAATCAGATGAAAGAAGTTCAGTTGACATTCGGATGTCTCGTAGTGATAGAGCATTGACACAGAAAACCAAAACACGTGGTGAATCCCGGCCTTGCCATTATTCAACTTTCCTTCCTTCTTAACCTAGAAAGCTCGTTGTGCAGTTTTCTTTAAACCGGATCAGGGAATATATGACAATAAGATTGTGATTTTGTTAACAACCCCAAAATATTACAATAATGAATATGGCATTTTTATCTTCCAGTGAGCTAAATATACTAATTACGGAGATTACTTTTAATATATCTTTTTCATTTGACTCTCCTTTGTAAATGCATAATAATTGCTTTAAAATGACATTTGTACATAATTAGTTCATAATAACTTTATGTACAACTGAAATGAACACATTTCCTTCTTTATACAGACGTTGTGCTTCTGAGATAATATATATGAAATATATTTAAAGTAAGCTCATACATATCTAGAAAAAAACCTATTATTTCCGTTATGATGCGTTTCCTGAAACACGTTTACGCTTGCGTGATATAATAGGGCTATAGGTAACGTTATTGGGACTAATGTGTAGGGTATTTTCTGAACTTAATAAGATATAGTAAATAAGCATTTCCACTGAGAAGTGCAAGAATAGATATAAACAACCTACAGAATAAACACCATTAAAATCTGTCGGACAACCTCGTACACTCTTCTTTAATGGAGAAAGGGAACAGATTTCTGCCTAGTAAGATCTACAGCATTTACCCTCAGAGAAGAAATAACGTTTATATATGAGATAAATATTCAGTTTTTAGATTTTGAGTCTCTCTCCTTCTTTTACTCTGAAGAACTTGAAATTCACAGAGCCTCTTAGTAACAAGGCACTATGGGAATAGTCTGGTATCGGTATTCAACGAAATAGTAAATTCATCGATATGAAAAGCTCCAGTTCACTGAACTATAATTACAATAATTAAATTCCTCTCAATTGAAACATTGCTACTCATAACGTTATTAACTGCTTGTTACGTAGTGATGCATATTGGATTTTAACACACGTGTATCTCTGTGTGTTTCTTCTCATAAGAGAAATATTATAAACGTCGGTGTTCATTTTATTTATTCAAACGTTTGCTAACACGTCCAAAATAGTTGTGAAGAGTCCATTCCTATACAGAATGCAAGCTGATTTTACTTACTAAAGTTATTAAGAGTTGAGACGTACAATATATTTTTTTTATTCCATTTATTTGCAAGCGTTACGGTACAGTTTTGATGATGGAATATTGAAAGGAATACTATAATGAACAACATTAAGAACACAATATTAATTTCGTATTAGTTTTTTTAAACAACTCAGATTTTTAATGTCAATACTAATTTACAGTTTGTGACTGGTAACAAATAATGGCGTTCAAATATCAAAACCTCTTCTCAATCTCTCTTTTTTCCCCCAACCAAATGAGGATAGATTCACATTCCATCCATAGATTTATATACCGTATATATAATTTTGAAAGCTGAAGGAACTTGACGATGGAAAGGGATGAAGTTGCCACTAGAACAGTATTTGATCAATGGTTGTAAATCATCATGCAAACCGGCTTGCCTGTTTGCCGGCCATGTAGTTTATGAAGGGAAAGCAATACAGAAAGGAGCGAACCTGTTCAAGAGGGTTGCTCTCAAGGTTACTGATCATGCTTGTAAGTCGAATCTTCTTTGCCTAAACGGTGAGCTTTATGAAAAACTAGCAAGGAAATGTTTTGTTCTTTGTTATTCTCTTTAATATTCTATTATGAAATCTTAAAAATACTTAGAGTTTTTCTTAAAGCGTTCAGAAATTAAATCTAAACCTATGAACAGAAAACAAATATATTATACTTATTTGTTAATTACATATATTCTAAAACAATAGTTTCTTTTAAAAATTAATGTTCTAATGAACGATATACTATATATAGATATAAATATTATAGCTGAAGCAGAATTAGAGTAATTGCAAGACCTGTTGTTGACTTAACAATTTTCTCTTTATATCTTTCAGCTATATCAAGAATTATAGGAACTGTAAACTTGGTTACAACTATAATTGTAAAACCAACTCGAGTACCGTTATTTGTCTGATCAGTAGGAATTGCTGATTCTTTGTAATTTGTTTGATTGTAAAATTATTTATTCCGCACTCAGTAACAGGTGAAAACTAACGAGATGTAACATCTAAATATAAAAGTTGTTGTTATACGATTTTCCAGTTTTGAATTATGCTGCTTACAAACACATGCATATACGTTGAGGTAAATTATTTCCTACCTTTCCTGTCTGTCTTTTCTCCTTTCGTTGAGTCTGGCACAGATACAGACGGGCGCCACTAGCAATACAGTAATTTTAAGAGAAGTTCCTTTAGCTTCTAAGTAACAAAGTATAATAGCTTCTCCTTGTTAAAAGTTTAGACAAAAATTTAGACAAAAAACATTTTATGAACAGTAGTGAACATCTACTAATCAGATTTTATACATGTGAATTTTTAGCAAAATTCTAACCTGTTCTTTTATTAATAAAGGATAAAAACAAGAAAAAAATATAATCAGACACTTATATTTTCATCGAAACGTGAGATTTATGAAAAGCTAATATGGAAACTTTTGTTCTTTATGCCGTTCTGTTCAGCATTGTGTTGTGCAAACTCAGCAATAACTAACCGTCACATTCTTTATTTGTTCTCATCTAATGCGGACATTCACAGTAACTTCAAGAATTTTATTTTTGGGAATTATTTTTTGGAAGGAACGGCTCTTTTATTTACTCCTGGGGAACTAAAACCAATTAATCAACACAGTTACAACCCTCAAGAGAAAAGAAAAAAAGGAAGATATTGCTTTTCTCTAAAGTAACTTCTCTAATAATCTCGTTAGAAGTTTTAATTCCACGAATAGATTTACAATTAATCATGAATAAATTCATCCATAGAAAATTAAAATTGAGTGAGAATCAGTGAGATTATTTCACGATTGAAAAACGTGTTCAAAGGTTATAAGAAATACATAATTCCAGCAAACCAAAAAGAATACGAACTAACCTCTCAGCAAAACTATAGCTAGCCCTTTAATTCGATCAATTTCACCCTCCTCTGGAAATGTATACAACATATAGGAAGCATTTGGGGAAGGTAAATTGTTTGTAAAATAAGTTCATAGTATATTCATGGAATTTATACATAAAACGCATTGCAGATGTTATTGACCTTTCGATGGATACCTATGATATAGTGCGGATGCTATAGGAAAGTGCTAATCAAAACTTTACAAATTCCTAGTGCTGGACACAATGACTGATTGAAGTTCAACATTTGCTGCCGTTTTATCGAGCGAAAGTAATGTGTCATAGTAAAATATTTATTTTAGCAGCAGTATATTAACGCTCTGTATTTCTAGGAATATCCTGATATTGAGTTTTCCTTGAATGCATTTCTCCCTCTAACCTTGGTGACGTTTAGGAAAAGAACAATGTGTAAAAAGTAGGTTACAGAGGTTTGGGCAGCCCTGTCTCTATCAGCCATGGTCCTGGTGGAAAGTCCGAAGTCGCATCACCTTCGACACGCTGGTGAAGGCATCCCCAGCCACCTCACCCTAATCTTGTGCTTTTTCTGTATGCACCGCCATGTTCCGCCCGACCCATAGATTACAGTCTGCAAACCTCCCCTCTACCCCGCCAACGTCCATGACAGAAACCTAATTTTGTAACCGTCTCCACTTTTTAAGTTTTTACATAAGACGTCAACACGTGAGGAAACGGGAGGAATGGCACTGAAAGAATTTTATAGCTGGGAAAAAGAAAGTTAAAAAAAATGACAGAAATATAATCTCGGGTGGAGATGGTAGAGTAAAAAGGCAATCTGAATTCTGCTCCCGAAGCCGGGAATATTGACATTTTATTACTTGCAGTTAAGGGATTATTTGCAGAAGCACGATATTATATCTCTATGTTCTCCTGATATAATGGTTTTTACCACTTTTATCCGCGTATCGATATCTCGATAGAGTGCTCAGGGGAAAAGAGACGACAATTTTTAGTCTTTCACTTCCACTTACCTTTTTTATCGCAGGAAACCTGGCGGCACTTCAAATTTGTTGGATCTGTAGTAAGTGCGTCGATACACTGAACTTAGCGATGAGAGTTTCTGAGGCATTAAGTCTACAATGTTGAGCAGCAGAAACGGCTTAGATCATGCATTTTAGCACACGTTCTATTTACAAACTTATGCAAAATCAAGCCTGAGTCAAAAACTCATCGCGTGACATGCTTTTTACTTTTTCTTCTACGTACTCATAGTAACTACAGAAAGTGCTCTATTCCACCAAAAAATTGATACCGCGATTTCACATAATTTGAGGCTGCCCGAACTAAAACCATCTGATGTGATACGTTCACATGACTTTCTCTATCCTCTATCGCTTATAAGTCAGTTTACAAACTAGTCTTAATAAAGCTTATTTTTCTATTTAATTAGGATAGGATAGGACTAGAAGCGGACGGGGATTTCGCATCTCGACCCGGAGACCGCTCGTAGTCTGAGGGACGAAGGCTTCCTCAGAGCATCCTTTTCCCCTGGCATGCGCATGTCGAGACCTCCCACCGACACTTGCAACCCTGAAAGAAACCAAGCAGATGAAAGGTGAGGTAAAATGGACATGGAGATGAAAGGGAGGAACAGAAAATTCGAGGAACATAATGATCGTTCCCAGCATTCGCCTAGCGACCCGTGAAAACCACGAAAAACCCGGGAATCGAACCCACCACCTCCCGAATGCGGGCCACAGACGTTACCGCCTGAGCCATCTCGATCGGTTATCTACTTCAATTTAATCCATATAAACTTTTGCAGAAACAGCTACATTACACATTTCGTTATAGGTACAAAGTGAATAGCGATAGTCAAATGTTTAATACTTGGATGCTATACGCTGGCCTTAAAATTCCATACTGTTTCCATGCAATCGTGAGAAATAACTGAATGTTGAAAGGACTTTAAAAGAATGGCTAAGTATTGAACAATTTGAACTATTAATAACGGGTATCTCGGAAATGACTGATGCCACAAAAAAGTTATTTGAAATAAATCTTGTTTCAAAGAGACCTACATTTCTTGTGAAGTACATTTTTCGTCTATAGCTTAATGTTTGCCACTTACACAAGTTTATACAAAATTCCATCCGAATGAAGGGAACTCCAAAGCCTATTCCCAGAAAATTCAAGATATACATTTTATTTGACATATAAATATCTTTAATATAGTCTTTTAATCAAAATCATGAGCTCTCTTTTATAAAATCAGCTACGGAAAATGTTTTCATGTAAGGATAGTTGGGGTAGGGGTGTTTTCTTGAAAACCATCGTGTCGCATCTTTGGAAGGTACTGGACTTAAATACCAAGTTTTGTGTTGAGGCGACTTTTCGTTTTTGAGTTATGCTGTTTACAGACACAGACAGGCGGACAGACGCACACACATACACAGAC
The DNA here is from genome assembly GCA_030765065.1 of Deroplatys truncata. Classification (NCBI taxonomy): domain Eukaryota; kingdom Metazoa; phylum Arthropoda; class Insecta; order Mantodea; family Mantidae; genus Deroplatys; species Deroplatys truncata. Next base: position 106,689,422 of record CM060975.1, read on the forward strand.
ATACGGACACACATGGGGACCTTTTTCCAAAAATGCTCTTTTTATATTCAGGGGGCCTCAAAACATGCATTTCCAGTGAAACATCGGTATCGAAATTTTGGGTGGAATGCAATACTTTCCCTATCTACTATGTACGTGAGAAAGAGAAAGTAAATCTTTTTAGAAGCAGCGCCGTGTGTGCGTATCTGTGTGAGGATCTGTGAACAGCATAACTAAAAAACGAAAGGTTGGTTAAATACGAAACTTGATATTTAACTTTAGAGTCTTCTAAGAATGCGATTCGAAGATTTTTAAGAAAATCCCCTCACCCAAAACTACCCTTTACATAGTACATTTAAACATTTTTATTTTCATTAACAATCACATGTTTAAGATATTTTCATGACAAATAAAATGTATATCTTGAATTTTCTGGGATTAGTCTTTGAAATCCTCTTTATTCTAAATACCTTTTGTATAATTACTAAACCGTAAGAGATAGAAAAAATCTTAGATGTAGTTTAAGTACACAATTTATGTCAAACGAAGTTTTTTGTGGGTTTAGCCATTTTCGATACAATATTTTTTAATTTTTTTGAACTTTCAACTACTTTATACTTTTTTCAATTGCAAATCGCTCTTTTTTCGCTTCTTTGTTTGTTTGTTTCTTTTTCGTATGCATATAAAGAGAATAGAATCTCAAAGTCTTCACATAGAGACCGGCTTTGAAAAGATTTGACTATCGAAATCTAAAATTCTTCACATAGCAACCGACATGGAAACGATTTACTACGAAATATAAATGAGTATGGAAGGCTTATCTATATTAGCAGGAAGTAAACCCATTTCCAAGGATATAAAGTCCACTTAAAATCGAAATTAAATCGGAGGGGCCATTATTTTAAAAAGGAATGATGGGAATACTTACCTTCCTTGAGGAAGAAGCTCCAAAAAGCAAGAAAAGGAAGATGCGGTATTTGAAATTACGAATTTTCATTGGTGCTTTTGAACATTGCTGTTATTAAAAGCTCAATTACTCCAAGTAATTTTATAATAGCATTTTTTTCTAGAGCATTTTAATTTGTGCAAATATTTTTGAATGAATCATATATTTCGACTGGTCTGAGCAATATTTTTATATCGTTTTCTCTGCTCCTTACTTTTCCGCTTTCTGAACAGTTTTGCTAATTGGACATCGCGAGTAATGAAAATGCATGTATTTGAAAACACTGTGTTTTGTTTTCAACGCCTTTTGCTTTCTCTACCACAACATAGTAGGTAGAGAAGGTATTGCATTCCACCCAAAACTTCGATACTGAGATTGCAATGAAAATAGATGTTCTGGGGTCCCCTGAATAAAACAAACGTTTTTAGAAAAAAGATATGTGTATATCTGTGTCTGTTTGTGTGTGTGTGTTTGTGAACAGAATAACTCAAAAACGAAAATTTGGTGTTTAGTTCAGTACTTTCCAAAGATGCGACACGAAGACTTCAAAAGATCCCCCACCCCCAACTATGCGTACATGAAACATTTTCGAAAATTTTTTATTTTCTGAAAAATGGCTTTGATCATTTTGATTAAAATATCATATATTAAAGACGTTTACATGAGAAATAAAATGTATATCTTTCTCTTAAAGTGCTGTCAACATTCAGTTGTTTCTCGCGATTCCAATGAAACAGTAAGGAATTTTAATGCCAGCGTATAGCGCCCAGTTCTTAAACATTTGACTATCGCTATTTTATTTGTATCTATAACGAAATGTGCAATGTAACTATTTCTGCAAAGATTTATTTGGATTAAACTGTAATAAATAGAAACGAAAAGTCGAATCAACACAAAACTTGGTATTTAAGCTCAGTACCTTCCAAAGATACGACACGAAGATTTTAAAGGAAATCCCTCTTACCCAAACTCCCCATTAAAATGCCATATATTAAAGCCGAGGCGGCGCCGTGGCCGAGTGGTTAGACCGCTCGCCTCCCACCGAGGCGGACCGGGCTCAATCCCAGGGACCTGCATGTGAGATTTGTGGTGGACGAAGCGGCGTCTGGGCGGGTTTTCTCCGGGTTCTCCGGTTTCCCCCGCCATTCATTCCACCAACTGCTCCATCATCACCTTTCCTTTCATCCATTTCACCAACATTTCGTTTTATCTACTTCCTTCATCCCATACCAGGCATCGGGCTGATCACCCATCCTGGATGTTCTGTCTGATCCATGAGTGTCTGCTCCTCGACGGGCCTCTGACCCCAGGCACCCGCCTGTAAGTCCTGGGGGGTGTAAGTCCTACATAAGAGGATGGTAAACAGATAATCAATGAATATTAAAGCCGTCTACATTACAAATGTATACATTGTATTTTCAGGGAATAGCCTGTGACGTTCTCTTCAATCGGAAGGAATTTTGTATAATCTTGTACAACTGGTAAACGTTTAAGCCATGGACGAAAATTTACAACACAAAAACCGCAGATCTCTTTAAAACACACAATTTATTTTAAACAAGTTTTTAAGAATATAATTACAACAAATATAATTCCAACAGATGTAACGAGTCCAATAGAATATATTGATATTCAATATCAGAATGACCTGATATATACAATAAACAAACAAAACAATATACCAGATGAAATGAGAGCCACAGCAATAGCTACGGAAAATGAAAGATGCCCAGAAAAAGATGGCTCAGAATATATACACAGGGATCCCTCATCAATAAAAGAAATGCTGTTGCAGGGGTATACTGTAAAAATTTTGCACAGTATCTAACATTAGCTGAAACGTCAAACCACTATATTGGAGAATTAACAGTTATAAAAGCAGCATTACAGAACATTTTATATAGACCATACATAAAACAAAAAATATTCATCTTATCAGACTCAAAATCAGCCACAGATGGAATAGTAAACTAAAATAATAAAACAACAAGAAATATTAAAGAAATAAGAAGCCCAGTTAAAGCAGTTGAAACTAGAAATCATGTAACTCTACAGTGGATCCCTGCTCATGTTGAACTTTTGGGCAATGAACATGCGGATCAATTAGCAAAGAAAGGTGCAATACAACAAATACAACCTGTAGGACAAATAGAAATAAATAAACAATTAAATAACATTAAATAACATTTCAAAAGACAGCACAGACTTGATGAAGAAGATAAAGATTATAAGAATATTAAAGATAGAGTTGATATACAAAAAATGCCAAGGAAGACTGCAGTGGCCTTATTTAGGATGACAACTGGCCAGGATTGCCTCGCAGAACACCTCTACAGGATAGGATGCCTACCTACACCCAAGTGCACTCTCTGTGAAGTAGATGTCATCCAGGACAAACAGCATCTCACCAAATGCAAAGGCCTTAAAAGTGATAACTTACAGACTTTATATTGGTAAGCCAGAGGGAAAATGATGCAGATCAATTAATCCCCAGTTCCATTGGTGAAGAACAACAGGTTTTTTGCAGCATAAGCCATTTCTGAGATGTCTATTATTAGTGGTTCAAATTATTGAATACTCATCCTTTCTTTTAAAGAGCTGTCAACATTCAGTTGTTTTTCGCGATTCCAATGAAAGAGTGGAATTCTAAGGCCAGCGTTTAGCGTCTAGTTCTTATTAACATTTGACTATCGCTGTTCCCTTTGTATCTGTAACGAAATATGTCATGTAGCTATTTCTGCAAAGGTCTGTTTGAATTAAAATAGATAGAAAAAAGTAATAAGTTTTAGTAATAATAGTTTGTATACCCACTAAAACGGCAGGGGTAGAGAAAGTCAAAATCAATTGTCGTGATTATCGTGTGCGTGGCTTTAACAGTAAAGCATTATTGCAACTACATTTTGTGGAAGCTCACGTTGCAGGTTTTATATTTATGTTGAAATTCCTCGTAGATCACTCACGCACTGCTTTGGTAGCGTGCAAAAGAGTCAGGACACCGGGGAGAACTGCAACATGTCCAGATAAGGTTCACTACTATGAAGAAAAATTGCTCACACATTTTGCTATTCGTTGAATTAATGTGAAAACTTGCTTCATCTGGGCAGGGACATTTTCTTAGAAAGCGCTCTTTCCTTTCTTGCCACATTACGCTCGCTTGCTGATTCTCGTCGCGTATGTGGTATGAGAAAAGTTTTAAGTATCTTCGAAAATTGCGCTGTCGGCAACCTCCAATAACAGACATCTTAAACTTTTCATAGGTTTCCCCATCACTGCATCAGAGATGTCGCCTCTCGGGTTTACAACTGCGGCCATCAGCATGTTTCTTGAAAATGAATCCTACTTTTTAAGGTGAAATAGTAACATACTGGCAAAAGTTCACAGTTCCGTGCTTGAGGAGATTCAGTTTCTTCTTTGTAGCCTCTAGATTTGGCACAGCAAAGAGTAGGATAGCCAATATCATCCCTGTAAAAGCAATTTTCTCGCTTCCGAATTTTCATTTATGTTTTGCATTGTTCCGCTTTCAGCTTTGTCAGACTAAGCAGCCTCGGGTATCTTTTCAATATCAACAACACATTTTATACAAATAATATAAATGTCGTAAAATAAACGAATTAGGTCTCGTGTGTGATTAATAACTTCGTAATCCCTTGCTGTCATATACTAGAGTATTTCATTACGTTTTAAAATAATTTTCATTTCCTGCAGAAACAAATTATGTAAAATATCAGGAATGGCATGGTTTAGATTGGGGGCTGGAGGGCACAGAACATGACTGGCGATTATGGTAGGAGAATCTTCCAATTCTGTGATTTGAATGAGGGCTGGGTACATACTTTGGTGGAATACGCTCAGTGGGAGAACCAGCGAATAATTAAACTCAAAGAAACATTCTTAAGTCCGTCAAGAAAGCGAATGCCATGTTGGGATGTACTGGCTGACCAGAGGAACTGGCAAAACGTGGGCAATTTCTTGGCTAAAGTGCGCGAAGCTGGGTCAAATTTGTTCAGTTAATCAAAGGTAATTTATCTCTGTTTTCCTTTTTCTTGTTTTGTTTCTTTTTCTTTTGTTTATTTTGTCACCATACCTTGTATCTTAAATATGCATGTACGTCAATGACTCATGCACTAAATGCTTATATAACTTCAATAATTTGAAACCAATGAAGATATCTTATCTATCTAAAATATATATGTTATATAACTTACTGGCTTACCCACGTTGCATGGTTAGCTTTTTAAACTCGAATGACGAATTATTTTCATTTACCTCCCCCATTCTTTATGAAATGTTTATACAATGAACAAGAGAATTTCTATAACGAATCCTCCTCTACCGCCAATAGTGTATTTCGTACAGTCCCGGTATTCCTAATAACGGATGAAAAATTCCTTAATATTCACGCAAAAGGATATGAAACATCGGCGGAACGTCTAATCCTTGACATCCCCGACAGATTTCCACGTTTTTGGAAATGCTGCAAAGCCTATAAGTTCCCTTTGGCAGAGAAAGGATACTGATCGGAATGGTCGAGTAATAATTAGATAATTAGAATAGTTTAAGTTTTAAATCTTTGTTACTTCTCATTGATCTCATATCATTTAATAACATGAAAGCGTACAATTTTCACATAATACAGAGTCCCTTAACGTATACAACAAAATGGAGGTGAAGCTGGTGAATATATAGATTTCACAATCCCAGGCTACCAAGTTAGCCTCGTTGGAAAAGAAACATAGTTTGCGACCATCGAGAAAAATAATCTTCTCAGCTGTTAACATAATATGCCAGTTCACTGATTTCGAATGTTGGCATTTTTCTCTATATATACAGTTATTTAGCACGCACTGCTAATGAACTTGATTGCAACATAAGTACAAAGATTTTTAAAATGTTCTTTGAATGCTATGGCTCTTATTGGGCGTGAAAGACCAGAAAGTTTGCTCAGAGGCCTCTTTATCAGGTTTGCGGTTCTTTTACGTGCCGTAAATCTACGACACAGGACCACCGGCTTTACTTCCCTTCCAAAGGAAGCATACTAAGGATTTTTACGCCCGAAAAAATCCATCATCCTCCGCCGGTTGAACCCACGACCTTGGGAACTGGAGGCTAGCAAGGTACTCCTAGACCACGGAGGATGACATACAAGAACAAAGGCAATAAAGCTTGGTGTAAGGAGCGTCAAAATTACACGATTGAACCGTGGCAAAACGTTGCGTGCAGTGACGAATCACGGTACACAATGTGGCGATCCGATGGTAGGGTGTGGCTATGGCGAATGCCCGGTGAACGTCATCTGCCAGCGTGTGTAGTGCCAACAGTGAAATTCGGAGGTGGTGGTGATATGGTGTGGTTGTTTTTTTTTCCTGGAGGGGGCTTGCACCCCTTGTTGTTTTGCGTGGCACGATCACACCGTAGATCTACATTGATATTTTAAGCACCTTCTTTTGAAGAGCAATTCGGGGATGGCGATTGCATCTTTTAACACGATCGAGCACCTGTTCATACTGCACGGGCTGTGGCGGAGTGGTTACACGACAATAACATCCCTGTAATGGACTGGTCTACACAGAGTTCTGACTTGAATCCTATAGAACACCTTTGGGATGTTTTGGAACGCCGACTTCGTGCCAGGCCTCACTGACCTACATCGATACCTCTCCTCAGTTCCGCAGTCCTTGAAGAATGGGCTGCCATTCCCCAAGAAACCTTCCAGCACCTGATTGAAAGTATGCCTGCGAGAGTGAACGCTGTCATCAAGGTTAAGGGTAGGCAAACACCATATTGACTTCCAGCATTAGCGATGGACGGCGCTACGAACTTGTACGTCATTTCCAGCCAGGTGTCCGGATACTTTTGATCACGTAGTGTATATATCTGTTGTAAGCATTCCTTTCAGAATTCACGAGCCTAGTACACATTTGTGATGTATTTACAGGATACAGATGAATCTAAACATGTATAGACTTTTCTCTCCCCGAAACTAATTCGCCCTGAGCACTGATTAGAAAACTACTTACAGTGCTGTACTTCTTAGAGGCGGTTATTGTGCGAAAAGAAACGAAAGAAAACACCCATAAACTTCCCTTCACCAATCACCGCCTAAGAGCGTTCTGTCTCGTTGTCTCTAGCTCTCTCTTCCTTCCCTCCCATATGTTTACAAGAGGATCGTTCTTGGTTGAGACAGATTGCAACAAAAAACTGCTTGCAATCTGGAAGAAAGTTTATTTTTGAAACAAGCTAATTAAATCTGATGCTTGATCAAAACTTTAAACTGCTGTTCTGTTTTGAATCTTCTGCAGTTGAAAATAAATTATGGAGGAGGCATAACTATTGAATTGTTATTATTTCTACTGAAGTTTATAATCATTCCACCATCAGACTGCAATTGATTCGTATCCAAGCATTTCTTAAATGCTATTCCTTCAATCTATGCTTAATTCATAGGAGTCAAATGGTAACATACAATGATTAAAATTATATCATTTGGAGCAAGTATATTCTTGCAGCTTAAAATTTGCACTATTCTTAAAAAAGCTATCTATTAAATGTGTTAAAAATTACTGTGACCTTCTTAATTTTGACTTTGTCGTGTACAGACTTTTTCAGAAATAAGAAGAAATTGCATACTTTTATTTCAAGCAAGTCGAAACGCATTCCGCACATCAGTGGACACAGGGAAGGTCTAAGTTTCCAAGAGTATGTTTCGAACTTCCATTCACTGGTATGAAGTAGTACTGGTTATTTTAGAGAAATGGCGCGCACAGATAAAATAATTTTGTGTACTGCAGACTGCTGTGAAACCATTGTTCAAGTGCAGCAGACCACTTAAAAACAGCCGCCCTGTCATAAGCATATTTAAATGTGGCATAAAAAGTTAGAACCAATTGATTTGCGTGTGCAAGAATTTGGACAACTGTTTTCAAGTTCCGAGTAATAAATTGTTTTCTTATTAAAAACATGCAGCCTCAGCGAACATAAAGCTGGAACTTTAAACGTTGCTCTATCCAGCGATATGTAGAACGATTTCTGTCGTTCACAGTTTCTGTGATGTAAAAAAAAACCTGAAATCTGCTGCTTATACTTGAATAATCCTCTTCGTTATTTAATTTACGTTTTTTTTCCTCTTCAAAGGCATTGGATATTATATGTTTTTTTATTCACTCAGAAGCTGTTGTGCTTTCAATGCCATCTGACAAAGAAATGGAGTATGGTTGTGAAAAATCAAAGCGAAATTAATTACGGAACACCAGTTAACATTAAATATAAGATCCAACCTCTACTTTTTCTAGCACCTACCTACAGTAGGTAGAAAAAGTATTATATTCCATAAATTCTATATCAGTTTGACCTAAATACGTGTTTAAAGGTCCCCTGAATCTAAAACAGTCTGATGTGTTACACTCGCATGACTTTCTCTACTCTTGTACACACTATTTTTACAAACGCTTATTCTCCATATGCTTCATGTTAATTGAGATATCGAGATGTTAATCTTATTGCTAATTTTCTTGTAGATGCAAGGGGAATTGGTAGGCTTTAAGCGATAGTCAAATCTTTTAAGAGCTGGTTGCTATGTGGAGTATTCCATTCTCTTGCATTACCAAGACAAAAAAATGAATAACGAATTCCCATTTGAGAAAAAGTATAAGTAATGGAAAATTTAAGGGAAAAACAAGCAATATCTCGAAAATGGTTCACTCCAAAAAAAATGTATATGACATAAATTGTGTATTTTAACGCGATCTACATTTTTTGTGTACTAAATTTTGTCTATCTCTCATGATTTACCAGTTATGCAAAAGTCGTTCACAATGAGGAATACTTTTGGAGACATTACCATAAAATTCAAGATATACACTTTATTTGCCATATAAGTATCTTAAATATATGATATTTTAATCAAAATCGTTATAGGCATTTTGGAAAAAATTAAAATTTTCGAAAAATGTTCCATGTAAAGGGTAATCTGGTGTGGGGGGATTTTCTTGAAAACCTTCGTGTCGCATCTCTGGAAGATACAGAACCTAAATACCAAGTTTGGTGCTTATCCGACTGTTCGTTTCTGAGTTAAGCTGTTCACAGACACACAGACATACACACGGACATGTTTCCAAAAATACTTTTTTAGGATGCAGGAGGCCTCAAAACATATGTTTCCGTTGAAATCTCGGTATCAAATTTTTGGGTGGAATGCAATACTGCGCTCGCCTGTGTATGGACTCAAAAACGAAGGTGGAATAAATACAAAATTTTGTATTTAAATTGAGAATTTTTCAAGGACGTGACTTCAAAATTTTTAAAATTCTCCCGCCCTAAACTATCCTTTGCATGGAAAAGTTTCGTTATGTTTTATTTTCTCAAAAATGGTGCTGGCGGTTTTGATTGAAATACCGCTTGTTTAAGATATTTGCATGACAAATAAAATATATATCCTGAATTTTGAACGAAGAGCCTCAAAGTCCTCTTTATTCGGAATGAATTTGTATAACTGATAAAATATAAGAGAGAAACAGAAACATAGGCAACACACACAAACTGTAGGTTTTATTAAAATACACGGTTTATGTGAAATATATTTTCCCTGGTATTAACCGTTTTCGTTATATTCGTTGATATTGGTTTGAATTTTCCAATAATTTATCGTATATTTTTTTAAGTGCTAAGTTACTATTCATTTGTAATGACATGGAAACTATGACATTCAAAAACCAGCATATAACTAACCGCTTTTAAAAGTTTGACTATCCCTTTAGTTTCCTCCTTCTGCCCAGAACGAAATTTGTAAATGTTAAATAGGTAGATAAACAATTTATGTAAGAATAGTTTGTGAAAGAGACATAAAAATAAACAATAAACATAAAAATAAACAATATTTACACTACTATAGAAGTAGTGTAAATGTAAGACATTAGGTTTTATGTTGAAGTGCTCATAACTGAATTCTTGTAATCACGTCGGTAGTTGCAAAATTGTAAGAAATGCTGAATTCTTGTGGATTAAGCTGACACAGTGTGAAACGTAATTTGCTAATCAATGTTATTTGTAGCTAACCATTAGCAAATAGTCACATGCGTTAACCACATATGTTCATGGAGTGGTGTCCATAACATAAGTTTACAGCATTTGCAGATTCCTCCTTAAGGCAACCCATCGGTGAAGGTACTAAAATACGAAATTCTTGATGTATAAATTTCAAATTTTTATGTAACAATTGGCATGTGCTGTACAAATAAAATACCAAATTTATAACCTTCTAGTTAAACCGTTTCCGGGTACTTATTTACTACAATTTTGGGTTGTAATTTATCACCAGTTCAAATGTTTCCTGCGATGAACGATTATAGTTTTTTTTACTCAAAATTTAATTTCTTCACCACCACAGCAATTATAAAAATCTTATTTGGTCTTATTTGGAAAATGCTCATTATCCTGGTAGTAAAAACATTCTCAGAGTTGATGTTACAATTTTTCACATTTTTTTGAACTAAATATATAAAATATTTAATTGCACAATCAGTATATATTATTTTAAAAAAGGTTCAAATCAATTTCTTTGCTAAACAGTGATTCGCCTACGCTGAACATTTCAAGTAAATTGGTTGAGATTTGAGCCACATGGAGCAATTTAAATACTGCTACATGTTGAAAAAGTATTGGAGAAAAAGCTATTAAACCGAGCGGAATGGCTCAGGCGGTAAAGTCTGTGGCCCGCATTTGGGAGGTCCCGGGTTCAAATCCCGTGGGCCGACCAATCTGTCTGAGGTTTTTTCGTGGTTTCCCTGTCTCCAAGGTAAATACCAGATTGGATATTTAATACCACGACCCAAAATTCCATCTTAAGTTTAAAACAATAGTAAAATGTAAAATAAGCAGTAATAGCGAATGCTATGCCATATATCTACAGACAATTTAAGCAGTTAGACTGGACGGCACCCTAATGCCATATGCACGGCATGAAGTAGGGTTCACAGGGATGAGACCTTTAAGGCTAACTGTCCACCTTTCTGTGTGAGAGCGGCGGTTAGACTGGACGGCACCCTAATGCCATCTGCACAGCATGAAGCAGGGGTTACAGGGATGAGACCTAGAAGGCTACTGTCCATCACATATCGTTCTAAGAGATATCCACCAACAGATCCGTCGCGATATGACCAAGGAATTAAAGCGACGTAAAATAAAATTAATTGAATAAAAAAAGGTATTAAAATCGGAGTATTAAGAAAAATACATGTGTACCAACTTTTAAATTTCTAAATTATTTAAAAAATATAACAGCCATTGGAATTTTGAAAGCAAAATATGAAACTAGAAAGTACAAAAAGGATAAAACACTCCAAATCTGAAAATCGACTTTTTGACCACTGTTGGACAGCGTTTCACCGACTGATTTTCTTAAGCGGTTGTTCAAAACAAGCGTTTGTCCATCTGTGCTGTAACAAGAACAGTGACTAGTGTTATGATTGTATTTTGTTTCTGTGTGCTCCTCTCGCTTGCTGTGGTGGGACGGTTTTTATTTAATACATTGCTGTGGTGTTCTACTTGCGAGTCAGCGACCGAGAACCGATTCTGATAAAGTTTTATGAGGGAAAGAGTGGGGTGTTATAGTGGAGGAAAGTTGGATGGAGCTAAATTACCGGGAACAAAAGTTGTTCCTCTACAATGTCTCCAAGTTAGCCCCGCGGATGTGACTCGACTGGAGCGAGACAACCCCACCCTCCCTGTTAACACAAAAGAGTCCAAGTCAAAAGACAAGCAACCTACACCCTCTAATTCTTAATGTGATGCTACCGGGAAAAACAGCGACTTCTCGTAACTGGGTTACCATCTGCTAACTGCATCAGCAAAGGAAATCGTGCTTGTTTCAAAACACGACTTGGCTGCATACATTTGGCCACTTTTATAGCCCACTTCTCAGCAGCAAAGAGCTAACTAAAAGCTTAAGAGGGGTAACATTTGGAGGACTAACTGTGGCAGTGACAATAATTAGCACAACTTATTATAATAAGAGATAACGACAAGTAATCCTCAAAATCCAAGCTCAGTGGTCTTGTCCCGAGGGAAGAAGGGATTCGCCTATTGGAGTGATGTGCGGTGGCGACTAGTTCACGTGACCACTACAGTCAAGGCCCAATAGGAAATTTCAAAACCGTTGGTTGTTGGAAGGAAGAGGATTTGATTGTAAATAACCTAACAATATTAAAAACGTCAATCAGTTCAAACATTTATGTACAATCATAGACAGTTCTGATCCTATGAGATTGACGATATAATCAACCAGATAGAAAAGTAACAGGGCCCTTGAATGGTTTGCTATGAAATAGAAGAATGACAAAAATAACCAAAAAATTCTGATGTGTTACACTCACATGACTTTCTCTACTCTTGTACAAACTATTTTTACAAACGCTTATTCTCCATATGCTTCATGTTAATTGAGATATCGAGATGTGAATCTTATTGGTAATTTTCTTGTAGATGCAAGCGGAATATGGTAGGTTTTAAGCGATAGTCAAATATTTTAAGCGCTGGTTGCTATGTGGCGCACTCCATTCTCTTTGCATGTCCAGGACATAAAAAAATCTGATGTGTTACACTCACATGACTTTCTCTACTGTTGTACAATCTATTTTTACAAACGCCTATTCTCCATATGCTTTATGTTAATCGAGATATCGAGATGTCAATCTTATTGCTAATTTTCTTGTAGATGCAAGGGGAATATGGTAGCTTTTAAGCGATGGTCAAATGTTTTAACGCTGGTTGCTATGCGGCGCATTCCATTCTCTTTGCAAGTCCAGGACATAAAAAAATGAATAACGAATTTGAGAAAAAGTATAAGTATTGGAAAATTTAAGGGAATAACAAGCAATATCTCGAAAACGGTTCACAACAAAAGAAATTATATGACATAAGTTGTGTATTTTAACAAGATCTACATTTTTTGTGTAGTAAAATTTTGTCTATCTCTTATGGTTTACCAGTTATGCAAAAGTCGTTCACAATGAAGAATACTTTTGGAGACATTCCCAGAAAATTCGAGATATACATTTCATTTCTCATGACATTATCTTAAACATATGATATTTTAATCAAAATCGTTAGAGCCATTTTTGAGAAAATTAAAATTTTCGAAAAATGTTCCATGTAAAGGGTAGTCTGGGGGTGGGCATTTTCTTGAAAACCTTCGTGTCGCATCTCTGAAAGATACTGAACCTAAATACCAAGTTTGGTGTTTATCCGACTGTTCGTTTTTGAGTTATGCTGTTCACAGACACACACACAGACACAGACACACACACACACACAGACACACACACGGACATGTTTCTAAAAATGCTTTTTTTGGATTCAGGAGGTCTCAAAACATGTATTTCCGGTGAAATCTCGGTATCGAATTTTTGGGTGGAATGCAATACTTCCCCTACTTACTATACGTAGTAGAGAAAGTAAAAATGAATAAGGAATTTGAGAAAAAGTATGAGTGTTGGAAAATTTAAGGGAATAACAAGCAATATCTCGAAAACGGTTCACTCAACAAAAAATATGCATATAACATAAACTGTGTATTTTACCGCGATCTACATGGTTTGTGTAGTAACATTTTGTCTCTCTTATGGTTTACCAGTTATGCAAAAGTCGTTCAGAATGAAGAACACTTTTGGAGACATTCCCAGAAAATTCGAGATATACATTTCATTTGTCATGAAAATATCTTAAACATATGATATTTTCACCAAAATCGTTAGAGCCATTTTTGCGAAAATTAAAATTTTCGAAAAATTTTCCATGTAAAGGGTACTCTGGGGTGGGGGATTTTCTTGAAAACCTTCGTGTCGCATCTGTGGAAGATACTGAACCTAAATACCAAGTTTGGTGTTTATCCGACTGTTCGTTTCTGAGTTATGCTGTTCACAGACACACACACGGACATGTTTCCAAAAATGCTTTTTTTGGATTCAGGGGGTTTCAAAACATGTATTTCCGGCGAAATCTCGGTATCGAATTTTTGGGTGGAATACAATACTTCCCCTACTTACTATACGTAGTAGAGAAAGTAAAAACGTATCCCGAAAACAATGGTGGAGAGTGTCCTTATGCATGGGTCACAGTGTTGGACTATGAATGATAGATGGATGCGTTACCTAGAAATATGAGAGTATCTCGACCACAGCATTTAAGGATTGATGTTATTGGAACAGAGATAGAAGCAAAAGATACGGTGATAAATAGAATTGAAGAACGGATATTGCAATGGTACAGACAGATACAAAGAATGGAGGAGGAGAGACGACACAGACGCATAATTGATTGTTGTCGCACAGGAAGGAGGAAAAGTGGAAGGACGTTTAAGTTGGTGTGCTAGTGTAAAAAAGGTCTTGGTCAAATGTAGCTTAGAAAATGGGCAGTGAAACGACATATTACCATGGCGAAAAGGAATCGGAAGCAACCGCCGAAAAGTGGACAGCTGTATTGAGAAGATACTTGGAACGTGCATGCTATATCTATGTGGAAGGGATCTTTAACTCATTTAACCTGAGATAAATCACAATGAAGGCATTCAACAATCTATTGAGCAATTTTAATTTATATATATATATATATATATAAATTAGCAGAGCCACACTGTTGGTATAACACTTAAAATTGCCCTGAAAATGGCTTTTGATCCGACAGAGGAGAAGATAACGTCAAAATCAGGGATTAATCAAGGCTTTTACTAAACTTACAACACCTCAGTTTTTACGACTCCATAAATTTGTTCCTCCACCAGGCTAAATTACATTATATATTGCTGAATTTTTAGGTATTATATAAAATTGCTCTATTAAATGCGTATATAACAATTTTGTAAAAATGTACATAAAATAGGAGCAATTTAAAAAGAAAATATAACACTGATAAAATGAAAAGGCTGACATCACAGCATATGAACCGTAATATTGCCTTTTCTGCGTATCAAAAATGAGAATACCTCTCTGATAATTTGAGTGCTAGAACTTTTAAAATAGGAACGATTACTTTCTGGAGTCACAGTAAGGTTTGACTGAAATATATACCTAGTCTGTCTTCCTCAAACAGAATAAACAAAATGAAGCAAAAATAGCAGAAGTGGACATTATATTTCTTTAAAATCAGTTTGCATCTCAATTGCTTTTTTTGTTTTTGTTTTGTTTTAGATAGAGAGGCCCAGATATTTTTAGTGAGGGATTTTGTGTTGTTTTAATGCGAGAAAGTGCAATAAGATGTGTCCGGGTTCACTTGGCTTTCCCAGTTACACACTCTGGTATGTTGAAATAAAGATATCCAATCATGGCGTTAAACGAAAAATAAAATAACAATAGGATCATTGGCCAATTTTCTAGACGATTAGGAATTTGTTTGATACATTCAGGATGGACTATTCCATTCATATGCGACAAACTTGATACTGACCAATAAGTTTAGCAATGCCTCAGATATCGACCAATTGCAGTCGCAGGGATGCAATTTTATCGGAAAAAATACCAGATTGTTACTGAACCGTATGAGTATGCAGTAATTAATAGTCCATCCAATTGTATTTTTAAGCAGTGCACATTCAAATATTGTCAACTTATAAATAAATTATGCTCTGGAAAAGGGTGTCTTCATTGTTTTCTGATTTTAGAATATTTCAAGGTTAACTATTTTCTCATTCCCACCGTTGGCAGAATTTTTTAGCTTTTCGTACCACACTAGATTGTTCATTTGGGTTCACAACTGACACAACGATGATTTGATTTTAAACAACACAAGTATGAATGAATGAATTTATTTCACTTCCATTATACATGAACTAAAAAAGAAAGTAGTTATTATTTGTATAAGCTGTTATATTTTATTCATGAAATCAACATAATAACTCCCATTCGGGGTTAAATTGATAAGCTATCTATGAATTACCTATGATAAAATTTATACTCTTCGGGAGTGAACCGATCCCCATGTGAAAATCGGTCACACTTCACCACCAAGGAACTCAGGCGTTATTAATACTTCAGGACTTTTCACTTCCTTAAAAATGAAAATCCTTAATATGAGGTAAAGTGTAAATAGATATAAATGGTGGTTACAATATAAAACCACACCACTGGTTAAAAGCACAATATTACAATAAAACGAGCAAATTTTGTTCTACTTAAAGCAGATAAAATCTGACCCGGTACCGTCACACGATTTTCTTTATTCACCTACATAACTTACATATAGAATTGATTAAAAGTATTTTTTTCTATCCACATTCTTTACTTTTCCCAGTTTTGATTTCGATCTAAGCAACAAGTTTTCAGTTAAACGCGGAAACGGCATTCAAATTTTAATCAAAAGCATAGAGGATTAAATTCAGAAGTCGTGGAGTTCTTGCACGGGGCGGAGCGGAAGAGCCGCGGATTTACTGGTATCCTCCGTCAGATGATGTACCTGGGTAAATGCAGGGTGTATATTTATTGCTGTCATATATTTGGGGGACGTGTTCCTGACATCACAACACTAAAAGAAGTTCATATGAACATGGGTCTGAAAATAATTTCTAAAGTTACAAAAAATTGCTCGAAGTGGCTTCCTGTTGCTTCGATGCATGCAGTAAGCCTGCGTTCCATGCTCTGGCATACTCTGTTGAAAATTCCTGGTGTGTTTCGTATTTGGTGAAATCCAGTTTGGATACGTCCTCTCAAAATGTCAACATCAGGTACAGGAGTTGCATAAACCAAAGAATTCAAATGTCTCCAGACGAAGAAATCCATTGGATTCAAATCAGGCGATTGAGCAGGCCATGCAAGGGGCCCCCCTCGACTAATCCATTTTTGTGGAAATCAATCATTCAAAAACTTACGAACTATAGTACTGAAATGGGCTGGAGCACCACCGTGTATAAACCACATTCGTAGGATGATGTCCAGAGGCACATTATCAGTTAAGTCATGCAGCTCATTTCTGAGAAACTGGAGATAGGTTTGTCCATTCAGACGCGGAGGGAAGAAGTAGGGACCAATAAGGTGATCGTGAATGTTTCCACCCCAAACGTTGAGAGAGAACCTCTGTTGATGGTTGTCCTGTCGTACTTCATTAGGATTTTCAAATGCCCGGTTATGACTGTTATGAAAATTGAAGATGCCGTCGCGAGTAAAACCAACCTCATTCGTGAATAAGATACAGGCTAGGAAATTGATGAACACAGCGCACTGCTGTAACATGTGTTGACAGAAACGTCTTCTTGGCTCAAAGTCCGCCTCATTTAATCCTTGCACATGTTGAAGGTGATACGGGCACAGAAAATTTTTATGCAGAATTCTCCAGATAGTCGTATGACTGTTTCCCTTACAGGCATACGTCTTGTGCTTTGTGATGGGTCTGCACCCACAGCACGAACTTGTTCTTCAAGCTCAATGCCTCGTACCGCTCTTGGTCTCCCATCCCTAGTACTCCTCTCAAATGCGCCATTCTCTCCCAAGCGTTGGTGAATTCGTGCGAATGTTCTTGTACACTGTAACGGCCTGTCAGGGTACCTTTCTGCATAAAGTTCACGTGCTCGTGCTGCATTGCCGTCTGCACGGCCATACTGTAGTGCATATTCCGTCTGTTTACTTATAGAATACATCTTCTTTGACCTAGAATAACGAAACTGTTGATTTTCAGACCCATGTACATATGAATTTTTTTTTACTGTTTTGATGTCAGGAACACATATATGACACCAATAAAGATTCATCCTGTATAATGAACTAATTAATAATTTGTAAACGGTTAACGGTACAAAAATTATACAAATTGTGTATTTCAACAAGCTCTCTGTATTTTTCTGAAGCAGCTTTCTGTTTGTCTACGTCTTATGATTTCTTAGTTACACAAATCTTATACACACTTCAAACATAATGAAAGGGATTTTAGAGGCTATCCCAGAAAATTAAAGATATACATTTTAATCCTCATGGCGTATTATATAAAGTATTTTATTAAACATTAGAGCAATTTTTAAGAAAATAAAAAATAAGGAAAAATATTTCCATGAAAGTTTGGGATGGCGGAATTTAGTGAAAATATCCGTTGACATCTTAGAATATGAGGAGCGAACTTAAGCTATTCTTTTATTTCTCTCTCTTTCTCTGTCACTCTCTCTCTCTCTCTCACTTAGAACATACACAGACTTTTTAAAAACTCTTTTTTGGGCTCAGACCCCCCTAAACACTTGTCTCCGGTGTTCTATTTAGCATAGTTGCAGGGTTAGAGAAAGTAAACACAAAACACAGTAGGGTGCCTGACAATAGGAAACCACCTTCAGTTTTTATCTTCTTGAAGAAGGATCTGCAAAAGAAAGCATTATTTATGACGTATATTTTACATGTCTGTGCTAATCACGTAAATGTGAAGCAGGTTTGCTTTGCGATAACCAGAGGGCAGCACAAGTCTGAGTTACAAAACATATTCAAGCATGGGCTTAACAAGGATTTTTCTTAGGGAATAGAAAGAACACGTTCTGAACACAATTGCCCTTGCTTATTCGGATATTCAATAATTAATCCTTCGCTCTTACATTAATCTAAGTCCAAGAGGATACTACATGAACTTTTTTATGGTTTCATTAACTCATATGGTTAACTGTAGTTACAATTTCATGTTGAACACTAGTCTTTCAGCAGTTTACTATTTCAAATGAACTAAGCGTCGAACTGCATATTTATGTAAATGGTCTATGAAATTGCAGCATATTTGGAGGAACAATTCAGATGATCTATATTCCATAACTGAAGCGACCAAACCCTGTGAGTTACTCGAAATATTGAAACACACATCGTGCAATATATGTTCTTTTACCTTCAAAATTACTGTTTCTTGTATCAACAACAACCATTGCTATAGTTGGAGGCGTTGACTAAAACCCCTCAAAGCGTCCAAAATGATCTGATTGGCTAAGAACACACTGCTACTCTCGTTCGAAGACCATAGAAAAATAACATTTGAAATAGAAATAGCCATTAGTAAATAAGGTCCTACTTTAAGGACAAACTATAAAGGATTCCAATGATAATGACAACAGACAGTAATGTACTATATTGGCGAGTAAGGGGTTCTAGGGTTACTTGTGAACGCCCATGTACTCGAAGATCGCTGAGCGACGAACTGTGATACTTCTGTAGTGGACGAAGTGTCGAGGATGGCTGCATATATCGACCTTCAACAGCGATGGTAGTTTCCTTTGCAGGAATGTTACGCGACACATTAGACATGAAAATATGTGGTAGATTTTCAGGGAGGGAAGCCTTTTATTAGACAGAATGTACAAATGTATTTTACAAAATGTTTTATAAAGTTTTTGAAATGGACGTTCGAGACATCTTCTCTAGGACACCCCTGTCATTGCTTGCGAGAAGTTGAGGCACAAGAACTGGGAACGAAGGGTCTGAGATGGAGAGCAATAAAGAGTTTGGTAAAGGGGAGGGAAACAAGGTAACACAAGAAGAGGAAGGTGGGCGGGAGGGAGGGTGGGAGGAATACAGAGTAGTGTTCAACATGCTCCACGGCCCGCTAGTTGTCACAACTTGCCTCCGGGTTATAAACTTTTATAAGAAGGGGTGTAATTTTAAATTATTCCTTCCTATTAGGAGCAGAAGTGGAGGAACATTCTTATGCAGCGTATGTAGCCGCCCGCCATTCCTTCATCACCATGGTGCCCATGTGCCGGAAATGGTAACAAGTGGTGAAGGTGTACTGCATACCTTAACGCTCGTACTTTGTAATTTAAAACAGCAAGTTCCGGGCTTAACCAGCAGCTTCTTTCTTTTTTCTCCCATAAAATAAAAATATCAGATTTTACCTTCCAAAAACGACCATGTCTTACCAAAGAGTCCTCCATTTACATTCTTGACGGCTAAAGATGTCTTAATGCTTTGCCCTGCGTTATTCAAGTCATAGAATATAAAATAGTTGATCTAAAGGAATAAGGCCAGTTCCACACCACACAGGAACTTGCAGAAGTTTCTTACAGATGTTCAGAAAGTATTGGGGCCTTGTAATCCATAGCGCATGCGCACACCACACAGAGGGGTCACAATTGTTCGATTCGCGATATATATCTGAGGGCAATCGAATGTATGCTTGCGAAAGCTTTTGTCATATATCGTATATTCAGCAGACGAAAACTATATGGTACCCATTAGGAAAGCTTATACCTACATAAAAGCATTTCGAGCTATTAGCACCTGGATTATAGGCAGAAACAAACTCCTAGGAGGTACAAATCCCTTCTGAACAAATTACCGAGATATAAAAATGGATTTCAAAAGAGATATATTTGCTGTTTATGGCAATGAAAAGGCATTCGCATGTGATCATTTTATATCCAGAATTATTTCTGGTAGTGTGTAACAGCCTTAGTGAATATGTTATAATAATATAGAAGCATAACATTAAAAACCTATCAACTTATGTATACATTGGTAATTAATTTTCTTCCACACAGACCGTGTGTAGGGCGAGACTGGAAAGGGAGAATCAGACGGCTGAAATTTTAATGCCATAGCCGGGATTTGAACCACGGTTCTTCCTGTTTCCGTCCGGTTGCTCTAACCAACTGAGTACCATGGCAACATGCTGGTAAGACGTTTTATTTCCCAGCTGACTCACACTTTTCCCGGTAAGACAACAAGGAAATCTCAAAATCATTTTGAGATAACATGCACTTTAAGTCCCGGGCTTCATAGTTTAACCAACTATTAGGTCAATCAATGGAATTGTTCTTCTACACAAACGTGTGTACGATAAAGTTGGATTTTTTTTTGAATTCTACGGATCGGATGACAACCCGAATAGTTAATTGCTTACACTGCTAGAGCCTACAAATGCCTTAAATTCACACTTACCGGTGTTCAATTTTGTTTAGTTCCATTTATACCCTGCGGCTTTCCTTTGGAACTTATTGCCTATTGGCAGTGGTGCTCACTCGTGTAACTCTTGTCGTTATCAAACACACACTCAGACTCTCATTCATACTTCCAGACTCTAGCAATAATCTTGGCTAGAGAAAAATTCCCACCCTCCCAGCCGGGAATCGAACCCGGGACCCTTAGCACAACAGGCAGGTGCTCTGCCGAATAAGCTATGGGGCCAGCCAGGATTTAAAACACGATCTGAGCATTATAATTTTCTTTTTATAATATTCCTGTCATTTGAATCTCAATCTCATTACTAGTTTTAGTGAATGAAGCGCATTGAATTATGATTTTAGAATAGCTAGAAATTACGTACTGAAAACCGAACTAATAAATACTTTCTATTTAAATTCGGAAAAAAAAAACATGTTTACCACGATGCTAACAAGTAGAAATAAAAGGTATGTTTGAGCGCACAGAGAGATGCCGACAAGCGATAAGGTTCTTTGTTCTACGCCGACAAGCCCCGCCCCCTCCCTTTGAGGGCTTACATGCCTCCAGGTCTCGTGTCGTTAGGCCCCGCCCCCTCTCGCTTTGTGTGCTTACCTAATGACGACAGTGTCTGTGCCGACAGGTCCTATCCCCTCCCCCATGCGTTCTACTGTGGCGTCCTGACTTGAGGGAATTGTTTTCTCGAGGCCTGCCGCCCCTCGGCAAATTAATTAGGTAATGTACGTCAAACATTTTTTTTATGACTACTAAGGTCTGCACATTGCATCCTCGAGCAATTAAGTTTTTTGAATAATGAATTGTTGACTCAAGCGTGAGTATAAGTAGTCTGCTCACGGGAACAGTCTGTAATGTAATGAAAACACTGCAGCCTTCTTCTATCTGAGGAAAGCGCTTGTCCATTAGCTGACAATGTTAAACGCTTTCACCACATTAATAGACTTTTAAGTTTGCATTCCGGATCTGTTTACATACATTAGCGAACAACAACCTACTTCTACCTGGTGGTAACGGTGACCTCCATTAGCTGACAACGTTAGACGCTTTCACCACATTAGCGAACAATGTCAGTAATTGTTTTCCTAAGTGCTCTGAAAAAAAAACCCAGACACTCAATGTAAATACCTTTTAGCTCGTAGAATTTCCATCGCAAACTATGGAAAAAACCCAAGTCTAGACAATTTTTTCCCTGATAATTAATGATTAAGTTTCATAGTTTTATTTCTTTCAATAAAATATCGCGAATAAAGTATTCAGAATTCAGATTGGCGAAAAGAAATATTACATACGGTATTAAAAATAAATAAGCGTGGTGAATACTACATATTAAAAATAAAATAAATACGGATAACATTATAGTTAAATATTATAAATGTTATTAAAAATGTCTTTGTATTCAAAAAATAGACAGCAGGCTTCTGACTGGAAGCGAATAACAGGTCTCAACATGTATTCAACCCCCTCCACAGCCGCGTGACGTCACCGTCAACAGTATATAAGGAACGTCGGCAGCCAGAGCGATCAATTTATTGTTCGTTCAGTGATAATCGAAATGGCTGGTGATAATCGTACATCTGAGATGAATGATTACTGGAGCGAGTGCGGAGAAGATTATTTTCACTACGTATACTTCCATACCGAAACATGCAACGGTTTAATGCATTCAGTGTTGTGTACTCAACCAGCGCATCATGATCAGATGACTACACTGGAAGTGTGCACAGAGAGCTGTCCTGTTTATCGAGGAGTGAACATGTAAGTAATATATATATATTTCTATAACTCGGAAATATATTGCACGCATGTTAAATGAACACTAACTTGAAATTATTTTATTCTTTCAGTGAAAATTGCATGGGTGATGATGTGGAGGATCTTAGTGATGTCAATGAAGATGACGATGTCTTAGTCTCGAAACATCTAACTGAATGTGATACAGAGTCGTGCACGGGATACATGCATTCTGTACTTTGTACTAACCCTGCCCAGCATGAACGTATGACATCATTCTTCCTATGTAACGATAACTGCGAGGTCTACCAGCGCAGGAGGAGAAAACTCGAGTAAGTAGAAGAAATGTTAAATTACATATTCATTTACTGCTTCTAATGCTACTCTATGTCTAACCTAAAAATTAAATTATTACAGAATGCGAATGACTGAGTCTAAGGTACCAGTGCCAATAGAGGAGCTGGATCCTGAGAGACGCATTGTCAATATAGAGGAATATCCAATCGCAGAGCGCAATACGCAGCCTATGGATGAGGATGCTACTCCACTACCCAACATTACTACTACAACTGATGATAAAACAACGAGGGTACAGGAGGGGATAAATCAGACGATTCCAGATTGCTCGCCTGAGATACACGCAGAATCGTGCAAACCCTTGAAGTGAGTATGACACACTTTGATAGTACTTTTTGTGTGGCAAGGGGAGAGGATTTTTCTAATATATGTAGTTTCTCTTTCAGAAGGCATGAAATCATTAACTAAAACCTATTTCTAACATTGTTTTGAATATATGTTGCAGGGGTGTGAGGAAGGAGCGGAGGAAGAGGCAGAACGAGACTGGGAAGAGAAAGCAGAAGAGGAGTTGTAAGAGGAGGATACTCAACGAGGGTCCTACTGTCTTCTTATTCATTGAAGATACCCTGCATTCGCCTGAGGAGCATGGAGAATCGATCACAGGCGTTTGATGACGTCAGCATCTCCCCCTCCCATTCCGTGAACATTGGACTATACTATGACATTCCCTCCCTCTACATAAATTGTGAAAGTGATAAATCAATTGTTTATATTACAAAATCAGACTGGGATATAATATCCAAAAACATTTCAATGATTGAAGATTACCTACAGCAAGAAAAAAAGTTTGCGTGTGATGAATATTGTGACAATGTAATTTATGCATATAATATAATTGTATTTTTTGACAGTTCAATTCATTTCTTAAATACGTGTTTAAATAATAATGTAATAGCTTTAGGCATTGAGGGTGTAAGGAACGTAAAACGGCTATTGCCCTATATCGAAAGACATTTGAATATTTTAAATGATTTCTGCAAGTCAGGAGCAATTAGTTTTTCAGGGAGTAGGAGAGGGAAGAAGGAAAATGCTTGAAATGTATGCTAAAGGCAATAAAAGAGTGTTTTAGTATATGTATTCAATTTATTATTCATAAAACTTATCCTTGTACATTCCTTTACAAAAACCATTCACCCAAACATATGCATAATTATATAAGTGCTTGCATCACGTGAGAAAGAGGTTTGTAGGTAAATACTTTGTCGTGTAGAAACAGGCAGTACAGTGACGTCTGGGCTGGTATATTTACAGATGCTTGAATCTCGATTCTGATATTCACAGCTCCATTTATAACCTCCTCGGGTTGGTGAGAACAGTCTATTACGAACAATGGTGCACGGTGAAGAAAATCCTTTCTCTTCAAGAGGGGATAATTCTCTCTTTTATAATAGGAACTTTGAAATTTACAGTACATTTCATATAGTGAAGCAAACTTTGAATTTTTAAAGTCCAAGTTCAAATCATGGTAGGGGTAGCATTCACTGTTGAGGAATAGCCTCAAATTAGTAATGTTGCAGTGATCAAACTCGGAACTGTTCTTGCTATAATCACCCAATCTTGCAGTCTGAGCACACACTATGATGAAGCAAGGTTTCTCGAGCTTAGATGTTGTTGCTACATTCCACGTGAAAGATCTTGTCTGGGGTACAGCAGGCTGGGTATGAAGATCCATAGATCGAAAGGCAAGGTGTAGAGGTTTATCAGACTTGACAATTTTTAGAATGTGAACTCTTTCAGCATCGGAAAGGCGAATTACAGGCATCCTCCATTCGATTCTAGTTAACTTTACATTAGCTTCCTCTCCATTCGAACTCAGGACACAGTTTCTAGAATCTTTTGATCTTATGAGAATCAATTCAAACTTGCTGTTGAGTATAAGTTCCTTGTGGTCATCAGCAAATCCTAGGAGCATCGAGAGAGGGACTACAGCATTGAAAGCTCCATTCATTGCGTGTACTATATCAACTTCTTCACCAGGATAGGCCCAGCATTCAGCAGCCGATTCGATTCCATAGGGTTGAGAGTCACATAATTTCGTATAGTTGTAGTAATTCCAGGATTCCTTGTTCTGTCTATAGTTGTAGCATTCATATCTAGACGTATCTCATCAAACATGAAGGTTATAGCATTATTAGTGAGCTTCGATGTAGTAGTAGGGGATCCATCTACCTTGGTGAGAGCACCTTCGATGTAGAGATAACTCTTGTTAGGTAGCGTATACAAATCTTCAGCTTGGCATGGTATTCTAATTTCATCGTTTACATCCAGAGCGGAGGTGTTGTATGGAAGAAAAATATGCTCCTCCTCCTTGGTGATCTTGTCGTCAAAGGCTGGAACTTCTGTCACGTTTAAGATGTCCATTATAGCGTCCTGTAACATAACTCTTCGAGGAACTTGCGGTTAGCACGTGTTAACTCCTCGGAAGTTGGAGAGGAAGTATGCTTCGAACGCTGTGTACGTCGTCTATTATAGTATTTGAGGTGTCTTTTAAAATGTATTGCCATTACGTCTTATGTGGAGTCTTGTAGTGATAACTTCGTTCCTGAAGTTGATAGCCTTACCGTGTTGATCTACCACTCGAATAGTGATCTGGTCTATATAGTTTGTATCTATGACAGGTAAATATATTGGGTTCGAAGGTTCTTGAGAGATATGATAGCCTGGTGGAACAGAAGGGAAAAACTCGTAGAGCGAATGTCCGCTTTTACCGTCAATGAAAGAGCCTGTTGCAATACTGCACTCCACACGTATGATACTCACTTTAAATATATTCACAAGATCGTCAGATTCGAGCGCTTCTCCAGAAGGAATTATTTTAGTGTCTGTGAATCCTAGAAGCGGACCGATAGATCTATCCTTAGAAAAGTCTATTGTATAAGGACATTTAATTTCAGCCTTCATTGTATTATTGTTAGGCCTTATGAAGAAGACTTCATCATTCAATCCTAGTTTATTCTTTAGAAATGTATTGATATCGGCAATCGCGTAGGTTCCATGAGGGATGACAATGGTTTCAGGTTTACCATTATGAATATAATGAAATCTATTATTACTTTCATCGACATTTGGTATTGAATAGAATGTTTCAAAATTCAAGAGAGCAATCTCATAATGACCTGGAGGATCTAGCTGTAGAGGAGGGTTTAGATACGTTGAAATAACAGTGTCTGACCCACTCACTGTAACTATATAACTCATCTTGACGATGAAGCAGCTTCTAGGATAAACGAAATTACAAGCACAAGTGCCCGCAGATGACTGAATCGAAATTCTGATATCTCTGTGTATTATAGTAGATTTTAACGTCTTGTAGATATTTCTCAATCTCAGGAGGCGGCTTCAAATTACCGAAACTATCAAAGTAGTATGCGACATTACCTTCTTTCCTTATAGCAACCCAGTGTGTTTCTGCATTATCTGATGTATCGAGATTGGTAATAAGTCTCTCTTTGCAGTGTGGTTTTAAAGGAAGTTTGTCAATCATATAAACACCTCTAAAATAAGGAATTTTTAAACGTTTAGCATAACATTTGAGGGCTACGTTACTTAGGGCTTCCTCCGGTATATGTACAATCCTCTTCCTCCGGTTTTTGCCTTCTTTTTTAAACCCTCGCCTTTAGATGCTCTTTTTTTCAAAGACCTTGCTATTTTAGACCCAGCGGCTAAAGACATCAGAGGCATTGCAGGTAAGAATCCTCCTTTATTCCTCTTCTTACACCTGCCCTTCCGGAGTCCCTTTCCTAGGGTCTCCATCGCCTTGTTATGCCTCGCAACTTCTGCTAAGTGCCTATCAGCAGCCTTTTTTTTATTGACTGCAGAGGCTATCTGAGCAGCGCCACCTGCTGCAGCGCCTAAAGCAGCAATGATGGGTATCAACGGTAAAAACCCTCCTCTCTTCTTCTTCCTCTTTCCGGCTCCCACTGCAACCTTTCCCTTCATGATTGCAGTTACTAGCCTTGCAGCTAACCTTTCACCAAAAGTTGAATCTGATGACTGCACACGTTTCCAAGCCTTCTCTGCAAGAATCTTATCCGCTATTTGTCTTGAAGCTGTGTCCTTATTCTCAGCGTACGCGAGGTCGTGCTGTTTGCAGGCTGCGTCTAATTGGTTAATTCCGGGGTCTCCTCTTTTTAGACGTTTTTCCAATTTAGTACCAGGACCGCAATATCTATATCCAGGTAAGTGAGCTTCAAAGGGGAGCGAATTAATTATGGAATTAATAATTCCAGAGCCGCGCTTATACTGCAACGACCTCCCTCTCTTAGCTCTCATGATAGACTAAACGAGTAATTGCATGCATTAGCCCTTTTATATCATTGCATTCAATCATTAACTACTTTTACATACGGTAATATATAAACATCGCACATACATTTTATAAGTTAGTTGTTAACATGGAGCTTGTTAAGCAGCACTGCTCTCTACCTATTCAGGTATTAGACTTTGAAAGTGACTTTAGAAGTGATCGTCATGGCAAGTTATTTCCATCTAATGTCAGAGCTCTTATTTTAGGGAGTTCCAGTGCAGGGAAAACAAATGTATTACTCAATATGCTACTCCATGAGAATGGACTACGTTTTGAAAATTTGTATATTTATTCAAAGTCTCTCTATCAACCAAAGTACCAATATCTAATTAAAGTGCTTGGAAACATCGAAGGTATAGAAGTGAACACCTTCGACAACGGGAATGATGTTTTGCATCCTTCTGAAGTCAAAGAAAATTCAATCTTTATATTTGATGATGTCATCACTGAAAAGCAGGAAAAGATAGCATCCTTTTACAGTATGGGTAGACATCGAAATGTCGACTCTGTATATCTAGCACAGTCCTATGCTAAAGTTCCAAAACATTTAATTCGCGATAATACAAACACGATAATACTCTTCAGACAAGACAATTTAAACTTGAAGCACATTTACGAAGATTATGTAAATACCGACATGACCTACAATGAATTTAAAGATCTATGTAAGAACGTTTGGGAGAGCTCTACAGAAGGAAGACCCTTTGTTGTGATAGTTCCTGAATTTCACATGAATGAGGGACGATATAGGAATGGTTTTGATGTATATATTAAGCTCGGCAACAAAGAAAATGATCATTCGTAGTTAACCATGAGCATCGATAGGTTCGGTTCTCAGAGAACTGGGCCCGTTAGAAGAGTGTTTGATCGTTTTATCATAAATAGAGATGTCAAAGGAAATTATCAATTCAAGAATAAGAGATTGTGCAATGTTCACGATCCTGAGGATAATCATGATGCTTCCAATAAGAATTATGTGGATGCTCTCGAAATTAGGATGCAAGATTTCTCTCAGCAAGCTTCTAACAATGTTGAGGTTATGGTTAAGACCCTGATCGATGAATTGATTTCAAGATATATCCTCGAGAGAAATAAGGAAAATAACATTGTGATTGATAAAGTTAGATTGAAGGTATTGCTGGATCCTGTTCACGATAACGATGTTGTGAATAAAAAGTTCATCACAGGATATGTCAATTCACGCACGCAATCGAGAGATGGTAATGGTAACATTATATTCGACAATAAGAGAATCACTGATATAGCAGATCCTCTCGGAGATACAGATGCTGTAAATAAAAGATATGCTAGAGCTATGATCATTAGGAAATCGAACGAGACGCGACAGCAGTTAAACAGGTACTTACCAAAGGAAATCGATATGCAAATAGGTAAGAAGCTGCTAGACATCACATCAAATCTGAATAAAACTACGAGTAAAGTGGATACTCTAACAACCTCTACAAAAGACAGAGTGGATTCTGTAATGGACTCTATTAAACAAGTTACCGCAGAGCTTGATAGAGAAAAAACAAATCTTCAGAATCTTTGCAATCAGAAAATTAGCAATTTAGAAAAGTTAGCGATGAAGCGAGTTTCAGATTTAGAGGCTACAGTCGGGCAGTTAAAGACAGAGGTTTTGAATACTCTCAAAACTGATTGCTGCAATGATAAACTTAAGAAAGTGGAGGAAAATGTAAATATGATGATGGACGCTTACAAAACTAATATGCAGCAAATGACGAGTCTAGAAGAATCAACCAGAAGCCAGTACGCTAATACGGCAATCTTTGCTGAAGCGTTCAACATAAGAAAGAAACCGACCAACTGAGAAATTCGATAGAGATGTTAGCTAAGGCTATCGATACGATGAGAACTCAAGCTGGACGCAGACTGTAAATTGAAGGTAATCGTCTATTTTCACGTTATTTGTAAGATGGATAGTGAAAGCATAAGACTTAAAGAGTCTGTAGCCGAGCATACCAGGGCTGTAAAAGAAAAACTGAGAGCTCTAAAAGGTCTCAGGTTTGAGGCTCAGCATGTCATGTCCGAAGCTTTGAAGCCTGTAACCGCTCCCCTCAAGGATATTTTGGACACTCAACGAGGGTTGGCTGTGGAGACAGTCAAGAATGAAGATGATGATTCTACAAGTATTTCTACTTTCCTTCAACACGTTCGCTCAAAAGACAAGGACCGCATTGATACATTGTACGGGGTGAAATATCAGGATGGAAGTTATATGATTGGAAATAAAGATATTCATTTTATAAATAATCAAATATTGATAGGTGATGAAACGTATGAGTCTACAGCCGGTTTGACGGAGCTCATCTTTAAGCGAATGCCTCAGATTTCTGCATACACCAGTGAAGACTTGGAGACGTATGCTAAGATTATGAAAAGTACTTTTCTTCATAGATCTGGTTACACCAGACACGGTCGTTTGAAATCTGGTAAATCGTATAAATACAAGAATATAATACGCCCCTTGCTCAATACACATTCAGATCTAGGACTGACATGGAAGGAGCATAAGTCTGATAAGGAGATTGACTACGTTTTCTGGAGAAACCCTAACACATTAGTGAATAGACTGATGTTACTTATTGCTTCGAGGGACGCTGGTAATAATAATCACGCTCAAGAGATTGAGGAAATTATCCGAGAGTTGAAAGCATCTAAAATTATAGCATGACAGCCAAACAGAATATCGCCAGAGAGCTTCACGGGTCGGCGAGGAGGAACTATTTACGACGCAAAATTATAAGCAAAGGTATGAATGATTTATTACAAATTGATTTGATTGAAATGATGCCATATGCAAGAGTGAACAAAAATTTCAAATACATTCTGATCGCAATCAACTTTTACTCTAAAATGGCATATGCAAAACCCTTAAAGGATAAGAGCGGAGTTAATGTTGCAAAGGCTATGGAGGATATATTACAAGAGATGGATGTCCCTCCCCGGAATATTCAAAGTGACAACGGGAAAGAATTTTATAACAAGTTCTTTAAACGGTTAATGTTTAAGTATAATATTAACCACTACAGCACCTATACCAATGTGAAGGCTGCGGCTGTTGAACGTGTAATTCGAACCTTGAAGAATATGATATACCGAGAGTTTTTAGTCCAAGGCTCATACAAGTGGCTAGATCTTCTACCTAGAATCCTTGTAAAGTACAATGATACTTTTCATTCAACTATCCGCATGAAACCTAATGAAGTGAAAAACAACGATCTTCTTCTGACTGTGTATAATTATAATCAAGAACGAAGAGAGAAGAAGGCTTCAAGGAAGTTTAGTGTTGGTGATTATGTCAGGATATCTAAACATAAAGGACATATTGAAAAGGGTTATGGACCTAACTGGAGCGTTGAAATCTTCAAAGTATTTCGTGTGAACCGTACCAAGCCTACAACATACATACTAAAGGATAGGAATGGTGAAATCATAAAAGGTGGCTTTTATGGGCATGAACTAAAAAAGACTAACTATCCTAACACATATTTAGTAGAAAAGGTTATACGTAAACGTGGAAACAAAGTTCTTGTAAAGTGGTATGGTTTTCCAGATACTCAATGGATTGATATAAAGGACTTGGTGTAATATGTGAAGAATTAATAAAGACTAAAGTTTTATGATTGTAAAATCATGAGTATTTTTATTTTAAAAGCATTCATATTTTTTCTTTCTTTTTTGAGGGAAAAGTGTTACACAAAAAACCCTCACACATTTGATATCTATTTTTACACAATATATACATTATTTAAAAGTTTAGACACTATCAATCACCGGGTCTAAGGGAATAATGGCCCCACGCTACAGTCTTATAGCTTCCTTCCATCAACTTCCTCTAATCGTCACCCCTCTTCAAAGCCAATTTGTTTGTTTCAATTGTTGTAATTTTGTGGTGTTTACTCCGAAATGTTTTTTGTACCGAATAAATTTTTAGGCTATGGTCTTTTAAGCATTCAAAATAATGGCCGAAATCGATTTTATCCATGCCTGCCCTGGTGATGCCCTTAGCTTTCTTAATTGTCAGCCCTCCGTATCTGTAGGCGTATAACTTTGCTCTTATACCGACATACTCCTCCATAACCAAGCCGCCCAATTCATCATTGAACAACCCAATCTTTTTCCTGTTGGCTTGCTTAATACCATATGCATTATCCTTTTCGAAGTTTGAAGTGTCGAAATATTGGGGGTTCTCCCTGATGAAATCATAGATATCAGAACTCGTTTCAAAAATGAATGAGTCTGTATCCATGTAATTCAGCAGCAAGTCTTTTAAATTTGGTTTCATGATATTATAAAAGAAGTCATACATGATAAATTTTGAAATGTCCAAAATTGCGTGTCCTATGTAGATTGGTTTGTTCATATGCACTTCCTCTCTACCCAGTTCGATTCCTACAAGATTTTCCTCAAAAATTATGGTGCGTAGGTAAGTGCTGCGTGCTATCAACTTCTTTGCCTGTTCCCAGGTTCCAACGATTTTGAAATTAGTATATTTTCGCACATTTTCTATAAATTTTCCATATACGGCGTTATTCATCTTTTTCCATAGGTTTTGACCAAATTTTGACTTTTCTTGAATTCTTTTCTCGGTGTTCACGTCGATATATGTTTTCAACCAGTTAGACTGGTCGTAGGATACCACTCTGTGAATATGTCTCACAGTTAGACCTTGTTCAATACACTGCTGCATCACCCTGTAGTGCAAGACATATTTGCTTTTCTGTTCTAATGTCGCAAGCAGTTTCTTGTATTGGCCATTCGGTGGTATCGCACTCTGTGGGCAGAAAGGAAGCTCGTTGTGGGCGTCGTGGATATAATCGGGGTATTCGATATCAACCTCTAGCACATAGCCAGTCTCAGAGTCTTCTTTGATTTCAGCGAAGTTTATACTATCAATTTCTTCTCTGGTGAGCCATTTCAGATTCTTGTACGGGAGGGCAGACCCCATAGAAGCTCCATATAAGTTGTTTATGTCCCAATAGGACAGGTGTTTAACAGGAGCATGCTGATCAAAGTTGGGCATGTACCTATGGTTAGCTTTTGTGTAGCCCATCACCACTGTGCACAGTCCGCCTCTAATTCCCGACTCGAAAAATTCCAGCATGCTCTCGTCAGATATTAAGGAAAGTTTCGCCTTTGTTATCTTCAACATAGCGTCAAAGGCGAGTCCTGGTAATGTATAAAACCATGCTGGGTCAAGTTTATACATCCCCAGGATGAGATCTCGAAACTTTTCGAAAATATCCGCCAAGAGCAGTATATCTGTTTTCAGGTATAGATCGCTGTATTCTCCGAGATTCCGGATATTAAAGGTATCCCAGACTTTTTCAGCATGCATGTATTCCTCATCTGTGATGTGGCTGTCAGTGAGAGTGCTGTAGAAGGTCTCCTTCGGTGGTAGAGAAGTTTCTTTGAGTATGGCAAGGCTTGAAACATAATCATACGGGAATATTCCCTTGCTCTTCGCCAGCTTAAAATGCTCCTCAACAGGATATTCTGCCTTGTTATTTTAAAGTCACTCTCCTCCAGCATGTCAGCCAGGCTGGACAACTTGTCGTCAAGAAACTTAAAGCTGTCCAGAAACCTGAAGCTGATTTTCCTGTACCGTTTGCTAAACGCTATATACCTTTCACCACTTTGAGCGATGCACGATATGGGCTTATTATCATACGCCAGGCGTCTTATAAGAAGTGGCTGTCATAATTAGATAGACAATGAAAAAAGATCGGTATGAAATCAGGGACCTTTCTATTCAAATTGCATCTATTATGAGCAGCACCTAGATATTCCCCTGTCACATGATCGTGATCCCTCACACGCAAATCACTCGCAGTGAAAGCAGCAAGGCATATATGACACTCAGAGGCATTGTCAAAATTCTGTTGCTCTTCAAGGGTTAAATCCATGGGTTTAGGATTGGAATACACATCGATGACGTCATCAGCAATTGATTTTAATTGCTTGATAAAGTCATCGACGGCATTCGGACCTCTGAAGAGGAAGAATTTTGACAAGGCCTCGTCATGCCTACATACCACCTTCAAGGCAATAGACATTGCTTCATGCTCTTGAACGGCTCGGGTCCAACTCGAGCTGCTTGAGGGCTCGCAAAAGTGAACCTTCGCCAGAACAGATTCATTGTCTGCGTATATAACAAATGGTACAGGAACGCTCTTGGAGAATGCTTTAAATTCGAGGTATTCATCCTGTTGAGGCATTTTAAGCAGTTGGCATTTCCCGCATCTTAACCTATGTGCTTCCAGAGCCTTTTCATTGGTGCATCTCTTGAGACATGACTCACATGCCCACATCCTTCGACATTTCTTCGTTGTCTGGCTCCTTACTAGTCTGGATAGGTCTTTAATGATGCAATAGTGCGACTTATCATCCTCTTCAATATATAGCATGTTTACATGGTGCTGCTTCTTTTCAGGTGTTTGGTATAGGGGAATAATGTTGTCATTCTCCTCTATACCAAACAGTGAAATGGATACTCCATTATTCTGCTTTTCAAAGCATTCAATTTGATGTAAGGGTACCGGAAATTCGATACCTTCATAATTGAATGCCTCGAAAAGCAGTTCCTCAGGGTATTTTGTGGTTCTCTGACCGTCGCGTTTAACAGGGTATGTAGAGGCAAGCATGCACCATGCGAAGCAGAAGTTGTCTTCATTCTTTATGTTTATAACAGCATACTTATGCCTAATTTTCTGAGGTAGTTCAATGTATGAACCTGCGTGTAAAGGATCGTAGTGTGTAAAGCCCATCACCAGGCTGAGTATCTTTGACAAGGACTTTGACGATGCTCCCCCCCTCAAATTTAGAAATGTTTTCCAAAATATCCCCCGCAATTGAAGAGAAGATCTGATTGAGATCGCTTGATGGAAGAATCAGTACAAGCTTAGAATTAAAGCCAGTGGAAAGACACTTCTCTTCATCAGGTTTGTGGATTAAATATTCAAGTTCCATGGAACAATGCATCTTTAATCCACTCCTGCTTTTCTGCAAAACGTTTTCCGCTTCTTTAATAATAAACTCCTTGCACTCATCTAAAAAGACTCTGGGCTGGAGTATTTCTAATGTGTTTTCTATTCTACTATTAAAAATACGTCCCTTGAATGCTGATTGTATGGTATTGCACTCCAGACCCTGGCAATTGCTAGCACTAACCTTGGCTTTTTTATTGTAAGCTGTTCCCTCCCATCCGATGTCGGTCCTCTCTTTCCATTAACTGGTTCTACATCATTGGATGATGATGAGGAGGAGGTTGACGGTGCAGCGGCTTCATCGCTTGCGTCTGAGGAGGTCGATGGTGCAGCGGTTTCATTGCCTGCGACTGAGGAGGTCGATGGTTCACCTTGTATAACTTCCTCCAGAGTGTCGAGCGATGAGGAGGCGGACCGTGCAGTGGTCGAGTCTTCACCAATCTCCGGTGATGCTGACCCCTGTGTTGCCAGGTCCATAGGCTGGCTTCCAGCGTCACCCAGATCATTTCCTGGAATAATAATAATAATAATATTAATAATAATAACAATAATAATAATATACAATGTGTAAAAGAACTTCATAAAATGTTGAAGGATTCTTACCGTTCGACTGTTGCTGCATGTATGGGGCAGGGCCCCACCCCTGCTGATTTGATGCAGGGAAAGCTTGTGGTGCAGAGGGTGCGTGGTGAACAAACCCGCCTCCGAAATAAAGACCACTTCCTGGAAATAATAATAACAATATTAATAATAATATAGAATGTGTAAAAGAACTTCATAAAATATTGAACAATATTCTTACCTGTTGGTGGTTGCTGCATGTATGCGACAGGGACCCAACCCTGCTGATTTGACCCCATGAAGGCTTGGAAGCCATGTGGTGCCTGTGCAGCGGACAATGGCTGACTCATCCCAAAATACAGTCCACTTCCTGAAAATAATAATAATGATAATATTAATAATAATAATATAGAATGTGTAAAGCAAGAAGTTCATAAAATATTGAAAAACTCTTACCGTTCGGTGCTTGCTGCATGTAAGGGGCAGAGCCCCACCCCTGCTGATTTGGCACCATGAAGGTCTGGAAGCCGGGGGGTGGTGGTGCAGCGGTCGCGAAGCGTTGTGGTGCTGGTGCAACGGTTGCGAGGTCTGGAAAAAATAAATAATATTAATAATAATATTAATAGTATAGCATGTTTAAGTACAGAGTTCTAAAGAATCTATACGCTATACGTGAAAAATAGATGTTTTTAACACATGCGTGAAAATACATGGTATTCTGGGAGACCGGAAGAGTTATGTGATTGCATATGTGGTGAGAAACTCCCCTTAAATATATCCTTTTCTCCTTATACAATCCAGAACTCTAGGCTGTCGTAGGTAGGTCTTTGTATGCTAGAATCGCCCTTGTATACCTACTATTAAATAATTTTTAGTTACAATTGCTCAAACACCGGTCTGTAAATTCTTACCATTCGAGTGTTGCTGTATGTACGGGCCAGAGCCCCATCCATGATGATTTGGCACCAGGAAGGTTTGGAAGCCTGCTGGTGCCGTTGCAGCTGTCGATGGATGACAGACTCCGAAATAAACTCCGCTTCCTGGAAATAATAATAATAATAATAATAATAATAATAATAATAATAATAATAATAATAAAGAATATGAACAAGAAGTTAATATGAATTGTTACATTAATTTTTTTAAAACTTTGAAGAATGCTTACCATTCGGGTGTTGGGGTGGCTGAATCATGTCTGTATTTGAGGAACGATCCTGTAGCCGGTTGCGGGTATCCTGCTGGATGTACACCTCAGCTACGTTAGCAGAACTGAATGCTGAAAACGTAATTAATTTACGCACTAAATTTTTATTTATTTATTTATTTACTTTTTTTTAAGAAAAGTTATATTATTAAGTTAAGTTACTTTATTGCGTATTGCTTATACAGGGACATGTCGATGTATTTTTAAACACCTGAGAAATTTCTATGACAAAATAAAGCACTTGTATTATTCGATACACTCATAGAAAATATCTCTTTTTAACGTGATGGAAACAGACTGGAAGTTTTTACTAAATAAAATGCATAAGAGGAATGAAACATTAACTGATGAATGTTCGATCAATGCATGCAAACATGGAGTCCCAGGATCGATTACCACCGGTTACCCTCGGAAGAATACTTATACAGAACATTTTTTTATTCGATTCGTAGGGTATTCATGTAATTGTATTTTGTCTAGAAAGGAATATAATTCACTTGGTGAAAACACATATTTAAATATACGGAATAATAATTACTCAACTAGATGAGTACTTAACTAAACTGTTCACATTTTTTGAGAATTCGCGCAGTTAGCTATTAAATGTAGAATAAGCTTGCCTAAAATGAATACTTAACTAAACTCATTAACTGATGAATGTTCGATCAATCCATGCAAACATGAAGTCCCCGGATCGAATACCGCCGGTTACCCTCGGAAGAATATTTATACAGAACATTTTTTATTCGGTTCGTAGGGTATTCAAGTAATTGTATTTTGTCTAGAAAGAATAT
Organism: Deroplatys truncata; assembly: GCA_030765065.1. Taxonomy (NCBI): domain Eukaryota; kingdom Metazoa; phylum Arthropoda; class Insecta; order Mantodea; family Mantidae; genus Deroplatys; species Deroplatys truncata. The sequence continues at coordinate 106,726,202 of CM060975.1, forward strand.
AATTCACTCTGTGAAATCCTGTATTTAAATATCTGGAATAATAATTACTCAACAAGATGAATACTTAACTAAATTGTTCACATTTTTTGAGAATTCGCGCAGTTAGCTATTAAATGTAGAATAAGCTTCCCTAAAATGAATACTTAACTAAACTGTTCACATTTCAGAAAAATTCAACTGTCTAGCTATTAACTTTTAGAATACTCAGCTATTTACAAATAAAGGTCCGTCATTAAAAACAGGAACGTAAATATAAGTTAAATGTACTAAGTAATAAGTTAACTTTTTAATGAAGATGAATTGGTGATACAACTTACCAGACATGATGTTCGATGTAATTTCCACGTTGAAAGAGTACAGTTTGCAGAGTGCTTAGATCGCAGTGTTCTTACGATACTGTGAAAATCATTGGAGAAGCTGCTGCTTTTATATAATTTCCTCCGCTAAAAGCTGAAGTGGTGAGAGTTGTGCAGAGCACTTAAGAAAACAATTACTGACATTGTTCGCTAATGGGGAGAAAGCGTCTAATGTTGTCAGCTAATGGAGGTCACCGTTACCATCAGACAGAAGTAGGTTACGGGTTTTTTTCATTACATGCCGGGCTGTTGTTCGCTAATGTGGTGAAAGCGTCTAACGTTGTCAGCTAATGGAGGTCACCGTTACCACCAGGCAGAAGTAGGTTGTTGTTCGCTAATGTATGTAAACAGATCCGGAATGCAAACTTAAAAGTCTATTAATGTGGTGAAAGCGTTTAACATTGTCAGCTAATGGACAAGCGCTTTCCTCAGATAGAAGAAGGCTGCAGTGTTTTCATTACATTACAGACTGTTCCCGTGAGCAGACTACTTATACTCACGCTTGAGTCAACAATTCATTATTCAAAAAACTTAATTGCTCGAGGATGCAATGTGCAGACCTTAGTAGTCATAAAAAAATGTTTGACGAACATTACCTAATTAATTTGCCGAGGGGCGGCAGGCCTCGAGAAAACAATTCCCTCAAATCAGGACGCCACAGTAGAACGCATGGGGGAGGGGATAGGACCTGTCGGCACAGACACTGTCGGCATTAGGTAAGCACACAAAGCGAGAGGGGGCGGGGCCTAACGACACGAGACCTGGAGGCATGTAAGCCCTCAAAGGGAGGGGGCGGGGCTTGTCGGCGTAGAACAAAGAACCTTATCGCTTGTCGGCATCTCTCTGTGCGCCCAAACATACCTTTTATTTCTACTCTAACACTATCCATTATTTGGAAGCATAGTCTTCTATAGCACAGCAAATAGTGACTTTTAGCATTGTTTACGAACACAATACGATAAAGCATGTTCCGCTACATGTCTTCTGAGTCTATTACGTCTGTCTGTAATTCTTACTGATGAGATATTCTCCGAGATGCATTCGAAAAGAGCAATTATGTCAATTAATTTTCCTATTTCCCTAATATATGTATGTCAAGAGTTATGTATTAGAGAAGCCTTCCGCATTTCTTAATTTTTTACTTCATCACCAGGCCGGAATCCAGCTGTCTTCCTTAAAATTTCACTTCTGATGTTTACTGTTTAGTCCGTTTCCATTAGCGTATAACAACAGTGGTACGGTGTTGTAAAACTTTATCTGGTAGAAATGGCGGCCCATTATATCTGTTTAGAACTCTTACAGAATGGGTAGTGAACAAAGATAATACATAATGTTATTTCCAAATAAACTCTGTTTTATGGCAGTGAAACATGGGTCCTAAGAGAAACAGATAAAAGGAAAATTGAAACATCCGAAATGAGATGCTTAAGATCAACTATGGAAGTTGAGTGCGCTAATGAGGACATCACAATAAATTATTAAACCATGTAAGCATAATTACGCCTGTTCGCAATCATTTATGAACCACAGGGAAGGCGGAGTGGAGACAACAGTTTTAATAATTTCCTAGTTTCGGAACCTACCCACTTCTTGATGTGGAAAAGTAAGAACTCTTCTGAAGATTGCTGTAGAGAGTGAGAATGCATCTCGGTGAATGACTGGAGAGGGGAGAGCTAGTGCCGTTTCGTACCACGAGACATGGGAAGATTTTGTCTCTCCAACGGTGGGCTCGTAGGCATGCATTTTCAAGGACGTATGCATACTGCATTAAACAAGAGTCTCCATAAACGTTTTACATTTCCATTCTCTTTTCCTTCGCGTTTATTCACCTGCTGTTCAAAACTGAGGGGAAAATACCTGAACATCTTATATTTATTTATTTGGAAAGCATAAAAATAACCTCTCAAATTTTCTGAAAATGGTCTGAAGAGAAATGCATAAATCATGTGTAAAAGAGAAGAACTTACGCACATTTATACATATGCATAGGTAGGGACCTGCGTTTTTCGCGTTTGCGAAAACATCGACTTTTTAAAAATATTCCCTAAAATGCTTGTGAAACTGTTACCTGTGCATAACGTTGTTAACAATTCGAAAATTAGACAGATTTATTTCGCGAAATAAAACGAAACGAGACAATAACGCGAATATGTCAACCTTATCAATTTTATATGCACAATAATGCGAATTCGCGGTGTTTGGCGACTGGTCGCTTGGAAACACTGCATCACAGTCTTACAAGGTCAACTTATTCTCCCATTTCATCACCTCCACTCATGTACATACGTGCGTCATTCTGCTCAAGAAGCTGGTCAGTAACGGTCTTGTCTCTATGTTCTTTTACGTTTAGCATTAGGCCCAAGGTGAGCGTTAGTGCAAAGTAAAGGGCTCTTGAATTTAAAAATGAAGGATTGTATGCATCCGATTCAAAAACCATAATGTGTCAATACTGGAACTGAACGATATCTTGGGATAGAAATGATACGTGTACCAAGCACGTGTGAAGTGAGAAACACAAATGACTGAAGAGGTCAACTACAGCCAGTGCTTCCTCTTGTCATAAGAGGCAACACAGTATTGTACAGTACAATTTTGCTGTAAACAAAAGAGTTATTGCAAGGGATGCTTTTGACAAGAGGACTACGGAGTCTTTTCTTAAAGCGAATATACCACTAGAGAAATTGGGGCAGCCTGCTATTAAAGAATGGATGAATGAATTTATTGAAGATATGTTGAATAGATCACTGCCGAAATTATATTATTATTATTTGTCACTTCAGAAACGGAGCTTTATAACATTAATTTCTAACATCCTTTTTTAATAGGTGCTGGAAATTTGCCGCAAGTTAGATTGTTAAGAGAAAACTATGTTCCACTGCTGAGAGATGAAAGAGATCAACAAGTGAAAGAAGAAGCCTGTGGTCAGAAGGTTATGTTACTATGTGACGAAACTACAGATCTGATGGGTCGATGTGTGTTTGTCGTGTTATTTTGTCCTCTTGAACCAAAAATAGAGCAGGAGTTGTATGTTGCTGATGTACATATTCTGGAAACAGCTGGTGCAAAATCATGCATCAGGGCAATACTTAATTCTGTACAGAACTATTGTCAACTACGACAATATCTTCGGATTGGTAAGCGACAGTGCAAAATATATGACAAAGTGCTTCAGTTCCCTGACTGTCGTCCTCGGAGAGGATACAGTTAACATTCAGCGTTGGGCACACCGGGTAAATTTGGTGGGATGCATATTCACGAAAGAACTGATGAAACTTAATGCAGCTGTGTTTCTCAATACGAGAAAGAGAAAGCACCTGTATGTTCGATTTCTCAAATAAAGTATCCATCTGAGAAACCTATACTGTTTCCAGTACTAGTTCTGACAAGATGGAATACTTGGTTTGGGGCCGTTTTCTACGTTGAGAAGCATCTTCGTGATATGATTGAGTTCGTGCAGTTAGAAGATCTGGACTCAGTCAGCAATGCTGGTATCGATTTCATGAAATCATTGACGAATGATAAAGTAAGTATAATTTCAGTAGAGGCAACATTCGTCAAGGAACATGTCAATGATTTAGTGGAATACATCACTGAACTAGAAGCATCTTCATACCCAACAAGTCCTATATTTTATGGAGAATTCAGGAAAATATTGAAACATTTCGAAGTAGCAAGGAAGGGAATTTTTATAGTGAAACAGAAGAGAAGCTAAATTGAGTCAGAAGTGCAGATGTTCAAGGAGATGTTAGATCAGTTATGAAAAACACTGCAGCATTAGCATTTGCGAAATTGCAGTTACTGATGTTTGAAGGCCCTGCTAATAAGTCGTATTCAGCACTAGTAATAAAAGTGAAGTCTATTCCATTCTTTAAAAATGAGAATGATTCAGTGATCACAAAAGACTACAGTGAACTTCAAGAGCAAACCAATCAAATTATGTTGCGAGATGGAAAAATAAATATTGGGAAAGTTCTGAGTAGTTGACTTGACAGTCTTCCTGAGTTTAGTGGCAGAGCTCTCCAGTCACTGTGGTACCTATGTGCTAATGTTGACTGTGAACGATTCTTTTCTTGCTACTCAGGAGTTTTGAGGGACAATTTCTCCTTTGGCAGTTAGAAAATACAACATAATATACTTTTCGTCAATGGTATTGTGCCTATTTCGATGAGACATAGCAGTCGGTCATTGTAATGCCTAATGTTGACTGTGAAAGTTTCTTTTCTTGCTACTCGGGAGTTTTGAGTGACTTGGGTTGCAATAGGAAAGCAGGATAATGTTCTCCTTTGCCAATTAGAAAAAATAATATGTATTTTTCTTTCATATTATGCATTCTTCAGTGATAATGGAATGCTAAAAATGTGTGTTTTTAAGATAAAACTCCACATTATTCTTCAATAATTTATTTACATGAAAAAATACCTTTAAAATCCCAAAATATAATGATAAAATTAGTAAAAATAAAGCGAAATTCTCCAAAAATAACCCTATTTCCACCCAAAAATAAAACGAAAGACGCAGGTCCCTATGCATAGGTAATGAGTCACTCCTTGAAGTATTCTTCCAAATAGAATATATTTTTCAACCATACAAAACATGCTGTCTCTTGAGATTTACATGTTGCTGATAGTGAACAAATTGACTGCGACCCATTCGTAGTCATTTAGTTTTTGACATTCTGTACCCATCTCCGTGGAATAAATGAATAGCGCATCTGTCAAGTAAACCCGAGGGTCCTAGATGGAAATCTGTTTGGGAGAGTTACCCGGGGTTTCCCTTATCCTGAAAACACAAATATTGTGTAATTCTCAGCTCTTTGGATACCGGACTCATTTGAGTATTCGCAAATGATCTTCACTTAATTCATCAACTCTACATTCCTAAAATGTTGCGAGAGTCATTAAACATACATACGCATAAACATTCTGAAACAAGAGCTACCAAGGTGACATATTGATGTAGCAACCTGATGGAACCGTTTCACTATGATCATTAGTACTTCCTTTTTTTTTCTCCCTCTCCCCATCCATTGAAGATTTTCTCTGCCAAAATATACTTCTTTTGTGTGGCGCAAGAGTTTGCGTTTCTTTTTCACAGTTTAAGGCCTAGTTTTATGTTTTACATTTTGATTCCAGGTGAGACAGAACATATAGAACATATATACATATTATATACATATATGCATATTGTATACATAGTGATTTACACGTGGTTATAAAATTGTTTAGATGTTTTAGTTATAAGAAACTGAATGCTGAAATCTAGTGGTGCCACTATCTGACTTTATGGATACGCCTCCTTCAAAAAGACACAAGGGTGGACCAAACAAGTGGTCTGAGAAACATGACACTTTCCAGATGGCTCGAAAATTCGTTGATTTGGGGGATGCGAGATTCCAGAGGTTTCCAAAGATGTGCGCTGACGTGAGCCAATATGCATAGATGAAACAGATTTTAAAATATATAAATGAGCGAATGAGATTCAATGTATCTAAACGCCCGGGAAAAATAGCGTCTGTAAGCTTCGTGTAAGTCATCCGCTTATAACAAAATGTGTATAGAAAAAAATGAGGCGTGTTAAGGGGTTGGTGAGTGGCAACGACGTCGCGTTTGTAGTAAGTAAAGTGTTAACAGTTAATAAAGCAGTGTAAAGAATTAGTGAAGCCAAGTGCAAACAGCTAATAAAGTCAAGTATCATTCAATAAAGCCAGGTGTCAGGAATCTGTGTCCATTCATTCACCTGCATGACCACAACTGAGATAAAAGCGTATAGCCGAGGGCAACGGAGACTACATCTTGGCAGTTAATAACCCATCCACACATACTTATCGCCTGAGAAAATAACCCTCAAACACATCCGTCGCACATGTAACATAAAGACTGGTCACTGATTCGCTCTCTGTTTCCTGCATTCAGTTACTTTTCAAATGAAGCCTGACGAGATGATGATAATTGTGTCGGTGTTATTACAAAGTATACACATATGTACAAACAAAAATTCTAATGCTACAATATTTGGACTCAAGATTGGACCATCCGACACATAAAAGTACAATCGAAAACTTCCTACTAATTTTTAATTTTGGATGAACAGTTGAAAGAAATTTATAAAGATTGATTCATCTATCCTGTGTAACAACATTTAGTCCAGAAACTTTAAACTTCGTGCATATACGATCACATATTTACTCAACGTTGCATTGTTGATGAAATTAATCGTCAGCGGACTCTACACTATTATGTCCTAATATAAATTTCTGAAACTCTGTTATAAATGCCATGAAAATCCTTGTGGGCGAGCGAGGATATCTTTGTCTTGAAGACATTTATGAAGTTAGCAGTTTAGGAACTCCAGCATTCGATGAAAATCTTTGGCAAAAACCTTGCCGATATTTCTTGATGATAAAAAGGGAACTTTACCTACTAAAGACTTGCAGTTACATCTTTGCCTTGGCTTTTTATTTACATGAATACTATCCTCTTATCACTGCTGCAACAGAAATGCTGTATAAGGACTTGGTATAGTTGGCCGCGATAACGCTAGGAGCGCAGAATGATAAAATGAGCGACTTCTGGAAGGAAGGAATATAAATCTTGGAGGCACTTGCTACAGCTGTGTGAGATAAGAGGCAAGAGGATGGTGGGAAATTAATTGTGGCGCAAGAAACCGGAAAATTAAAACGAAGCTACTCTTGTTGCTATAAGATAGAAATAAAGAGGAGGAACGCGCTTTTTTCCTTCATAAAGAAAAAGGAGAAGTTTAGCAAACAAGTAGAAGATGCTACTTGGACTTGAGGCTACAAGATGATAGACTGATGTAGGTCAGACGTGGTAGTTAGTAACTCTAAGTGATAAACATGAGGAAAATATAATAAACTAAAAGCAAAAGGTCAGAAGAAAGATATTTCCATCTTTGCATTTTTGTACGTACTCAGTTGCGTGACTGAAAAAGTTCGTGATAAATGTAAAGCTAATAAATGAATTATTACAGCATTTATATAACTTTTTGGCGGGAAGGGGAAGTTTTCACCGAATGTACCTAAAATTAAACACCCATATCGGCTGTGCATGTTATTTGGATATAGATAAATTATTTGAAAAGTATTGTGAAATACTCGTAACATCGAAAATGTGAGATTTTCCCTGCCAAACTCAGCTGCCAGCATGATTGGGAAGCTTAGCTCACATTTTATGGATGTAAGGTCTGAAATGTAAAAACTCTGATGTGTTACACTCACATGACTTTCTCTACTCTTGTACAAACTATTTTTACAAAAGCTTATTCTCTATATGCTTCATGTTAATCGAGATATCGAGATGTTAACCTTATTGCTAATTTTCTTGTAGATGCAAGGAGAATTGGTAGGCTTTAATTCATTCATTCATTCATTATCTGTTTACCCTCCTCTTACGTAGGACTTACACTCCCCCAGGACTTACAGGCGGGTGCCTGGGGTCAGAGGCCCGTCGAGGAGCAGACACTCATGGATCAGACAGAACATCCAGGATGGGTGATCAGCCCGATGCCTGGTATGGGACGAAGGAAGTAGATGAAACGAAATGTAGGTGAAATGGATGAAAGGAAAGGTGATGATGGAGCAGTTGGTGGAATGAATGGCGGGGGAAACCGGAGAACCCGGAGAAAACCCGCCCCGACGCCGCTTCGTAATTGGTAGGCTTTAAGCGATAATCAAATATGTTAAGATCTGGCTGCTATGTGGAGTATTCCATTCTCTTTGCATTACCAGGACCAAAAAAAAAAATGAATAACGAATTTGAGAAAAAGTACAGGTAATGGAAAATTTAAGGGAATAACAAACAATATCCAGAAAATGGTTCACTCAACAAAAAATGTATATAACATAAATTTTGTACATCTACATTTTTTGTGTAGTAAAATTTTGTCTATCTCTTATGGTTTACCAGCTTATGTAAAAGTCGTTCACAATGAAGAATACTTTTAGAGACATTCCCAGAAAATTCGAGATATACGTTTCATTTGTCATGAAAATATGTTAAACATACGATATTTTAATGAAAATCGTTATAGCCATTTTTGAGAAAATTAAAAATGTCAAAAAATGTTCCATGTAAAGGGTAATCTGGCGTGGGGGATTTTCTTGAAAACCTTCGTGTCACATCTCTGGAAGATACTGAACCTAAATACCAAGTTTGGTGTTTATCCGACTGTTTGTTTCTGAGTTATGCTGTTCACAGACAGACACACACACGGACATGTTTCCAAAAATGCTTTTTTTGGATTCAGGGGTCTCAAAACATGTATTTCCAGTGAAATCTCGGTATCTAATTTTTGGGTGGAATACAATACTTCCCCTACTTACTATACGTAGTAGAGAAAGTAAAAATGAACTTCATCAACAACCCTGAGTTTATTAGAATCAAGAGAGATGTCTTAGGGTAGCCGAAACAGGGTGCCCAACAGGTAAAGTACCTGCTGGAGTGCCGGTTCCTTGGCAGACTCAAAGACGAATAGTATAGGATGGTAAAGCTCCCTCCCCCCCTAAAAGAAAAGAACAAACAGTTTTCCTGTAGTTCGTATTACCTGTTACCTAACCACGTGTAATTTCTACTCTTGCACTGTATGAATAACGTGTTTTCAAAATTCATCGAGTTCGCTTTGCAGTTCACTAAGGATACTCTTCTCTGTGTCCCAATCGTAGTCTTCCGACCAATGCGTTCCATTAAATTAACTATGCTTCTTTATTCTCCCCCTATTGCATCTAATAGATTTAAACTTCGTCATAACGTAATCCGCTATGTGGTGTATAAAACTTTCATAGCGCTAAATCCAATTGCTTTCCTTGAAGTCGCAGCCTTATCGTTCAGTTGTTCTTACAACGCTTTGTTATCAGGTTTTTTACACATGTTTTCCATGAATTCCTCTAACCCTTTATTTTTTAGCATTTATTTCATCTCATTCTTCCTTAATACTGAATATGGTTTACAACTCTGCTGAATTTACGTGCGTTAGGGATATACAGGCTGATTTATGAAGAACTGACACATTTATTTCTTTAATTGTTTCAAACGAGTTATGCTAGCGACAACTTATTATGCCTGAAGTGCAGAGGAATTTTGGGAGATTATTTACCTCTATAGCAAATGTTCAAAATGTCCTCCGTCCTACATAACCTACAACTCAACACGTCGTTTCAGGACTCTGTTGCCAATAGCTTAAATCTGCTGTGTAATGTGCTTCAGATCGTCCAATGTCTGGGGACATGTGGCATAAACCCTGTCTTTTAAGTAGCCCTATAGAAAGAAGTCCGGCGATGTCAAATCCGAAAATCTCGGTGGCTACAGGTTCCTGGAAATTATCCGGTCGACAAAGAAACTTGCAATTAGTGACACGGATTCATTTGATGTATGGCATGTAGCGCCATCCTGCTGAAAATATCCTTGACTCAGCTCTACATCGTCTAGCTGCTCAGCAAACTCCATGAAAATCCGTCGGCATACTGCAGTGTTCACATTGTTTAAAGAAAAATTGGTCCCACTATTCTCTGTGTGGATATTGCGCACCAAACTCCGATTTTAACCGGGTACATAAGTGCTTCATGAATAATATGTTTTCGCGGGCCCAATAGCGTGAGTTATTTGAGTTCACATAGCCAGATAAATGGAACCATGCTTCATCTGTGAACCATGTGATGGACAATATAACGGGATTTTGCACAAGGAACGCCTGAAATCAACGATAATAATTCAGTCGTCTATCCTTATCTATTACGGACAACCGTAACCCTTGATATTTCAAGGGTAGGGAATTTTCATACTTTACAGTTTATATTTTAGTTTTTCTAAAAAACTTAGTAAAAATGTTTTAATATCGATTTTGCAAAACATACACATACTATGCACGTTACACAGAGGGGTTGAAAGAGCGAGAGAGGCAGCAGGAAGGAGAGGGGGTGAGGGGCAAGGCGATAGAAAGAAGGGGAGAAAGTAATCTCTGCAATTCACACAAACGTGGCAAGAAGAATTATCATCTCTGTAAGTTTCGGGATGGCTTTCGTGTCCTTATTTTTACCATGTGGCAAAACTTCGGATGTTTTTTACGCTGCGGTCTATATATTAGCAATTAATGATTAAATATGCCGTGGTAATATCAAGTTAATAATACTCCTGGAATGGAAAGTCCACAAGAGGTGTGTTTAGACTATAGAGAATTAGGTAGCAAGAGAAGAACTATGGATTTGGGTGATATTGTTACAATACAACTCAATTGTTCTCTCGGTTACTGTAAGGCAACTATTTTATTGTTCATCATGCTGAAAACGTAAGTTATGGAGCAATTCTGTTTGTGTTATTCTTAATTCTGGACAAATTATAACATATTACCGAAAATTGAACAGGTTTTGAGGACTATGAAGTAATAGAGCACATCAGCTACCCTAGCGTACTAAATACCTGTCTCTAACGTGACATATTTTTAAAGTACCGTATTTATTTTGCTGTGGATTTAATGTATGCATATAAATCTTACACTTATCAACAAAACAAAGCGTCAGCATTAGTAAAACGGGTTACTGAATGTGAATAAGCAACTAATTCTAAGAGTTCTCAAGAAAAATGCAATATAAATTTGTGCTGGTAGTGCTAGGAGTTTTGGGCTAGAAATAGAGGAGTTAATCGAATTTCACCGATTCTTTAACAAATTAGGGGATATCGTGCCTCCTCTAATTCATTGTTCTCTGAACTAGACTATTAGGAGTAATCGGAGAATGTTGCTTAGAGATAAGTGTTCGTGGGGGGTCGTAGATCTGCAAAAGGCAGCTGATACAGCGCAGTGGAAGACACTAATGGAGATTATGAAGAAAACTGATGAGGACAGGAAAAAGAGAAAATTCCCAAATATTCCTTTTATGAAACATTCAATACATATCAAGATATGTGAAGGTATGTTAGAGGGAAGTAGAATAGGAAGAGGCGTGCCAGAGGGAGGTTCTTATACCCCGTTATTCGACGTCTACTAAAAAACTATGTACAATTGCTTCCAGAACAAAATACAAGTGAGCCAGAAGGAAGACGAAAGATTTACTAACAATATTGCACTGATAGTAAACGATGAAAATATGCTTAGAAAAGTGCTTCTGGAAATAAATGGCGAGGAGAAATAACAAAACGACAAATTTTATGCTTATTGCAATCAGAGGAAAGTGGATAAACTCGTAATTGAGAGGGGTAGTGGAGCAGATAGACTGTTTTAAATACTTAGTGTAACATAAGTTGTAACATGAGCTTTTGTCAGAAGTCAGAGGATAGCTGAGGTAATTGCAGGGTTATTTACAAGAAGATTGGAGTGGTTTCAGATATTTGCTGTAGATATTTACAATCATATATACAACTCATGCTGTTCTCTTTTCTCCCTAGTGATTCTGCAGATATTAGTCCACGATAAAGTTCTTTCCACACTCGGTATACTATGTTCCCATCAATTTATTTAGAGACATTGATGATGCGAGCTGCAGTTTTATTCGGTCAATTGCTCAAGGAGGATTATATTTCACTCAATCTGACACAAAATAATCGCTCGTACGCGCTCAAGCATTTCTCCAGTCACTGGAGGATGACCATTCACCTTTCCCTTATTCAGGCATTTCGTAATTTTAAAATGCACTACCATCGACGAAAGAGCTGCCTCTAAGTACATTTTTGTTGACTTCGTTCTGAAATGTTGTTGCACTATCAAGACATACGTTATCTTTATTAATGTTGCACTCTCTCAACTGCTAAAGAAAAAGAATAACAGAACTGAAAATTTCTGCGTGATTGTAAAGTTTTTTTGCGATAATGCGCTTTCGTTTGGTTGCGTGGTTGTATTACGGGGAATTGTTTGCCGTACAGTGCACTGTTTCTAACCGGACGTTCCCTCTCCACATTCCCTCTTCTCCGTTTGCCGGCTAATAAGTTAACGTGAAGTCTGTACTGTACAGAGGCTGATAAGTTGTGAGACCACGTGTTATAGTGTGTTATTGCCCAAAAGTCCATGTACTTTAGCACACAAAATCTTAATGCACTACTCTTATGTGACAACGATTGTATAGAAGTAAGAGGGCGATTTATGGAGATTTCCTACTAATCGTGCGCCTCACAAAGCAACAGCAGTAATCTTGTGAATAGATTTAGCGAAACCGTATCCATTCTTAATAAGAAATGAAAGTGAATTGCCTATGTTCTTACTGAGGAAAAACTCGATGAAATCGGGGAAAACAAAGTCCAAAGAAATCTCTTGCACAGGAGATCAACAATTCCACAAAACTAGCTTGGAATGCCACTACACTTTTAGAATTAAAACCCTATAAGATAACTGTAGTTTAGGAACAACAATCACGTGAGTAGAGTTAATTTCTGCAATTGGGTGTTGGATAATACGTATTAATCGTGGCTCTATTGATCCGCGTTTAACTTGTTTATGGACGAAGCATGGTTTATTTACTAAAGTTATAAGATATGTGAGGTGTCAGTTATTGTAGTTATAATTTGCATGAAGAATGTATGGGATTGAATTTAAGGGGCTATAATCCGACTCCGCAGATAAACAGCGTACTTCCCGGTGCCAAGAAAATTCCAGTTACACTGTCCACTCATTCCACTCGTTCAAACGAAGACTGCAATGTACTTACTACAAATTTGCGAATATGCTCTAATCACTTATAATAACCGTCTAGAAGTAGAAACATCATTTGGATTTTTTTTAGTTTAAAATCGGGTGTTTGGGTTGAGTTGTTGGTAATATTTGCAGCGCATTTCTTAGCATCTGCGCAGCCGGAACATGAACTTGGCTTTCCACGCAAATAAAGATGCAAGATGGCGGCCGTCATTAAAGCCATCGAGGAAAGGATTAGAGCTGGCACTGCATCGCTAAACCAAGTTTGTGAATAACCTCGTTTACGCACGCGAGCTAATTATCGTTTACTCTGTATACTGTGGATGTTTGTCCATAATGGCAGAGGTTAATGGGCGACATAATGTGTGTTGGAATGTTGGGTTATTAGAGTGTTGTAAACTCGTTAAGCTGGAAGCATCTTCGCACATAAACTGGTGATAATGTGAGCCCTATGATGGGTGAGCTCTGTTGAAGTGCAGCCGTCTCGAAGACTTCATCTGAAAAGCTCCGACTTAAGGTTTATGGCCGGTTTATATTCTTGACTAAGTGGAAATACCTACCTCGAAATAACGGAGCTTTGGAAGAGGTGATAAACGTCGGAAGCGTGTATCGCTTTCTAATGAACACATGCACTCCGTATGATGCATTTGTATTAACAATCAAAATTTTGGACAGTTGAATCACACTTGAAAAACTCAACGGCCACAACAATTATCAAAGCAATAAAAAAGAATAAAGGTGGTGTATGGGGAACATCTACCTCACGTTAAGCATAAATAAATTATAAAAAAGAAAAATTTTATAGGAAATAATAATTGTAGGAAGAAACATATCAAAGTAGGAAATAAGGGTAGAATAAAATAGAGATTAAATAAGAAGGAAAATAGTATGAGAAATCCTCACAGTGATAGTAAATAGGTTTGTAAATAATTAATATAATATACATAAGTTAACACAAGAATATTATGAATGCATACAGAACTGAATATTCTAAAGGGCAAAATTAATTAGAAAGATGGTTAACAGAGAAAAGTAATTAGCAATGGACCACACAGGTAACTAGGAATTATCCATCACAGAGAATAGGCTAAATAAGTGACCAAAGAACACAGGGATGAGGATAAATGGTGACTGGAGTGAGATAGGTAATATTAGAAAGAAACAGAGAAACTTGGAATTCCCAAAGTTGTCAAGTCTGGCCAGAGAAAGATACATGAATGATTTTATTTTCATGAGATGGCAAAAACAGTAGTAAATGGGAAAACATGTTACGTGTTACAGCGGGAAAATTAGCGTTTTTCTGGCAGTCTGTATGTCTCAGAGAGAGGTGGACGATTCCGAGTAACGTTTTTCCAATTCTGATCTTCTAAGAAATCTTCTTTACATCGGTCTATGCGGACTGGAAGAGTCTGAAGTTAGATGTGGATTCAACTTAGATTCTGATTAAGTATCAAAGAGTTAGCGGGAAATAATATATAATTCGGGAAATTGAAAATGGTCGGGATAAGTAATATATGTAACTGGCTAGCAGCATTATTGCAGCTTATTTAATTGGAATAAATCCAGACAAGCAGTAACACGTAACTTTATTCGACTCTCATCACCGGACCCGAAATAAGAGTAGCTAGGCAAATACAGGCAACCTTGGGCAACAACAACAACAATAACAACGAGAAGAAGAGAGTCAGAGAACTTCGAATCTTCATCCCAAGCTTCAGTAGCACACCACTACGGTCGACGTTACCCGTCACCGCTACAACAGATTTAATTCCTCGTCTTTCGTATACTGTTAAATACTGCAAATATATGTTTAAAGGGAGGACTTAAACTTTTGATCATATGTTTATTTGTGTAGATATGCACATATTATTATTATTATTTTATTACATCAATAGTATCAGAGATTATACCGCTCTTCCAATGCAGAACCAACATAACTCAAAATTTTATTTTGAAAAACTTCGATTTGAAATCTTTAATTGAACATAGGGGTATGGCACGTTTTTTAAACTTGAAATATTTTAAAATATTTCTAACAATATAGTAACTTAAGTTCGTGTTCCGTTAGGTAGCAAATTCTCAGCTTTGCTCTGTTTAGTGCTGGGGTTGTAATGCATCATGTTTTAGGTGATCCTCATGTTCTTCAGTGCATTTGCATCTGTGATGCGCAAAGTCCGGAATATATTTTTCGTGTAAGCAGCAATTCAATCGTATATTACTACTCTCACTTTGAAGTAAATCAGAGGTTCCTTCTGCAGGAAACGCGTATATAAAGTTAAACAAAAATCCTTCCTTTGATAGCTGATGGGATGCTGCATCCTGCAATTGTTGTTTTGTCATCGTGCATATAACAATGATGGAATCAAATACGTAAGTCCGTATAGCATGTTAACTTATTTCTATGCAAACTGAAACTGTACATTACGTGCAGAAGCAAATGATTGTGATAGAAATAATATGTATTCTTATATCGCTTTAATATTCGTTTTAGAAGCATACATAATATCGGAGGCGGAGGCAATACTCGTTCGCCGGGAAAACAGACGTTTTTGGAAATACAGTAGGCAAGCTGTTTCTAGGGTGCCAGTAGGTTGGCACTATAATTCTTTGCAGAATTCTTTGCTGTTACAGAGTACGTGACTAGGACAATGGAACCTAGGATTATATGTTAAAGTAAAGGTTTTGGCAAAAACGTGTTTTATCTTGAGATTGCATCAGTTCCCATGGAAACATTAGAACGTTTATGCTTCCAGCTCATGAAAGATAGCTAAATGTGGGAGTTTCTGTAATATTTATTCACCAATAGGAAAATTACACGTATTTTAAGGAAATTCTGTCAACGAAAAATGCTAAAGGAAGATGTAACATGACTTGTTAGGAGAAACACAAGGATTACATGGCGAGATCAGAATTACAGAGTAACATACTTTAAATTTGGAAGTACATAGGGTCAGAGTGTAAAACTTATAATTTAGAAGTAGGCAGAGGCGAATAAGTAAAACGTACAAACTGGAGATACGCAAAAAAAAGGGGGCAAGTAATTCATAAAGTGAAAGTACGCGATGCTTCATAGTGTCCGTGAACGTATAAGCTCTTGAGATATAGTAAAGGAAGTTTATAACGAACGGTTCGCGCAAACAGACTCTGACGCGAAGATATAAATGCTTGTGTGGTCACGATCGAACTGTACGTGTGGAACTAAAAAGAACAATATAAAGCGCGTGTAATAAAGTTATTTAGCCATAAGCGGTATCTTTATTGGACATCGGAAAACACGACTTGAGATAACAGATACGTCATTCCACCCACGCACCGCCTGTGTGTCTCCCTCTCCTTCCGTCCGGGAAGACCGTATCTGACCAAAACTGAAGAATAGATTTTTACAAAAATATTATAATTATAAGGTATACCTGTAAAATAATAGTATCTAGAGAACGTTAGGTGCAATTTTTACTTTATCTACCACCTGCACATAGTAGGTAGCGGAAGCATTGCATTCTACCAAAAAAAAATTGATATAGAAATCTCACTATATATATTGCGGTCCTATGAATCCAAAAAAGAAAAACATTTTTAGGAAAGGTCTGTGTGTGTGTGTGTGTGTGTGTGTGTGTGTGTGTGTGTGTGTGTGTGTGTGTGGAGGGGCAGCGTAACTCAAAAACGAAATGTCACAGAAATACCAAACAGCATTTAAGCTTAGCTCACTCCCCACATCCCAAACCACCTTTTACGTGAAACATTTCTAGTCATTTTTTTTCTTAAAAATGGCGCGCATGATTGGTATTAAAATAGTGCATGTTTAAGATATTTGCAAGACCAATAAAATATTTATCTTGAATTTTCTACACTGAAATCCTGTTCATTCTGAATATAATTTGTATAGTTTTGTTTAAGTGGTAAACTATAACAGATTAAATTTACCACGCGAAAAATGTAGATACCTTAAAAACTCCCGATGTTAAATGAGTCGTTTTGTGGTAGTAACCATTTCCGAGATATTCATTTGTTTTAACTGTTTCGTTTGTATAGCTCACTTAGCGTCTATGATCATATTGATGGTTTGACATGAGAAACAGTTGATGTTATTGATCGCTGAACTGTAGGTTTTCTTAACGTCGGTTTTATCAGTGTTTTACTATTACATTCATTACCAAGTTCATACTTCCAGGTTCTGTGGGAGATAGGAAATAATTACGGTTAAAGAAAAATTCTCCGCTTGAGCCGGAATCAAACCCTGGACCTCTGGCTTCAGAAGCCAGGGTGCTGACCACCCGACCGCAGGGGTAGCATATTCACCTTTGTTGACTTAAAGTTTGCAATGTTTTATACATTTTTTAAGTATCAGGTATTTTGTTTCTCACGATCTCCTGCAAAGCGTATGGGCTTTCAAAGCCATCACATAGCGACCTGTTTTACAAAGATTTCACTATCGCTTGAGCCTCCCGTATGCCTCGGTGTACGTACAATGAAATGTGTAATGGACCATTTTTGCAAACGTTTATCTCGATTAACATGAAGTATATGGAGTAATAAGCTTTTGTAAGAATAATTTGTAGAGTATATCCATCCATCCATCCATCCATCCATCCATCCATCCATCCATCCATCCATCCATCCATCCATCCATCCATATAAAATAAATAAACTGGGTAGAGAATATCAGGTGTATGTTACACATCCACCGATTATTAAAATTAAATTGCATAGCAAAAATGCTTAATTCTCAAAACATTATATATATATATATATATATATATATATATATATACACGTTCTGACTAAACACTACAGAATTAAGTGGTAACAGTCGCACTTGATAAATGGGTAGTTCGAAAAATGAGGTTGTAATACTCGCTCGTTTAAATATAAAAACTATAACGCAACCTATTATAAAGAATAATAATAGATAATAGCACACTAAGCAACTGTAATAAAAAAGGAACTTGTTAATAAAGAGAATAAATATTGAATTCCATTAGCAGCAAATATTGCGAAGAAGGAAAGAAAATGTATTAATTTTTAAGTAATATTCAGTTGGGGACGGCAGATGTGCAGACCCTGAATGGCTTACAGGTATTAATTGACAAAATATTGTAAGCGAGGAGAAATATACAGAAACGATGTGCTGAACAATACCGGAAGAAAACCAGGTGTTTAAAAATCGGCCAAGCGCACAGAAAATGTGATTAAGCAAGATGATGTGATATTGCAGACGCAAGAAGCATGGCTTTATAAAATAGGTCAACCAATAAAAGTGTGTTAGAATTTCTTACGGGAGCCAATAAAATCAATCAAAATTCACGTGGCTAGAAAAGAAACTCGAGGAAACTAGAAAATGGGCGTGAAATATAAACTTATCTAGGGCAGGAGCTCAGTTTCGTACGATGGTAGCATCACCACTTCGTGTTATAGCGTTGTCATGACGGGTGATAACTTCGTGTGTTAGCGTTCAGGGGACAGAAGTTGGCGTGCTAATTTGAGAAATGTAAGTGACAGACTTCACTGATAATAAAAATGAATATAGGGGAAACGGCTAGAACATGTGGATCAAAGCTGAAAGAGAAAGCATAGGAAATAGAAATAACTTCAGTAATTTTCTTTTGATATGATTAACTTAAATCTTGTGTGAAGAGAGCAAGGAAAACATATTTTTAGTGTGGAGCAACATAAAAAGGGGCAGTGACGGAGTAAACGAGAAGTATTCATTTATCTCCTCACCACACATGAGAGAAGAGTCTCCCCTTTCCCGGAAATTACCTACCTTGTCGGAGCTAGCCTACAAAGCCACACCTTTCATAATTCTCTTTCAAAGCAAACTTACCAAGAATCCCACATCAAAAAGTGACGTTTATGGAAATAAATAGATATTCGGGGTGCAGAGATGAGCTTCCTCAGAAGAGCCAAAGCTGTATAACATTGATACAATACGCAATGAAGATATAAGAACAGAATTAAATATGTATTCAGCAAATTATAAAAACAACTAGTATCGAGAAAGATGGAAGCAACGCAAGGAAAGAATTAGCCAACTAGACTACTTCAAGCAGCATGTGATTATAAACCAACGGGTAAAAGCAATTAAGGAAGACCTACAGAGGGAAAAACTGTGAAGGTGGAACAGGATATTTGTCTAGTCCATGAAGAAGAGAAGAAATAAAATAGTTGTAAATGAACAATGATGTGATCGTGTGATCAAGTCCTCTAATGTGTTGAATAATCTGTAACATTTAGAGAGCAAAAGATCGTGCCTAAACAGTTGTGTAACCTGCCTCTGCCATTTGAGAGTGGAACCAAAACCAACAATACTTTTTAAACTTGACAACATTTCCACTTGTGTTCAATTGTACGCACACAATACCGCTCACTTATTTTTCCCTCTACCTCCTACCTCCTTCCTTCCACTTCACGCCCTCCCTTCTTTGGAAACTTAATCACGGAAGTTTTATGCAGGTTACTTTAAAATCTTCAAGTTCAAACTGTTGTCGCTGTTGTTGTTGCCAGAGCTCTCTATAGCTTCCCCTTCTCCTGCTTTTACTTTGCACTTGTTTGCCTCCTCCTGCTCGAAAATCTTTTTCTTCTCCCTCTTTGAGTAGACATTTCCTTGCGGAAGTGTGTTGTGCTGCGCAATACATAGCGAGCAATTTACCTCGGTCCGCGTTGAATGATGTCGGCGTTGAGTGCAGCCTCAACAAACACATAACTCAACCTGGAGGGGAATAAGTGGGCGAAAAGTTGGCAGTGAGACCCGAAAACAGCTCACACACAACCATAATAAAAGCTTATGCGTATGGCTCTGAGTAAATGAAACGGATCTTCATTTCAGCATCAGCTGGTCTGCATTTCCCTGTATTAAGAATTACCGGAATGTACTATCCTGACAATGTTTAAGTATGTGACATGTAGAAAAAAATTCTCAAAAAATTTACCTACCTTAAACCTCAACCACTAATTTATTTAACAAACTTTAAATTAATCCAAGGAATTAAAAACCTCAAATTGTTTTACACTTGCAAATTCCTCTGCACTTCAGGTATAATAAGTTGTCGCTAGCATAACTCGTTTTGAAACAATTAAAGAAATAAATGTGTCAGTTCTTCATAAATCATCCTGTATAATACTGCTTTAAAAGTGACAAACCTTCTTCTGCTTCAAATTAGCTCCTCATCGTGGTGCAAAATCGTTCCCGTATCACATACATACACTCATCTAAAGTATCTAAAAAGTTCACCTTCCTAGCTTTTCAGGTTTAACAGTGTGTTATTCTTTCTTTTATTTCATTCCGTTTTATGAGGGGGGTTTTAATTTAGTTCCAATACTAAAAATAAAGAAAAATAACAAACTCACATTATTTATCCCTTCACGATAACATTTTTAAGTCAGTCATTATTTTATGGTGTACACAATCTTCTCCAATATCTCAATTTTTATGAAATATAATTTTGGTCTTTCTACTACTCTTAAAGTTTTATTTTACTTTATTGTTTCTTGGTTGATGTTCAGAGTTCACTTCCATAGAACAGCACAGGAGCAGCCATGAGATTTTAAAACTGTAATACCTTCTATTCCCTAAAGTAGTTTATTTAGTTTATTTTTACTTGATCTACCACGAACACAGTAGGTAGAAAAGGTATTGCATTACATCCAAAAATTCGATATTGAGATTTCACCGGAAATACATGTTTTGAGGTACGCTGATGACAAGTTGGAAAAAGGTCTACGTCTGCCTGTCTCTGTGAACAACATAATTTAAAAACAAAGAGTCAGATAAATACCAAACTTGGTATTTAAAAGTTTAGTATCTTTAAAAGATGGTGCACGAAAATTTTTAAGAAAATCTCCCAATCAAAACTACCCTTTACATGGAACATTTTTTAAAACTTGTTCAAAGTTTTTTTGAAATGGCTCTAACGATTTTGGTTAAAATAGCATATATTAAAGATATTTACTGCAAATAAAATATATTTTTTGAATTTTCTGAGAATAGCCTGTGAAGTCCTCTTCATTCTTAGGAATTTTGTATAATCTTATATAACTGGTAAGCGTTAAACAATAAATGAAAACGTACTACACAAAAATGTAGGTGTCTTTAAACACAAATTTAATTTCAAATAAATCTTTTTGTGGCATCAGCCGAGATATCTGTTATTAATGGTTTGAATTGTTCAATTCTTTCTCGCTCTTTAAAAATTCTGTTGACATTCAGTTGTTTCTCGCGGTTGCATGGAAAGAGTATAGAGGTTTAAAACAGCATATGTCATTTAGTTGTTAAAACTTTGACTATCGCTATTTCCTTTGCAGTTATAACAAAATGCATAATGTAAAGGTTTGCCTCGATTAAAATGAAGTAGGTAGAAAAATAAGCTTTCCTAAGAATAACTTTATGCGCATTAATTAATAAAAGAGGGTAGAGAAAGTTATGTGAAGGTAACACATCAGATTTTTTTATTTCTTAGTGCAAGGCAACAATAGCAGAGGATTAGCCTCTAGTTCCCATGGTCGCGGGTTCAAACCCGACGGAGGACGATTGTTTTTTTTCGGGCGTAAAAATTCTTAGCATTGCTTTCTTCGGAAGGGAGGTAAAGCCGGTGATCCCATGTCGTAGATTTAAGGCACGTAAAAGAACCTCAAGCCTGATAAACAGGCCTCTGAGCAAAATTACCGGTCTTTCAGACCCAATATAGAATGGGACGCTAAGAACCACAGTAGTTAAAGAGCATCCATAAATAAAACTTAATTTAATTTAATTAAACAGCAGAGGATTTAAACTACATTGAATTAGACATTTTCCACGAAACTTTGACAGCAAACAAGATGGCTATTTATATACTCAAGGAGAAGAAATCTTCTTCAAATGCCATTTTGAACAGAAAACTTCAAATTCTTATGAAATAATGCACTGTAAGAACAGTGTTATGAATATAAAATAGATTGTGTTCACTTAATCGAAGTGTAAATAGTAATGATGAACAAATGTGCCTTCTGAGTCGCAGTATAGTGCCGATCACGGAAATGATTTTCATTCAAATCAACGCTCCGTAGTTCTTTTCTTGACGTTACGTTGGTTACGCAACCGCTCTGCACCTTCTTTCTTTACCAACGGCTGATAATGGCTACATATGCAAGATGACCAATGAAGTGTGTTGCGGTTAGAGAGTGGAGTAGTGGGTCGAGCTATTGTACTTCTACGACTTTACCGGCAGCAACGTCATATTCACCTCTCTTTTAGTTCAAGAGCTTTTCACAAAGATGGACGTCAAATCAGAAGTGCTTGAATTCCACGGAAAAAGGTGTGGGCTCGGACGTAAAAAGTATTAAAGACGAGCTTACGCCAAGTAAGACTCCTTTGAGCTTGATCCATTATCTTTGAATGATGCACTGCCTCACAGGATTATAACAAATTCCTTATTCATCAATGTCCAGGAAACTAAATGCAAATGTAAGCGTGTATTGTAACCTATGAATCAATGTGTTCAAGTCCAAACAAAAGCTATGTGTGAACATCTTCGCATTATTTATTGTAAAATTAACGTTTTATTTTAGTTTATTATGTACACTGCCGTGATAACAATTGGCCCATTCCTTTAGACTGCCATAGTATTTTCTCTCTATAAGGTAAGCAACTTCTGACTCCATCCATCCAGTATCAGTTCTCTATGTGACTGGCCTGATAAATAATTCAGGGGCATAAAAGCTAGCCACTGAACGATGTTTATAATCTATGTTGAATAAAGGGGTTATTTGAATACCGCTTCAATGAAAGATTCGTTGATACAAGGAAAGGCTAAACCAATTACAACGTAATTCGTCCTTCCAAAGAAAGAGGTGAATTGTTTGCGTGTGTGGTTAAACTGAACGGCAGCTACTACGTTTACATGAGAGCTTTCATCAACGACATGAACACGAAGGTTAAGTTATTGCCGCTACTAAACGACAATAATAAAACCCGATTAAGAAACGGTAGTGTAGCATGGAAATATAAAGTTTGAGAAGGTTGTAGCCTCTACGTTATTAGCCCCACGTTTAGGTGCCAATTTGAAGTAGGTTGTATTGCAGTTCCACTGTTGGGGAGCCAAACTTGATGAAGTAACTGCCCTACGTATGGCACAACGTTTCCAGTGGCCTTCGTTCCAACGTTTAAAGAAATCATTTTTGTAATTTGAATGTTTTTTTAAATATTATATATGTATGCCTTGGCTGCGTCAGTACTAATTTGTAGAAACACGTATCTCTTAGCAGGGTTGGAACGGCTAAAGAATGAAGGTTCACACAACTTATAATGGTATTTAGCTTCGTTTTATTAATCTTTCACATGATTAAATAACACTTCACTGATATATCCTACTGTAGAGCTGTGAGATTATTGTTACTTGTACGTAAACTTTATATTATTCACGCCGTAATGAATTTAGTATGTCTCACACTAAATACGTACCGAGCTAACTGCTCAGGAACTTTGCCTTCTAGCATCCGGTTGGGAACACTGTCTACTAGCGACTAGCGTTTACCGCTTAAATTTGTAAATGTCTCTATTTCAAGTCTCTGATTGGCTAATTTTACTCCAATAGAATATTTTTATTCAACTTAAACTTTTTCTAGTTTTTGATTGACCAGTTATAAACTGTTTTAAATATTACATTATTGTTCCAAGAATTACTACTAGCATTATTAAACTTTCCAATTCATTATTGCCTCAAGGTTATATCATTGTTACCTCATTGTTAGCAACTTTCGGCTTCTATTCTCACAGCTCCTACCATATTAAATTACGTAATACATTCACATAACAATTATTATACATGTACACAATAATACAAACATAATAAAATGACTGTTACATACGTTTTGTATATTATTACATACACATATAGCTTTTAAGGCGGGCTGTTATTATATTTTATATTATATAATCAGACTGATATCATTTAAGTGTTAAAAATACTGCCTCGGGTTTAAGTTGTAATGTTAGCCTTCGTTCGGCCATATGACAGTTCGACCATACTTTGGGGGAGGTAACGCACCCTGCCAATCCAGTGGCTAGAATTATGCTTGAAAAGCAGAGGTGGTCACGCTATTAGGGATGGTTCAGGCGGGAACGTCTGTGGCCCGCATTCAGGAGGTCCCGGGTTCGATCCCCGGCGACCGCCCACTGGGCTTCATGGTTTTTTTTCGGGAATTTCCCGCGTTGTAAGTGAATGCTGGAATGGTTTCTTTAAGCCCCCGAATTTCCTGTCCCTCCATTTCATTCATCCTGTTAGTCTCTTTCAGGTTCGGAAGTGTCGGCGATGGTGTTTCGGTGCAACGTGACAGGGGAAAAGGATGCTCTCTGTGACTTTCTCCGTCGCTCGGTTTTCGGCTGGCTGCCGAGTATCCTAACCCCCTTGGGGGCCGTTGGACCCCTCTGTGTGGGACGCGGGACCTTGTCATTACTATACCGTTGCTCCTGGATCCTGACGCGCGGTGTCTCCTTTCGCCTCATACTTCCTCTCTGGGCATATAAGTATAATATCCCCTCTGGATCGATGCCGAGTCCCTTCCGTTCAGAATATAAGATAAGATGAAAGGATGTGGCTAATTTTGTCAGTACCAACATAAATACCCGTTCCGATATGGGCCACACGCCAGAATACTATGAGCGGTTTCTTAGGTTACATAGCGTGGTTTTTGTGATTATTTTCTGAAACGCATTTTAATATAAAAGGTAGTTAAGATCTATTACCCAAGACTGACAGGACAAGGCCAAAGTAGGAAGATGTTTGGTTTAATGCGTTGTGCCATGGTGACGAATAAGGATGGCACTGGCCATGCTAGCACAAAATGTATCTGACAATGCCTCTCTCTGCGAAGTAAGCGGTTGATATTGCTTCTTCTTCCTGTGTACGTCCCAGTATTCGCTCCTATTTGATACCAAACGAAATAAAATCCCTAGACTTACCATAGCCAATTTCTGTGAACGGTGCCGTATCTGCTCGGCATCGGAACGGACGAGCTTGACTGTTTTCTGTCTGCTTTGAGGAGTCGGACGGTTGCTTACGGTAACATGGGATAAGTAGGAGAGAGAAGGATACGGAATGTAAGTTGTTAAAATATGTATTTAAGTTGTCACCAACATAACTAAACGAAGAACAAGCGATTTAATACCTTCCTTAATACTTTCACACAGTTATTTTGCTAATTGCGTACCGTTTAAATACACCATATAAAGTATACGGACAGGAATGTAGAAATATAATGTGTAATATGGTATATGAAATACCGACAAATAACCATTTAAATTCTAGGGTGGGCTGGGGATGTCTTCATATTGTATCCTTGAAAGATGCTAGATATACATAAGAAGTTTGATATTCATCCGATCTTTTCGTTTTTACTTTCCCTACTACTTATAATAGTAGTACAATAATAAGAAGAAATATTGCATTGCATTGCACCCAGAAATTTGGTACCCATATTTCGCCGAAAATACACGTTTTGAAGCCCCATGAATAAAAAAAACATTTTTAGAAGCGGATCCGTGTTTGTGTGTGTGTGTGTGTGTGTGTGTGTGTGTGTGTGTGTGTGTGTTGAATTGTGTTTTATTTATGGACGCCCTTTAACTGCTGTGGTCCTTAGCCTTTCATTCCATATTGGGCGTGAAATTGCTCAGAGGCCTCTTTATCGGGCTTGAGGTTCTTTTACGTGCCGTAAATCTACGACACGGGACCACCGGCTTTACTTCCCTTCCAAAGGAAGCCTTGCTAAGGATTTTTACGCCCGAAATAAAACCATCGCCTTTCACCGGGTTTGCACCCGCTCGCGCGTGTGTGTATGTCTGTATGTCTGTCTGTGAACGGCATAATTAAAAAACGAAAAGTCGGCTAAATATTAAACTTGATACTTAAGTTCAGCATCTTCCAAGGAGTTGATAGGAAAATGTTCAAGAAAATTCCCCAGATTACATTTAAATGATTTTTTTTTATTTTTACTCTCTGTACTATGCACCTATACTATTTTTGGAAACATGTCTGTATGTGTGTCTGTCTCTCTGTCCAGTGTCTGTCTGTGAACAGCATAACTCATACACGAAAAGTTGTATAAATATTGAAACTTGAGTTTAGTAGTACTTCGGATGCAGCCGAAGATTTTCAAGAAAATCCCCCAACCTGAACTACCCTTTTTATGGATCATTTTTCAAAAATATCATTTTTCGAAAATTTCGGTTTTGTCAAAAATTTCTGTAAAAGTTTTGATTAAAATAGCATATGTTAAAGATATTTTCATAGTAAATGAAATTTATATTTTGAATTCTGGGAATGTCCCCAAAAGTCCTTTTCATTCTGAATGACTTTTGGATTACTGTTAAACCGTAAGAGATATACAAAATTTTACTGTAAAAAATGTAGATCTCATTAAAACACACAATTTATGTTCTAAACATTTTTTTGTCGAGTGAACCATTTCCGAGACATTCCTTGCTATTTGTTTGAATTTTCCAATAGTTACTTTTTATTGTGGGAATTCGTTATTCATTTTTTATGTTCTGGACATGCAAAGAGAATGGAATGCTCCACATAGCAACCAGCTCTTAAAGGATTAACATGAAGTAGAAGAAGAATAAGTTGTAAAAATAGTTTGTACAGGAGTAGAGAAAGTCATGTGAGTGCAATACATCAGATTTTTAATTTTCTTAAAAAATGGCTCTAAGATTTTTTATAAGAATACCATATGCATGACAATTGTATTTGAATAATAAATGAAATATATATCTTGAAATTTATGGAAGTAGCCTGTGAAGTCTTCTTCATTCTGAATGACATGTATAAATAGTAAACAATAAGAGAGAGGGAAAGTCTTACTGCTTACAAAATGTGGAGCTGGTTAAAGCACATAATTTGTTAAATACAAACTTTTGTGGCGTTAACCACTTCCGAGATGCTCTTTGTTATTGGTTATATTTTTCAAATGCTTTTGCAGTTGGCAAGTCGCTATTCGTTTTTTCTCGTGGTCATCCAAAGAGCATGGAATTTCAAAACCATCACATAGCGACCTGCTTTTTGAAAAGCTGAATATCGCTTTAGCCTTCTAATGAAATGTATAGATGTGTAATAAAACTTCACTTCGTTTAAAAAGAAGTAAATAGTAGAGAGAGTGGGTAAAGTTATGTGAATGCAACACATTCAATTTTGTTTGGTTATGCTTACGGCACAGACATCTTTTTCTAAAACTCTGTCTTTGAGACAGATCTAAAAGCATATATTTCTGGTAAAATCTTGTTATCGAAGTTTTGGCTGCAGTGCAGAATTTTCTCTACCTAACATAGGTATACGGTAGAGAACGTATCAGTGTAAGGTAGTAGGGTTAGCAGCTTTCCACCAATCAATTCTATTGCAGTCAGACTAATCTACAGACTGACATTTATTTCCATAGGGTACGTTCCCGAGGAGTTTGGGTCGGAAACGTTTTACATGAAGAGAACTTATTTACAACCTAAGGTGGTGGTACTTCAGTGCCAGAAAGAGTGAAGTTATGGTACAATAAAGAGGTTATATAGTTTGTCGCGACGCGGTGGTAAATTGACCTAGTCATACCAAGTTTGTCTCTTTCCTGGAAAGTCAGCGATCTCCATTATTATCTGCAGTGCTATTCGGAGCATACAAACAAGCTTCAGTTGGAATGATGCACATTTATCACAGCCTTTAATGAAACTAATGTTCAGCCAAACAGGATCGAATTAGAAAGACGACCAAAATGACCAAAAAGGATGCTGGAAGAAAATTTGCAATGCAAGCAAACTAGGGGAGAGGGGGCAAGTTGGCACAAATTTTAAGTTTTAGTTTTTTAATTTTTATTGCAGCAACATTTCAGCTAATTCTGACATGGTGCTGTTCTATAAAGTCAACTTACCCCATCTGGCAGACAGGTTGTCACAGGATGTTGCTACATGTTATTTAAATGGAAAATGTACGTTTCAAATAGTTTATTAAAAACAAATATCATGATCAAGTTATTAAGAGCACATCAGATATATAATTACAGATTCATCACAGTAAAAACACCTAACACAGATTAATCTATTTTAAATATATCAACATGTTCTTATAGTAACATATAACGTGCTAAATTAATTAAACACTAAAATGGTAATAATAAAACAGTTTACAGGAATTAACTGGAAATGTACAAAAACAATTAAACACACAAACTGTCTGCTGCTGTCATTGTGCCAATTTGCCCTGATCTACTTGTTTTAATGGAAGCTTGATATAGCGATCAAGAATAAGGATTTAAAAGACTCAAAATACCAAGGAATAAAACCATTTAAAAGCACTTTCAAAAAATATTTAGAAGCCATTTAATATTGGATATGTACCCAGGAAAAAAAAAACGTTCCCCATGAATACTCTAACCTCTCAAGAAAAACAACTCATGACTTCCTTCCACTACAACTTCTCACAAAGGATTGTCGCTTCCGTGGGACGTGTATTTAGAGACAAGGAATAGTACGAGGGGCGTCCAATAGTTAAGTTTCCCTATTTTATAAAAAATATTACACACAATTGATCTTATTGAATTAATTTTATTTATATTGTACAATCCTTCTGTTACTTTTCTACATAGTCGACATGTTTTTCCAAGCATTTTTGGGGACGTGACACAAGTTTTGCATAACGGGTAAACCATAAAACAGCCAAGGTTTTTTCGTGGAAAGGGCGTTGAAAATTTTCGTGTCACATTCTGGAAGATGCCGGACTTAAACGCCCAGTTTTGTATTTTTCCAACTTTTCGTTTTCGTGTTATGCATCTCTCTCGCTCTGTCACACACACACGCGCGCGCGTACACACACACACACACACACTAGAGATCTGCACGGTCCGAAATTCTTAGTCTCGTCCCGGCCCAGTCAAGACCGAGTCAGTCTCAACCGAGACCGAGCCCGAGAACACCCGGCCTGGGTTCCGATTGTTTAATTTGGTTGTAAACAAAATTATTTTGCAGTCATTATTATTAATAAGACGATAAAATTGTTTCGAACGGGTCGGGTCGGGTCGGATCTAGGACCGACGGCTTGGCCCGAGCCCGTACAGACATACACAGGTGGGCCTTTCTATAAGTTTGTTTTGCTTCAAGGGAATTCAAAAGCAGTATTTCCGGTGAAATGTTGTTATCGATCTTTTGGATGGAATATATTATATTCTCTACTGACATAGGTAAGCAGTAGAGAAAGTGTTTAAGGAACTATTTGCTCCAAAATTATTAGCATTTTAAAATAACTGTGATTGACGAGGAGAGCGGAGAGAGCAACCCTCCTTATGGAATTAATACACGAGGATAGCTGAGCTTGAAGTTTAAAGGTGGCAGGCCCATTACAAACCTAGCCCTACATAGCGCTCATAACGCGGTTAGGGGACATTTTTATTACTACTACTATTAAGTTTCCTTAAATAAACCGGACTTAAGATGAACGAAAATGAAAATAATTGTATGAGTTTGAGGTCCACCGACAACCTTCAGGGGGTGATTCTTGACTGAAAATGGAGTACAAAAGTCCATATCACCTTGTGTTCGGAAATACATAGTTTCCACGGTAGAGAGAGCTCTGGCACACAGCACATGACCTGAATGCCATCCAGATGTTCAAAGTGGTCTCCATGGATGCAATGACCGCGTTCACAGGTCGCATCATGGATTACCTCACTCGTTCGAATGTTCCGGGCACGCTGTTGAAGGATTTCAACATCAGGAACAGGCTTACCGTACACATTGCTTTTCAGATGCCCCAGGGTGTTTAAGTCCGGTGATCGAGCAGTTCATGCTACAGGGCCTTCACGTCCTATCCAACGTCTGGGGAATATATTGTTGAGGTGTCGACGGATATTAATGCGAAAGTGAGCTGGCACTCCATGTGCTGCTGCCACATTATCTGTCGTATTGCCCAAGGCACATTCTCCATCAATTTGTGGCAGAGTGTTTTGCAGGAAGTCCAGATACGTTTCTCCCTTCAGGCGTTGTGGAAGAGGAACTGGTCCAAGTAGGCGGTCGCCAATAATCCCTGATCAAACATTGATGCTGAACCGCTGCTGATGTAACGCTTCAATCATTCCTTGAAGATTTTCTGTATCCCAGAGGTGACGATTATGCAGATTAATGATGTCATCTCTATCAAAGGTCACTTCATTGGTGAAGAGGACTGAAGACAGAAATCCCATAATGGCGATGGCCTGTTGCACAAACCAGCGACAGAATCTTTCCCATGGAGGAAAATCCGCCGGTCATAATCCCTGCACACGTTGGAGGTGATAGAGATAATAGTGGTTGTCATGTAGGATACAGATAACCAACCTTTCGCTTACACCATACTGGCGGAGCAATTGCCTGGAGCTTGTACCAGGGTTGTTCTCAATATCAATTTGGCGTACGCACAATCCGCGGCCGCTCTGAACGTTCGTCTGTCACAAAGGACCCATGCTCATACAAACGCCAAAATGGCTCCAAATGTTGTATGATGTGGTGGTGCCGACCATCAGGGTACGTGGCTCGGTACATCCGTGCTGCTTCTCGATTGTTTTCATCTGCTTGGTCCTACACGAACACCATCTCGGCTTGTTCCTGGAATGACTTCGGGACCATTGTGCTTCTACGTTGCTTAAATCGCACCATCTGCAACACACGAAATGCACACTGAAAGTTATGAGGGAATGTCGTCAGTGCCATCTACCGTGGAAACTATGCATTTCCGGACACAAGGTAATATGAACTTTTTTGATCCATCTCCAGTCAAGAATCACCTCCTGAAGTTTGTCAGTGGACTTAAAACTCACCATATATACTACGGATGAAGGAAGAATGAATACTACGCATTTTATTAAACATACCTAGAGGATATCGACCAGTGGGAAGACCGAGAACAAGATGAAGTAATATGTTTAATTGAGAATGGAACAGGTCGACAGGCCTACGTATTTAGAAGGAGAAGAAGAAGAAGTTAATTGTTGTTTCAGAACTAACGCCAAGAGTGTATATTTATTCCAAGCCTTTTAAGACTAGAGTTACATTAGATTTGTATAAATTATGTATACAAACATCCGCAGGGTTGAGAAGAAAGAAAAGAGGTTAAAGAGTGGGCTGTGCACCCTTGACCGAATGTCAAATAGATGCACGTCGAATGAATAAGGGAAAGTCTTGCTCAATGCGGGTTTTTCTTTCTTCCCTGGGAGACAATGATGTCTCTCTTACCGCAATATCTTGGTAGGGGTTTTAAGTTTAGCTGTGCTGCAAGAAGAACCTGCCTCTTTTCTACCTCTACGAGAAAGACTGATGTGCAGTACGTGACATGGCTGCAGTTGCGGATCAAATCCCCTCCCCCAGACATCCTACGTGCCTTTTTCCTTTTGTCTGTTGTTCTTACAGCACACTGGCTTTTCCTTGGAATTAGTCAGCATCCCCCCCCCACACACACACACTTTGGAAAAAAAGGAAATGTACGTAATAATTCTTTTAGAGTCACAATTTGCTTTCTCACTTCTTCCTCTTCCAACAGCGAACGATTTATGTAATAGAGAAAGTCTTGGACCAATTTGGACCGTGTTCAACGCTACGTTTTGGTGGAGGAAGTGGATGATAAACGACCGAGTGAAAATGTTAACAGTTGCTACAAATTTGCACATTCCTGTACTGTAAAATTTTAACGTTAAACGTTAAAACTTCAAAATTTCTCTAGCTAAAAGAAAACGGTAGTGAAATCCGCTTTAAATTTGGTTAAAGAATATAATGAATCTATTTTAAACAATTCTTGATTACATCTCATTAAAATAATTCACGATATATATATATATATAATATATATATATATATATATATATAGAGAGAGAGAGAGAGAGAGAGAGAGAGAGAAAACGCATAAATATATTAAGTATGTGCTTGTAAAGTTACCCTGTAATCTATCGCATAGAAAGCCAAATTAGATTAAACTGCCTGGCTGAGTTTTTTATTCAAGTTTTCTCTCAGACCTTAGGATATTTATCATTTTAGCGCCATGACATCATTTCCGCGTTAATTTCATTAGTTTATTCCTCATGTATAACATTCTTGGTCTAAAGATTGTGAATATGTAAAGGCAAGAATAGAGAGAGAGAGACAGAGAGAGACAGAGAGAGAGAGAGAGAGAGAGAGAGAGAGAAGAAGAAAGTCACGTCAGATCAAGCTCAGTCAGGTATGCAGAACATTTTCAGATTGTTTGCAGTCATGCGGTGTACTAATATCTCAGGATATTTAATCAAGCTGCATGTGCTAGGTACAGAGATATGCGCGTGTGTGTGTGTGTGATTGGACTGACCTTTCCACCCAAGAATAACCGAACCGATTGTCATGAAATTTGGTATGTTACGTCTCTTAGAACCCACTTAGAAAGTCTTCAGATTTATTCGGGCTTTACTGCCAGTCGGTTTAAATGTATGATGTCATTAACAGTTCAGCGAGCCCCTTGTCACAAAGGGGAGGTGAGGAGTTGAACCTCGGTCTGCATGCTTTTCTGACTTCGTAAACATGTTGATGTACTGCGGCGGTGCACAACTGTTTTTCACTAGGACATTGTATGCGTTCTTTGCACAGAGATGGCGAGATGGAAGTGACTACCCATCCAGAATTTGAATGGTTGTGTGCTATGCCGAACCAAAGCTACAAAAATCGTCCAATTATTTGAGTTGCCTATCAGCATACATGCTGAGATTGCGAGTTTACGATGTGCAAGCGAAAGACGTTCCAAAGTAAATACTGGAAAGTTACAATACAAGTCCCATTTTAATAGTTGACCTCGAAATTGTTGACATCCACACCTTCCACTCGTCTTTCGCTAGTCCTCTTCCAGAGGCACTAGTGATAAACTCGTTTCAAGTATTGACGTCATGCGCAGACAACCGACTGGCGGCAAAGGTAGAATAAATATGAAGAGCCGTATAACATATTAGTAGCGTTTTAAAACGTGAGGGGGCGGGTTGTCCAGTTGTTCCTTTGGCGGCAAAAATCGAAATATCTTGTTTTTATTAAGCGTTAACGAAATACTGTAAGGTAAATTTTAAAACGTGTTTTCCTCAGTCGCTAGGCGAATCCTGGATTGGAGGATATGTTCCACGAATTTTCCTATCATCCTTTTCCTCATTACATTTAATTTCCTTCTTCTTCACTGCCGTACCAGGCATTGGACTGATCGCCCATCCTGGATATGCTATGATACAAAAGTTTGCTTGTCTTTCGACAGGCTACTGACCCAAGACATTGGATTCTAAGTCCTTGGGCGGTATAAATCCTACAAAAAGGAGGGTACTCCGTTGAAGAAGAAGAATTTACAAAACTTCTATAGGATTAATATTAATTAAGAATATATGCAAACTTTTCGTTACTATTATTAGTGCACGCAAATCCGCTACATAGTTTTGACTGCATAAGAAGCATAAGTATCAGTTGTACGTTTGTCTTGTGTTAAACGTTTTACTTATGTTATCATCTTTATTAACATCTTAGAAGGAGCGGTTTTACTACCGATTTTCAAAAAATCACATTACATCTAAGTTCCACAGAGATAAATGGAGATACAGACGGCGAAGGTAATGGAGGAGCGACAATTGGGGAGAGAAAGTGGAAAGGGAAAGAGAGATGGATAGAGAGACGAAACACAGGTATAAAAAGACTTAACATTGAGGTAATGACTGAGAGAAAAAGAGTTAGAGAAAGGGAGAGAGGAGAGAGGAGAAAATAATCTTTAATTCATTAATGGGAACAGAGCTATGGTTTAAATCATTTGAGAAGCTTTGAGAAAATGAAACTATTATGAAAATTTTTACATGGAGTTAATTTTGTGAAAATCTTGCTATACAACCTTGCAAGCTACTGGATTTAAATACGGAATTGGATATTCTTCCAACATTGCATATTTGAGGTATGCTTTCACAGACAAACGGGAACCTTTTCGGATGGGTGCCTAAAACGTTTATCTCTGGTGAAATCTCCATAACAAATTTATGGACTGAATACAATAGTTTTTCCTAAGCAAGAGGGAAAGTTGAATGCTTATTTTGTTTAGAGGGGCCAATAGTCTAAATGCTTTTTGATTTTTTAAGAGCCCATCCTATAGGTAATGAGACTACAAACTGCATAGTAAAAGACAGAAACAGTGTAAGCGAGTTCCGCTTTTGGCGGGGTTTTGGATACTACATGCATTTTTCCTCCTGCACTCAAGAGTGGTCGAGCCATAAGAACTGTGCTGGGACCAAATGGAAAGCAGCAATTTGGGGCTTGAGGCTGTACGAGCAGAGTGCTTTTTGAGAGCCAAGAACAGCATCAGAAGAGGGCTTAGGGTCCGTCCCTTCTTGCAGCCGCAATATTCTTTTCATTTTAGGTTTTACACTGGGCGCTCCTAACCAAACGAAATAAAGAATTTCAAAGTTCTTGCCGACAAATGGACTGTACGAATTACGGACAAAAGGGTTGCTTAAGCTGCCGTTTAACAGTGACGAATGCTAGTCTGAGAACTTGTGTTAGTGCAACATCATCAGCAGGATAATAATGATGCTAATAATAATAATAATAATAATAATAATAATAATAATAATAATAATAATATGAAAAGAATCCCAGCAATGTATTTTCACTTTAGTATTAGCAGTTTTATTACCACACCTGTCCAACTGTACAATTTCCATATTATATATGAAGAGTGCAGCAGTAAACTATGAGGGCCCACAAATCTTTAAAACATCGAACTCTGAACCTTTAAATAATAATAATAATAATAATAATAATAATAATAATAATATGAAAAGAATCCTAGCAATGTATTTTCACTTCAGTCTTCACAGTTTTATTACCACATCTGTCCAACCGTACAATTTCCATATTATATATGAAGAGTGCAGAAGTAAAGTAATGAGGACCCACAACTCTTTAAAGCATGGAACTCTTAGCTTCTAAATAATAATAATAATAATAATAATAATAATAATAATTTAAAATTATGACATAATAAACAAAATTAATAAATTCAACCAAATATGCGGCACCATAAATCGAAATTTAAAAAAAACACTAAGAAAGAGACAAAAATAAAACTTTCCAAAGTGATGGCTGTTCCAGTGTTAACGTATAGATCCGAATGTTGGACAATGACCAAACAAATGAAAGAAAGATAGAAGCAGTAGAGATGCATTTTTTTAAGAAATGTAGCAGGATATACAATAAACGACGAATGCTATTAGACTAAATGACTACCTCTAATTCATCACGATAATGCGCCTTCACATATGTATCGGATTGTTACTACAAAACGTGATGACCATCGCTTCCAAGTGCAGGCATATACCCCATATTCGCTGGAATTGGCTCCCAACGATTACTTTTTGTTCCCAAACCTGATTAAATGCCTGGATGCATGAAGATTTCTGAAGCTTCCTGACGGCATAACTCTAAATTTTCTCGGGCTTCTAGCCAGGTAAGTAGATGGTTTGAAAACGACGTTTCGAAGGTGTTCATCATCTTCGTCTTCAGGAAAAGCTGAATGTTGCAAATGCGAAACTACATTCGAAGCACATTTTCCTTTACGAAATTATGTCAAGGTAATCTTGCACTCGTAGAATGTTTTGATGAATGATCATGATGATTTCATGATCTTATAGCAACTAGCAACTGTTCATTAGTCCTTGTTCACATGCAATCTTGTGAAATAACCGAAGGGATATACTGAGTTCTTCGGTTCATTAGTGATTTCTCAATGACATAGATTCGTAAATTCATGCAGTTCCGGTACACTCGCTAATTACTACTTCCTGGTGTGGCTTGATTAAAACCGATTCCAGCATGACACTTGCTGCGATTTTGCCTAAGCTTGTCTCAGTTGGCTCTGTTTTCCCGGCATGAATAGTAGCCATATTATTTTCGGCGCTTAAGAGCTTATAAATTCTTGCGCATTGTTACTTTTAGGCCTCGGAACCTGGCTTTAAGCGTACATCAGCAAAACACTGACTCTAGTAAGACTAACATTTGTGGTTTGTCTTCATTATAAACTGTAAGTTGGTTTTGAAATCTTACTGCTTATTAATCTACTAGATGTGCCTTAGTAACGTTTTGAGCTACGTCTCTGGTAAACTTAAAGGGTTTGGGTAGCCCGGCTCAACTACAATTACGTCTTCGCATCTCTCTCTCTCTTCTTCTCCCTCTCTCTTAATGTTACATTTGGTGGAGCCGCCGTGTACATGCAAAACTATTGAGAGCAATCATTTAATAGTAGAATGGGTCCTTAAGTGGTTTTGTTGGGAATTATTTTTTCTATGTATATTATCTTAGATTGTATAAGGTGATGAAGCAATCCCCGTACAGGTGCTTAAGTTGTTCTGACAATTATTCTCAAAACTCTCATTGAAGTACAGAGTTAATGAATGAACACAATTTGATGTGAAGGACCATAAGTGATTAAGGAATAACACAATAAACTGTATATGAATTGTGATGATGTATCGAAGGAGGGCAGAAAAAAATGTCTTAAAACATCCAAAACATTATTAGGTATTGTTGAATAATTATTATTTATGATTAATTAAAATAGGTAATAGTAATACAGCTCGATTAAGGCTCAAATAAAATGTTTTATGCTGATTTATATACTTATAGCCATAAGAATGAGAAGTTCAATAACCACATCTAGTCCCAAAATTACTATCTTAAGGGACATACTCTTATCTGTGGTTGCGTATGTTTAGTTAAGATGTTTGTAAAAATAGCATAACCTACAAAAAATGGAAGCTTCTATTTTAAGAGCTAACTTTCCTATAAAAACTGATGCTATTCAGTCACATGACTTTCTCTACTAACGACACATTCGCATACACATCTGTTATATACTATATATAAAAAGTAACTCTTCTACCTTCATTGTTCTATTTAGGATGTATTTTTACCTAAATGGGATTTAAATTAAGAAAAAACGTGGTTTATTACATCTCAACGTGTGAAACAGTATTCAGATGTTTATTTATGGTAACAAGCCATTGCGATAAAAAAAAAGTGGGGGAAGCAAGAACCGCAAACCTTCAAGTATGTCCGTCACGTGACGCTTAGCCAGAAATATTTGTACGTGAAACATTTAGAAAACGGTTAACACAGAGAAAAAGTTATTTAAAAGTTGTTTTTTAACGAACTATATATTTTTCCTGTAATAAGCTTTTGCCCATCATTTAAGGTATAATTTTGATACAAAATTTGCAAAAATCAAACAAAGAAAAATAAGCAGGCTATTCACAGAAAATTCAAAATATACATTTTGTCTCTCATGCCGGTACATCAAATAGGCGACATTATAATCAAAATCTCTTAAGAGCCTATTTTGGAAAAAATAAAAAAATAACGAAATTTTTTTCATGTAATATAGACAGAGAGATTTTCTTGAAAATCTTTGTGTTACATCCTTGGAAGATACTGAGCTTAAACACAGTTTAGTATTTAAACGTATTTTCGTTTCTGAGGTATAGTGTTCATAGACAGACACACACGCACATGGATCTTTTCTATAAATACTTTTTTGGGGGAATAGCAAAATGTGTGTTTTCGGTGAAAACTCGATGTCAAATTTTTGGGCGAACTACAGTGTTTTTGGACGCTCTTTAACTGCTGTGCTTCTTAGCGTCCCATGTTATATAGGTAGTGAAAAACCAGAAATTTTGCTCATAAACCTCTTTACCGGGCTTGAGTTTCTTTTAGTGCCGTAAATCTACAACACGGGACCACTGGCTTTACTACTGTCGTTCTCCGTGGTGTAGTGGTTACCATGTTAGCCTATAGTTCCCGAGCTCGCGGGTTCAAACCAGGCGGAGGGCGATCGATTTTTTCGGGCGTAAAAATCCTTAGCATACCTTTCTTCGGAAGGGAAGTAAAGCTGGTGGTCCCGTGTTGTAGATTTACGGCACGTAAAAGAACCTCAAGCCTGATAAAGAGGCCTCTCAGCAAAATTACTGGTCTTTCACGCACAATATAGAATGGGACGCTAAGGACCACAGCAGTTAAAGAGCGTCCATAAATTAAAAAAAACTGGTTTTACTTGCTTTCCGCAGGAAACCATGCTAAGAATTTTTACGTCCGAAAAAAATCCATCGCTCTCCACCGGGTTTGAACTTGCGACCTCGAGAACAAGAGGCTAACATGGTAACCCTAGACCACGGAGGACTACACTACATTGGGCACTTCCCAATAGCTTTTGTAAGTAAGTGGTAGGGAAAGTAGTAATATGTACCACGTTTATTTTGCTTTGGGGGAAAAGAATACATTAATGCTAAAGCTGTGATTGTTTGTTTTCTTTAAGTCTGCTGTGTATATAAAGCGTATACTTTTTGTATTTGCTGTGACGAGAAGAATGTAGATAAAAAGTTACAATCGAGTTTTGACGTTTCGCGGAATCGGTTAAATTGAAGACGAGATGTTGCAAGAAGGGGAGAAGCAACTAAGTGAATTTTGTCACAAGAGATGTTTATACAGGAAGGGAAGCAATTGTTCAACCGCAGAGAAATTCCAATATGATATATAGCGAGAAGGGGAAACGGAGCCCGTGTATTGGAGTAACGGATTGTATGATCCGCTTTTCTTGCCAAGATGGAATCCAGGCGAATGTAAGCCGATCAGCTTTCTGAATGCTGCACGATTTCAGTCCAATGGATCTCACCGGGCTTTACACGCCAGGGCTCTCCAAAACCTGCCAAATAATTTACCACTCTGAAAATTAGGGCCGTAAACACTAATCACGTACAGCTGGATTTTACTCAGGAGGCAGAGTAAGCAAAAATAAACTTCAGTTTCTATCTTATTCTGCTAAAGGGACACTACTGGAGTTTCTAACCTCAACGTTTTCAAATAATCAAATGCGACGTCTGTTATAACAACAACTACAGCTCGTCAAGTAAAATGCTTTCTACATTAAAAAAAATCTGACATGTTATATTCACGTGATGTTTTCTCTATCCATATATTTCTTACTTTCTCTACCACGTATGTAATAGGTGCAGAAGGTATTGCATTCTACCAAAAATTCTATACCGAGATTTCTTTGGAAATAGATGTAGGTGAAGATTTAAACCTTTGTACTTTCTCTTAGGTCCCATAGTTATTTAATAACAAAAGCTACATAGTTTTCACAGAATACAGACATCTTTAACGTATACAATGAAATAGAGATGAAGCTGGTGAACATAAGATTCCTCATTCGCAGGTCATCAAGATAAAGGTTTTGGAAAACATCCATAGTCTGCGACCATCGAGGAAAATAATCTTCTCAGTTGTTAGTTATAGCATATAGGTTGAGTGATTTATAATGTTAGTTGGACACAATTTATCTCTTTGTACAATTATTTAACTACTCTGCTAACTAATTTGATTAAAATGTAAAGGAAAT
Organism: Deroplatys truncata; assembly: GCA_030765065.1. Taxonomy (NCBI): domain Eukaryota; kingdom Metazoa; phylum Arthropoda; class Insecta; order Mantodea; family Mantidae; genus Deroplatys; species Deroplatys truncata. Next base: position 106,765,584 of record CM060975.1, read on the forward strand.
AAATCAAAACTTTATTACATAAAGGTTATTGAAATATAGGGTGATCCGTTTGGAATGTCTGAAAACTAAAAGGTTATATATAGAAGTTAATGCACACATTTCTGAGCAGTTTGTTGCAAAATAAGCGGAAAGGATGGAAATAAACAATAAGTGATGTTTCAGTCCTCATCCACGTGGCATGGCAGCACTATCTTGCGTAGGAGACAAAATGGTGGAAGTCTATGGAAGTCACTCCACTACTTATCAGTAGAGCAGAATGCGCCATACGCAACCATTAAGAGGATTGTTAGACAGTACCTTAAGATGTCTCCACCCATATTCAGGGCGAAAGTATGCTCTGACACAGCGTAATTACGAAGCTTATCTCTAGTGTGTTCTCATGATGATTTATATGAGAGGCAGGAAGCAGGCGATCAATGATAACTCGATGGATGTTCATGGACAAAGCCACATTTCATGTGAGTGGCCGAGTCAACAAACATAACTGCAATATTTGGGAAACCGAGAACACACACGTCTCATACGACACATTTCACATACCATACAACACACTGAGTACGTTGCTGTGTAATGGCCACCATTTTGTCTCATATGCACAATAACGCTGCCATGCCATGCGGATGAAGTCTGAAACATCACTCATTGTTGACTTTCATTCTTTCTGCTTAACTGCTAGTGATGCGTGTATTATCCTCTTATATAATAACCTTTTACTTTTCTGACATCTCAAACGGATCATCCTATATTTTGTCACGGTATCGCATGTGTATAGTAGCGTTACAAACAGGGTCGGTTCTATTTTGTTTTGCTGTATCTTAGGTGCTAAATCGTGACCACCTCTCTAACATTACGCTAGGAATGAAATATCCGTGCCATTTGTCTTAATTTACATGCATTTTCTGTGGAGTAACAACAGTATTTTTTACGCAACGGCATATCCAAACAAAAGTCAAAGCCCTTCATCTCAAGCATGTATGTTAATTTCAATGTATTCGCACTCAAGCATATAGGCTTTATAACTCGTTTTTTAGTATTTTATTACTTCATGAAGTTAAATTAGAAGGTGTTTTATAACCCTTGTCTGTAAAAATGAATAGGGCTTTTCAGTGGTGAAAGAATTATCACAATCGGATGAGTGATTTACGCATACCCACATAAACAATACAACATTTCTGTAGGTGATGTGGGGGTAGCTTATCTGCCTCATACATAAGAGGTCCAGAGTTATCTGTATAAGGTTTTTTTCGGGGGTTTTCGTTACCCTGGGTAACTCTGAGCTCTAGGGATCAACGGGTCAATTTGAACATAATTTCAATCATTTTGATGTTTGACGTTCGATATGACCTATCCGGTTAAAAGTTCAGCTTAGAAACAAAAAAATCTCCCGTTGTATTATTGGTAGGCATGGGCGTTGCCTACAAGTATACTAAAAATCCATAATTTATTATATAGGTAGTCTTTGTTAGGTGCGTTCGTTACTAAGTTGGAATTTTGTAAATAAAGGTTAGAAGATTTGTTTGAACTCTACTACAATGTGAGGCAGAATTTTGCACTTGAAATGTAACGCTGTACGTGAGCTTACGATTTCTGCATTTCCATACAACATTGGAGGTAGTGAAGTAAATGGAGTGTGCTGCGATACAGCTTGCCAAAGTTGTCAGTGGTTGTTTTTGTTACTAGCGCACGTGAGAAGCAATAGAGACCCACTCCAGGGAGAATGCACCGTTCAATTTGTTGGCAGTGTACCCCGAGAATCCATCTTATTAGCACGTAAAACAGCTGCACGTTGCATAACAAGATCGCGGCGAAACTTGTAGCGAGATTACTAAACCCACTTAACCCTGCTAATAATTATCGTGTTGGTAGAAGGCAAGTGACACGTCTTGGCTTGTGTTATTACATACTGATCACTTCCAAGCAATCTTTGTTGTGGTTTAACATGCCATGTCACGCCATGGAACTGGATTAGCGGCAACATTTTGTTACTCGTGCCGCAAATGTATAATATGGGACCCAACGGTTCTCAAATAAGGCAGTGCAGAGGTTAATTTACTCATGGGGAGCAAGGAATGCAAAATTAATTTCCAATTTTAAAGACAAAATTAGCATTTTAATACCTTAGAAAGTCCTGAAATATAACCTGATTGTTTAAAGATGCCAACAAACAGGTTGGAATTATGAAAATGTTTTCGAATACTCCATTCATGTTATAAATATGATATAGCGAATATAGTTTCAGAATAGGTACCTTAGATATCGAGATGGCTGAGGCGGTAAAGTCTATTGTCCGCATTCGGGAATCCCGGGTTCAAACCCGGGGCCGGCCAATCGACAAAAGCTTTTTCGCGGTTTATCTCGGGTGCTAGGCGAATGCTGGGTTGAATAATGTAATCCACGAGTTTTCCCATTATCCCTTTCATCACTACATTTAATTTCCTTAGTCGTCCTCCGTGGTCTAGGAGTACCATGCTAGCCTCTAGTTCCCGAGGTCGCGAGTTCAAACCCGGTGGAGGGTGCGGCAGTATCTCCTCCTGTCCGATGTTGTGGTTTTTAATGCCCGTAGCTCGCGGCTCACCTTTCTGCAGCCTCCGCGAAGACTCTGGGTGTTCGAAATGGTTATGATTCTCGGCAATATTTTGTCCTCGGCTAGTTGAAGTTATTACTGAAATGTATCAGAGCATGGACTTTTCCTTGGTAAAGGAAACGTAGATCTCGGGTGTGGTAAAGGAGAGAAAATAGACGTGCTTTAGTTACACAAAGACGACACCAGTTTCTTTTATTTAGTTACTTCTGGTAGTACACAACACTGATAGTGTTGTGTCACTGTCCACTGCTGTTGAAACACGGCGCTGATATGACGCGAAATTTATATACTTAACAGATCTCTTTACTCGTAGCGATTCTTATGTGTGTAGCGAAACCTGTCTTAGTTCACTAACTTTTGGCGTGACATCTCTCAAATATGCGGCAGCATCCTTCCCTGCCTGTAGTTTAGAAGTGATTTCCCCATTTTTGGTCTTAACAGATCTATTTATAGTCGCAGGCTTCTTGGGCTTCTTAATTTCCTATTGGTGCATTTTTAGCGCCACTCGACGCGTCTCACTATTTCATATCTATTTACTGGGATCTCATTGGTCCAATTTTAACATAAGTCGCGACTTTTCCTAATTTTACCGTTAAGCTTGTCTCCCTCACTCCGGTCACGGCGAATTACTGTACAAAAGGACAAAAGCTCTGCACCCTCCCTGTATGAACAATACTCTTGCTACCGGAGAGACATGTAAAACTCACTGGTTGCTTTCGAAGACAGTTTTCCTGCAGCTAAAATATCTCGCGTGGACAGTATTTTAACATAACGCTTAAATTATTTACATTAAACACTTTATTACTCCTCTAATATTAGTAACCTAAATACAAACATATCATTAAATCACTCTTCTTAAGATACACAGGCAATAAATATAAAAATAGCTATACATAACATCTTTAATTTCACTAAAAATTAATTACTCAAATTATTAATAATTACATAGCTCGGGCTTGGCCTAGAGTTGCCGTTTCAAGGGCGATGGACTTTTTCGGGCGTAAAATCGTTAGCATGGCTTCATTCGGAAGGGAAGTAAAGCCGGTGGTCCCGTGTCGTAGATTTACGGCAGGTGAAAGAGCTTCAAGCCTGGTAAAGACCTCTGAGGAAAATTTCCGGACTTTCACGCCCGATATAGAGTGGGCACTAGTAGTTAAAGAGCGCCCATATATAAAACTATTTTTTTTCATTTCCTTCTTCTTCACCGCAATACCAGGGATTGGGCTGATCACCCATCCTGGATATGCTATGATCCTGAGTTTGCTTGCTCCACGACAGGGTTTCCGTGTGTATATGAACAGCATAACTAAAACACGAAAAGTTGGTTAAATACCAAACTTGGTATTTAAACTCAGCAGCTTCCAAGAAAGTAACATGAAGCTTTTTAAGAAAATTCTCTCACCTCAAACTAACCTTTATATGAATAATTTTCGTTGTTTTTTATTTCCTCGAAAATTGACCTAATGAGTTTGAATAAAACAGCATTTGTTTAAGATATTTGCATGATAAAGCGCATTTTTGGGAACAGCCTGTGAAATCCTGAACAAATTTTGTATAACTGGTAACCGTAATATATGAACAAAATATTACTACGTTATAGATCTCGTTAAAGAATATAATTTATATTATATATATTTGTGTATATTTGGCGTTAACAATTTCCTAGACATTCTTCTTTATTGGTTTGAATGTTTAAATACTAATAGTTTTTCCAAATGGTCAGTCGTATTAGTTTTTTCTCTTGGCCATGCAAATAGCATAGAATTGCAAAGCCATAGTAGCGTTCTATTTTTAAAGGCATCTGACTATCGCTTTAGCCTACTGTATTCTTCTTATAGCTACAAGGAAATGTGTAACAAAGGTTTATCTCGATGTAAAAGAAGTAGATAGAAGAATTTGCTATTCTAAGACCGGTTTGTAGAAGAATGAGTGGAGAAAGTAACATGAGTGCAACATATACTCTTTTTTTAATTATAAGGGTAGTTTTCCTTCAGTAAAATGAGATGTACGACTACGTCACGAAGTTTGTATTGATAAAACGTAACTACGTACCGGGAATTCGATTCGAGTTAGACGAACCCTAACTGTACTGCAGTGCATGAATTTTTTTGCCTAGAGGAAACGTAAAGAAATAAGCAAGCGTGTGGGATGTTTGAAATTTCACGTAGTGCATGCATGGTGGGACATGATTACCGCCGGCATAGTGGACGTGCCGTGTATGGCAAGCGACTCTTCTTTAGTCAGCAGACTGCCTGCCTGGCTTCCACGTTATTCTCTGGAGCCTAGGCCTGAGGAGAATTGTCAAGTGTGAATCCGCAACATCGCTGTATCACTCCCCATTACCATGTCTACTTCTTGCATCTCAGAGACCCAGATTTTTCATGTATTACCTCGTCTGGTCTTGTTAGCATAGTTGAGCTCATTCTATTTAGGAAGTTTCGTTATAATTTACAGTTCAAAAACTTTATGAAAGCCTTTGATTGTGTCGAACTGTCTCTTGGAGTTGGAGTTTTAGAGAAGTTACCGCAAAAAGATATGATGTTTTGTATTCACGTGGCTTTCTCTATTTATCTGTTCTTACAAAAGCTTATTATTCTATCTACTTCTTGTTAATGGAGATGAACCTTCGTTATACACTTACACATTTCATTGTAGGATGCAGTAGATATGGCGAGTCGTTATGTGATGGTTTTGCAATTTCATACTCTTTATATGACCACGAGAGAGAGAGAGAGAGAGAGAGAGAGAGAGAGAGAAGAAAGCATCATACCAGAGAAAAGTAAAAGTATTTGAAATTTCGAACCAATAACAAGGAATATATATCTCGGAAATGGTGGTTAAGTCCACACAAAAAGCTTTATTTGACATAAATTGTGTGCTTTAACGATATCTACAATTTTTGTTTAGGAAGATATTGTCTATGACTTACGGTTTACCAATTATACGAAAGTCATTCAGAATGAAGATACTTCACAGACTATTACCAGAAAATTTAAGATATACACTTTATTTGTCGAAAATATCTTAATCATATGGTATATTACTCCAAATCGTCAGAGGCAAATTTGAAATAAAATATATAACAATGAAAACTTTTCCACATAAAGGGTATTTTGGGGTAGAGGAATTTTCTTTAAAAACTTCGTGTCGAATTCTTGGAAGATGCTGAACTTAAATACCAATTTAGTATTTATCTGACTATTTTCAGGGAATCTCAAAACGCGTGCTTTCAGTGAAATCTCGTAATCGAATTTTTGGTTGGAATACAGTACTTCCTCTACATACTATAGGTAAGTAGTAGAGAAAGTGCTAATTGTCTATGACCGCTCATTATTTAGGGTTTCATATACTCATGCTTTACAAAGAATGGCCTCCTTCAATAATGTACCTTGAAGTAGATTATCTTTACGTTATTAGCAACGCTCTTTAGGCACCAAACATGAAGTAGTTGCAGCCCCAGTATGGTACAAAGTTTCCGGTGGCCTTCGCCCCAAGTTTACTTTCCGGTGGTCTTCGCCCTGCTTTAAAAATAATAAACTTTGTATTTGTTAATGTTTATTTGAATATTATATATGTAACACGTATCTCTTAGCAAGGCTTGGTGCGGCCTAAGAATGAATATATATATATATATATATATATTTACTTCACTCCTTTTATTAATCCTTCACATGATTAAATAACACTTCATTTATGTATCCTACAGTAGAGCTGTGAGATTGTTTATTATTTGCACTTTTTAACACGTAAACCTTATATTATTCTTGCCGTAATGAATTTTCATGTCCCACACTGAATACGTATCGAACTGCTCGGGAACGCTGCTTTCTAGCGTCTGCCTTCTACTTTTACTATATTTCAAGTCTCTGATTGGCTAATCCTACTCCAATAGAATACTTTTATTTAACTTAAGCTTTTTCTAGTTGTTGATTGGCTATTTTTAAACTGTTTTAAACATTAAATTATTGTTCCAAGAATTATTAGTAGAATTATGAAACTTTCTAATTTATCGTTTTCTCAAGGTTACCTCATTGATAGCTCATTGTTAGCAACTTTCGGCTTCTATTTTATAATTCTGTTTGCTACATTGTTAAATTACGTAATACATTCACAAAACATTATTATACATGTACATAATAAAATAAACACAATACACTGACTGTTACATACATTTTATATATTATATTATACACATATTGCTTTAAGGCGGGCTATTATTATATTTTATATTATATAATAAGACTGATATCATTTAAGTGTTAAAAATACTGCCTCAACCTTGCTTAAAAACAATGTTCCCTGAAAACAAACATAGAATTGATGGGAATGTATATGTGTTTATGCAATTAAACATCGCTTTGATTTGCGTTTATATCGCCCGAATGCCGTTTAATGGGAATGTCTATGACTCCCCCGCATTATATTTTTTTGAAGGGCTACAGATTTAAACATCATCTCATAAAGAGCTTTAAAGCATTTTTTCAAATTTCAGATAGCTTCACAATCTCAGCTTCTCTCTGCTATAAATGTCTCCTCTACATGATCCCCTCTCTACTTAAAATTTCTTTGGGGTTAGTTACTTGGACTAAAGGTTTTTGAATATTTTCCCTTCTCCTAGGAGGAAAAAATTCTTTTGGCTTAAACGGCAGCTCTTTGGTTCGCATTTGGGATGTCGCAGGCTCAAATCCCGTGTGTTGGCCTATCTGACTGTTTTTTACTTTCTGTACTACATATAGTAAGTAGGGGCAGTATTGCATTCCACACAAAAATTCGATATCAAAATTTCATGGAAATACATGTTTTGCGCCCTCCTGAATCCAAAAAAGCATTTTTAGAAAAATGTCCATATGTGAGTCTGTCTCTGGATATGTGCCTGTGAACAGCATAAATCAAAAACGAAAAATCAGATAAATACCAAACTTGGTATTTAAGTTCAGTATATTTCAAAGATACGACACGAAAATTTTAAGGAAAATCCCCCCACCCCAGACTACCCTTTAAATAGAAAATTTTTCGAAAATTGTGATTTTCTCAATAATGATTTTGATTAAAGTATCATATGTTTAAGTTATTTTCATGACAAATGAAATGTATATCTTGAATTTTCTGGGAATGTCCCCGTAAGCCCTCTTCATCATGAATGGCTTTTGCATAACTGGTAAACCGTAACAGATAGATACAATTTTTGTAACAATGGATGTAGATCTTGTTAAAACACACAATTTATGTCATATACGTTTTTTTTTGTCCAGTGAACTATTTACGAGATATTCTTTGTCATTTGTTTGAATTTTCCAATAATTATACTTTTTCTCAAATGGGAATTCGTTATTCGTTTTTTTATGTTCTGGACATGCAAAGAGAATGGAATGCTCCACATAGCAACCGCCTCTAAAAGATTTGACTATCGCTTAAAGCCTGCCCCTTGCACCTACAAGAAAATCAGCAATAAGATTAACATCTCGATATCTCGATTGACATGAAGTAGGTGGAGAATAAGCGTTTGCAAACAATAGTTTGTACGAGAGTAGAAAAAGTCACGTGAATGTAACATAATCAGATTTTTTCTATTCGTAGTTGTTCTAATTCGCCATGTAAATACTGGATTGGATATGCAGTACCACGACCCAAAATTTCACCCATAAAACCGCAGGTAACTATGCAGTGCTATTTGTCCAGCATCACAATAATCACATGTGTGTGTGTGTGTGTGTGTGTGTGTGTGTGTGTGTGTGTGTGTGTGTGTGTCCAAAGAACAGAAATTACAGTGCTGCTACAATCCAGCTTCCTATTAAATCAATCGCAACAAACAAGATGGCACAAGTTGGCGATTATGCAACTGAGGCCATCTGAACAAAACTCCAGCATGTGGTACAGCCAGGCGGCTACTTAATTAAGACTATCTGACCGTCATACACTGAATCGTGTATACCAAGAAACCTGCATCAGATGTTGAAGCGAATTTAAACAAGACAAAACGGTTCGTTAATTCTCAGCCCTTCTGATCTTGGGCTCATTTGACTTGTCCATTACTTCATTTATCGTTTCAATAGACTGGGATGTTATAAAGGTTCTTAAAATCTCGAAGAAGAAGAAACGGGCGCTATGGGTACCAGCTGGATTCCTCCTTTTTGTATTTAGACTTAACTGTATTGAACAGAACTATGGAGACGTTTTACTTTGATTAGTTGCAATTTTCTTCATTCGTGTAAGTAGGTATGTATTGTACACTTTAGCTCTTTTTATTTGCTATAAAATCACAGAAAAATGAACAAAATAAACAGGATAGATAAATGTAAGCCTCTGAATGAAATTTTACCATCGTCTTTCTCTATATTACATAGATGTTATGCGCATGCGAACGGAATTTTAGTAAAGCCCTCAAAAACTGTAAGCTTGGTTTGAATCAATGTATGAAAATTTGAGCATTCTATTTGTAGTACTTCAGAAAATAGCATTTGTAGTATGGCCTCCCATTGTAGCAAGATGGGTGTGTTGGTTACGCATTAAATACATAGTCCAGTCATAGGATTGAGAAGCGATATGTTTTAAAATAAAACACACAAAAATATAACGTATACATTTTAATTCAGTGACTAATGAACATTTCTTACACTGTAAGTCATTCAAAATGATCACCTCTGGCCTTTACACAGGACCCTAATCTGTTAGGTCAGTTTGCTACTGCAGCATGGATGACATCTACAGGAATTTCCTGCGCTGCCTTTACGAGATCTCGCTTTAGAGATTCCAAACTGGAGGGAGCTTTAGCTCAAGCCTTACTCTCCAAGATATCCCAAAGCCTATTGTCCAGTGGGTTCAGGTCTGGGCTGTCAGAGGGCCAGTCTTCTGCTGCAATGAATTCTGGAACATTTCCCTGAGCCATGCTTGAGGTGTTCTAGCCTTGTAAGCTCGGCCTGAGTCTTGCTGAAAGACCCAATAACTTCCATTGAAGACTGTGGTGTTCCAGGGTCTCAAAACTCTCTCTAGGATGTCCTCTTGGTACCGTCTGGCTCCTGTTTTTACTCCTTGTTTGCAGAAATGGACATGTTACTCCTTGATGTGACACGCTCCACCAAAACATCAGTGATGCTGGGTGCTGCCCTCTCTGGACACGGGGGACTGATATTTTAGCTTCCTTTGAGCTCCATACATATATTTTATCATTTTGCTTATTGTAATTCTCCTCCACTGTGAACATTTTCTGATCTGTGAAGAGGATATTTTTATGATCATTCTGAGTATATCACTGTAAGAGTCTCTTTGACCTTTCGTACCTGATCTTCTTTAGGTTCTAGGTTAATAAATGTCCCACTGACCGTCGATAACCTCTCATATGAAGGTCTTCTCTGATAATCCGAGACATGGATTTGCGGATACATTTAACTCTTGAGCCATTATTTTTTGCTTCCCGTGTGGGTTTCGACGTACTTGTTCTCTTACTGCTTTGACCACTCCTAACGTCCTTATGGTAAGTGGGCTGCCAAATCTTGCTAAGTCTTCAATAGAGGAAGATTCAAAGAATCTCTCGACAGTTCGGTAAACAAATTTCAGCAGGTTTCTTACCACACTTATAAAGAGCAATTACTGCTATTCTGTTTTTATTTACACCCCATTCCATTTTTATTGGTTGATGTAGGGAACTACACAAAGCAAATGTGTTTAGAATAATAACTCCGCTACCATGGTAACTTGTAACAATATCACTAAATCATTTACTTTTAAGTCGTAGAGCCACAAACATAGAGGACAGAACTTATGACTGAAGTGTTTATGAATAGAACAGCAAAGCTAAGCAGAAAATTGAAAGCCTCATTACAAAATTCTACGTAAGTTTACAAAGCTTCCTATTTAATCACTTTTAATCAGGCGCTTAACCTAATTTGATTTTATATATGTTAGACTTAATTATTCAATGTCTGATAAACAGTGAATTATTGCATATTTATGTAAAAACTTAACAAAATTAGGCTTCAAACAAATACAGTTTAACCCTTTTACGAATGTATAAACGCTATAATTTGGTTACAGCGCGCAGAAAACAGACCAAAATGATGTACAGATATTTCAGCGTTGCAGTTCTATTGACTGTCTCAATAGTTACGCAAGCTTGATTAATTCAATAGTTTTAAGAGACGGCCTTCCAACATACTTTCAAATTTATATGGGCTTATATGCTGAGATATGTCATTAAAAATACGCTGAAAGCATAAGAACTATAATATTGCGTAAGGTGAAGTTTCGCGATAATGAAGGGAAAAAAGCAATAAAGGTATTAACAATAGGAAATACTAAAATGCTGGCCTTAAAGAAAAAGTGTTTATTTAATACCAAATGAAACATTATGAAGAATGCATCGGGATGCATTTTCTTAAATTTAATGCCTTTTATGGAATCCTATCATTATAAACAGGTTGTTGTTGTATTCAGTATCGTGCATAATATGCTCATTATGCCTCGCGTGCCAACAATAGCAATGACTAATACTGGTATCCAAGTTGCCGTGGCTTTGAGAGAGAAGACGAAACGACTTTGTGATATTCTTTTCTCTGAGCAACGACATTGCAAAAACCTCTTTAATAGTAATAATAATAGTAATCCCATGGCGCTACAACTCATAAAGGGCCTAGACCTGCGAATCTGATTGCCGGCCTCACACCCACGTACGCACGGCAGAGGTGTGCGATCATCCAACCGATACGGGGAGTGATGTGGCCAGCATCACGCATCCCCCAGCTAGAATGTTGATCTCCGCGGCCGGGATCGCTGCCTATCACATCTCCTCACTTTTCTCATGATGCTAAATGGACACTGATATTATACCCGAGACTTGCATAAAATCCACACCCCCATGGGTGGAATGGAATCCGGGCTTCACACTCCAGCCCACAGCACCCCAGCACAGGACGCATAATCCTCTGTACTTTTTAAATTTAGAGTAATTAAAATAGTAATTTATAATTACTTTTCTTGCTTTGCTGAGAATATGCTACATCACAGTCCTTAACACCTGCCTGTTCGCTTTTCTTTCAGGAAGAGAATGCATGCAAGTGTCTGTCTTATGGTTCAACACGCCAGGTAATAACAAAAGAAATGCAGGGAGACAAGCTAACGTCTCATAATATATGAAAATACTTTCGATTACGTCAGCTAAGGATACGGAATTATTGCATGGTTTATTTACTAAAATTTATAAAGATTGCATAAAGTGTATTCAACTCGTGGACAATATAATACTCGTGAAAGCTGTTACACGAACGAGAGTGAACGACAGCCGTTCCATAAGCATCAAGATTATCCATTTTTGCATAAATTACTATTAACTGATTGTCGTATTGAAAGATAAGGGCACAGCTTGTTTAGCTTGTTTGAGATAGCGAAAAAATCTTTCAATATAGCCTGATGTGAGAGGACAAGCACTTAAAATCTGACGAGTCACTGGGATTCCCGTCACATTACAATCACTTCCCGGAAGTAACGAACAGATTTTCCCCCGCATCCCCAGGCCGCTATTTAGAGTGAAGGCATCCGTCAGGTTTTCGTTTCAATACACTCATACACTGGAGATTACTTTAAGGCGTTCACTATGAGTAACGGCCTTTGTGTTTTTCATGTGATGTATGCGCGGGCGTAGTTATTCATCAACGCTAATACAAATTCAATGGTATATGGACTTAACAAGAAGCGATTTTTAATGATAGGCGATACACGTTCCACCAAGTATAGAAACGGCAGAAACCCTAAAATATGTCCGAGTATGCGCTAAAATGCTAAATATGCATAACGTCTAAGGTTTGCATAATCATGAAATAACCTCTATGTAGTTTCCTACAGAAATGCATTTGATATGTTTCCACAGACCACCCCATACTTCCGAGAGGGATGGCTCAGGCGGCAAAGTCTGTGGTCTGCATTCGGGAGGTCCCGGGTTTGATTTCCAGTGGCCGCCCGCTCTGACTATAGAGTTTTCCCCTGGTCGCCTAGCGAATGCCGGAGTGGTGTATTCTACCACGATTTCCCCTATTTCCTCTCATTTCATCTCTCCATTTCACGTTTCAGGAGTGTTTTCAGATCCTGCTAGAGGTGTGGGAAAGATGGCGTGGATGCTTGCGCATTAGAACGATTTCTCCCCGTGAACACCAGGTTGCGATGTCCCGCCCGTTAGGGTCACTTGGCCGCGCTCTGACAGGATTCTTCGCCTCTATTGGTGCGCGGGTGCTCAAACTGGAAATATTGGGAACCTTTGGGCGTCTCTGTGGGTCTGTCTGTCTGCGGACTTGCGACCCCCTACAGCTTCTTCACCTCATCCCTACGTCCTGGGGATGTAGCCACAATAGATCAAGCTGGTCGCAATGCGCGAGGTGTCCCCCCTCCGATACACACATTCTACACCCTACATCTTAACCCCATTCTTTAGGTAGTGGATGTCGGCCGTTTAACTTGTAAAAACATCTGATGCGTTACATTTACATAGCTTTCTCTATCCACTCTTCTAAAACTATTACTATAAAAGTTTATTCTTCTTTCTACGTCTTTTTAATCGACCTAGACTTTGCAGAAATACATTTATTACACGCTTTGTTGCAGATACAAGGGCAAGACAGTAATTTAAGCGATAGTCAAATATTTTAAAAGCGAGTCGCCTTATGATGACTTTGAAATGTCCCCTTTGCATGATCCCTAGAAAAACGATTAGCAACTAAGCAGTACAAAGAAGTATAAAGTATTTGCAAATTCAAATCAATTACAAAGAATATGTCGGAAATGGTTAATGCAAAACAAATTTTTATTTGACATAATCTGGTATTTTAACGAGATCTAAAATTTGTGTGTAGTAAGTTTCTGTCTGTCTCTCTACAAGTTATAAAAAATTCATTCTGGATGACGAAGACTTCACAGGCCATTAAAAAATTAAGATATAATATCTTAAACATATGGTGTTTTACCAAAATTACTGGAACTATTTTTGAAAAAAAAATAAAAATAACAACACGTTTTTCATATAAAGGGTAGTTTGAAGTGAGGGAGTCTTTGCTGAAAATCTTTGTGTCGTATCCCTGGAAGATACTGAATTTCAAAACCAACTTTGGTATTTATCCGACATTTTGTTTTTGAGTTATGTTGCTCATACACATACACACACAAGGACCTATTTATAAAAATGTTTGTATAGGATTCAGGGGTCTCAAAACGTATATTTACGTTGAAATATCGGTATAGAATTCTTGGGGTAATACAATAGTTCCTCTACTTGCTGTGGGTATGTAATAGAGAAAGTAAAAATATATCAATTCCATGGCCAAGCGAGAGGAATAATAATTGTATCGCAGTTGCTTGCGTAAGGGATAGTAGCCCTGTCACTAAGATCGAGTTTGATCCTGATTATCGAGGTCGTGTGGTTTTCAGGCCACGAACACACAGAAATGGTAGACGCCTCCCAAGGGACAGGTAGGGCGAACTTGGGCGAATTACAGCAAGACTAACTCCATACAAATCGCTATCGTGACGAGAATTCTAGAGTGGGCAGAGTTTCTCTATCACTGATAAGCCAAGAGCAACTCTTGTTACAATACTAACTAGCTTCTATGCCTACAGAAAAAAATTCTGATGTGTTACACTCACATGACTTTCTCTACTCTTGTAAAACTATTTTTACAAACACTTATTCTCCATATGCTTCATGTTAATCGGGATGTTAATCTTATTGCCAATTTTCTTGTAGATGCAAGAGGAACTGGTAGGCTTTAAGCGATAGTCAAATATTTTAAGAGCTGGTTGCTGTGTGGAGTATTCCATTCTCTTTGCATTACCAGGACAGAAAAAAAGGAATAACGAAATACCATTTGAAAAAAAGTATAAGTGTTGGAAAATTTAAGGGAATAACTAGCAATATATCGAAAATGGTTCACTCAACAAAACAAAAAATGTATATGACATAAATTGTGTATTTTAACGCGATCTACATTTTTTGTGTAGTAAAATGTTGTCTATCTCTTATGGTTTACCAGTTATGCAAAAGTCGTTCACAATGAAGAATACTTTTGGAGACATTTCCGAAAATTCGAGATATACATTTCATTTGTCATGAAAATATCTTAAACATATGATATTTGAATGCAAATCGTTAGAGCCATTTTTGAGAAAATTAAAATTTTCGAAAAATGTTCCATGTAAAGGATCATCTGGGGTGGGGGAATTTTCTTGCAAATCGTCGTGTCGCATCTCTGGAAGACACTGAACCTAAATACCAAGTTTGGTGTTTATCCGACTGTTCGTTTCTGAGTTATGCTGTTCACAGACACACAGACAGACACACAGGCACACACATACATATGTTTCCGAAAATGCTTGTTTTGGATTCAGGAGGTCTCAAAACATATATTTCCGGTGAAATCTCGGTATCGAATTTTTGGGTGGAATACAATACTACCCCTACTTACCATACGTAGTAGAGAAAGTAAAAATTAGAGATTAATTACTACTCTTTGTTGCACTATTTCTCAGAAGAACGAAATTACTTTCGCTAAATTATGTACAAATTTAAATATAGTAATACGGATAGGTTACTTAGAATATCTCATCGCTTTTGTTATAGCTCCAGGGGAATATACATTCAGTCTTTTATGAATTACATTAAGGATCGAAGAGGAACATACTTTTTACTTTCTCTACTACTTACCTTTAGAAAGTAGGGAAAGTATTGCATTCTAACTAAACATTCGATGTATAGATTTCATTGAAGTCTACATTTTGAGGTCTCCAGAATCCTTAAAAGAATTGTTTAGAAAAGCATCCGTACGTCTGTATGTCACTGTATGTTTGTCACTGTCTTGACTTCAATTTGTCTGTAAACAGCCTAGGTAACTCAAAAACGAAAATTTGGTAAATACAAAACTTTCTATTTAATTTCAGCGTGCTCCAAGGATGCGACACGAAGATTTACAAGAAAATCCTTAACCCAAACTATCCTTTATTTGTAAAACGTTTCCTTATTTTGTATTTCCTTAAACTGGTTCTAAGGATATTAATTGAACTTCCACATGCTTAAGATCTTTCCATGACAAAATGTATAGTTGAATTTTCAGACAAAAGCCTGTTAAGTCGTCTTGGTTCTGAGAGACTTTTGAGTAATTGTTAAACCGTAAGAGATGGACAATATCTTACTATACAAAACTTTTAGATCTCGTTAAAAGACACGAACTATGTCAAATTTTTTTTCAAGTGGTTAGTAGATATGTGTTTATTCTCGTGGTCATGCAAAGAGGATGGAAGTTTAGTGACCTGCTTAACAAAATGTGTAATGGAAGTTTATATGGATTGACAAGAAGTAGAAAGAACAATAGTCTGTAGAAGAGTGAGTAGAGAAAGTCACGTGATGTTTTGTGAACGCTCTAATTAATAGGGAAAACAAAAATGATACACAGCAAAAGCTGCAAATCTTACCAGTGCTTCAACATATGAACCAAATCTCTCGAAGCTTTCATCACATCCTGGTACCGATTTGAATGTGCATTACGAATAGAACTCGTTCCGCCACGTGTACACAACGGATTTTACTTCTTTGTCTGAGTGAGGCATTGACCTTCTAGGAATATCTTCATTGGTAGCCGTGGTCGCTGGAGTGGTCGCTCCGGCGCTCCACCAAGCTGAGGGTCGTGGGCTCGAGTCCCGGCACGGGCATAGGTGTTTGTGTGTATGTGTGTTGCGGAAATAAGCGGTATGAAAATATTAAAACACAGCAGCATAAGCTGGGTACAACAAGGGAACTTTTACAAAAAAAAAAAATAAAAATTGGTCCGAAGATGTGTGTCAGATGTACCAGGCCTGTACTTTATTTGAACTAGCAGAACCCGCAGCTGTGTTCGCGTTATTCTCTTAAATGCGAAGATTCATTTTTGTCTCAGTCTTTTTACCTTCCCCTACACGCCTCTCTCAATCTCTCCCTCCATCTCCAAGTTTCTCTCTCCCTCGCTCTTTCCCCTCTCTGTCCTTCCCTTTTCTTCCTCTCTCACCTTCCATTATCCCTTCTGCTCTTCCACTCTCTATCCCTCCATTGAACTCTCTCCTCTCTGTGTAACGTGGATGTAATATGTTTAGAAAACCGGTAACAGAACTCTCTTTTTTGGTGTTAAACATTAGAACAAATTTATAGCACTGTAACTTGTGCCGCTATTTCATATGTTTGCTATGTGAGCGAAACTATACTCGTGACAACGGTTTACGTATTATACGAATAATAATAATAATAATAATAATAATAATAATAATAATAATAATAATAATAATAATAATAATGTAAGAGTTTGATTACATTGAATCATACAAGAATTAATAGCTGCTGAATATTGAACCATTATTTTATAGTGTTCCAGTGGAGTTTCAATATTCACTGTTGCTTTGAGAATGAATGGTTTTTACTTCAAATAGAAAACTGTTGCATATTTTATTCTGTTTGGAAACTTTCACTACTCATTTAGAAAATGTTTTGAGCTTCCAGTACACCAGTACTGCCCGACGAAACAGAATTTGACCATAACACTGTCTTGCACTTGGGCTGCCCGTTATTTCTGAATAAGAATCTTAGAGGAATATATTTGCACACATTTCGTAAGAGTAATGAACTACTCTAGAAGGTCTTTCATTACTCGCTGTACGCTTTAAGGTAAGTATTCCATTTCTGGCAAACTTGAAACTCGGTTGTAAATTTGTTGCCGTGGATTAAGGACATTTTATTGCCTCACAACTCTTCTTTATGCAGAAGAGCTGCGAGACTCGTGTCACCAGCAGATAAGAGAACCAAGCTGGTTCGCCTTATCGCTGCTGTAGATTTGCAAGATTTCTTGCTTTTCTCGCTTGTAATAAACTTCGTCACTACAGCAAGTACGAACCTCTACTTCAGCAAATGAGTCAGCGTTTCTTGCATGTTAGCGACTTTAGAAAGGGAGGAATTTGCACCAAAAAGTGAAGGAAGATTTAGCGAAAATAACTATGCCAAAAAATGTAGTCATAAGCTGATTTATATATTCAGATAAAACGTATTTGCCACTAGAAATATTGTTGTTAGAGAAAAAATGTGAAGCTTAAGTTTAGGAGATTTCCATGTTTTAAATTGGGATAATCAAGCAGATATGACGAATATCGGCCAAATCACAGTGTTCTAAAAAGTGCGCTTAGTCGGTGTACAAGAGCACAAAAATTCACTAAATTAGGGATATTAATGTAAATATAATATCTAAACAATTAAACGTATATAAGAGAAATTACTTCGGAACTGATGAATGAAGGACAAAAAAATAATCAGGGAGAAGTTGCTCAGATGTGATTGCTGTAGTGGTCAAGAAAACTTTCATGGATGATCTCAGATAAGGCCATTAGGAAAACTTATTTAGAACTTCGGAATGAATATAAAAGGTTAGTCGACAAAAGCTAGTAATGATAATTTAATTTTGTAAACAGTTGATACTCGTATTGATTGCGTATAAAGAGAAGAGAAAACTTGTAAGAATGGAGTGTATCATCCGATGTCTATGGACAAGTGGCCAGAGCCAGTTCCCATAGATTCCATCTTGTAATTGACTTAGTACTAAACAAATAAACAAATTGTTTGCTTCAGTTTGTAAGTGTCTGAATAATATTAGCTGTATATTAGCTATTCGTAATACGCGAGGCGATTTCCAAAGGAATAAACTACTATTGACAATGATAGACTAACCTTTTCAATCGATTATTGATATTTAAATGAATAACAAACAGTCTATGGATAACAATCTTTAAGCGAACGAAGAAGTCGACATATGTACTATCTTCCAGTAAAGCTTTCTTCAGCCAAAAGCCTGGAAGAGGTAACATGTAACTGCGACCTGGCAAGGCCGGGTCTTGCGGGACCCCCTGCTTGTAAGTTAGTTTTGAACTCCGTCGCTATTCTACCATTAAATTCTTCGTTTCTAACCACGTCAGTAAATGCACCACGTAATATTGAGTTTGGAATAGTTTGTATGCCTAATTTTAACCAATATGGTTTCGCGGTTCCTCTTTCAACTCTAGCAATGTTTCCAATATACCCATTGTACTTTTGTGGTATGATAATCATGGCTTGGTAATTTTTAAACAAAGAAAGTAAAAATGAGCAAGGTTGGAAAGTTAGAATTAGACGACTGAAAAAATATCAATGGCATAACCGGGATTTGAACCACGGATCTTGCGATTTCTGCCCATTGCTCTAACTGACTTACATGGCAATATGCCGGTACGATATTGAATCCCCAACTGACTCGCATTTTCCCGGTATACCACAAGATCTCAAATTATTTTGAGATGACATACCCCCAATGACTTACACTGTTTGTAAGTACTGTTGTAATGTACTCTAAGTCTCGGGCTTCATACCGCATGTTGCCATGGTAACTTGGAGCAACCGGACGGAAACCTGAAGATCCGTGGTTCAAATGCCGGCTTTGGTATTGGATTTTTCAATCGTCTGATTCTACCTTCCAAAATTGCCCTACACGACTTGTGTGGAAGAACAATTAATTATAATGAACAAGTTCGCCATTTATTCCCTTATCTTATGCCTAAAATGAACCTCAACATGATTGCCAGTTTAAGCTCGGAAGTTATTCTCTGAGTGTAATGTTTTAAAATAACTCTAGGCTGAAAGTCTTATATTAAAAACGATGAACGGTTGTAAAACATAGACAATGAAGAATTCAACGCAATTTATATTCTATTTATAAACCTATTCTTCAGGTGGAAGTGCTACTTAGCTTCAACTTAGCACAAACCAATCAGTCATGTCACCTGAGGACTGCTACTCTTAAAAATCCTATATGAGAAGTTCTCATATTTAGTGTTGAGTCTGGACACGGTTTTAACTATACTTAAAGCCGTTGAGAGGCCTACATTACGAAAATATAAACAATAAATGGATAACAAGAAAATAAATTTTGGCAGTAATGCTGTTGAGGAATTTACAAGGGGATAAGAATTCAAAACACAAATGTTAACATTAAGGAAGATGGATATTGGTATTAGAAAGTGCACATCAAAAAGTGCAACATGTAAAATCTTCCGTACTTCAGCTGTTTTAGTGCGTACGTGTAATATAAGCGTATTTTTAAATGTTTAGTGTCAATGGATTACCTAATAGCTTATAGAAAAGTATTTTAAACACTCCTATAATGACGCAGTTTTAAAATTGAGCTTGTAGGAAACTGAATGTTATTCATTATAACCAAAATTATTTACAATGGAGAAAACGTGTATCTTAAACGAACAGAGAACTTAATCGCATTTGAAATATATTTTAATTTTATATACATTTTATTCAGGTATTTGCAAGTAAAATAAATTAAATCTGTTTATATACTTTTCACAGACTCGCATAAAACTGTAGCGTGTAAAACCATTTGAAAGTTTGGAAACAGGGAGAGAGGGAGAGGGAGAGAGAGATGGGGGAGGAAGGAGTGAGAGTGCGGGAAGAATGCAATGGAATGGGAGGAAAGCCGCTTGGGCAGGGGGATTTAAGTGGTCACGTGGCACTTGTACTAAGAGTATATTCGCCGCGCTGTCCTCAATGGCATTTGGGCTCAAAGATGATGACGAAAGTAGACCATAATAAACGTATGTTTTGATTTTTATGCTAATAACAAGGGCTCGGATTTTGATGACCTAAAGTATTTGAAAAATGACCTATAACATGACTATGTTTAGAGCATGCCATAATAATTACCAAAAGGACCTAAATCAGAGATTTATTTAGCTTATTGAAATAGTGTACAGAACTTGTAAATTAATATATATGGGTACAAATGCCGTACAAATAGAAAATATAGGTATAAGAACAATTATGAATAATTTAGAAAATTAGTTTCAAAATATATTTTTGCCATGATCTTGTTTGAAGAATCTGAAAAGAAAATTAAGAAAACTGTTTTTGAAGCCGGTTTTGCAAAATTGTAGCATTAACTCTTTTGAGTTCTCAGATTATTACATAATGCATTGCCAATGAAGAGGACTTCACAACGTATGACAATAACAACCTGACTATACTTACTCATTAACGCGAAAGTTAGAAAACTAATCTGAATCATCACTAGTTTGAGACCTGCATTTTCCAGACTAACTATTAAATAAAAATTTGATATTTTTTCCAAGAGTGCAAGCAAAGAATGTACATAGTTACTTTTATTTCTCAGTTAAATAGTGAAATTTCTAATGTTTTAAAAATGATACTTATGTAGAATGTCAGTAATATAAACCTCTTTATATAGTGAATGTAAAGACAAGAAATTGACTATATAAAGACACAAAGGGCAAGAAAATGACAAAATAATGACCCGTTATAAAAAAATGCATTAAAATGGACATGAAAATGGTATAAATTGACCAAAAGATTACCAATAAATATGCATTTTCGTAATTTGAGACCCATAATAAGGATTTATGCGGAAATTAGCAACACATAAATATGACATCTTCAGAATCCTGTTAATAACCTAACCAGTGTCATATTCAACCACAAACCTATCAAATGAAGCTAATGTCACCTGTCACCAAGCAAAATGCCTCGGTAATACTAGGACAATATAATAACAAATTTAAAATATAAAGTTCTGTGCACAATAAAGAATAAACCAAAAATCTAATGTGTCACATTCGCATGTCATTTTCTACACATTACAACTTTGCATAATCCCTTATGCATTGCAGCATTCCCATAGAAAGTGACTTCTATTCACGATATGTTACGAAACATTTTTTCCCAGAAACAACTTCAATTAAAACTATGGTTTTAGTTTCACACATTGCGGAAAACAACAAGAATTACTTAAAACGCTTTATAAATGCCGTATGGCAGTCAACCTGACAAATTTTAAAGATGTAACAATAAATGTGATAGCTGAAGTTACCAAAAAAAAAAAAAAAGTATTTGACATAATTTATAAATTTTTCGTGAAGTAAGCTTTTGTCGTATTTTATGATTTACCGGTTGCACAAAATTAAATACAATCCATTTATAATGAATACGATATAACAGGGTAATATTAGAAAATTAAAGATACTCGTTCTATTACTCATACAAATATGTTTAGCATATGGTATTTTAATCAAAATCAGGGCTATTTTTACCACCTACATTTTAGGTAGAGAAGGTATTGAATTCCACCAAAAAACTCGATAGCGAGATTTCATTGGAAATACAGGTTTGAGGCCTCAGAATTAAAAAAATAATTTTTAGAAAAAGGTCCGCACGCGCACGCGCACGTATGAGTTTCTGTCTGTAAACAGCGCAACTCAAAATCGAAAAGTCAGATAAATACCAAACTTGGTATTTAAATTCAGTGCATTCCAAAGATACGACACCAAGACTTTCAAGAAAATCTCCTACTCCAAACTACACTTTGCATGGAAAATTTTTCGGTAATTTTGACTTTCTAAAAATGGCTCTAACAATTTTCGTTAAATACCATATATTAAACATATTTACAATTTAAAATGTCTATCTTTAATTTTCTGGGAATAACCTGTGAAGTCCTCTTCATTCGGAAGGAATTTTGTATAATCTTGTATAGCTGGTAAACGTTAAGCGATAGACGTAAACGTACTTCACTAAAAATACAGATTCTTTAAAACGCAATTTATTTCAATTAACTTTTCTTCTAGCATCAGCTGCTTCCGAAATTTCCGTTATTAATTGTTCGATTTGTTCAATACCTAGCCATTATTTTAGTCCTGGCGACTTTCAGCTATTTCTCGGGATTGCATGGAAAGAGTGTGGAATTTTAAGGCCACCATAAGGCGTCCAATTCTTAAACATTTGACTATTGATATTCCCTTTGTATCTATAACGAAATGTATAATGTAGCTATTTCGGGAAAGCTTTATCTCGATTAAAATGCAGTAAATAGGAAAATAAACTTTCTAGAGAATAATTTGTATAGTCACTAATAAGCGATAAGGGCAAAGAAAGTCATGTGAATATAATACATTAGATTTTGTTTTAGAAAATTGTGTCGCACAGCCTTTTTGCTTCGAAAAATGGATTTACAGCGAAATCTCAATATCGAATTTTTGGTTGGAGTACAATTGTTTCTCCATCGAGCACTATCAGTGTTAGGTAACATAAAAATGGTTTTTCAATTATTTTGCACATTTTGCACATTCAATTCCCTAAGTGTGTGTTCAGCTAATTAACAAAATATTATGAAATAAAATAAAAATAATATTCTTAACAACTGTAGTATTCTGTATATGACTCATTATTAAAAATACGTGTTTTAAAACATCTGAAAATCCATTGAGAAATGTATGCTTCTTTTAAAGAGATACACTTACATTTGATGACATCTATAGGTAATTATATCATGGAATAGTTTCTGAATTTAAGTAGCAGGGGTTTCAAGCAAAGGACAGAAGCAGAATATTTTTAAATAGTTCTGTAATTACTATATCAAACTTTTCTGCAAGCAAATGTGGCGAACTTTTAACTCTGCAGTAGTTCCGGACAAAGATGCAATGGTTGAAAAAAGACCCCAAGGCATGAGGGACCCCAATGGAGCTATCTGCTCTAATGTTCTTGGAATGATTGATTATCCTACTGAAGGGAACGCAAGGCAATGAAGTTTCAAGAAAGTAATTATGCATCTGATCATGGAGCTGAGAGGAATGGAAGTTCTAATAACCGTGTCATGAACTGAATTGGTCATTTCCTCAAAGATTTTCGGGTAGAGAACTTTGGCTGCCTATAGTCAAACTATCTTGTAATCATGTGTTCACCTAATATTCATAGTTTTGATTGAGAAAGAGTTGTAACAGAGAAGAAAACAAACTGAATGTCTGTGTCCAACGAAGTTACATTTAGTTGTTGAAAGACTTTATCTTCTCTTACAGTTTCTCTTTGCTCTTTCTGGCGCTTGTTTTTCTTTATCCAGTAAGGCTACGTCATTGAACATTCAAATTTTGTCAGCTCTCTGTTCTTTACATTCAATCGCAGAAAAATTATTAGTACTCCCTTACTTATGTGTTTTTGGTTCATTTGTTGGCTTTTAGCTCTAAATATAAACTGCCGTTTGTGAAAATTGCAACACCAAGAAGGAAACGCATTTAATACCACAGGTTAGGTACATGACAAGTAACAAATGCTAAACTTTTCAAATCAGTACACGACCTTTGAGCCCAATATGCAGTATTTGGTGTGCGCTGCAATTAGAGCTGCTATACGCCGTGGGTATTGAATCAAAAAGTTCTGAATAAGTTCCTGAGGGATTTCCCTCCACGCAGTTTGTATTCGAGCCCACAAATTGGTGACACTGGTTACTGGAGGACCGTGACGAACCATGTGCCGACCAAACATATCCCAGACATGTTCGATGGGCGACATGTGCAGGCCAGGGAAGCAATGGTACCCGTCGCTCTTCGAAGAAGGGTTGTACATTCCTCGCAATATGTGGCCGGGTATTTTCCTGTTGAAATGTGGCCTGTGGAGATCCCTGAAGCAGGAGGAGTACCTCAGGCTCTGCAACCACCGTTAGGTACCGGTTGCTGTTCAAAGAGCCCTCAATTCGTAGGAGGCGAGATCGATTGTTGTAACCAATGGCGCCCCAAACCACTATGCCGCTCAACAATGCAGCCCTCCAGGTTGCACTCACCATGGTACCGCCAGACACTTATGCGGCCATCACTGCAGGACACGTTGAAGCGGGACTCGTCCAAAAAGACTGCATTTTGCCACTCAGCACCACAGTGTCGGTGTAAACGTGCCCATTGCAGTCGGAGGAGCTTGTGGTTTCTGGACAATGGAAGCCGACGTAATGGCATGCATGCAACTAGTCCAACATGCAGCAGATGGCGACGAACCGTTGATGCAGACAAGTTCACACTTGTTGCAGTGCTCCAGGGTCGAGCCAACGCTATGGATAAAGCTGTATGGTCCGTTATGGGCATGCGGACAAGATGACGGTCATCCCGTGCTGTGGTTACCTTCCGTGGTCCAGCACCCGCTCTTTGCTGCGTACGACTTTCATCTATCCACTGCTTCCACACACGCATCACTGTCGTAGAAGCATGCCCTGCAGGAGCCAAAATGTCACGGCATGACAAACCCGCTTCCCGGAGACCGAACATTCTGCCTCGTTCGAGCTCACTCACATGCCGATATGGCTCCCTATGACGTCGACGAGGCATACTGGCAATCACTTTATTGTTTCCACCTTGTTTGACACCTCTGCACTGACTACACTGGGACCTTGTCGAACCGACACGAGAGGGCTCTGCTCGGCCTACGTGTATGCCATCTCTCTAAACCTAATCACTTATTGCTTGCACACTCTTCTACACTTCCAACAAGTTTGGAGTTATTCGGGAAGTTATTTCTTGGTGTTTCAATTTACACAAACGGCAGTGTATATTAATACGAGTCATAATAAAGAAGGGGGTTTGGGAGCTTCAAATGTTGTGACACATAGAGATTATTAAGGTCTGTCGCAGTACTTCAGTATTGTGCGTTGAGGGAACGCGTAGTAGTCGGAAGAATCGAGAAGGTTGACGTGATGCCCCGCTGGGCGAATGTCTTCACCAAGGTATCACGTGGTGGACTAAAACGTGTGGAGTTGGCGTAGTCAATTTCGCTAGTTGGAGAAAAGCCACTCAAGTCGAAACAGTGTAGTTAAGAGTTAAACATTGGGGAAGGCAAAAATAAACACATAAATAAATAAACACACAAAATGGGACATCTTCCCACTTCAGAATGCCATCATGTAACATGGTAGATAGACTTTTCTTGTAGATAGACTTTTCTTTCAGCCTTGTTTCGTCGGCCTCTCTCTGTTAAGCATATGCTCATTATTCGTAGTAGAATTTGTAATAAAGGCCACGCCTAGTAACATGCCCCTTTTGAGAAATATGCTTAAACTTAGTTAGGCATGTGGGGCAGCTTTTCAGACAAGTTCACACTTGAGAGAGAGAGAGAGAGAGAGAGATTTATGTTGCCATTTGAAGAAATCGGAGACTACTTTTTACTTTCTGTACCACTTAAAAATGGTAGTTAGAGAATGTAATGTGTGTCACCCAAAAATTTGGTATAGAGACTTCAGCCAAACTTTGAACAGTAATTAAAATGACAAGTAGGATGAATATCACGCTGTATATTCAATTCCACTATACTTCAAAGATAAAATACGAAGATTCCCCTGCTTTAAACGTCCTTTACGTAGACAACATTTGACGATTTTGATTAGAATATCATATCTTTTACACTGCCAAAAGGAATAACATGTATATCTTTAAATTTTCTGTGGATAACCTCTGAAGCTCTGTAGATTCTTATTCAATTCGATATATGTTTGTATAACTAGGAAACCATAAGAAAGGAACAAAAGCTTAATTCAGCAAATATGTATATATTCTTAATAAAACCAATTTCTGTATAATAAGTTTGCTCCTAGGGTTACCGTTTTCGAAAAACACCCTATTGTATGATTAAGTTTTTCCAAATGTGAGTGAGTTATCTAACGGAAGATGCTTGAAAATGTTTTTTCTTTCCTTCCCAAGAACTCGTTGCTACGACTTTGGAGTTTATTCATCCGCGCTCCCGATAAGCTCTTGAATGCTTATTTTGAAATTACGTCAATAACGTAACTCACTGAAGAATCACTTTTTATTCACGTTTTAATGAATAGTGTAACATAATGTAATTATGTGAATTTGTAATGCGTAGATAAAGTTGTATGACTACTGCATCATATTCTTCTTTTCTTTCTTGTCTTAACTCATGAACGTACGTATTTGCTGTTCTTTTGTGGGACATATGGCTGAATTCTCTTCATTTTGGTCAAAACTTGTATCATTGACTTTCATGATATAATAATGTTTTTCTCTTTCAGTAGTGTGATATTTTGCGCTATGATTTTTAAATACCAGCAGACATTCTTATCACCGTATTTGAGTCATTTAAATAAAGAAATCGTGCCATTTTCATACAGTATTGCCTTCAGAGCGAAAAAACATATGAGAAGCTGAAGAAAAGGCAGAAATAACCAAACCGGAGAAGAAGAATCGCCGAATTGCTGAAAATATAATTGGAGATGCATGCCAGTGCCGAGATTTATGTACAACCTTCAATGTTTAAGGGTACCCATAGGTGACACTTCTAAATTTTGCAGTTTTTGTATAAGTGTTTTCCAAATTTTGACATATGCTATTCTATCACAATTATACTGCATTTTAAATTCCATGCAAATATATATTTTTAGAAAACAATATTTTACTTTTATCATGCTAATTAATCATCTGTTCCACGTTGCGCTGGGGCTTTTGAGTGTCTACGTAATTACGGGTGCCACTAAGCATAACCATTATAAACAGAAGACAACAGATTGCAATAGTATTGGCGACATTAGCATTGTTATTTTAAATTGCTCCACCTAGCTAATGACTGGTCGAACAAGTATCTCTTGCAGAGTGTGGTGCGTGAAAGGAATGGAATATATATATATATATATATATATATATTTACGTTGTTGCTTTTAAACTGTCTTCTGAGCAATGAAGTTGAAGTTTGGAAGTACCAGTTATGTAAACTTTTTTACTTTCTCTACTACGTATAGTAAGTAGGGGAAGTATTGCATTCCACCCAAAAATTCGATACCGAGATTTCACCGGAAATAAATGTTTTGAGACCCCCTGAATCCAAAAAAGCACTTTTGGGAACATGTCCGTGTGTGTGTCTGTGAACAGCATAACTCAGAAATGAACAGTCGGATGAACACCAAACTTGGTATTTAGGTTCAGTATTTTACAGAGATGCGACACAAAGGTTTTCAAGAAAATCCCCCCACCCCAGATTACCCTTTACATGGAACATTTCTTGAAGATTTTAATTTTCTCAAAAATGGCTTTAACGATTGTGATTAAAATATCATATGTTTAAGATATTTTTATACAAATGAAATGTATATCTCGAATTTTCTGGGAATGTCTCCAAAAGTGTTCTGCATTGTGAACGACTTTTGTATAAGACAAAATTTTACTACACAAAAAATGTAGATCGCGTTAAAATATACAATTTATGTCATATACATTTTTTGTTGTTGAGTGAACCATTTTCGAGATATTGCTTCTTATTCCCTTAAATTTTCCAATACTTATACTTTTTCACATTCGTTATTCATTTCTTTTTGTCCTGGTAATGCAAAGAGAATGGAATACTCGACATAGCAACCAGCTCTTAAAATATTTGACTATCGCTTAAAGCCTACCAATTCCCCTTGCATCTACAAGAAAATTAGCACTAATATTAACATCTAGATTAACATGAAGCATATGGAGAATAAGCGTTTGTAAAAATAGTTTGTACAAGAGTAGAGAAAATCATGCGAGTGTAACACATCAGATTTTTAAAGTTTATAGTCGCTTTAACATATTAGTCTATCGCGACTTTAGAACTTTTTATAAAATAAATATTTAGCAACAAAATAATGAGGTTATTTAACTTACTGGCAGTTTTGAACCATTACAATGAACTAGTGTAAAATTGTGACACTATAACTAATCAAATTGATTGAACATTATAAACTTTTATATAAAGTTATGCTTTTAATAAATTCAACTATATTTGGGTACATCAAATAGTTGAGTGCTGTTTGTAAATCATTGGGTATCTGGTAATGTTGTCTACATTGATCGTCTTGACATTCCACGATTATGTGTTTCGTCGGTAACAGCATGTTACACTGGTGGCAGATGGGTGTTTGGTCCACAAAGATAACAGTGCGTGATCTTGGTGTGACCCATTCTCAGTTGGGTATTAAAACCTGATCTTGTCTGGAAAGAGAATTACTGGAAAGATGTGTCGAAAAACTTGATATTATATCATGGAGTTTGCTTCTCGTGGAGTCAAGCCATCTTCTCTTCCACTGTTGATAGAGCTTCTTTTTAATGGTTGAGATAACATCATGGGCTGGTGTAGTTATAGTTGGATCGCTTAGTGGATGTTTAGTGACTTCTTTTGTTGCCTTGTATTCCAATGTGGGATAGAATCCATACTGGAGACACTAGCTTCTCTTTGTTATTGCCTAGCGATTGAATTTCTTGTGTAAGAATATGGGTTGATGATAGATTGTTTATTGCAAGTAGTGCACATTTAGAATCGAGTATAGAACAAATAACTTTGAACATCGAGTATTCAAAACATAAATCACAGCTTGTTTATTTGCAAACAGTTCACTTGAGAAGATGGTACAAAATCAGGAAGTCATAACATAGAGTGGTCTGGATAAACAACAGCATAGGCATTTCTATCATTACACTTTGATCCATCTATGTAAATTTTTGTATGTTTTCCATATATGTCATGTAATTCATTAAATAGTTGGCGATAAACTGAGGAATGGGTGTATTCTTTGGAGATGATGTTCAGTTCTAAATTTATTTTAGGTGAAGTGATTGTCCAGGGCGCAATAGCAAAAGAGGGGTTTATTTGTGACAGAGGAGGAAGTCTAATGTTGAGTTCTTGGAGATATTTGGAGACTCTCAGATATAAGGGTATTATTAATGATCTTTTGACGGTTTCTTTAGATCTGTTATGAAATATACACTTTTTCATTCAAGAATCGGACATCGTCTCTATCTTGAGGGCACATGTTAAAGTCAATTGTTTTCTTCTAACTTCAAGTGGAGATTCATTTGTTTCTATTTGCATACTTGATGTCGAGCTGGTGCATAAGCTCCAAGTGTTATTCGAAGTGCTATGGTTTGTATTGAATCCAACATTTGGAGAGAAGAAGGTCTTGCAGAATTGTAAACAATACCTCCATAATCCAGTTTTGCTCTAATAAATGCTTTGTATGTGTTTAACAGCACATGATAATCCGCTCCCAGTTTTTGGCCGCTAGAATTTTCATAACCTTTAACCTCTTGCGATAGTCATCTTTGTATATAAGGGGAAGCTGCTTCGCATCTGCAGGCGTTGCTTCGAAAATAGTCTAAGTACTGTCTTTACATTATTACTGAAATTTGTAATACATAAAAACTATATCCATCCGAACCTATTGTTATACTCTAACTCGTAGTTCTACTTAAATGGGCTTTCCTACATAATTAGAGGTAATTACTAATGTATTATTGCGATTACATCTCACAACGATCCGACCTCACCAATAGCTGAGCTGCAACCATTTTAATTTGGTTGAGAAATCTTAGCATGTCTTCTCTACTTCAACATACATATTTGAGGGTTTATTCTTAAGAGCTTCTAGTTGGCTACTTTAATAGCTTAAATCTACCTACACGTTATACTGTTTGCTGCTTTAAAAAATCGCATGACTTACTTGCAGTTGCCTCTAAAGCGTTTGTTCCTTCTACCCTCTACTATTTTTTACTGGATCTGTGATTCTGATCAAGAAAACTCCCCCACGTAATAAAATTTAATGGGTTCTGTCTGGCTTGACTGTTCCCTTCCTGGTCCTCAACAACTTACTCTAAATACACCTATTTAAATATATCCTATCACAACTTTTATCTAATTCCTATATAAACACTATTACCATTATATAAACAGTAAATGCAAAAATATTAGTTAATGTTTATAATTGGCACTTTTTATTCTTAATTAGGTTTGTGGTATGAGACACTGTTTATGGTGCAAAAAATACTGCCACAAAAGATGCAGAAATCGTAAATTTTAAAAAAAATATTGCCATCTTATTTAAATACTAATACACAAAAATGGTATTTAGACATTTTTTCGCTCTTCTGGTTGTTTCAGAAAAAAATACTTGAATAATTAAATATAATTTTTGTAACCATTTATCCTCAGGGCTCGAATTGTCTATTTTGTCATATCAGTTTAAAAGTGTAGCAAAAACCATACCACAGTTTCTTAAGTCCATTCTCTCAGAGTTTGTGCTGAAAATCGGAACAAGATTGATTACAAACCACATCGTATGGAATACTTTTATGCGCAAAAGTATAAGAGAAATAAATCAAAGTCGAGTAAAAGGCACTGAAGGTAAATACAAGTCATTAGGCCGTGTGCCCTTGGGGAATTTAAATGGTCACATTTTGAAGCTCTAAAGTGTTGTGAGAACAAATATAATTGAAGCTAAATGTTCAAAATATTCTTTGGACATAAAGAAAATTTTGACTAAATTTCTCTGGTTTTTTAGATTCTAAAATGCTCTGTGTAACACAATTTGTGTAATTTCGTTTTGAGACCTACAGAATGTATTTGTTTAATTGTACATAAGCAATATAAATTAGTCTGGGATTTTATGTGACAACATATTTACTGAACGTTCGCATGTTGACATAAAGACAATATCTTGAAGAGTTAAAGTTGTTTCAATCCGCGTTTGCGGATGATATCTGCAGCATTAAACATCCACAAATCTGTGCTTGTTCAAATTTTAAAACTTGTGTAATTGTAGAGTTGTAATTAAATAGGTGCTCGTAAAAAGACTGATTACATTATTTGATAGAAATAGAGAAAAAGTTACCGCTGCAAATGCCAAGATAACTTTTATCGCCCAATATCTCCTACATGCATTCGAAATAGGTTTGCTCATTGTCTATGCGCTTCGCCATCTTCATTGTTTCCGGTATAAAAATCAATTAGCCCAATTTTGAAGTTAATAAAATAAAATGGATAGATTAAAAATGGTATACAATTACAAGGCTGTTCATCTCCGCATTCAGCTTTCCTTTATGTTCGCCCAAAACATAGACAGTGTACACTTTCTGCAGTATGAGCAAGCTCGTACTTCATTAAAAATTAACAAAAAAAATCTGGATATGTGTTACTTTGGAGTTGGATAATATTTGTTCTGCTTTGGAAATTCATTTGTTATAATCTCAGTATATAATTAATGCACAATGGCTACGAGTGTGATGTGAAAAGGGTATGAGTATTTCTTATCTTACATTTACTGTGGGCCTATTTATTGTACCACCAAAGTAAGCTTTATTTTGTAAAATAATACTTAAGATTCTAGAACAGTAATTCAGGAAGACGAATAAGATATTAATTTAGGTAATTATGCTTATGATTTTGAGATCTTTTATATTATTGTTGTTATTATTATTATTATAATTAGCTGAACAGTGTTAGCTATTCAGATAATAACCTACTAATTAGCAAGCATGGTAATTTCTAAGCATCAAAGGCAGGGAAATAAGGTTGAACTATCTGGACTATAGGCAAAGGGGGTTTCAGATAACAAACCACTCCCCATCTCTCTTACAGTCTTTTGGCGTTTGCAAACAAGACTCTGGCCGGTTTTTATCTGCCTGTCAGTGAACCTTGGCTTCTATTGTTTTGCAATCTTTGGTTTCAGTGTGGATAACTTGAAGCCATCTGCTTTAAGAATTAAAGCATCAGTGATTAGCAGGGTTAGGATTTTTAGGTGCAAATTTCAGATGAAAAAAGGAAAGGAAAAGGTGCTCAAATAAGGTGAAAATGGGAATAATAACGTGCTGGTTTATTTAAGGGGATGCATAACTGAAATTGCTATTTTCTAAAGTATCCATTCAATTGGGCTGAAATTTTAACCACATGTCAGTCTTTTTTAGATATAATTGTTTTGTGAATTTCAATCCAAAATCTTAATTTTCAAAATATAAAATTATGGTTATATGCAAAATGCAACACATGATGCATTTTTCAAAAAAATTCTTATGTTGCTTCTATGTCAAGGAACTACAAATCTGTCATATAATTTTTTTTCTACCATTATTAGTTTAAGAGAAAAAAAGTTTTGCAGTTTTATATTTACATTTTTTTTCGTTTTTTTTGTATACATTGTTATCTTCAAAAATTAGTAGCGCAAAAACTATTCATTACACAGAAAAAAATATATGACAATTTTATTTACTTGGGTTTTTGAAATAAGCATAAAAATGTCAATATAAATGGATGAAAACTACATCGTGTGGAACATTTTGAATATGCAGAAATGCTGAAAATAAGATACGCCTTAAAAGCAAGTTTTAAAAATATAAACAGCTAGCAACCAAATTCACAAGGGATTTAAAAAGTTTCATAACGATCCTGAAGCATTCGCTAGGTCAAAAATAAAAGTGGATTCTAAAACTACAAGCAATGAAAATTTTTTTGGGAACATAATTTTTTCTTTTTAGATTTTTTGAGATTTTGGGTTAATTTCAGTTGTGCATCCCCTTAACTAATTCAACGATTTCTCTTTCCTCTATTCTAATTTATTGAACTACAAACAAGTACATCAAATTATCACTCATCAAAAGAAGGAAAAAACATGAAGCTATTGTACTTCAAGACATTAAGCATCTCCGCATTTTTAAAAGTAAGTCTGTTTCTATTAGGAGATAGAATGTCTTTGTAGATGTTAACGCTTCTTCAACATCCACAGAAACCAGTGGGGAAAACCTTGTATTCACTCGGAATGATAACTCTACAGATGTGGCGAATTCCTGAATGTCTGGATTCTTGTGAAGACGAGATTCAAGTTTGTCTCTGGCAAAGCCATCTAACTGCTCCCTCACGGAAGTAAAAATATCCCATTGTTTTTCCTTTTCCAGACCTTGTTCTTCCAATTGTTTAATAGCTGCAGGCAGGTACTTGTAAATGGAAACAATATAGTTCTGTCTGCAAATTATGTATTTTCTCCGGTAACAGAAGTTGCTGTGCGTTGGAAATTGCACCTACGTCGGATGGAGCCAAAGAAAGCACAAACTCTTTAATTTTGTCAAACTTCTCACACAACATAGCAGCACACTTAATTCAAGATCCCCAACGAGTAATGACCGGGAAATTTGGAAGTGGCAGGCCAGTGATTTCCCTGTAGTAAACAACACGGCTCGGAGCTTTCAGTAGAATCTTCTTCAGCGCAGAGATGAATTGATTTGCGATGTCGTATTCGTTTCTTATGGATTCACAAACCCTGTGAAGGGCATGAGCCAAGCATGTCACATGGTTCAAGTTAGGAAATAAAGGTTTCAATTGGTTAACAGCTGAAACCATGCATGGAGCCTGGTCCGTAACCACAAGAAGTTTTTCAAACTGATACGTAGGTCAGAGTTTTTGGCAGAAGTCCATAATGGATTGCATTACTGTACTGGCATTGGCTTTCTGAAGATCGTACATTTTAACAACATGGGCTTAACTTTCTCCCCTGATAAGGGAAAACCTAACATGTTCAAAACATATCGTTCCATTGAGTCTATGGTTTCATCCACAATGATTCCCACATCTTAATGAGACACTTTCTCCTTGATTCTTTCTATGGTTTCTTGGTAAACAGGTTCCATGTAGTTTCTTCTTAAAGTACTCTCATTGAGCATTGACATCTTTGTGTATTTTTCAAGAAATCCCTTGAAGGCTGGATGGTTCACCTTATTGAGTGGAATTCCTGCTTGTTAAGAGCTGCACACAAATCAGTGTTTAATTTCTTCAAATTTTGGCTTTTTGCAGAACTCTGTTGAAACGCATTTCGTAAAGAGGTTGCCGTGATTTGTTTGCTTGAAGAGTCTTGTTCATTTGATGCTTAAAGCTGAAATGTGTTGTTTGTTGTGATCTCGCTGATGGTTTTCATCTAACAAAATTCCTGAATCACAAATAGTACATCGCATAACAGTTCCATCAGTGTCTATGAAATCTTGTTTGAATTTTTCAGCCAGAACAATAAATCGAGCACTGGACACCTTTGGCATGGTAAAATCTAGTACTGGTACACTGGTTTGGAGAGCTAACACTAGTTCACTGCTAACACAATGCAACTGTCACGCAACTCACTCTTGCGTCCATTCTCTTATAACACCGCGACAATTACCAGAATGTTCTCATTCATGCTGGAACTTCAGTCTCAGCGATTTCAAGTAGCTTGGAGCAGAGCCCAGTCTTAATAATTCTCGGAACTGCGCGGGTGAGGTTACTGCCGTCTCTGCGCGCCCAGCCTTCGCCTCCACGCAAACAGATGACGTCTCTCACAGTGACAGACTCACATTCACGAACAGCAGGCTACTGATTGTGGTGGGATAGAATCACTCATTGTCAATTGCATTATTGCGGACTACTTTATAGCGGTAAAGCGAGAGAAAGAGGTTTTCGTGGAACACACAATTATTTTCCATTGTTGCAGGTGTACTTTCAATTACCGCGCGGCGTTTACTGAAAGAGGTAGGCTTACTATTCGCACGTACACAGCAAGCTGTGGAGACGTTAATTGAAAGTTAAAGAATAAATTGGAATGAAACTTAAAAGAAAAAAGGGGGAAAAAGGGGATTACGGGCATGGTTGGGGGAAAATGGGATAAAGATGCCAAAAAGGGGTAAATGTCCCAAAAAAGGGAAAAAGGTGCGAGAAAAAATGTCTCTTTTTGCAACTAGAAACAAATTTCACCCTGTGATATCTTTTGCACAGCTTTAACTTACCCTAAGAAAACAGATGCGGACCTAAAAACCTAACCCTGTGATTAGTAAATAATAAACAATATGGAGTGTCAATATAATTTTAAAATTAAGTATTAATTTTCCAGAATGGATACATGACTTCTTCTATTTAAAATTCTTTGATCTTTAAGTACAGATAAAGCGTTTCATCACAAACTATGATGCAAATAGTTAGTGGAAATAGCTGTCAACCTGCTCTTTTTTAACCACATTAAACCTATCTTCACAATCCCAGCTTAGGGGATATGTGTTCATTATCCAAATGCATTTGATTCCATTTAAGCTGGAGTTAGGTTATAGGTTGTTTAACGGACGGGCGCTTTTCGGTACCACGATCTACAGAGATCTGTTATACCTACCACCCCCAGGAAGTAGGAATGAAATGAAGGAAGCACACAGAGGCTCCAGGCCGTAGGCAGACAGACCACAGGGACGCGCGGAAACGCTGTAAAACTTCCAAGCTCGTAAATATGTGCATCACCGTCGGAGTCGCCGAAAGAGGGCGATGAACGACCCACCAGTCGAGGAGCCCTCGGGTGTCTATGGGGAGTATTCTTTCTAGTGAACATGCATGCGCGCCATCTGTCCGGCTTCGCCATACACCACGAGACCTAGAAACACACCTGAAAGGTGAGAAGGAAACGGAATGAAAGGTAAATGACGGAAAGGAAATCGTGGTAGAGAAGAAACCACACCAGCACTCGCCTGTCGGTCCCGGGAAAACCACGAAAACCCATGAGTCAGAGTGGGCGTTCCCAGAGATAGAACCGAGGACCTCCCGAATACGGGCCACAGACGTTGTCCCTGAGTCATTCCGCTCGGTTAAGCTAGAATTGCTAATGTTGCAAATAAGGTGTAGTATAGGATTATTCTATGTTGGTACAAAACTGAAGTATCCTGTGGTAACTTTTCATTACTGTACGTATAAATACTTTAGTGAGATCAACGATACGGGGTCATATAATGCAATTGTGGTTCTGTATCAACTCTATCTATTGTAAAATTACAGAAAATGCATCTGGTGTTTACATTTACCAAGGAGTAATGTCCGTTAGCTGAACATTACTTTCTTAAGTGGTTTACAACAATGAATTTACACTCTAGTTTATTCACAAACATGAACAGCATTAGGCGATGATTAACATAGCAGAATATTATTCTTTAAATTGTAACGTGGGTTACTGAAAGTGAATATGTATTTTATATATGATGTGGCGTATTATTAATGCTATTGTCATTACCAGACGCACTGTTATGATGTATTGTTGCTGCCAGACGTAGCATTATTGGGACTTCTTGGTTATATTTCGACTTAACGGTCTTTTCTTTCAGTGAGGATCACGCCAAACGGAAGGATCTGTTTGAAACCGTCTTGTATGACGTCAGCTCTGTCTGGCTTCGGCTAGACACGGTTGGTGGAGGTAAGATAGTGTCGCTTTGTTTGAAAGTGGTCGTTGGAGCCAGTCATGTGTGTGGCCGGTCCACGGTCTGTGGTATCTCCCTCCATCCTGTTTCCTTTGTTAATTAAGTAGAGCCGCCAAACGTTTGTGAATAAATCTCAGGTATGTGAGCGT
The DNA here is from genome assembly GCA_030765065.1 of Deroplatys truncata. Classification (NCBI taxonomy): domain Eukaryota; kingdom Metazoa; phylum Arthropoda; class Insecta; order Mantodea; family Mantidae; genus Deroplatys; species Deroplatys truncata. The sequence continues at coordinate 106,802,157 of CM060975.1, forward strand.
AGTGTGTGTTATGTAATTCTTCAGTGTAATATAAAAATCCACGCCTTTCCCTTAAATTTACACAAGGTCCCGTACTTTTTGCTGCCAGGGAGTTGCGTTCCCCTAATGTGCGTATTGGGGTGACCTAAATTAATCATTTTCTGGTAACCTTTCTGTTCTTCATCCCAACATGTAACAATGCACAAGTTTACTTATTTGCTAAAATGCACATTTCCTTTATAATGTCCTATATTTTATCGATTGAAAACAATAAATATCTATGGACTGAATATATACATCAGCTAGTGCAACCCTGAGAAATTCTTAATTGACGAATATGCATTGTCTGCTTATAAAATAAATGTATGTTGGTTCGTTGCAACCCATGGAGCATTTTTTATAAGTCAATGCAAACATTTACGAAAACGATATTGGCTGCAGACGCGTTTAAGTTATAAAGTTCAGTAACTGGTCCTTGTCGCCAACTTTCGATTTTGATTGTACATTTTGTATTTCATCACTTTTCCAGTTTAGCTTGTGTTATAATTGCTGCAGTATCCTGTATGATTTCATTTATAATATGCATTCCATCGCCTGTCTCTTTATTGTTTAATTCGAATTTATTTTTAGTTATTTGCTGACATCATTATCTTCTGTCAAGTAAGTTATAACCATGCATACTTTATTGTGGGATATTTTTTTTGTGCTTAGGTTTCTAATCCATGTCACCATTGAAATGGACTAAGTTTGTGTAACAATTTTGAAGCTATTTAAATGCATAATGCAGACACTGAAAACTGCATTCCCCTATCCACTATACGAAGCTTAGCCTTCGCTGTTATATACCAGTAACATTGCGTAACATTATCAGAAACACAATTTTCCGTGGAAATCTCATGTAGGTAGCCGCATACCGACAGTGTTAAATTTATGATTTCAAAATACCTCTCGCGGGATGTGGCAGCATTGTAGGAGAGAAACGAGACGTTAAATTAAGCTGCCTATAAAATGCTCTAATTCGTGTGAAGCTGAAATGTGTTTTGTTTCCAAATAGTGCTGTTAAACGTAGAGCTCTTATTGCCGCACGTGGGAACTGACGTACGTAACAGGAAATGTGAACGTCACTTGTTTAATTGTGATTGATGAACATTAATGGCGGTGACAAGAGTGATTCTGTGTAATGCTGAGCTACCGGAATCAATACGAGGGTAGGGACACGCATGCAGACGTCGCTTGTTACTGAATTATGTGCGCCAGATATCGCTGCTGATGGAATGGATATCACAAGCTTCCAAAAGATGTCCGTTTGATGGATGTATGCCAGATCAGACATTCTAAATCATACACTGCTTTATTTATAGATAGTAAATTCACTGCATTTTTATCCATAATTTACCACATGCACTGAAATGGTTTAGAGTATCTTTTAAAACATAGCTCTAAGATAAAACATGTTCCCTCAACTCATACTCGTATAGCCACCTGTAAACACTATAGTAAACTAAAAGCGACGAAATCTACAGAGGGAAAACCAAACCCTATATGCAATAACTAAAGCATACACTTTACTCAAATACTACGAGGCGTGTTTTTAAAGTAAATACACATAACTCTTTAAAAAGTAACACAACATTATTTTCCAAATACCTTATTTATTTACACCTTACACTATTCCTCCATATAGTCACCGCCGTTATTCCAGCAATTGTCGTAACGGGAAACTAGTTTTTGTTTGCTTTCGTCAAAGAAAGATGCCGCCTGTGTTGAAAGCCAAGTCTTCATTTCTTGTCTCACAACAGTCCGGATTTGGTACCAAGCGATTTTCATCTGTTTCTTCATCTGAAGAAATTCACATTTCAACGACGATGTTGTTGTTCTGTGCAAAGCCTGTTAATTCCTCTTCATTCTGAGTGGTTATTCTATACTTTTGTATACTGGTAATCCATAAGAGACAGAAACTACTACACAAGAAACGTACACTGGCCGTTATCGAAATTTTCCTTATAACATCTTGAAGTTATTCCAGGTTTAACTATCAATGCAGCCTGTAAGCAATATGTGTAAAGCATTTTTGCAATTTGTTTATTTTCTGTATACTACGTATTGTAGTAGGGGAAGTGTTATATTCCACCCAAAAATTCGATGTCGAGATTTCACCGGAAATAAAATGAGGTCTCCTAAACCCCCAAAAAAGCAATTTTAAAAAGGCCCCTGTGAGTTTACGTAGGTCTTTGTTGTTTATTATTATAATAATTATGCAGCTTTACTTTGTTATTGAACCTAAGTAATGCTTGATAGATTCTAATAAATATTTAATTAATTATTGAGCCTCCAAAATAGGAGTTCCTATCTTATAATTCTCCTTCCAAGGTATAGGCCAATGACTGTTCCGAGGCTAATTTTCAACGTCAGTTGTGTTGATCACCCCATCGTCTTCGTGGTCGTCCCAAACCTCTAGTTCCCTTAGGTTTATAATAGATTACTAGCTTAGGTAATCTACAAGGTGACATTCTAATAACATGCTCTTTCCATTGCTTCTGGTAGTTACATATTTCGCCTACTATATTCTCTACTCCAAACTGTGTTCTTATGTCTTGGTTTATAACTCTGTCTCTTCTAGACTTCCCCACCACATAACGCATAAAATACATTTGAACTGCTTCTAAACGGCGTTTATCCTGGCTTCTCAGTGCCCAGGTTTCACTTCCATATCTCAGGGCTGGCTTTGATGCTATATTATACAATCTCTGTTTATTTCAGTTCTCATACTCCTTCCAAATGTCTTATAATTGTTAGCTGCATCTACGTCTTCTTCCCCTTTACTAGTTCTCGGCTGCCGTCGGTTCTTATATTATTAATTTGCATGAGACTATGTGTGGATATCTCAAAGGGATGGAGTGTAAAAAATAATGTGGAAGACACTAATTAAAGTTGTACTGTGATATTTAATTCTGAAGATTTCAAAGTAAGAGGTAAATGTTAAACACTTTTTTGTTTATTACGTCGGACGCATTTCCAGTTTGTTTTAATTTAGATTTATGTGTAACTGAACTGTGAATATTATCACTGACTCTACTTTGCAAAACACTTGTCACTCGAATATTTATAATTCTTCCTCGCACACACGATATGTTGTGTGTAATCCGATGTTTGTTAACAAATTACGTAACAAAGTTACAATTTTTTTGTATCACATGTAAGTTCATAAGAAAATGTTAATTAGAATTTATCAACTTCACGCACACGATAATATTGTCCGTAGTTATCCATTGTTCCTGATGGCGCGGAATTCTTATGCAAAATAACGCAGATTTGTTACGCGACTGAGTTCACAAGGAGACCAACTTTGGTTGTCTTTACGCCAGCTTATATCTTGAAGTTCCTGGTGGTTCAAATTTTCTGGTGAATTTTCTGATTGGGCTGAGGATAACCACGATTTCTAAGTTTAAAGAAATCTGGAGGGTGTTTAGGCTTTCCTTATTCATCCTCTCAAAGTCACATGTAAAATACAATCCAGGATTCCCCTGCTTCAAGATAACTTTGGGATTCCTTTAGCGTCAGTCACTTACGTCATTCTAGCATGGAGAGTTTATAAAAGACTTTTGTTCGTGGAGCAACTTACCCTTGTCTTTGTTGCTCACTTACTTGTGACGAAAAACATTTTGGGAAATCTTGTGTATATGACAAAATATATCCAACAAAGTATTTAAATAAAATACATTTAGTTTATCATACAGAAACATGGTTAAACACTGATTACAAGAATTAAATATAGTATATACATGATTATAGATAGGACAGTAATACTGCTTCAGTATATGTCTGTGCATGTGTGTGTCTGAGCGTGTGCATGTGTGTATGTATTTGTGTGTGTTAGTCTGTGAAAAACATAACTCAAAAACGAAAAGTCAGTTGAATATAAAAATTGGTAGATAAGTTTAGTAACTTCCAAGGATGCGATACGAAGATTTTCAAGATCTCCCAACCCAAACTGCCCTTTATATGGAACGTTTTTCGAAAATTTTGATTTAATAAAAAACGGCTATAAGATTTTGATTAAAGGACCATATTGTGACAAAGCGGCTATGACTCAAGCTTATCGGGAGGTCAACACCAGGCGTCGGAGATAAACAAAGGAAGGTGGGGCTGCCATATTATAAAATGAGAGTAGAAATCATCACAATGTCATACTTGGTATTAAATTTAATAAATCCCTATTAATTAATAATCTTCGTCGCGCTCTATCTCGGCTTAAACATCAGAAGCGCTATAGGCAGATAACCAGAATCTTCTGCAAGTGTCTTCCCCCTTCCGTCTCCAGGACGGTTTACAGATAGTTTTAGAATGCCCTGTGGAACATTATATTAGCTATATAAACAAGCGTTCTCCCGAGAGGATTCACTTGAGTCGATCAGTGAGTGACTAAGCGAGTAGGTGATCGAGTTTCTGGTTGTGCATCAAGTGCGGTTCTCCGAGTGAGGACTGTTGTTACGTGCAGTGAGTGCTAATGCGGGGCGAGAGATTGTGAAAGTCTTGTGTTCGACTGCCCAACGAGTGAACCGTCCGGAAGAGGAGGCTACGTCACGAAGACAGTGAAGTAACGGGGAAATTGAACTAGTTCACATTAGTGAAGGGACAATGTGAATTAAGTGAAGTCTCAGAACCAGATCAAAACAGTTTCAGTGAAAAGTGAGAGAAGTGACAGTTGAAAAACTGGACAAAGTCACAATATGTTTAAGATATTTTCATGACAAATAAAATACATATCTTGAATTTTCTGGAAATAGACTCTGAAACCCTCTTCATTTGAATAAGTTTGGCATAACTGGTAAACCGTAAGAAATAGATAAAATATTACCACACAAAAATGTGGATCTCGTAAAGGTACGCAATTTATGTCAAATACATTTTTTAATATAGTTAACCATTTCTGAGATATTCCTTATTATTGGTTTGAATTTTCAAATACTTATACTTTTCTCACGACTTCAAATGAGAAGTCTTTATTTTTTAATTTTTATTTTATTTATTTTTTGCTTCTGGTCATGCGAAGAGAACAGAATATCAAAGCCATCACCTAACGCCTCGCTCTTAAAACATTTGACTATCGCTCAAGCTTGCTGTATTCTCCTATTCCCATTGCACCTACAAGGAAATGTGTAATAAAATCATTTCTACAAACGTTTATCTCGATTAACACGAAGTAGCTAGAAGAATAAGCTTCTTTAAGAATAATATGTTGAAGAATAATTAGTGTGCCATGTGAATGTAACACATAAGAGCTTTTTCTCCTATGAGTTCATTAGTAAACAAATCTGATGTGTTGCGCTCACCTGACTTTCTCTACTCCTATACAAACTATTTTTATAAACGCTTATTCTCCATCAACTTCATGTTAATCGAGATAACATTTGCAGAATCTTATTGCTATTTTTCTTGTAGGAGGGGCACTATATATATTTTGAGCCTAATAATTAAAACAAAGTAATTTCTGATTGAAAACTGCTTTATTGTTTTTCAAAATATTCTCCTTTACGATCAATACACTTTTGCATCCGTTTGAACCATTTGTCAAACATTTATTCCAGTCTTCTTGAGACACCTCCAAAACATGGTTTTTGAAGGCATCAACGGCTTCTTCTGCCAACGAAAATCGTTGTCCACGCAATTTATTCTTGATCTTCGGGAACAAAAAGAAGTCATTGGGTGCCAAATCAGGACTGTATGGCGGATGACCCATCAATTCGATTTTTTAAGCCTTCAAATACTCTGTTGTTAGACGGGATGTGTGTGCACTCGCATTGTCTTGATGAAGAACGATCCTACGGTTCTTGTTGGTTTTCCTTACTTCACCGAAGGCTTCTGGCAAACAAATGGTTGTGCACCATTCGGCATTGACCGTTTTACGTTCCTCTAAACGCACTGTTGCCACATGGCCAGTTTTGCCGAAAAAGCAAGCGACCATTTGCTTCGAAGTGCTTCGAGCGCGAACAACTTTTGTTGTATTTGCTTCATCTTTAAACACCAATACAGTCGACTGCTGTTTACGTTCCGGCTCATAGGCATAGATCCATGATTTGTCACCTGTTACAATCTTATATACATCTTTTGAGGCATCGCCATTGTATTTCTTGAGCATTTTTGTACACCAATCGACACGAGAATCTTTTTGAGCTTGTGTCAAATTATGAGGGATCCAATGAGAACAAACTTTTTTCACGGCTAAATAATCATGCAATATTTTATATATGCTGGTGGAACTAATGCCTAGGTTTGCCGCAATCTCACAATATGTCGCAAGGCGATCTTTTATTATTAGGTTTTGCACAGCATCAATGTGTTCTGACACAACTGATTTTGGACGACCACGAACTTCATCATTGAGCGAACGGCGGCCACGATTAAATTCGTTATACCAGCGTTTCACAGTGGCAAAGGATGGAGCTTCGTCGTCAAATGTGGAAGTTAGTTGATCGATGCACTCTTGTCTTGATAATCCACGTCAAAATCGTAATAAATCACTGCACGAATATTTTCACGAGTTAATTCCATGTTTTTGTTGACACACAATTTTCAAGTTAGTGTAAACAAAACAAATGACGCTCTATTGACAAAATGTTTGAAGCAAATTATGGAAAAATTGGAAACGTCACATGGCACCTACAACATTCAGGGCTGCCAAGGCTCAAAATATAAATAGTGCCCCTCGTAAGTGCAAGGGGGAATGTGGTAGGCTTTAAGCGATAGTCAAATATTTAAGAACTGGCTGCTATGTGGAGCATTCCATTCTCTTTGCATGTCCAGGGCATAAAAGAAACGAATTGCAATTTGAGAAAAAGTATCAATATTGGAAAATTCAAACAAATGACAAAGAATATTTCGGAAATGAGTTCACTTGACAAAAACAATGTATATTATATAAATTGTGTGTTTTAACGAGATCTACATTTTTTTGTAGTAAAATTTTGTCTATCCTTACGGTTTGTCAGTTTTGCGAAAGTCATTCAGACTGAAGAGACTCTTGGGGACATTCCCAGAAAACTCAAGATATACATTTCATTTGCCATGAAAACATCTTAAAATTACGATATTTTAATCAAAATCGTTAGAGTTATTTTTGAGAAAATTAAAAATTTTCGAAAAATGTTGCATTTAAAGAATTGGGGTGGGGATTTTCTGGAAAATCTTCTTGTCGCATCTTTGAAAGATACTGAACCTAAATACCAAGTCTGGTATTTATCCGACTTTTCTGTTGTTCACCGACACACAGACATATACACGGACCTTTTTATAAAAATGCTTTTTTTTATTTAGGGTGCCTCAAAACATGTATTTCCGGTGAAATCTCGGTATAAAAATTTTGGGTGGAATGCAATACTTCCCCTACTTACTATACGTAGCATAGAGAAAGTAAAAACGTAAATCTCACCAATGATGATCGAAGAGCTGTGGTTTGTTTTCCATATCGTAGATGCGTACATGTTTATTGATGAATGTGAGATTATTCCTTGTCAAACATGGCTCGTGAGTAACGAATTGTGAATAAAATAAAGATTTTTTTATGAATCATATGAATTATAAGGAATTAACATTATTTGGTTGGTATAATTATTTTGGTTCTGTATTTCCATTGCTGGAACATTAGTATCACATAAAAAGGGACATTGTTAAGAAACTTGGAAAAAAGCCTGCTTTTATAGAGGTTACTTTCGCATTGGACATTAAATGAAGAGTGACAAGTAGTAATTGTGAAAGCCGTCCATGACAGAAAGCAATGGTGTGGCGGCGGAAAATTCAAGAGCTACGCGGAAGCTAGCACGTGTAAATGCAATCTGTAATTAGGGACAGGTGCTGGGTTCAGAGGCGTTGTAAGTTTTAACGTAATGATGCATTTTGCAACATCGGTCCGTACGAGCGGCAGTCATCCATTCCTTGCCATGCAGTCACACCAAGACTGAGTGCTAGTGTTAGGTGGGAGGACCGATGGGAAAGTAACTTTCTTATCTTAGCAGGTTCACCTGTACCCTGCGTAGTAATCCGTAGATCCGGAGATTCGGTTTCGTAAGGTAAGTCTTCGGAAGTTTTCCTTTATAGTAGAAGAAAAACTCATAGCTTGTGAGGCAGTATTTTATATCACAACACTGTAAATGCCAGAGTGATTGTAGTGTAAATTAACATTATTGTATGACAATGATTTGAGATGTTTGTTAATTATAAGCATTGTTAGGAAATAAGTTTACACGGCCTCACTGAAACTGACAATAGGAGCGATTAACAATGAGCGAGGGGGTAGTTGTTTATCAATTAGAAGAGACAAACAAATGACGTCAGAGTAGCGCGCTTTTCTTTAGAAATGGAGGGAATATCTTCCCTAGAGCATATGTGTTCGTAATTTTGATTGGATATAAAAATAGACGCTAATGTTGGCGCGTTTTATTAACCAATAGCAGCTCGATTATAATGTTTAGGCATATCGGGGTGAGGGAGTATAAATATATGAAGCCAGAGACAAGTATCGCGCAGTTCAACAGTATCATTCACGCGTTACACGTCGCACAGTTCTACATAATCATTCACGCGTTACACGTCGCTCAGTTCAACAGAATCATTCGCGGGTTACACGTCACACAGTTCAACAGAATCATTCATGGGTTACACGTCGCGCAGTTCTACAGAATCTCTCGCGTCGTAAAGTTAGTTACAAAAATGTGAAATACGCGAATTAATAATGTGCGGCAAATAAGTGATTATAGTTACATTCGAAAATATAACAGTTTCAGTCGGGCGTGTATCAAGAGTAAATATGTGAAATTAAGGAAGTGTCACGGCAATAAAAGTGTAAAAACAAATTCTTTTATCAGTGTTATCTTTTAGTAACAACTCCTTTCCGTTTACACACCCTGTTTAAGAGATTTGCTCGACTTGTAATAATAGCTAGCCGGAGGACAAAGAACCCAAAATTCAAAATAGTAAAACAATAACAGGCGCTCAGCAAATAAGATAACACGAAGTTACCGCGACGCTTGTGAGATTCCGGGTTCATTTGGCCTTTGGTGGAACTTTTAGGACTTCCAGACCAAAGGAGTAAAAAGAGAGGCTCAAAATATTTAAAATTTGTTTACTATCCTGTGTATTTTATGAATATCCTATGATTTCGTTGAGTGTTAATTTCTACGTTCGGGATTCAAACCATGACTATTTGGTTTTTCCTGCCGGCGTTGCAATACTGAATATCCATTGGCGCATTAGACCTTTTCATCTGATTCAAATATTAGAGGTATCATACCTCAAAGGCGATTTGCAGTATTGTAAATGCTATTAATTTCTATTTGAGTTAATTTATATTTTACAATTATTCTTTTAAAAAAGCCATGCGTAGGCAGGGAGTTTCAAAGTTGAATCAGTGTTAGGGCCGAACTGGATCCACAATTATAAAATTATGAGGGAGTATTTTTATATGATTTTGACGAACCTTAGTGCACTCCTATTTTCAACTCCTAACTCCGTATGTAGGATTTACAGCGTTTAAGCTATCTGAACCACATATGGTACAGTTATAAATCCTGCAACTGTTATTTTCAATCTTATAGAATCTTGAAACTTGTAAAAATTCACTTTCCCGCTGTTTTTAACGTTGTATATGCAAAGCTACATCGCTTGAGTTACCAAGACATGCATTTGTTTGCTTATGGCTATCTTAAAACTTTAAAAAGTATCTTACTCAAAATTTCAATCCATTGGGCACAAATATGCACCGTTTGAACAATTTGGAGAAACCTTTTAGGCTACTCACGATTTTCAAAAAATTATCCCGTCCGTATTTTCAACTCCATACTTGAAGATTTTCACTGCTTCGCCTGTGTGGGAAGAACCTTGTATTAGGTGATTGGGTGTCACTTGTGTCAGAAGTCTGTACGCGAGATTTCCACACTCCTAAACATCCCTAGGTCCACTGTTTCTGATGTGATAGTGAAGTGGAAACGTGAAGGGACATTTACAGCACAAAGGCGTACAGGCCGACCTCGTCTGTTCACTGACAGAGACCGCCGACATTGAAGAGGGTCGTAAAGAGTAAGAGGTAGACATCTATCCAGACCATCATACAGGAATTCCAAACTGCCTCAGGATCCACTCCAAGTACTATGACAGTTGGGCGTGAGGTGAGAAACCTTGGATTCCATGGTTGAACGGCTAGTCATAAGCCACACATCACGCAGGAAAATGCCAAGCGACGCCTCGCTTGGTGTAAGGAGCGTCAACATTACACGATTGAACAGTGGCAAAACGTTGTGTGGAGTGATGAATCACGGTACACAACGTGGTGATCCGATGGCAGGGTGTGGGTATGGCGAATGGGCGGTGAACGTCATCTGCCAGCGTGTGTAGTGCCAACAGTGACATTCGGAGGTGGTGGCGTTATGGTGTGGTCGTGTTTTTCCTAGAGGGGGCTTGCACCCCTTGTTGTTTTGCATGACACGATCACAGCGCAGACCTAAATTGATATTTTAAGCAGCTCCTTGCTTCCCACAGTTGAAGAGCAATTTGGGGATGGCGATTACATCTTTCAACACGATCGATCACCTGTTCATACTGCACGGGCTGTGGCGGAGTGGTTACACGACAATAACTTCCCTGTAATGGACTGGCCTGCACAGAGTCCTGACTTGAATCCTATAGAACACCTTTGGGATGTTTTGGAACGCCGACTTCGTGCCAGGCCTCACCGACCTTCATCGATACCTCTCCTCAGTTCCGCACTCCGTGAAGAATGGGCTGCCATTTCCCAACAAACCTTCCAGCACCTGATTGAAAGTATGCCTACAAAAGTGTACGCTGTCCTCAAGGCTAAGGGTGGGCCAGCACCATATTAACTTCCAGTATTACCGATGGAGGGCTCCACGAACTTGTACGTCATTTTCAGCCAGGTGTCCGGATACTTTTGATCACGTAGTGTATATTAAGTGTTTACCAATTTTGAGAATACCGTAGTAACACGGCGAATGTTAGAAGCTTTGAAAGTATTTCAGTAATCCCGATTTCGTGCTCCTAATTTAAAATCAATACTGTTAAACGCATTTAGACAAAACTTAACAACCACAAGTGTATGGCCTACTCTGACACTTTGAAAAGGTACCCCCTCCAAGGCACCTAATATACTTTACATGGAGGTCTTAACTATTTCCTGACCTAGAAGCTGTTGAAAAATCCTGCATATTTTACATAGCTTTTACTAACTTCAAAAAGGGCGTAATGATTTTAATAAAATATAAAACCTGAAAATAGATTCCAATTCCTTTATTAAACTTTTATATTATACCTTAAATTTCCTTTTACGCAAGTCTGCGTCTGTTTATGTAGACATATGCAGGGGAAGAACGTTATAGCCCGATATATAGCGGTTGCGTTATGTGTGCAATTTTTTATGTGTGAAGGCTGTTTATAGTAATCGTTCTGAGTTTTTATTTGTTGTTTCTCAGCTCTATGTTTTTATAGCTAGGTATACATGAAGTTATGTATATATACATAATGCATAATATAATTTTGAAACCAAAAACGTGCCAGTGCATTGACGGATAAGGTAGTTTGTTTTAAATTAAAATTAAGTAAATCTGTGTGTAATTTATAGAAACCCTTACGATCGATTTTATTGCGGGGCCTCACATACGCGTAATGTATAAAACGAAACGCTTTCGTCCCAACGTGCAGATTGAGGCAGTATTTTTAACACTTAAATGATTTCAGTCAAATTATATAATATAAAATATAATAACAGTCCGCCTTAAAGCAATATGTGTATAATATAATATATAAAATGTATGTAACAGTCATTGTGTTAATGTTTATATTATTGTGTACATGTATATTAATCTTATGTAAATGTATTACGTAATTTAATAATGTAGGAGCTGTTAGAATAATAGGTCAAAAGTTGCTATCAATGAGGTAAGCTTGAGGCAATAACGAATTAGAAAGTTTAATAATGCTACTAATAATTCTTGGAGCAACAATAATGTAATTTCTGAGACAGTTTATAAATAGCCAATCAACAACCAGAAAAAAATCTTAAGTTAAATAAAAGTATTCTATTGGAGTAGGATTAGCCAATCAGAAACTGAAATAGAGCAAATTGTACAAATTCAGAAGTCAGTTGCTAGCAGACAGCGTTCCTAACCGGACGCGAGACGCGTCCTCGAGAAGTTTAATGTGTATTCAGTGTGAGACAAAAATCGTTTACGTGTTAAAAAGTGCAAGTAATTAATAAATAATCTCACAGCTCTCCATATCAGTGAAATGTTATTTAAATCGTGTCGAGGATTAATAAAAGGAGTGAAGTAAAAATTATAATCTGTGTAAGCCTACATTCTTTAGCCGCACCACTGCCTGCAAAGAACAACATGTCTCTACAAATTAATACTGATGCAGCCGAGGCAAACATAAATATAATAAATATGTATATGATATTTAAAGAAACGGTCAAATTACAAAGTTAATATTTTAAACTTGAGGCAAAGATCAAAGGGAAGTAAACTTGGGGCGAAGGCTACCGGAAAACTTAATATCATACGTGGTTGCAACTACTTCAAGTTCGGCTCCCCAAGAGTCGAAATATAACTACTCCTTCAATACAACTTACTTCAAATTGGCTTACTATACGTGAAGCAACAACAAGTTTCTCATTGTTTTTGTTTTAATTTTTACTTTCTCTACTACGTTTAGTAAGTAGGGGAAGTATTGTATTCCACCCAAAAATTCGTTACCGAGATTTCACCGGAAATACATGTTTTGAAACCCCCTGAATTGAGACCCCCTGAATCCAAAAAAAGCATTTTTGGAAACACGTCCGTGTGTGTGTGTGTCTGTGAACAGCATAACTCAGAAACGAACAGTCGGATAAACACCAAACTTCGTATTTAGGTTCAGTATCTTCCAGAGATGCGATACGAAGGTTTTCAAGAAAATCCCCCCACCCCAGACTACCCTTTACATGGAACATTTTTCGAAAACTTTAATTTTCTCAAAAATGGCTCTAACGATTTTGATTAAAATATCACATGTTTAAGATATTGTCATGAGAAATGAAATGTATATCTCGAATTTTCTGGGAATGTCTCCAAAAGTATTCTTCATTGTGAACGAATTTTGCATAACTGGTAAACCATAAGAGATAGACAAAATTTTACTACACGAGAAATGTAGATCGCATTAAAATACACAATTTATGTCATATTCATTTCTTTTGGTGATTGAACCGTTTTCGAGATATTGCTTGTTATTCCCTTAAATTTTCCAATATACTTTTTCTCAAATTCGTTATTCAGTTTTTACTTTCTCTACTACGTATAGTAAGTAGGGGAAGTATTGCATTCCACCCAAAAATTCGATACCGAGATTTCACCGGAAATACATGTTTTGAGACTCACTGAATCCAAAAAAAGCATTTTTGGAAACATGTCCGTGTGTGTGTCTGTCTGTGTGTCTGTGTGTCTGTGTCTGTGTGTCTGTGTGTCTGTCTGTCTGTGTGTCTGTGAACAGCATAACTCAAAAACGAAGAGTCGGATAAACACCAAACTTGGTATTTAGGTTCAGTATCTTTCAGAGATGCGACACGAAGGTTTTCAAGAAAATCCCCCCACCCCAGACTACCCTTTACATGGAACATTTTTCGAAAATTTTAATTTTCTCAAAAACGGCTCTAACGATTTTGATTAAAATATCATATGTTTAAGATATTGTCATGACAAATAAAATGTATATCTCGAATTTTCTGGGAATGTCTCCAAAAGTATTCTTCGTTATGAACGACTTTTTCATAACTGGTAAACCATAAGAGATAGACAAAAGTTTACTACACGAAAAATGTAGATCGCGTCAAAATACACAATTTATGTCATATACATTTCTTTGGTTGAGTGAACTGTTTGCGAGATATTGCTTGTTATTCCCTTAAATTTTCCAATACTTATACTTTTTCTCAAATTCGTTATTCATTTTTTTTATGTCCTGGACATGCAAAGAGAATGGAATGCGCCACATAGCAACCAGCGTTAAAATATTTGACTATCGCTTAAAACCTACCATATTCCCCTTGCATCTACAAGAAAATTATCAATAAGATTGACATCTCGATATCTCCATTAACATGAAGCATATGGAGAATAAGCGTTTGTAAAAGTAGTTTGTACAAGAGTAGAGAAAGTCATGTGAGTGTAACACATCAGATTTTTTTATGTCCTGGACATGCAAAGAGAATGGAATGCGCCACATAGTAACCAGCGTTAAAATATTTGACTATCGCTTATAACCTACCATATTCCCCTTGCATCTACAAGAAAATTAGCAATAAGATTGACATCTCGATATCTCGATTAACATGAAGCATATGGAGAATAAGCGTTTGTAAAAATAGTTTGTACAAGATTAGAGAAAGTCATGTGAGTGTAACACATCAGATTTTTTTGAAATATTTTCTGAAAGTCTCCTGAAAGTAAGAAGCATAACCTTTTTATTATAACACTTGCTATTTTTCACTGTCACTTTTATTTAACACTCACTGGTTTTTCACTACACTCGTGTATAGCAGAATACTTCATATTTATTTTATTCTGCCACATGTTCGTCACTTTTAAGGTCAACGACCTGGTGTAAGATCAATGATCTGGTGTTCAATGACCTGAGTAAAGTTTTTTCATTCACCAACACAGCTATTATTAAATACCCTATGTGCTAGACATTTAACACTTAATTAGGCATATTAACACTTGTTATCATTTCTTTACAACTTATTTCTTAAGCATTTTTATATTTCTTACAATTTCTAACAATTTATACCGCATACAATATAATTGCAGTTGCTATTCAGATTTATTATTTTTCTTACTAACAATGGATTTTCTTTTAGTACATCTTTTTATCTAAACTCTCTTTTGTTATACTGACAATATTTTTTACATTTAGTAAAAATATTATTATACATTTTTAAATTACATAGCTTTCCCCTTTTATGTTCCAGATACTTTATTTTCTTTTTCGTTTTGTGCCACTCATAACCTACATACTTTATTTTCTTTTTCTTCTTGTTCAACACGTAACTTACATACTTTATAAGATAATCTGTCTTTGATAAGTTGTCATCTCTACTTTATTGTGAATAACTAGGCTTGCCCTAATCTTATGTTGCACAGTGGTATTCAAAAACTTATTCATAAATAAAACTCTAAATGTTTTAAAATTCATTTCACTGTGTGCTACCATATGTAACCATTATAAGGTTTTGTTATCCAAGTATTTTCAAACAAGTATCATTTTTAATACTTCAGGCACATTCTTCAATTTAACATATTCTACTAGATCATTAATAAATTGTACTGGACTTGAGGAAGCATTAAAATAAGGTAATGGTAATTCATTAAGAACAGAATAATAGTTTCACATCTGAATTGGTACATGCACATGCGTGTCATCATTGTTGTTTTGTGTTTGAGAGGCTGACGCTATAGAAAAAGCAGTAGCGTCTCTTGTATTACTAGTTAACAAAGGTGATACACTTCTTTCTGCACTTGTATTATTGTAATGCATTTGATTAGCATTTACAGAACTAGTCACATTTGCATTTATCTTTGGTACACTTGTGCTTAAATTTTCAAAACTATTTCTAAGTATATAAATTTCTTTGCTACTTTCTTGTACTTTATGTTTAATTTCATCAAACATTGACATTACTTGTCCTTGCCCTGTATTTGCTTCTTTTATTGCTTCTACATTTGTTTTAGCCATCTCAAGGATTTCATTTATTTCCCCTGTTAAATCTATTTGTACTTGTACAAGATCTGCACTTGTATTTTCTACCATTGTTTTCAATTCTTCGTCTTGTTTATCTAACTTATTACAAATACCCTGTTTAGTATTAGTAAGTTTCAGTTCCATTTCGGTTAAATTTTTATCAAAATGATTTGACAATTTCTGTTCTAGCTTCTTACAACCTTTATTTACTTTTAAATCTACATCTTTTTGAAGTGCTTTAGGAGATTGTTCTATTTTGATTTCTAACCTCCTACTTTCAGCTTTTCTTTCTTTCATACAATTTTCTATTTGTTTAGCCAGATCAATTTTGATACTAGATAGCTCTTTATTAGTTTCAGTTAACTTATTACTTAACTCTGTACTAGTTTCAATTATCTTATTATTCATTTCAGTTAGCTTATTATATAAATCTTTACTTAATTCTACTCTCAGCTCTGTACTAGTTTCAGTTATCTTATTAATAGTTACTTTTAACTCTCCTCTCATTTCAGTTATTGCTTTTAGAAGGCACATAAATTGTTGAACAAGTTTTCTTGCTCTTGTTGGCTAGATGTCTGAGGGATAGTATTTCTTTCTATTGTTGTTCCCTGCATTAATATAGTAAAGGTGATTGACCTTACGTATTACTGCTATCTATTTCTATCCTACCTGTGAATTTACAGATAACTATTCTTCTATATCTAACCTATTTGCTTCCTCTAGCTCTGATTGAAGTTACATTGTAATCATTAATGGCTGACCTATCCTCTCCTACTTCTATATTTCATTGTTTTCTGTTTCCATTTTCTTTTGTTATATTTGGTTTAGAAGTGCTCAATTTTAATTTACCACTTCTTAACAGCATGAAATTATTTTAATGACAATACATTTTCTTAACTATCTTTACAATTATATACATATATTATTGGAATTTTCTGACCTTTTGTTCTGGCTGTTTTAGTAAACCTTTTTTATTCTGGTGTTCCCTCGTAGATTCTAGTTGATTTGTTGACTGCGTGCCCCGTACTCCTGAAAGAATTGTTGCTGTCCTTGGATGATGTTGTTGATGATTCTGAAGTTTTCTGGAGTTTTCTGAAGTGAAGTCTTGTAGTTTCGTTGATTCTGGTAGTTTTATGATGTTCGTTGATCTCTTATGTTCAGCTATTCTCGCCAATTCTTGCTAATACTTGCCAATTCTCGCCCCACGTTGGGCGCCAATTTGAAGTAGGATTTATTTTAGAAGGAGTTGTATTATAGTTCTACTGTTGGGGAGCCGAACTTGAAGTAACAGCTGCCCCATGTATGTTACTAAGCTTCCGGTGACCTTCCCCCAAATAAATCTGTGTGTAATTTATAGAAACCCTTGCGATCGATTTTATTGCGGGGCCTCACATACGCGTAATATATAAAACGAAACGCTTTCGTCCCAACGTGCAGATAAGCATTAAATCGATGGCAGTACTCCAAATCTCATTTACTTTCCCGAACATTATTGTGGTGTGTTCAGTGCCACCGACATAATGTGGCAACGTCCCAAAAACAGAAAAATTGAGAATGTTGAACATCCGGTTAGAATTGATTTACAACGAAATGTTGCCAAATTCCAAAGCCAAATGCAGCGAAGGACACTGTGCGAGAGAATATTGTATGTTAACGAATGAATTATCATATTGAAATAAAATACATGCTTGTGGTGAGTATATCTATTTCTAAAACATTTTAAAGGATTCAGTATGATGAGATGCTCTTAGGACTAGCATTTATCATAAAGAAATGCGAATGTACTCAACTGGTAATGTATGCTGAGGCGCCAAACGTAATATGGATTTAACGATCAGCATTAATTTAATTAATCACTTTAGAGAAATAGCTTCACTATTCTTATTGCAAATAAGTGACCTGTTCTCTAAAATCCACTAACAGAAATATGGTGGAAACCTTACACCTTTAAAGTATGAAGAAAGGTCTTCTTCTCCAGAGATTTCTCTAAAAACAAATGATTTGTAATGCAACATTTGGCAACGACGCGCCACCGAGATGAGTGTGGGTGCTTTTTCGTATACCTTATCGTGACAGTCTAGATAGCAAGATCAACTATGAATGTAATACACTGCTTTGTTCTTAAGTGAACTTTAGAGTGCGTTAGCACCCGCTCTTGCCCGGAAAACAGGAAAAGGTGTTTTGAAGGAAGTGTTTTAATTTTAAACCTTCTACACTGACGTCTAATTAATAAAGCATTTTACGTCAGACATGCGCAATAAGACAAAATAAATTCCTTTTCTATTGTAATTAATTTATGCGGAAGAATCATTTAAAGCACTAAAGGTACACTTGTCTTTAGGCATGCCTCTTCTCGCCTGTGAAAACTGAAGATTTGAGGCAGTATTGTTTATCGTTTAACTGATACAATTTTGATTGTGCAATATAAAAATAATTACCTGGCTATAAGCATCAATAATTACTATAAAATGTATATTACAGTCAGTTTTATTACGTGTATTTATTGTAAATGTATAAATTGTTAGATGAATGTATTTCTTAGTTTAGTAACGCAGCAGCTGTGAAGGCAAAAGCAAGCTACCTTTAGTAGCAAACAAAGTAATAAAATGGAAAGCTAAGAGTGGCTAACAATGAGGTGTAACCTTGAGAGAGAGCAATAGCTTAGACAGCTAAAAAGGTTATCATCAGACGATGGAAAAATACTGGTGTAATCTCCAAAAAGTTTGTAAATAGCCAATCAAAATCATATTAAGGGTGTTGTACTAGAGTAGGCTTAGCCAACCATAAACTAGGAAGATTAAATTTGAAATTTTAAGCTGTAGACGCTAAGAGGTAGCGTACCCAAGCAGTTCAGTTCAGTGGTTGTAGCTCAGAGTGGGCAGATGTGAGAATTTAGTGCAGTGCGAAAAAGCTAAATTTTGATCTTTAAAAATTTAGTTAGGAACATCTCACAGCTTCATACTTAGATACGTCAGTAAATTGTTATTTGGTATACACACATATATATATATATATATGTTATTTAACTACCGTGAAAAAGTAATAAAGAAGTAAGAATTTTCAACTATAATTGGTGTAAAGTCTGTAAAATTATTCTGCAGCCGTACCACCCCTATTTAGAGATACTTGCTCTGCCACATATCACTGACGCAGCCAAGGCATAAATAAATTAAATAAAAAACATAAGTAATTAAACTTTAAAGATTTATTACACATAAACGTTATTATTAACACACTCACACGACACCTGATGTAAATTTTGCACCCATCCTGGTGGGATACCGATGCAGATTCCACGTTTTCTAAAACACGCTAGAATTTACCGTCACCTGTGGCTGACTTATCAACTCTAGGACTTGTATTGATATAGTGTACATAGATAAACCTTCTCGGTAGGCAACATTCTTCCCAATGGATGATGACATAGCATTATTTTCATTTTGTTCGTGTTCATAAAATAGCTAAGGAAAAACTTCGGCAATCCAAGCTATTCTTCACAAGAAACTTGAAGACCTTACTCTCTATAAATTGGAGAATATGTTTTTTCTGCATCAGAATATTTGGGTAGAGTTTGTTGTGCTCTGTCTCCTAGGAAAGTATAATCAACTTCCCGCGTCTGCATTGGACACGACGAGATGATGGTTCGATGACACCGAATGTTCCGCCACAATTTTAGCTTGATATTATTTTCTTTAGTATTGCGTCTAAGTTCTTCATGCATTGGATTCATTAATTGTAAGCAGTTCCAATTTCATTAGGTTCCAAATTCAGAACTTTACAGGCTTTATTTAACCTAGTTTAGGTTGATTTATCACGAATGCAAACTGCAGGTGCTATTGTATGCTCAAAACCTTACTCATTTCAGTATGGAACAGCACGTTATGGTCATTGTTGGGTGACACTAATGACAAGTTCCGTTCTTCGGGCCAAGTGAAGTGGCGCGCGGTAACGTGTGTGACTCGCAATCGGAGGTCCCATGGGCTTCTCGTGGTTTCCCGTGTCAGCAGGCGAATACTAGGGTGGTTTATTTTCTACCGTGCCTTTCTTGTCCCTGATTTCCTGTACCCATCATCTTTTTTGTCATCTGTTTCAGGGTTGTAGGACCAGGCGACGGTGTTCGGCAGGTTGCGGCGTTGGATGCATTCAATACGGAAACATAGGGACCCCGTCATGCTTGCGCCCATCGTCATCCGGATATGGTCACCTTTCGGGGCTCTCCCCTCATCTCCCCCACCCAGGAGTCACTGTAGAAGCAAAAGGCGCCAGATGACCTACGTGCTGTGCTCTGCCCAGGTTTCGGGGGCTCCTCCGTTCGTCACTACCTTTACCTTTATCTTCCACTCTCTGGCGTTGCCAAATGAAGTACGCCGCGAATATTATATTTATATGCCAACGTGTTGGTTTAAGTTAACAGATGCAAATGCAAAATCGACTATTTTCTGTTAAACTATCCACTACATAAACCGTGACTTTATATTATAGTTTGTCACCACTAATGACGCGAAAATCCCCCATAGATGGCGAAAAAGGTCTCCAAAAAAGGTTTACTGTGATATTTATGTAGAAACGTTAACTTAAACTGTGGAAATCTACACGGTTTCATACTTTTGGCAAGTTCTGAAGCCGTAGCATCTGTGAAGCTAATAATAGTATTAGAATGTTATGATCTTGGCCCCAAAGTTTTAGTAAAAAGTTAATGGGGTTAGTGGTGTTCAAAGCATATGACTATAGTGAACCATCGAAATGCTCATACAATACAAAGTTCATGAGAGATCGCATAGGCGTATGGTGTACGTCTTTATTTCTAATTAGTAGCGCCATAATATATACGAAAGCACATACAAAAGTAGTAAATAAAACAATTTATGGTATACGTTTGGTGGAACTAGACAGAAAATTGAAAAATTTATGAAAAATGTAATAATGTATACTAACATCTAAATATTCGTCTACGAAAACATTCATATTGGTTAAGGCATTTATATGTAAGTTTTAATTTTACGACAAGCGAATATACATTGTATATAAACCCAAATGTAACATTATTTACTTAAAAACAGTTTAGAGGATAGCTAGGCCACTTTTGACTTGAGAGTGATTTGCAGTTTGATAGTAATTGTTGTTTCAAACAGTGTGTGGCCACAACGTGGACAGTTGTTTCAGACTTCAAAAAGACAATACCATGGTGGGGTCTCGAACCACACCCTGCCTGTACATGGCTTGTGTGAAAGAACACTTATCGAATATAAATAAACTCTTATAGAGGTTAATTATAAATTCCGGAAATCAAAGGCACTGCAAGTCGTATTTGAAGTATAATACCTGGATACCGAGTTCGCCTTGAAGATTTAGTGAAAAAATTAAATTGAGTTTTATTTATGGACCTCTTAAACTGCTGTGGTGCTTAGCGTCCCATTCTATATTGGGCGTGAAAGACCGGTAATTTTACTCAAAGGCCTATTTATCACTCTTGAGTTTCTTTTACGTACCGTAAATCTACGACACGGGACCACCGGCTTTACTTCCCTTTCGAAGGAAGCCTTGCTAAGGATTTTTACGCTCGAAAGAAATCCATCGCCCTCCGGCGGGTTTGAACCCGCGACCTCGGGGAACTAGAGGCTAGCATGGTAACCACTACACCACGGAGGACGACTTGAAGGTGTGTATGGACAAGCGGTAAGAGCATCTGCCGTGCTCCTGCTCTGGCCGTAGAAGTGAATTCTACAAGTCTGGTTCAACTTTCCGAATCCTTTTCCTCTAGTTTAGAGCAGATCTTCTCCTAACTCTGATCATAGTAATTTTCAGTCAGTATTTTCGGCTGAACTTAAGATGTTGGTTATTATCAAAAGGCGTTTTTGGAACATTTACTGGTACCTTTTATCTCTGCATGTTTCATGCCCGATATGCCTTGTATTTATCTGTTATCCTAGTCGAACAAAGCCATGAGGAAAGTGTAGTTACACTAACGAAACCAAGAGTACTGAAGTTGGAGAATGTGGTCACTAAGAAGGTTGAACTCATAAGTGAAAGGAGTCATCTGTCTTCAGAGTTATATTTTTAGGTTTCATTTTTATTTTATGTAGTGTTTTAATGCAATAGGTTTGCTCTAAGTTGATTTGTGGCAGTGAAAAACCCAACTAAATTTTCTCAACAGCTCTATGTGCTACCATTGCCTTTGCATTTATTCCCAATTAATGACCTCTAGATACAAGCAAACTATTGTAGCTTTTAAGTTATACTTATTTTATGAAAAATAAAAAAATGTATACAGAGCAACTATGAAATAACTAGTACGCTTCTTTAAATTCTTATAATAAATTTACCTACAGCGATAAGAAAACCATCTAACTAGAATAATTATTGAATCAAATCAAATGCCATTACTTTTGTCTAACAGTGTGTATAATTGTGCAAGTTAGACTACAGTAACGATTCCAAGTTATTCTTAGAAGTAAAACAAATGGTTTGATTATTGTCACGCATCACATATTCATCTCATTAGAATTCTTTCAGAATTTTTTAAACTTGTGTTTTAGTATGCAATATACATATGTTACAAACGCTATCCACTTTAACGCCTCTTGCGTTTGCAGGTGTTGCAGCGGTTGCAGCAACTGTGTCAGTTTATGTTCAAGCATTACGGCGTATGGGTGACAACTCAAGTGCAGCTGACCCAGAGGATGACGCTCATTCCAACATCCTGTAGCACAGAGTCTGTGTAAGTAATTTTATTACACTTGGTACACTAGTCGGAAAATAAATGTTAAAGTCCACTGCACAAGTTTGTCTCTAAATTTAGGATTTTTCATTTACAAGTTGATTTGATTAAATTATTGTGAATGCCATTACAATTATCATCTGAATTTATATTGTGGAAAGAACATAAGTCTTAGGGAATAACGTTTAGCAGAAGGTTTCAAAATCCAACGATTACTTTTTATGAACAATTAAACTACACTGAGACCAATTACGTTTCATTTAGTTTTTTATTGAAAGAAATATAGAAATACCACTGAACGCCTATTTGAATCATAACAAGTTACTTTTTTATTGAAACGATCCAACCTTATTACAATGTCTGTCGTTGAATACATTATTTTTCTAACTATAAAACAAGCTATATATGGCTGTCAAAACAGTCGACCAAATTCTTGTGTTCTCTTATAAAGGTTGCGTGTTTCACTGCGAGTTTATCTAGGTGCTGTATTGTGGTCTCTTGATAAAAATTCAACCAATACAGTCTCTACTCTTGATTAACCCACTCACTGATTTCGAGGAAGGTAAAATTAAACTTTTGTAACACCACCTAATTCTGCGTTTAATAATTATTCCCTCAGATTGTGTAAGCTTTGTCTGGGAAGTTGATAAATATGAAAACAATCCAATGTGCCAAGGTGGCGGCTGAAACACGGAACTTAGGTCCACTGGACCGATGTGTTACAGTGAACCAACAGAGCTTTTTTGTCTCGAATGCATCTGAACTTTTGAATGAAAACACACTTAAGGCCTCCAAATAGATCTCATTTACTGAGCATTTACTGCGACTTACAAAAATGTGAATGAGCCGCGTTTCGAAATCAGGACTTCTGAAGCAGTTTTCCCGGATTCACTTAAACTATCCGTTCTATATTATTCTGTATATTTTTCAGCCCTATTAGTAAATGAAATTGTCCCAAATGTTATGTACAGTATCTTAAATTATGTAGTCTAATGTTTAAAAGGTTTTTCTCCCAGATTTGTTGTCACTTTATATGGATGGAAATGAAATATTGATTTTTAATTCATTTTGTGTTTCTGAACAAGTAAGGTTTATGAGGCTGTCAATATTTGAAAACCTCATCTCATTAGTCTGTGCAAAGTTTATCTGCCTCTAAGGATGAAGAATAGGTGATATCGCTTGTCGACACAAAGGAATTCGAAAGGGTATTGACCAAAGAGGATTTCAGCCTACGCAACCTCCGGGAAAAAGAGCTTCATAAACTAATAATAGGCAAAACGCTGCGGGGTCTTGGTTATATCTCACTGTACATATCTCTCCGATATCATCCCATTCACAAGGGCAGTTATAGGTTGAAAGTATCGTATCCAGTTTAGAAACAGTTCCTTCCTTAGAATGCATCTGCGAATACCGCGCCTGGCCCTGTAATTCTGATAGATGAAGGGAAAAATTAAATTGGGAGGGATGAAGGATAGAAACATCCATTCCAGCATTGGGCTAGTGAGATCAGAGAAAACCACGAAAGAAACCGTTTAGTCAGGATGGTCGTCACCTCGGTTTGAACTCAGGAACCCCCGATTGCGAACCGCAGACACTGTTTTCTAAGCATTCACAACCGGAACCGTAAGAAATTGCAAGAACCGGGGATGTGGTTAACAACGTTTTTGGGGTTTTAACGCTATATTGTCAATGCAAAGTACGAATGTATTATTGGGATAAGTGAAGGGGAATATAAGCGCAATAAGGTAATTACATACGGAGTTAAAGATGTCACAATCTCAATTACGAGTATAACCACAGAACTAGAGGCACAATTTCCGAAAGTAAATGAGCTCTTATCGCCAAAGACCACGACCTGTTCGGTGAAGCTGAAGTCATCCATTTAGCTCTGAGTATAATCCATCACGGGATAGGAACTACATAAGCAATACAGAGCGAACCGTTTCAAACCTACCGGCGTTATAGCGGGGCGTAAGTGCGACACATTTTTACTGGGGAGAACCGACCGTTCCCTTACGGGGAGAAAATCAATCGCCACGTACGCCGTAACTGCCGGTCGGCCGATTACTCAATTTTATTCTAACGTCTTGTTGAAATCACGCGAGTTACGGCACATTCCTTGTTAACAATAGTTCTGTACAGAGTCAGCAATGAATAATGCACTTTTTATCTGTGAGGGGATTTATAACAGAAGGTGTATGTAAACAAACCATACACTTTTCAAGAACTTGAGAGTGAAATCATGCGAGTGCTCAGTGAAATTAGAGATAGAGAGTTGCAGAAAGTGATTCACAATTTTCTAGGCCGTTGTGAGCTTCACATCCATAAAGATAAATATAATTTTCAACAAATGCTTTGATAAAAGGTGTGGCAGGGCGATGATCGTCGCTTTTTGAAGCCGTACCCTTTGCTTCAATATCTGCTCTTGATTCTGCTGTCGGCTGCTACAGTGGTTGGCTATAAGATCTTTCTCTCAGGGTATGCGTGGGTGTATTTTGAAAGTATAACAGCAGTTTAAATTGAACGAGAAGTCTAATGTGATCTAAAGCTTGAGCTATTGAAGCGAGTTGCGGTCCGTTGGAAGATAAAGAATGAAACTGATTATAAATTGTAGAACTCGAAACCATAACAATTAAATTATTATACCTGCTAACTTCTGCAGTATCCATTTTAGGGTAGAAATAGCTCTTTCCGCAAAAAAGAAACTAGATGCGTAAATTGCTATCGCTAAACGAGTCGCTATAATGTTTACACAAGCGCATCCTGTGCGCTTAAAACAACACACTAGTCGGCACAAGTATCCAGAGTGACGAATGTATGCACGAATGTGTGTACGAAAAGTGTGTCTCTGATTTAGATAGCGTACACTTATATCAACTTTAGCTTGGCCTACCAAGTCTCCTTCTTTGGCGGAGCCAATCTTACAATTTTTACACGTGCGTCTGTTACCTTATTGCTATAGGATACCTTTTTGAACCCCAGGATTTCATTCTCTCTCTCTCTCTCTTTCAGAATTATGGTATATGTAATCGATAATAGATGTGTGAACTGGTGCATTTTGATGAAACAAAACTTTCCTTTTCGCTAAATGCGGTCGCTAAATCATTCAAACGTAATGAATTCATTCCTTAGCTTCATTCCAATAACTTTTATACTAACGCGTTCGTTCTTCGGCTGTCGCCAATGACTTTACTTAACATGACTTACTAATGGCCGTTTCCTTGGACAAATATGTTCAACTCAAGCTTATTACATTATACCTTGATTTAATACACGAAATTACTATTACTTCTTTATTTAATTACTTATAATTATCTACCTGTCAATAATTACGTTATCAAAGCCAAGATCGACGTTAAGTTTTCTTATTACCTCCTACTGGAGCATTATTTGTATGGAACGGTAGGCATAATCTACGCCATTCACCACACATGGATTGTCGTATCATGCGAGAGCGCGCTCGCCGATACCGCCCAGTAGTGGCGCAACGTGACCCTTTAGAACGTCTGCAGGTTTGAAATGGTCCGCACTGAATATCTTAAACTGAATTTGTGTATATAGCAGAAAGGATAAAGTATGGCTGAAGTAGCTGAAAGCGCTTCCTTTCTGCATTATATTGCAGGGTTATTTCTTAGCTATACATTATTCTATTGCGGGATAGCACGGTTACTTATATACATTATTATGCACATATCGATTTAGCCTTCTCCAGAGCAGCTCAATTCAATTCTTACAAATATGATAAAGAATTTGGGTTTAAGGTTAACTCGCTGGGAGGTTACTTTCCGCTCTACCCGCGGCGCTTCTAACGCGCGGCTCTAATTGAGCACGCATGCGCGCTTGGTTAACCACACGGTACGAGTTATGCACAACAAACAATCTTGTGTGGTTCACTGGTTGGTAGATGGCGTTGCTGCTGCGGTTTTGCTGAGCAGCAAAGTAACAATAAAGAGCTGGAATATGGTCCCTCTCCCATTGATAACATTAATAACTTGGTGGACCGGACTCTGTATGCAGCGAACAGGCGCTCCACAAATCATCCCATGTATCAGGCACTGTCATCAGTGATGTACCAAGTTTACATTATTGCTGTCCCTTGAGTAATCCTTTACGATCTGCAAACTGCTCTTCAGCTTTTTAGGTCGAAACCTGTGGTCGTATTTTATGTTTATCAGTAATGTGAGAGTACTAAAATTATTAATGACAAAATTTCCTGAAACACCACATTTATTGCATATGAAGACAAAGAAGGGAAATCACTTCATGTCACGCGGCTCTGGTTTGGAGATAATGGGAAACACACCGATTTATTAAATTTGTAAACCAGCTTTGTTTTAACTCGACGACAGAGTGGGATTAGATGTTCAGATAGTAAATAAATAGGAATATTACGAGAATAGGGCATTTTAATCAGATGATTGCGAAAACTCTGCAATAACGGCAACGCTTTCACTTAACCATTTCGCTTAACCACTTCGGGCAATCACCAACTACGTAGTGCTGACTCGACTCCACCGACATTGTTCACAATTCGGTTGGGTGTTTTCCGTGCCATTTCAGACTGCACGCTTATATTACCTTTTTCGTTTCCATTTGGTCGCAAGTATACCAACTCTGCTGAAGGTTGATTTTCTTTAAGTGCTGGACGGAACAGGCATGTATGCCCATACTCTCATACTCTGCATTAACAGAATACTTAGGATCTACGAGGGCTGTCCCAGAAGTACCCGACCTAACAAAGAAAATAAAAATGTGGGGAAAAACATCGTTATTTATCTACATAGTCCCCTTTCAGCTCGATACACTTTTCCCAGCGATGTTCAATAGTTTCGTTACCCTGCTTATAGAGATAACTGTCGAGTTCTGCAAAATAGCCATCAACTGCAGACTCCGCCTCTTCATTGTTGGTAAATCTTTTACCACCAAGCCATTTCTTCAATTTTGGAAACCGAAAATAATCAGAGGGGGCTAAATCTGGCGAATTGATTGCATGAGGAAGCAATTCGAACTTTAACTCATTGATTTTGGCCATGGCGATAATGGATGTATGAACTGGTGCATTGTCTTGATGAAACAAAGCTTTCTTTTTCGCTAAATGCGACCGGTTTTGCTTGATTTCATCATTCGAACGCTGCAATAGGTTCGCATAATACTCACCATTGATTGCTTTTCCTTTTGAAGATAATCAATGAAATTTATCCCACGCGCATCCCAAAAAACTGACACCATGACCTTGCCTATAGATGGAACTGTCTTTGCCTTCTTTGGAGCTGATTCTCCCCTTTCAATCCACTATTTTTACTGTTCCTTCGTCTCAGGTGTAGTTTCATCCATGGTTATGAGTCGACGCAAAAACTCGGCTCTATTGCAGCGAAACATCGCCAAACTCTCGATTGAAACATCCTCACGACGCTGATTTTGTTCCATTGTGAGTAAACGCGGTACCCATCTTGTGCACAGCTTTCTCATGTCCACATTTTTAATCAGTATGCGATGTACAGCACTTTTTGAAATGCCTATGACGTCTGCTAGCTCGCGCACTTTCAGTTAACGGTTATTCAATACCATGTTGTGGATTTTCGTCACAATTTCTGGCGTGGTCACCTCATTTGGTCAACCACTGAGATGTTCGTCTTGGCAGCTCGTATGGCCTCGCTTAAACTCTGGCACTCAATATTTTACTGTTGTAAATTAAGGAGCAGACTCCCCCAGAGTAGAATCTAGCTCAGCTTTAACATTAGTTGGACTAAGACTTTTCAAATGAAAGTATTGTATCACATAACGATGACCAGTTTTATCCATGTTTACAAATTTGTTGAGAGCGTTCATTATTGATGTCTTCCAAACAATTACTAAACAGTGTAGCATCGTCAAACTTCAAACTTAAGCTTTATAAGGATTGCACTTTCTACCATAGTCATTTGTTTGAAACAACAATCTATACGTCAGGTCGGGTACTTCTGGGACTGCCGTCGTAAGTCTACATTCAGCAGAGTTAGCAAGCTTATGGACAACTTAAATGAAATAATAACAGCTGTATAAAATGTACATAAATAGGGCCCCTTGGGGAAGGTAAGAAAGGAAATCTTTTTTATGTCTAAAATGAAATTGAAAAAAAAGATAAAAGTCATAAACCCGGATATACAGGGCCGGCAACACATCACAGAGCACACACATCAGAAGGAAGAAAAAAAGCAAACTAATTCAGTGGATATCTCCAATCCTGGCAGTGAAAATGTTAATACAACCTGTAATAAACGCCCAGAATGTCACTAACACCTACGTTCCTGTAATGTACAATGTATTCTTAAATACTAGAGTGAATTGTATTTAGCTATGGAAATAGGCTGCCGTGGAATTCAGGCAATTCATTGAATACCACATTGCTTGATTTAGTGAACATTTTGGTACTGCATGCTACCATACAGCTAATTGGTGAGAAATGAGCAGCCTGGTATAAAGCCACGTTCTCAAGACCCGTGGTTGGACCCAATGTGCTTGTGGATCGCACCAGGATTATGGTACCGGTAGGAGCGCTTTAGCCTGGGATATCAATATCGGTAAAGACGAATTCCTACGACTTCTAATCCCTTCAGTTGCAGGTCACCCGCGGTCAAGCATGCGTTCGTGTATAACATTATGACGGGAGGTTTTATTTAAGTCAGGTAATGACCTATCATTTGACAAATTTTACCTTTAGGTTTTAAAGGCTTTTTCAAAACTGACGAGAGCACACCTACCGTTCCAGGACAATTGATCCTATGGTGCGTTGTTTCAGCCTTCCATAGGCTTAAAACATCAAATGTTTTGGGTTTATGGGGTAGCATGCCTGTGTTGTGTTCATATAGTGGGACGTTTATGCGTGTAATCCTTGAACACCTGTCTACGTACACCAGGACACGGGCGACTAAACAACTACAGATCGGGGGAATATGGTTTCAGTTATCAGTAAAGGTCTGAAACACCAAAGGACTGTGGTTTTATTGGACAACGGGCTACTACCTGACTGCAGCAAACCCGCCTGTGACATGACTGATTACAGGTCGTGGAAACGAGCCCCAGACATTTACCACAAATTTATGCGACAGACTGCGATGCAACGCTTAATCAGTTAGAACTACAGCCTGCCTGGCGGTTCAGTGGGTTTCTACAGTTAAATTATAGAGTGAATCATGTATTGACCACTTGTGGTTTGCTTTCAGAAAATAGGATAAAATAAACTACGTTTCACACAATTATTGTGAATGTTGATATTGCTCATAAGTTTTGTACATACTATCATTGTTGTGATCGCCCTAACTCTTACCTCTAATTTAAGTCATGTCACCTTTAGTTTATAGAACTGTCGAACCCCAACACGGATATGAGGAGAGCACGGATTTTACGTGGTACTTCCAAGAAGGAACTTATTTCCGTCATTCCAACTGAAGAAGTTTATTTCAAACTAAAGTAGCTAAGAAACCATTACAACGCACCCTGAGGTGAACGTTTGCTAGAAACAAAACCTTCTTTTTGACTCCAACTAGTAACTACTTTTACTGTAACTACATCTAAGTTCTCCCCGAGGAATCCCCTGAGCTCACCATAATGCTAACTAGCCAATTAATTTACTAGGTACTACGCTGTAACTTTAACTTGCTGAATGCGATACTCCCCGTCAACCCGCCAAAACCCATCTCCCTCAAAATTGCAAGCTTTAGAAATGTAATCGCTTATGTTTTTATGAGGAATTTTGTAGAATTTGGAAAACTTTTCCACCAACTTTCATAGCGAGGGATACTTAGCAAATACAAGGCGTATTTTAAAGTAAGTACCGTTTTAATATTTTGCCGCTGCAGCTCTGTAGTCCCGAATTTGATCATGCGCGATCATTTCCTCCATTCTTTAGGAAGTCAGGCAGAGTTATGAGTGATTGCCACTTTGTGTTTTCCTGTTGTTAGAGCATTTCGAAATGTTCAGTGATTCGTTTTTTGATGCAGAAATGTTACAGCAACAAGCATTCATCGCTAATTGTGTGAGGTTTATGGGGAAACAATGAGTGACAATGTCCGGCCACACTCAAGATCTGACCGCATCATTTTGTTGGGAAGAATTCGAGCCTCCTTCCTACAATCCGGATTTGGCACCAAGCAATTTTCACCTGTTTCTTCATCTGAGAAATTCCTTGGTGGAAAACGTTTCAACGACGATGATGTGAAACAAGAAGTGCAGACTTGGCTTTCATCACAGGCGCATCATTATTTGACGAAGGCATACAAATTCTGGTTTCCCGTTACGACAAGTGCTGATTAACGGCGGTACTATGTGGAAAAGTAGTAAGGTATAAGGTAATGAATGATAATAAAATATTTGTAAAGTAATGTTATTTTTTAAAAAATTATCGTTACTTACTTTAAAAACACGCCTCGTACAAGGTGTGATCAAAAAGTTTCCGGACTGACGTCATAAATACTACACAACAGTTCATTTTGTCTAATCTGCACTGTTAGCCTCGAAGTAGTCTCCTTGGGAGTTGATACACTTGTTCCAGCGCTTCTGCCACTGCTGAAGCACATCTGGAAGTTCTCTTCTTTCAACATGTTCAGAGCCTTCTGCGATTCGCGATGGATAACATCAATGTTCTCAAAACGGTGTCTTCGGAGCCGCATTTTAAGTCACGGGAAAAGAAAAAAGTCCGCTGGTGCCAAATCTGGAGAATAGGCGGGATGGGGAACAGTATTCATCCTATTTTTATCAAAAAATTGGCGAACAGAAAGGGCTTTGTGCGAGGGCGCATTGTCATGATGCAGGAACCAGTCACCACTCCTCCATTTCTCCGGCCGTTTGCGTCGCACATTCTCCCTTAATCTTTGCAGCACTTGTTTGTAGAACACTTGATTCAGTGTTTGACCTTGTGGCACAAATTCCTTATGTACAATGCCTTTAATGCCGGAAAACACAATCATCATTAACTTCACTTTGAATCGAACTTGCCTGGCCTTTTTCGGGCGTGGAGATGAAGGACTCTTCCATTGTGAATATTGTTGCTTCGTTTACATAAATCCATGTTTCATCACCATAATAATTTTCTCCATAAACGGTGGGTCATTTTATACCTGTTCTTAAGATCTGTGCAGGCAATCACACGGCTTTCCTTTTGGTCATTTGAAAGCAGACTGTGCACGAACTTGGCGGCAATTCTTCTCTTGTCCAAATTGTCTTTCAAAATGCTTTGAACACTTCCAAAGGAGAGTCCTAATGAGTCAGAAAGTTCTCTGATTGTAATGCGCCTATTATTTAAGACCATTTCCCTCACCTGATTAATATTTTCATCAGTTTTGCTGGAACGATCTGCATCTTTAACTGATGTCACACCACTTTTAAATTTCAAAAACCACTGAAATGCTTGAGTTTTGCCCATAACTTCCTCCCCATAAGCTGTTCTTAACATTTCATAGGCTTCTGTTGAAGTTTTACCGAGTTTAAAGCAAAATTTGATGTTCGTTCTTTGTTCCTGGTAATCTGACATTTTTGCTACGCGGAAAAATCGCAGCACGGGCAAAACACGTGTTCACTTCAGAGCGTCTATCTCGTCACTGCATTGGTTACAGGAAGACACGTGAACTCTCATTTTTATCGGGAAGGAACACTGCATGTACAGTCTGGGTAAGAATTAAAGAAATCTCAGCGTCAGCATTGTTGTGAAGCCATTCCGAAACTTTTTGAACACACCTCGTATTTTAACTGGTGCTGTGGACTTCTAATTAGTATACTTCGGATCTTTAGGTCCTAAGAATGTGATTTTAGGTGCCTAAAGAGGCCCTAAAAAGTAGGGAAATAGGTCTTTAATAGCACAACGAATAAACAAAATTTATGCATCACGCCATGTAAAACATAGTGATTAATGTTTTATTTCAAAACACACTTAAATACAGTAGGATAGATAAGAGCCAGACAAGTAAAGTGTGTTAAATGCTGAAAAAATACCTTCAAAAGTTTCCCAGCTGCTATCACATATGGTGCTGCATCAGTGTACAGTAACAACACCCTTTCATCCTTTACACCATTCGGATACAGTACTTTTAGTCCGGAGTTTACGAAGTAGGCATCTGATTGAGCATTAGTTTTCTCCAACGCCTTCGGACAAATCCAATGCGAATTTCCATAATTTTCTTCATCTAATTTCCCTACAATTAAATTTAATATACTTCGCCGCAGGGCGTCTGCGGTTTCACCTACGGAAATCCAGATGGGAATCTCCTATTTCATTCAGCTGTCATTCATACACCATCTCAAGATAATTTTTAAGTGTCGATACGGAGAGTATTCTTTCTCTGCAATACTTCTAAAAATGACTTCATTGTTGTACTTTCAACTACATTCCAAGGAATGTTGGCTGCAGGGAATGCTTTACACATATCAAAATAGAACTAGAATTTTATTTTTGAGGGCATGGCTTGTAAGTAAAGTTTGCTTCTGAGAATTTTCTTTTTAGAATTTGCTTGATGCATTGAAGTTTTCTCGTGTTGTACCAAGTGACTCCTTTTTTCGCCAAAAACCTTAAGTTAAAGTATATATTTATAAATCTATTTTAATGTCGGTAAATCATATTTTGTTAAAATAATTAACCTTTTAAATGAATAAACAGTTTAATTTACATAAAAATTAGTATAACTTAAAAATGTTGTCTTTTACAAAATTAGTATTGTCTTGATATGTTGTACTGTTAGACTCCAGTATTGGACTTGATAAAATGCATCAAACAAATTTGAGATTATTTTCAGATATAATAAAAAGTCATACGGTACAATTAATCGCAGTAGTTAACATACATGGTCGCATGTGAATAATAAAAATGACAGAAAATACAGTAAAACGCTTACCGCTTTATTGCAGACCCGACAGGATTATTTTCCCATCTCTTGTATAAGACTGGAAATCCGAAATCCATTTTCCTATTAATGCACTTTGGGTAGATTTGTTCTTAGGCATTTTGTAGCACTAGCAGAAAAATTATCACACCAACCAAAGTCTTTAATTATAGTTATATCATGAACACGAACCGACACTTTGCCTTATTTTTCTGAGAACCAGACGTGGGCCAATTATTGTTATTGTATTTCATTGCCGAAGTTCCGATTTCGCTTGCGGCACCTTAAGATTTCACTAATTGTTGCTTTATTTATTGTTGCGCTAAGCCACTTAAAAACGACACCTCGCCGCATTTTATCAAACGGAAATCAAATAAGTATCCAGGCAATGAAACGTTTGTTGTTGATTAAATAATTATTTATTGAATACAACAATGTAGTGAAAAATTCATTGAAATTTTAAAAAAAGGATTTATAGGCACCAAAAAGCAGAAATAGCGATTGATGTTGAAATAGATGCCTATAGGCACTATAAAAGTTGGTTAATGCCTTTTTAGGTCAAATATATGTGTAATTATCTATGTTAGGCTCAATAGGTTGTAAAGGAAACAATAGGTAAACACCTAAATATCCCAGGTCTGCTAATTAGAAACCAGTGATATTGGCTACATTGGGTATTTTAGTAATTCTGGAGTAAAATTGTTAATAGGTGTATTAAATTTAATAAATGTCGTAAAATGTAACACTTACTTTGGATGTCGCTACATAAAACGCTCATCTTCATACGGTGACGCTCGGCTTTCTTGTAAACACAAACTGAGAGGTGAGGGAAAGACAGAGACCGAAAAAGGCCAAAGGCGAGATGTCATATCTTTTAGGCTGCAACATGTGGTATGATAACCTATCCATAAAGAGAAAGCAAGCAATCAGAAGTAGTTGATGTTCGATTTCGAGCTGTTACATCTTACACAAAGGATACATTGGAAAACATGCTTTTGCTGATATGGCAAAAAGAGAGCAAAATAAAGGAATCGGAAGGAGAAATAAAGAAGGGTATTACAGCTATCCGATTTAGAGGCCGCATTTTGAGCCCTCGTTCTTGTGCAAAGCACGCAGAATGAAAATGGAGTACAGAGGGTGAAGTTTTCACTGACTTAAGGAGATTGCCCTCTTTCCCCCGTCTCTTCATCCCGTATGATAACAATATCAGCACAGTTGCTGGCTGGCACTCGAAAACACGCCGAGTTCCACTATTGTCTATTATTCATTTCTCTTTCTCTCTCCTTTTTATGCCGCCGGTTGCTATCTCATTATTGTTCAATCGACCGGGAATAAAGAAGGAGGCCGAACTGGGGAGGAAGGGGTTAGGCGACCAGACGGCGTCGGCTTCAATCCGTCCACGTCCCCGGAAAAATAAACCAGGACATTGTTTCGATTTCGTCCCACGTAATATTCCAACGGAACAGAGTGTGCCACAGTTG
Source organism: Deroplatys truncata (assembly GCA_030765065.1). Classification (NCBI taxonomy): domain Eukaryota; kingdom Metazoa; phylum Arthropoda; class Insecta; order Mantodea; family Mantidae; genus Deroplatys; species Deroplatys truncata. The sequence goes on from CM060975.1 coordinate 106,836,965, forward strand.
CTAACTGTCCACACCATCTCATCCCATCTGGAGAAGAAAGAATCAATCAACTGGACTAAAAATTGGAAGGAAAAATGACATTTCCAAACTGAATTCCTTCCACTGCTTCGCACGTAACTCATTGCATTAATGCTTGGCTTGAAAAGATTCATTTAGAAAGTTTATGGACTGGTTCCGTCTATGGCAACTCCTAAGTTACTCGACAGTTGCAGTTTACAGTAGTTTCAAATCAGAGTGGCATGGATATGGTTTCAAAGTGAACAAAATTAGTCACCAGTAAGGACAGACGAGATATGAGTAATGTTATCACTGAGGGGAGTTTTTATACCAATACCATTAACATTAAGTGATTTTTAAGATAGTACTTCAATTAAAATTAAGTTCAATTTTGAGAGTTGCAGTGAAATGAGGTAAGCTTACCTTAGAGTATGGCGTGCTTCCTTCTCTAAACAGAGTCATTTAGCTCTAAGAGATATATTGTATTATGAGGGTATGATGGTACCGAAAAACATAGCCAATATCCTATACTTGCATCTAACAGCATCAACCACAACAAAAAACCATCATTGCTTATCCTCTTATTAATTGGATTAACGCTCCATTTAGTTTCTGTAGGAACCAGTAACAGCAGAAAAAGAAGACTTCTCGTAAAGCGTTGTTGATTTACATTCCTCTTCAACTTATGTAGTCAGCTTACTACTGTCGCAGTCTGTCAGTGACTTACTTATCTTTACTTATCGGGCGCTGGTTGTTTAATTATTTTTTTGAACTTGGGTTCTTTGTCCTCCGGCTAGCTATTGTAACCAGTCGAGCACGTATCTCTAAGCAGGGTACAGAACGGAAAGGAGTTGTTGCTAAAGATAACACTGATGTAGAACATCTGAATGGTAGACTTTTATTGCCACCACTCTTAGTTTAAGCTAATAATTGACATATTAAATGTTTCTACATGCTTGACTGAAACTGTTATATTTCTAAACGTAGCTACAATCCTTTTAGTTGAAGCGTACCAATTACTTCGCGTACTTTACATTTGTAACTAACTCTGCAACGTGTACCTTGTGAGAGATTCTTCAGAACTGTGTGACACTTCCTTATGGCTCGAGAATATGTACTGTTTCATCTGGAATTGTCTAAACATTCTAATATAATTCTTATTGGTTACCAAATTGCGCCAACTTTAGCGTCTCCTTTGGTCAGCCAATCACTACTACTGACATATCTTCTAGGGAAGATATTCCCTCCATTTCTGAAGAAGTCACGCTACCCTGTGACATCAATTCCGGGCGTCTTTACTTGGTGACAAACAACTCACCCCCTCGGTTTATTGTTACCCAACTTCTATTGTCAATTTCAGTTAGGCAGTGCAAGCTTACTTCCTAACAAGTCCTTATAGTTAACAAACATCTAAAAGTATGTACAGTGTTATTCATAAGTCAATGTCACATTTCGGAAGTTTGTTGTGAAATAATACTTGACATATCAGTGTGAATGATATACCAAATGAAAAGCAATCTCTCTAAGTTTGCTTGGTATACCTTACAAATGTTCAATGTGTGGTTATACGGGAGACATTCAGATGATAGTCCAATTCCGCCCACTCCCGCACCAGCATGTCACGGTCGATCCTAGCTGTCGCTGCTGTAATGCCATCTCGGAAGTCCTTCAAGTCAGCTGAAAGTAGTTGAATGAACACCCTATCGTTCACATATCCCCAGAGAAAGAAATCACATGGTGTTAAGTCCGGGGATCGGGGCTGCCACCGAAATAATGCTATTTACCGAATTACTATTCAATTTATAATTCAAAATTGAATAATCCTTACATCAATAATACTAATTATATCCTCCCTATCGTTCTTGTCAGCATTTCGTCCAATCCAACATCGCGGTAAGTTCTGGTTCAGATACGTGCGCACGAATCGATGGAAGTGGGGTGAGGCCCCACCCTGATGGAAAACAAAGTCACACCTGTCTGTCAGTTGTGGCATAAGCCATTGTTCTAACATGTCCAGATAAGTGATGCCAGTCACTGTGGTTTCGGCGAAGAAAAAGGGTCCGTAAACCTGGTGCTTTGACAGAACACGTTGATCTTTTGGGGAGTCGCGCACCTGCTCAACTGTCACATGTGAGTGTTGGGTTCTCCAAATGCGCACGTTGTGAGGTTCACTTTCCCGACAAATAAAAGGTTGCTTCGTCGCTGATGACAAGTCTGTCACCAAAATTATCATCTGCCATTGCAGCATGCACGTCGATGGCAAATTGTGTGCGAACGTCCTTGTCAGCACCTGGAGCGCCTGCAGGAGTTCCAGTTCGCACGGTTTCATCTTCAGTTGCTTGCAAAGAATCCGCCACACAGTCGACTGAGACATTCCCAGCAGCAGACTTGCACGATTTGTCGATTTCTAAGGGTTGCGCGCAAACATCTCATGAACACCTGCAACAGTGGCATCTGATAGTCCCGGCCTTCCGGGTTGTTTGGGTGGACACAGACAACCAGTGCGCTCAAACGTTTCATAACACCTCTTGATGGTCCTGCGATCTGGCGCAACCTTGTGAAAACGAGTGCGAAATCGCCGCTGAACAGCCACAGTAACCTCTGTTTTCGCAAATTGTATCACTCAAAACACTCTCTCGTTAACTGCGAACGCCAGTTTGTACACTCCTGCCGCCTAGCTGCGAACCGCGTCACCACAACATGCGCGCTTCACGTGATGCAATCTTGGAGAGCTTCTGCTTTCATATCTATATGATTCGGACTCGCACGTCTCATACATCACGAACAAGATGTTTTCCAATGTGACACTGACTTATGAATAACCCTGTATATATAATAACATTGATTTACACTATAATCACTCTGGCATTCACAGCATGCTGTGATGTAAAATACTGCCTTACTACATAAGCTGAACTACCGACATCCACAGAGAATGGTATTTTAAGCTTGCTGTTCAGGTAAAGGCATCTGTTGTCGCTTTGACCTAAGGTTTGTTCTGTGACAGTTTCTATTCCCGCAATCATAATTCCTATTGTCATCAAGTTTTCCTCTGGAAAGGCGGGCGGTTGTTCGCGGAGAACTGCAATCAGGATATTATCTATCTGATTACTTGGAATATGGCAGGAAGTCCGCGTTCAAAATATTCCACAAATATTTGCATCGGTTTAGTTTAAGACTATGGACAGTCTAGCCCATTATCCATAATTTTTACTTTCTCTACTACGTATAGTAAGTGGGGGAGTATTGTATTCCACCCAAAAATTCGATACCGAGATTTCACCGGAAATATATGTTTTGAAGCGCCCTGAATCCAAAAAAAAAACATTTTTGGAAACATGTCCGTGTGTGTGTCTGTGTGTCTGTCTGTGAACAGCATAAAAAGAAACGAACAGTCGGATAAACATCAAACTTGGTATTTAGGTTCAGTATCTTCCAGAGATGCGACACGAAGGTTTTCAAGAAAATCCCCCCACCCAAGATTACCCTTTACATAGAAAATTTTCGAAAATTTTAATTTTCTTAAAAATGGCTCTAACGATTTTGATTGAAATGTCATATATTTAAGATACTTTCATGACAAATAAAATGTATATCTTGAATTTTCTGGGAATGTTTCCAAAAGTATTCTTCATTGTGAACGGCTTTTGTATAACTTGTAAACCATAAGAGATAGACAAACGTTTACAACACAAAAAATGTAGATCGCGTTAAAATACACAATTTATATCATACACATTTTTTGTTGTTGATTTTCGGTGTTTTCTCGCGATTGCATGGAAACTGTATGGAATTTTAAGGCAGCGTATAGCGTTCAGTTCTTAAACATTTGACTATCGTTGTTCTCTCTGTATTTATAACGAAATGTCTAATATAGCTATTTTACTAAGGTTTATTTAGTTTAAATGTAGTATACAGAAAAATAAGCTTTAGTAAGAACAGTTTGTATACCCACTAATAAACGATAGAAGGTAGAGAAAGTAATGTGAATATATATTACATCAGAATTTTTTACTTAAGTGGCTAGAATAGCACCTTGCTTGCCCCTTGGTTTTATTTCTGATTCTGACACTTTTCACTATTTACTCTTCCCGCTGTGGTCACGAAGTCGTCAAAAGAAGCTCATTGATCCTATTACTTGCGGAAACATTTCATCACAAAATAAATCTAAGGGAGCAATGGATGTGTAAATATCATTACGAATAAAGCCACAACTTCATTTCAGCTAAGCACTCAACAGTTTTCCTACTGCTTACCAGTCTCAAAGGAATGAAAATGCTTCACTGTCTCATTCCACATACCTGAAATTCCTTTGGTATAATTACGCAGAGGTTGGCAACTCTGCCCGCCCGACGTATACCAGCAATATTCTCTTCTCTACATTTCTTTCCCTTCTCTCTTGTCTCATTCAGTATGCCAAGCACAGAAGTCCTTCACCATTCTTCTGCCGCTCCTCGTCGTCGTTCATCGCGTTTTATTTAAAATTAAAATGGTAAAAAGGAGAAGAAAAAAGGCAGGGAGAAGCACTCGATTTTTCATTCAGTCCATACAAGCGACATCTGTAAAGAGAGCAACGCACTCTAGCGTATTGACAGACATGAAATAATGGACTAATAAAGAGAACTGGTAACCTAACTATAGGAGTCAGCTATTTCCGATGTAGTGTGGTTATTTATTAGAAGAAAGTGCATTAAATCTTCAACATGAACACAGGACTGTTTTAGATGCTAACACTAGTTTGGATTTCTGCAATACATGACTTTTTGTATAAATATTATCGGTCGTATGATTTAGGTCTTCTGACGTGCTTCAGTTCATTAATGTATGTATCTATTATTTGTTCAAGCAGGACAGAAGAAATTACGTAGTACTTAATTTGGAGCGGTCCGGTTCTAAGAACCGTTTTAAAAGTAGCCACAGATTCAGTTATATAGTTTCAAAATAATAATCACCCAGCTTTGCACATTCGAGTACATTTGTAACCAGTGATGTAATGCTGTTATCGTAGAGAGTGCACTGTGCTACAATTGAACACTTAAAAGCAGGGGCGGCTGGTGACTCTGAACTTTGGTGGTTCACAAAATTATCCTTGCAATTTGAAATGTTTTAAGTAATAAATACGAAATACGTTTCTCACTATAGGCTGATTAATTTACGCAAACAAACAAGAAATGGGAATTCACAATATATAACACATGCACATTTCATAAACAGTGTAGCATAAAGCACTCACCTATTTATAGAGAAAATCAGCCCTTCTCTCCTTCCTGCCAACAAACTTATCGATGACCAGCTCATTGAAGTTCTTGATTTGCATGATGAAATCCCTTGCAATGGATAGCATGGCCAATAACCTTTCCTCAGACATTGTGTTACGCAGACATGTTTTAATTCTTTTCATAGTAGAGAAGCATCTTTCTGTCTCACATGTTGTCATGGGGATTGTTAGAATGACACTTAGTAGTTTAACAGATTCACTAAAAGTGGAACATAAATTATTGTCCCTGAAAAACTCCATTAGTGGAACAATCCCAGTTATGTTTTTAAATTCTTCAGTACTATACATTGTAGAAAGTTCTGTAATCAGCTTCTTTTCTTCAATAAAAGAATATGTCTGAAGGGCAACTTTAATATGTTGTTCTGGGAACGAAATGTTATATTCTGAAAATCTGCCAGGCTGAAAGAGAACTGCTGCTCCCATATGAGCAACAAATCTGAACCTGTCTTTCATTTCAGTAATGATTACATCACACACTTCAATGGCCTCTCGTTTTCTTTCAGTGTGTTCCACAATTTTTCTTTTCTTCGTCACATTCTCATCAGCTGCAGCGGAACTTATGGTGCTTCTAATTTTGAGAATTTCCACCTCAAAATAATTAAGTCTATCCTGGACCATTACAGGAGTACAGTCGCTCCTCTGAAGTTGCTTGTGAAAATATCGACATGGGGCATAATTTTGGAAGGACAACCAAAATATGAAATCTGCATCACTCAAAATTCCAATAAAACCAGAAGGTTGAAGAACAGAACTTGAATTGGCGATTCTTTCGCCTCTTCTTATGATTTTCATACATTCTATTAACTCCTCCCTGTATTCGAAAACTGTGTTGACAGATCTAGATTGAAAGTGCCATCTCGTTTGCACTGATCTTGGCAGTCGCTTCTGCACTACTTCTTCTAAAAATGATGTTCTCTGAGGACAAATTCCTTGAAGATTTATGAAGAAAATTCGTACACTTCTATTCGCTAATGCTGCATTTAACATAGTTAATTTTAACTGATGAGCATGGCAATGAATGTATTCTGCAGACCTGTACTTCTGTTTTATGACGGGTTGAACGCCATTTTTTGACCCATTAGCCCCATCGTATGTTTGAGCAATCAATTTCTGTTCACAGCCTAACAGGTGTCGATCAAGTTCTGGCAATATGCATGCAGCTAAGTTATCTGCTTTGTGCCCTATAGGATTCACAAAACCCCAGTATCTTTCCATGGCTTATGGTTTACCAGATATCTATAGACAATTACCATTTGATGCATGGATTCTGCGTCGCTGGTTTCATCTGCTATGACAGATAAAAATGGCGAGTCTTTTATTTCTTTCGATATCTCCTCATGACAGACTTCAAGCATGCATTGCAAAATATCATTTTTGACGTTCCCTTAAATACTGTTGCATTTTACAAATGGTTTTTCAGAACACAGTCTAGCTCTGTACTGAAATCTGTCAGTCCACGAAAAATACTAGGGTTACTTGAAGTCGCTGACTCATCATGTCCTCGAAGAGTCAACTCAAAGGCCCCACAAAAACTAATGCAGTTAATAATAATGTTTAAAACATATTTATCTTGAGCTACTTTCTGGTTGTGTTCTTCAATTGCTCTCCGATATGCACTGTCCATCTGTTTTGCTATATTTACATTGCCAAACATAACAAGACTGACAGTATTTTTCATGTACAACTTTAACGCTACATGTTTTTTTGGCGCGGTCATGAAGATGCTGCAAATCATTCACGCCGTGCTTTGTCCATGTATCTTCACCACCAAACACGCAAGGAAAGCAAAACAGGGCGTTTTTAATATTACAACCACACATCAAATCATATTTTTCATATACATCGCTGTTCAAATTCCTGTTAAAACTTCTTGTTTTCGTTTGAACTACCTGAGTGATTTTTCGGAATGGTGTGGGCCTGCCAATGCGTTTAATTTCATTCTTTTCCTTAAAGTTTAGCGTTGAAAACGGTTGCGTTAAAAGAGGCTGAACGGAATTCATTGTTTCTCCTTATAGTAGCGTTTACCTGCATTTAGCTAAATAAACCACTTTGATTCATAAATTAAAACCCGATACACACTGCACGGCATAAACCACGTGGCATACAGACAACGTAATGATAAGAGATGCTGTTCAGTAGATAGAAGACCGGAAGTGAGGTAAACATTTACTGTGAATTCAATAGAGGGCTCTGTGTATGGGACGAAACGAAAAGTATTGTTCCTGTTGATCATCTTATTCTAAGCTCTCTGACTACTAGGTTAACCAACAACATGCAGCTTATGCCCCGCACGTCCTCCCCATACACCTCTGCGCTCCCTTGGTTCGTCACTCCCTATACTTCACCATTATACCAATGTGGGTTGCAGCTGGGAGTGCACTACTTGGCACCCGCAAACAATACAACGCTTGCCGAAGTCCACTCCACAAGATTATGTCAGAATGATAACCGAAATGTATGAATCGTATACGTTATTTACATTAAAGGGAGAGCCAGGATTTTGGTTGTAGCGCAAACGTGCTACCATAATAAGAAGCCGCCCCTACTTAAAAGTATGTATACATCTTGGAATCGTCACTGTTTCTCATGTTCAAATAGAAGACAACGCCCACTAGAAATATTTCCATCGAATTAATTATGCATACGAGTTATCGCGATAATTTGATAAAAACAATACTGAGATGATGCAGTTTTGGAACATATAATCACTAGCGTTATCTAGAGGTGGTGATTAATGTTGATGAACGTGAGTTTCCTTAATGTGAGCATAAGTGCATATATGTGCATTGCAGTAGGTCAATTATATCCTGAGAAATTACAGCGTGAAGTTGACGTTGAGATACAATCAAACGCACATCGGTTGCACATTCTGAGGTTCAACTGCGTCGTTGAGCCTCATGCACAGACTTCACGTTACAGTTAATCGCGAGGGGTTTACGCACTTAATTGTGACAGAAACTGTTCTTAATGTTATCTTCGATGTTATCAATTCCGCTGGAAATAACACAGAATTTCCATTCACAGAAACCAAGAACAAAATAAATGTTACTTCTTTCGTTGTACCTCAAGCGTCAAATTCACCTTAAAATTTCTCGGGAATTGACTTATTGGAATACAAAAAACGCCGTTCTTAATGTTGGTTCCCGTGTTATCAATTGCGTAAAACAATACGAGTTGCTCGTTCAAAAACTCACAAGTTTATGTTGAAAATCATAGTTGCTTATATTTTTGAATGGCATATATACCATCTACTTTAATGGGCCCCTCCTTTCTCTTCACGCATGTGAAGGTCATTTAAATTCCTATTTTGTTTCAAGGGGATATAGCTTTAGGTGCCTCATATGAGGATATAATATATATATATATATATAATATTATGTATAATACATTGTATCATTATCATCGACGTTTTGCTTTAGTCCATCAGTAATCTGTTCTGGACTCTTGAAGAAAAGCTTGATCCCTCCCATCTCTGATATGTAACGTGCAACTTTCTGTTCCGTCGTGGGTTATAGCGCTTATAATCTAATATCTTTTTTACTTTCTCTACTACGTATAGTAAGCACGACAATTATTGATTTCACCGAAAATACACGTGTTGAGGCCCCCTGCATCCAAGAAAAGCATTTTTAGAAAAATATCCAGTGTGTGCCTGTGAACAGCATAACTCAAAAAAAAAGTCGGATAAATACCAAACTTGGTATTTAGATTGAGTATCTTTCAAAGATGCAACACGAAGATTTTCAAGAAAATTCCCCAGCCCAGACTACCTTTTAAATGGAACATTTTTCGAAAATTCTGATTTTCTCAAAAATGGCTCTAACGATCTGGGTTAACATATCATATGTTTAAGATATTTTTATGGCAAATGAAATGTATATCTTGAATTTTCTGGGAATATACCCAAAAGTCCTATTAATTGTGAATGGCTTTTGCCGAAGTGGTAATCCGTAAGAGATAGATAAAATTTGTGTACACAAAAAATGTAGATCTCGCTAAAATACACAATTTATGTACTATACTTTTTTTTGTCGAGTGAAGCATTTCCGTGATATTCCTTGTTACTTGTTCGAATTTTCCAATACTTATACTGTTTCTCAAATGGGAATTCGTTATTCGTCTTTTTATGTCTTGAACATGCAAAGAGAATGGTTTACTCCACATAGCAACCAGCTCTTGAAATATTTGACTATCGCTTAGAGCCTACCAATTCCCCTTGCGTCTACAAGAAAATTAGCAATAAGATTAACGTCTCGATATCTCGATTAACATGAAGCATATGGAGAATAATAAGCGTTTGTAAAAATAGTTTGTACAAGAGTAGAGAAAGTTATGTGAGTGCAACACAGATTTTTGTTTGTATGCATTCTTGAGTTTTTCAATCGCAGCAAATGTTCTTTCCAATTGTTTCTATTTACTACAACTGTTTTCTTTTAAAGTACAAATATTTACCTATTCTCTAGTTTTTGTGTTTCTCTTTTTATCCATTCTGGGTATCCTTCAATTGCCGTTAGAAATCCCATTTCGCTCCTTGTACCGGATTTTAGTGCTTTTTGACATGCCCATATCGCAGCGCCATATAGAAACGTTAGTATCGCCTTCACTTTGTGGAACTTTATCTGTGTCTCTTTCCTTTTCTGTTTTTGTGTTTCTTCTTACTGTGAAGCAATTTGTTTAAATTTTATTTCTATTCTGATTTCCTCTGAGTGATAATAATGTATTATATATTATTTTGTATTATAACATATGATATGGATTTACAGAAGAGTTCTTGCCAGAAATATTATACTTCACAATGAGGAAGTATTTTTGTTGCTTAGCTAAACACAGTATTTCTTTGTGTGTGTATATGCAGGGAGGAAAATGCAACAGAGAGAATAACCCAAGAGGTTGGGTTTACAACAAAGTACCTGACCTTGGAGAGAGACTATGTTCGATTGATCCTTATTTTGATGAACAGTAGCACCCTTGAAAATGCTGAATCTCGTGGACATGAACACTTGCGAATGACTCAGTGGAATGATGGCATCAGAAGCGGGCCACGTCAGCCGCACTTCACAACGGACATAATGTGAAGCAAGGTTTACAGAGAGAACACTTGAGCCTGCCTTATGTCACGGCGCGGCGGGCGGAAGGAGTTGCCTTGCGTACATGCGGCAACATGGACCCCAATTTCCGTCAGAATAATTTCGCAGAAGGGGAACTTCTGTGTCGGACACAATACGTCAAGACCACTCTGCCCCGCGGGAATTTCCCCATTCCACGGACCTATTCCGATTTGATGACCAGATCTTTTGATGTAAGGAAGGGGAATCAGCAGGAAGAAGGAAGCTGTGTCATTTAGAACTCCTCTTATTATCATGGTAATGATTTTAGTCGGGGCTATTACCGAACGAAAAACACTAAATTCTCCTTACAAAGTGATCTGTTTTCTTTGTTAGGATGTTAGGGAGGAATAGGGTAAATCTAAATGTAAAAAATGCATTAGTTTAGAAGCTACTCTGTAACTGTTATGTAATTTATTTACAGCATTTCCTTTATAGCCTGTTTCCCTACCTTCCATTACTGTCCTAAACCATCCTTATATAAATTAAACATTATTGCATTTCACTAAGAATCGTCATGATAACGCCTCCTTACCCTAGTTAACTTAGGGCACAACTTGTAGACGTTAAATCACATGTCTGGAGAGTATGTAGGCACAATTTTATGGGTCCATAAATGCTATAATATTTAGAATTTGTTGAAAATCTCACATCTTCGATTACCATGCCTTATATAAATTATTTTTAAAACCGGATATTTAAGAATCTCATTTGTAGCGATATTTCCACCTCATTGCACATACACAAAAGGAACGCTGTAGTAATTATAATTTAGGAATTATTAATAATTAATTAAAATGCAATTTTATAATTTTCCATAATTTTAAAGCAATCGGGTTCAAAACTGTATCAATCGAAAGCCCTTCTGAAGCTGTAAATTTGTTTTAAATTTCAATACTGTTGTCAAATAAAAAAAGGCGTAATGACCTAAGAAAATGTGCAAGATTTAGGAAAAATAAGCGTAACTCGTTTCGGACTGTCCATTATCTTTTTCCGAGCGTGGGACTATAAAATTCGAAAGCTTCTTTTGTACTTCGTGGGGATGAGGCAAGTTTTAAGATTAAACAGATGCTATAAGGCAACGGACTCTTATTACAGTTAGGCTTTGAATTTTCAGCCAGGGAACCAATAAACTCCCTAAGAAAGTATTCATCTGCACTTTAAAAATACTGGCAGGCAAATTAATGGAGGGAAAAATATAGCTTTTTTGGGGCATAAAGATCAAATGGTAATAAACTTTACGTGTTTTTACGGTTTTTCAGATCGTTCATTTTATTAGTTTATAAATTTTCGAAAAATGTACAAAACTACAACTCTTTTCTGCGTGGTATTTTCAAAATTATCTTACATGCAGTGAATAGAGAAGTTTTTGTTTGTGTATTACTTAATTTTGCGGTGAAATATAATTTTATTTGACGGAGGAATAAAATGTCAAAGTTGGGAATTTTCAACGTTTTTGCCTTAATTCCTTATATTTGGCTGACTTTTTACGACTTCACTAGTTTAAGTCACATGTCGATGAAAGTGTCGGTTTGTATAAACAAAACAATGCTCTGCCCAATGCATAAAAGATAATTTTGAAAACACCACGTACAGAAAAGTCACAATTTTGGAATATTTTTCAACAATTTTTAAACTGATTAAGTAAACGATCTGAAAAGCCGCAATACACGTAAACTGTATCAAAATTTGTTCTTTATGTTAAAAAAATTAGATTTTTCCTTTCATTAATTTGACTGCTACAGTTGTTTTAAAGTGCAGACAAATACATTCTTAAGGGGGTGTATATATAGAAAAGCTAACTTAAAACGTTTTCAGTCTCTAGTCTTGCATGTGTACATTTATAGTGTAAGTAGAAAACAGTAACGTAAAGACTGTGGTTAAGATTTTTCTGAGAATGCTGCTTTTATTGCTGTCATTGCAACGTTGGTTAATTTGCTCAGGTTTTAACTGCGTAAGTACTTTCAAATAGCAGGGGTGCTTGGTTTAGTCTGTTTCAGAATTCCAGGAACTAAATATTTCATGGAGATTTTATTTTTCATACAAGCGAAGGTGAACTTCTTAAGTAATCTCAGTGCGTTGCAGTTTTTAATTAAATCCAAATGAAGGTGGGCTAAAAATGTAAAGCTCCTATGCAAGGAAACGCACCCAGTTGGCCTTTAAAAGTTGTGAAACTGCTTATTAAAGGTTCATGATATAATTGAGTGGAGTTTTGCTCAAGTTGGCTAATGCGGTACGTTATCTCGAAAGAAAATTGGCTTTAATTAAGAACGGAGCGGCAACCAGGAGAATCGTCCAATTTCTTTGTATCGCTCATCTTCCTTAACGGCGACTCTGGAATACTTTCAGTGCTTTGTGTGGTACTTTGAGGTCGATTGGACACTTAGAGTTCAGCTAATGAGGCTCAAGTGACGAAATACTTTCTATCTCTGCAGATCTGTTTATTAGTATGAGTCCTTAACGTGGAAATTTCAAGCAAAACATCCTATACGTTACATTATGACTTTCTTACCCATATCGTTTATGCTTATATCTCTTCTACAAGCTCTTACTTTTCTATCTACTTCATGTTAATCCAAATAATTTTTTGCATAAATCATTTCGTTATACGTGTCGTTGTAGTTACAAGGAGGAAATGAGGCTGAAACGATAGTGAAATGCTAAAAAATCGGGTCGTTATATATTGGTTTTAAAATTCAATACTCTTTGCAAGAAATCATGAGAAACCAAAGTGGGATAACTTAGCTCTTAAAAGAATGTATGAAGAAGGTTTTGAAAAATTTAAAGCAATACAGGCTATCTCAGATAAGATAAACGCCACAAGCTGCGTATGCATTTGAAAGGATCTACTGCGCAGATAAGTAGAAGGGTTTAGGTTGGCTTGTGAATAGAAGTTGCTCTTGTTTTTTGGTGACCTATAGTATCCGCTGTACCACATTGAATGCATGGAAATAAGTAGAAATTTGCAGGTGAAATCTTTACTACAGTATGGTTCTGCCGAACTGGTGTTAGCTTGAATGGAGCGCAACCAATTTGACTGCGCGCAGTAGTTTAACCTGAATATGTGTTCCATTTACTTGAAAACTGATATTTGAGATTAAATAACACGAATTAAAATATAAACTGTCCATTTTATAGAGTTTCTGATTTTAGCGTAAGTGTTCCCCGTTCTCTTATTGTCAATGGAATAATTCAATTTTATTTACATACTAGGTTAATATCCTTAAATATTTTTTTTAAAAATAACCTGAGTTGGTCTAAATATCATTTTGTAAGGTCGTTCGTTTCCCTGACCTTTGCAGAAAATTCGGAGTTAACTTACGTATTATAATATTTTGTAATTCTTTATCTACATTAGTGTTGTGTAAGCAGTAACTTGAAAAGTTGAATCAAACTTGAAAAATTTAATGCTACTTATTATTCTCCATGAGTTAAAGTGAAATCACTGCATTCTGTGCATACCAATTGTCACGGTCTTTGGACACACTGCGCTCACTTTAATGACCCATAGTATCAGTTTATATTCGCAACCGAGTCTCTTATTTGAATGTACTTCCGCATTACGCCATATTGCCTTTAGTGTTTAAATACTTTATGTTTCTAAAATATAAGGCCATACAAAATGTGTTGTTATATATTTATGAAGTGCTTTATACAGAGCCTTCATTTTGTTGTGTGGCCGGCCTGACAGGAAATTTTTGGCACGGAATCACGCTGTTTGCCGGTCGGGTCGGATATTCGTAGCCCCCTTAAATTCAAGCGCATAGATTTCTCGTGAAACTTATAGCCACAATAACCATATACCTGTGTCATAGATAATGGAAATGATATCCTTTTGCCGACATTCATCTCTCACCTTTTAAAAAAGTTTGCATTAACACCCGTTAATTCTTTATGTCCACGTAAATAAAACCATGCTTCGCCCATAAAAAAATTAAACTGAATCATTAGAGCAAACTTTAACATTACTTAACACACATTTGTTGAAATAAACTCTACTCACATTGTCGCGTGGTTGCAATTCCTGAACTGCAGTTATCTCATCGGTTTTAATTTTAAAAGTTTAGTGGCATTCCAAGCTGAGGTTTTTGAAATTCCTGATTCCTAAGCAAGTTTTGTCCGAGATTTCTTTGGACTTCGTTCTAACTTTTTACTTTCTCTACTACGATAGTATGTAGGGGAACTATTGTATACCACCCAAAAATTCGATACCGAAATTTCACCGGAAATATATGTTTTGAAACCCCCTGAATCAAAAAAAGCATTTTTGGAAACATGTCGTGTGTGTGTGTGTGTGTCTGTGAACGGCATAACTCAGAAACGAACAGTCGGATAAACACCAAACTTGGTATTTAGGTTCAGTATCTTCCAGAGATGCGACACGAAGGTTTTCAAGAAAATCCCCCCACCCCAGATTACCCTTTACATGGAACATCTTTCGAAAATTTTAATTTTCTCAAAAATGACTCTAACGATTTTGATTAAAATATCATATGCTTAAGATATTTTCATGACAAATGAAATGTATATCTTGAATTTTCTGGGAATATCTCCAAAAGTATTCTTCATTGTGAACGACTTTTGCATAACTGGTAAACCATAAGAGATAGACAAAATATACATTTTTTTTTGTTGAGTGAATCATTTTCGAGATATTGCTTGTTATTCCCTTAAATTTTTCAATACTTTTTCTCAAATTCGTTATTCATTTTTTTATGTCCTGGACATGCAAAGAGAATGAAATGCGCCACATAGCAACCAGCTCTTAAAAGATTTGACTATCGCTTAAAGCCTACCACATTCCCCTTGCATCTACAAGAAAATTAGCAATAAGATTAACATCTCGATTAACATGAAGCATATGGAGAATAAGCGTTTGTAAAAATAGTTTGTACAAGAGTAGAGAAAGTCATGTGAGTGTAACACATCAGATTTTTGCTGATGTAATTGAGTTTTTCCTCTAAAAGCACGGCGACTTACTTTCAGTTTCTTAATAGGAATAGATTCCACTTCCCTAAATATGTTCATAAGATTAGGAACTGTTTACCCGTGAGGCGCACGAACAATAGGGCATATGCCTATAAATTAACGTCTCACTTCTGTTCAAGAGTTTGTTGTCCCAGGAATCACGCATGAAAATTCTGTGTGCTGAAGTGGCATTACCTATAACAGCACCAACGCCCTATAACACTGAATAAAGTTCAGAACTTATCAACCTCTGTACAAGGTCTTCGCGTCAATTGATTAACCGACCACGGCGAGGAGGGAAAGCGGAGAGGGGACAGAATCGGTTAGAAACAGCGCAGTGCAGGGCACGTAATTCCCCTTAATATGGATACACGTCGAAACAAGACTATGTAGCAGGGCCGTATTTAGAGGGGGGTTTATAGGGTTCAACCCTCCCCCCGAAAATTCTGACAGTTTTATTTATTTCGATTCATAGCAAACCAACATGGGAAAATGTTATATAACAGCAAGTATATTGCTAGTAGCGCATTTACAAGAAAAAGGGAAACTTAATATCATCACCTTACATAGGCACGGTAGTAGGTTATATAGGACAGACCGAGGCCACTTTTTTGGGCATGTATGGGAAAGGATAGGGAAAACGAGGCTAGATGGGGCGGTTCAAGGAGGAAAATGGGTTTATATGGGAGAGATAGGGAATACGACGACCAATACTATGCTAGACAGGGTTGAAGGAGGGAAATACGTTATATGGAAGAGATAGTAGAGAGCTGTTAGGCTAGACAGAGGCTGAGGAGCATGGTTTATATGAAAAGTATAGGAAAAACGAGGAGAGGTATTACACTAGACAGAGTTGAAGGGTAGAGTATGTCTTTTATATGAGAGCGGTAGGGAACAGGAGGAGGGGTGTTAGGCTAGACAGAGGTTGAAGGGTAGAGTATGTCTTTTATATGAGAGGTAGGGAACAGGAGGAGAGGTGTTAGGCTAGACAGAGTTGAAGGGTAGAGCTTATCTTTATATATGAGACAGTTAAGGAACAGGGGGTAGGGATGATAGGCTAGACAAAGGTCAAGAAGTAGAGTATGGTTTATATGAGATATAGGAAAACCAGGAGAGGTATTAGGCTAAGGAGGTTGGTATGCGTTTATAAGGAGAGACGAGTAAACGGAGAGATCCTATGCTAGGATAGACAGCTGTTAAAGGTAGAATGTGTTTTCTATAGGTTAGATAGGAACCCAAGGAGAGATACTCAGCTAGACAGGAGCAGGCGGGAAATGCGCTTTATGAGAGGCAAGGGATACGGGGGAGACGCTAGACTAGACAGAGGTTTAGAGTATGCGTTTATATGTATGAGGGATATAGGAACAGGAGGAGAGATATTAGGCTAAGGAGGTTGAGTAGCCGTTTATAAGGAGAGATGAGTAAACGAAGAGATCCAATGCTAGGATAGGCAGGTGCTAAAGGTAGAATGTGTTTTATATATGCTAGATAGGAACCCAAGGAGAGATAGACGGGGGGCAGGAGGGGAATGCGCTTATGAGAGGTAGGGGATACGAGGAGGGGTGTTAGGCTAGACAGAGGTAGAGGAGTAGAGTATGGTTTATATGAGAGGTATAGGGAAACGAGGAGAGTCGGTAGGCTAGACAGATAGTGAAGTAGTAGGAATATGGACTTATATACAGGAGATATAGGGAATAGGAGATGCTAGACCATGAAAGCGACTTTAGGCGAGAACTTCATGGAAATATGTTTCATGTCAATGTTAGAGCGCTAATTCTAGACATGCTCATCACGTAACCTATTCAGGGAAAAGGTGACTCGCTCAGGGGAAAAAGGTGACCAGGAAAGGGAAAAAGGAGAACCGCAAAGGGAAAAAGGTGACCAGCAAAGGGAAAAATGTGACCAGCAAAGGGAAAAAGGTGACCAGCAAAGGGAAAAAGGTGACCAGCAAAT
Organism: Deroplatys truncata; assembly: GCA_030765065.1. NCBI lineage: Eukaryota > Metazoa > Arthropoda > Insecta > Mantodea > Mantidae > Deroplatys > Deroplatys truncata. Next base: position 106,854,266 of record CM060975.1, read on the forward strand.
GGAAAAAGGTGACCAGCAAAGGGAAAAAGGTGACCAGGAAAGGGAAAAAGGTGACCAGCAAAGGGAAAAAGGTGACCAGGAAAGGGAAAAAGGTGACCAGCAAAGGGAAAAAGGTGACCAGCAAAGGGAAAAAGGTGACCAGCAAAGGGAAAAAGGTGACCAGCAAAGGGAAAAAGGTGACCAGGAAAGGGAAAAAGGTGACCAGCAAAGGGAAAAAGGTGACCAGCAAAGGGAAAAAGGTGACCAGCAAAGGGAAAAAGGTGACCAGCAAAGGGAAAAAGGTGACCAGCAAACGGAAAAAGGTGACCAGCAAAGGGAAAAAGGTGACCAGCAAAGGGAAAAAGGTGACGAGCAAAGGGAAAAAGGCGACCAGCAAAGGGAGAAACGTGACCAGCAAAGGGAAAAAGGTGACCAGCAAAGGGAAAAAGGTGACCAGCAAAGGGAAAAAGGTGACCAGCAAAGGGAAAAAGGTGACCAGCAAAGGGAAAAAGGTGACCAGCAAAGGGAAAAACGTTATCAGCAAAGGGAAAAAGGTGACCAGCAAAGGGGAAAAGGTGACCAGCAAAGGGAAAAACGTGACCAGCAAAGGGAAAAACGTGACCAGTAAAGGGAAAAAGGTGACCAGCAAAGGGAAAAAGGTGACCAGCAAAGGGAAAAACGTTACCAGCAAAGGGAAAAAGGTGACCAGCAAAGGGGAAAAGGTGACCAGCAAAGGGAAAAACGTGACCAGCAAAGGAAAAAACGTGACCAGTAAAGGGAAAAAGGTGACCAGCAAAGGGAAAAGGGCAGGGAAAAGGCGGTCCTCTCACGGGAAAAGCTAACCCACTCACACTAACAGGTAAGTAATTCAGTTAGTATCACAGGGTAGGACAGGTTCCGGGAAGCGGATATAGCATAGTTCCGTATGATGTTACAGGTAATTCAGAGAGTATCGTAGGTATTTAGGATAATTCAAGTAACATAGGTGTTTAAAGTCATTCAGCTAGTATCACAGGTACTCATGGTAATATAGAGAGTAATTAGATCATAAACATTTCTTATCCAACGTTACAACAATTTATATACTTTTTTCTAAATCTTACAAACTTATTGTACGATGCGGAGAGGCATAAACGACATATTGATTCACAAATTGAAAAGCTTTGCGTCAACATACATTTATTTAAGTTTGTTGTAGATGTCTCTCCCCTTTTATCTAGGCTTGAGACTAGCACTAGGATTGCTCCTAATGGCAGGGTTACCACCTTCCCTTCCATCTTCTTCTTTCTTCATCAGGCGTCTGCTAGTTGCATATCAGTACACGGATAAACTTCATTTTTAACATTGTAGACTCACGAGAAAATCTCCATCTTCGACTTACATTCTCTTAAGCACTATTTGTAATACTGTAATGTCCATACGCATAGGTAGTTATACCGTCCTCAGCAATAATTCTTTTATCATCAAAGGGATTCAATGCAATTTTATTCACTTGCACTGTGGAAATAGCATGCTTTCGCGATAGGATTAGATTCATGGGCGTTCTGATGATTTCAAAGGTTTTAAGACAATCAGTATAGCTGTCAAACGAAATGTACTGCTTAATAGCGCTACGTTTTATACCTTTAATCTTTTTTATCATTGAGCCTTGAATATCTAAGGCATACATCTTAGGACGTAGTCCAACAAAGCGTAGGATGATTTTGCTATTAGCCTCATCTTTAAATTTTCCCAATACCTTCTTGTTCTGAGTAGAGTGGCATATATGATTGACAGGCTAATCAGCTGTATCGAGATGCTCAAGAAAACGTAGCTTGTCCTGGTACACATCTTCAGTTGTAACACGATGAATGAACGAATCAGTGTCCATATACATAAGCTTCAGGTTTTCAGCTCCATAATAAGGCAACAACACGTCGTAATGATAGTTATACATTAATGTCTTAGAGATGTCCAACACACTCATACCAATGTATATAGGCTTGTTGAACACAATCTGACGAGAGGCCATATGTACAGCAGCTAGATTAGCAGCATATATCGTCCTGTCGATAAACGTAGGCTTGGCGATCAGCTTCTCTAGAGTTTTTTCATTTGTCACCAGTCGTATATCCACACGGCTACGCAGGTTCTCCATAGATTTTCCAAACATGGCGTTGTTAAAGAGCTTGTAGAGATCCTTCTCGAAATCATTTGCAGCTTGTTGTCGTAGCCTGTTGTTAAATTCCACATAAGGTTTCAACCACCGAGACTGTCGGAATTTTAGCACACGATGGATTTTTGTTAGTCGTAGTCCATGACTAAGAGCTTGCTTCAAAGCCATGTAATGCACTACATACTTCTTTCGAGGTCCAAGATGAGGTATCAGTTTCTTTGTAGATTATTCCAATGGTTTCATACACTCTGGCAGGAACGGTAGATCGTTGTGTAGATCGTGAAGTTCAGTAGGATACTCGATGTCGACTTCTAATATGTACCCATGAGGATCATCTTCTTGTAGTGTTTCTAAGTTGATTTCTTCTGGTGACACCCACTGAAATCCACCAAAAGGAAGGGCGTGACACATTGCCCACCCATATTGGTTATTAGCGTCCTCGTATGTGATAAATTGGGTTGGTCTCGACGGATCAAACTTATCCATATAAGTGTTATTAGCCTCAGCATACCGATGGGAAACTTGGCATAAACCTCCTCTTATACCTGATTCCACCATAAGTAGTTGATCATAATCTTGTAACAGTTCCAGCTTAATTCCAGTATACAGTAACATGGCGTCCCATGTAAGACCTGGAGAGGTAAAATAATGGGCAGGATCAACTTTGTGTGTTTTAAGGGTTTGCTCTCTGAACGTCTCAAAGACATCAGCTAGGAGAAGTACATCCGAAGTTAAGTAGAGATCGCTGTACTCTCCCAGGTTTCTCACATTAAACAGCTCCCATACATTTCTAGCATGATCGTAGTCAGTATCAGTAATTTCTTCTTCATTTAATCTATTGTAGAAGTAGTCCTTAGGAGGCAAGCAGGTCTCGTTCAGGACATCCCATGACGTAACAAAATCATAGGGAAATACACCCTTACGGGTCATCAACTTCAATTTGTCTTCTCCAAAGTACTTTAGCGTTTCAGGATACGAGGTTAGATTTTTTACCAACTTATCCAAGCTTGTACTGAGGAATCGGAAGCTATCCACAAATCGAAGCTTTATATCTCCTACATACTTGGTGAATGAGATATAGCTTTCTTCAGAGTTAGGAATTACCTCCACACGTTCACTTGTACAACCCAGCTCCTTAACAATGAAATGAGAGTCATATTCGCTAAGGTTATGCATGAAGACTGGTATATATTTAGGTGTTTTACAGGCTAAATTACATTCATTATGAAGACTTCCACGATATTCACCGCTGATGTGATCATGGTCGCGTACTTTATAGTTCTCTTCTGTAAAGGGTTTTCCACACAAGTAGCATGCTGAAGAAGACTCAAAATCCATCTGCTGTTGATCTGTAAGTTTCAGAGGCTTAGCAGATTTGTATATGTCATCAATCATTTTTGCAAGAGATGTCAGGTACAGCATAAACTTCTGAGCAGCATCAGCACCACGATACACATAGGGTTGCTTAGGAAGACCAGTTTCGAGATGTTCAACGTTGGTTGATGGTTTAACGTAAACACAGAAGCTCATTGGTGTGTGCTCTTGATAAGGGGTTGTATAGGAAGTTTCAGGATTGGGTGTACATGTATGGCATGGAGTGAGAATACTCTCAAAATCCGCATAAATGACATAAGGTACTTTCAGCATCCTCTCAACATTTTTAAACTGTACAATTGCTTTCTCCTTGGTAGGCATAACTACCCTTGCAACACCATGTTGATTACAGATGGTTGCATGTTCTTGTAGTTTTTCCTGTCCACTTTGTCCATATCGATTGTCAAAGTGTGTAAAGCACCGCTTACTGGTATATATCACTCCATCATGCTTAGTTTTTTGACGTCGAACGAGCTTCTCAAAATTCTTGATATATACGTAGTGATGTTTTCCACAACTGTCACTCAATAGTAGCAGGTCACGATGTTCAGGTAGTTCAATATCAGCAACCTTTATTGGATACACCTCATGCTTCTCATCTAGACCGAAAACGTTAATAGATATCTTGTTAAGCTTCTCAAATTTAGGTATTTGAGAAAGTGGAGTAGGATAGTAAACACAGCTGAAGTCGTACTTATCTTGAAGTTGCTTGTATTTGCTGACGCGTTGAGGCTTGGTGCTGACGAATTTGGCCAGTATAGAGTACATGAAACATTTCTCGTCGATAAAGTTCTGAATGTTTATACACGCTTCTTTAGCTCCGACAGATGACGGTAGACTTATGTAGCTACTTCCTCGTAACGGGTTGTACTTGTTGATACGAAGTCGAACTCCTTCCACAGCAAGTAGGGCCAAGCTGCTATCCTTAAGCTGAGACTCCTCCATTTCAGTCACCAATTTCTTGAATTTCACTTCCATCGCTGACTCCAGATCAGTTTCCAGGAAAACAGCTTGATTCCGTGTTTTAAATGTTTTGTCACAGGTTTCTCCAATACTGTTAACAAATCGACACTCAACCAGCAGATTAATTTTAACACTCTTGTGAATACCAAGCTCTTTATGCACAGCCTGGATTATCCGTTGTTTTGCCTCTTGCAGATACATATTCAGGTCCTTAGGTGACTCGCATCGTATAAAATACGATTTCAATCGTCCTTCGAATGAAGTTTCGTATTCTTTCATATCACAGTCCTCCATTGTTGACAGTAACTGATGTTTAGTTGGCTCCAATCTTCTTTTCTTCTGAGGACTGCTTATTTCACATATATCTTCGTGTCGCTGGCCCTTACAACCATCATTGAAGGTCAAGCTACAATGTTTACATTTGAAGAGCTTCTTGCAGCTCATCTCGTGTCTTCTCTTGTGATAACCTCGCAGGAACTTCTTCCCACATTTTCCGCATGCATATCCAGTAGCGCTTGGAATAATATCCTTATACGCTGAGTTATTCATCTTTATTCTTGATGTAATAACGTATAAATCCTTCTTCAAGGGAAATGTAGACCTCTTCACCTTGATATCACTTATAAAGCTGATTATTCTTGGAGAGAACACAATGTTAACACCTCAAGGCTAATTAGCACAATGAAGTCCAATACCCTAGATCACCATATTTATAGAGGGAGCACGAACCTTTTAGATCAATCATAAACTCGCTCCATAACTAGCTGTATATGCTTGCTCCACGCGTATTAACCTCACGCCCAGAGTCAGGATGCCTATGATGTCACACCCAGAGACAGGATGTCTGGCAGTATCAAACACGTTTAAACTCGTCTCGTAACTACATGTATATGCTGTCACACCAACAAGAGAAGTATTCCCACACGCTCATTCAGTCAGAGGTTCCATTCAAAGCCTACCACCCCCCATTACACCAAAGCTAATACAATCTCTATTATCAAAATACTTAAAAGTAAAGGCTTAAAAGGTAACGTAGAAGATTTTCCTCCTTATTTACTTAAATGTGTGTATATACTACATTATTTCATGTTTTCATCCCCTTTTCAATTCTTCCTTTCCATCTTCTTCCAGAAAGACCATTACATTTCACTACAATCACGAGAAAAGCAATTTTTCCAGTGTTTCACAGATTCTAAGCTTCTAGAATCGAACCCGGTAATAGTTTTAATAAATGTATTTTTAGTAATTTAGCTCCCTCACATCAGCATCTACCATTTAATCTTTACTCGAACCTGATAGGATTCATAGGCTTGAAGATATATGAAATCACCCCTTCGGGATTCGATCTGAGTACTTTAAAGTACTTTTTGTCATGATAACGATATTTAGGAACTAGGTACTCTGTTTACGGTTTACTTGACGTGTCTATATAAATTAGATTACGAGTTATTAAATTAGCAAGTAAATTTCATTAAATCGGTATTCGAACCCAGAACACCAGGAACAAAATAATTTATAATATTAGCTTGACATGTTAAACAAAGCTGTGTGCAGTTACGCTATCAAGCCAAGTGATATATTCTAGTGTACGGAGGAAAATTAAGGAACTCATTAAAAGATGGGGAATCGAACCAAGCACAACTGATTGACAATTGTATACAACATTAATTACCTATTATAATAGCTATCAAACATGCTTTGGCCTACTCCTCTACCTCATTTAGTTCCAGAGATAATGAATATTTAAAATTAAGAATCGAACTCAGGAGACCAGATCCCCAAGTATAGATTCAGAAGAAACTACCTATTGATCTAAATGTAATAAAGTTTATTTGACGTCTCTATCTTAAGTAGTTTAGGAGTTATTAAATTTATAATTGAATTACATTTTATCGGTATTCGAACCCAGAACACCAGAAACAAAATTATTTATAAACTTAGTTTGCTATGTTAAAGAGAGTTGTATACAGTTACGCAATCAATCTAAGTGATATATTCTAGTATACAGAGAAAAATTAAGGAAATCATTTAAAAATCGGGATTCGAACTAGGGACAAATGTTTGAAAATTATATACAGTATTAATTACGCATTATAACAGCTATCAAACATGCTTTGGTACATCCCTCTACCTTTCTTAGTTTCCGAGATAATGGCGATTTAAAAATTAAAGATCGAACCCAGGACACCAGGTACCCAAATATACATTCAGAAGAAACTACCTAATGATATAAATGTAATACAGTTTATTTGGCGTCTTTATCTTAATTAGTCTCTGAGTTATTAGAAGTTGAATTTGTAATTACTCGTGGGATTCGAACCCAGGCATCCCGGTCAACTCGGGTTAATATCCCAAGGACGCGGCGCATTCCAAGGAATTGATTAGTTTTTATCCCATTGTTCTATCTTTTTTCATTCAGGAGATATAAGCAATTAATCAGTAGGGGGAGAATAAGAGAGCTGGCCCACTTAATATGCATGGAATGCAATTAATATGCTAATAACCCCACCCTACTAATTAGCCCCCCTCTCATTTCCCCCTACTGATTAATTGCTTATATCTCCTGAATGAAAAGAGATAGAACAATGGGATAAAATCTAATCAATTATTTGGAATGCGCCGCGTCCTTGAGATATTAATCCGAGTTGTCCGGGATGCCAGGGTTCGAATCCCACGAGTAATTACAAATTCAACTTCTAATAACTCATAGACTAATTAAGATAAAGACGCCAAATAAATTGTATTACATTTATATCATTAGGTAGTTTCTTCTGAATGTATACTTGGGTACCTGGTTTCCTGGGTTCGATCTTTAATTTTTAAATCGCCATTATCTCAGAAACTAAGAAAGGTAGAGGGATGTACCAAAGCATGTTTGATAGCTGTTATAATGTGCAATTAATACTGTATATAATTTTCAAACAGTTGTCCCTAGTTCGAATCCCGATTTTTAAATGATTTCCTTAATTTTTCTCTGTATACTAGAATATATCACTTAGATTGATTGCGTAACTGTATACAACTCTTTTTAACATAGCAAACTAAGTTTATAAATAATTTTGTTTCTGGTGTTCTGGGTTCGAATACCGATAAAATGTAATTTAATTATAAATTTAATAACTCCTAAACTACTTAAGATAGAGACGTCAAATAAACTTTATTACATTTATATCAACAGGTAGTTTCTTGCGGATCTATATTTGGGGATCTGGTGTCCTGAGTTCGATTCTTAATTTTAAATATTCATTATCTCTGGAACTAAATGAGGTAGAGGAGTAGGCCAAAGCATGTTTGATAGCTATTATAATAGGTAATTAATGTTGTATATAATTGTCAATCAGTTGTGCTTGGTTCGATTCCCCATCTTTTAATGAGTTCCTTAATTTTCCTCCGTACACTAGAATATATCACTTGGCTTGATAGCGTAACTGCACACAGCTTTGTTTAACATGTCAAGCTAATATTATAAATTATTTTGTTCCTGGTGTTCTGGGTTCGAATACCGATTTAATGAAATTTACTTGCAAATTTAATAACTCGTAATCTAATTTATATAGACACGTCAAGTAAACCGTAAACAGAGTGCCTAGTTCCTAAATATCGTTATCATGACAAAAAGTACTTTAAAGTACTCAGATCGAATCCCGAAGGGGTGATTTCATATATCTTCAAGCCTATGAATCCTATCAGGTTCGAGTAAAGATTAAATGGTAGATGCTGATGTGAGGGAGCTAAATTACTAAAAATACATTTATTAAAACTATTACCGGGTTCGATTCTAGAAGCTTAGAATCTGTGAAACTCTGGAAAAATTGCTTTTCTCGTGATTGTAGTGAAATGTAATGGTCTTTCTGGAAGAAGATGGAAAGGAAGAATTGAAAAGGGGATGAAAACATGAAATAATGTAGTATATACACACATGTAAGTAAATAAGGAGGAAAATCTTCTACGTTACCTTTTAAGCCTTTACTTTTAAGTATTTTGATAATAGAGATTGTACTAGCTTTGGTGAAATGGGGGGGGGTGGTAGGCTTTGAATGGAACCTCTGACTGAATGAGCGTGTGGGAATACTTCTCTTGTTGGTGTGAAAGAATATACATGTAGTTACGAGACGAGTTTAAACGTGTTTGATACTGCCAGACATCCTGTCTCTGGGTGTGACATCATAGGCATCCTGACTCTGGGCGTGAGGTTAATACGCGTGGAGCAAGCATATACAGCTAGTTATGGAGCGAGTTTATGATTGATCTAAAAGGTTCGTGCTCCCTCTATAAATATGGTGATCTAGGGTATTGGACTTCATTGTGCAAATTAGCCTTGAGGTGTTAACATTGTGTTCTCTCCAAGAATAATCAGCTTTATAAGTGATATCAAGGTGAAGAGGTCTACATTTCCCTTGAAGAAGGATTAATACGTTATTACATCAAGAATAAAGATGAATAACTCAGCGTATAAGGATATTATTCCAAGCGCTACTGGATATGCATGCGGAAAATGTGGGAAGAAGTTCCTCCGAGGTTATCACAAGAGAAGACACGAGATGAGCTGCAAGAAGCTCTTCAAATGTAAACATTGTAGCTTGACCTTCAATGATGGTTGTAAGGGCCAGCGACACGAAGATATATGTGAAATAAGCAGTCCTCAGAAGAAAAGAAGATTGGAGCCAACTAAACATCAGTTACTGTCAACAATGGAGGACTGTGATATGAAAGAATACGAAACTTCATTCGAAGGACGATTGAAATCGTATTTATACGATGCGAGTCACCTAAGGACCTGAATATGTATCTGCAAGAGGCAAAACAACGGATAATCCAGGCTGTGCATAAAGAGCTTGGTATTCACAAGAGTGTTAAAATTAATCTACTGGTTGAGTGTCGATTTGTTAACAGTATTGGATAAACCTGTGACAAAACATTTAAAACACGGAATCAAGCTGTTTTCCTGGAAACTGATCTGGAGTCAGCGATGGAAGTGAAATTCAAGAAATTGGTGACTGAAATGGAGGAGTCTCAGCTTATGGGTAGCAGCTGGGCCCTACTTGCTGTGGAAGGAGTTCGACTTCGTATCAACAAGTACAACCCGTTACGAGGAAGTAGCTACATACCTCTACCGTCATCTGTCGGAGCTAAAGAAGCGTGTATAAACATTCAGAACTTTATCGACGAGAAATGTTTCATGTACTCTATACTGGCCAAATTCGTCAGCACCAAGCCTCAACGCGTCAGCAAATACAAGCAACTTCAAGATAAGTACGACTTCAGCAGTGTTTCCTATCCTACTCCACTTTCTCAAATACCTAAATTTGAGAAGCTTAACAAGATATCTATTAACGTTTTCGGTCTAGATGAGAAGCATGAGGTGTATCCAATAAAGGTTGCTGATATTGAACTACCTGAACAACGTGACCTGCTACTATTGAGTGACAGTTGTGGAAAACATCACTACGTATATATCAAGAATTTTGAGAAGCTCGTTCGACGTCAAAAAACTAAGCATGATGGAGTGATATATACCTGTAAGCGGTGCTTTACACACTTTGACAATCGATATGGACAAAGTGGACAGGAAAAACTACAAGAACATGCAACCATCTGTAATCAACATGGTGTTGCAAGGGTAGTTATGCCTACCAAGGAGAAAGCAATTGTATAGTTTAAAAATGTTGAGAGGATGCTGAAAGTACCTTATGTCATTTATGCGGATTTTGAGAGTATTCTCACTCCATGCCATACATGTACACCCAATCCGGAAATTTCCTATACAACCCCTTATCAAGAGCACACACCAATGAGCTTCTGTGTTTACGTTAAACCATCAACCAACGTTGAACATCTCGAAACTGGTCTTCCTAAGCAACCCTATGTGTATCGTGGTGCTGATGCTGCTCAGAAGTTTATGCTGTACCTGACATCTCTTGCAAAAATGATTGATGACATATACAAATCTGCTAAGCCTCTGAAACTTACAGATCAACAGCAGATGGATTTTGAGTCTTCTTCAGCATGCTACTTGTGTGGAAAACCCTTTACAGAAGAGAACTATAAAGTACGCGACCATGATCACATCAGCGGTGAATATCGTGGAAGTCTTCATAATGAATGTAATTTAGCCTGTAAAACACCTAAATATATACCAGTCTTCATGCATAACCTTAGCGGATATGACTCTCATTTCATTGTTAAGGAGCTGGGTTGTACAAGTGAACGTGTGGAGGTAATTCCTAACTCTGAAGAAAGCTATATCTCATTCACCAAGTATGTAGGAGATATAAAGCTTCGATTTGTGGATAGCTTCCGATTCCTCAGTACAAGCTTGGATAAGTTGGTAAAAAATCTAACCTCGTATCCTGAAACGCTAAAGTACTTTGGAGAAGACAAATTGAAGTTGATGACCCGTAAGGGTGTATTTCCCTATGATTTTGTTACGTCATGGGATGTCCTGAACGAGACCTGCTTGCCTCCTAAGGACTACTTCTACAATAGATTAAATGAAGAAGAAATTACTGATACTGACTACGATCATGCTAGAAATGTATGGGAGCTGTTTAATGTGAGAAACCTGGGAGAGTACAGCGATCTCTACTTAACTTCGGATGTACTTCTCCTAGCTGATGTCTTTGAGACGTTCAGAGAGCAAACCCTTAAAACACACAAAGTTGATCCTGCCCATTATTTTACCTCTCCAGGTCTTACATGGGACGCCATGTTACTGTATACTGGAATTAAGCTGGAACTGTTACAAGATTATGATCAACTACTTATGGTGGAATCAGGTATAAGAGGAGGTTTATGCCAAGTTTCCCATCGGTATGCTGAGGCTAATAACACTTATATGGATAAGTTTGATCCGTCGAGACCAACCCAATTTATCACATACGAGGACGCTAATAACCAATATGGGCGGGCAATGTGTCACGCCCTTCCTTTTGGTGGATTTCAGTGGGTGTCACCTGAAGAAATCAACTTAGAAACACTACAACAAGATGATCCTCATGGGTACATATTAGAAGTCGACATCGAGTATCCTACTGAACTTCACGATCTACACAACGATCTACCGTTCCTGCCAGAGTGTATGAAACCATTGGAATCATCTACAAAGAAACTGATACCTCATCTTGGACCTCGAAAGAAGTATGTAGTGCATTACATGGCTTTGAAGCAAGCTCTTAGTCATGGACTACGACTAACAAAAATCCATCGTGTGCTAAAATTCCGACAGTCTCGGTGGTTGAAACCTTATGTGGAATTTAACAACAGGCTACGACAACAAGCTGCAAATGATTTCGAGAAGGATCTCTACAAGCTCTTTAACAACGCCATGTTTGGAAAAACTATGGAGAACCTGCGTAGCCGTGTGGATATACGACTGGTGACAAATGAAAAAACTCTAGAGAAGCTGATCGCCAAGCCTACGTTTATCGACAGGACGATATATGCTGCTAATCTAGCTGCTGTACATATAGCCTCTCGTCAGATTGTGTTCAACAAGCCTATATACATTGGTATGAGTGTGTTGGACATCTCTAAGACATTAATGTATAACTATCATTACGACGTGTTGTTGCCTTATTATGGAGCTGAAAACCTGAAGCTTATGTATATGGACACTGATTCGTTCATTCATCGTGTTACAACTGAAGATGTGTACCAGGACAAGCTACGTTTTCTTGAGCATCTCGATAAGGCTGATTACCCTGTCAATCATATATGCCACTCTACTCAGAACAAGAAGGTATTGGGAAAATTTAAAGATGAGGCTAATAGCAAAATCATCCTACGCTTTGTTGGACTACGTCCTAAGATGTATGCCTTAGATATTCAAGTCTCAATGATAAAAAAGATTAAAGGTATAAAACGTAGCGCTATTAAGCAGTACATTTCGTTTGACAGCTATACTGATTGCCTTAAAACCTGTGAAATCATCAGAACGCCCATGAATCTAATCCTATCGCGAAAGCATGCTATTACCACAGTGCAAGTGAATAAAATTGCATTGAATCCCTTTGATGATAAAAGAATTATTGCTGAGGACGGTATAACTACCTATGCGTATGGACATTACAGTATTACAAATAGTGCTTAAGAGAATGTAAGTCGAAGATGGAGATTTTCTCGTGAGTCTACAATGTTAAAAATGAAGTTTATCCGTGTACTGATATGCAACTAGCAGACGCCTGATGAAGAAAGAAGAAGATGGAAGGGAAGGTGGTAACCCTGCCATTAGGAGCAATCCTAGTGCTAGTCTCAAGCCTAGATAAAAGCGGAGAGACATCTACAACAAACTTAAATAAATGTATGTTGACGCAAAGCTTTTCAATTTGTGAATCAATATGTCGTTTATCCCTCTCCGCATCGTACAATAAGTTTGTAAGGTTTAGAAAAAAGTATATAAATTGTTGTAACGTTGGATAAGAAATGTTTATGATCTAATTACTCTCTATATTACCATGAGTACCTGTGATACTAGCTGAGTGACTTTAAACACCTATGTTACTTGAATTATCCTAAATACCTACGATACTCTCTGAATTACCTGTAACATCATACGGAACTATGCTATATCCGCTTCCCGGAACCTGTCCTACCCTGTGATACTAACTGAATTACTTACCTGTTAGTGTGAGTGGGTTAGCTTTTCCCGTGAGAGGACCGCCTTTTCCCTGCCGTTTTCCCTTTGCTGGTCACCTTTATCCCTTTACTGGTCACGTTTTTCCCTTTGCTGGTCACGTTTTTCCCTTTGCTGGTCACCTTTTCCCCTTTGCTGGTCACCTTTTTCCCTTTGCTGGTAACGTTTTTCCCTTTGCTGGTCACCTTTTTCCCTTTGCTGGTCACCTTTTTCCCTTTGCTGGTCACCTTTTTCCCTTTGCTGGTCACCTTTTTCCCTTTGCTGGTCACCTTTTTCCCTTTGCTGGTCACCTTTTTCCCTTTGCTGGTCACCTTTTTCCCTTTCCTGGTCACCTTTTTCCCTTTCCTGGTCACCTTTTTCCCTTTCCTGGTCACCTTTTTCCCTTTGCTCGTCACCTTTTTCCCTTTGCTCGTCACCTTTTTCGCTTTGCTGGTCACCTTTTTCCCTTTGCTGGTCACCTTTTTCCCTTTGCTGGTCACCTTTTCCCTTTGCTGGTCACCTTTTTCCCTTTCCTGGTCACCTTTTTCCCTTTGCTGGTCACGTTTTTCCCTTTGCTGGTCACCTTTTTCCCTTTGCTGGTCACCTTTGTCCCTTTGCTGGTCACCTTTTTCCCTTTGCTGGTCACTTTTTTCCCTTTGCTGGTCACCTTTTTCCCTTTGCTGGTCACCTTTTTCCCTTTGCTGGTCACCTTTTTCCCTTTGCTGGTCACCTTTTTCCATTTGCTGGTCACCTTTTTCCCTTTGCTGGTCACATTTTTCCCTTTGCTGGTCACATTTTTCCCTTTGCAGGTCACCTTTTTCCCTTTCCTGGTCACCTTTTTCCCCTGAGCGAGTCACCTTTTCCCTGAATAGGTTACGTGATGAGCATGTCTAGAATTAGCGCTCTAACATTGACATGAAACATATTTCCATGAAGTTCTCGCCTAAAGTCGCTTTCAAGGACTAGCATCTCCTCTTCCCTATATCTCCTGTATATAAGTCCATATTCCTACTGCTTCACTATCTGTCTAGCCTACCGACTCTCCTCGTTTCCCTATACCTCTCATATAAACCATACTCTACTCCTCTACCTCTGTCTAGCCTAACACCCCTCCTCGTATCCCCTACCTCTCATAAGCGCATTCCCCTCCTGCCCCCCGTCTATCTCTCCTTGGGTTCCTATCTAGCATATATAAAACACATTCTACCTTTAGCACCTGCCTATCCTAGCATTGGATCTCTTCGTTTACTCATCTCTCCTTATAAACGGCTACTCAACCTCCTTAGCCTAATATCTCTCCTCCTGTTCCTATATCCCTCATACATATAAACGCATACTCTAAACCTCTGTCTAGTCTAGCGTCTCTCCCCGTATCCCTTGCCTCTCATAAAGCGCATTTCCCGCCTGCTCCTGGCTAGCTGAGTATCTCTCCTTGGGTTCCTATCTAACCTATAGAAAACACATTCTACCTTTAACAGCTGTCTATCCTAGCATAGGATCTCTCCGTTTTCTCGTCTCTCCTTATAAACGCATACTCAACCTCCTTAGCCTAATACCTCTCCTGGTTTTCCTATATCTCATATAAACCATACTCTACTTCTTGACCTCTGTCTAGCCTATCATCCCTACCCCCTGTTCCTTAACTGTCTCATATATAAAGATAAGCTCTACCCTTCAACTCTGTCTAGCCTAACACCTCTCCTCCTGTTCCCTACCTCTCTCATATAAAAGACATACTCTACCCTTCAACCTCTGTCTAGCCTAACACCCCTCCTCCTGTTCCCTACCGCTCTCATATAAAAGACATACTCTACCCTTCAACTCTGTCTAGTGTAATACCTCTCCTCGTTTTTCCTATACTTTTCATATAAACCATGCTCCTCAGCCTCTGTCTAGCCTAACAGCTCTCTACTATCTCTTCCATATAACGTATTTCCCTCCTTCAACCCTGTCTAGCATAGTATTGGTCGTCGTATTCCCTATCTCTCCCATATAAACCCATTTTCCTCCTTGAACCGCCCCATCTAGCCTCGTTTTCCCTATCCTTTCCCATACATGCCCAAAAAAGTGGCCTCGGTCTGTCCTATATAACCTACTCACGCTGACCATACATCCCAGTTTTTGAAGCAGTCTCCATGTTTTGTGCTGTAATGTAGAATATCTTCATTCTGGTGAGTTTTTCTTGTCTATATAATGTTTCCAAGCAATTTTCTTATCCATGTAACGTCTATATACTACGGGGTAGGTACATGGTAACTGTGTGGGGTACTGTTAAGTTTAGGTCTAGTTGTGGAAACCCCCCCTCCGAAAATCGTTTCTGGGTACGGGCATGCTCTGTAGATTATTTTGCATTAAAGAACTCACTGCATTCGATCTCGCATACCACTTTAAAAATAAATCAAGCAACACTTTAATATATAACCAGTGAATTTTGAATGCAATTGTGGCGTTTTCCTGCCCCTGACTGGAACAAGGTCATTCTAGGTATCGTTCTACTAGTGGCAGGGAGCAGTTCAATAATTATTAAACGTGAACTAAAAGTCAACATATTTTTTTCTACTGCATAATGTATTTATGAATATGCGTTAAATTAAATTGGTTCTAGAATAACGCGGCATTTTTAATATGTCCTCTCGGTCCACTGCCAAATTCGTTCTATAGTAAATTAAAACATACAAGCCATTCAACATATCCCGGAAGAACAAACAAAATATTCTACAAGAAAAAAGTCAACATACTCAATGTGAACTACTGCTAGTGATGAAAATAATCACGAACCGTGATCCGTTTCAGTACCTTCTTTTATAAAGTTGCAAAGACAAATCCTTCAAAATAGCTAGGTAAAAGCTGTTAAACGGCTGTGTTAGTGACACTCTACGGTAGCTACAAACGGTAATATCAGCCGCTCTCGCTGATAGGCAAAACAAAGCAGATTGGTGCATACTTCGGTGGATCTCAGTGTATTGCGTACATTTATACTGTTGATGAAGCCTATATTTTTGAACAGATGTTTAAACCTATTATAAAAAAGCAGAATATGAGATGGTCTATTTAACCTTAGAATAAAACCATAACTAACAAAACTAACGATGTTATTTTTTACTTCATCGCATTCAGTACATGTAAGTACGTGCACACACACTTTCAAGTCAGGTGCGCACTTTAAAATGTATTTAGGTACTACGAGGCCAGTTCTGTATGGTGAAACATGGATTACGGAACTGGGCTTGAGTGGACACAAAATCCTGTTTGTTTATTATTTCTGGGCAATACAATATGCATTAATATTTCCATTTGGTTCTGAACTCCCAAAGTAACAATGCATTCGGCGCTTATTAATGATATCACACAAGTATCCATATTCAAAATACGAGTGAATATTCAAGCCGCTTAACTCTGCCTAAAACCCTTAACAAGATAACAACCCTGGCGAGATTACAAAATGCATTCTAGTCATTTCCTGTACGTGTTGTTTCATGTAAATAAGTATTATAATGGGCGGTAAGTTATCTCCCTATTGAGCTGGAAAATAAGGAAAAATGTGGAAACGACGTGCGCAAAGTGATCAAGGAAGAAAAATTACAGAATTGAGTATTAAGTGACCCACTAAAACGTCGATGAAATCTTCAAATAGTCACATTCCTTTTTTCATTAAGAAAATTCTTTATGGTTTAATTCATTTTAACTTTCTCTACTACGTATAGTAAGCAGGGGAAGTATTGCATTCCACCCAAAAATTCGATACCGAGATTTCACCGGAAATACATGTTTTGAGACCTCCTGAATCCAAAAAAAGCATTTTTGGGAAACATGTCCGTGTGTGTGTCTGTGTGTGTGTGTGTGTCTGTGTGTGTGTGTGTCTGTGTGTCTGTGAACAGCATAACTCAAAAACAAACAGTCGGATAAGCACCAAACTTGGTATTTAGGTTCAGTATCTTCCAGAGATGCAACACGAAGGTTTTCAAGAAAATCCCCCCACCCCAGACTACCCTTTGCATGGAAGATTTTTCGAAAATTTTAATTTTCTCAAAAATGGCTCTAACGATTTTGATGAAAATATCATATGTTTAAGATAATGTCATGAGAAATGAAATGTATATCTCGAATTTTCTGGAAATGTCTCCAAAAGTATTCTTCATTGTGAACGACTTTTGCATAACTGGTAAACCATAACAGATAGACAAAATGTTACTACACAAAAAATGTAGATCGCGTTAAAATACAGAACTTATGTCATATACATTTCTTTTGTTGAGTGAACCGTTTTCGAGATATTGCTTGTTATTTCCTTAAATTTTCCAATACTTATACTTTTTCTCAAATTCGTTATTCATTTTTTTATGTCCTGGACATGCAAAGAGAATGGAATGCGCCACATAGCAACCAGCGTTAAAATATTTGACTATCGCTTAAAAGCTACCATACTCCCCTTGCATCTACATGAATATTACCAATAAGATTGACATCTCGATATCTCGATTAACATGAAGGATATGGAGAATAAGCGTTTGTAAAATTAGATTGTACAAGAGTAGAGAAAGTCATGTGAGTGTAACACATCAGATTTTTTCTATATTGTTTAAATGTCCTTCACCGTAATTTTATTAACCATTATGCTGTAAAGTAGCTAGGGAATTCATAGCTTAATTTCGCTTTTTTGACAATCTTCTTTTTTTTAGGAATTTGTTTCAATTTCAGTAATATTCTTGAAAGGGCAATAAGAAAATTAGAGGATCCATTTTTCGTAATAAAATAGCTTTGTTTTTAGATATGTATTTGTTTTTTATTTCATAACATAGTATACGATATCTGGAAAACTATAAGGAATGGATGAAAATAATCCTTAGTTTTTAAAATAGGATGTTTAAAAATTTATCATATTCATCACTTAAATTTTTCAAAATGTCATTGTGAGGAGCCATTATAAGTGTTTAAAATTTTTTGAAGATTAATATTTTAAAATAGTTAAAATATGTTGAATTTAAATTTAAAACATTAATTGTTATACGTACATGAGATAAAACAATGGCTAAAACTTAAATTAGAATCTCAAAAATTGAGGAATCTTCATAGGAGAGTCCCCAAAGCAAGGCGAATGAGAATGGGATATGAAACGGGGAATAATTAGGAAACAAAACGAGCATAGAAGGAAGGAGTGAAAGGGTTGAAGCTGCTAATAAATAGATACAAAGCTTATGATGAGGAGTGAAAGAGAGGGAAACAATAAAGGATGAAGTATCAACAGCAACAGCAGGTACGAGCTATTGGCATGCAGTAAAACCGACCGGAAGCAATCGGGTGTCATGTATCCACACTTGTGCGATAATTACTGCCCTCAGTGGGGCTCTGTATCACTCCCTCCGTGTAAAAATCCCTGCTTCATATTTTATGATGCGATTATTTGCAATGGGTGTGAGGCGATCTGATCGCCGGGATTATCTATCTCGTTACGTCGCTCGTAAATCACACAAGGCGAGCGCTATCAGCCTCTTCATTACGCCTCGTACAGATTGGCTTGTGGCCAGCCTCTGCGATACAAATAAACTCGTTTGAATTGTTAAAATTAGATAACCACACTACTTACAAGTTTAGAACTTGAAAAGTGCTGCGTATACGTGGATTGAGGGTGAACCACATAAATATTCACTAAGTTAATGACTTATAATTTCTCTTTGGAAGTTAGTATACACTTGAAATGAAATATTTGGACCTCTATGGTTCTGAAAGATTTTGTGCTAATGCCCATGGTAGGATTGTTCTCCATTATTGTCTATGGTAAACCCTATTATACTATTTGACTTCTTAGAATATACAGGGTGATTCGTTTGGAAAGACATCATATAATGACTATGACGTTTAATAATAAAGATGCTTTAGAATTCATTTCAGCTCCAATGCGATATAATACACCTGTTCTGCAACATCTGTTGAAGTTTAAACAACTTGATAAGGCTAACCAGGTGCTACGCCCTGTGTGGTATTCTGTAACACCTAAAAACATTTTGTCTTGTGCAAAATTATGGTAAACGATACCAGGAGCCGAGAACGTGTTGTTAGCACTAGCAGTACTACTACTACAACAAGTGATTTATGAAGAACTGACACATTGTTTCAAAACGAGTTATGCTAGCGAAAAGTTATTATACCTGAAATGCAGAGTAATTTTGGGAGATTATTTACCTCTATAGCAAATTTTGAAAATGTCCTCCATCCTGCATAAGGCACAACTCAACACGTCGTCCCATGTTACTGGCCACTCGGAGAACTCTGCTGTCAATAGCTTGAATCTCCTGTGTAATGGTGTGCGTCAGATCGTCCAATGTCTGGGGACGTTTGGCATAAACTCTGTTTTTAAGTAACCCCATAGAAAGAAGTCCGGCCTTGCCAAATCCAGAGATCTCGGTGGCCACAGGTTCTTGGAAATTATCCGGTCGTCAAAGAAACTTGCAATTAGTGCCATGGATTAATTTGATGTATGGCATTTATGGCCGTCCTGCTGAAAATATTCTTGACTCAGCTCTACAACGTCTAGTTGCTCAGCAAACTCCATGAAAATCCATCGGTACCCTGCAGTGTTCACATTGTTTAAAAAAAATTGGTCCCAATATTCTCTGTGCAGGTATTGCGCGCGAAACTCCGATTTTAACCGGGAGCATAGTTGCTTCATTAATAACATGTGAATTTTCACTGGCCCAATAGAGTGAGTTATTTGAGTCCACATAGCCGGATAAATAGAACAATGCTTCATCTGTGAACCATGTATGGACAATATGTAGGATATTGTACAATGAACGCCTGAAACCAACGACAATAATTCAGTCGTTTATCCTTATCTGGTTCTTGTAACTGTTGGACAACCGTAATCCTATACGGCTTTAGGTCTGCACTTTTCACAGCTCTCTGACACATTTACTAGCTGTACCCTGTCTCCTGCGACAAACGTCTTAATGATTTTTTGGTTGACTGATCCAGTCACACTCTTACGTCATCAACAACCGTGAGAAGCCTAGATGAACGAGTTGTGCCTTTTTCACTTACCAGAGATCCAGTTGTTTCCAATTTGTTTAACAGTTCCAGTAATGTGTTTCCTTGGGGACCATCAAATTTGCTCTGGTATGCCCTTTGAGTAGCGTAATTGAATTCGTAATCCAGTATTGCTTTACAAGGAAGAGTCGTTCATTTAATTTGTACTCTATTTTCACGTTGACTATAACAAAATCTCAAAAACAGTTGCCGACAACAAAACTAACATGAACATCTGTGCATTTAGTGACAGGCAATCGAAACTCCAGAATATTCTGCTTAATTTGGTGCTAAAATTGGGGTATTGGTTGAATTTCGAACAGAATAATTAAAGAAAGACGTGTGTCAGTTCTTTATAAATCACCCTGTACTATTACTGACTGAACATGGTTGCACTTTTAGTGCTTCTTGATCTTAAAGAGTAACGGTAACCATACGTTTAAGCAGAAAGTTACAGAATAGCGGCGTGGGCAAGTGGTTAGACCGTTTGCCTTCCACCAGGTTCGATTCCAGGGGCCCGCATGCGGGATTTATGGTGGACGAAGCGGCTCTGGAGGGGTTTTCTCCGGATTCTGCGGTTTCCCCCGCCATCCATTAGACTAATTGCTCCAACACCTTTCCTTTCATCCATTTCGCCTGGCACCAACCGATTTCTTTCTTTGTGGTTTCGTGAAGAATGATGTGTATGCACAACAATCCAGGGATATTCATGATCTCAGAGCGAAGATTTCCCCAGCTCTTTGAAAGTCATCCCTGAAATGTTAGACCATACATGAGAGCAATTAGCATCAGGATATGAACTATGTCCTGTTCGCAATGATAGACACGTTAAGGCATAATTTTAACAAAACTCTCATTCTTCTAGAATGCATATACCAATTATTGAACAAGAGCAACAGTTATGATTTTATAACGTTTGTATTTTATGTGTTCCAAAATGTGTCTGCTATCATGAAGTTCACTATTTTAACTATAACGTAAATAATTTATTTCACACTTAATTTGAAAGGCCTTTACAAAAGTTAATTTCCTATAGAGAGAGGGCGAAAATGGTCGCAACGAAGGTAATAAATATTTTATTGTAATTTTATTGATTCACCTATTTTTATAAAATATATTCCTTACAAGTATGGAACAATTCTGAAGCTAACTATATTCTGCTTTACACCATTGATGTGTACAGTAATAAAAACCGAAGAATGGGAAACAACAAATAAAGATATAAAACGATCACAATAGCTGACTGACATAAAATATACATACGTATATGACACAAAAGTTATTCATCGGATTCTTTAAGTCCTTCTTCAGGCTAGAAGAAAAATACACACAGGATCTAGATCGCTATATGTTAGTAATATAGGGTACAAACACACTATATAGCCTTCTGCCTTCAATCTGAGTCCTAAGTCCTAAATTTAAACTAATAATAGCTAACCCTTTTCATTCTTACTCACCTTAATTAATGCTTAATATTTGCAGAAGAGTTTTCCAATGTAATACTTACTCCCTTCCATAAGGCGTTTTTGCGCTCAAAATTGAGGCAGTATTTTTAACACTTAAATGATTTCAGTGTAATTATATAATATATAAATTCAATAACAGCCTTAAAGCAATATGTGTATGTAACAAGATATAAAACGTGTATATTACAGTCGCTGTATATGTTTATATTATTGTATACATGTTCAATAATGTTATGCGAATGTATTACGTAATTTAATAATGTAGGATCTGTGAGAATAATAGGTTAAAAGTTGCTAACAATGAGGTAACAATGAGGTAACCTTGAGGCAATAGTGAGTAGGAAAGTTTAATAATGCTGCTAGTCATTACTGGAGCAACAATAATGTAAATTTTGAGATAGTTTATAAAATAGCCAATCAACAACCAGAAAAAAGCTTAAGTTAAATAAAAGTATTCTATTGGTTTAGGAATAGCCAATTAGAGACTTGAAATACAGAAATTTACAAATTTAGGCGGTAGAAATCAAGTCAGTTGCTTGCAGACAGCGATCATAACTGGACGCGTTGGTTGTAGACGGTGTTTCTAACCGGACGCGAGATGTGTCTTCGAGAAATTTAATATGTATTTTGTGTGAGATAAAAATAATTTACGTGTTAAAAAGTGCAAGTAATTAACAAAAGAATCTCACAGCTCTCTATATCAGTGAAGTGTTATTTAAATCGTGTCAAGCAGTAATAAATGGAGTGAAGAAAAACATATAATCTGTATAAGCCTACATTCTTCAGTCGCACCACTCCCTGATAAGACATTCATGTCTCTAAAAAAAACATAAATACTGACGCAGCCGAGGCAAACATAAATATATAATATTTAAAGAAACAGTCAAATTACAAAGTTAATAATATTTTTAAACTTTTTGAGGGGGGGCGAAGGCTACCGGAAACCTTTTTTACCATACTTGCGGTTGCTACTACTTCAAGTTCGGCTCCCCAACAGTCGAAATATAATACATCATCTTCAAACTGACTTTTCATATGTAGCAGCAACAAACCTTCTTCAAAATAAATTATCAAGTTTAAACACAACGGAAATGTTGAGAAAGCTCAATGACCATAAAGTTGCAATCAAGCCAACAGTTATTTTTTCCGACAGTCACTGGCGTGATTGGTAAGCTTAGACCTTTAATGAGAATGATTTTCTTGAGAAGTTTACTTAACTCGTCAAAGAAATTGTTGCAATGCGCGAACCAAAGAAATCAGACTTGGAAAAGCGAATTTCTTATTGTAGTTGGTTACATGTTGTTCTTACTCTCAAGGCAGTCACAGATGTGCAATATTATTTACCATTCTAGTTGTGCTTCTTAACCCACTGATCACCTTCTAGCTACACTTCGAGTGATGTTAGCCCGCAGTACAGCAATCCATATGGATGATGCTTGAAAGGGGGAGAATTATCGACTCTACGAGTATAGTTATTTGCTAAGCGGGCTTGTGTCGCCCCAGTTGCAGGCGGTTGATAAACTATGATCTAAGGAGGACACGTGCAACAGAAGCCTAATGATTACCTAGTAGGAAGGAATCAACAATGCTTTGGTAATGGAAATCTGTAAGACGGAGACTGTTCGGTCGCTTGTCATCTAGCTGGATAGCCCGCTGGGCACCAGTAGAATGGTACTGCCCATTACTTCTGACCACCGGATGTTTTTATATTACTATTATTATTGTTGTTGTTACAATTACTATTACTACACGTGCTCCACCCTTTCACCACGTGGTCAGCCTAATTCACTACCACTCCACTATAGCGGCCTAGCTCTCAAATTGCCTTTATTACCATAAATCAAGAATAACTTCAGCATGCTAAACCAGGGATAATAGGTTCAGTGTTATCCCAAGGTGGAGTAGTTTATGAATACGCAATTTGATTAATATTAAACACATTACCAATAATTTATACTTCCTGGAGCTATGACTAAGGACTACAGCATGATGTATTGAAATTACGTAAAACAAGTATCTCATATTATTCTCTTAAATAACTGAAATAATAGATACATATAAAATATATTTAGTTTAAATAATAATTTTGATGGTGTTATATTTATTTTACTTCCCCCAAAAGACTCTATGGGATAAGCCATAATTACAATTGACGCAACGTGGTGACAATGTTTCTCAATCACTGACAGTCTTTATGCTACGCATTTTTGAATTTATTATTATTATTATCATCATCATCATCATCATCATCACAACTTTGGTATTAACCTTCCCATCATTAAACCTTTCCACAAACTGGAAATATAATGTAACAAATGAATAATTATTATTAACATGTTGAAGTGAAATGAATACACAATACAAACTTTTAAAATTATCCATCACTCTTCCTTAAATTTCAATGTTATTTTACTGCATGGCATGACTTTAGCGTAGACATTTAATAATGAAGTGAAGATTACCCGTTTAATTTGGCTGAGGAGGTGAGTACAGTAGCAACCAAAGATTTTCTTACTTCCATGAGATTCCACTAATGTTCTGCTGTATATCAGCCTGGATGTAGTAGAACTCGGAATCCAACTACCTTCCTCTCTTGATTGCTGATGTAGCATGCAGAGGTTGTAAACTGGACATCCTCAGCGAAGTATCACTACCCCACAAGTCCCATTTGATTTTTGACGGCTAGTCGCTTGATGTAGATGTAGGAAGTGAAAATTAAATTGAGTTTTATTTATGGACGTTCTTTAACTACTATGGTCTTTAGCATCTCATTCTATATTGCGCGTGAAAGACCGGAAATTTTGCTCAGAGGCCTCTTTATCAGGCTTGAGGTTCTTTTACGTGCCGTAAATCTACGACACGGGACCACCGGCTTTACTTCCCTTCCGAAGGAAGCCATGCTAAGGATTTTTACGCCCCCCAAAAAATCCCTCGTCCTCCGCCGGGTTTGAACCCGCGACCATGGGAACCTAAGACTAGCATAGTAACCACCACACCACGGAGGACGAAGTGTATGAAGTGCCAGCATACTAGCGTATGGTGTATAACTTTGCTAGTATGCTCGCTACATAATAGCGAAGTTATTTTAAAGCCACTGGTCACCATATGAGTGAAGAAATGATGCTTTCTCAATAAAACTGGTAAAGTAGCTTCAAAGTAGTTATCTCGTATTAACTGGTCGGCTCAGAACAGCTATGCAGAACCAAGTGCTCAGAGCAACCATGCGAGACTGACTGCTCGCGACTGCTTCGCAGAACCAAGTGCACACACAAACCTATTATGTTTTTCTTGTTCGACAGGTGAAATAACGGGGTCAAGTCGATCTCGCTGCAGTCGAAACCACTTAATTTTTCCCGGCCTACGGAATTTAAAAAAACGTCACACGTGATATAGTTTCGTATGCGTCAGTGACAAGGAAACTTTATATATGGTGCTCAGTCAGCGTTAGCTATCCTGAATGTATAATGGCGTGCCAAACTGTCTTCTAACACATGTAAGACCTGTTTATATTGAATCAGGATCTACTCTAACCATCAAAACAGAAATGCTGTAATTAAATTATGGGATATGTGAATAAATGATACTACGTATGTTTAAAAATCTACCGTTATGCATTCAATAATAGTCAATCGCGTTTGGTATAAATAATCAAAAGAGAGGTCGCGCAGGAATAAAAATAAAAATATTTTCAAGAGTATTTTCGTTCTAAAAATACCAAGAAAAATAAATGAAAACTACGCCAGAAAATGCAAACAATCAGGTCCAAGGGTTCGTATTTTACCAACGCTTAAATATTTTCTAAAAGCAGCATAACAAACTGAGAAAATTTAGGAAATCTGCAGGTGTGAAGAACCTACAAATGAAAACCACTGCAGCTTAGAATGATCACTGCTGGTGCGAATTATTTATGTGACTGTCTATGGAATCTTTTTTGAAAATTATTATTATTATTATTATTATTATTATTATTTTGAAAGCTTATAGTAGCTTTAACACATTAGTCACATCGCGACTTTACAACTTTTTATAAAATAAGTATTTAACAATAAAACAATGAGGTTATTTAACATACTGACAGTTTTAAACCATTACAATGAACTAGTATTCAAAATTGTGACACTATAACTAATGAAATTGATTGAACATTATATACTTTTATATAAATTTATGCTTTTAAAAAATTCAACTGCCTTAGGGTACATCGAATAGTCGAGTGTTGTTTGTAAATCATTGGCTATCTGATAGGGTTGTCTCCATTGATCGTATTGTGGACATTCTACGATTATGTGTTTCGTCGTTAACAGTATCTTACGCTCGTGACAGATGGGTAGTTGGTCCTTTGAAAGAAGATGAATGTGTGTGATCTTTTTATGGCCCATTTTCAGTCGGGACATTAAAACCTGATCTTGTCCTTAAAGAGGATTATTGGGAAGATGTGTCGAAAAACTTGATATTATATCACGCAGTTTGCTTCTCGTGGAGTCAAGCCATCTTGTCTTCCACTGTAGACAGCTTCTCTTCCACTGTAGACAGAGCTTCCCTTCAATGGTTGAGATAGCATCATAGTTATAGTTGGATCACCTAGTGGATGTTTAGTGATTGGCAATTCGTTGCCTTGTATTCCAGTGTGGGATGGGATCCATATTAAAGGCTCTTGCTTTGTTTGCTTATTGGTTCTATGAAGGAGTGATTGAGATTCTTGTGTAAGGATATGGGTAGATGATAGATTGTTTATTGCAAGTAGTGAACTTTTAGAATCTTAGTATATAACAAATAAGTTTGAGCACAGAGTATTCAAAACATAAATCACAGCTTGTTTAATTGCAAACAGTTAACTTGAGAACCTGTACAAAAATCGGAAGTCTGATTAACATAGCATGGTCTGGATAAACAACAACACAAGCACTTTTATCATTACACTTTGATCCATCTGTGTAAATTGCTGAATGGTTTCTATATTTGTCATGTAATTCATTAAATAGTTGGCGATAAACTGAGAAATGCATGTGTTCTTTGGAGACGATGTTCAGTTATAAGTTTGTTTTAGGTGGAGTGATTGTCCAGGGTGGAATAGTAAAAGAGGAGTTTATTTGTGCCACAGGAGATATTTGGAGACTCTCAGATATAAGGGTATTATTAATGATCTTTTGACGACTTCTTAGGTCTTTAATGAAATATATACCTTTTCATTCGAGAATCGGACATCGTCGCTATCTTGAGGACATATTTTAAAGTCAATTTTTTTTCTAGCTTCAAGTAGAGGTTCATTTGTTTCTATTCGTATGCTTGCCGTCGTGCCGGTACAAACAGCTCCAAGTGTTATACGAAGTTCTGTGGTATGTATTGAATCCAACATTTGGAGAGAAGAAGGTCTTGCACAATTGTAAACAATCACCATAATCCAATTTTGCTCTAATAAATGCTTTGTAGGTGTTTAACAGCAAATGATAATCCAGTTTTTGGCCGCTAGGATTTTCATAACGTTCAACCTCTTGCGACAGTCATCTTTAGGACCTTTAAGATGATGTTTCCAGTTTAATTCGCTATCAAAGGTTATCCCCAGGATCATGATTTTCTTATGTAGTTCAAGCTTTCGGTTGTCGATATACAGTTTAGACTCTGTATCATTACACCTGCTTTTAGAGAAGCAAACACATTTAGAACTAGTCTTTGAAAGCTTAAACCCTCTAACTTCCGCCTACTTTTGAATCTTTAAATTTGTCTCTTGCAGCAGTTGTTGAATTGTATCAATGTTTTTTCCTGTACATGATAAAATAAGGTCATCTCCAGAAAGATCTACTTTAACAGATGGTGATATGTTTGAAACAATGTTATTTGTGGTTATTAGAAACAATGCTACACTGCTAACTGATCCTTGAGCTACTCCATTTTTTACTGTGAATTTCTTTGATAGAACCCGACTTACTCTAACTTGAATTTGTCGATCCTGAAGAAAGTTGGTTAAGAACTATACTATATTTTCTGAAACATATCTCTTTAGAACGTCAACAATATAATCTTTTTCTACCGTGTCGTATGCTTTTTTTAATATCTAGACTAACTAGTACTCAGAAATGTTGTTGATAAAAGCATTCTGAATTTCACTTTATAGACATATGAGATTATCTGAAGTTGAGTGTGCTTCCCTAAATCCACTTGTACGCTGTTAAAGAATTTGATGTTTTCAAGACACCATCATAGTCTCTTATTAACTGCCCTTTCTAGTAGTTTACACACAGTGTTAGAGCAATTGGACGATAACTTTCTGTAATCTAATCTTTTTCTGGTTTCAGTATTGGGATTACAATAGCAGAATGCCATTGGTTAGGAAATCATTTTGAAGTCCACATGATATTATAGATTGTTAGAAGGTAATTTTATGCAATAAATGGAAGCTTTTTGATGAAATCATAAAGTATGAAATCTGGACCGGGGTAGGATTCTCACATTTGTCTAGCTTGTTTCGTAATTCTCGAAGTTGGAGTTCATCGGTTAGAAAGCGGCCGTTATCAGAGAGGTTAGTTTGTGATACTGTAGCCTCACTCGTAATCAAAAGTTGGAGCTATTCGAGATTCTGGCAAATTCATTTGCAAGCGCATCAGCTATGTGTTGATTTTCATTTATAAAGGTTCCAGTAATTTAATTTCTAAGGGCTGTGACACGGAATTGATTATATTTTCCAGCTATTCCTTTGATTTTGTCCCACACTATTTTGGAGGGTGTTTCTGTTGTCAAGTGTGAGACAAATGATATCCAGGAATCTCTCTTACTTTTTTGATAACTTTACGAGATGTTGCTCTGTATTTCTGATAATTTAGTTTGTTTTCAGGTGTAGGTTACCTATTATAAAGATAAAAATATGGTTTTTATTCTTTATAGCAATTTTGCAGGTTTCATTCACAGGAATCTTTTCCTTTGAAGCAGGCATCTTCAAATTGGACGATGACTTTTGTAAAGTCGTGTACGATGTTTATAATGTGTTTTGTAAAAAATGTTCAGATGTTAGGCTTTTTTATGAGATTAGTACTGCATCTCTGAACTTGTGCCAGTCAGCTCTATGGATATTCCACTTAACAGTGTGGAGTGTTTGAGAGTTATTGCTGGAATAATTACTTTCACTTCTGACCATAATGGGAAGATGGTCACTTCCGTGAGGTGAAGTGTAAACATACCAGTTCATTTTTTCGTAGACATCAGGTGTGCAAATAGTCAAATCTATACTGCTGCTACTCCCATGTGTAATATCATAGCGAGTAGGTTTTGTAAAATGCATTAATACCAAGTCAAATTCGTCTAACACTTTTTCTATAATTTTTCCTCTGGCTTCAGTTTTGTAACATCCCCATAAACTGTTATGACTTTTAAAGTCACCCAATAAAATGAACGGTTTTGGTAACTGTCGTATAAGATGTCTTAGATCGTCTTTCTGAAGAATATGGCTGTTTAGGAGATAAATAATACAAACACAAACAGTCGGAAGTAAGTTTATTAATACCGCCGCAGCTTCTAATTTAGGGTTTAAGGGAACTTTCTTGTAATACAAACTAGTTTTCACGTAGGTGGCTATTCCTCCACACATTCGCTCTGTTTTTATTATATACACTATATTGTTTTAAATTGGATACATAATTATCTCAGAAGTTAGGATTCTGTAAGCATATTACTTCAGATTGGTGTCTAGCGTGTAGCAGATGTAAGCATTCGTATAGAGGTCGAAAGTCGTTAATGTTCCATTGCATTAGTGTATACTCCATAGAAGAGTACTAATTATGCGTCTGATACTGGTTAGGGGAGACGTTTTACTGCATTTAAGGATTTAGCATTGAGCTATCGCTTACTGTTTCTTTGTTTTGGTTGATATCATTGAGCAGCTTCTGTTCTTTATGCTTTTGTCACTGTCGAGTAGATGAAGTGTTTGTAGTGTATGTATTAAAGTTTGTAAGTCCTTCAATGTAGCTGAGTGGGATTGGTGCTGTATCATTTCGCCTGCAGTACTTTCAAATAAGTTCTAAAGTTGTAAGTAACGCAATGGAAAATCAATTTATTATTTTCAATATATTCCTTGGCTGGTTTAATAGAATGTTTAATACTGAGTTATGTTTGTCCTTTTTGGGTCTTTTATTGAGTCGATTATATTTGCTATTCTGTTCATGCATAACAGTTCCGGAACTTTGACAGGATTCCTGACTGTCTGCAACGTTAATAGTAACTGTTTCACTACTAGCAGACGATATAGATCTTTTAGACCTATGCAATTGCATGTTATTGGAAGTCTGGGAGGATTTCTTGTAGTCAGAAGGTGTATTGTTCACAGAAATTTTAGATGAAGACTCATGAGAATGGAGCACAGTCTTGGGTTACTGAAGGAAGGTTTGAGAAGGAACAACGCATTGTGATGGAGAATCATCCTCTACTCTTTTAGAAGCATCAGTATTATCATTTAATGGACAAAATTCGTCTTTTCTTTTTCTATTGTTGGGTTTTGGAAATGTAGATTAATCGGGACTAAACTTAGGAGTTTGGATAGTGCAGATTTCTGAATCTGAGTTAGGGTATAGTTTGGTGAAATGATCTTCAGCTAAGCATATGAAGCGGTAAGTGAGTCTGAAGATAGATATACCCATAGGTCGTCCCATCATAGTCAATTTGTAAAGCATTGGGGATTTTATTAATGTCCTCATTTGAGATATACATTTCTCTGCGGAAACTGAGGATGTGTGAGAAGCCAGGGATTAATAACCCTGCTCTAATTGAAGACATCTTTGACATGGGCTTGATGCCTAGTTGTATCAGTTCATTTTCAGTTACGTGGTTTGGAATTACTGGACAAACGTTTGAGAGTATAATTCGTTTGTAATTTGTGAGAAGGGGTGTTATTTTCAAAGATATATTGTTTTCAAGTATCTTTGAGTGGCTGCTTGTTAGTTCCTCAGCACATTTCTTTGAAGACAGAAAGAAACTTACTCTTCCATTTGATATGCCTGAGGTATTTGGAATGTTATTGGGGAGATAAGTTTCCCTAATGCTAAAACATAATATTTTATATCTACTCCATCGTAGAATTCCATGACAATAGGTTTTTCTTTGGTAGGATTTGTTGCAATTACTGCTCAGTGTGTTAATCCTTGGGACGATATAGATTCATTGTTCGAAGTTTTCAGTAGGTTAGGTGATTGTTGATTTCGCTTGACATTTGCTTACTTTGAATGTTTTTGTTGGTAGTAGCGTAGTTGATTGGATTAAATGTATCTTGCCTACCTCTATTAATAGAGAAGTCCATGAGATTTACTCGAACTATTAGAGCTTAGCTAGAAAAAATTGTAATTTCAACTAAACCACACTATCACCCTAAAAATATAAAAGATTTTACTAACAGACGTCAAAGATATGATGACGTTGTCATGGAGTATCTTAATTAAAAGGAATCGTATTTTTAACACTAAAGTCGTTGTTAAAGCAGAGGATTATCTTCACACGCCGAACTCTTCAAAGCCATGGCCTCCCTTTTTGTATGGAATTTTGTAAGCTTAAGACAGCCATTCTTCGTTTTCCTCATTCAAGCCTTCTGTCCGGCAACTAGCCAGCCTACCAACCACCAGCCCGGTAGCAAGCAAGCAAGCAAGCAAGCAAGCCTGGTCGTCTTGTTTGGAACACGTATAAGGACACTGTGATGTCATTAGGAAGTTAACACATGGCACTGGTTTAAATTCTGGCTACACGATGACTTCAAAATGTTGCAACACATAGTTCAGGTGCACTTTCCTCCTATGATTCTGTTTCTGTGATCGACATGTTTTCCCTCAAACACTTAAAAGATAATTTTATACTCTTATTTTTAATTTATCGAGAATAAACATATTATAACATTAAAAGGTTAGCTTAAAAATCTTTAAAAACAATTTGCCATAAAGAGAGAGCTCCTAGAAATATCCAATAAAATGTTCATATTTTTAATACTTTTTGAGAAAAGCGCACCTGAAGTATAAAAACCAAGTTACGGGAAATTGAGGAAAAAAACAATGCAATGGGCATGGTTATGCGCCGCTGTGCATAAATTGTCAAACACGAGGGGGAATGAAGATCCTCGTATAAAGGGTCAATGTGGTCAATAAGTCCAATCATATATACATCTCGCGCGCGCGTGTGTGTGTGTATAATTTTAAAGCTGAATACTTCTGCTTTTTTGTCACACAGACAATGAAAAATTAAATGTTATAAGCATTTATATACACTACGTGATCAAAAGTATCCGGACACCTGGCTGAAAATGATGTACAAGTTCATGACGCCCTCTCTCGGAAATGCTGGAAGTTAATATGGTGTTGGCCCACCCTTAGCCTAGATGACAGCGTTCACTCTCGCAGGCATACTTTGAATCAGGTGCTGGAAGGTTTCTTGGGGAATGACAGCCCATTCTTCACGGAGTGCGGAACTGAGGAGAGGTATCGATGTAGGTCGGTGAGGCCTGGCACGAAGTCGGCGTTCCAAAACATCCCAAAAGGTGTTATACAGGATTCAAGTCAGGACTCTGTGCAGCCAGTCCATTACAGGGATGTTATTGTCGTGTAACCACTCCGCCACAGCCCGTGCAGTATGAACAGGTGCGATCGTGTTGAAAGATGCAATCGCCATCCCCGAATTGCTCTTCAACAGTGGGAAGCAAGAAGGCGCTTAAAATATCAATGTAGATATGCGATGTGATCATGCCACGCAAAACAACAAGAGGTTTAAGCCCCCTCCAGGAAAAACACGACCACACCGCTCGACCATGGAATCCAAGGTTTCTCACCTCACCCCTAACTGTCATAGTACCTGGAGTGGATCTTGATGCAGTTTGTAATTCCTGTGTGATGGTCTGGATATATGTCTGCCTATTACTCTTTACGACTCTCTTCAAATGTCGGCGGTCTCTGTCAGTCAACAGACGAGGTCGGCCTGTACAACTTTGTGCTGCACATGTCCTTTCACGTTTCCACTTCACTATTACATCAGAAACAGTGGACCTAGGGATGTTTAGGAGTGTGGAAATCTCGCGTACAAACTTCTGACACAAGTGACACCCAATCACCTCACCACGTTCGAAGTCCATGAGTTCCACGGAGCATCCTATTCTTCTGTTTCAGGATGTCTAATGACTACTGAGGTCGCGGATAATGAGTACCAGGCAGTGTGTGGCAGCACAATGCACCTAAGATTAAAAACCTATGTTTGTGGGTGTCCGGATACTTTGGATCACATAGTGTATATGTAATCGCTTACTGCAGCGATTAAGCAAGGATAAGGCTTATATATACATATATACATAATTTTAAAGATGAATACTTCTGCTTTTTTGTCACATAGACAATGAAGAATCAAATGCTTTAAGAATCTGGTCCTCCCAGTGCCCTTAAAAGGAACATTGATATCCTGGATTTATTCGGACTTGGATTTCTCGATTGTTTCAAGTATTGTTTAGATAAAGAGACCTATTCATTGCATGTTCCCAAAGCAAAATATCAAGTAGTTGCTGATTCAACTCCAGTGAAGGAATTGATGGAACTCGACTGTTAGTGGTCTTAACAGCAACTTTCCGTCTTGATAGCTTACGCCTGTACAAGTAAAGTGATGGATTAAACTTAGCGTCTGTGGCTGCCTTAAGCTAAAACGTTTTGTTCCTAATCTGGTTTAAAGCCAGAACGTGGTTCTGCTTGTCAGCCTACATCAACTTCCTAAACAGCAGTTATTGGCTACGGCAAATCTCGTTATTCTCCCGATACAGTACAACATTTATTGGTGTCTAGAGCGCTATGTCTCCTTGCCAACTTGTAGGCTTCAGTTTTTTTAATGAAGTATTGAACACTGAGGTTTGAGTCGCAACCTCAGTGGTTTTTGTGAGAGCTTAGCCATAGATATACATACTACTTTAGCATACGCTATACTAAAATTTGAATTCTAAATAAATCGGTATGATGAAACTCACGACGTTTCAAATGATATCTTCATGATACATCTTTCATTCTGTATATTGTATAGTCCTATGTACTATACAACATACACAAAAAGGTAACTTAGAATCAAAGTAGAACGGAAATGGTAACATTTTCAATTCTTAATAATAGCTAAAGAATTTATAAGAGCGCAAAATTTTTTTATACTGAAAACCTTTTTTTGTATATTCCATCTCAGTATGGAAGGCTTTTCCCCTCATAACTAGTTATGTTCACCACCATCATCATCATCATTAACTATCATTTCTAATCTATTCCGGCTCCATCTTTTAGCTGGTCGTCGGGATTTCTATGAACTTGTGGATTACAATTTGTAATTATATGAAATAGCCTTTTTTCATTCATTCTACTGACATGATCAAACCATTTTCTTCTGCTACCGCAGTGAGTATTTGTAATTTCTTGTGGTTATCTCCATGTCTTTTCTTATCTAAAAGAAATTCTGCCAAATGTAAAAATTTCAGTTTTGCTGCTTCCAATGTTGTTTATACATTTTTATTGAGATTCCAACATTCCGAGCTATACATCAAAACATAACTATTTATAGATTTATTTCTGTGCAGACAGAAATACGAGGAAAAAAATCTTGTTAATTGGGCACCCAAATTGTTAAGACACGATATATTGCTGACTGAGTATTCAGTTATTCTTTCCGATAGCAGCTCTGGAAAACATAGACCTACGAGGTCATTGATCTTCCAGGAATTTTATTTAATTTGCTAAAGAAACAAAATTGTTGCAGCAATTAAGTCAGGATAAGGCTATTCGTTTGGTACTTGTGAAAGAGCGGTAAAGAAATTTCTCTAAACACCGTACTATACAATGCATATTACTCTTATTCTAAAGATATCCATAGACGTGCAATATTACATAGCAGTTTAGTTGTGCTATCATGGTAAGTTGCTATACAAGACATGCAGGATACAGTCATGTCCTCATTAGATTTCTGTTTGCATTTCAAAACGAATAAGAGGTGCTCATAAATTGTTCTGGATACACAGTTAAAATGAAGTATTCAAGGACTAAATGACCTAATCTACTCATCCCCATCCGCCTAAATTTCGAGTGATACCAGCCCGCAATACAGCTCTGCATAAGGGCGATGCTTGAAGAGTGTGAGGATGATCGGCTCTACGGATATAGTTGCCTGTTAAACGGCCTATGTCGCTCCGCTTCATAACCCATCGTGTAACCTTAGCATGCATGCTGCAGTCTAGTCCCATGTAAAATAAATTGTGGTTGGCAATAGTAAATCGTAATAGCCCATGTGCAACTAAGGACTGCACAGCATCTACAATACAAGGACATGTTTATGTTTTTATCTCTATATGTTAGCTCATAACATTTTTACTTTCTCTAATACGTATAGTAAGCATGGGAAGTAGACATTGTCTTCCACCCAAAAATTCGGTACCGAGATTTCACCGGAAATATATATTTTAAGGCCCCCTGAATCCAAAAAAAGCATTTTTGGAAACATGTCCATGTGTGTGTGTGTGTGTGTGTGTGTGTGTGTGTGTGTGTGTGTGTGTGTGTGTGTGTGAACAGCATCTCAGAAACGAACAGTCGGATAAATATCAAACTTGGTTTAGGTTTAGGTTCAGTATCTCCCAGAGATGTGACAGGAAGGTTTTCAAGAAAATCCCCCCATCCCAGATTACCCTTTACATAGAACATTTTTCGAACATTTTAATTTTCTCAAAAATGGCTCTAACGATTTTGAATAAAATATCATAAGTTTAAGACATTGTTATGGCAAATGAATTGTATATCTCGAATTTTCTGGAAATGTCTCCAAAAGTATTCTTCATTCGGAACCATTTTGTATTACTGGTAAACCATAAGAGATAGACAAAATTTAAATAAAAACGTAGATTGCGTTAAAATACACAATTTATTTCATATACATTTTTTTGTTGAGTGATCGGTTTTCGAGATATTTTCCAATACTTATACTTTTGCTCAAATGGGATTTCGTTATTCACGTTTTGTCTTGGATATACAACGAGTATTAATCTGTGGCAAAGAGAATGGTGCTGCACCTAGCAACCAGCTATTAAGAGATATGTCTATGCTTAAAGGCATGTCTATGCTTAAAGGCCTACTATGCATAGTAGGCTTTAAGCGATAGTCAAATATTTTTTATACTGAGAAATAAACGTACTGCTATGATTTTGTGAATCTTCTAACGACTTTTGCTTAAAAGGAATGCTGATTTGAACCAATTTCGTAAGATCGTTTCATTTTATTAATTCAAATCTTATTGTTCGGTATAGTAGCATTTTAAACGTTCCTATTTTAGTTTATATTTTTTGTTTCAACCTTTTAAGGGCTGTTTATTTTATTCATATATTATTTGTTATAGTACCATTTTCAGGTATTTCTGTTTTGGTTTCTGTTCTTTGTTTACTGGTTTACGTTTTAAGACATTAGTTCACAAGCAACTCGGTGGTGGCGTTTTTCAACTGTAATAAATATTGATGCTTGGAGTTCTGAAGTAATTGATAAAATTCTTCATTTAGGCAATGATTTGCACTTAAAATCAATTTCAAAATATGATGGTGCTATGCCATATCCGCCTTACTTGTACGCTGATGAGGTTTGGCTGCAGGATATTGTAATTCATGATGAAAAGTAATCTGCAATGCAGTGACAAATAATTTTGCATTACAAGGGATCATACCGAGGGATTTAGGCAGTGTATTAAAGGTTTTTCCAGTGCTATCACTACGGTGTGTTTACTGTACAGTTAAAATCTATAGCTCTTATTCTTTTTGTCCTGGTAATGCCAAGAGAATGGAATACTCCACATAGCAACCAGCTCTTAAAATATTTGACTATCGCTTAAAGCCTACCAATTCCCCTTGCATCTAGTAGAAAATTAGCAATAAGATTAACATCGTGATATGTCAATCAACATGAAGCATATGGAAAATAAGCGTTTGTAAAAATATTTTGTACAAGAGTAGATAAGGTCATGTGAGTGTAGCACATCAGATTTTTTAAAATTTGGAGCAACGTGTGGTGAAAGTCGCGTTAAAAGATTGATCCTTTTATTTTTAAGAGCATTATGATATACCTCACAAGAGATTACCAAAAGTGAAGATAAGTGTGTTTCCCAAGTTTTATAGGTAAAACAGTGTCTTATAAATGATCATTAACTAAAAAATGACAAAAAAGTAAACCTTGGCTCTGGCATGAAATACAAGACAACAGCATGCGAGATATTAGCCAGGCTTTATAGGTATCGGAGGTGAAACAAATAATTAAATCAGTGAAAACAGATATGTCTAATCCTTCCTTTGAAGTTCAGAAGATTTATCGCCCTTAAATGCTACAAGATTTAACATCACAGTTCAAAGTGATCTCATTCATAACCCATCCATCTGCCATATGTAGAGGACGTACAGTCCGGTGGACTGTAATGTGTGTTGGGCATTTTACTGAAAGCTGGAATCTTTGTTCCTCTACTGTTTATAAAAGGAGCATAACCTCAGTCCTTCAATAAGTCATAGGGCTAGGAGAGCAATAGTAGCGGTGGGGTGATAATTGTTGTATACTGCAATAACATAGAATTAACAAAATACTACTATACTATTATTAGCATACCTACCACGACCAATAATAATAATAATAATAATAATAATAATAATAATAATAATAATAATAATAATAATAAAAGGCATACAATGTTAAAATCCAAAGGGAAGGAAATCAAAACGAAGGAGTTTAAACAATTTTGTCTTCATAATTATGTTAAAGCAATGACATGTCATATTGTGATTTAAAACTATGTTAAGTATTATGTTAAATATTTTGCATGTTTCAGTATATAAATTTCCGCACTCACTATCATTTATTTTAACAGATACTCTGCCAGGCCTTGAATCTTCTTCCTATTAAATATAATAGTATTCGCAGAAACGCATAAACTTTACTGAAACTTCAGACATTTCTTTCCCAAAACATTAGATTCATTGTAATCCATTAGTATTAATAACTGTACTTAAATAACTGTGCTTAAATGCTTAAAGCATTTGACATAACGAAGAGATTATTACTTTCTCTACTACGTATAGTAAGTAGGGGAAGTATTGCATTCCACTAAAAAATTCGATACCGAGATTTCACCGGAAATATATGTTTTGAGACCCCCTGAATCCAAAAAAAAGCATTTTTGTAAACATGTCCGTGTATGTGTCTGTGTGTCTGTGTGTGTGTCTGTCTGTCTGTGAACAGCATAACTCAGAAACGAACAGTCGGATAAACACCAAACTTGGTATTTAGGTTCAGTATCTTCCAAGGATGCGACACGAAGGTTTTCAAGAAAATCCCCCCACCCCAGACTACCCTTTACATGGAACATTTTTCGAAACTTTTAATTTTCTCAAAAATGGCTCTTAGGATTTTGATTAAAATATCATATGTTTAAGATATTTTTATGACAAATAAAATGTATATCTTGAATTTTCTGGGAATGTCTCCAAAAGTATTCTTCATTCGGAACGACTTTTGCATAACTGGTAAACCATAAGAGATAGACAAAATTTTACTGCACAAAAATGTAGATCGCGCTAAAATACACAATTTATGTCATGTACATTTTTGTTGTTGAATGAACTATTTTCGAGATATTTCTTGTTATTTCCTTAAATTTTTCAATAATTTTCTCAAATGGGAATTCGTTATTCATTTTTTTGTCTTGGATATGCAAAGAGTATTAATCTGTGGCAAAGAGAATGGTGCTGCACATAGCAACCAGATATTAAGAGATATGTCTGTGCTTATATTGCCCTTGCAAATACAAAACAAGGGGAACATAGTAGGCCTGAAGCGATAGTCAAATATTTTAGAACTGGTCGCTATGTGTAAAATGTAATTCTCTTTGCATGTCAAAAGATCGTTTCTGCAAATGTTTATCTCGATTAATATGAAATAGATGGAGAATAAGAGTTTGTGAAAATAATTTGTACAGAGAAAGTCATGCGAGTGTAACACATCAGATTTTTTTATCTTCCAATCATCCAAACTAAATAAATTCCAAATAAATAAGCAGTAAACTGATTTTATGAGGATTTATTTGTACATTATATTACTTTGGCGTTTTAATTAAGACTCCAAGTATGAAAACATCCAGGAAAATACGCTGGTAGGAGGTCAATTGTTAAAAGGTAAGTCGATATACGTTCATGTTGATACTACCTCTTTCTCTCTCTTTCACACATACATATCTACATTCAGCCACGCATATACGCACGCGCGGCATAGTTTTTCTGTAAATATGCCTTTTGCTTTCAGAGTAAGGGCAGTGCCATGGCCGAGTGGTTAGACTGCTCTCCTCTCACTAGGCGCCGGGGTTCGAATCCCAGGGAACCGTATATGGGATTTGTGGTGGACAAGCGGCTCTGGGCGGATCTTCTCCGGGTTCTCCGGTTTCCCCCGCCATTTATTCCACTAAATTCTCCATCATCACTTTTCCTTTCATTCATTTCACCGTCATTTCATATCATCTGCTTCCTCGGTCTCATATCAGGCTTCGGGTTGATCACCTATCCTGCTGTTCTATCCGATCCAATTTGTCTGCTCCTCGACAGGCGCCTGACACCCAGACACTCACTAGTAAGTATTGGGAGGTGTAAGTCCTAACAGGGAGGGTAAACAGCGAAAGATGAAGGTTTCAGAGCAAACTAAAACATATTTAGTTAAAGTTTTCATATGGAATTTTGGCTGAAATGCAGTATCTTTGTCCGAGTGAAAGTACAAATAATATTGAAAATGTTAACAAAACGCATTTGCTTTGCGTCTCAGTATTGGGTTTTTGGAACATACCCAGCTTCTAAAAGTTGAATCGATACCTTAAGCAGTAGCATAATAAACGTATGTTCTTTTGGTACTACTACCAAACCTCGGTGCTAAAGGTTGGGAGTGTACAACTAATCGCGATGGTTTAATTACAGAACAAATAAGTGGAATTCGTCTCGTTGGTGATTACGCAGTGAAAGGCAATTTTAGTAACGGAACAAAGCTTGAAAGAGGAGCTTAGAGCCGAAGCACTTGAATTTTTCGCCCTGAATTCCAAGAAAATACGAAGATGCTGTCTTGGCAGAATCGCAGTTCACTGCGTATTGGATAATAGCTAGCGGAGGAGAGCGTAACAATTAAAAAGTATTTAAAAACAGAAGAGGAAAGGCAAGAAAGGAAGAAAAAAAGAAGCAAATTCTTCTGTGCGGGATACATCTGACTTCTTAATTCCATGGCAGGCCCGGAGGTTGTTTCCAGAAGCTGGTGGAAGAGGGGGGAGTAAGAAAACGATTCCTCTGCAATTAAAAGTTTAATTTGAGAAAGAGGGGCCGCTGGAATAAGAACATACAAGTAGGCGGGGATGGGAGACAGAGATGTTATCTGGTGTCGGGCTGCAGAACCCTCACACCACCACCTGAACCTTATAGACTCTTCCAAATGATACAATGCTAATTTCGCTAGAGGCTTTGCTTCAAGAAACCCCTTTAGCTAAGAGGTGGTATCCTTCAGCTGAAGTAGGTCTTCGCTAATGTTATTGCTTTCTGCAGAGCACCACGTGTGGAACATAATAGGTGCGTTCGCAGTTTTACAGAAGGAAGATCTGCGTGTGTACTTCCCGCAAGTAGCATGCTTTCGGTCGAAGTTGGACAGTCTCTGGGTCATTTCTCGCTTGTAACAATGGCTTGCGTAACTATGTTTTAACAGACTGAAGTGCTGCATGCACTGCCTTGATCACCTGCCACTACACGAGATGGGTAACCGAAATCGCTAAGGTTCTGTGTTCCTCTCACGAGAATGTCTCTGTAAATAATGTGTTGACATCAACAATTCTATCGCTATCCGAGAAAGATTATGGCTCTACTTTAAGCATATCAACAAGACATAAGGCCTCTTAGAAAACATGCGCTCTCTTGCAGTAATGCTGAATAACCAGTTGCTTTCCTCGTCACAGACTTTAACACCTGAGCAACTATTTCTCGAGCTTGATTGTGTGGAGTTCTTTCTTTCTTACTGGGCATTGTAAATAACTTTATAAAGCGCTAGAAAACATACACTGCTCCAAGTGAAACACGCTGGAATACTAACGTTGCGCGATGTTTTTAATGTAGATAGAATTTCTATTTATGATACCATCGTGAACTGTCACGTGTACTGCCCCCCCCTCACTCCTCCGGAGAGCAGAACAAACCGCAAATGTTTTCTTGTCAGAGACCTAGAGTTCGTACTCGTCAACGGGAGGTTTGCGGTTCAAATCTTGGTAGAATCTTGTTTCTTGACAGGTTATTTCCAGAGTTTCCTTAGTTGTAATAATTGGCATACCGGGAGGTACCCTAAACTTAGGCATTTTCTTCCTAAATTTCCTTTCCGAATTATAATTTAATTTCATGTATCATTAGTGTCCACTGCCTGTAATGCCGTATGTAGTGATAGCGGGCATTAAACACTACTGAAAACAATACTAATATTGCTATTATTAATATTATCGGCAATTGTAAGAGAGGCAAGAAATATAAGCCTGTAGTTCAAATCACGCAGAAAGCACTCAGAGTACAGTGAAAACAATCCGAGCGTCCAGACAGCGCGTGGTCCCGAAGTATGGAGGAAGAGAGAGAGGAGAGAAGTAAGGAAAACAAAAGCTAAAAAATAAAACTGAGAATGAAAAGAGAAAGCTTATTAAAAGTTAGGAAAGTGCCAAATTTTTAATCCATCAGAATGCAACATTGGAAGGTTTCTCTTCTACGAAACCTCTTTATGAAACAGAGTGAGAGACAGGCTACAGTTAGGGTGGAGCATAATTGTGTACGTGTTTGTGCTCTTGCTGTGTATGTACGTGTGTGTGTGTGTGTGTGTGTGTGTGTGTCGACAGTTAAGATTAATTACAGTAATATGGCAACTGCAGCTTTTTACTAGTTTGTTTAAAGTTTCTCAAGGGGATCTGTGTAAATTTTACCCACTTACTGCGAGAGGGAGAACGTGTGAGTTATTTATACGTGCGCAGAGTTGAAGGAGAAGAAAAACCCACTTTGGTTTTCCTTGCAGCCGTATCCGGGGCTCGGCGCCTAACTTTCCCAGTTCTGCAAGAGGGGAAGGCAAGAGAAGAAAGAAAGAAAAAAAAAGTGTTCGAATGTCTTTGGTGTTTTCTCTGCATTCTGTCTCCATAGCCGCATTAGGTTTTAGTTTCTATTTCTAAGCACAGCTGTGCAGTTGCTGCTGGAGGGCAGTTAATGAAACACTACTGGGGTTAGTTGCGTGGGTTTATTATTTCGTTGCAATTAACGTCTCCTGGTATACTGAGGGCTAAAACTGTCACGGGAAGTTTTTATCAACCAAAGCTTACCACAAAGTTGTACTGTGCACCTTTTGTAATTTTATCATGAAGTCTAAAACACAACAATAATTAGATCAGCAGAATTCATATACGCAGTAACACAGATTCGCCTTTTGAACTATTTTTAGTGTCTACT
This sequence comes from Deroplatys truncata, assembly GCA_030765065.1. Taxonomy (NCBI): domain Eukaryota; kingdom Metazoa; phylum Arthropoda; class Insecta; order Mantodea; family Mantidae; genus Deroplatys; species Deroplatys truncata. Next base: position 106,896,313 of record CM060975.1, read on the forward strand.
ACGTGCGTACATATTAGGTAGAGAAGGTATTGCATTCCATCTAAAAACTCAATACCGAAAATTCACCGGAAATACATGTTTTGAGGCACCCTGAATTCAACTAAAGCATTTTTAAAAAGGTCCGTATGTGTACGTGTGTGTGTCTGCGGTCAGCAAACTCAAAAACATAAGTGAGATAAACACCAAACTTGGTATTTAGGTTCAGTATCTTCCAAAGATGCAACACGAAGATTTTCAAAAACAACCCAAACTACCCTTTACATGGAATATGTTTGGAAATTTTTTATTTTCTAAAAATAGCTCTAACGATTTTGATTAATATATCATATATTAAAGATATTTACAGACAAATAAGATCTATGTCCTGAATTTTCTGGGAATAGTCTATGAAGTCCTCTTCATTCGGAAAAAAGTTTATATAATATTGTATAAGTGGTAAACGTTAAGCAATAAACGTACCACACAAAAATTGTATATCTCTAAAAAACAGAATTTATGTGAAATAACCTTTGTAGCATAAGCCATATCTGAGATATCTGTTATTAATGGTTCGAAATATCCATTGCTTGGTCATTCCTTTTAAGTCCTATCAACATTCAGTTGTTTCTCGCGATTGATGGAAACAGTATGGAATTTTAAGGCCAGCGCATAGTGTCCAGTTCTTAAACTTTGACTGTCGCTTTTTGTATCTATACCGAAATGTGTATCTTAACTAAACAGATAGAGAAATAAACTTTAGTAAAATTAGTTTGAATATCCACTAATAAACGATAGAGGGTAGAGAAAAACTGTGAATGTATCACATCAGATTTTTCCAGTTGTTTTATTAATGCTATGTATTAGGGAGTTTTATGTTTTCACTTTTGAGTAACTGTTTTATCACATACAATTTATGTATTCTGAGACGGAATCATCTCATCCAGGACTAAATCTACTTTCTGTAACACGTTCTTAGTAAGCAGAGGAAGTGTGCAAGCCACCAAAAAACTGGGTATCGTGATTACAGAAGAAATGCATGTTTTGAGGCCCCATTAATCCAAAAAGGCATTTTTACAAAAGTCTCTATGTGTGTCTGTGAGATTTGTCGTATGGTTTAGTTATGTTAAGATTTTGGATTTGTACTTTAATAATTTTAGCTAGTTATTCTGTAATTTGGTATAAGTTTTATAGTAATGCATAACTCAAAAAATAAATGTTGGATAAATACCAAAGTGGTATTTAGTTCAGTGTCTTACAAAGATGCGACACAAAGATTTTCAAGAAAATCCTGTCCGCTCCAAACTATCGTTTACATGAAAATTTTTTCAAAAATGGAATTCAACGATTATTACATCAAAATATCATATACTTGTATTTAAGGTATGTAGATAATAATTAAAATATATATCTTGAATTTTCATGGGAATATCCTGTGAAGTCCTCGTCATTCTGAATGACTTTCCTGTCATTTGCGTAAGAGTTGAGTCATAATCTTACTACATAAAAAATTTAGATCTCATTAAGGTACACAATTGATGTCAAACGCATTATGAACCATTTCCAAGATATTTGTTGTTAATGGTTTCAATTTCGAAGTATTTTTTTTAAAATGGTAAGTCACTGTGATTCCACCCATGGGGTTACGGATTTTAAGTCCCGAGTATAGGACCGGTGCCCACTCAGCATGGTGAGGAAAGTAAGGAGCTACGATAGGCAGCAATCCCGGCCACAGAGATGGGAGATGCGTAATACTGGCCACATTTCCTCGTCGTATCGGTTAGATGATCGCCCACCTCTGGTGTGTACGTTGGCGTAGGCCCGATAGTTGAGTTGGCAGGTCTTGGCCCTTCATAGAGCGAGAGGGATGGCTCAGGTGGTTACGTCTGTGGCCCGTATTGCTAGGCGAATTCTGGAGTGGTTCATCTTCTACCTCGCCTCTCCTTCCTGTATACTTCCTGTACCCATCATCTTCCTTGTTATCTGTTTCAGTGTTGTAGGGCCAGGTGACGGTTCGGCGGGTTACAGCTGGGCGGTGGCTTGCGCTCTGTAAAGGTTTCTCCCTGGCGTCGCTGTGGTGCTGCTCAGTTAGGTCTCTCCTCAGCGTGGGACTCCGCTCCGGGGGACCCTGGAGGTTGGTGGCATGTGGGCAGGGACCGTGCGGCGTCGGATGCGTTCTATCTGGAAACGTCAGGAACTCCGTCCATGCTTGCGCCGGTCGGCATCCGGATTTGGTCTCCCTTCGGATCTCTCCCCTCATCCTACCCTCCCAGAGGTCACGTTGGAAGCACAATGGGCCGACTGACCTGCGTGCGGTGCTCTTCCCCGGTTCCGGGGACCCTCGTGATACGCACGTTTACCTTTAGGCCCTTCATGGTCTGTAACGCCACGGGATTATTATTATTATTATTATTATTATAATTATATTATTATTAAGTCAATATAGTTTTTTTCTCGTGTTCGTGCATGGAGCATTGAATTTCATAGCCATTACATTCAAACCCCCCTTTAAAAATTTGACTATCTTCCACTATAAGCACATATAGGTATGGATAAACCGAGACGGGTAAGGCACGGATACGTGAACGGGAGGTCTGCGGTTCAAATTTCATTAGGACCGATCTCCTTGACAGATCTTTTTACAGATTTTCTCAGCAAACGCTAGGGAGTTACCCTAAACATAGACCTGGAACATTTCCTTCCAATCATTTCACTTCATGTATCGCCAGTGTCACGCCTGCGGTGCCGTATAGGGTAAAGGCGGACATCATATAGTACGTAGGTATGGATGGACGACGCTTCTGTCCTCAGTTAAGCAGCAGTGTGAGAGACACAGACCTTGTCACATCTCGAAAATATAGTACCCTTCTACTGCGAACACATCAGCTTTCTAACCTATTATATAAACTTTTAGTATACCTTATAGTTTGCTACCTATCTCCGAAAACTCTCACCTATCCAATGTCAAATCAGCCAAGAAAAGAATGCTGGATCTGTACAATCGAGGAACAATAGGCCACGCCTGTTCTCAACGTGCTTGATCTACAGTCAACTGACAGAAATTATAAATTACTTGTTGCTTTCTCTACTGCGTATAATAAGTAAGGGAAGTATTGTATTCCAACCAAAGTTTAGATATCGAGATGTCACCGGAAATACATATTTTGAAGCTTCCTGTATCCAAAAAAGATGCATTTTTAGAAAACGTTCCATAAGTCTGTGTGTCTGTGAACAGCATAAATCAAAAACAAAGAGTCGGATAAATAAAAAATTTGGTCTTTAGTTTCAATACCTTCCAAAGATGAGACCCAAAGATTTTCAAGAAAATACCCCTGCCCCAAATCACCCTTTAAATGGAAAATTTTTCTTTTTTTTATGCTCTAAGAAATGGCTGAAACGATTTTGATTATGTAATGTATATATACTGCCGTTTGTGAAAATTGCAACACCAAGAAAGAATTTCCCGAATAACTCCAAACTTGGTGGAAGTGTAGGAGAGCTGCAAGAAATAAGTGATTACGTTTGCAGAGAGACGGGGTACACGTAGGCCGAGCAGAGCCCTCTCGTGTCGGTCCGACAAGGTCAGTGTTGTGCCCAGTGTAGTCAGTGCAGAGCTGTCAAAAAAGGTGGAAACAATAAAGTGAGTGCCAGAATGCCTCGTCGATGTCAAAGGGAGCCATATCGACATGTGAGTGAGCTCGAACGGGGCAGAATGACCGGTCTCCAGGAAACGGGTTTGACATTTCCGCTCGTACAAGGCATGCTGCTTCGACAGTGATGCGTGTGTGGAAGCAGTGGAAAGATGAAGATTGTACGCAGCGAAGAGCGGGTACTGAACCACGGAACATGACCACAACACGGGATGACCGTCATCTTGTCCGCATGGCCATAACGGACCGTATAGGTTTATCCACAGTGTTGGCTGGACGCTGGAGCACTGCAACAGGTGTGAACTTGTCTGCATCAACGGTCCTCCAGTAACGAGTATCACGGATTTGTGGGCTCGAATACAAAATGCTTGGAGGGAAATCCCTCGGGAACTTATTCTCAACCTATTTTACTCAATGCCACGGCGTATAGCAGCTCTAATTGCATCGCATGGAGGCCAAACCAAATGCTGAATATTAGGGCTCAAATGCCATGTATAGATTTGAAAAGCTTATCATTTGTTACTTGTCATGTACCTTACCTGTGGTATTAAATTCATTGAATTCATGCGTTTCCTTCTTGGTGTTGCAATTTTCACAAACGGCAGTGCGTATATTAAAATGTCATATATTACAAATAAAACGTAGAATTTTCTGGGAATAGTCTATGAAATTCACTTTATTTGGAAGAAATGTTGTATAATATTATATAACCAGTAAACGTTAAGGGATAGGCGAAAACGTACTACACAAAAAATGTAGAATTGTTTAAAGCACACAATTTATTTCAAAGAAGTTTTTCGTGACATTTTCTGAGATATCCGTTATTAAAAATTCGAATTATTCATTTCTTGGTCGTTCTCTGTCAAGTTTCACTTGTTTCTAGCAATTGCATGGAATTTTAAGACCGCATATACCGTTCAGTTCTTAAACATTTAACTATCACTGTTTCCTTTGTAACTAAAGGAAATGTGTAATGTAACTATTTCTACAAAGCTTATTTGGATTAAAATTAAATAGATAGAGAAATAAGCATTAGTAAGAATAGATTGCATACCCAGTAATAAACGATAGAAGGTAGAGAAAGTCATATGAATGTATCATATAAAGTAATTTCAATTCTGAAGTGAGCTAAGTTAGGTATATTGAATACGGCATACATAATAGGCTGTGCCATTAGATTAATTTAAATGTTTAACAGAGAACGAAAAGCGATGTTGAAAGGTTATGCAAGCGAACTTGAGAGTTGATAACCAATTCTTATAGTATAGGGTCTTTTAACAAGAGTATCCTATCTTTAGCATGTGATAGCTACCGTTGTTGAGTTACATCAGTCATTTTTTCATGTGGTTACAGTTGTTATTGACAAATAGCCATGGAACGTTACAGCATTCAGCAACGCGTAGAAATTGTGAAAATTTATTATCAAAATGGATAATTGTTCGCCAAACCTTCCGTGTATTGCGTGAAGTTTACGGTGCATAATCGTCCCTGCGAGAGAACGATTCGTCGTTTGATCAATAAATTTGAAAGAAGTGATCCTGTCAGCGATCAAATAACGCCTGTACGTAATCGACGTAAGCGCTCCAACGAAAACATAGGCGCCGTTCGCGAGAGTGTACGCGAGAACGGAAACAAATCAATGGCTCGTCGACCACAACTTGGCGTATTCTGCATCTGGACTTGAAGTTTCACGCTTACAAAATGGTGTTAGCTCAAGAAATACCGCCCAACGATCATAGGTTGCGCCGTGTATTTGCTGACTGGGCTATGGAGCAATTGGTAGCTGACCTGGAATTTTGTCGAAAAATCATTTTCAGCGATGAAGCCCACTTTTGGATGGATGGTTGTGTTAACAAACAAAGTTGCGCCATTGGAGAAATTGCAATCCAATGCAAATTCAAGAACGACCACTTCATCCGCAAAAGATTATGTGTGGTGTGGATTTTGGTGTGGTGGAATCATTGGTCCATATTTTTTCCAAGCTGAAGATGGAGAATCTCAATGGAAAAGATACCGGACTATTATGAGGGACTATTTTTGGCCTCAATTGGAATGATATGGATCTCAGAAATATTTGGTTCCAGCAATATGGTGCCACATGTCATACTGCTCTCGAAACAATCAATCTTTTGAAGAAGTTCAGAGGTTTCATCATTTCCCGTGGTGGTGATGTTAACTGGTGCCGAGATCATGTGATTTAACGCCGTTGGATTACTTCTTGTGGGGTTATGTTAAATCTCAAGTTTATGTCAACCAGCCAGAAATAGTAAATGATCTTATGAATAACATCACGCATGTTGTTCGTGAAGTTGGACCTAATTTACGTTCTTCTGTCATTGAAAATTGGGTCAACCGTATACGCGCAACCCAACGAAGTCACTGTGGTCACTTAACTGATGTTCTCTTCCACACGTAATGACATTAATTATGTTCCAAAAAAAACCTCTATCATTTATAGAACGTGTATTATTTAAGTTCAAAGATAGGACACTCATGTTGAAAGACCCTATATAAAGCTGGATTGGAATTTTGAGTTTCAAAGCAAGTGGAAGCAGAGCCATGTTTGTTGATCTTAACAAGTGACACAACTAGCTAGTAGCTTAACCTTTTCATTTTTATGGTTTTAGTTTGGGGTTCCTATTTTGGCATAATATAGCCTTGTATGAAGCTTATAAATAAATATAAGTTAAGACTTTTAAGACCAATTGGAAAGAATTAAGAGGACATAACTGAAGTAAAATTAACGTTAATAAATACAAATATCCTACAGCAGCATGTAACTAGCTGCAATGTATCAACGCACTGAAAGTGATTAATTAAAAAGCTTCTTGTTGTAGTGGTTTTGAAATGTTCAACATAGAGCCGTCTTGCTTTTTCAGTATTCAGGATTACATCAAACCATTGCTGAGACACCCATAATGTTTCATTTTTCTGTCATATATACTTCAACATGTTGCTATTTAATTTGTAATTTCCTGGTCATAATCATTACCATTACCATTTAGGCTATGCATCCTTTTCGGCAAGTGGAGTCCGTCTTCTCCGCAACGGGGTCGGCCGGTTCCTTGTGGATTATATAGGAAAGTTCTTTTCGGCATTCCTTTGTCCATTCTCGTTAAATGTTCTGTCCACTTATAGGCTTTCATTTTTTCTTCAATAGTATATACATATATACATACATACATACATACATACATACATACATACATACATACATACATACATACATACATACATACATACAAATAAGGGTGGATCAGCTAAAACTTCCACCGCAAATATTTCGTAAATGGAAAGCACTATTGTTGTGCAGTTCTAACAGCACTGATTGATAGTCAGGGGCTCCTACATTCAGCCTATAAACAGATTTTAATAATACTGAGAAAGTGTACTTTTTGAGCGAACATACAATTTTTAAATGTAACAATACCTAGTTACATCAATAGAATAAAGGTAGGGTAAATTAGAAGGTCAGTGGCGTTTGTTGCAAGATTCTAGTGCAAATGGTTTACGAGAAATCTTATTATGAAGCTTTTACGCACCAACACTTGTACAACCTGTGATAGCACAAACTAAAGAAAAACAAAAGGAAATTACAATACTTCTGTGAATTCTTACAAGTAAACATAGTCCTTCAAAGCTTGTGTTCAAAATGACCACCGGCAGCTTCAATACACGCTTCCAGTCTGCTATGGAAAGACTGCTGCACACGTTCTAGCATTTCAACGGAAATTTCAGAGCAGACAACGTCGTTTCATATCGTCTGGTGTAGTTGATACATCCTTGTAGACAGTGTCTTTCAGTTTACCCCACAGAAAAAAGTCTAAAAGAGTCAGAACGGACCGACCAAGGTACAGGTCCTCTTCGTCCAATCCAACGATTTGTAAACAATCCGTTAAGACAAGCTGTTGTACTTTGCGCACTATAGGCTGGACAGCCATCATGTTGGTACCACAGTTCCTCCTAGCCTGCAAAGGAACGTCTTCTATCATCTGTGGAAGATGGTCTGTCAGGAGGCTGCGATACTTGTGCCAGTTCATTGTTCCTTCTATGAACAAAGGCCTATGAGCTGATGGTTCATTATCCCACACCACACGTTTAAACTCCATGGACGTTTCCAGCTGACGAAGTCAACGGGGATTGTCAACAGACCTATAGTGGATGTTTTTGAGGTTTACCTGGCCATGATTAGTAAATGTTGCCTCATCACTAAACATGAATCTGGAGTATCATGTCTTAATGCCCATATACAAAAGTTAACACGATTTTCAAAATCGTTTCCATACAGCTCTTGATGGAGAGAGATGTGACAGAGATGGAACCTATGTCAAGGGAGAATGCGCAGTACACACCTGACTTATACCACTTCCACGTGCGATTGTGCGGGAAGTAATTTGTGGATCTACTGCAACGGCAGCCAAAACATTAATTTCTGTCTTTTCTCCAGTCACTTGTTTGTTTCTGTTACGTTTTCTAGGTATTACAGTACTAATTTCACGTAATTGGTTGAAGAGGTTGATAAATAATTGCCGGGATGGTTGACGTCTATTGGGATACATTTCTGCATACATCGTACAGGAACGAACTGCATTCTTCCTACACTCTCCATACACCATGAGCATGTCGGCTTTTTCTGCATTAGTAAACACCATCTTCCACTCACGACTTACTGCTTGAACTGTCACAAACTAACTGACCAGAAAGTCGCAATGCAATCAATGAACAGAAAACATATTGCAAACAAACATAACAGCATCGTACCTAGCAACTAAGCAGGTTGAATGGGACAAACAATTGTCGGGATGAAAACTTTTAAAAATACGATTTCTCGTAAACCACTTGCAACAAACGCCACTGACACTCTGATTTATCCTACCTTTATTGTGTTTATGTAAATAGGCATTATTCCGTTTAAAAAAGTGTATGTTTGCTCAAAAAATACACGTTCTCAGTATTATTAAAATATTTTTATAGGCTAAATATACCGGCCCCTGACTAGCAATCAATGCTGTGAAACCGCACATCAATAGCACTTTCCATTTCTGAAACATTTGCGGTGCAAGTTTTAGGTGATCACCCTATATATATATATATTATATATATATATAATTCTTCTCTAATAGTTTAATTGTTTATCCTAATGGGTCTTGTACATCCTTTTACATTGCTTAGGAATAGCATTTTTGCTGCTTGTATTTTGATTTTGTCCCTTGATTTAATTATCCAATTTTCGCTTCCGTATAGCAACGAAGAAACGGCAAATGTTTTGCGTAATTTCACTTTTAATCCTTCCTTGCTTTCCGTCCAAAGCTTGTATTTATGGCTCCACATATAGCCTGAAATATAGCTCGTATTATATTTTCTATAGCTTAATTCCTTCGATAACTCATTCACATCCTAAATAATGGAAATGTGTTTCATTAGTATCTCTCGTAATTTCCTTGTATTTGCAGTATTGTTACTATTATTATTATTAATATTATCTCAATATTAATTGTATTACTTGCCCTTTTACAATAGCTGATAAGCCTGCCAGCTCTTCCAAGTGTTAACATGAAATCCCTTGAGTTTCTGTGAATGCGAGGTGGAACAAACAACCTTTTACACAATGTGTCCATCTGTATAGTAATCTCCGGAGTAAGTCTGTGACGTATTCCACATATTCTGAGTCCACCTGTATAGTAATCTCTGGAGTGTGTTGGTTGATTTCCTAAGAAGAAGTCTGTGACGTAATCCACAATGTGTCCACCTGTGTAGTAATCTCTGGAGTGCAATAGTTGTATTTCTAAGAAGCAGTCTGTGGGGTACTTTACAAATGTGTAGTAATCTCTGGAAGTGCTATGGTTGAATTCCTAAGAAGAAGACTGTGATGTACTTCACAATGTGTCCATCCGTGTAGTAATCTCTGGAAGTGCTATGGTTGAATTCCTAAGAAGAAGTCTGTGATGTACTTCACAATGTGTCCATCCGTGTAGTAATCTCTGGAAGTGCTATGGTTGAATTCCTAAGAAGAAGTCTGTGATGTACTTCACAATGTGTCCATCGGTGCAGTAATCTCTGGAAGTGCTATGGTTGAATTCCTAAGAAGAAGTCTGTGATTTACTTCACAATGTGTCCATCGGTGTCGTAATCTCTGGAAGTGCTATGGTTGAATTCCTAAGAAGAAGTCTGTGATGTACTTCACAATGTGTCCATCGGTGTAGTAATCTCTGGAGGTGCTATGGTTGAATTCCTAAGAAGAAGTCTGTGATGTACTTCACAATGTGTCCATCTGTGCAGTAATCTCTGGAAGTGCTATGGTTGAATTTCTAAGAAGAAGTCTGTGATTTACTTCACAATGTGTCCATCGGTGTAGTAATCTCTGGAAGTGCTATGGTTGAATTCCTAAGAAGAAGTCTGTGATGTACTTCACTATGTGTCCATCGGTGTAGTAATCTCTGGAGGTGCTATGGTTGAATTCCTAAGAAGAAGTCTGTGATGTACTTCACAATGTGTCCATCTGTGCAGTAATCTCTGGAAGTGCTATGGTTGAATTCCTAAGAAGAAGTCTGTGATTTACTTCACAATGTGTCCATCCGTGTAGTAATCTCTGGAGGTGCTATGGTTGAATTCCTAAGAAGAAGTCTGTGATGTACTTCACAATGTGTCCATCGGTGTAGTAATCTCTGGAGGTGCTATGGTTGAATTCCTAAGAAGAAGTCTGTGATGTACTTCACAATGTGTCCATCTGTGTAGTAATTTCTGCAGGTGCTATGGTTGAATTCCTAAGAAGAAGTCTGTGACGTACTTCACAATGTGTCCATCCGTGTAGTAATCTCAGTAGGTATTGTGGTTGAATTCCTAAGTCGTCTTACAGAAGGTGTCAACTCGTGTAGTAATATCTTATGTTGGCGTGATTGAATTTCTAAGAAGTCCTACAGTGTGTCCACCAATGTAGTAATCTATGTAGGTACTTCGGTTGAGAAGTATGTTTATTAGCCCCACGTATAGACGCCAATTTGAAGTAGATGGTTTGTTATGTTATCTGCACCACGCTTTGGGCGTCAATTTGAAGTAGTTTGTATTGAAGGAGTTGCATTATATTTCAACTGTTGGGGAGCCGAAGTTGTAGTAGTTGCAACCGCACGTATGGTAAACAGTTTCCGGTAGCCTTCCCCCCAAATGTACTTTCAGGTGGCCTTTGCCCCAAGTTTAAAAAATATTAAATTTGTAATTTAACTGTTTCTTTAAATATTATATATTTGTGTTTGCCTCGGCTGCATCAGTATTATTGTTAGAGACATGGATGTCTTGGCAGGGTTGTGGTGCGACAAGAATGTAGGCTTACACAGATTATAATTTTACTTCACTCCTTTTATTAATGCTTGATGCGATTTAATTAACACTTCACTGATATAGAGAGCTGTGAGATTCCTTTATTAATTACTTGTACTTTTTAACATGTAAACTCTTTTCGTCTCACACGAATAGTATTAAATTTCTCGAGGACACGTTTTGCGTCTGGTTAGTAACGCTATCTGCAACCAACTGACTTCTGAATTTGTAAATGTTTCTCCTTTTCAGTTTCTGATTGGCTAATCCTACTCCAATAGAATACCTTCATTTAACTAAAGCTTTTTATGGTTGTCGATTGGCTATTTTATAAACTGTCGCAAAAATTACATTCTTGTTGCTCCAATAATGACTAGTAGCATTATTAAACATTCTTACTCATTAATGCCTCAAGGTTACCTCATTGTTACCTCATTGTTAGCAACTTTTAACCTATTATTCTCACAGCTCCTACATTATTAAATTACGTAATGCATTCACATAACATTATTGAACATGTATAAAATAATATACAATAATATAAACATATACAATGCCTGTAATATACACTTTTTATATGTTGTTACATACACATATTGCTTTATGGCGGGTTGTTATTGAATTTATATATTATAGAATTTGACTGAAATCATTTAAGTGTTAAAAATACTGCCTCACGGTTGAGTTCGTAAGACATCCTATACACTGCGTGCATTCTTGTAGTAACTACAGAGGTGCTATGGTTGAATTCCTAAGACAAAATCTATTCAAGGCATTTTGTGATTCGTGGATATATATACGCAATTTGGATGCAAACATCTCCAGAAGTTTCACATATTCGCTGGAAAATCTATATTGTCTGAGAAATTCTTTGGTACTGAATATTTATAAAGGAATTAACCCATCATATATATATACCTTCGCGTTTCTAACAATCTAATTGGTACTCATCGTGCTTCAAAACGTTTGTAGTCTTGTAATTTATTATTTGGAAAGCGATATCCGCATTCAAACCTGGGCAAGTTGAAGACGAAAGTTAAAACTTCGGGCGATTACATACTTGAAGAAAACAAACCGGCATGTGGTGGGTAATGTTTAAGACTACAGGTAGGGTTGGTGCAACTGCGAGACATTTGAGTGCATAATGCAGAACAGCTCTCATGATTCACATAAGTACCTCTAAAAATTGGCAAAATTTGAAATCCCCACTAAGGTTCTTGTTTGGATGACTTACCGATATTAGTGGCTTCTCCACTTAAATTGAGGTGGGTATAAAGCTAACTTTTGTCTTATGAAAACCCATGAGGCTTGAGAATAGCGTATTTATTAAAACCTTGAAAATGGGGATAGGTATTCTCGGTAGCATCGTGAGAAGTTAAAAAGCAATAAAAAAGTGAGATTAATCATTACATAAATTCCTGATCTCCACAAGACCTTTCCGGCTGGTGGTTGGAATCTGAAAATTAATAAGGTTCCTTTGCTAAGTCCCAAAAAAGCCAGACCGCCAGAATTGATGGAAAGGCTTTCCTTGGGAAAAAATTGTCCTTCACTTTGCTTTGTTTCAACCATTATCAGCCCTTCGTCTCCAGTTATGTGTACATTTTATTGGGAGCACGAAATCTTTATCAGCCACCGGATAAACCGTGTGAGAAGGATCATTAACTTCTTTCTATGCTTTCAGTGTTTCGACTTTTATAATTTTTAATCAGAACACAGATTTCCGTTTTCCTTACTAGCTGTTTCTCTTTTTATTGTTATGCTAGTTTGCTTTTCCGCTTCTTCTTTTACTTTTAGCTCTCTCTCCTTGGTGTGCTTTTATTTAGTTTTCGTTAATTAGTTCGTGTGTACTTATGTTTTTCCGCCGTTTTATTCGATGTACCATCTACTTTTTCTGTTTTGATTACTTTTCTCTTTTTGGGTTTTCTAACGGTGCTCTAGCTTTTTACTGTTTTTTACTTTAAGTTTGCGTATTTGGTCTTTCCTAATTCCTCAAAGATGTTGGAAATGAAAAAGTTATTCTTTATGACCTGATGGCTTCTGATTTAGGCCATGCATATGGCAGTAAGCCAATAATACTATATGCCTTGAACTGCATCTTCTTAAAACAAAACTGCATAATATTGCGACTGTAGTGTTATAGAGGAGGTTTTTATGTCATTTTCAAATTACCAAGTATATACTTAAAATAAGAGCTGCAACTTTCCTGACGGCATAATGGCGCTTAAATTTTTTACTTATCTGGCTAGAAGTCCCAGAAATTTAAAGTCAAGTATATGCATTTCTTATTTTTCCTAAGAAGACTTTTTTTCTTCTTCTTCTGTACAGGTATAACTAAGCAAAGAAGAGGAAACTGATCCTGACCAAAACTCCTTTGTCTCACATTTAGGTGATCGTATACCACATATAAGGCAATCAACAGAGAGCTCTTTACAAACCTAAATAAAGCTTCAAGACGAATGCACACGAAGCAGGCCATTACTTCCGTTTTCCTGTAGCACCATGCCAATTACTAGTGTCTTTCAAAGTAGGGAATAGATTGGGTCTCTGTAAAGATTAATAGAGATCGGAATGTTGCAATGTTCACAGAGGGCAAAAGAATCTTCAGAGCCACCTTTAGAAATCGTACAATGTTGGATTGCAATTTGTAACATGTATTACATTGTTGAACTGGTGACACGATTAGGAACTGCAATTTTTTAAATAATTATTAAAAGATATAAAATAACATCACGTTATTTATAAGGCACTTTTTATACAATCGATAGTCATTTGACACATTTAGGTCAATTTGTGCCTCTAAAGTATATCTTAGTTTGCCTAAATTTAGGTACACTTTCCTTAGAAAACATTCAGCATAAAAACATGATTTTTTTAAGAATATATGTAATCCCTCTTCTTTATGTTAAATTGTATATAAGTTTTGGTTTTTGTGCCACAAAAATGATTTTAACAATTAAAGCCTTTACTCTTAAAATGTGGAAATGAAAAAAATATATTTTGGATATTAGTCATTTGATCACTAACGTATGCATTCTTTAAAATTGAAGAATAATTATATGTTTTATTGAAATAAAAAATTAAAGCTTTAGTTTCTATTTTTAAGTCAAAATGTTTGTAATGGTTAAAAAGGTATTTTTTTAAAAGTTCACCATCATCATCTGCTATTAAGATTTAGACAATTTCTGATCTGTCAGGATCGTATGAGGCAGTCTTTCTTCATTCTTTCTACTGATATGTTCAAACCATTTATTTCTACATTATTCTATTTTAGTAACTACACTGACTATTTATAGTTATTTGCGGATATCTTCATTCTTTTACTTATCTTGACGCAGTAATTTGTACCACAAAATTATTTAAATGTCAAGAGTGATTATAGTGTGAATATGCATTATTGTGTGACATTGATTTGAGATGTTTGATGATTGTAAGCATTGTTAAGAAGTGGGTTTATACGGCCTTACTGAAACTGACAATAATAGCGTGCAATAATGTAGCGAGGGGGTGAGCTGTTTATCATTATTAGAGACGAACAAATGACGTAATATTGGCGCGTTTTTCTTAGAATTTGCTGGAACATTTTCCCTAGAGCATATCTTTTCGTAATTTTCATTGGATATAAAAATAGACGCTAATGTTGGCGCGTTTTATTAACCAATAGCAGCTCGGTTATAATCTTTAGGCATATCGGGGTGTAGGAGTATAAAAAGGGCTAGGTCAGAGTCAAATTCGTTCAGTCCAACAGAAACATTTGTACATTACACGTCGGCTTCAGTCCATCGGAAACATTTGTACATTACACGTCGTCTTCAGTCCAACAGAAACATTTGTACATTACACGTCGTCTTCAGTCCATCGGAAACATTTGTACATTACACGTCGTCTCCAGTCCATCGGAAACATTTGTGCATTACACGTCGCTGAGTTCAACGAAAGCAGAGCATAGTTTATCGATTCGCAGGTTACGCGTAGCAAAATTATAAAAAAATCTCAAGTGTCGTAAAGTTAATTACACAAAAAGTTGAAGTACGCGAATTAATAATGTGCAGTAAATAAGTTATTATAAGAGTTTCAGTTTGGCGAGTGTCAAGATTAATATGTGAAAGTGCATAATGTGTTAAGACAATAAAAGTATAAAACAAATTCTTTTATTAGTGTTATCTTTGGATAAAAACTCCTTTCCGTTTACACACCTGTATAAGATAAGTGCTCGACCAAAAAGATCATAGCTAGCCGGAGGACAGTGAACCCAAAAGTTAAACACAATAACAGGCGCTCAGTAAAAGATAACACGAAGTGACCGCGACAAATTGTCTTTTATACGTGCGGCAGATAAACAGTAGCATTTTTCAAACAAACCTAACAAAGAATGACGCCGCAATCTAAAAGAGTACATACTGCCACATGTGGTAGAAATTTCATTTGTGCTGCTTCCTATCTTCCTAGTAAACCTTTAGTGAGAGTCCAACATTCCGAACCGTGCAACAAAGCAGGTATAACTAAAACGTTATGATGGTTTCTCTACGGGCTTTCTTTGCTAATGTCCTCCTAATTGTACCACAAATATGTTGGATAGGTTTAACTTTATGTTAATGTCTTTTATCCTTTTACTGTCTAAGAAAACTCCTAAATAATTAAAATCAATTATTTATTCTATTAAAAGGTTATTCACCACTGTTTTGGCTCTTATTGGATACTCTCCATGCAACGCCATCAGTTTAATTTTACTTGGGGATATCTGTATGTTGTATTCAGCAGCAATTTTTTCCAACTGTAAAATTGCTTTTGATAAGCTGGCCTCGTACGTTGCTATTACTGCTTGGTCATCTACAAAAAGGAGTGTATATAATTAACCATTATCAACTGTAAAATTATCTAATAAAACGTGTTGCCATTTTCTTATGCCGTCAATATATAAGTTAAACAAGTCTATGATAAAGGACATCCTTGTCTCACTCCTTAATTTATCTTTATATTGGTGGTAGACTATTCCCATATTTAATTTTTTATGGTTGTTCCAGCATACAGACTTTGAATTGCACTTATTACATGACTTGGTAAGAATCGTTGTTTCATTATATCCCATATTGTGTTTCTGTTTACTTTATTAACGGCTTTAGCATAGCTTAGAAATGCTATATATGCCTTTCTTGAAACCATGCTGTGGTTCTAAGAGAAATGTTTCTATTATATTATTTATTCTATTTCTCAGAATGTTTGCATATATCTTTCAACACGAGTTCAACAAACTTTGTAAAAGTTAAAACTAAAATTATATAAAATTTAGTTAATCCTTAACTAAATCTTCAACAAAGTTTCATGTTACACTGAACCGTTTCTAAGAAAATCTGATGTGTTACACTCACATGACTTTCTCTACTCTTGTACAAACTATTTTTACAAACGCTTATTCTCCATATGCTTCATGTTAATCGAGATATCGAGATGTTAATCTTATTCGTAATTTTCATGTAGATGCAAGGGGAATATGCTAGGTTTTAAGCTATAGTCAAATATTTTAACGCTGGTTGCTCTGTGGCGCATTCCATTCTCTTTGCATGTCCAGGATATAAAAAATGAATAACGAATTTGAGAAAAAGTATAAGTATTGAAACATTTAAGGAAATAACAAGCAATATCTCGAAAACGGTTCACTCAACAAAAGAAATGTATATGACATAAATTGTGTATTTTAACGCGATCTACATTTTTTGTGTAGTAAAATTTTGTATATCTCTTATGGTTTACCAGTTATGGAAAACTCTTTCACAATGAAGAATACTTTTGGAGACATTCCCAGAAAATTCGAGATATACATTTCATTTCTCATGACAATATCTTAAACATATGATATTTTAATCAAAATCGTTAGAGCCATTTTTGAGAAAATTAAAATTTTCGAAAACTGTTTCATGTAAAGGGTAGTCTGGGGTGGGGTAGATTTTCTTGAAAACCTTCGTGTCGCATCTCTGGAAGATACTGAACCTAAATACCAAGTTTGGTGTTTATAGGACTGTTCGTTTCTAAGTTATGCTGTTCACAGACACACAGACACACACACAGACATGTTTCCAAAAATGCTTTTTTTGGATTCAGTGAGTCTCAAAACATGTATTTCCGGTGAAATCTCGGTATCGAATTTTTGGGTGGAATACAATACTTCCCCTACTTACTATACGTAGTAGAGAAAGTAATAAGCTTTAGTGGGAATAATTTGTATATCCACACAGAGGGCAGAGAAAGTCATGTGAATACATCATATCCGATTTTTATGCATAAGTTTTGCCTAATGTTCATAATTTCTATTTTTATATTGACCTTGTGTCTATGGTGTGGGGATTTTCCCTATAAACTGTATTTTTTTAGGGTTTTCCACAAATAGATGCACCAATTTCGTCAATTAAAAAAATATAGCTGAAGTTAGGTAGGTTAACTTTGTCGAGATAGGCAGGGACTGGATTGTCATTGTTTTTACTTTCTCTACTACGTATAGTAAGTAGGGGAAGTATTGCATTCCACCCAAAAATTCGATACCGAGATTTCACCGGAAATACATGTTTTGAGACCTCCTGAATCCAAAAAAAGCATTTTTGGAAACATGTCCGTGTGTGTGTCTGTGTGTGTGTGTGTGTCTGTGTGTCTGTGTGTGTGTGTGTCTGTGAACAGCATAACTCAAAAACTAACAGTCGGATAAACACCAAACTTGGAATTTACGTTCAGTATCTTCCAGAGATGCGACACAAAGATTTTCAAGAAAATCCCCCCACCCCAGACTACCCTTTACATGGAACATTTTTCGAAAATTTTAATTTTTTCAAAAATGGCTCTAACGATTTTGATGAAAATATCATATGTTTAAGATAATGTCATGAGAAATAAAATGTATATCTCGAAATGCCTGGGAATGTCTCCAAAAGTATTCTTTATTATGAACGACTTTTGCATAACTGGTAAACCATAAGAGATAGACAAAATTTTACTACACAAAAAATGTAGATCGCGTTAAAATACACAACTTATATCATATACATTTTTTTTTGTGGAGTGAACCGTTTTCGAGATATTGCTTGTTATTTCCTTAAATTTTCCAATACTTATACTTTTTCTCAAATTCGTTATTCATTTTTTTATGTCCTGGACATGCAAAGAGAATGGAATGCGCCACATAGCAACTAGCGATAAAATATTTGACTATCGCTTAAAAGCTACCATATTCCCCTTGCATCTACAAGAAAATTACAAATAAGATTGACATCTCGATATCTCGATTAATATGAAGCATATGGAGAATAGGCGTTTGTAAAAATAGATTGTACAAGAGTAGAGAAAGTCATGTGAGTGTAACACATCAGATTTTTTAATTTATATACATTGAATTATATTATCCTGTTTCTTATTACAGCACTATATGATTTTGGTTTGTGAAATCTATGTTAATTATCGTTTTTTATCTGGCAACGTTAAAACAACGGAAGCCAAAATATAACAAAAGTACTTCTTTCACTATATGTGCTGCTTTCACTGCCAATAAAATACCGTTTATAAAGAAGGTGACGTAATTTCCGAAATACAGTAATTAATTCAATTTAAGCAGTAAATCGATTTTCACATAAATGAGGTGGGCCTATATTTATCATTGTCACTGAAAATGAGAAAGCCAGATCATCAATACAACCTGAAGAAGAGGATTGGGACAAAGGACGTGGTTACAGTAGCACAGAGAAGAAAATGAAACTGGGGTAGCTATGAGGCGAGAATGGACTTAAGGCAACATATACGCTGCCCATATGGAACCCCAGAGGAAGAGGCAGGAGCAGAGAAAGACCGAGGCTACGTGGGCAGACACATTCAAGACGATGACAGGCAGCCAGTGGTCTAGAACAGCTAGGCACCGAGAGAGCTGCTGAGAATTGGGACGCAAGATCTAATTCTAGACCATGCATGATATTTTGTGACACATGCTGTGATTCTCCTCCTTTCTTCCTCCAATATAGTGTGTTGGGGTGGACGGACTTTACGGCGACGTATTACTAATAGAATATTATACTCTTTGGATGGTAGGCATACAGAATAACAAAACTCAGGGATGGGTTAAACCTCATGCACCCATCAATGGCAACACTACTTTAGACAAAATCAGATACAACCATTACACAAAATTGATCAAACACAGACATCACAAGAAGCTGAGAAACACATTTTAGTAGTTTACTTAAGGTTTTGAGAGAAAGTAGTAAAAATCTGATGAGTTACATTCACATGACTTTGCCTACCCCTATCGCTTATTAGTGGGTATGCATTAGTAGAGTATTCTTGCTAAAGCTTATTTTTCTATTTGCTTCATTTTAATCCAAATAAATCTTTGCAGAAATATCTACATTACACATTTCGTTATAGATACAAAGGAACAGTGATAGTCAAATGTTTACGAACTGAACCCTATAGCTGTCTTAAAATTCCAAACTGTTTCCATGCAATCGCGAGAAACAACTGAATGTTGAAAGGACTTTAAAAATCACCAAGAAATGAACAATTCGTACCATTAATAACGGATATCTCCCTTATTTGAAATAAAATGTATGTTTTAAAGAGATCCACATTTCTTGTGTAGTAGTTTTCTTCTATCACTTAACGTTTACTTGTTATACAACATTATACAAAATTCCTTCCTAATGAAGAGGACTTGAAAATCTATTCCCAGAAAACTCAAAATATACATTTTATTTATCATATAAATATCTTTAATATATGGTATTTTGAACAAAATCGTTAGAACTATTTTTTATAAAACAAAAAATTTCGAAAAATGTTACATGTAAAGGGAGTTTGGGGTGGGGGATTGTCTTGAAAATCTTCGTGTTATATCTTCAGAAGGTACTGAACCTAAATACCAAGTTTGGTGTTTATCCGACTTTTCGTTTTTGAGTTATGCTGTTCACAGACACACACACACACGCACACTTTTTTCTAAAAATGTTTTTTTTTAAATTCAGGAGATCTCAAAACATGTATTTCCGTTTAAATCTTGGTATCGAGTTTTTGAGTGGAATGCAATACTTTCTCTACCTACTATGTACGGGGTAGAGAAGGTAAAAATGATCTAGTATAAGATTAGGGTAAATTTTTGAGAATGTGTGTAACGTCATTGAAGGAACACTCGCATTTTGGCTACTAATAATTTAATGTAGATGCTGATAGAAATAATCATAAGGGGCAACGTAAATCCAAACTATTTATTGTATGCGTGCAAGGGTTACAATGTGGCATTATGTTACACAGTAAATATTTATCAAGTGTTACAGAATAGCATTACATATAATATGATCGTAGGCTTTCACGGGCGGTGTTATTAGTAAAATGTGACACCTTTTCCGGGCTTGTAGGTCATCAGTCACCAGCAGTTCCTGCCACTCTTCTCTTCTGAGGATGTTCTCCACAGTTGAGGACGAAACCTCAAGTTTATTGTTCGACCATGGCCAAGTCCGGAAAAGATGTCGTATTTTACTAATTATATATAGTATTTGTAATACTACATGCTCATGATATCTATAATTCATTACAAAAAATATAATGCAATTTATTTTTATATTAATATAAAGTAACTACTTGAGGCAGTATTTTTAACACTTAAATGACTTCAGTCTAATTACATAATATATAATTCATAACAGCCCGCCTTAAAGCAATATGTGCATAAATAACATATAAATGTATGTAACGGTCATTGTATTAATGTTTATATTATTGTGTACATGTTTAATAATGTTATGTGAATGTATTACGTAATTTAATAGTGTAGGAACTGTGAGGATATAGGTCAAAAGTTTCTAACAATGAGGTAACAATGAGGTAACCTTGAGGCAATAATGAATTAGAAAGTTTAATAATGCTACTAGTAATTCTTGGAGCAACAATAATGTAATTTTTGAGACATTTTGTAAATAGCCAATCAACAACCAGAAAAAAGCTTAAGTTAAATAAAAGTATTCTACTGGAGTAGTATTAGCCAATCAGAAACTGAAATAGAGCAAATTGTACAAATTCAAGCGGTAAACGCCAGTTGCTAGTAGACAGCGTTCCTAACTGGACGCGAGACGCGTCCTCGAGAAGTTTATTACGTATTCAGTGTGAGACGAAACTTCATTATAAAGTTTACGTGTTTAAACAGTGCAAGTAATTAATAAATAATCTCACAGCTCTCTATATAAGTGAGGTGTTCTTTAATCGTGAGAAGTATTAATAAAAGGAGTGAAGTAAAATTTATAATTTGTGTAAGCCTACATTCTTTAGCCGCATCACACCTTGTTCAGAGATACATGTTTCTACAAATCTATACTGACGCAGCCGAGGCAAAACATAAATATATATATAATATTTAAAGAAACAAAATACAAAGTTGAAAGTAAAGTTGGTGCGAAGGCCACCAGAAAGTAAAGTTGGGGCGAAGGCCACCAGAAAGTAAAGCTGGGGCGAAGGCCACCGGAACTTTGTACCATACGTGGGGCAGTTACTTCATCAAGTTTGGCTCCCCAACAGTTGATCTACAATACAACTCCTTCTAAAATAAACCTCCCTCATACTAATATAAATTTACAAAGTTTGTTTGTTACAAATATTATGAGCTGTTTTTTTTAATTAAGTCTTTTATTTGTGGTGGTCACAATGCATTTACTTTTATTACTCTTCTCTCTAAGCGTATTCATTATCTAACAAAGTAGATTTATATATTAGATGTTCTATAGTCTGTTCATTCTGTTTGAATATGCACATAGGGCCGTCCGTTATTTTAAAATACGCATTTATTGGGCGTAAATATTAGTTTTGTCCTATACTGTTGCGTGCGGTGAGGAAATACCCGTAGAACCCGTTATTTTGCCATGTGATGTTAATTGCCTTTCTCTTTGCCATTTCTCGTAGCGCATGTACTGCAGTTGATTGCATATTTCTCATTTTGGCTTTTGTCGTATTCTATGCCGCTATGAGTTGCTACCTGCTTCGCTAGTAGGTCTGATATTTCATTCATTGATTCGCTCACTAGCTGTGTTTGCACAAAGAACCAAAGGCATTTAATTCTTCATTCCATCTTCCGTTTATAATTTGCACACAGTGTGTAGCCCACTATTCACAACCGAACAGGTTTATTTGCGCTACATGTGTTTTATCCTAGTGCTAATTGGGCCCTCATCCTCAGGATATCATAAAAATTCTCCTGATCTGATATCGCTGGCTTAGTTTGATGCTAAGGGCCAGACATGCTTTTGGAAGAAATAAAGGGCTCTCATCTCTACTGCAGCTGTAGCCGAAACTGTCTCTTTTTTTCTTTTTTGTCAAAATCAGGACATTTATCATCCTAGTTTTCTATGCAAATTATTTTTGCTATGATGGTTGCGATTTTATCCAATAAGAAGTTAGGAAAAGAAATAGTGGAACGCTTTCCTTGACGTGGAAAGAAAAAGAAGGCTCTTCACATCGTCGTCGCGTGGCGTTTGCTGGCGCCCTCACTCTCTCACGCCTTCCTACGCCCCGTTACACCCTCGAGTGCGTCGAAATTACAGGAATAAGTTGGTAGACGGCGCCCACCGCCATTTGTCTTCTTCCCACCTGCCAGAAGGACGCTCCGTCACGGTGCCCAAGATTCATTGTCTGTCCCAGAAATAAACGTTGTGCTCCGGATACACGCGGCCTGCTGAATACGAGACCTTGTTTCTTTGCGTTCGTTTTCACCTATGCTGTAATGGATAATAATCTGTTATCTGCAGGTTGCATGTAACGTTATTCTTTTTTACTGTTTCACGAAGAATGCTTCGTGTTACGTGAGCATCTATTTAAGCTACTTTGTTGCAAGTTCTGGAATTGCAGAACTAAGGTGAGCAAAACGCAGTTTCTAATATTTCGAATAATTGAGTAAACTTTCTTCTACACATTTAGTTATTGTGGATTAATTAATTTAATTTATATGAATAGGGTAAACCAGGAGGAATGTTTATTGCTTAAGACAAACTCTGTGTTTACAAATATTTATTAGAAATATACAAGGTACGGCTTTCACCACCGGCGTCTTTATTCTTCAGTTATTATAAAGGTTTCAAACTTTAAAGTTTAACAGCATTACCATATCAGAATATTTCTAATCAAAATTATTTGTCAGTGTTAATATATAATACATTTTCATAAAGGTGTAAGTAATGGCTTTTAAACGCTCATACATAGTTCTGTCTAAAACCGTGATAGAAACCAAGACTATGTACAAATATCAAACTATAACTTCCTAGGGTATGATATAACAGTTGATAAAGAAACGGATATAAAATTAATTAAATTTAATTGCTTACGAAGACAAATAGGCGTACACTAAAATATAAGGTTAGAATCGATTAAATAACGAAATTATATAAAACTAGAACACAACAAGCAGAAATGAAGTTTCTTAGCTCAGTAGCAGGATGCACTAGAAGTGAAAGAAAAACAAATTGAGGAACTAAACAGTACTGTAAAAAAAATACAGGTCACCTGGAAACAACGCACAGACAGAGTGACTAATAACAGAACACCAAAAGCAAGTTTACACTACAGACTCAAGGAAAACACAAACCAGGAATAGCGAGAAAGAGAGATGGACAGAACAAGAATTTGGTGTTGGAATGGGCCGACAGCCTACACGGAGACATATTTAACAGTTTAGATTTCAAGCGTTTTGTAATATATTGATGACAGATAAACCTTTTATAGCTCGCTGATTGGTCAATTTAAAACATCTCCAAACGTGTATTCTAATTTTAAATTCCTTATCATGTTTACTGTAAGCATTGTGCTTCTATTAGTAACCCCCAGGAGGGAGGGATGAGGAGGAAAACTCAAAGGTCGACCAGGTCCAGATGACGACGAGCGCAAACGCAGACGGGTCTCTAACGTTACCAGATGTAACGCATTCGACGCCACCCGGGCCCGCCCACAACCTCCATCGGGCCCTCCGGGACTGAGCCCACTCGGAGGAAAGACCTAACTGAGCAGACCCCATAGCGACGCCAGGGAAGAAATCTATACAGTGCGCAAGCCACCATCCAGCCGCAACTCACCGAATACCGTCGCCTGGTCCTACAACCCTGAAAGGGATGACAGGGGAGATGATGGGAACAGGAAAGGAGAGGTAGGACAGTCGTGGTAGAAAGTGCACTACCCCAGCATTCGCCTGACGACATGGGGAAACCACGAAAAACCTATGGGCCAGATTGGGTGGTCGCGGGGATCGAACCCGGGATCTCCCGAATGCGGGTCAAAGACTTTGTGGCCACATCTCTCTCGATTATTGGTTAAAATGGATCAGTGAACGTAAAAGCATTCTACATCCTGTAGAAATTTTGTTTTATGTATTTAACAGTTGCTGAGATAATGTGTCATGAATTAAGTACATTTAACATTAGCAGGATAGGACTTTTACTCTCCCCTTAAATACTTACAAAGTAAATTAGTAGCATCAATTGTTTCTAACGTAAGTCCTCGTGTGACGATGGAAGTTAAACAGGGCTATAAACCAAGTTGATGTATAGGTTTTAATATGTCGTTAACATAATTGTATGCTGCGGTGTAGTAACTTGAATTTACCCATGAACTGTTTCCTCAGCTGGGTTTATTTTTTAGTACTGAATTGTACATTGTTTGTCCTTAAGTGGGTTTGAACGAATGGGTCATTGAATTTTGGGTACAATACAAATCAAAGAATGTCATCTATATTTTGCTCAAGTTGTGTATCATAAATACTTTTAATTTCACGATAATAATTTCTAGGAATATTTTGTGTTTATTACTGTTGAGGACACTGAAGCCTGAATAAATAAATTTAGTTTGGTAATCCACTCGTGAACAGCGCCCTTTGTATTGCCAGGCTCCTTGGACACATTTCCGCTCTCTCTCCCCGCCTCTTTCCTTCAAGATGATTTGCTTTTATTCGCAGTTTGGTGCTTATTGAGTAACGCAAGGAAATAGTGTGTGCTGTTGCAGATGCAAGATATAAAATAAAGAATTGGTGTATTACGTTCTAGCTTTCCTATTTAGTTACCTAATATATATTGTAATAATTATACTTTTAACATGCTTACGATGTAAAAGTGAATGTTATGAACAAACAAGAAAATAAGTGTGTAATGATGCTTTTGTATTATGTAAAAATGAAAATACAATTATAAATAAATCAGAAAATGTAATTACATTTTGAGAAGAAGACATAAAGACAGCACCACCTTACACCATACGAGGCACTTATTTCGCTATTTTTATGCCTTTTAAACATAACAAATCTTAATGTACAAGAATAAACAAAATGCATGCAATTGTAATTTAGTTTAAGTTATAAGGCATCAGAGAGTATTTATAAAACGGAACTTCTTATACTGAATGATTCAGTTATGTAGCTTGTGTTCTCACCATTGTTTTCTGCTGAAATTTAAACTCTAGCCTAATAATTACTTTGGCCTCGTATTTTCTCTTTCCATTCTTTCTTATTTTCTTTGGTATTTGTTAAAATATCGATGTAAGTCATAGTACTGTGTGACGCTGACCTTTGACACATCTGTGTTGTTCCTTGCTGTCGCTTCAGATGACTCAGAGTCCCGCGTTCGATTGTTGGATGGAAGGGATTAGTAACTTGTTCTTGTAGAGCTGAGGTTCTAGCTTTCAGGGGTGGTGACACTGCCTTGAAAATATTAATAATGCTGCCGGCAAAGATTGAGTTGTTATTCCTTTATTTGTCACGAAGATTCCTATCTGGTCGACCCGCCACCTTCGTCGTCAAAATCACTGTTATTATTGTCGTCACTTTCGAAGTCGCTACTTATGTGTTCCTCCGACTAGTCCTCGAATTGCCTAGATTTCACAACTTCATTTTCACACTATAAACTTTCGGATTATTTTCTTCTTATTTTGTTTCATCAACCTCCTCGTGGTTAGTTTGTACCGGAATGTGTCTCGGCGTTTCTTTTCCTTCTTCACGCCTTTCTTCGAACTTAGAATTTTCCCCCACCTTTCTTATGTTTCGTTCCGTTTTAAGTTCAAGCGTATCATGTGATATATACGCGATTTTTGATTGGCTATCATTTTTGTTTCATGATTTTATTATTGGCTACCCCCACTTGACAACTTTCACGTCTGCTTCTTACAGCTTATTTTGAGTTTTAAAATCTTCCCACAAATATTCATAGATCATAGATAAGACACGTATGCTTTCTGACCCTGCTAAACTTTGAAACCATTGTAAACTACACGTCCGAGCCAAAGTACAAAAGCGAAACTTCCGGTTGACTTCTTGTCGCCGATAGCAGATACATCTGCTTTCCTTTCGAGTAAAACAAAAATTGTTTTTCTGTCTTTTCAACAAAACCCCTTTCTAGTATGAATTTACAGAGCGGGCGTCTTTTTATTTTATAAATTGATTCTCTTTATACCCTTTATTTCTTTTCAGCACATTTTTGTCGTTATGTTTGATTTCGGTCGTATATTATTATTATTATTATTATTATTATTATTATTATTATTATTTTCCCTCCTGGGTCTCGATAACCGGCTTTATATGGACACGGTCACAGTTTTCAAGTAGGAACAAAATATCAGGTTATACTATAAACCTTCTGCTCTTACCATCAAGTACAAACAGAATACTTGCTGTTTGGAATACGAGTGTTCAGTTAATAAATCCAATTTATCCAATGACTTATTAATCACAAGGCATAAGAACCCTTAAGCAGTTGTAATAAAGTAAGCTACATTCAAACAATTATCTAAATACAAAGAATGTACACAACAGCGGTCATGAGTCATTGATGGGCAGGTAAACACGGTCTGGTTAATGCTGACTCAGACGCCATCAGACTGTACGAGCGACGTGGGAGATAAGTAACCTGCGTGGTCACTGTGATAAGTCCAGAAAAACTTCAACTTCATTTCCTTTCGAACTGGCTTCAATGCTTAGAAATTCCTACTTCTGTTCACCACTAAAAATACTTGCTGCTCTTTCAGCACTAGCTCTTCATTGGAGCGATAATCCATGAAAAATGCTATAGAAAGTTTAAGTATCTGGAGCAAAAATAGTGTGTTTGTCATATCACATGAACATTTCAGTTTAGAGAATTAAACGAATACTGTGCGTTTCTTACTTTCTCTATTACCTATAGTAGATAGGGGAAGTGCAGTATTCCACCCAACAATTTGGTGTCGAGATTTCACTGGAAATACATTTTTGGTGACCCTTGAATCCAAGAAATGTCATTCTTAGGTACAGGTCTGCGTATGCGTCTATCTGTCTGTCTGTGAACAGCATAACTCAAAAACGAGAAGTCGGATAAGTACCAAACTTGGTATTTAGGTTCAATACTTTCCAAAGATGAGACACGAAGATTTGAAAGAAAATCTCACCACTACAGACCACCCTTTACATGGGATATTTTTTATTTTCTAAAAAAGCCTCTCTAACGATTACAAATAAAACGTATATCTTGAATTTTCTGGGAATAGCCTGTGTGGTCCACTTAATTTGGAAGAAATTATGTATAATCTACATAACTGTTAAATGTTAAGCGATAGACGAAAATGTACTAAACAAAAAGGTAGAACCTGTTTAAAACACATAATTTATTTCAAATAAATTTTTTATAGCATAAACCATTTCCGAGATATCCGTTATTAATTATCGATTTGTTTAATACTTTTGTCCCATCGATTTTCAGTTGTTTCTCCCGATTGCATGAAAACATTATGAAACTTTAAGGCCAGCATATAGCGTCCAGTTCTTAAACATTTGACAAATGCTGTTGTCTTTGTGTCTATTACGAAATGTGTAATGTAGCTATTTCTGCAAAAGTTTATCCAGAATAAAGTGATGTAGATAGAAAAATAAGCTTTGCTATGAATAGATTGATTACCCACTAATAAACGATAGAGAGCAGAGAAAGCCATGTGAATGTATCACAGATTGTTTCGTTTAGTTTTGTTGCAAACACACTGTATTGGGATTACTGTGGGGAGAGCGAAAGAATAATTAGAAAAAAAATCTGAAGTGTTCCACTCACATGACTCTCTCTACTCTTGTACAAACTATTTTTACAAACGCTTATTCTCCATATGCTTCATGTTAATCGAGATATCGAGATGTTAATATTATTTCTAATTTTCTTGTAGATGCAAGGGGAATTGGTAGGTTTTAAGCGATAGTCAAATATTTTAAGAGCTGGTTGCTATGTGCTGTTTTCCATTCTCTTTGCATTACCAGGACAAAAAAATGAATACGGAATTCCCGTTTGAGAAAACGTATAAGTATTGGAACATTTAAGGTAATAACAAGCAATATCTCGAAAATGGTTCACTCAAAAAAAAATGTATATGACATAAATTGTGTATTTTAACGCGATCTACATTTTTTGTGTAGTCAAATTTTGTCTATCCCTTATGGTTTACCAGTTATGCAAAAGTCCTTCACAATGAAGAATACTTTTGGAGACATTGCCAGAAAATTCGAGATATACATTTCATTTATCATGAAAATATCTTAAACATATGATATTTTAATCAAAACCGTTAGAGCTATTTTTGAGAAAATTAAAGTTTTCAAAAATGTTCCATGTAAAGGGTAATCTGAGGTGGGGGGGATTTTCCTGAAAACCTTCGTGTCGCATCTCTGGAAGATACTGAACCTTTGGTGTTTATCCGACTGTTCGTTTGAGTTATGCTGTTCACAGACAGATAGGACACACACGCGGACATGTTTCCAAAAATGGTTTATTTGGATTCAGGTGGTCTGGGACCTCAAAACATGTATTTACGGTGAAATCTCGGTATCGAATTTTGGGGTGGAATGCAATTCTTCCCCTACTTACTATACGTAGTAGAGAAAGTAAAAAGCTATTAGTAGAAATTGCAATCCAGAGCCAAAAGTTATTCAAATGAAAACTTAAGCACGACAGGAGCAAATTACTCTGGGTGCAGTTATAACTTGAGCTCTTGAATAATGGCAAGAAGAAAATACTAGATTCATGTAATGATGAATTTACACGAATAGATGCTGAATGAAGAATGCCAGAGCTAATGAGATTTAGACTGTATGAGATAAACAGATGCTGAATTTGCATAAAGATTCTCGTGGCTGTGTCGATTACCAAAGTACTGCCATATAAGATGCATATCGGCAGCCAGTGGAACTGCATGCTGTTGCGTTGATCTCTATGCAAATGGAGCTTCAGCAGCCCCACGTTCGTGGTATGCCATCAGCAGTTTCAAAAGATCGTCAATACAGCACACTGCCAACCTTCTTCATAGTACATTTTAAATGTTACAGCATGTTCCGTTTTATACCTCTAGCTTGCTACGTCCCTTGCAAAGTTCTATCTTATGGAATAGGGAACTGAGACGCATGTTAGATTTCAAATACTGTATGGAATAGTTGAGAGGCTCGAGCATTAATCAAGCAGTTCGAGTCGCTCAATTATTCTGTCCCCCACTGTACCTATACCACCCTCAATGCAAGAAGGCCACAATCGAGAAAAAAAAAATGGAAAATTGAGGTATACCAATAATTAGATTCCTTTATTTTAATACACACATCAAGGGTATATATTCATTTTCGCAAAATTCTTCTAAGTGGCAACTAATCACTAATGGCATTTAACAGTTTTTACGTTCTCTACTACTACGTAGAGAAAGTAGGGGAAGTATTGCATTACACCCAAAATTTCGATACCGAAATATCGCCGGAAAAACGTGTTTTGAGGTCCCAAATAAAGCGTTTTTGCAAACGTGTCTGCGTGTTTGTCTATGAACAGCATAACTCAAAAACCAAAAGTCAGATAAACACCAAACTAGGTATTTAGATTTATGTTCCAAGGATACGACATGAGGATTTTCAACAAAATCCCCCATCCCAAACTACCCTTGACACATTTATCGAAACTTTTTGATTCTCTAAAAACTGCCTCTAACGATTATGATTAAAATACCAAATAGTAAAAATATTAACATGACCAATAAGATGTACATCTTGAATTTTCGGGGAACAACCTATGAAGTTCTCTTCATTCGGAAGAAATTTTGTATAATCTTGTGTAACTGGTAAACGTTAAAGCGATAAACGAAAACGTGCTACACAAAAAATGTAAATCTCTTTAAAACCTACAATTTATTTAAAAAATATTTTTGTAACATCAGCCGTTTCTGAGATATCCGTTATTAAACGTTCGAATTGTTAAGTTTTGGTTATTCTCGTAAATCCTTGCAACATTCAGTTGTTTCTGGCGATTGCATAGAAACAGTATGGAATTTTAAGGCTCACGCCCTGTTCATAAACATTTGGTCTCTGTTCCCTTTGTATCTATAACGAAATGTGTAATGTAACTATTTATGCAAAGGTTTATTTGGATTAAGATGTACTAGATAAAAATCTGATGTGTTACACTCAAATGACTTTCTCTACTCTTGTACAAACTATTTTTACAAACGCTTATTCCCCATATGCTTCATGTTAATCGAGATTTTAATCTTATTGCTAATTTTCTTGTAGATGCAAGGGGAATATGGTAGTATTTAAGCGATAGTCACATCTTTTAAGAGCTGGTTGCTATGTGGCGCATTCCATTCATCCTCTTTGTATGTCCAGGACATAAAAATATAAATAACAAATTCCCATTTGAGAAGAAGTATTGTAAAATTTAAGGGAATAACAAGCAATATCTTGAAAATGGTTCTCTCAACAAAAAAAAATGTGTATGACTAAATTGTGTATTTTAACGGGATCCACATTTTTTGTGTGGTAAAATTTTGTCTATCTCTTATGGTTTACCAGTTATGCAAAAAGTCCTTCACAATGAAGAATACTTTTGGAGACATTCCCAGAAAATTCGAAATATACATTTCATTTGTCACGAAAATATCTTAAACATATAATATTTTAAACAAAATCGTTAGAGACATTTTTGAGAACATTAAAATTTTCGAAAAATGTTTCATGTAAAGGGTAATCTGGGGTGGGGGATTTTCTTTAAAGCCTTCGTGTCGCATGTCTGGAAGATACTGAACCTAAATACCAAGTTTGGTGTTTATCCGACTGTTTGTTTTTGAGTTATGCTGTTCACAGACACACAGACACACGGACATGTTTCCAAAAATGCTTTTTTTGTGGTTCAGGGGGTCTCAAAACATTTATTTCCGGTAAAATCTCGGTATCGAATTTTTGGGTGGAATACAATATTTCCCCTACTTACTATACGTAGTAGAGAAACTAAAAAATAAGGTTGAGTAAGAATAATTTGTATACCCAGTAATGAATCATTGAGACTAGGGAAAGTCATGAATGTATCGCATCAGATTGTTGCTTTATCTACGACGTATAATATGTAGGGGAAGTATTGTATTCCACCCAGAAATTTGATACCGTTTCAACGGAAATACATGTTTTGCGGCCTCCTGAATACAAATAAAGCATTTTTGGAAACATGCCTGTCTGTGAGTGTGTCTTTGTCTGTGAACACCATAACTCAAAAACGAAAGGTCTTAAAAACACCAAATTTGATATTATCGGTTTCAGTATCTTCTAAAGATGCGATACGAAGGCTCTTAACAAAATCTCCCACCCCAAACTATCCTTGATATGGAACACTTTTCAATTTTTTTATTTTTTAAAAAATGGTTGTAACATTTTGATTAAGATACCGTATATGAAAGATATATACATGACAAATAAAATGTATGTCTTGAATTTTCGGGGAAATAGTCTACGAGCTAATCTTCATTCGGAAGCAGTTTTGTTTAATCTTGTATAACTGGTAAACGTTATGCGATAGACGAAAACGTACTACACAAAAAATGAATATCTCTTTAAAGAACATAATTTATTTAAAATAAACTTTTTTGTGGCATAAACACTTTCTGAGATATCTGTTAGTAATGCTTCGAATTGCTCATTTCTTGGTCATTGTCTTAAAGTCCTTTCAACATTCAATTGTTTCTCGCGATTGCATGAAACAATATGGAATATTAAGGCCAGCATATAGCGCCCTGTTCTTATACATTTAACATTTAACTGTTCCCTTTATGCTTGTAACGAAATTTGGGGATACAGCAAAATGAAGGACAATTAACAGGTTTTAATGAATGTATGATTGTGTGGATTCCTAAACAGACAGTTGCAACGGAACTAAAAACGTTTCGCCCTATTACGCCTTTGAATACAGATTATAAGTTGTTCACAAAATCTTGGCTAATAGAATGAAGGAATATCTGCCTGGTATCATAGGACCTGGACAGTCATGCGGTATGTCGGAGACAAAGATAATAGATATTCTCATGATGTTACGAGATGTGATCATTGTTTGTAAACGAAATCTCAACATGACGGCATCACTTTTGGCATTAAGATTTCACTGCCGCCTTCAACAGAATGAACCATGGTTATCTATGGGGTGTTCCACAGAGTTTTGGAATTTCACTGCAATTCAAAAGCTCATAAAAACTGTTTATGGAGATTCTCACTCATGAATTCAAATAAATGGTTTTCCCACGAAATCGGTACTTAAAGCACAGTCGATACGTCATGGATGTTCTCTCTCAATGATAATGTATACTTTGTGTATAGAACCACTGATAAGAGGCATAAGGACGTTGCTTTCACAATCCAACAATCCGTTAAACTTTGAAAAAACTTTGTCTTATTCTAATGATGTCACATTGATTCTCACACATGCTGATGATCCTGACCAATTTCATCACTGTTAACGAAATACCAAAATGCATGTGGAACACTGATAAACTATGAGATGTCCCAATTGCTACCATTGAATAGCTAGGCAACGGAGCTGCACGACTTACCTGCAGCAGTTCAGTGAAGATATTAGGTCTTACTTTTGCCTCCAGGCTCAAAGGGTTAATAGAACAGGATTGGAAGTGAATTGTGCCTATGTGTATTTATCTTATGACCTAGCAGTTGACACGGAACTTAAACTTAGTGCAAAAATCTGGCTTTTGAGCTAGCG
The DNA here is from genome assembly GCA_030765065.1 of Deroplatys truncata. Taxonomy (NCBI): domain Eukaryota; kingdom Metazoa; phylum Arthropoda; class Insecta; order Mantodea; family Mantidae; genus Deroplatys; species Deroplatys truncata. The sequence goes on from CM060975.1 coordinate 106,929,254, forward strand.
AAAATCTGGTGATACCGATATTACCACAATATTCCTAACAACTAGAAAGAGCGATTGCTAAGTATATTTGCAAGAATCATTCCTATAAGTTAGCCCGACCTGAGTTACGCCCAAACATTACGGAGGGTAGTTGGAATCCTATAGATATGAATGTCAAGTGTCGGGCATTTTTGCTACATTCTATATTAAGTAAAAGCCATAGACAGGCCACCCATCAGGATGTGAAGTTTTGTATGGACCTGACTGGAACAGCAGCCGAGTATTCAAACAGGTTCTGAAAAATTACACAAGATTAATATCAGTGATTAAAACGACAAGCACTATTCCCACCACCAAAACGTAACATACAGAATCTAAACGATACCATGACAGTACCCACAATACCCAAATTCACCATGGAAGCGAATATGGAAATTGTTGCTTATAAACTACATACCGTTGGAATGGAAGGTTTCTTTTTACTTCTTAATCAATGGAATAATACCCACAGAGTCAAAGCGATATAAACACAATTTAACCTCAACACCTTGGTGTAAGCGTTATGGCGGAAAGGACACACAGATTCGCAAAATAACTACCAGTGTAAATATAAGGGAAATGTGGATTTGGACCAAAAAACAAGTAGGTCAACTAATCATTAGCTGTTTGGAACATCCGGCTACCTCTGTGCTATTAGCTTGGGATTTTCAGAAAGGAGCTACAGAAATTACACAAGTGTGGTAGACAATTACTGTCTGCAGGAAGAATACCCATCTCTAATAAGTTTCCCAAAGTGGCTTCGGTTAATTAGATACAGCGACAAACTCGGATATGGAATGCGCTTAATTTGCAGTTAGGTTTCACACTATGAAAAAAAATCTGATGTGTTACACTCACATGACTTTCTCTACTCTTGTACAATCTATTTTTACAAACGCCTATTCGCAATATGCTTCATATTAATCGAGATATCGAGATGTCAACCTTATTTGTAATTTTCTTGTAGATGCAAGGGGAATATGGTAGCTTTTAAGCGATAGTCAAATATTTTATCGCTGGTTGCTATATGGCGCATTCCATTCTCTTTGCATGTCCAGGACATAAAAAAATGAATAACGAATTTGAGAAAAAGTATAAGTATTGGAATATTTAAGGAAATAACAAGCAATATCTCGAAAACGGTTCACTCAACAAAAAAATGTATATGATATAAGTTGTGTATTTTAACGCGATCTACATTTTTTGTGTAGTAAACTTTTGTCTATCTCTTATGGTTTACCAGTTATGCAAAAGTCGTTCATAATGAAGAATACTTTTGGAGACATTCCCAGAAATTTCGAGATATACATTTCATTTCTCATGACATTATCTTAAACATATGATATTTTCATCAAAATCGTTAGAGCCATTTTTGAGAAAATTAAAATTTTCGAAAAATGTTCCATGTAAAGGGTAGTCTGGGGTGGGGGGATTTTCTTGAAAATCTTCGTGTCGCATCTCTGGAAGATACTGAACGTAAATACCAAGTTTGGTGTTTATCCGACTGTTAGTTTTTGAGTTATGCTGTTCACAGACACACACACACAGACACACAGACACACACACACACACACACACACACACACACAGACACACACACGGACATGTTTCCAAAAATGCTTTTTTTGGATTCAGGAGGTCTCAAAACATGTATTTCCGCTGAAATCTCGGTATCGAATTTTTGGGTGGAATGCAATACTTCCCCTACTTACTATACGTAGTAGAGAAAGTAAAAATTGCATTGTGTTTTGAAAGTCGATTTCATTTGTATGTATCTTTACAATGATTAAATTTGCAGCGTTACAGTTTTAAATAAATGTTATAAAATATGTAATGTATCTATTTCTGCAAAGGTTTATTTGGATTAAAATGTAGTACGTAGAAAAATAAGCTATATTAAGAATAATTTGTATACCCACTAATAAACGATCGAGGATAGAGAAAGTCATGTGAAGCATCACATCAAGAGTTTTTCTAGGCTTACCAGTACAACATGGCCAGATTCCTGATCATGGCTTGTTGCGCATTTCTGTCTTTGCTGCAATAAGACGAAATCATAGAATTGCATTTCCAGACCTTTTGGTTCGAAACAAATTGCGAATTATATAGGGTGGACCATTTAAGTTAAGACTGTGCATTATCTCCAAAACTAAGCGTTGTAGAAAGAAATGTCTTGAATAAAAGTTGCTTGATATTGTGGGGGAAAGTAAATGTAATTAGTCGTATTTTGCTTGGAGGACGTTATGATGGTCATTTTAGGGTCAATTTAATTTTTTAAAATGGGAAGCTACAATTTAAATTGACCCTAAAGTGGCTATCACAACGTCCTCCAAATAAAACACGAGTAATGGCATTTACTTTTCCCCATAATACCAAGTAACTTTTATTCAAGACATTTCTTCCTACAACACTTAGTTTTGGAGATACTGTGCTGTCGCAATTTAAATGGTCCACCCTGTATACGCAATATTGAAATATTTTAAAGCCTCGCCTGCAAACGTATTCATGTTTTGAGTTTCGGTCCTTTTGCGTTAGTGGCGCGATATCATTAGGCACTAAAGAATTTAAAGTTCACTGGATCGTTTTCATAATGGCGGTAGAGATCACTGCGGTTTGGATACCGAATACTCAGCTTTTGGCATGCTCATGCAGGTGGTCATTGATTTCGACCTAGTTTCACTTGATTTTCCCTTGTTTTGGTCATTAAAGTAAACCCTGTTTGACCCAGCGATAAATTTAAGCACTGAATGAAATTGTGGCTTTGAGCACATCGAAAGTGCTCTTTGCCACTAAGTGCGGTTTTGATGTTCAGAAACTATGTCCTATGATTTTGTTACACCCTATTTACGTGACGTAATTAATAGTCCGATTATAATTGTAACATTGCGCTCAAGAGCATTGGTTTATTCTCTTGAAATTCCTAAAGCCTCCATGAAGTTAAGTGTCTCTTAAAAGGCTCCAAAGTAACGTAAATAAAGCAAGTCTATAGCCGCACAATGACGCATGTGCTGACTTTGTTATGCAATGCAAATTAAGCAAACAAAAGAAACACAATCGTGCATCTTTCTTTTTCTATTCCATAACAATTCTCCCCAAGTCGTCGCGATTTCTTTTTTCTCCCAACTTTTTAACTACCTTTACTGTCTTCGTCTTTCTCGCAAGAATGCCAGGAATGAGACAGGGAAAGAGGCTGAAAGAAAAAAACACAGAAGTGGGAACTAGCAGAAGTAGGAGAAGCCATTATTATTTACGTCGCGTCAATATTGCTCGAATATTCATGAGGTTTTTTAAAAATTATGGAACTCACTCGCTTTGGCTGGAGACGTGAATGCCAGGCGATATTTTCTCTTGATTTATTCCCAGCTCGACATCGCAAGGAGAAAGTTAGAAAGGCTTTTGCTCAAAGTGAACCCGCTCGTACTCTTGATGAGTTCGTTTATTTTTGCACAAACGTGAATGTTTTAAGGAGGTTTAACAATGGAAGTGTTGCCTCTGAAGCATAAGCCTTCTTTTGTACAGAGTTCATCAAATGTAGAAGGGAGCTATGCTTCTAACAGGTACTTCTGCATTTTAAGTTTTTGGCTACGTAAATCTAATACGACAAGGGTAGAGCATGGAAAATGTTGGTAGGTTGTTAATTACAGAAATACAGTAGCCTTTAAGCATAGCCATATCTCTTAATAGCTGGCTGCTAGGTGCAGCACCATTCGTTTTGCGACAGATTATAACTCTTTGCATATCCAAGACAAAAAAATGAATAACGAATTCCCGTTTGAGAAAAAGTATTGGAAAATTTAAGGGAATAACAAGCAATATTTCGAAAATGGTTCACTCAACATAAAAAATGTATATGACATAAATTGTGTATTTTAACGCGATATACATTTTTTGTGTAGTAAAATTTTGTCTATCTCTTATGGTTTACCAGTTATGCAAAAGTCGTTCACAATGAAGAATACTTTTAGAGACATTCCCAGAAAATTCGAGATATACATTTCATTTGTCATGAAAGTATCTTAAACATATGATATTTTAATCAAAATCGTTATAGCCATTTTTGAGAAAATAAAAAATTTTCGAAAAATGTTCCATGTAAAGGGTAATCTGAGGTGGGAGATTTTCTTGAAAACCTTCGTGTCGCATCTCTGGAAGATACTGAACCTAAATACCAAGTTTGGTGTTTATCCGACTGTTCGTTTTTGACTTTACTGTTCATAGACACAGACACACATACAGACACATAGACACACACACACACACACACACACACACACACACACACGGACATGTTTCCAAACATGGGCGTTATATGCTGGTCTTAAAATTTCATACTGTTTCCATGCAATCGCGAGAGAACTGAAAATCGACCAGACATTAAAAGAATGACAAGTATTGAACAATTCGAATATTTAACAACGGATATGTCAGAAACGGTCCATGCCACAGAAAAGCTTATTTTAACTAAATTGTGTGTTTTAAAGAGATCTGTATTTTTTAAATGGTACGTTTTCGTCTATCGCTTAAGTTTACCGGTTATACAAGCTTATACAAAATTAATTCTGAATGAAGAAGACTTCACAGGCCATTCCCAGAAAATTAAAGACATACATTTTATTTTTCATATGATTATGATCATTTTAATATATGATATTTCAATTAAAATCGTTAGAGCCATTTTTTAGAAAATCACATTTTCGAAAGATGTTCCACGTAAAGGGTAATTGGGAGTGGAAGGATTTTCTTGAAAATATTCGTGTCGCATCTTTGGAAGGTACTGAACCTAAGTACCAAGTGTGGTATTTATCCGACATTTCGCTTTTCATTTATGCTTTTTACAGACACATTATCGAACCTTTTCTAAAAATGCCTTTTTTCGATTCAGGGGCCTCAAAACATGTACTTCCGGTGAAATCTCGGTATCAAATTTTTGGGTGGAATGCAAATACCTTCTCTACCCACTATATACCTGGTAGAGAAAGTCAAAAGGAACATAAAAAATTAATTTCCTGATAAAGCATCCATGAACTTAATTCAGTATGTGAGGAGCTGGTAATCCTGGGGATCAATTGATTTATGAATTGCATATTTTCAATAAATATGTAACAATAACAACTACTCTATCAATTAGATTAAGGAAAGAAACAAATTTGAAGTTCTACAAGAACATGTGTAGAATGGTGGTCCTGTATGGCAGTAATCGTGGAAAATAAAAGAAAAGCACATAAGTGAAAACTATACAGCAAAAATGTTTTTTTTACGGAGAACTAAAGTGTGCACTAGACTAGACTTAATAATAAATGAAACAATTAGGAAGGAAGTGAATATTTATAAATTACATGATAAAATTAAAGAAAATAAACCTAATTGGAATGAGCACATGAACCGCTTTAGTGAACGAAGAACACCACTTTTAATTAATAATTATAAACTTTGTGCCTGCGGAGCTAGAGTATCCTCATGAAGTTTTTCAAATGCTGGCAGGTTTGAACGTGGAACACTCAGCTTCGCAAAGACTGTACAAGTTGATTGAGGGTTTGTGGAAAATAATTTGTGGAGAAAAAACAGTAATTTATACTGCTACCAAGTTATAGGAAATGAAGTCCTGGAACGATGAATAAAATGCACATTTTGAAATGTCTCAGTGTAGGCCTTCACCATCTCTTCATTATGCAGAGAAACTTACAAATATAAAGCTATATTTACATATGATATCAAACAAAAATTGTTTTGACACTCATTTAAGAAATGTTCGCTGTCATCTTCTCGGAATTCGCCCACATTTTAACACTTTGAAACGTTAGTGCTTGTTCTTTTGTTTTGCATGAGATTTTTTAAAGTCCTCATAATATAATGCTGTGTACAACATTTAAAAGATTAAGTGCACTTCCAATCTATATAATGACGTATACTACCGTAGTTTGGACTAACTGAATAAATTTTCAGCGAATATGTATGATTAAGACTCGGAAGTTGGGACCTTGTGTGCCTAAGCGACCGGTATTCAATGTCAACAAAACAGAGGTTGTGTCACTGAGTCCACGTTAAGTTAGCTTTGTTTACGTTATACCTGTAACCCAGATGACCGCAGGGCACACCGGGTCCCAAGTTACGAAAGCTCGATTGAAAAATACATTTTTATATGAATACTTCCTAGAAAGTTATGTAAATATATGGCAATGAGTAGAGATAGCTATACAATTTCTGTGTTCGCGCTCCGGATGTGCATATGAAGCATGTTACCCAAAGACAGATAAACAAATGAAAGTAAATAGTTTTGTTCTAGTGCTGCAGTAACATCTTGACATTAAACAAGAGCCATCTAGCGTTCCCAAGGAGATACATTGGCTGCGCTGGAGAATGAAGCACTTCACCAAATGCTTCCCTCCTTCAACTTATGGGAAAAGAATAGAATTTAGAGTTAATGACAGAAAAAATGGGGGAGATGGCACGGCATGAATACGGAACAAGAAGCGTTCCGGAATGGAAATAGAAGAGATATGGAAAGGGAGAAGAAAAGAAGTATTTATGAAAGGGAGGTTGTGTTTGCCTTTTTCGTTCTGTGATGTAGGGGAGAAATGTGGAGGGGAAAGAGAAAGGGCCAACCTGGCGGAATGATCGCGGTTTTGTTACCAGCAATTCATGCTAAGTTCTTGTGGTTTCATCTGCGCGTACACACGAATTCTAAGAAAGGCAGTTGTCGGCTCACCACGGCGATCATTAATCTACATTAGCACAAGTGGAATTATTTTAGTAATCTATCCGTTTATCTCTAGAAGGCTGCTCTTTCTCAGAAATGAGATAGTAAAATATGAGTAATTTTAAAAACATTTAGTGGTTCAAAATATTAGCATGACTTTTCTTTCGTTAGAAAGGAAGAATCAGACGACTGTATGAGATTATATTGAGATTACATACATTTTCAGTCGTCTGATTCTACCTTTACAATCTTGTCCAACACACGGCTTGTGTGGAAGAACAATTAATTCTATTAATTAACCTAATAGTGGTCGAAACTATGAAGCCTAGGGCTTAAAGTACTTACAGCATTGTAAGTCGCCATTAGGGTATGTCATCTCAATACAATTTGAGATCCCCTTGTGGTTTACCGGAAAAATAAACGCGAATCAGTTGCGGAATTTAATGCCGTGCCGGCATGTTGCCATGATAGCTCAGTGGTTAGAGTACCTGAACGCAAACCGGAGATCTGTGTTTCAAATTCCGGCGATAACATTGAATTTTTCAGTCGTCTGATTCTACTTTTCAAATCTTGTCCAACACACGGTTTGTGTGGAAGAGCAATTAATTTCTCTCCTTAGTTAAACTTTTTCTGTTTGTGGTTTCTTGGTAAACATATTAAAATATCAGCTTAGGTTTATGTGAAGTTAGGTGTATTTATTCCACAGTGTTTTATTATTACATCTCCACACACGTAATAAAAGTAATGAAATTTTGTTCGTCTGCCTCTGTGTAGGTTGAGGAAGTATCAGATAATACATTAGAGGAATTATTTTATTCATCCTAAAATTAGATGTCGCGATTTCACCGAAATAAACTTTATTAAGTCTCCTGAACCCCCCAAAAAATGAAAAACGTTTTTTAAATAAGTATCTCTTTGTTTAGGTGAATGAAAGATGATGCAATTCAATTATTCACATTTTCAACTTCTCAAAATGAAATGAAAAGATCAAAATACAGAAGGACCATAATACTGGAGAATTAACAGGTCTCCAGTGCCGGGGAAGAATTACCCCCTCCCAAATACTACAAAGCCAAGTTCAGTAACAAGTCATTTAATGTTAAGGATTTAAGATGAGCAGCACATATTGTTGGTACGTGAACAATCGTTAAACTTTTACATTACAATAATAATGTGCACAACAAGAAAGTATAAAGTCATAGTTGTGTTTAACATATTTACGCCATTCTGCATTGAATTTCAGGCAGTATTTTTAACACTTAAATTATTTCAGTCTAATTATATAATATATAAATTCAATAACAGCCCGCCTTAAAGCAATATGTGTATGTAACAAGATATAAAAAGTGTATATTACAGTCATTGTATATGTTTATGTTATTGCATACATGTTCAATAATGTTAAGTGAATGTATTACGTAATTTAATAATGTAGGAGCTGTGAGAATAGGTTAAAAGTTGGTAACAATGAGGTAATCTTGAGACAATAATGAATTTGAAAGTTTAAACGCTACTAGTCATTATTGGAGCAACAATAATGTAAATTTTGAGACAGTTTAATAAATAGCCAATCATCAAACAGAAAAAAAGCTTAAGTTAAATAAAAGTATTCTATTGGATTAGGAATAGCTAGTCAGAGACTTGAAATACAGAAATTTACAAATTTAGGCGGAAGAAATAAAGTCAGTTGCTTGTAGACAGTGCTCATAACTGGACGCGTTGGTTGTTGACAGTGTTCCTAACCAGACGCGAGATGTGTCCTCGAGAAATTTAATACGTATTCGTGTGAGACGAAAATAGTTTACGTGTTAAAAAATGCAAGTAATTAATAAAAGAATCTCACAGCTCTCTCTCTATATCAGTGAAGTATTATTTAAATCGTGTCAAGCATTAATAAAAGGTGTGAAGTAAAATTATAATCTGTGTAAGCCTACATTCTTCAGTCGCACCACAACCCTGCAAATAGAAACATGTCTCTAAAAATAAATACTGACGCAGCCGAGGCAAACATAGATATATAGTATTTAAAGAAACAGTAAAAATTACAAAGTTAATATTTTTAAACATTTGGGGCAAAGGCCACTGGAAAGTACATTTGCGGCGAAGGCTACCGAAAGCGGGTACTATACGTGCGGTTATAACTACTTTAAGTTCCGCTCCCCAACAGTCGAAATATAATACATCTTCTTTAAACTGACTTTCCATACGTAGCAGCAACAAACCTTCTTCAAATTGGCTCCCAAAACGTGGGGCAAACAACAATACAACAAAATAACGTCCTCAAATTGGTTCTGATGATCTAAGTTTCTGGCAAAAGAATACGCGTAAAGATAACAATGAAACGAAGAGAAACTGATATTACACCAGAGAGTCCACAGTTTGTAAATAAATTAACAAATAACAACTACAACTGCACAAAATTATAATCTACAAACTATGAAAAATTAGTGAATAAAAACCCTGAACATAACATGCGCGATTACAATGAAGTAGAAACGTATAAAAATATTAATGAACATTACACTGCACAATTTAGCAACACCGACAGGGGGATGTCATATGGAAAGGTTCCCCTCGATAATGCGATCTAACACACGCTAGCTAAACTAAATCATCTTAGGAATAAACGATATGAAACGACAGTCTGCTCTTGGAAAATAAAACTTTCGTACCAGGCAAGGTAGCGACCAGTCCAAAAACCCAGAAAAATATGAATTAATTCGCCATACTAGGCCATGAGAAGACTTACCGCCCGCCAGATGTGTGCATCTAAAGACAGCCAAAGAATACTCCTCTGCTCAAAACCGAGCAGCTCGGACCAGCTCCCAAAAGGCTCTCCTGGTGTTACACGCGGCAACAAATGGAATACAATGCGCCTATGGTGCAGCATAGCGGAAATAATTGGAGCCTGATAAATAGAGTTACGGAAATTAGATGAATTACATATTCGTTTAATGTGCGATCAGCACATTAGAGAGTGAGAGAGATTATAATAATACAATAAAATAATAAATAAAATAATACCAAACTTGTATTCATGTCTAGCATCTTTCAAGGATGCAACACGAACATTTTCTCGAAATTCCCCCCTTCCCAAACTAACGTTTACATGGACAAATTTCGTTGCTTTTTGTATTATCAATAACGGCTCAAACAATTTTCAATGAAATATGTGATATATAAAATATACATCTCAAATCTTCTGCAAACAGCCTGTAAAGTCTTCTGTATATTAAGCAAACCATAAAAGGGAAACAAAAACTAACCAAAGGCAAATACGAAATTGTGCCAAACAATTTCTTAGTGTCAGTTATTTTCGAAATATCTATCGTGTGTTTGTATGTTCCCGAGTATAACTGCTCCGTTCTGACGGAACATTTGGCAATTTAGAGAAACATAAAGTCAATATACGTAAAGATGATAATAGAATTACATTCAATAACTATTCGACAGTATTAGAAACAAGGGGAATTGCACTCCACAAGTGGTAACATTGTTAAATGAATAATGGGTTGCTGTCTATTAAATAGATTCAGTACTTCGGGAATTCCCATAAAAGAAAAAGCACCACAAACGACTTTAATAAATCTGTTGGCTTGATATTTGCTCATAAGCGCAAAGACTTCAGCCCTCTATCATTAAAAGCTCATGTTCCCCAATTTTTACTTTCACGTACCTAGTTAGTAGAGAAGGTACGTATTGCATTTCACCCAAAAATCCGAAACCGAGATTTCACCGGAAATACATGTTTTGAGGCCCCTGAATCCAAAAAGGGATTTTTCGAAAAGTTCCGTGCATGTGAGAACAAGATAAGTCAAAAACGAAATGTCGGATAAACACCAAACTTGGTATTTAAGTTTACTACCTTCCAAAGATGCGACACGAAGATTTTCAAGAAAGTCTCCCAATCCAAACTAATCTTTAAATGGGACATTTTTTTTGAAACTTTTGATTTTCTATACAATGACTAACGAGTTTTATTAAAATACCATAATTAAGATATTTAGGCGGCGCCGTGGCCGAGTGGTTAGACCGCTTACCTCCCACCGAGGCGGCCCGGGTTTAATCCCAGGGACCTGCATGTAGGATTTGTGGTGGACGAAGCGGCGTCTGGGCGGGTTTTCTCCGGGTTTTCCGGTTTCCCCCGCCATTCATTCCACCAACTGCTCCATCATCACCTTTCCTTTCATCCATTTCACCAACATTTCGTTTCATCTACTTCCTTCATCCCATACCAGGCATCGGACTGATCCCCCATCCTGGATGCTCTGTCTGATCCATGAGTGTCTGCTCCTCGACGGGCCTCTGACCCCAGGCACCCGCTTGTAAGTCCTGAGGGTTTAAGTCCTACATAAGAGGAGGGTAAACAGATAATGAATGAATGAATTAAAGATATTTACATGACAAAATGAACATATTGAATTGTGAGAATAACTTGTGAAGTTTTTTCGGATGGAATTTTGTATAATCTTGTGTAATTGGTAAACGTTAAGCGATAGACGAAAACGTACTACATAAGAAATGTAGATCTCTTTAAAACACACAATTTATTTCAAATAACTTTTTTGCGGCATTAGCCTTTTCCAGATATCCGTTATTAATTGTTCGAATTGTTCAATACCTGGTCATTCTTTTAGAGTCCTATCGATTTTCAGCTGTTTCTGGCGCTGTCATGGAAAAGTATAGAATTTTAAGACCAGCATGTAGCGTTCAGTTCTAAAACATTTGACTATCACTGTTCCCTTTGTATGTATAACGAAATGTGTAATGTAGCTATTTCCGGAAAGGTTTATCTCGATTAAAATGAAGTAGATAGGAAAAGAAACGCTTGTAAGAATAATTTGTATCCTCACTAATAAACCATAGAAGGTAGATAAAACATTTTTTAATTTATATTTTTTTCTGCAGTTTAAACTGCTAACAACCTAAACGAAATATATTAGTACAGAGGGCCACACTCATATTGCATGGATAGCACACTTTAATACTCTTCATTCAGACATGACTGTCGGAACGTGTCCCCCGTTTGGGCTTCATGCATTGTCTTCAGTACATGTAAAGTCTTGCTTTACAGACAAGCAAGTTCATTTGCTTTGCTTGTTGAGGAGTAGTTAGAAAAAGTAACCTGGCTATCGCTGATTATAATAGCGTACAAGCACAACACTTTGGAGTACGCTGCATAAATTAAAAAACAAATATGGTTTGCCATTAAACATTTTCATTTGACACAACGTGTATACCTATCTGAAGAGTTTGGTTTTCGAAATTATCCCAAAAAAGTTCATGTGCGTGCATAAAATGTGTCCCATAATGGAACGGATCTGTTTATGTTGGTACTGGCAAAATTTAGCCCCGTCCGCTATTAGCTGAACTACTGCTGTTTTTCGAGCATAGTTCTAGCCATCGGATTGGAAGTGTACTTTACGTTCCCTAAAGTATGGCCGAACTGCCGAAGGGTAACATTACAACTTAAACCTTATATGTTCTATGTTCATGCTGCACTACCGTTTTGTTAGTGCCGATTTTCTTATTGGCGTTTCTAGTTCTAGTTTGAAAAAAAGTGGGTTTTATGCCCAAGCACTGCGACCTTAAGATCTATTGCGCATCCCCCCTTTCATCAGTTAAGTAGTCTGTTGCTCGATATGAACTTAACCAGACTGCTAACTGAGCTTTCGATAGTTCATCTATCTTTGGAAAGTGATTGCCAAAAACACTTGCTCTTTGATTCGCAAGAGCAGGGCAATCACATAGTAGATGAGTAACAGTCTCATCTCCTTCTAGACGTCTACTACAGATAGGGTTGTTAAACAATCCCATTCTGTATAGATTAAACTTTAGGGCACAGTGTGTTGTAATGAATCCTGTTGCCCATGCAGGTCTTCTTCTACTAAGACCGCGCAAGTATTTTGCCCGGCTGTTATCCAGATCTGTAATAAACAACTTGGAATGTCTGCAACCCTTAATGGAGTTCCAGTAGTTTTTGTGTTCTGCTTGAACCCAGCACTTAATAGCCTGTTTAACTGGTCAGTAGGACACTCCCAGTACAGGCTCCGGACCAAAAAATGGGATTTCACTGCCAATCTTGGCTGCTTCATGTGCTTTCTCATTGCCTGGTATACCTATGTGTCCTGGCACCTACATAAGTTGAACCTTATTGTGTTCAGCCAGTGTCATTAAGGATTCCCGGCATTCTGAGACGAACTTTGATTTTATTGATGGTGATTCAAGTGCTTTAAGAGCAGCTTGACTGTCTGAGAGGACAAGAACACTTTTATTCTTATATCTCCTTTTAATGCTTTCCATGACACTGGCTAGAATTGCATAAACCTCAGCCTTGAAAACTGTAGCTAAGGTACCAAGACTATAAGAAATCTTGGTGCCGTTATCGTTAAGCCCAGCCCCCGTTCCTGATTTGGTTCTAGAACCATCAGTATACCAGATTGGGCCTTTGTTATTCGCGTTTAGTAGCAACAACTTAACCTTCGTCTCCATGTCGCTGAATGAAAGCTCTCATATATATAAACGTCGTAGCTGTCGTTCAGTTTTAATAGCACGTACAAATAATTCTTCACCTTTTCATCTAGAAGCAAGAATTATATTGTAATTGGTGTAGACGTTCCTAATGTACCAAACGTAGTGGAACTATTTCATAAGGCGGTATCCAAACCACCCCTTCATTCCACACAATTATAAACATTTGGTTAGTTTTTATGTCTCTGAATTGTTGTTTCAGGCCAGTTACATACAGAACTAATACCGGCTGGAGTCTAAGTTGGTTACCTGAGGATGGAAACATTACGGAAGGAAAAACACTATGGCAATCTAGGGGGATGGGCCACTTTTTATGTATGACAGTGTACGCGCAATAAATTAAATGTTTTAAATCTTTGATAAACATTCAAAATGTAAGCATTCTTACTTAGGTGCTCGTTTAACCTGTATTTTTAGAGGATTTATGCATCCTTTCAGTGTTTTTAAAACCGATCTCAGTTTATTCCACATGTACAATTTCTTATGAGTGAAATTTTACTATCTCATGTAGAAACTGTAGGGGTTCTCCTTCGTAGGATCCTTGTTGATGATGATGGATGATGTATTACGTACCCGTAGGTCGTCTTGATGCTCGTACTCTCGTGCTGTATCACGACGTTCTCGTAGACTGGAATCTGATGATCGTATATCTGTATTCTTGTGTGTGTGTGTGTGTGTGTGTGTGTGTGTGTTTTAAGATGTAAATATTATTTTATAATTGTGCCACGGCTGCTGTATTTGTATCGTAGAGCACTTGTGTCTTGTCAGGGTTGGGTATGGAGAAGGTTAAAATATTTTGCACACGCGTATTCTTAATTATTTCATTTGTATTTCAGATAAACCGCATATGATATTCACGATTCACTACCACGTTTGTTATTTTAAAATATGTACAACTGGTAGACTTTAAATACGTAGCTTTAGCGTCTATTTAGAGACGATCTTATACGCTATCTTCCTGCTCGAAGTCTGACAAACTTCTGTTAGCGTTTCCTCCAACCGTTTTACTTAACGTAGATACGTATTTGAATTATAGGCATGTACCAATGTACCTGACTGGTGCTACTATCCAATAACATCCAATAACAGTTTATGTTACCTATATATGTTTATAAACTTCCATTATATTAATTATGAATCCAGGTTAGTTACATGCTTACGTAGATACTATTGCATTTCTCGTAATTTTATATTACTGGTTATATAGCTAGCAATGGGCTTTATATTATATTTTATATGTTATAACGTTATATACTTGTTCTCTACCATGTGTACAGTATGAATATATGTTTTTTTAACATCCTCTTAATTATTATAGTACAATAATAGCAAATAAAATACATAGCACGTAAAACATAGAGTAAAATATAAAAGAATGAAATTATTAATGTGTTGATGCTGAGAAGCTGTGAATCAGATATCTTATTACGTTAATGAGTTATTGTATTAGTTTGTCCGTGACTAGTACTGTATGTTGTTTCAAAACAAACACACCATAGTTTGTGGCTGTTTTGTTTCACTTAGGATCCACACAGCGCGTTGTATTTTCGCAAATATACTGAGTCTATAACCCGTCCCTCTTTTTCAGGCTTACCTTTGGAAAATTGTTTCGTAGCTCCTAATTCAGAAGTGAATCAGGGCTTTATTGGAAGATAGTGTACGCGAGAAGAGGGAAGTTTAACGTCATCAAAAAATGAGGTAGTGCTTGTAAATTACATCTGCGCCTGTGAATTACATCTTGCGTTGCCCTACTCCCCTCTGCCGTCGGTGTAACGAACATACGTCGCAGGAGCTCATATCTCGCGCCTTGCCCCAGGAGGGTACAGTCAGCGCTCTTATATACTTCCTACTGTGACAGGGAAATTGCATTACTTTCATGGCTAAAGCTACGTTTTAGCAAGAGTAATTGTATCTTACCAACTCTTCCTGTATCAACGGCCAAGGAAATGCACATGTCAAAGCTAACAACAATGTGCGTACAACGTTTTAATTCAGAAAGTTATAACAGAATTGTCTGAAATTTTGTAAATATGCTTTACCATCAGTGAAACATTCTGTAAAAATCTGTGTACTGCATTCACATGGCTTTCTCTCTCACTCTTCTCTATTCTTAGATTCCTCCTTCATCTAGTTCTTATTAATCGAGATAAACTTTAATTACACACATTTACACACTTGTTGTAGGTATAAGAAGTATGCAATATGCTAAAGTATAGCCAGATTTTTAAAAACCTGATCTCTATGTCATGGCTTCGAAATTCCAAACTCTTTACATGACCACGAAAAAAAAAAAAATAAACCAATAGTGAATTTCCACTTGAAGGAATATAAGTATTTAAAGCTCAAACCAATAATAAAGAATATCTTAGAAATGGTGTATTTCACAAAAAAATTAAATGATATTGTATGCTTTAACAGGATCTACATTTTTACTTTCTCTACTACGTATAGTAGGCGGCGCCGTGGCCGAGTGGTGAGACCGCTCGCCTCCCACCGAGGCGGCCCGGGTTCAATCCCAGGGTCCTGCATGTGGGATTTGTGGTGGACGAAGCGGCGTCTGGGCGGGTTTTCTCCGGGTTCTACGGTTTCCCCCGCCATTCATTACACCAACTGCTCCATCATCACCTTTCCTTTCATCCATTTCACCAACATTTCGTTTCATCTACTTTCTTCATCCCATACCAGGCATCGGGCTGATCACCCATCCTGGATACTCTGATCCATGAGTGCCTGCTCCTCGACGGGCCTCTGACCCCAGGCACCCGCTTGTAAGTCCTGGGGGGTGTAAGTCCTACATAAGAGGACGGTAAACAGATAATGAATGAATGAATACTACGTATAGTAAGTAGGGGAAGTATTGTATTCTCGATACCGAGATTTCACCGGAAATACATGTTTTGAGGCCCCCTGAATCCAAAAAAAGCATTTTTGGAAACATGTCCGTGTGTGTCTGTGTGAAACGAACAGTCGGATAAACACCAAACTAGGTATTTGTGTTCAGTATCTTCCAGAGATGCGACACGAAGGTTTTCAAGAAAATCCCCCCCACCGCAGATTACCCTTTACATGGAACATTTTTCGAAAATTGTAACTTTCTCAAAAATGGCTCTAACGATTTTGAATAAAATATCATAAGTTTAAGATATTTTTATGATATATTTTTTTATTTTAAAATGAATTGTAGGTATATCTCGAATTTTCTGGGCATGTCTCCAAAAGTATTCTTCATTGTGAACGACTTTTTCATAAGTGGTAAACATAAGAGATAGACAAACTTTTACTACAAAAAATGTAGATCGCGTTAAAATACACAATTTATGTCATATACATTTTTTGTTGTTGAGTGAACCATTTTCGAGATATTGCTTATTATTCCCATTAATTTTGCAATAATTAAACTTTTTCTCAAATGGGAATTCGTTATTCATTTTTTTGTCTTGGTAATGCAAAGAGAATGGAACACTCCACATAGCAACCAGCTCTTAAGATATTTGACTATCACTTAAAGCCTAGCAATTCCCCTTACATCTATAAGAAAATTAGCAATAAGATTAATATCTCGATATCTCGATTAACATGAAGCATATGGAGAATAAGCGTTTGTAAAAATAGTTTGTACAAGAGTAGAGAAAGTCATGTGAGTGTAACACATCAGATTTTTTGTAATAAAATTTTGCCCATCTCTTGCGGTTTACCAAATATACAAAAGTTAGTAAATATGAGGGGAACTTCATAAACTATTCCCAGAAAGTTCAAGGTACACATTGTATTTATCACGATACCATCTTAAAGGTACCTATGGTATTTTAATAAAAATCGTTACAGACATTTTTGAGAAAATGAAAGTAACGCAATTTTTTCCATGTAAAGAGAGTTTTGGGGTGGTGGAATGTTGTTGAAAATCTCCGTGTCGCATCCTTGGAAGTTTCTGACTTAAATACCAAGTTTTGTATTTGACCTACTGTATATGCTATTCACATACACATAAGGACCTTGTTTTTAAAATGCTTTTCTTGGATTAGGGATACTCAGGATGTGTATTTCTGGTGAAATACCGGTATCGAATTTTTTGTTGGAATGCAATAGATACCTCCTTTATTTACTAATAGCGGATAGTATGGGTCCCTTAATGAAAAAGGTGTATAGCATTTTAACTTTTCTTTAAAAGTAAGTCACAAATACACAAAAACCTTTCTTTAAACATTTTTACTTATATAGCTTAAAAAATTATAGCCAAATAGCCAAAACACACACACACACACACACACACACACACACACACACACACACGCTAAAGGTTTAAAGAAAGTTATATTTGGAGATGGTGAATAAAAGGTCGGGTAGTATGGGCCGTATAAAGAATCTAGGATTTTGAAATAAAAGATGTTTGGGGTATAATAACATACATACTGTGTATTTATCGACGTATAATATGATTCAAAATAAAAACGTGAAAATTAAGATGCATAAAAGATTATTTTTATACGTGTTAACAGAAATGCAATGTATTTTTGTGAACAGGAATTACTTTGAAAATCAGGTAATAATTTTTATGAAAAAAAGAAGAAGAAAGTTTTAACTACGCTTCATCAGCGATTATTATACAGTAATCACAATAATAATCTTCAATTACAGCACAAAGTTCATGAGCTCAACCCTCACTGGATCCACTTTTCTACAAAACTCCCACACACGCACACAATGCGTCCTACTTTGTCACATGCTGCATCTTCTGTGGATGTACTTGGCTTTGGATTTTTATAATCTATAGGCTTTATTGCCTTTTCCTTATTTCCTTCCGGTTTGATTTTCTTTTCAGTCTTGATTTCAAGCCTAACTCTTTCGAACCCCTCCTGTTGTTTTTCAGATTTTAACTGTCTCCTTAACCCTTTTGTAGCTACTTTTTCAAGCTCCTTATTTTGTTCTCAATAAAATGTTCTTTAATGGGAGCTATAAGCATTTCAATAATCTCTACTTTTCTTTTTCGACATGTTAACCTTTTTTCAGCACAGGTCAGGAGGGCAAAGGAGGTATCTTCTTTAAAACGCTTGACAAGTTAGGTTGCGAGGATCCGGCAAATTCTGTAGTGGGTGGTATAGGTATTGGATCAGTTGAAGGGGGGAGGTTTCCGAAGTAGGGGCAGCAGCTTCAGCAGTATTCTCAAGGCGTAATGTAAATTCTATGTTGGTAAGGGCACTGTCCATAAAATCCAAATCATGAAGATGTGTGGATCAAAAGGATAGATTAATGTGCATTTGAAGCCGCTTTCTGCTATATCTAGGCAACACACTTGCTTGTAGGCATCTGCAACTAGCTTTGTGATGTCGTAGTCATTGATTCTAGCTCCAGGTTTGACTTCATCTACAAACTACAAGCATGATTGTAGCAGTTTTTGAAAGATTTCATAAAAGGATCTGTCAAGAGGCTGCAGTTTGTGTGTCTTATGGGGTGGGAAAGTTAGCATGTGGACATGGTTTGTTAGAGAATAGGATATGAACGCCAAGCTCCGTGTGCGTTCCAGCAGGGCCGTCGACAATGAGCAAAACAGGATCTTCTAGATTTTGTAAAAGCCACAAAGTGCTGGAGCTAATTAAGGAAAGCCTCAGTTGTCATCCATCCGTTGGAAGTTGGTAAGCAAACTCGCAGCCGGGCGGTGGTTCATCCTTTTCCTAGGAAAAATTGAAAGTGGAGGAATAAACTGCCCGGTCGCAGTCATGCAGAACATAAGAGTGACATTACGGCCTCTCTCTCCTGATGTCATTTTTCCAACTTGGCGCTTCCCTTTTGCTGTTATAATCATGTACGCAAGAAATTCCTGTTTCGTCACCGTTAAAAATCTTAGATAGACGAAAGGAGTGCTCGTCAAGCAAGACTTTCAATTGGCTAAAAAGCCCTTCAATCTGTGGTTTGTTAAACCCGACACAATGCATTATACTTGTACACTGAGGTTTCCTGTAACTTAGTTCTGGATGCCTCTTCATAAAACTCGCATAGAAGTCTTTTCATGCAGTTTTATTTTCTTTATTGAACCTGTGACGCATTTTTAACTTTTTTCACCAAATCATAGGCTAAGTTTAAGAACTTGGTATTTTCTAGGGGAAGCAAACTTGAGCCCAAATCTCTCATGTGCTCTATTAAAATTGATTCCAACTATTCTTCAAACGTTGGTTTGAAAAAAAACCCTGAGGTTTCACGATGGTTTCGCTGGTTTCCTAAAACAGATTTTATTATTCTTTGCAATATAGTTCATGGAATATTAAAATGATCCGTCACAGCTCTTGTAAGTAGTCATTTTACTCTCTAAGACGCATGAAACCGCCTGTTTCATGGCTTCCACTTTCCACTCCCCACGACCCTCGCCGTCAGGCTTCTCCTTGAATTTCGGCATTGTGTCCTTAAAAATTACAATTTGCTTACATGGCCTATACTACTCGACCAACATTGCACACTTAATCATGGCGGTAACAGGAATCGGTTTGAGCATCCGCAATTACATTATCGTAGTAAAGTACACATTGTCTAGCTAACGTTAATACTAATTTAATAAATTTACTCCTTACTTTTTAATAGTAAAGAATGATAATAAAGTTACGCGTAACGCTACTTGTCCACACGAAAACAAAGAAAATATGTAGTAAACACAAAGCACTTATATCAACCAAGTTCTATCACAAAATGGAGTCATGAAGAGTTGTAATCTAGGTAGTGTATGTGTCTGCTACCTAGCGGCATATCTGAGAAACACTAAGTGACCCGTAGTATCCGCTGGCCCATACTATCCGTAGTAGGGAAAATAAAAACACAAGTGAGTCTGAAATTTAATACTTTGCACATATTTACACTCATTTTTTAGTTTGTGCAAAGTGTCAGCTATATGTCGCTTAAAAACCTCCCAAATATGCACTAAATAGCAGGTTCTGTATTTCTTCTGCATACTTTACTTGCCACGCGATCTCACAATTTATGTGATCCATGCAGTAGTTAATCTTTACGTTATTAGCACCACGCTTTGGGCACCATACTTGAGGTAGTTGCAGCCTCACGTACGATACAAACTATCCGGTGGCCGTCGCCCTAAGTTCACTTTTCCGGTGGCCTTCGCCCCCACGTTTAAAAATCAACTTTATATTTTTAATGTTTATTTAAATAATATATATATATATGTGTTTACCTCGGCTGCGTCAGTAGTAACTTGCATAAAGACGTATTCTTAGCAGGGGTTGGTGCGACTAAAGAATGAAGGCTACCCAAAATTATAATTTTTTTACTTCACTCCTTTTATTATTCCTTCCCACGATTAAATAACACTTCGCAGATGTATCCTATTGTATAGAGCTGTGAGATTATTGTTACTTGTACTTTTTAACACGTAAACCTTATATTATTCACGCCGTAATGATCTTTTTATGTATCACACTGAATACGTATCGAACTGCTCGGGAACGCTGTCTTCTAGCATCTGGCTTCTACCGCCTAAATTTACACGTTTACTATATTTCAAGTCTCTGATCGGCTAATTTTACTCCAATAGAATACTTTTATTCAACTTAAGCTTTTTCTAGTTTTTGATTGGATATTTATAAACTTTTTTAAATATTACATTTTTGTTCCAAGAATTATTAGTAGCATTATTAAACTTTCTAATTTATTGTTGTCTCAATGTTATCTCATTGTTACCAACCTTTGGCTTCTATTCTCAAAGCTCCTACATTGTTAAATTACGTAATACATTCACATAACATTATTATACATGTACATAATATAAACATTAATACAATGACTGTTACATACATTTTACATATTATTACATACACATGTTGCTTTAAGGCGGGCTGTTATTATATTTTATATTATATAATTAGACTGATATCATTTAAGTGATAAAATACTGCCTCATCCAGGAGTTTAAAAGGGCATCACGATTCAATACCAACTTGCATCCATTTGTTTGTCCACAATTTACTCGCCACTTATTAATTAACATCGACATTTGATCCTATTCAATTTTCTTACATCGTTGGCTAATTTTTTTTAATAGTGTTTAACGCTCGCCTTTGCTTTATATGGCACACCGAAGGCATTAAATGATAGAAGGAAATTAAATGATAGCTGGAAAAGGAAATTTGGGAAGGAAACGCTCCAGAACCAACTTTACGGTACCTCCCCCAGCATTTGCCGGTTACGAGGACTGAAGAAAACCCAATAAAGAAAAAAAATCGATTAAGGACGGTTTCGAACCATAGATCTCCCGTTCACAAATAGCCTTAACGACCTCGGCTACCCGTGTCTGTACTGTTGGTTAATGGCATGCATTTGTATTTCACTGTAGATTTAAAGTTGTTTGAATACAATAAGTACACGAAAATAATAATAATAATAATAATAATAATAATAATAATAATAATAATAATAATAATAATTACCTTCTAATTGACCTGATGATTTTGGATTATGTGTAAATAACAGATGAAGCCCAAATTACATTTTTATAATATTATTTTTATTATTATTATTATTATATTATTATTATTATTATTATTATTATTATTACCATTTTACGTAATAGTACTGTACTGATAATTGTACCGATAATTATGAAATTTTGTATACAACATTCCTTATGTCACAGTTTTGGTACCACTCTTACACAGTCCTGCTCAACAAATCACGAGAAAAGTCGTCTATTATATCACAAGCCTTCCTATTTTGGATGGGCAAGGATACGGAACATGTCGAAATTTAAGGTTGAACTTTTCTTAACAGTATTGATTCCTGCACAAGTCGCATGTGCTATTAATTGGTTCACATTTCTACTGCTAACAGACAACTACTTTCAAGCATTGTTCGAAAGAAGTGCTTGACATTCCGCAGTATATTAACTATTCGTTTTTGCAGTTTTTAACCTCTTACCAATAACCTATTGTTTTTTCTTGTCGGAGTTCTTTGCGATGAAGGACCAAGAATTTGAATGTCACTTCCGTCAACACATCCGTACGTAAGAACATACAAATAAGAACTGAGAAATGATAAAACACTGTAAAATTGCTGGATCTGACAACCCCGCTTGTTGAATTTTGGCAGTCTTTGCCATGAAAACAACTTTTGTTTGACATCATTAGAACTAGAACAAATATCCAGTGAGCGAGGAACTGCAACATACTAACTACCACCCTACCTAGTACACGTGGTATCTTAGCGAATACACGGATCAACAGCTGCACAGTTGACAGTCAGCAGTTCGCTTGTGTTACTGGTACGGTAGAGTTGCTCTATGAGCTCTGTGTTTGTGTTCTGTTCTACACCTGATGCTTCTGTTTACAGTTCCAGGTTATCTGTGCACTCCTTTCCCCTCGCCGTACTGTCGATACAAAGTCGCTGCGTGCACACATTGTAAGCTAGAGGATATTTGTCTTATACCTTTTTGACTATAAGTTAAAAAGGAGAAGTAAACAAAGCTTAAATGTATCACTCCGCCAGCACCTTGTGGATGATGACGGAAACTAAGAACCGTGAGAGGAATTTGCTTCAGACAGAATGCCAATACAGTATATTGCGCAGCTTGGGGATCATTAGCTTTTAAACATTGTATGTCTTATTCCTATATTTTACCTTAAATCCTAAACTTCTAAAGTATAATGCTAAGAGTAGACAAAAAAAGTTGTACCTGAACAGCTCTGCTCTTAACCTCAGACTTTAGAAATTTAATTCATTTAATGATTAATATTGGGATACCACTTTTGCTTTAACCTTTTATGCGTCAAGTTAAAAAATTATAAGCACTATAGATTAGAGAGCCACAGAAAACAAATGCGGCCCAAGCAATCTGAACAACAATTCTGCATCACTAACAAAGAAGGTCAATTATTGCTAAATAATGGCTAACAATATTAATTGTCGATTAAAGGTGGGTACGCTATAAGCATTTAACGCAATTGTCTTCTTTCCATTTCCAGCGTTTGTTTTTCTTAGTGGCAGAGGATCCTCAGCCATGACACCCATTTTCTCAACACGTTGCAAAAGTATACTGGCGACTTATCCGGAAACTGGAAATGAACTGCAGCGCCTGCGCGTAGCCTCTTAAATTCTCTGCTGTAACAGTTCATTTTCTTATAGGGAATCTTAACAAACACATTTGATTCCATTAATTGAACTCTTACAATAATGGGTTTTTTAACTTTCTCTGCACGAGAATAACCACAAAAAGTTATGATCTAAATCGAACTGCTTTTTTGCAGAAGAAGAGACGACATGCTAAGTGGGAAAAGTTGTAGTTTGTCTACCAGCCAATGAGGCGCTATCTTGCCACGTGGTTTTGCTTACAACTCCTTTAAACTTAAAATGAAACCACTTTAGCTCTGTATAGTATCATACATTTTACGATTCTTAGGTATAAAGGTCACTACGTTCTGTCCACAGGAAAATCTACGTTGTGCTTTTAACAAAACCCAGCTCTAGTAGCTAATTTTTTACAAAGCAATTCTCGACTGCCGCTTAACTCAGTTCCTGAAGCAAGCAATAAATGTAAGCTTTAGGTAAACAATTACGGAAAGGCGGATAAGGAAACGAGGTTATTAGCAAATAGTGTTGTTAGAACATTTAGCTTAGGAACATTCAGCTCAGGATATATGACCGGGAACAAATAGTACAAATCAAATTTTTATGTTCTGCATTTTATTATTTCCATTCAACCTCGTCAAATTTTTCAGTTGATACACCCATAGTATTGACAGATTTCACAAATAGTCAAAATGTTTCGTTGAAGAAACATTTTAACATGTCCGTTGAAGGATCCTCTGTTAATCCTGTTTATGCATGTTTCTTTAAGAGTTTTAGTTGTATTGTCACCCTCTGTAACATAAATCTCTTTAAAATTGTTTTCTTATATATTTTCGCTCATTGAATTAGTTGATGTTTAATGCCATAATCCCTTTAACCTTTGGTAAACCTTATCAAAGGAAGTTAATGATGAGAAGTAAGCAAAAAGAGAGCCTAAAGGGATTTGTACGTGTTTCACTTTCCCCGTCATATTGTGACAGTAGAGAGCCGGTGTGTAACCTGGAGGTATCTGTGTGTTGAGCAACGTCACAAAGCGCGCCCCATTCTTACTTTTTCCTGAAAAAAAGCAGCACGGCGCGGTAAAACATCTTCAAGGGACAAAATCCTCGTGATATGTCTAAGTGGCAAACCCCGTGGCGACCTTACCGTCCCTTTGGGACCGTAAAACCTTCTAAGTACAGGGGAAGTACACTGGCGTAATTTTATGGAATCCTCCTTCCCCTGCTCCAATCGTTAGCGTTTTAGTGCCATTGCCCCTTGTAGTTCGTCATCCCCGGTCGGCAGTAAAACACGCTCGCAAACATGACATTGACGACGATTGTGAATTCACCAAAGAGGAGGGCGTAGTGTTATTATTGAAACAGCGTTTCCCTCCTGCAAAAAGTTTTGAATGGTTTCCTTGGAGCAGTGACGTGCTCTGACTTCAGGCCACATGGCTGCAAAAACACGTCCTGTAATTTCTTCCATCTGCGCGTCCAGCTCAACAACTGGCTGCTGTTTTGAGCCTGCTGTCCTTCAGCGTCGGTTCACTTCTTGGGTCGTAGTTGAGAAAGAAGACAAGAGACAATATAGGGAAATAGTCGCACAGCACAGGGTATTGCATATTGAATTTTCAGACAAATTAGAAACCTTTTATGGGCAAACTACATGACGAAAGTGATTTTTTTAGTTCATTGTGTAGCCTTTTAAATTGGAATTTTGTCTTTAATTTGATATATACGAAGGGCGTCCAATAAGTTAGTTTCCCGATTTTATAAAAATCATTGCACACAGTTTATCATGTTGAATTAATTTTATTTATATTGTACAATCCTTCTGTTACCTTTCCACAGAGTCAACATGCTTTTCCAAGCACTTTTGGGGACATGACACAAGTTTTTTCCAAGCATGTTGTACCAGGTCGGGTCCCATGCTCGCAACCAGCTGTTCACTGATTTGACCTCATCATCGGTGTTAAAAGTGCTTACCTTTGAGTTGGAGGAGCATGTGAAAATCACTTGGGGCAAGCTCCGGTGTATACAGAGGATACGAGAAAACCTCCAAATTGAGTTTTGACCCAGGCGGAGCTCAGAAGATTCAACTGGGAAGTTTTCTCGCATCCTCCATATTCGCCAGATCTTTTTCCATGATTTTCACATGTTCCCCTGACTCAAAGGTCATCATGGAGGTAAGCACTTTAACTGGTTGCGAGCACAGGACCCGATCTGGTACAACACTGGCTTGGAGAAACTTATGTCATGTTATAACTAACATGATTTTCCGGGCTGTTATGCCGTGGTCTGCTGAAGAAAGATTTCCCAGACGTTTCGTCCACAACTGCGGTGGACATCTTCAGTGGCGCGGACGAAGTCTTCTCGGTGAAAGTATCGCAGCGTCTGATGCGTTGGCCGTTAGTGCCGCTCTCTTTATAGTGTGGGCGCTCTCTGCTGATTGGCCCGCTGGTATGAGGGGGCTGGCGCCTGCTGTGTTGTTGCTCTCTTCTGATTGGCTCGCAGTGTTTTTCGGTTTTGTATGACCTTTCTTGTTTTTGATGACTAGATACCAGTTACTGTTGAGTTTCAATGCTTCTTCTTTCCTATTGAAATTATTGGGATGTTTATAAATCTCTATTGCTTCGCGTTGTAGCCGGGTATGGTAATGCTTTATGGAGGAAAGAATGTTGGTGTCCTGAAATCTAATAATGTGTTCGCCCTCGGCTTCAATGGCATGTTCGGCGACTGCCGATCTTTCTGTATGGCCCAGGCGGCAGTTTCTTTTGTGTTCGCTCAGTCTGGTGTTAGCGCTCCGCTGTGTGGTCCCAATGTACACTGAACCACACGAACAAGGAATACGGTAAACACCGGCCGATGACAGGGGGTCTCGGGGGTCTTTGGAAGAGCGCAGTAGGCTGTTTAATTGTCTTGTAGGTTTGAATACTGTTTTGACGTTATGACGTTGAAGTATATGTTCAATACGGTCAGTGACATTTCTGAAATATGGCAGAAAGACAATGGACTTGCTTTTGGGTTGGTCCTGAGTAGCCGGTCGGGGCTTGGCCGGACGGCAGGCTCTTCTCACCTCTTGGACTGAATAACCATTTGATTGTAGAGCTGTTTCTAGGTGTCGGATTTCTTGTGGAAGTAAGTGTGGTTCACAAATACGGGAAGCACGGTTTGCGAGTGTCTTAATCTAGCACGTTTTTGTCTAGGATGGTGGTTGGAGTTCTTGTTAAGGTAACGGTCTGTGTGTGTGGGTTTGCGGTAGACAGTATGACCCAGCGTTCCGTCAGCCTTCCTGCTAACGAGTACATCTAGAAAGGCTAGTTGGCCATCCTTTTCTTGTTCCATTGTGAACTGTAACAAAACATCTAAATAGCATCCAAGAAGACTTCGTCCGCGCCACTGAAGATGTCCACCGCAGTTGTGGACGAAACGTCTGGGAAATCTTTCTTCAGCAGACCACGGCATAACATCCCGGAAAATCATATTAGTTATAATTGTGACACCGGCCGTGAAAACCTACGTTCTTATGTCATGTTCCCAAAAATGCATGGGAAAACATGTTGACTATGTAGAAAAGTAACAAAAGGATTCTACAGTGTAAATAAAATTAATTCAACATGATCAATTGTGTGTAATGTTTTTTATAAAATAGGGAAACATACTTATTGGACGCCCCTCGTATTTTATCATTGTGTTCTGCGTCGTGGAGTAATGGGCTGGAGCGGGTGCTCTGGTTCTTGGGCACGAAATGCACCCAGGTTCGATCTCATTCATGGTATTGCGGATTTTTACGTCCCGGTATAGCACCGGTACCCGCTCAACATTGCGAGGAAAGTGAGGAGCTGCGATAGGCAGCGAACCCTGCCTTGAGAACTGCCATTCCGACTGGGGGATGCGTGATTCTGACCATATATCGTCCCCGTATCGGTTGGATGATCGTCCACCTCTACCGAACGTATGTGGGCGTGAGACCAGCAGTAGAGTTGGCTCGTCAAGGCGCTGCATGGGTCGCAGAGCCATGGGATTTAGTTAGTATGTCATACCGAGCGGGATGGCTCAAGTGGCAACTTCTGTTCCCTCATTCGGGAAGTTCCGGTTTCGATCATGAGTTTTTTGTGTTTTCCCCTGGGTCGGGGTGGATTCTTCTCTACCACGATTTCCTTTCCGTCATCTCGTTTTTTTTGACGGTCGACCCGCCGAAGGGGCCGTCGCTATGCCATCCTCAGATGAACCTGCTCCGGGCCTCGCCGCTGCTGATTCGCCGGCCGCTCCCCTGGCATCTACCAGGAGTGCTGCTTCACCGCCGCCGGTGGCCGAGCCTTCTTGGGCAACGGTCACAGCTTCGACCCGAACACCAACAGCAACATTTTTCTCGCCCAGTCAACACCACACCTCACCTTCCGCCTCAGCAGTCGACTCCACCAGCATCATACCACATCATCACAGCTCAGCAACTCACGCAGCAGCCAGCACCACCACCTACTTCACCACCACCGCTGTCATCGCTATACAACGCGGTGATCTCTTGAGTACCCCGGGATGTTCCTTCAAGATACCTCTTCACCGCCGCCCAACACCAGTGGCCTTCAACCTTGAAGGCCACAAGAATTATCAAGTCCCGGGGACCTACAACAGTGGTACGCCTGTTATTCGCCGATCCGGCCGACCGTGAGACTGCCTTGAGGTCCGGCCTGCTCTTGTTAGGGCAGGTTTTTCATGTCGAGGTTAGCCGAGCGGAAGGCCACCAGCCACGCCGCCGATGCTGCTGCTATGGACACGACACCACCATCTGCGCTGCACCTCCGAGGTGCCACTACTGCGGTGCACCTTCCTTGGCTTCGCAGAGCACCTCCGCCGACGCCGCCGGTACTGCGCCTCCTGCAACGGCCACTTCACCGGTCAGGCGCAGTGCCCCCTATATCCAAGAAGCCGTCGACCTACTCCGGTCTCAACTGTATACGCACCTCCAGCTCCTCCGACGTCAACACCGCCACCACCTCCAGCACCGGCAACAACAAACACCACTCTGCGAGATGCGGTCCAGGATCTCCACTCAGAGGTCCTCAACATCGGATCCAGCATCTCGCAACAGGAAGAACTCATCACATCTCTCACCACCGCCGCCAACTCCGCCAACTACGAACATCATCTGCGCCGACTTGCCGCCATTGAATCTGAACTACAAGATCTGCACGCCATCACCGCCGCCTTCTCAACCACAGTTACAAATTCACCACCAGCTGCCTGCAGCGATTAGACGACACCAACTCCTCAATCAGCGGCCTGGACGAAACCATCACCAGTCTGCCACCGACATCAGCACCGCCAGCTCCAACAGATTGCCTGGAGAAGTTTAGGCACACGATATCAGGTCTTGCCGACCTAGTAAGAACCCTGCACACGACGATGGCCGAGTGGAATTTGTACTCTCGACCTGAAGAGTGGGCAGGAACGACTCTGTGACTTCATGATGGTACAGGAACACGCTCGCCTTTTTCCGAATACAAATTCAACTACCAATGCCAAAACTGAGCGCACCTCTCGAGGAGCGCTCAACAATTACCACAAATTGATGCAATAGACACCTAAAAATCCACAACAAATCCCGATCCACTCCCCGGGGGGCAGTCAGGGCCCTGGCACGGTCATGGTTGTCTCTTGGATATCTCCTTCATCCGCTGCCAGCGCAATAAGCTGGCAGTTTTACCTTCTGCACTAACGGGGGTGCTCAGCGGAATCCCAATACCTTACCTTACTTCTCCTTTCAATTCCTTTCCTTAACTTCAACTCCATTTCCCGCCACTACAAAAAAAGTCATTTCCCTTTCATTCCGTTCCTTCTCATCTTTCAGTTGTGCTTCTAGGTGGTGAATGTCGGTTGTTATTGCCAACAACATCTTACTTGTCCTAAAGCTCACTTTCCTGCACAGTTGCGTAAGTAAATACTTTTAAAGTGCTCGGATGTGTAACATTTAATAAACTTCAATCTCTGACATGTGATATTTGAATTCTTTTTCTATACTGCACGGTGACCCGTGAAATAGGTTGCTAATTAGACGAGTTTTCTGAAAAGTATGCATATTTCTTATGGTGTACGTATTCTGTCACCGACTCCTATCATCATCCATCCCGAAACGGCTGATCGAGATCGTTAATGCATCTCCTCGTGAACGGGAGGTTCGCGGTTCAAATCCCGCTAGGACTGTCCTCCGTGACTGAGGCAGGTTTTCCTCAGTCTTCATAACTGGCAAATCCCGAGGAAGTACCCTAAACTTAGACCTGGAACGTTTCACTTCTAAATTTACTTTTATAATTTTCATTTCATGTATCCTTAGTGTCCACCACCTGTAGTGCCGTATGGGCGTTAAACATTACAACACATCATCATCACCATCCATTTCAGTTTCTGTTAAAAGCAATTTATTTTAGATGACATCAGGACTAAACGGTTTTCTTCACACAAAACCTGATGCAGAAGTTTATCACAACAACGAAACCATCTCTATGAAAGAAATAAATACTTTCTTGCAGCTGAAGGAAAAGGCTATGTTTCAGAAAAAAAAAACATAATAAAGAATAGGTCACAATTTCATTGACACCACATTCCGGGGAATATCTCAGAACTCTCCAAAACTACCCCTTCCATGTTCTCAATCCCATAGTCTGCGCTGTTTAACTCCTGGTCACAATATTGTATAGATTACAACTTCCAAAACTACCCAACCTTCATTTTCATTCATAATATAGTACCTCAAAATTTCTAAACCCTACACATCCTTTATTTTCAACCTATTAATAAGCTTGGCCAATCAGGACACAAATTTTGCAATCGAGTTATAGCACTTATAGAATACCTTACAACTTCAGAAAGCAACCCTACTCATATATACAAACTTAGTCTTGCGCTGTGGCGCAGTGGGCTGGAGCACGATGCTCTGGTTTCCGGCCACGGAATGCACCCTATCGGGGAGCGAATTTTAGGTCCCGGGTATAGGACTAATGCCCACTCAGCATCGTGAGGAAAGTGAGGAGCTGCCAGCTTTTCGCCTTGGGATGCGTGATGCTAGCTACATCACCTTGCCGCATGGTGATTGGATGATCGATCACCTAGCCGTGCGCTCGTGTGTGTGAGGTGGGTTGATAAAATGAGGCCCTTCGCGTACAGTAGCACTACAAGATTTATTTACATATGCACCATTTGACCAGTCTGTGCCTAAACTTTGGACACCTACACTTGAGGTGGGGAGCGAAAATTGGAGGCTACTTAAGAATTTCAGCCACCACCGCTATTCTTATTTTTAACCCCTTACTTACAGATGCTAACATTGGGGTAACACATTGGGTTAACCTAAAGCGAAAACTTGCATTTTAAAATTGTTATTTTTGTGTTTATGTTACTTCACCGAACGAGGTGGCGCCGCGTTAATTGTGCCACCCGCATTTTTGAGGTCCAAGGTTCAAACCCACACAATGGGCTATTGTTCCGCACGCCTATAGTTTTGAAGAGTACCGCCATTAACCCCACCCGTGGTCACGTAGATGAGCCGGGAGGTTCTCACACCGCCGGTCTGTGTGTAACTCTGCGCGCGGTCACAGTATTTTTATAATTCGCACATCAATATGTGCTTCACATTCAAGAGGTCCCGAGAAGGTACTTTAGTTTAGGTGAGTCGCCCAGTTAAGGTTTTCTTCTTTATTCTGAAAAGATGGATGCCGGCTCCATAGACCCAGGGCTCATTTGAGCATAATTTCACTCATTTCATTCAGTCATCGTCCGATAGTCTACCCGGTTAAAGGACGTTAAAGCTAATAAAAAATCTCATGTAATACAATCACATGACTTTCTCTCCCCTATATCGTTTATTAGTGGATATACAAACTATTCTTACTAAAGCTTGTTTTTCAATCTACTACATTTTAATCCACATAAACCTTTGCAAAATTAGCTATATTATACATTTCATTAGATACAAAGAGAACAGCGATAGTCAAATGTTTAAGACTGGACGCTATATGCTAGCCTTAAAATTCCAATCTCTTTCTATACAATCGCGAGAGAGAACTGAATGTTGACAGGATTTTAAGTGAATGGCCAAGAAAGGAACCATAAAATTAAATTAAGTTTTATTTGTGGACGCTCTTTAACGTTGTGGTCCTTAGCGTCCCATTCTATATTGGGCGTGAAAGCCCGGACATTTTGCTCAATGGCCTCTTTATTAGGTATGAGGTTCTTTTACGTGCCGTAAATATACGACACGGGACCACCGGTTTTACTTCCCTTCCGAAGGAAGCCATACTAAGGATTTTTACGTCCGAAAAAAAATCACGGTTTGAACCCGCGGCCTCGGAAACTAGAGGCTAGCATGGTAACCACTACTCAACGTAGAACGGCGAAATGAACTATTCGAACCATTAATAACGATACCCCAGAAATGGATTTTGCCACAAAAAAACTTGTTTGAAATAAATTTTGTGTTTTAAAGAGATCTGAATTTTTTGTTAAGTACGTTTTCGTCTCTCTCTTAACGTTTACCCGTTATACAGGATTATACAAAATTCCTTCCGAATGAAGAGGACTTCACAGGCTATTCCCAGAAAATTCAAGGGATACATTTTAACTCTCATAATCGTATAAATATCTTTAATATATTATTGTATTTTAATCAAAATCGTTACAGGGATTTTTTAGAAAATCAAAAATTTCGAAAAATGTTCCATATGAAGAATAGTTGAAGGAGAGAAGATTTTGTTGAAAATCTTCGTGTCGCATCCTTGTGGGATACCAAACTTAATTACCAAGTTTGGCTTTTATCCGTCTTTTCCTTTCTTAGTTATGCTGTTCACAGACACACACGGACCTTTTCTGTGTTCAGGGTGCCTCAAAATATGTTTTTCCGGTGAAATCTCGTTACGGAATTTTTGGGTGGAATGCAATACCATATTTACTTACTATGTACGTGGTAGAGGAAGTAAAAATGTAAACATTTCTATTTATATAAGTCCATATTAGCAGAACTCTTCAGACACGTTACTCTTGTCTTCAGCAAGAATAAAATTGCAGGTTGCACGTCGCTGTTCTTCCCTTGCTACATTTTCAGGGATGACGAGCACGTAAATACATACAGTCTTTGGCTTGCTGCAGGGGAGTTTGGGTGATGGGATGAGCTGGTAGAAAAACGATTTTATTTATGTTTTCAGCGCTCCGCAGCCGATACGTCCTTGATGGAAACATGTTCTCCCAAAGGCATCTTGTTTAATTCCGATATATGAAATACATGTTTAGTTGCCTCACTTTTGGTTTGCCAGAAAAACTGAAGCTTAACGAACGTTATACATGGAAGCAGGTGTAAAACTCCTCTGGGGTATGCATATTTCTGTAGCGACAAACATTTCTGTGCCTACAGAAACTTAGGCTTTACCAAACGGGATGGCTCAGGCGGTAACATAACGTCTGTGGCCTAGGTTCAATCCCCGGTGATAGCTCACTCCGACCCACGGGATTTTTTCGGAGGTTTTCCCTGGTCGTCAGGCGAATGCTCGCGTTCTTTCATCCCCCGAGTTTTCTGTCCTTCCATTTCGTTCCATTAAGCATTTCATTCATCCTTCATCCCGTTTGGTCTATTTCAGGGCTGGAAATGTCAGTGATGAACTTTCGGAGTAGCGTGACAGGGAAAAAGATGGCATCTGTGAACTCTCTCCGCCCCTCATCCTTCGGCTGGGGCAAGGTCCCCAGTCTGCCTGTCCATATGCTGGGGCAATTATATCTGAAAACTGTAGGGAACCTGCCATTGCTGTGCCGTCACTTCTGGTTTCGGTCGCCCCGTGTCTTTCTCCAGCTCATCATGTTCACCCGGGGACGTCCCTTCAAGAGGGTGCAGGTACAATATCCGGATTCACTGGATCGGTACCGAATCCCTCTGCTTCACATTTCATTCCATTCCAATGCGGGCCACAGACTTGAGCCATCCCGCTCGGTGAATAGATTATATCAAGAGGAATTATTTTATGAAATCAAATTTTGAGATTTTGTAGTAAACCTTCATAATAATTATTTTTATATAAATTAAAAATATTTTTGAAAACTCAAATTTTGACCTCGGTAAAACCGTTAAATATCTTACTTTATTTTGAAGTCTTCCTACAGTTTTATTTTATGTAATTCAGAATCGTCGTCATCGTTTCCAATGCTCCCCATATGGCCTAAGACCTTCGGAGGTTACCCCATTACACCAAGCGATGACTAGACCCATTCTGAGGTTGAGACAAACAGAGGGCGGAGTCCGTTACCTCTGATGGTAGGGTCGTGATGAGGATGGCGGTGGAATGAGAGGGCTACAGCTTTTACCGTGGACTCCGAAAAATGCTGGGCCCTGGGGATACTTCACACGAGCAAGTTGGAGGTGAATGCGTGGATAGGGCCGACTTAAAATCGCCTCCCCAAAGCCGAGAATCGTACCCTGGATCCTTAGTACGAGAGCCGGAAACGAAACCACTGCGCCATCCCGCCGCACTCTTCAGAATCCTTATGATCTAAAGAAGGTCACAGAAATTCCGATAAAATTGATGATGAGTAAAATTACACTTTGTCTTGTCTCTGTATGTCTCTCTGCTTTGTCTCTATATGTTTACATTTTCATAACAAAACCATAGCGGGGCGCAGATTTAAATTCTGATTTGAATTATGGGAGCTAATACAAACGCTTTCTTTATCTCGAGTCTCTCATTTTATACGAAACTGCTCCATTTTCCTCTAGACATCTTATGCGTAGGATGCGACTCAGAGGAAAGAACAGAAGGGACTATAATTTCTCGTTTTCTTAAAGCACAAATGCTGCGTAAGATCAATACGAACGACTCTCCTTGCTGGCGAATTCGCTGCGCTGACTTTTCTCATAGCCACCTCTGCATAATTTTTCATACTTCTTGTTTTTTATGGCTGTTATTGTTTGGGGCGGGCATTAAAGTAATTCAAGCTGCTCCTACTAACGAAAAAGAAGTATAAATATTCCGAGACATCTTGAATATTTCATAATAAAGACATTTAAATAAATTACTTTCATCCAGAAGCACTTTAAACTCGGTGTTTCTTCGTTTAGGGCGAAATAGAAAAGAGGCAATTTCTGAAAGTATATTGGGGTCCAAGTGTCTTCGAGATGAAAAGCAGTTGTAGGTTCTCCGGGACATAAAGTTTGTTTACTGCGTATTTCTTTTTTGTTTAACTTAGGGGTACACTGATAACGAAGAGTTCTAAATGGTTATTTTCTTTACCGTTTATCTAAATTAGGAATTGTATTCCCCCAATAATTCTATACTAATAATTTACAAAAAATACAGTTTTGAGAGCCACTGGCGCGCACGAGTATAATTAAAAGATAAAAATTCGGAAGAGTGACAAGTTTCACTCTTAAGTCAGTGGATTTTCAAGAATACAGGGTGATCATTTTTGCATAACTTCATCCACCACAATTAACTTTATATGGATCACTTTGGATATATATTATTTTACTAAAATTGGTTCTAACGGTTTTGATTAAAGTAAAACATATTGGAAATAATGTTATGTAAATAGCCTATGAAATCCTGTTCACTCATGTTGAATTCTTTGTTACTGAGATCCTTATGGGATAGGCAAACATTTGTTGCAGAAAAAA
This sequence comes from Deroplatys truncata, assembly GCA_030765065.1. Classification (NCBI taxonomy): domain Eukaryota; kingdom Metazoa; phylum Arthropoda; class Insecta; order Mantodea; family Mantidae; genus Deroplatys; species Deroplatys truncata. The sequence continues at coordinate 106,964,187 of CM060975.1, forward strand.
TATAGATGTTCATTTCTAACAAATCGCAATCAAGAGAAGGCGTATTTAGATAACGTCTACCTTGTAATAAAACATATATTAACTGGTATATAATTTTATATTATAAGGAAACTAAGATTTTAGGGATAAATTAGGACTTATAATAGATAAAAAGACCAATTCAAAATCAAGAAAAAAGAAAAACAATTAAAGATTTAAAACAGATCGCTAGGTGCTATATTTTAAAAACGTAAAGAGGCACCAGTAGTCGATAACTGAAGAGTTCGAGTTTATTGGATCCCCCAATTAAGTCAGCAAGTTAGTGTAGTTATTTGTAACTTTGTTAGTATATAGATAGTTCTATAATTTATGTAATATTTTAAACATATTATTTTGTGTTGTAACAAATATAACATTACGTATTCGTATTCATATTCATTGACATTAATAAAACTGAATTGTAATATCAGCTCTTTTCAGTGTTGTAAAGGTGGAATGGAATTGAATCATTCAATGCTATAACCTGATTTTGAACCAAATACGCTATGTGATCAAAAGTATCCGGACACCTCCACAAACATACGTTTTTCATCTTAGGTGCGTTGTGCTGCCACCTACTGCCTGGTACTCATTATCCGCGACCTCAGTAGTCATTTGACATCGTGAAACAGCAGAATGGGACGCTCCGTAGAACTCACTTACTACGAATGTGGTTAAGTGATTGGATGCCACTCATGTCAGAAGTCTGTACGCGAGATTTCCACACTCCTAAACATCCCTAGGTCCACTGTTTCTGATGTGATAGGGAAGTGGAAACGTGAAGGCACATGTACAGCTCAAAAGCGTACAGGCCGACCTCGTCTGTTGACTGACAGAGACCGCCGACATTTGAAGAGGTTCGTAAAGAGTAATAGGTAAACATCTATCCAGACCATCACATAGGAATTCCAAACTGCATCAGGATCCACTCCAAGTACTATGACAGTTAGGCGTGAGGTGAGAAACCTTGGATTCCATGGTCGAGCGGTTGCTCATAAGCCACACATTACGCAGGAAAATGCCAAACGACACCTCGCTTGGTGTAAGGAGCGTCAACATTACACGATTGAAAAGTGGCAAAACGTTGTGTGAGGTGACGAATCACGGTACACAATGTGGCGATCCGATGGCAGAGTGTGGGTATGGCGAATGCCCGGTGAACGTCATCTGCCAGCGTGCGTGTCGTGCCAACAGTGAAATTCGGAGGTGGTGGTGTTATGGTGTGGTCGTGTTTTTCCTGGAGGGGGCTTTCACCCTTTGTTGTTTTGCGTGGCACGATCACAGCGCAGACCTACATTGATATTTTAAGCACTTTGTTGCTTCCCACTGTTGAAGAGCAATTCGGGGATGGCGATTGCATCTTTCAACACGATCGAGCACCTGTTCATACTGCGCGGTCTTTGGCGGAGTGGTTACACGATAATAACATACCTGTAATGGATTGGCCTGCATAGAGTCCTGCCTTGAATCCTATAGAACACCTTTGGGATGTTTTGGAACGCCGATTTCGTGCCAGTCCTCATCGACCTACATCGATACCTCTCCTTAGTTCCGCACTCCCTGAAGAATGGGCTGCCATTCCCCAAGAAACCTTCCAGCACCTGATTGAAAGTATGTCTGCGAGAGTGAACGCTGTCATCAAAGCTAGGTGTGGGCCAATACCATATTGACTTCCAGCATTACCGATGGAGGGCGCCACGAACTTGTACGTCATTTTGAGCCAGGTGTCCGGATACTTTTGATCACGTAGTGTACCTTCGGCTTACCGCACCAAGCGGAAAGAGGAACTCGTGCAACTTGCCGGCGCGACGCTAAGTTCCTCAGCTGATTCACATTTTTGCCAGTAAACCACGAGGCGTTCTCAAAATTTTGAGATAACATACTCCAATGGTGACTTATAATCTCGTACGGAATGTTGCTAGGTTAGTTTGAACATATTTGCGACGAGTCGGTACTATGAATGACGAACCTTGCTAAAACATTAATCTACGGGAAGAGTAGATTCAAATAGAATATTCCCCAGCGAAATTTGATCCCAGTATTTCAAGTATTTTATAACTGCGCCTCAGATGTTGAGATTACCATTTAAGGCAGGTGACTTTGAAAGTCAAACTACCATTTTAATCACGGCCAAAATTTGAGCGGGAGTTTTGAATTATGAATTATGTTAAACATGGGACACATTTAAATTCTCCAAAACACTGTATTTAAGGAAAAATGGAAGTAGTACTTTGCACTTTGAAAAGGGATACGAAATTGAATTGCGGAACCAAAATCGATAAAATATGTATATTTAGATCACCAGTTACTGACGTCTTGCAGGTATAATGGATGATCCTTGGAAAGTTTAAGCGGATAAGGATTAGGAAACTACGCAAACACACATCTCTATGCTGAAAGCAGAGACAGAAATATAGGAACTTGATAACATGGATAATTGTTTTTACTTTCTCTGCCAAGTACATAGTAGCATGAGAAGATATTGCGACCACACGAAAATTCGATGCCGAGATTTCACCAGAAATACATATTTTGTGGCTCCCTGAATAAAAATATTAGGAAAAAGGTCTATGTGTGTGTGAACAGCATAATTCAAAAGCGAAAAGTAGGACCAACACCGAACTTGGTATTTAAGTTCAGTATGTTCCAAAGATGCGACACGAAGGTTTTGAAGAAAATCCTCCACTCCAACTATCTCTTACATGGAACTTTTTATTTTCTAAACAATTACTCTAAAAGTTTGATTAAAATGCTATATATTAAAGATATTTACATGAAAAATAAAATCTATATCTAAAATTTTCTGGAAACCGCTTGTGAATTCCTCTTCATTCGGAAGGAATTTTGTACAGTCTAGTATAAATGGTAAACGCTAAGTGATAGACGAAAAATACTACACAAAATTGTAGATCTGTTTAAAACACAATTTATTTCAAATAACTCTTTTGTGGCATCAATCATTTTCAGATATCCGTTATTTCTGGTTTAAATTGTTCAACACATTCATTCTTTTCAAATCCTGTCGATTTTCAATTATTTCTCGTGATGTCATGGAAAGAGTATGGAATTTTAAGACCAGCATATAGCGTCCAGTTCTAAAACATTTGACTATTGCTATTTCCTTTGTATCTATAACCAAATGTGTAATACAGCTATTTCCGGAAAGGTTTGTCTCGATTAAAATGAAGTATATAGGACAGTAAAACTTCGTAAGAATAATTTGTATACCAACTAATAAACGATAGAGGGTAGAGAAAGTCATGTGAATGTATCATTATATATTTTTTCTCGTTTATTGCGGTCCTTCGGACAGAAGGTGATAATTTCGTAGTTCAAACGGTCATGTACTTACCGTTTAGAACACCTGCCTGCTGTGCGAGGGGTTCCGGGTTCGATTGGTGGGAATTTTTCTGTGACCAAGATTTATCTCTATCCACCCGAGTCTGGAAGTGTGAATGAGAGTGTGAATGTGTATGTGATATAGTGATTAAAAAACCGAAAATGCAAGAAACCCAACAACAAGAGTTACATAAGTTAACACCATTACCAATAGACAAGTTTCCAAAGGAAAGGCCGCCGATAAGACCAATGTAGTTAAAGGCGGGGTATAAATGGAACTTTAAAAAACAATAAATACGCTTCATTTTAGGTAATGAATTAACGTACCAGCATTATGCACAAGGGTCGTCCTCCGTGGTGTAGTGACTACCATGCTAGCCTCTGGTTCCGAGGTCACGGGTTGAAACTCGGCGGAGGGCGATGGTTTTTTTCGGGCGTAAAAATGCTTAGCATGGCTTCCTTCGGAAGGGAAGTAAACTGGTGTTCCCGTGTCATAGATTTACGGCACGTAAAAGAACCTCAAGCCTGATAAAGAGGCCTCTGAGCAAAATTACCGGTCTTTCGCGCCCAATATAGAATGTAACACTAAGGGCCACAACAGTTAAAGAGCGTCCATAAATAAAACCCAGCTTAAATAATGCACAAGGAACCATACACATATGATTTTAGCTTCTGCATTATTTGCATCCTCTATGAGAAAGCATTGATCACAGAAATAGCTTTGGAACAATTTCTATGACGCCCTCTGAGGTTACTTCTCTTGAGTTAAGGGATGACTTCTGCATTTTCTTCCCTCCATCTCTCTCTGTCTCTCTGCATCTCCACAGAAGTTCTACGCCCTACTTTATACTGGCAAAATAAAAAGGTCTGACGTTTTTGTTGGCGATAGTTGTGGCTATGACCGTTGCACAGTGGTAGGACGAGAGGACGTCGTCATTTCAGTCCAATACACCTGCACCTCCAGTATTTGCTGTATAGACAATGCAGATTCTGACATTTTAATGTGCGTCCACGTGAGCGAGTTCCTTACCAAAACATGGATTTGTTGTGGCCAAAAAATTTTTTATCTACCGCTTCAAAAAATAATAAATAAGGAGGATCATAAGATAGAAAATATCTAGTCAATGCGTAGCGCAACCATCATGCCTGTTTTTAGTGTTATTTTTTTACTGTTCCATTTATATTCCACGTTTAACCGCAATGGTATATCGGCGGGCTTTTATTTTTGGAACATGTTGCCTGTCGGCAATGGTGTTAACTCCCCAGCATATGTTATTTTCAAAACTTAGAATATAATTTATTTTAAGTTACATTTATTCTTTTGCATTAGTAAATGGGAATAAAATATCCTTTAGGTGATAGAATAAAGCTGTGTTTCTCACTAAAACCAGCAGATCTTTTTTGCCGGACCCTGTGTGTGATGAGGTATTTAATGACTTACTTTAATATTACTTGAGGAATTAAATGCTATGGTTGCAACGTGATCATTGGAACACTAAATCTTTTGGAGTTTCGTCCATACGCCTACATTTCGCCTGGTTGCTTTGTCTTCTTGGTGAGCTGTAGTTTTGCATTTTGTTCTTTCAGAGGCTTCTTTGCCCGTCTTATCCTTGGCACACCCACAACTCATTCATTTTTACTTAAGACCCACCGAAATCCAGTATCAAGGAAGGAGTTATAATGTTGTGTACGTACAAACGTTCTTTACATTCAAGAAGCTGTCTCTTAAGCTGCTTGAGGTTGCCGAGGAAGGAAAAAAGGGGCTTGCCTTGAGAGATGCGATGGGGGAGAGTGGAAGAAGGATAAATAAAAAGGGATTTCGTTTATGAATGCCGCAAAGGAAGCATGCGCTTGTTTAAAAGTTTGAGCTCTGCTAATACGAACGGGATGAGATATTGTGGTTTACGACCGCCGAGTGCAACGTCCGGAGTTTATCCCTTGCTGCTGCGGCGACTAAATTTCTTTTGCTCTTTAATGACTCTGGAATCCCCTCGCTGCCGTCTTCGCTTTTCTCTCTCTCCCGGGAAAATGAGCGAGATTTGCGGAGGTGGCAAGGTGCGCGCGCAGTTGGATATAGTTGTGATTGTATCCCGCACCTAGTGAATTCCTTCGGGATCATTCGCATTTGATAAACGCAAGGATGGTATTTCTAACCAATTTAATCAGGTTGAGATCGTCAAATACAAAGCACATTCTATGTATACTAAAAGCTAACCTTCCTTAAGCCTTGTACATATCAAGGTTTTTGGCAACCGGCTTCTAACAAGTTCTTATTTGGTTTCCTAATCACCAAGAGCCTGAAAAAACGGTTCCTCATCAGCGAGGTTTAGTTTCTCATAAAATTTGGATCACGTATTGTTCCCAGAGTACAAGTAGTATGAAGCCGTCCACAGTGCGACAACTTTAACACCGCTCCCTGCTTCAAATGTTTATAGAATTTAATGTTACCTGGTCTGTTGATGAGTTTTGTGTCATCTTGTTACTCGTTCTGCGTTGTCTCGTGCGCTAGCTGCTCTAGTTACGAGTTCTTTATGTCGGGGTATGGGAGAGTCGATTTTGAAAGGATAATACCGGTTTAGTTAGCTGACAAATTTTAATGTTGACTAAACTGTTCACTTTGAGAGGAGTCACCGACTGTTGACTTTACGAATTAATTACTTCTATAACAATAATTAAGTGAAGCGTTAGTTGTCGTAAGTCGCAGAAATGTTGCTCGGAAAGATCCCTCGCACTAGCCGCTAAGATTTACTCACTCAAGCGCGTCACTAGGCGCTACACTACTTAAAATGGAACTCGCATTCACAAGGGTAACCACACGAGTAAGTCATAGAATTAAGCAAATAAGTGACTCTGATTTAGAATGAACGCCCTTTTCTTAACTTAAGCCTCTTGCGGTCCAATCTTAAGACTCGAGGTATGCTAATCTGACATTGTTTCTATGCGGAATCTCCCGAATATCAGAATTTCATTCCCCTTTCTAATTTACATAATTCTTACCTACATGACTTTGCAATCGTACTGAAATTAACTCTAACTATATTCCCAGAATCTTTAAGCTAATGTGTTCTATCCTCGGCTGCTACTGATGTATTCCTTACATGAATTGCTGATACCATTTTCTTTCCGGACAAATCTTTCAATTCAGACTTTTACATTACACATTGATTTAAGATACGGAAATTATTTATTACAATTATTTCTTTATCTTACTATGATTTCTTTGTTTAATTTTTTTATATCTCCCTGACAGTAATTACGGTATCAGGTATGTGAAAGTGTCTCAATGAAATGACATTTTCTATTCCTTATAGAACTTTTTATTCTAAAATGATAGCAATACTAAGTCTATTTCAAATGTGCCACTATGTTAAATGTGGAAATGGGTTGTGCATCTTAATGCACAATAACTTTAAACTTATTTTATGACAACATCTCTGCAAGTGAAGCAAACGTTAATATTTGGCATGCATGGCATAGCATTCCTTCTTGAACGACATTCTTCATGGGCACAGAACGCGTTTTAACATAATTCTTTTTGGAGAATTTATCTTTCATAAATTAGGAAACAGCATCAAGGTTTTCATTTCCATAGTAGTTGTCTTGCCTTTCATTTATAAAAGCACCAACCTTTTTATCTATTTCACTCTGCTTCATTACTCCCCTTTGTGCAAGTGCATATCATGTAATGCTTTGAAAAGGACTAGATACTTTTATATGGGATGTTAATAAAAATTAAAACACTGATACCGTAATTATTAACAGGAAGATAAGTAATTGAAGAAATACCAGTAAGATGGAAAAATAATTGCAAAAATAATTTCCGTATATTAAATGAAGGTATAATGTAATAAGCTTGATTTGAAAAGATTTGTCCGGAAAGAAGAAGGTTTTAGCAAGTAATGTTAAGAAAAGTCATTAGCAACAGTCAGGTGAGAAAGCAAAGTTGGTGGGGGTATTGAGATGTAGGCGGAGCTAAACATAATATATGTTATTGCATTCTAAATCGGAGAGGTACTTACTGGATACTTGTGACTTACTCGTGGAGTGCTCTGTGACGCGCTTGTGTGAGTAAGATTTAGCGGCTGTTGCGCGGGGTTTTGCCAGTAAGCATTTTAGTGACTCACGGCAAATTACGCTTCTAGTTTCTTTTATTGAGGAAACAGTTATTTCAAACTGTAAAATTTATACTGCAGAAGCAAGCAGGTATCACAATTCAAGTGTTATAGTTTCGAGTGCTACGATTCATAATCAGTTTCATACTTTATTTTCAAACGGTCGATAACTCGCTCAAGTGTTAGATCACATTAAATTTTACATTTCACTCGGGCATACCTTGAGAAAGTACTACCACTGGAGCTGGCGCACGAGATAACAGAACGAGCTATGAGATAACTACATCAGAAGCAGGTAAAGTATACTGCTTCAAAATTGTCGCACAATCGTGCGGCTTTAAAAATTCAGATAACGTGGTTATATTATCAACATAAAGTTTCATGATACACAAAAGTTGTGCCCATTTCTTATGCTTTTTAGCGTTTTAAAGTACGCTCTTTTACAGAATAACTGGCTTTTGTATCCGAATAGCATCAAGGTAGAATTGACCTAATAGCTAAAATATCCACTCTATCGAAATTTTATAAATAATGAAACTCGGCAGAAATATTATGCTTATAAACTTTTGCCGGGTTTTAAAAGAAAATAGTTAATAATAAGAGCGATTTTTCAATTTTTGGCTTCAGAGACCTCTCTCCCCTCATTAGAATCCAACATGTTGTGGAACTAATTAAATCCCATAGAGTATTTCTCCATGTGGGTGTGAAGTAAGTTGTATACCAAGCTTCATAATAATCTTTTTTGGACATACTCGAGACGGGCGCCTGCGAGCACGCATACACACAGAGGACGAGAGACAAATTTGTGACTATTGCCTTCACTGGAGTCCATTATACAAGTTAACGTACCTTATTTGTTTAAATAGATCAGAATAATTTGTATTACGGTTTTAGTATATGTATAGATTACGCATTTGGAAATTTTTAAATGCGTTTGCTCATAACGATACTGACAATTAAGTGTCCTGAAGCAATAATTGAGAGGTTCTCTTGTGGGAAAGACAGGTAAACAACGCTAACCTAAAGCTCATCCAGTAAGATCCTGAAACCCCCTTCCTACTAGTTGAGATGCAGAGCCAAAAAGAGAGAGAGAAGGAGAGAGAACATGTGACTCGCGAAGTCGGGCTAAAGCGGAATGTCTGATAAACACGACCTGGCTCTGCAAGTAATTTGGCTAATTGCTGTAATGCATGTCTAATGTCCGTGAGGGCTGCCACGCAATTAACTGTGAAGCAAATCATATTAGCAAAGTGTTTATACGGCGGTTGCCGCTGTATCCCCCACCAGTTTTAACATTTTTGTGTCGCTGGCAAATAATTTCTTAATCAACTTCGCGACAGATTAGTTTCCTTTTTTTCATATCAATTTATTCTTCTTAAGCAACTGGTGAAAGTGGTTAAGTTACTTAGATGCTAACTGTGTTTTTAACAAGAATGAAACGTAACATGCCTCAGTCAAACTTCGTTAAGCCAGTGATTAAATAAGCACACGGACTTCTGACTTCTTAAATTGGTTTTACATGAAATTTCTTCTGAGAGATTAAAACAGAAATTTTAGAATATGGTGATTTCTCTTGGTGGCGCCGTGTCTGAGTGGTTAAACCGCTCGCCTCTCACCAAGGCATCCCGGGTACGATTCTAGGGATCCGTATGTGGGATTTGTAGTGGACTTAGCGGCGTCTGGGCGGGTTTCTTCAGGGTTCTTCGATTTCTCCCGCCATTCATTCCACCAACTGCTCCATCATCACCTTTCTTTTCATTCATTTCTCCATCATTTCATATCATGTACTTCCTCGCTCTCATACCAGGTACCGGGCTGTTCATCCATCCTGGATATTCTATCTGATCCAAAGTGTCTGCTCCTCAACGGAGAGTCTCCTCCTTTTATCTTCCTATTGCAGCGGGTCGGTTTGATGGGAGAGTTGGCTGGAAAGAGAAATACTGATTAATAGTTATGGGTTCCTAAAGTGATTCCTCTCTTGTAACTCTGCATAGGGCTCTGTTTGCACGGACAATTTGAGTTAACTAACCTTGATTCACTTGTCTATTAATATTTATTTTAATATTGTTTACTGGCAACAATTTACTCAACATTCTCACCACTATTCCTCTAAGAGACTTCAACAATTCTGCTTTGACTCGACCTACGCATCCGCGTGAAGCTGCGTGAAGGTTTTTCCGAGAGGGTCTTTTCTTGCTAAGAAATCTGTGCTTTCTCCGTATTATATGTTTCCCTTACTCTGAATGGTCCCCTCAATAACGCACTTAGTTTTGGTTCGTTTATCGAAAACTTTCAGATTCCCTATTTTTTCATTGCCTTAAGCAAGTAAGGTTTTCCTTATTCTAGAAAGTTCTACCCGCGAAGGTAACATCTGCTGGGTTATGTGTTTAAAGCTAGACTATTAGTATGTTCACCCTGATCGTCATTAGGAACATACCTGCATCTCCTTTGTTGGCCCTCACCAATACGCCGAGATTCTTTTTTGCTAACAAAAGGTTTCGTAAATGTGCTCAGGGGTACAAGAAATTTGAAGCATCTGTTTAAATATTTCCTGTCAATGCTTTCTCTACAATACTCTTCATACTAATATCCCTTCACTATTAAACATATTCATCATCATAAACTACACGGTTTGAACTCTAAGATCCGTTCCGGCTACACAGAGTTACAGTTGATTTCTCCATCGCTTCGGGGTCTTCCGACACTTCTAAATTTGGGCGAGGAGAGGACTACGGTGGTAGTCCATTCTTCGAAGGTGCGTATAACCGTTCATCTGCTTTATTTTCTATTGTTCTACTATATTTGTAATTCCTAATTGTTTCCTTATATCTACATTCTTTTGATGGTCAAGCAGAGGATATCCAGTCATTGGGCGTAACATTTTTATCTCTGATGCCTGAATCTTTTGTTTACATTTACTTGTGATTGTGTATACTTCTGCTCCATATACTAGGACTGGAAGTGCCAGGGCTTATAACATTCTAAGGAGCTTTTCTACTGTGTAGGAAACTGTAGACGCTAAACGATTGAATCTGGACAATTGTTCTATTATTTTGCATTTTAATTGAAGTTTTTTCCTGACGTGTGATTTACCTCTTAAATGCCATCACCCTTGTTTTATGTAGTGTATAATATTAAACATATTACAACCCTAATTGTAATTAACTTAACTGTGACGTATTTTACTATTACATATAATTCTATTGACTACGCATACTGTTGGTGCCGGTATGATTTAATAGTTATTTATTCCTGTTATCCAACTATTATCAATTGGTATACATTAGTATGCGTATATGGTCTCATTTATATTACCTGTCCACTAGTGTGCTTGAAGTATCAACGTAAGACACCACATACCATTTGTTTATCCTTCGAAGATAAGCCAATCTCATGTTTTGTTTACTACGAGCTACCATCGGTGACGATGACTATTAAATTGAAGAATATACTATTGGATACATTTAGAAATACATATAGGGGGAATATACTATACAATGAAGGGAGTAGTATATTTGCAGGCCTCAACCTCGCTAGTAAATGCAACTCGGAACTGCGGATGTTTTCTTTACCTGACTGTCGTTCCTATGCCCTGTCCACTTGTTTCGTAACTGGTTAGTTCCTATTTCCTCCGAACGCATTCATATCGTAGCCGACTAGTATGTCCTGAGTAGCACCTGTATACTCAAATATAATCATAATATGTATTTATTTTGAGCGAATACAATTATTGTGAGTAATAGTTACTCTTACGTCGCCCTCCGTGGTGTAGTGGTTACCACACTAGCCTCTAGGAGGGCGATGAATTTCTTTGCGGACGTAGGAATCCTGAGCGTGGCTTCCTTAGGAAGAGAATTAAACCGCTGGTTCCATGTCGTAGATTTACGGCACATAAAAGAACCACTAGCCTGATAAAGAGGCCTCTGAGCAAAATTTCCGGTTCTTTCACAACCAATATATAATGGGACGCTAAGGACCACAGCAGTTAAAGAGTGTCCACAAATAAAACTTAAAAAAAAAGTTACCCTTACAGAAACTGTATGCTAAAAGGGATATCTTTGTTCCGTCTGAAAACATCATATTTCTTGGTAAGCGCTGGGATAATTGGGGGAAGAAATTAATTGCATATTTAAACATGGCAAAGATTACAGCCTTCGGAAACAGTAGAACAGGAAACTCCATCCATAGCTATTATTGCCTCTATTGTTGCTTTCGTTGTTTAGTTGAGGTATGATGAATTCCTCAGCAGCATTCTCCAAGCGCCTGCCTCTCGAATTTACGCAGGTAATCTCATCTGGACTTCCCCTAACGAGAACATGTGCTGTAGGCAACTGAACCATTCGTGAATCAGATGAAGATAATCCTAGAATGCTTTCCCGGATATTACAGTGATCGATACCCACCATCATCAGAGCAAATAAATTCTGAAACCCTCATGTGCGTAGCAATGTTTCCATTTAATAGCACTGCGCCGTAATACAACGCCGTACGCAGCTCTTTGTCATAAACACTAAAGCATCCGCACAGCACTAATGAATATAATTTCACATGGATAGGTTTAGGCCAATGGTTACTTCCGGGTATTAAACTGAACACGCAGTTTGGAATGTGCTGTTCTTTAATTTATTCCAACAATAAAGTTACGTTTTAACTTCCTGTCTCACGTGCATAGTAGGTAGAAAAGATATTGCATTTCATCCAAAAATTTGATATCGAGATTTCGCCGGAAATATATGTTTTGAGGCTTTCTGAATCCAAAAAAGAGCATTTTTAGAAAAAGATCCGTGTGTGTGTATGAGAACAACATGACTAAAATGAAAAGTAGGATAAATATCAAACTTTGTATTTAGATTCAGTACCTTCCAAAGATGCGACACAAAGATTTTCAAGAAAACCCTCCCATCCCAAACTAACCTTTACATAGAAACTTTTTGGAAATATTTTATTCCTAAAAAAGTGCTGTAATGATTTTACTTAAAATACCATACATTAAACATATTTAGTTACAAATAAAATGTATATGTTCAATCTTCTGGAAATAGCCTGTGAAGTCCACTTCATTCGAAAGGCATTTTATATAATCTTGTATAACTGATAAACGTTAAGAGATAGAAGAAAACAAACCGCACAAAAATATAGATCTCCTTAAAACACTCAATTTATTTCAAATCAGTTGTTTGTGGCATATTTCTGAAATATCCGTTAGCAATGTTTCGAATTGTTCATTATTTGGCCTTCTCTTGAAATCGTGACAACATTCATTTGTTTCTCGCGATTGCATGGAAACAATGTGGAATTTTAAGGCCAGCATATAGCATCCGGTTCTTAAACATTTGACTATCGCTATCCCCTTATATTTATAACGACATGTGTACTGGAGGTATTTATGCAAAGGTTTATTTGGATTAAAATGTAGTAAGAATAGTTTGCACACCAGTTAATGAACGATAGAGGATAGAGAAGGTCATGTGAATGTATCACATCAGATTTTTACTTTCTCTACCTATAGTAGGTAAGAGGAAGTATTGTATCTCACAAACAATTTGATATCGGGATTTCACTGGAAATATATGCTCTAAGGTTCACTGAATCCAGGAAAATACCTCCTCGCCAAAGTATCCTTTATATGCAAAAACTTTCCATACTTTTTTATTTTTGGAAAAAAATATCTATCTATATCTAGAATTTTTCGGAAATAGCCTGTAAGTCCTCTTAATTCGGAAAGAATTTTGTATAACGGCTAAACCATAAGAAATAAACAAAAACAATCTACTCGTAGGTACATCCAGGCTTTATTTATTATTGTTTTTGTAGCATAAGCTATTTCCGAGATATTCCTTATTATTAGTTTGAAATTTTGAATATTTTGAAATATTGTTTAAAGTGCTGTCACTATTCAGTTGTTTCTCGCGATGTCATCGAAAGACTTTGGACTTTCAAGGCCAGCATATAGCATCCTGCATTTAAACATCTGGACTACCATTCGGTTTCCTCTATCCTCCTTGTATATACTTACAATGAAATGTGTAATAAAGCTATTTCTGCAAATCTTTATCTCGATTAACGTAAAGGAGTTATTAGAAGCTATATACAAATAAAACATAGAAGGTAGAGAAGGTTCATATGAATGTAACACATTTTTTTAACAAATACTGGAAGTGTTTGATGGAAGATTGCTTAACATCGCAAGCAAAGGAATCTGTATGCATGAAATTAAAAAGTCTAATATCGCTTTGATCCTGAGTCTCTTTATTCTTCCAGAGGCGTCCCAGTTTCATTCACTACAAGTTTTGGCGCACTATAAAATTGCTTCTTCTCCCTCGTTTGCTAGTTATACAGGCGTGCAAAATTAACGTCCATAAAGCTTCCTTTCAAGTATACAGTGGATTTAAAAGTTCAGTGTACAGTTAATTCAAAACTGACCTAGGATTTCCTCTAATTCTTTTCCAACATGCATTGGCACTCTAAGCCCATTACAAAACTGACGTGCCATGACTTTCTCTATTAATCATTTATTTGCATCTACACAAAGTTAGTTTAAAAGCTTGCTTTACTGTTGCCTTTATTTATGGCAACTCCCTGTATAAATGTCAATATTTTGGCATAGGTACACAGCAGCACATTGGAGGTTGATACGATAGTCAGATGCTTGAAAAACAGGTCAATACTTACTTTATATGTGCTCAAGAGAAACCAAAAGAACCATCAGTTATTTTAAGGTTAACGAACAACAGTGAATATTATGGAAATTATTACACCACAACCATTTTTAATTGACATAAACTATACGGGTATTTAGATTTATTCGGCCTTTAGCGCCAGTCAGTTTAAATGAATGACATTATTATTAGTTGAGCGACCCCCTTTTTTCAAGGGAGGTGTGGAATTGAACAACGGACTACATACATTTACGACTTCGTAAATAGGTTGATGTACTGTAGCAGCTGGGAACTGTTCTTTACTAGGACATTCTGTACGATCTTTGCACGCAGATGGAAGTAACCACTGATCACAGAATTTGCATGATTGAGTGCTAAGCCGAGACATTCTATGCTACAAACACCATCCAATTATTTGAGTTACCCACCAGCATACATGCTGCGATTGCGAGTTTACGAGATGCAAGCGAAAGTCGTTTCAAATGTAAATACTGGAAAGGAACTACACAAGTCCCATTTCACTAAGGTGACCTCAAAACTTTTGACATCCACCACCTCCACTCATCTTTCACTAGTCCTATGCTTGAGACGCTGGTGATAAACTCGCGTCAAAGTATTAAAGTCATGCGCAGACAACCAACAGGCGGCAGCGGCCGCATAAATCTGAAGATCCCGTTTATTTTAATAAAATGTGACCAGCTCCACACATTCCCCAACTGGAATGCTGGCTTTGGTGGCCTACAACAATTGCTAGTAGTATCCTTTAAAAGGAAGTTTTCAACACAAAATATTGTTACATAAAAAGGGAAGTAAGTAAATTATTATTATTATTATTATTATTATTATTATTATTATTATTATTATTATTATTATTAGTCTTGGCTAACAACAGTGGATACATAACCTGTGGTATTATCAAGTTAAAAAAATTGCTCTCAATTGGAGAATGTCAAACATTTTCGGAATTAGTATGCAGTACAAAATTGGTTACATGCGTTTATACACAGAAAACTACTTATAAGAACATAGTTCAGTGAACAAGCTATCGCCATTATGTTTTTTTATAAAGTAAGTATCGAGTATCGGTGCTCAAAAACCAGTATCGATGTCGAGAAATAGTGTTATTGTTCCTCAGTAGAAGAAAGCAATCTGCACATAAGCGTAATACGTCATCAGAGTGAATGCTGGAAGCACTCTGTATGCGGATGGACTCCAGTGCGTATCTCAGTTTTAGCACTGCCATATTATCTAACCCCTCCCATCCTTCCATTTACAAGCAGTTTTACGGCAAGAATCCGGCGCCGCGCTAAGGAGTCTTCTTTGCCCAGTAAAGCTGAGTGCAATTCAATGTTTTCCCGGACATAACCCCCAGTTTTGTGCTACGACCCATTGGCGGTAGAGTGGGTTATAACGTGGGGGCTGTATGAAGTACTACCCAATTAACCTTCCTTGCAATTACCTGGCAATGTTGCCATGTAATGGCTCTCGACTCCGCGGCGCCTCGCATAAAAAGAACAGCAATGAAAACCTCCGCCCCAAAACTCGTATTTTCCTGCCCGGACATTTCATCGCGTAAAAATGTCTGCAACACTTTCCAGAAGCACGTCTTCACTTCAGGGCATGACGCATATTTTTGGCTATAGAGCCTATTTTCATACAAGGGGGATTTAAGATGTACTTCATTCTGAAGAAGCTGTGTGTTGTACTCAATCTTTCGGCTTACATCGCCTTCATTTGCAATTACTTTATGATACTGCGCTTTACGACACCGGGGAGAAAAAGCATAAACGACTAGTGTAATAACACAATATCGTTTTATAGTGCTAATTCCTCCTATTATACTAAAGATTATATTACAGCATCAAGGAATTTGTAATACAGCGCTAGCAAGTAACACGGTCGCATATCATGACTCATACCAAGAGCCAAAAGGAAAACTCTGGAAACTCCTGAGAAAACGTACATGTGGTTTACAGGATCCCGACTATATGGCATAAGACCAAGGTGCAAAAGCTTTTTTTCCCTTGGCTGAATATGCTACTGGTTTTGAAACAAATTTATGCTATTATTCAATGCATACATGAAAACATATGGGGAGCTTACACTGTTAAACAGATCCTTATCTTCTCAGATAACCAGGCTCACTTACGGCTCTAAGTAGTCATAAGGTAACGTCAGATTGGTTTTAAACTGCCATGCTCAGAAGCTAGGCTGATCAGAACGAAGTTCAGCTCATCTGTGTGTCGGGTTATAGTGGCATAGAGAGAGATGAAAAAGCTGATGAGTTTGCAAGACAAGGAGAAGCTTCACAATTTATTGGACCAGAGCTGGCTCTAAGAATATCTCGATGTTTAATAAGAGAGGTTATTAAGAACTGGTCCAAAGTATAACATCATAAAACCTGGCTCAAAACTCCAAGGAACAAATATGGTAAACGATTTACTAGAAAACCATGTAAGAAAACAGCTCAAAGCTTACTTAAATGTAACAGAATTTAGCTGAGAACAATTATTGCAATTCTCAGGACCTGTTCTTGTGAAAAAGCATCTTAACACGTTGGGAATGCTTCAGGGTAACTTAGATTGCAGATTGTGTAAGAATGAAACTGAAACAGCCCACCACATTATAATATCTCCTGTGAGGCCTTGGCTCAGAGGAACTATCTTGCATTTGGGAAAATGTGTTTAGAACCAGAAGAATTTGAAACTATATCTGTTATGAGACTGTATTCCTTGGTAAAGGGTACATGCATAGTTAATTGGCTTTAAAACGATACAGGTAGCACAATAAGCCCAAGGCTGAAGTGCGTCCGGAGCAATGACGGAAACCTGTATGGATTTTAAATTGGAGATGTTACCATTATCTATATCAAGTTCGAAAATGGTGAAAGAATATTATATCTGCCCCAAAATTCCCTATCGAGCTTTCGTTGCAGATGTGCGTATTAAGATGTATTCAATAAAATATATTACAATAAAATAAAAATAAATCAAGACAGGAAAAATGCGCATGTGTATCTCTGTTGAATAAAAAAAACACAAAATAAAAAACTTCACAGCTAAATCCAAAGCGATGGCTTGTAGAGGAACGTACTCAATTAGAGCGAAAATATAATTAAATAGAAGTATAATTGAGCAAGTTAATAAATTTAATTATTTAAGATGTTTAATTTCACATGATGAAGAGCATGATTTAGAATAAAACCTAACTAAATTTCAGAATACCTCTTGTATGGTAATATCTACAGAACCTTGAAGAACGAAACAAGAGTTTTAAGATTCTATAAAGTTCTAGCTTTTCCACTTCTAACATAAGTCAGTGAGAATTAGGCCCTAAATAGAACAAAGTAAAGAAAAACTTATTCCACACAGATGAAACTGCTTAAGTAAATACCTATACTTTAAGAGATTAATTATATACAATACACATATCAGAGAACAATTAGAAATCTATAGCTTACAAGAAAAATTGACCTTTTGAAACAACAGTGGTACAGATATATTGAAACAATGAATCTGAATAGAATAACAAAACAAGTATTTCTTTATACTCCACAAGGTAGAAGATTAATAAGAACACCGAGATTGCAATGGGAAGATGGTTTTTGGGCGGGACGGCCTTTAAAGTATATCCTTGAATTGGAAGAAGAATAATATAAGTAAACAAAGTAAAATATAAGTAACGGTGTGACAGGATAAGTCAAAATCAACAGTCAGAATATATTGCAGAGCACCAGGGTTGGGAACGAACCCCAGGTATCGAAGTTAGTTAAGTGTTGAAATTAGGGTACATGGTGAGTCTAGATTAACAGAACGCTGTCATTTCACAGCTGACCGAATTGAGAAACATAAGCAGACCACATCGACACCCCATACGGAACGTTTCTACGCCGTTCGTGACCACGACAAGTACTTGTATAATTTGTGAATAAGAAATAACTTCAACAGTGTAATAAAATATGTAATAAAGTGAGGTACTTACAGAGTGAGCCATAGATCCTTAACAGAATAAAGGGCTTAAGGATGAACAGGAACATTACTTGGAGTTTTCCTTGCCGTCGTAACCCACACCCCCTTCCCAAGCGCTGCACGCTCCTTAAGAGAGTGCTCTCCCACTGAGTAACGTCATCCGCGCAGCGCCCGGTATTTCGCGGGTCGTTATAATATGAAACCGAAATTATAAAGGCAATAATTATCATAATATTCTGAGAAGGATAGCGATATAAAATAAGTAATAATATATTTAAAATCAGTGTATGTATAAAAAGGAGAAGTATTGTGAAAATTGTTGACTGTAAAAGCGACAGAAAAACAAGACAGGTACAGGTTAGCTAATTAGGGACCAGCCCCAGGTATAAAGAGTAAAATAGCTGAAGCCAGTTTCTCTTGGAATTCATGGGTGCAGTTGCACTGGCCGGGATGTGAAGGTCATTTAGAAGCTTCATGACGCTAAGTTTGAGGAGAATGTTTAAGGGGAGAGAGGGGAAGTTAGAAGTTTTTTCCTCTTTGTAGCGCGGTGGTGAAAGTCAGTCTGTCCTGAGTGCTTGGTGAGAGCAGGATGACATTCTCGTCGTGTGAACATTGGCGGCGAACATGCAAGAGGGTAGAACGTTTAGCTGTGGTTAATAATCTTCGGTCTTGGTAAAGACACAGTAGCATCGTATGCATTTTAAAAGTGATCGGCAAACCTTAAGTCTTATTTAAATGGTGAAAATAAAAGTGTTCCAAGAAAGCGTTCGTGTTTCTCTGTACATACATTCACGCATACCCAGTGATTAAGATCTCATGCTCGAGCAGCCGTGGCAAAGTATAAAAGAACCAACTAGGAGGAGAAAAGCAGCAACCGTGAGGTAAAGGTATTGCTTCATTGTTGGAGGACGGAGCGTGGCTGCGTCAAATATCATACATCGGCAATACAATAGACCCATTTAAGTTTTCGCAGTCTTTATGCAATGTTTAACTGTCATGCTGTGTTCAGTGTGATAGAACTGAACTAATCTTAACTACTTGCTTTATTTTATCTCGAGCTTCGGGATCCTTCAAGGAGGTTATCATAGTATTACTGCAGTGGCTTTCTGTATATTCCTGGAACTTCGGGAACACCCGATGGAGCTATGAATCCACAGACTTCTACAGAGCGTTGGATGCTGCCACTAGCTTTCATGCAAAAAGGGATAATGTCAACTAACAATACGCGACAATAAAATCAGGCACCTTATAAAGGTGCGTTGTTAGGTTTTCAAAGAGTTTTTCCCCATCAAACAACCCTTTCCACGAAAAAAGATAAGTTTATATTTATTTTCCCAAAGCCACTATAGTCATTCTCATTACAGTATGTTTTGAGTTACTGATAGGAGTAAAATGAATCTCCTGAATCTTTTCTAAATATCCTGTGAAGCCTTCTTTATTATGACTGAATTTTCGTAATCACTAAATCACACGAGATAGGCGAAAGCTTACTGTAGGAAAAACAAAATGCACATTTTAACACCGTATACGTAGCAATTGCAGTTTAGCAAATATTCGCTGTTTTGGCTTAACATTATGAAATGTTGTTATAGGCTAAAATGTATGTAATTTAATTATGCAATTGTGAGCGTAGAGAAATAAATATCAATTCATTCATACATTCATTCATAAAAGTACGTTTTTAAATATCATGGGGTCAATCTCTTGTTTCTCTTGAGTTCATGCAAAGGATATGTAACTTCGACTGGTATGTAACTATAGATCTGCTTTTTAAATAGTTGACTCGTGTCTTCTTAGGCTACAATAATACAGTGCAATTTTTTAACTGAAACAATTTCTGACTACTGATTAATACAAGTAAATAAAAATAAGTTTTTAAATGAACAATTTGTAGAGAAAACATGGAGATAAATGAAAATGGGTCGAGAATATATGATTATTACACATCCTTTACTACAAATACACTTAAATCTATCACTGGTGTTACTTTATAAATTGGATGCATCAATAAAAGATACAATTTTTCTAAAATTTGTGAATTAAAATAAGAGTGCACAACTATTTCAAAACTCTTTTTTCTCTGAAAGTACTGAGACTATTGTTCCTGGTTCAATGTAGTGCATTTAAGCTTGTTAATATAGTATTCTCCTTCATCTTCTTACTTCATACTTTAGACATTTCTGCCTTTTGCAATTTACATAATTACCTTGTTCGTGCTATCGTTATGAGGCATAGAGTATCTGTAATAATAATTCCTGACTGCAGTACGAGCGCTGCACAGATTAAGCTGGCTGTATTTCTCTGCCTCCAGCGCCAGGATGCATTCTTTGGAGCATCTTCTTAGATATGTTACGTTAACTACAGCCAATGAATCGTGTCCACTTGTTGTGGGTCAATCTTGGCTTCCCTTCACATTATCACTCAGCAAGTTGAAAGTACTAGATTTATCTGAGGTAGTCTTTGGTTCATTTAGTACTGAACTCCACTGCAACGACAAGGTGAGACGCCCAGGAGGGGGACATGTAGTGACTTTTATAATTTCCGTGCAGCGTTTTTATTTTTTCTACTACTCACCTATAGTAAACAAAGGAATTATTACTGCATTCTACTAAAAAATGCAATATCGAGATTTCATCGGGAATACACGTTTTGAGGTCTCAAATAAAAAAAGGACTTTTAGAAAAAAGCTACGGTGTCTGTGTGTGTGTGTTTGAATAGCATGACTAAAGAACGAAACGTCAGCTAAATACCAAATCTGATATTTCAGCTCAACATCTTCCAAATATGCTACGCGAAGATATTACATAAAATCCTCCCACCACAAACTTCCTTTGTATGGAAAATGTTTAGTTATTTTTGAATTCCTCAAAAATGTTTCTAGGTTTTGATTAAAATATTACATGTTCAAGATATTTTCATGGCATACAAAATGTAGAATATCTTGTATTTTCTGGGAATAACCTGTGAAGTCCTCTTCATTCTGACTGATTTTTTTAAATAACTGATAAACCATATGAGATAGAATCTTACTTTACTGATTAGTCCCACAAGGGTAATATCTCTAATTTGATGAAGATTGTGACTGCAAATGAAACCAGCTGCGAAATATCAACTTGCGCTATTAATATTTAATTGCCTTTTCAAGAATTGTGACGAAAGTTTATTTGAATAATTTATTTCATTTAATAAAATGTTCTCTGGTGACATTACACCCAATATAATCTTTGGGTGAAAGGCAGAAACAGAAAGATTGTACAAGCAGGGCGATACCACAAAAATACAAGACCTCAAAGGAGCACAATATTTTCTGTCTGTAATACTACAACGCACCACGATTATATCGTAAATATGAATTGGGCACGTGAAATTTGTCAGATTGCATATGTAGTAACAAGGCTGTGTCTAGTATTTTAAATATAAACGACTCCATTATTAAGATTTAATTTGCTTTATCATTATTTCCATCCGTATTTTCCATTTTGCTATGTCTATCAATTTGTTCTCATGTTGAAGAAACAAACCAATTGTTGATTTCATTAAAACGAATACCAATTTCCACAACAAATTATGATTTTAACGAACAAAATGACTCAAGTAGGTCATTCATTTGGTCATGGGTTGAAATCCTGTGTGCAGCCAATTTGACTCCATAATTTTCGTTGTTCCCCTCGGTAGACAAATATGGATATTGAATACCGTGTCCCAAATTCCAATTATAGAAAAAAATATCAGATGTGTTACATTCACATAACTTTCTCTACCCTCTATCGCATATTAGTGGGTATAAAATTATTCTTATAAAAGCTTATTCTCCTAT
This sequence comes from Deroplatys truncata, assembly GCA_030765065.1. Classification (NCBI taxonomy): domain Eukaryota; kingdom Metazoa; phylum Arthropoda; class Insecta; order Mantodea; family Mantidae; genus Deroplatys; species Deroplatys truncata. Next base: position 106,986,100 of record CM060975.1, read on the forward strand.
CTACTTCATTTTAATCGAGATAAATTTTCCGGAAATAGCTGCATTAGACATTTCGTTATATAAAGAGAGGGAACAGTGATATTCAAATGTTTTAGAGCTGGACACTATGCCCTGGCTTTAAAATTCCATACTATTTCCATGCAATCGCGAGAAACAATTAAAATCGACAGGACTTTCGAACTATTAACAACGGAATATTGGAAATCGCTGATGCCACGAAAAAATTATTTGAAATACATTGTGTGTTTTAAAGCTATCAAAATTTTTTGTGTAGTACATTTTGTATATCGCTTAACGTTTACCAGTTAATACAAGATTAAACAAAATTCCTTTCGAATGAAGGGGACTTCACAGGCTATTCCCGCAAAATTGAACACATAAATTCTATTCTTCATGTAAATTTCTTTATTATATGGTATTTTAATCAAGCTATTTTTTTTAGAAAATAAAAAAACTTTCGAAAAATGTTCGTGTAAAGAGCAGTTTTGGGTTGGGGTATCGGATCCTTGGAATGCACTGAACCTAAATACCAGGTTTGGTATTGTAACCGACTTTCCGACACTGACAAAATCAATCACCCGGTTACAAAAGTATACCTTGCGATCAATTCAGTGGCAACATACTAAAGGTAAAGAGGTACGTAATCCGGAGGGGCTTCTGGAACTGAGGCAGAGCATCACACGCAAGCCAGTTGATCCATTGTGCTTCCAACGTGACCCCTGGGAGGGAAGGATGAGGGGAAGGACCCGAAGGGCGACCAGCTCCAGATGTCAACGGGCGCAAGCACGGACGGGATCCCTAACGTTTCCAGATAGAACGCATCCGACGTCGCGCCGTCCCTGCCCATAAGTCACCAACTTCCGGGGTACCCCAGAGCGGAGTCTCTACGCTGAAGAGAGACCGAACTGAGCGATACCCAGCGATGCCAGGGAAGAAACCTTTACAGAGCACAAGTCACCGTCCAGCCGCAACCCGCTGAACACCGTCGCTTGGTCCTTTAACCCTGAAACAGATGACAAGGATGATGATGGGTAGAGGAAATGAGAGGAAGGAGAGTCGTGGTAGAAGATGAACCACCCCAGCATTCGCCTGGCGACATGGGGAAACCACAAAAAAAACCGTGGGTCAGAGTGGGGTCGCCCGGAGCTCCCGAATGCGGGCCACAGACACAACCGACTGAGCCTCCCGCTCGGTCAGTGGCAACAAACTACATGACACAGAAAGGCTACTCTGCAGCTATATTTAATAATATGTACTAAAAATCTGATGTGTTACACTCACATGACTTTCTCTACTCTTGTATAAACTATTTTTACAAACGCTTATTCTCCATATCCTTCATGTTATTCGAGATGTTAATCTTATTGCTAATTTTCTTTAGATGCAAGGAGAATATGGTAGGCTTTAAGCGATAGTCAAATGTTTTAAGAGCTGGTTGCTATGTGGCGCATTCCATTCTCTTTGCATGTCCAGGACAAAAAAATGAATAACGAATTCCCATTTGAGAAAAAGTATAAGTATTAGAAAATTTAAGGGAATAACAAGCAATATCTCGAAAATGGTTCACTCAAAAAAAATGTATATAACATAAATTGTGTATTTTAACGCGATCTACATTTTTTGTGTAGTAAAATTTTGTCTATCTCTTATGGTTTACCAGTTATGCAAAAGTCGTTCACAATGAAGAATACTTTTGGAGACATTCCCAGAAAATTTGAGATATACATTGTGTTTGTCTTTAAAGTATCTTAAATATATGATATTTTAATCAAAATCGTTAGAGCCATTTTTGAGGAAATTAAAATTTTCGAAAAATGTTCCATGTAAAGGGTAATCTGGGGTGGGGGGATTTTCTTGAAAACCTTCGTGTCGCATCTCTGGAAGATACTGAACCTAAATACCAAGTTTGGTGTTTATCTGACTTCGTTTCTGAGTTATGCTGATCAAAGACACACACACACACACACACACACACACACGCACATACCACACACAGATGGACATGTTTCCAAAAATGCTTTTTTTTGGTTTCAGGGGGCCTCAAAACACATATTTCCGGTGAAATCTTGGTATCAAATTTTTGGGTGGAATACAATACTTCGCCTACTTACTATACGTAGTAGAGAAAGTAAAAAATCTAAGACAATCTTTGGGAAGTGACCTGCTGAAGAAACGTTAAATAGGTTCCCCTCCCAAAGAGACTATCTCGGTAGATGTATCTGTTTTTGATGTGATTTGGGTGCAACGCAGATTACATGCAGCTTTGCACTGGTCGTAGTGGCTATACTTACCGTACATGAAGAGTAACGGACAACGTAACTGAAATTCACACAAAATGCTTTGTAAAATTTCATGGTTGACTTACCCACATTGCAGTAGTGGTTGAAAGTTACCCTTAATTGCAAACATCTTCGTTGTATCACGAGAAGGATTTTCTTGTGTGTTTGTCCTGATATTGCCCTTCAAGTCGCTTAATTGTGTGGATTTGAGCAACTTCATAAATCGTAGGGATTTCTGCTACTTCGGTATCTGTTCTAAGTTGAAATATAGGCATGAAGACGAAACCACGCCTCATCGGTTGTACATGTCTTAGATTTCAAGAATGTACTCCTCATATATCACAAGGTTCTCATAATTATTTCTTTGGCGCCAAGGTAAGCAAAGTAAGCGATTACAAAGGTGTACTAATTCACTGTGTAGATAGTTGAATGCAACGGTGAGGTAGCCCAGATTTGCATATGGAGGTTGCGTGTCATTGTATGCCAACATTTATTTCATCGTAAATAACATCGATTCGCTGTGTAACAGCAGTAATTTTCAAGTACGATGTTGCATTAGAGGTTGAATGGTGGTGTAATTTTAATGTATGCATACCCCTGAGGCCTTTACACATTAGTATATTCTGATGGTATGTGTCTCGCATTTATGCGGTCGTGTAGTATTAATTTTACAATCCTTATGTCAGCTTTTACTACGCATATTTAATAGCCAAACATCAAAATCTTAAACTAATGTTGTATTGTATCTGTATTTTGTATAGTGTCATCTGTTGTAGTAATTGTTCAGCCAACGTACGGAACTAAATGAAGCGACTGTTCCGACCTTTCTGGGGTCTAACCTTCAACACTTCCCTCAGTAATCCTCCTCACCTTCTTTATTTTATGTTATTTGCTTAAGGAGCAATTAAAAACCGTATTCCAACAATGTTCTTCTTCCAGTTAAAGGTTTGGGCCGATGACCGGTTCAGAGGCTAATTATTAACTTTATATTGGTCACTCCATGTTCTCCGAGGTTTTCTAAACCCCTTTTCCGCCCGTCTATATAATGAAGCTTGCTAAATCTGCTAAATTCATTACCCATTATTTCAGAAGCAATTTAAGATATCAAGTTTTAAATGTTTACAGGATGCAGATACATGCATTATAAGTTCAATAATCTATTTTTATACAACAAATTTGTTAATCAAGACCCGAAACAAGGATGAAATCTGATAACAATATGGCAATCCCTACGTTACTTTATGGATGTGAAAACTGGGTACCTACACAGAGGAAAATAAGTAGAACACAAAGTTGTGTAATGAAATTTTTGAGGAAAACGAAAGGATGCACAAGAGAAAACAGAATTAGGAATGAAGAAATAGGAAAATAATTAAAAGTAGAAGCTGTTAACTCAACATGTTAGGAGGATGGAAGATACCAGACTGCCAAAAATAACTTTCCAGTATGCCTCTAAAGGAAAGAAAGACGTGAAAAGGCAGCAGCTTAATTCATGAAGTGGAGGAGAAGAAGAAGAAAAATGTTTGTTTATTGAGGAGGATAGCATTATTTGCTTAATTATACCATCTTTCAGTTATAATTTATTAGCAATTATTTTTTTTAAATAACAACCATGTTGTTAACACTATGTAGACCTCTACAACAGCTCTTAGAAGTTGTTTTTAGCATTCTAAAATGTTCGCAGCCACTTCAATAGTTTCAGAAAATGGGTCATTTATATAAAAACTGTTTTTTTACAGAAACAACTGTTCAAAGCAAAAATGGAGAAACCAAACTCGAATATCTTTGCAAAGAAAGAAGCTTGAGCACACGAAGCAGTCATACTTAGCAGCACAGCAAAACGTTCCCTAAAAGATGGGGTAAAGCTTACCTATCCACTCCAACGTTTGTAGGTACAGGTATAGATTACACAACGAGGGAGGACACATTTACTGTGGCTAACACCCACCCTCAGGAGGAAGGGAGGAAGATATAGACTGCTATACGCCACGAAATCTAGAAGCACACCTGAATGATGAGAAGGAAACGGAATGAAAGGGAAATATGGAAAGGAAATCGTGATAGTTGAGAAACCATTCCAGCATTCACCTACCGACCAGGGAAAACCACGAAAAGCCCAAGGTAATAGTACACGGTCGCCGAGAATCGAACCCGGGACCTCCCGAATGCGAGCCTCACACATTACCGCGGAGCCATCTCGCTCCATGAGTGTATAAGAGTTTTTATTTTTATCTTTGAAGTGGTGCAGAATTCGCGGTACAAAACGTCAGATACAGTACCATTTTTAAAAAAAATCTGATGTTACACTCACATGACTTTCTCTACTCTTGTACAATCTATTTTTACAAACGCCTATTCTCCATATGCTTCATGTTAATCGAGATATCGAGATGTCAATCTTATTGGTAATTTTCTTGTAGATGCAGGGGAATATGGTAGGTTATAAGCGATAGTCAAATATTTTAACGCTGGTTGCTATGTGGCACATTTCATTCTCTTTGCATGTCCAGGACATAAAAAAAATGAATAACGAATTTGAGAAAAAGTATAAGTATTGAAATATTTAAGGAAATAACAAGCAATATCTCGAAAACGGTTCACTCAACAAAAGAAATGTATATGACATAAGTTGTGTATCTACATTTTTTGTGTAGTAAAATTCTGTCTATCTCTTACGGTTTACCAGTTATGCAAAAGTCGTTCACAATGAAGAATACTTTTGGAGACATTCCCAGAAAATTCGAGATATATATTTCATTTCTCATGACATTATCTTAAACATATGATATTTTCATCAAAATCGTTAGAGCCATTTTTGAGAAAATTAAAATTTTCGAAAAATGTTCCATGTAAAGGGTAGTCTGGGGTGGGGGGATTTTCTTGAAAACCTTCGTGTCGCATCTCTGGAAGATACTGAACCTAAATACCAAGTTTGGTGTTTATCCGACTGTTCGTTTTTGAGTTATGCTGTTCACAGACACACACACACACACAGACACACACACAGACACACACACACACAGACACACACACACGGACATGTTTCCAAAAATGCTTTTTTTGGATTCAGTGGGTCTCAAAACATATATTTCCGGTGAAATCTCGGTATCGAATTTTTGGGTGGAATGCAATACTTCCCCTACTTACTATACGTAGTAGAGAAAGTAATATGTATATTTAAAATATAAGTATTCTGCACACATTGATTAAGTATATATCAAATTAAGGAGAAAATTTCAGTTAAAATTGCAATTTTTAACAGTTACCATTTACTCTCTCCTTAATACAACTGGAAAACCAATGGTAGCAAACGCAAGGGAGCACTGCCAGACTCCTACATCGCAAAGTCATGTGGAGGTACCGTGAGGAATGTGCGTGTTTACAGAGAAGGTTGCACTTTGAAGTGGGTTAAAAGGTTGTCCAAGTCGGTTTCGTGGACAAACTGTTAACTGAGGTAGACAGAGAGGAAATTCATCATTTAAAGGGACAATAATATGAACTGAGCTGCAGATTCAGTTATGAGCGAAAACCGAACGCACCTAAGAGAGTTGGCCTGTTCACAAAGTTGTGCAACCCACTCAGTGTAGAAGTAAAGCCATGAAACGCAGCACGGTGTGCCCATTAGAGTTCAGAACAACATTCCGCCTAAGGATAGAGGATTTACTGCACACATTTCCCTACAGTCCCAAAGCACCTGTTGTTACACAATTTCCCACAATTGTAACCAGCCAAAGATACTCAGTTTTCGCAAAACGCGAGCAAGTCTGCATCATTACTTCTACCTTGCAACAGAAAACGTATCTAATTCTGCGTGTTTCATTAGAAGATCAGTCTGCACAAAGTCTGTCTAAATAAACTCGGAGAAACAAAGCTGTATTAAAATCTATTTTTTGAGAATTATGTACCTGGTGCTAGGCGTAAGGATATCACTCATTCTTTAAACCAAAAGGGTAATGTTTACCATATGCGTGTAAACTTGCTTTTACTCTCTCTGCTATGTATAGTAAGTACGGGAAGTATTGTATTCCACCCAAAAATTGGATACCGAGATTTCACTGCAAAACATCATGTTTTGAGGCCCGCTCAATAAAAAATTAGAAAAAGACCCATGTGAATGTGTGTGTCTGTGAACATCATAACTCAAAAACGAAAAGCCGGATGACAACAAAACTTAGCATTTAAGCTCAGTACCTTCCAAAGATGCGACACAAAGATTTTCAAGAAAGTCCCCCATCCACTAGTATCCATCGCGGCGGAGGCGTAAAAATCCTTAGCATGGCTTCCTTTGGAAGGGAAGTAAAGCCGGTGGTCCCGTGTCGTAGATTTACAACACGTAAAAGAACCTCAAGACTGATAAAGAGGCCTCTGAGCAAAATTGCCATTCTTTCACGTCCAGTATAGAATGGGACGCTAAAGACCACAGTAGTTAAAGAGCGTCCATAAATAAAACTCAATTTAATTTATCCTCAAGTGTCCTTTACATGGTACATTTTTCAAAATTTTCGTTTTTCTCAAAAATGCCTCTAACGATTTTGATTAAAATAGCACATATTAAAGATATTGACATGAAAAATATAGCATGTATCTTGAATTTTCTGGAATAGCCTGTGAAGTCCTCTTCATTCGGAAGGAATTTTGGAGAATCTTTTATAACTTGTAAACGTTAACCAATAGGCGAAAACGCACTACACAAAAAATGTGGGTATCTTTAAACACCTAATTTATTTCAAATAAGTTGTTTTGTGCCATAAGCAATTTCTGAGATATCCGTCATTAATGGTTCGAATTGTTCAATATTTTATCATTCTCTTAAAGTGCTGTTCTTTTAAACAATCAAAAGAACTGTAAAGTTCTTTTAAACAGTTGTTTGTGGCGACTGCATGGAAGGAGAATAAAAGCCTAGCATATAACGTCCAGTTCAATATTTGACTATCACCATTTTCTTTCCATTTATGACGAAATGTGTAATATAGCTATTTCTGCAACGGTTTATCTCGATAGATTCATATGAAGTAGACAGAAAAATAAGCTTTCTTGAGATAAGTTTTTATACACATTTATAAGAGTAGAGTAGGGTGGTGTATTTGTTGGCCTTAGATGTTGTAAACGTTCAAGTTCACACATCGCACGGGTCAGATAGACCGTATGTGCATATCTAAGAAATTAAAAGGAAAGAAAAGAAAACAAAAGTTAAACTAACAAAAAAAAAATCACACAAACAAAACAAGAGAAGAAGAAAAAAAATACTTCTTCACATGCTCACGCTATCACCTTTATAAATGATATAGTCATGTGAATATAACATAAGATTTTTTAGTATCACTAGAACAAAAAACATACAACTACTAATTATATATAAGGAAAATCAGACCAAAACAAAAATATGATGTTTAACAGAGACAGGGCTGTCTCTCTTCATTGTATTATTTGTTTGCGTAGCTATTTTATATTCATTCATTATCTGTTTACCCTCCTCTTATGTAGGACTTACACCCCCCAGACTTACAGGCGGGTGCCTGGGGTCAGAGACCCGTCGAGGAGCAATCAGACAGAACATCCAGTATGGGTGATCAGCCCGATGAAGGAAGTAGATGAAACGAAATGTTGGTGAAATGGATGAAAGGAAAGGTGATGATGGAGCAGTTGGTGGAATGAATGGCGGGGGAAACCCGGAGAAAACCCACCCAGACGCCGCTTCGTCCACCACAAATCCCATATGCAGGTCCCTGGGATCGAACCCGGTCCGCCTCGGTGGGAGGCGAGCGGTCTAACCACTCGGCCACGGCGCCGCCAGCTATTTTATATACTTTTCTAAATAGAAATATTATTTTTCCATATGTTTTCTGTTAATCTAATAAATATAGGCGATAAATAATTTTAGTTAGTGCATAGAAGTATATGTTTAATATATTTAGCAGCCTGATACAATAGAAAATAGCTTAAAGCACCAGCCAATATATTGTGTGTGATGGATATTGTGAAGTTTTAACATTTCGAAGTGTAGCACTTTAAAATGCGAGAAAAATTAAGGATGAGTGACAGAAAAACTACTAAAATAGTTAATAACAAAAACATTTTCTGTAGAAGAAATTGCAAACATAATGATATCCACACTTTTTCTGCAGTAAGATTTGCTGTCTCTTATGTAAAGTTATGTAGAATTCAGTACGAAAGGAGTCGGTTTCGTCCTATAATTATAGCAGATGCAAGGTATAGCTACTGTATGTCGTTCCTTATGCCAAAAATGTTTAAACCAATTACTATAGTTGTTTATAAACAATTTAAAACTATAAAATTACACGAGTTTATATAAAAATATTGACCCGAATAGCAAATGTAAAGTAAGGCACTAAAAACTCTCGTTAATATTTCTTATATAGCTTTTCGAGAGTATTAACTACATTTCTATAATTTGTGTTAACGTTAAAATCCCATTATAGAAAAAATTTGAGTGAAAACATATATTTTTGTAAAGAACCTCTTTTGAGCTCCAAATTATCTAAATAGCAATAATGTAATACATAAAAATTATTATATTTTCCCCTTACATAATGATCCTTTATAGAGACGTCTAGCTGGAGATCATTGATTGCACTTCTGTATGTACAATAATTTGCAAAGTACGGAAGTGAATAACAATAATAACAGCAACAATTATTATTATTTATTTGCATAAATAAATATCATTACTGTATTACAATATAGACATCAATCAAACACAAAAACCATTCTGTCTTACTATTATATTATAGCTCAATAGAAGTGCAGCACACAAAAATGTATACAGAATATTTAAAAAAAGGTATTCCACATTTTCAGAGGTAATGGGCCAAAACAAGAAAGAAATTTCCATTAAACAGGGGTTCTAAAATGCATACCTTAAGAGCTATGGGCACTTGTTTATCTTCGTTGCTGTGAAACAACATCTCTTCCAATGCAAACTCTTTGTAGTTATGTATGACCTACAGAATGCAGTAAACAAAGAGTAAACAAATGAGGACTGTGAAACGGCATAGCTTCTAATGTAATCTGCTTTCGATTACATATGATCTGCACCTGTGAACCATCGCTAAAGGAGGAGCTCAATACGGTTCCTATTCATAGTAAGGCATGCTTTGTCCGACGTTAGGGAATGATGTATTCTCTTAAAGACACCAGATTAGCCACGGATGCTCTGGCAGGTATTGGTGACGTCTTTCCCTAGTGATTGTACATCATTAATGGGGATTGATTACACCAAAGATTTCAAGATAAAACTACGATGTAAAAGCATTTCACAACTAATTCCATTAGTACTAATAGGAATACGCGCTGCACTTATCCAGAACTGAAAATACGGTTTACAGTAACCATACTAACAGATGTTTAGTGCACACAGTATCCATAGACAATAACAGTCCTCATTTGTTTACTGTGTAGGTCGTATATAATATCTACGCAAGCGTAGATGAGATGATTTACATCAGCAAAGATGAACAAGTGTTCATAGCTCTTAAGGTGTGCATTTTAGAACCCATGTTTACTGGACATTTGTTTCTTGTTTTGTTCCATAATACCACCTCTCAAAATATGGAATACTTTTTTTTAACACATGGTATATTGAAGATAAAATCATTATTTGTGACCTTAGCAGAAAAGGTAAAGCATGGCATTCATTGCTCCTCAACTGTGCTCATGTAGGATGCTTTCGTCGAATTAAACGTTTATAAAAGTTATACTAACTGCTGCTGTCTTCATCATAGTAAGTAATCTACGCTTTACATGTTTAAAATGGATATGCTGTATTGGCTTTTGATAAACGTAAATAGTGAAATTGCATTTAAGGACGTTATTTCACTATTTGTTGGCTAATGAGAAATATTAGCTGCGGTCATCTTAAAGGAAGTTTAAAAGCCCTATACCGTCAATGTTAAATCTCCTAAATTCATGACCCATTATCTCAGGAACTATTTTATATATAGGACAGAAATTATTACAGGATATATAGTCATGCCTTTTAAGTTCATACATCTAGTTTTATCCAATATACTTTTTAATAAAGAAGATAAGAATTTTCCTCAATTATACAATCCTTGGATTGAAATTTATCAGCACTCATTTGGGGGGATAAATAACAAAACATCTAATTTACACCAAGTAGATCCATAAACAGCACTTAGAGATTGTGTTTATCATCATAACAAGTAATTTGGCTACCTACAATAGTTTTTTTCGATTGAACAGAAAATTAATTTTACGTACTTATCCCAGATAAACTCGATTATGGGACTCGCCATTTCACAGAATGACCTACCAATTAAAACCCCGTCACCCGAAGAAAGGAGAAGAGAAAAGGAGTAATTCAACTGAGGAGGTGCAGCAGTACCGCTATTGCACCTGCAGATTCCAGCACGGGATTATATTGGCCGGCCAGTTTCTGAGAAAACGGATTATTTATACTAGAAAGTATCATTTATAGAAAAAGCTCGGAAAATGGTAAAAACAAACTAGAATACATTTACGATGAAAGAAATCTTATGTCTTGAGTACACAGAAGCTGCCATATTTAACAGCAGCACCATTTTGTAGAGAGAACATTTCCCTAAAACGGGGTAAGTTTACCTTACTACTCTAAGTGTGTAGGAGTGAGTTATGAACTTTTCTATGCTGTTGCATAATTCAAAGTAAAAAATGGAAGCTGCAATACCATTATAAAATATATTAAAATATAAGTATTGTTTCTGCAATAATAAAATGTATGCGAAATTAAGGAGGGAATTCGAATTTATAAGCCAGCACAGAAACTAAGACTGTATTTTTTGGGGCAATTTTTGCCATTTAGTCTTCCCTTGAGTGATTCTCCATGTGTACGCAATGACTTTTAGGGGATGAGAAGGAAGACAAAAAACAATTAAACATTGTCATTAATTCCCAACAGCTGTCTGACGTGCAAATCTCATTAATGCGTTACTACAGAAGGAAAACAGAATGTTGAAAATGTCACTTCGCCAACATTTGCCCTCCAAGGAGCTTTCTCGGAGGACTTTCTTAGTAAATAATGTTGGCAGCTTAGCTTAACATAACAATGCAAAATTTCCCGCTTTTCATCACCGCAAATTCCAGACTCAATTATTTACTCCGGCCTCCCGATGACAAGTTCACGTCATGTTAGGATCGCTAACGAGATTGACAAACGAGCATCGCGACCTGCGTGCCTCCCGCGGCGTCTGTTGCAATTAAAAGTGAAGGGAAACAGAGATTGGTGTAGAGCGGGGGTGAGAAGGGAGAGGCAGCTGTTGGATTTGCTAATCTTTTAGGGTTGATTTGCATCCAACGTATTTTATCTTGTACCTCACTACTTGCTATTTTGCACAGCCATTATTTAAATTGTGTAAGTAAAAGATGATGATTAAGTCATCAGCAAATTCAATTTTCGCAATGGGTAAAGTTTGGTGAAGAGATTTATCAGCAGCAGTTTCTGGCATGACAGATGTAAATGTGAGCTGCCTTCACAAGCGAAGAGAAATTAGGTTGTAATTGTTTGCTTAACTTTGTGTACCACGATAGATTTAAACGAATTCATGTTTTTTGTCACAGATTGTATTTATTTGATAAGGAAGAGCAGGACATAATAATGATTTGAAAATTTCCACTTGTGTTATTTTTTTCCAATCGAATCCCTGCCAATATCTCTCCTGTCACTGAACACAAAAGCAGCGGTCGGGAGTTTAACTTCAAACGAAAACATAAAGTTTCTTTTATTCCATATTGTATTATAGAAAATACTGCTCTCTTTCTCTCTGTGAAGGTGTCAGCTTGGAATATCAATTGATGACGTCCCTTTTGCGGTTTATGCGGCTCTATAGTGCGTTTATGGAGGGATGCTCAGGTATACACGAATTATAACATGTAATCAAGTCACAAATGTAGCTGAATTAATAAAATGGACTTATTAGGAAATACTGGTTTATAACTTTATGCAACGATTAAAATGAAAAAGAGTAAGAGAAATGAAATGACACAATTTCTCTTTTACTTTTCTAGTGTAAACAAATTTTGGAGTAAATTAACAAATTACAACAGCGCATATTAATAACGCATATACTCCCTCATGTTTGAATGACTGTTTATATTCTTCTAGGCATGTTTTTCATCACATTGTTGATATTGAGGATTGCCAATGTTTTCCAGATTGGAGGAAGAATTTTTCAAACCGTGAAGTGTATTTGCCGGCAGAGTAAGCTATTCCATCGCTTTATTGCACATCTCGCCCATGTGGAATGTGTTCAGGGGACCAAGGTTGGAATTGTACATTATGCATTTCCAGATGAGGTGTAATTTTTGATGAGGAATATTGTCACTACTTTGACGTTATCTGGGAAGTGGTTTCATAATGTTGCTAATGACATTCATTACACTTTCACGAATGCAAAGCTTAGTTAGAAAGTAGATTCTCATTTTTGCTGGCAGCCAGGCCGATCTGTTGACTCTCAAATCTCACCAAGTAATTCCAGGATTTTGTGGAGCGGTTTACAATACCTCACAGCCCTATCCACACAAAACCAGCTGGAAATTCACTGGATCCCTGGCCACTGTTGCAGTGGCAACAATAAAGAGGTGGACCGACTCGCCAAGGAAACAGCAGAACCCCTTTATTGGATCTGGTCCAGTCATTCCTGCCAGCAGGACTAAAATCAAAACTATTCTCTAATAAGAGATTAGTTGGAAGAACCAGTGAACCAGGATTCTGTTGATAGAACGTTTTGTCCAAACATTGGATAAACCTTAGTAAAATTAGCTCAGGACTTGACCAAATCCCACTTTAAGGAATCGCAGAGATGTCAGGAAATCATTAGTCTAGTGATTTCTAATATCGAAACTTCAGGAAACGTCTCCAGTCTATGAAGTCTTGAACGCAGGTCTTACCTGTGGACTCTACGGACAGTCAAAAGAGACTGCAGAACCTCTTCTAGTAGAGTATGAAGAGCTATAGAAAGACGTAGGAATTTTATCTTTCAAGAACCCTATCCATAAGATAAAGGCACAAACCTCATTGAGACGATCTTGAATCTTTTTGAAAATTTAGATTTATAAATATGAACGTAAAACAGGAGTGCATAGAATCCAAAGAGTGACGTGTCAACAATCTTAGACATGTTCCTATCATACTCATTATCACTATCCTGGATGCAGAACTCTTTTGGCCCTAGAAGCAGATACCAATTCAGTCTATTACAGTGCAGCCTCTGTAAGATACAGCTTCTTCACTGGGCGTAATTTTTTGGTGTTTCTCCAAGAATAGTGTAAGTATGAGGACTAATATCAGGAACTACTTGGTATGGCATACTTCATGCCATGTACGGTGGTACGTAATTTCCCAATGAAGTCCCTCTCCTCTGTGTACGGCTGTAAGAGTCTGGCGCAGCGGACATCTCCACCATAATCCAACTTTAGAGATTATCTCTTAGCACGACTAAGACTTACTAGCAAGTACACCTATAGCATTTTGGAGATTCTGAGACAGTCGCTGAATTGTTAATGTTACATGTGTTCTAGCCTCTAACATAAAACATCTGTCGCCTACCAGTGCTGATTTTCTTGCTCTTCACTATGAATATTTTTAGAACTGATCTGTTATCTCTGGTGCCTAATGAACTGCTGCTGATGTGTTAGACATTTAGAAAGTTTCAAGTATTCCTTTGGCGTGATCTCTTGCGTTTTCTTCGTGTTACCAGATTTCATTCCAGTTTAGTTTAGTATTGAAATCAGACGACATCCTTCGTAGTTTATTGAAAATATTGGTCATTATGAAGGCCTCTCAAGTTCGTACCGCCGAACGTGCATCTGCATTCGTTGACTATTTATATTAATGCATGTTTTTAGTTTGGCCCAGACAAAACTTTGGACCCTTGCGTTTTTGGATTCGGCAGCAATTATTACAGGCTCTTCTACAGCTTTCAAAACCTTCAGTTACCGTTTATCTATAACCCCTCACATATAAATGTACACTATTTGACCTATCAGGATAAACATAGAATACTAACGCTACATTACTCGGCGAAGCTATAGTGTGAGGCAGTGTTCATAGCGCATTTTGATCGCGTAAAATAAGTGCAGATAGTACATAAAGATAAGTGTATGACACTGTGTTCTATTGTTAATGGGAGGTGATTTTTTCTGTGGTCAACGTGGAGAGGTGGACTTCCGAACATCGTGCTTTCACCGCTAAAACTTATTTCAAGAATAATGATAGTGTGGTTAGTACTCTATGCATATTCAGGTGAGACTTCAATTTGGGGCGCCATGAAAAAGTGCCGGATTGTCGCACTATTACCAGGTGAGATAGTTCCTTCAGGTCAACTGCAAAATCTGTAATCGTAAGAGAAGCGAGTGAGAGAACTGTGCGGGCACTGAATGTGGTTGAAAATATTCGTGCTCAATCTTATGGAGCCCAAAGAAATCTGCTCGACGGCACTCTGCAGCTTTAGTTACTTCAGACCATACATTCAGAAGAATAGTGCATGAGGACTTCAGTTTTCATCTCTATTAACCCCAAATTGCCTACGAACTTAAACCTATAGATTTCGCTGCCACGAGAACAGTTTAAGTCCAGGGTTGTTGCAAAAGGGACACGGTTTAATCCATTCTTTCGTTTTGTTATTCGGTTGCGTTGGAGGGAGAAAGGAGAAGAATGGCACTTAGTGCCACAAAATGACATGCCTGGAGCAGATTCAAACATTAAATCATAAATGACAATCCTACAACTGCTAACAATATTTGTGCTAACAAATGAAGTAAAAAGGTAGTTGTTTGCTTAATGTCCAATGTTATAAGTTATGCTATGAACGCTACCGCAAACCTGTATAAACTACCCCCCACATTTCTTTTCGACGCATTAAAAGCAAAATATATTGACTGATCTGGAACAAATCTTAGGTCAATGCCAGACAAAACGTTACGTAATTCTTTACAAATTTAACCTTGATTATATTTTGAAACTCTTACCTCAGGGGTCAACAACTCAGTGCGCGGGCACGGCATTAAAGTTGCATAGTGCGCTGACCTGTCCTTGATATAGCTTACACGCAGAAAGGGAAAGCAGACACGCTGATAATAATGGCGTCTTGCTGTACGGCCGACAGCTAAAAGGGTATCATAATTAATAAGTATATAAAACAGCTTTTGTTTTAAGGGAAAGGAAATGAACATGACAGTGTCTCGCGCAATCTTAATAATGTTGCGACTTACTCTTATTAAAATAGATTCCAATAAAACAGTGGCTTTTATTTTTTACGAGAGATTAAATGATAAAAATTGCCGAAAATATAACATTTTTAGTTTTTTGTGCACTATTGTAAAATGGAAGTTCCTCTTTAATTTTATATTTACACACACACACACACACACACACATATATATAACATGTTATTGTAGGCAAAATACTCAGATTTTAAACATATTTTCAAAAATAGTACTACATCTGGCGTTTTTACTGTGAATTCTGTACCATTTCACAGAAAAAAAATCGAAACTCCTGACACACTTTGGAGTAAAGAGAAGTCATCTTTTAGGGGAAACTTAGCTCTACAAACCTACACTAAAGTTAAATGTGGGAAATTATGTATGCTTAAGCCATGTGGTTTCCTTATTTGAAAATATATGCGAGTTTGTTTTTTTCCAGTTTTGCGTTAGGCAGCTTTTTCTATGAATGGTATTTCTTGGTCCATTATTTCAGAAACTATTCAAGATAAGTAAATGAAATTTTAGAATGAGTTCTGCTATGGATGTATTTTGGTGTTAATAAACCGTTGGTAATTTTTTAAAAAGATAATTGCTGATAAATGCTAACCAAAATGGTATAATTCACAAGTAATTCCACCTTCCTTAATAAACAAATTATTGGATAAGGATATGCATATCAGTGAACTTTGAAGGCATTTACATTCTGTAAATAATTCAGTCCGGCATCCTATATAATTTCGGGGGTAACGGGTCATTAACTTAGCAGATTTAATATTGATAAGACAGACCTTTTAATCTCCCTTTAAAGTAACTGTGAATAAAAAAACACGAATTGCTTCCGTGACATCATTATAATTATTATCAATGAATGAATTAAATAAAGACACGCCGGACACATATCGTTTGGTCATCTTATTATATAGGATATGTGATACAACAGCCTGAATTATAATGATAAATATGCTAGAAGGTATACAGAACTAAGTTAATTTCACTTCTTATAAAATAGACACTTCCTTTTTATTAATCGGAAATTTAAACAGTTTATTAAAATGCTGGTGCAGATTACTAAGCTATGAAAATAATAATGATATGCAATTAATGGTTATTATGGCATTTGTAGGTTAGTAAACTGTGCTTCGTTACTCTGTTAAATTGCCGGGAAAAAAACAGTAAAAGTAAGGTTTATTTTTATGTAACAATGTCATATCAATTCTCGAAAAATTAGTAATAAATTCTGCTTCGCTAAAATTGTAACAAAATATAACGTAATGACAAGATATTCTTTTGCACATCATTGGAGATTCCATATACTTATCAGCGAACCCACCATTGTGACAGTATTGACCGAACTATCTCCGTGCAACTCCGCAGAATCACTGCAGCAACTGTGGAAGTGGACAAAAATAAGGTATCAGTTAGTTATATCGCCTAAACAATGCAATACAGTTAAGCTATAGTATCTGGGAAAACTAGACTTCAGAACTTCAGAAGCGATTCATGTTTTCAACCCTTCACGTTATGCAAATCTGCCCGTAAGCGATCTAGACAAAACTTTGGAGCTCAGGCGGTAACTCCTGTGGCCTGCATTCGGGTGGTCCGGGTTCAAAGCCCATGGGACGAGCATTTTGACTGTCTTTTTTCTGTTTCCCTCAGTCGCCAAGCTAAATGCCGGATTGGATACTTAATACCACAGCCCAAAGTTCCACCTTAAGTCAAAAATAGTAAAATGTAAAATAGACCGTAGTAGCGAATGTTCTGCCGTCTATCCACATATAATGAAAGCAGGTAGTCTGGACGGCACCCTAATGCCATCAGCCCGGCTCGTGTAGAAGCAGAGGTACAGTTGCTGTACACATGCCTCTGTGGACACGTGTCGAAGCTACCATCTGCTCGTCACAGAAGCAGAGGCACAGATGCAATGCACATGCCTCTGTGGACATGGTATGGATAAGATGGTATGGTACAGGGATGAGACCTAGAAGACTAACTTTACTACACCACACACACCGATCCACAAGGTATCTCCTAACAGATCTGTTGCGATATGATCAGTAGTTAAAGTGGCGTAAATAAACAGAGATGAAAAGCTTTGGTCAGATAACGATTTAGAATTCAGTAAAAGTTATAGGTTATTTTTGGGTTGTTTTCAGAAACCATCTTATTTGCAACCTGTGTGTTTTATTCATATTTATACTTCAGAACCAATAAAAAATGTAAAGACTATATTGAAGACTTAAAAATTATCACCGTGTTATTTTCACTCCCTTACCAGGAGAAATGTTCGTACAGTTGCACTTTAGTAGACAACAAGAATGTTAATTTTTCAGAAATTATAATTTTATTTTAATCTCTTGCATATTGTTTTGTCTGTAAAATCATAGGGAATTTAAGAGCCATCTTAGAGTATTGAAAAACTACCCCTAATGGTGTTTTCAATTCTTTATATACAATTCTTTATACACAATTCTTTATTTTTATACTTACTTTTTAGATATAAAAATTAGATGCGCTACATTCATATGACTTTCTCTACCCTCTATCGCCTATTAGGTATACAAGTTATTCTTAGAAAGTTTGTTTTCCTATCTAATTCATTTTAATCGGGATAAGCCTTTCCGGAAATAGCTGCATTACACATTTTTTTATAGTTACAAAGGCAATAGTCAATTTTTTTTTAGAACTAGACGCTATACGGGCTTTAAAATTCCATACCCTTTCCATGATATAGCGAGAAGCAACCGAAAATCGACAGGATATGGATATCTTCGGAACCAGGATAGGCCACAAATAGCGTTATTTGAAATAAATTGCATGTTTTGAAGAGAACTAATTTTTTGTATACTGCATTTCGTCTATCTTTTAACGTTTGCAGTTATGCAAATCCTACCAAATGAAGAGGACTTCGCAAACTATTCCCAGAATATTCAAGATATACATTTTATTTATATGTAAATACCTTCATCATATGGTATTTTAGGTAATGAAAATCCTTAGAGCATTTGTCGTCCTCCGTGGACTAGTGGTACCGTGCTAGCCTCTAGTTCCCAAGTTTCAAACCCGGCGGAGGGTGATGGATTTTTTCGGGCGAAAAAAACCTTAGCATGGCTTCCTTTGGAAGGGAAGTAAAGCCGGTGGTTCCATGCCGTAGATTTACGGCACGTAAAAGAACCTCAAGCCTGATAAAGAGGCCTCTGACAAACTTACCGGTCTTTCACGTCCAATATAGAATGAGACGCTAAGTACCGTAGTAGTTAAAGAGCGTCCATAAATAAAAATCAAATTTAAATTAATTTACAGCCTTTTTTGAAAAATAAAAAATGTACAAAAATGTTCCATGTAATGGTAATTTGAGTTGGGGGAGATATTCGTGAAAATCTTCGTGTCGTATCTTTGAAAGATCCTGAACTTAAATACCACGTTTTGTATTTATCCGACATTTCGTTTTTGGGTAATGCTGTTCACACACACAATGCTTTTTTCATTCAGGGGCCTCAAAACTCGTACCGGTGAAATCTCGCTATAGAATTCTTGGGTGGAATGCAATATCTTTTCTACCTACTACGTGGTAGAGAAAGTAAAAAAATCACCCTTGCAACATGAGGCAGTATTTTTAACACTAAAATGATTTCAGTCAAATTATATAATATATATATTCAATAACAGCCCGCCTTGAAGCAATATGTGTATGAAATAATTTGTAAAATGTATGTAAAAGTCATTGCATATGCTTATAGTATTGTAAACATGTTTAATAATGTTATGTGAAAGTATTACGTAATTTAATAATGTAGGAGCTGTGAGAATAATAAGTTAAAAGTTGCTAACAATGAGGTAACAATGAGGTAACCTTGAGGCTATAATGAATTTGAAGGTTTAAATGCTACTAGTCATTATTGGAGCAACAATAATGTAATTTTTGTGACAGTTTATAAAATAGGCAATCAATAACCAGAAAAAGCTTTAGTTAAATGAAGGTATTCTATTGGAGTAGGATTAGCCAATCAGAAACTGAAAAGGAGAAATATTTACAAATTCAGAAGTCAGTTGCCTGCAGACAGTGATTGTAACCAGACGCAAAAAGTGTCCTCGAAAGAAGTATAATACGTATTCGTGTGAGACGTAAAGTAAGTTTACGTGTTAAAAAGTGAAATTAATTAATAAAAAGAATCTCACAGCTTTCTATCAGTGAAGTATTATTAAGGTCGCGTCAAGCATTAATAAAAGGAGTGAAGTAAAATTATAATCTTTGTAAGCCTACATTCTTAGTCGCACCACAACCCTGCTAAGAGAAACGTGTCTCTAACAATAATATTGACGCAGCCGAGGCAAACATAAATATAATATTTAAAGAAACAGTCAAATTAAAAAGTACATATTTTTAAACTTGGGGCGAAGGCTACCAGAAAGCGGGTACCATACGTGCGGTTGCAACTACTTCAAGTTCGGCTCCCAACAGCTGAACTACAATACGACAAAATAACCTTGTTCAAATTGACGCCCAAAGCGTGGTGCAAATAACGTAACAAACCAACTTCTCAAATTGGCTCCGTACGTGGAGCTAATAAAGATATCTTCTTTAAACATTAGGTAAGACAGGTTGTAAAGAATGTTTATAAAAAATATAGAATTTAACGAACATAAGCATAATATTATGGGTTCATTTAATTATGGATTGATCTCTCTTCATTTACAGCAAAACAGAAGTAAACTTTAGAATGTCTGACACAGTTAATGGATATCAAGTTATGCTAGTTTATTTTGAATATTGAAGGTAGTTTCCAAGACGAAGACGCTGTACCTGAGTAAGAATAGAGGCTAATAAGCAGTTCCATCATGCTTTGCTGCATGGGGAAATAGCAGGGAGCTGTTTCACTTGATTGAATTTTCCCCAGGCTAGCATTAAAGGCGACCACAATCTCTCGGAAAGGTGTGGATAAAACAGCACCAAGGGTAGAGTACATGGTGTAGGGAAGTTACTGCGACCTCTCAAGTGAATGGACCAAGTCTCCGTCCTCTACAAAGTGGAAGTGGTAGCCTCCGCTGCAGTTATATAGGGTAACTGATACAGGTACTGTTCCTTCGCCTCAAAGCAACGTTTTGAAGCTGGCACTACAGTGAGTTGTTGCGATCGCACTCCTTCATGATGTCCATTGCTAGCGAAGTGGTATACTACTCCTATTAACGCGAGATTAAAGTTTTAACCCACCATGTTAAATCCACTAAATTCATAACACATTCTGGAACTATTGATGATGTCAGACCGAAATTTTTGCAGAATGTGAGTGTATGCCTTCTACCTTCACTGATGCACTTTAACACAAAATCTTTGTATTAAGGAAGATAGAATTTTTTTCTGAGTATACCGTCTTTTGATTAAAATTTGTAAACAATTAACCTTTTTTAAAAAAATTATGTGTTGCACTCACATTACCTACTCCACTCACTCTATGCAAACTATTATTAAAAGGCTTATTCTGCCTACGTCATATTAATTCAGATAAACATTTACAAAAACTGCCTTATTACATATATCCTTATAGGTACAAGGGGATTGGGGGATAATAAAATCTTTTAAAAGTGGGTCACTATGTGATGGCTTTGAAATTTCGTTCTCTTTGCCTGGCCAAATGAGAGAGAGAGAGACAGAGAGGGAGAGGGAGAGAGTGAATAACGACTTCCTATTTGAGAAAAGTAATACGTATTTAAAAATTCAAACTAATAACAAGAGTATCTCAGAAATGGCTAACTCCATAAATTATATATTTGACATAAATTTTATGCTTTAACCAGACATTTACATTTTTTGCCTAAGTCTTAAGTTTACCAGTTATGCAAAAGTCATTCAGAATGAAGAGGTTCTTCAGAGGTTATTCCCAGAAAATACAACATATACATCTAGTTTTCATGAAAATATCTTAAACATATGCTATTCTAATCAAAATCGTTAGAGCTATTTTTGAGAAAATTAAAATTTTCGAAAAATGTTCTATGCAAAGAGTAATTTGGGGTGGGGGAATTTATTGAAAATCTTCGTTTTAGATGCTCAACCAAGTACAGTATTTAACTGAATTTTCGTTTTTTATTAAGCTGTTCACAAACACGAACCTTGCTCTTTTTATTTCAGGAGACCTCAAACCATATGTTTCTGGTGAAATCTGAATATCGAAATTACGGAGCAGAAAACAGACCAACTATCTTCGAAGTAGATCCGCAATAGGAATTAAAGGTTGGTTTTATCTTCCGAAAATTTAATTTAGCTATTTTCCGTAGTTTCTAAGAAAATGGGTTATTCATAGAAAAAGCTATTTAAAGCAAAAACGGCGAAAACAAACTGACATATATCTGCAAAGAAAGAAACCACGTGGCTTGAGCACACAGAAGCTGCCATATTTAACAGCAGTGCTAACATAAGGAAAAAATTTCCCCTAAAGGATAGGCTTAAGTTTACCTCTCTACTCCAAAGTCTGTAGGGGTTATGATTTTTTTCTGAGAATTGTGTGCAGAATTCACAGCACAAAGTGAAACATGCAATAGCATTTAAAATATATATTTACATTATAAGTATTATGCCTAGAATGATAAAATATATATCAAATTAAAGATAAAATCCCAATTAATAATACCACACAACACTAACAATATCATTTTTGGACAATTTCTGCCATTTAGTCTATTAGCCATTTAGTCACGCAAAATTAAAGGGCAATTAATTAATTACTTACCCTATTTGTTTTACACCACTTTAACTACATGGTCATATTGACCTGTTAGTGAGTAAATCTTAGATGGATGTGTGGCAAACAGTTAGCTTTCTAGCTCTCATCCCTGTAGCCACTCGTTTTGCCACGTAACCACAGAGACCCTAGTGCATAGCAACTGGATCTTCTTCTTCGTGTCGTGAAGATGGAATTAAGATGCCGTCCTGTCTAATTGCTTTTCATATAGAAAGGCAGTTAGCCTTCTAGGTCTCATCCCTGTAGCCACTCGCTTCGTCACGTATCCACAGAGGCCCTAGATCTTTTGTTTCGTGCCGTGCAGATGGCATTAGGATGCCGTTCAGTCTGCCTGATGCTTTCATATAGAAAGGTGGACAGTTATCCTTCTAGGTCTTATCCCTAAAACCATGGCATTTTGCTTCGTCACGTGTCCACAGAGACCCTAGTGACTATGCATCAACCAGATCTTCTGCTTCGTGCCGTGTAGATGGCATTAGGGTGGTGTCTAGTCTACCTGCTTTCATTGTCTGTGAATAAATAGCATGGCATTCGCTATTACCACCTACATTTTTACTATTATTTTAGGCTTAAGGTGGAACTTTGGGTCGTGGTATTAAATATCCAATCTGCTGATTAGCTTAGCGGCTGAGGGAAACCACGAAAAAACCTCCGTCAGATTGGTCGGCTCACGGAATTTGAACCCGGGACCTCCCGAATGCGGGCCACAGACGTTACCGCCTGAGCCATCCCGCTTGGTTAAAAGGGAATTGTGGGCTATGTTGAAAGCTAGTAACCAGTAAAGAGCGTGTCATTCAAATATTTGTATTATTTCGCCACTCGCTTGTTTACATACTATAAAGACATTCACTGTCTGCTAGTGCATTTGAAGAGGTGAACCTTACTCCCTCTTCCACACCTTCTTTCCAATTGCTGCAGTCTTACTATAAAGGGAGAGCAGGATGACAAAGTTCCAGGATCACGTAAAGCGCGCCAAACCGTCATTCAGCGGTTTCCTTAAGGGGAGGCTAAATGGCAATGGTTGCTAAAAACTGGTACTTTTACTTTTTGGTGAAGTGTAATTATCCCCTTTTAATTTAATATACGTTTTTTCAGTGTAGTTACAATACTTATATTTTGAGCATATTTTAAAATAGATCTACCATTTTGTACTGTGAATTCTCCACAACTTCACAGAAAAAAAAATCATAACTACTACAAACTTTGGAAGAGTGGTAAACTTTAGCTCATCTTTCTGAGGAAGTTTTGTTCTACAAATTGGTACCACTGTTAAGAATGACAGCTTGTGTGTGCAAGCCACAATGTTTCTTTCTTTGCAAATATATGCGAGTTTGTCCTCTCCATTTTTGCTTTTATTGGCATATTGTTTTCTTCTGTGAATGAAAATTTTTAATGTAAATCACCGATTTTCTAGGAAACTATTAACTTCCTTGTATTTGTTCTTCAATAGGTCTAAACAAAAGCAGCTCGCGGGCCAGGTTCGGTTCCCGGGCCGTAGTTTGGCAAACCGTGTATTAGAGGACAGACGTGTGAAGATAGCTAAACTAATTCTCATGATAATTAAAAACAAAGTCTAAGTGCACTTGTGAATCTGGTTTAGTAACATGGTTATTTTTTAAGAAAGTAATTGCTAATGCATTTAAATCAAAAGATGGAACAATTAAGAAAAAAACCTTCCTAATAAGCAAACTTATTGTATAAAAGTAGATCAGTGCAGGAAGAAGCCATGTATCCACATACTGTAAACGTTTCAGTCTTATATCTAAAATAGTTTTTGATATAATGGGCCATGAATTTAACAAATTTAACATTGGAGGGATAGGGCAATAATCTCTCTTTAACATATATGATTGCTTACAGGAGTATCTGTCGTACTACTAACTAGTAGTTTATCAACTATAGGAGAGATGGAATTCAAAGTAGAATTTTCACCAGGCAGAATGCCTTAGACTTCTGTAATGCGTCCCGTAAGAAGTTGCAGCAGCCTAAAGTAAGTTAGTAGCGCTGCATTCAAAGATAAAAACATCACACAAAACAATACAAAGTTAACAGATACCCAAAAGGTTGTTCAGGAATGTTGTAATGGCAAAAGCGAATTGACTCAAATTTGTTAATACTTCTTGAATGTGTAATGGAAACAGTGATATATAAAGTTTATATTGCACTATTTGAAATTTATAACACTGATATTAAAGGCATTATCTACGATACGGGATTGTTTACTGTAATTTAATCTGCATTTTTCTTTGAAACGAGAAGATATTAAGGAAATTATACCGGTTCTTTGGTACTAACATTTAAGCAATACGTTACATTTTAATTTCTTTATTTTCTTATAAAGCTTTGTTTATATGCACTTTATAGTAATCATTAAATTCAGACAGAAAGTAATAATTGCTTAAAACTGTCCCAAGTTGATGAATTTCCATAATGGTTTAGTATATCAGTAGCAAATATATTTCCAGGAGTTTTGGATTCAAACATTCCCTCTCTGTAACTAATTGCACGTTCTTGTTTGATGTAATTATAATCACAGAAGCAAATGTATTAAATACTTACTTACTATCTGTTAAGCGACAGTTTAGCTAGGGATGGGGGAGGGAGCCCTTCCAAGCAGGTAGGAGGTGTTTGCTTGATCTGAGGCAAGTGAGGCGTAAAGACACGCGATAGTGAAAGACTGTTGACTGTTTTCAACTGCACGCATCCCACGCGGCAGGAGTTCAGCATACTGTGTACCCTACCACCAGCTAAAGCTTTACCTGAGAGATCAGTCACCCCGCTTCATTAGCTGAAACGTCACTGGTCAGAAAGTAATACAAGACACTTAAAGTAATAACGATATTATTTTACTCCCTAGTAAACTATTACATTGACACGGGTGGCTGTGCTTTAAAGGATGATTTCGTGAAGGGAGCTTTGTGGATCAAATTCCGTCAGGACCGTCCTCCTTGACTGAGTTTTTTTTATCACGTTTTCTTCAGTCCTCATAACTGCCAAATGTGGCTAGGTATACTAAACTTAGACCTGGCACGTTTCTTCCCCCTCTGGTACAGTTTTCCAATAAACATTTTATTTCATGTATTATTAGCAGGCAGAGGATCCGGGACAAGTTAGCAACTAATGTATGTGCAACTTTACTAAAGTGTTTCGTAAACACACTATCCAAATACGCAAAGCGCTGCCTTAGTTACTACTGTGAACAGTATAGTCCAGTAATGGAGGAAAATGCAACATACATCGGAATGAGAGAAAGAGTACGATATTGTACCTCTAATCACGAAGGGGATCGTACACGGACTCACAGGTAAACAACAACCTAATGCGCTACCTCACTCCATCTTACTCGACGCGCTGTAAACTTCACTTCACTTTTAAGTTGTCCTGGATCTTTAGACTGTTCATCACTGCCCACCGCCTCTGGTGCAGTATTCAGTAAGAATGGACGTTACTCATTACAAACAAACAAAAAAAACTCTACGGAGTATATTACAGATACAGTGTTGTTCAAATCATTGCATAGATATATTTTAAGTCGTAATACATCATGTTTTATGTTAGGGATTAGAATTATTTGAAATGCTATTATAGCAATGATTATCTTCTACACTATGCGTTCCTTTTGCATGCAGACTATGAAACGTTTAAGAAAATGTTAAAATATAGACTAGCTAGGTCAAACACAAACACTACTGTAAATTGTTATTGATCAAAGCATTTAAATATCATTTATACAGGTGCTGTCTACTTTACGATATTACATTAAATTGCAAACTAGTTCTTCTGTAACATGAGGCGTAGCTTCCTATAAAGCTTTAAGATGAAGTAGATATTGTCTTTACGTTGGAGTTGTTTATGTTTGCTCCACATATGGACGTCAATTTGAAGTAGGATTGTTCGTTACGTAATATGCTGCTACGTATGTAAAGACGATTTGAAGATGTATTTTTGTTGTTACGCCCAAGTTTAAAAAATAATATTAACTTTGTTATTACACTGCTTCTATAGATAATATTTATGTTTATATTTGCCTCGGCTGCGTCAGTATTACTTTAGAGACACGTTTCTCTTAATCAGGGCGTGGTGAGACAAGAATGTAGGCTTACACAGATTTTAAGTTTAAATTCACTTCTTTTTATTAATCCTTGACACAAATTAAATACCACTACACTGATATCAAGAGCTGTGAGATTCTTTAATTTAATACTTGCACTTTGTTAACGCATATACATAATTTTCATTTCACACGAATACGTAATATTTCTCTAGAGAACACATCTTCCATCCGGTTACTACCAAGCTCTGCAGGCAACTAAACATATTTCAACCGTCCGAACCCGTAAACCTCTGTGTTTCAAGTCTCTGATTGGCTAATCCTAGTCCAATAGAATACCTGCATTTAATTAAAGCTTTTCCTGGCTGTCAATTGGCTATTTTTAAACTGTCACAAAATTTACATTATCGTTGCTCTAATCATGACTAGTAGCATTCGAACTCTCAAACTCATTATTGCCTCAAGGTTACCTCATTGTTAGCAAATTTAAACTTATTATTCTCACAGCTCTTGCATTATTAAATTACGTAATGCATTCACATAACATTATTGAACATGTTTACAATAATATAAGCATATGCAATGACTGTTACATACATTTTTATAAATTATTACATACATATTGCTTCAAGGCGGGCTGTTATTGAATTCACATATTATATAATTTAATTTAAATAATTCAAGTGTTAAAAATACTGCCTCAAAGACTAACCTAATCCTCCAACCTAAAACACTGCTTTATATTATTATCTTTTAGGGTTATTCCTTGCTAATCTGTTTTTAAAGCTTTTTCCTTTCATTTCGCCAATTATTATGAAATTGTGCGTTGAACACGAATCCGCTCACTTTGCGAACTTTCGCACATGCGCATTTCACTTACGATTGAAAGAGGGATCGTGCAAAATGTCTTTCTGTCAGTCTAGCCTAACCATAAGCTAATCTGTAGTGTATGATAGGCCATTTCCACATTAGCTGGTTTAAAATATGTTTTCTGCTGTTACTGTTGCTGTGACGGTTGTTGAGCCTAAGTAATGCTTATTTTGTAGCTACTATAATAAAGTGTATTTTGTGCCTCTAAATTAAATATTGATAAAATATATTGCATATACAGTGAGAATTCAGTGATACTACATTGTTAGTATTAGCACCAATACCGAGGGGGTTGGCTCAGGCGATGTCTGTGGCCGCATTCGGGATGTCTGACTCATGGGTTGTTGGGGGTTTACCCGGGTCGTCAGGCGAATGCTGGAGTGCTTTCTTTCATTCCCAGAATTTCCGTCGCTCCATTTCGTTCAATTAACCATTTCATACATCCTTCACCCCGTTTAGTCCGTTTCGGGGTTGGAAGTGTCGGCGATGGTGTTTCGGTGCAGCTTGGCAGGGAAAAGGATGCTCTCTATGAACTTTCTCCGTCCCTCGGCCTTCGGCTCGTTGGAGGTGTATAAGGACCGCGCCTTAGAGGGGTGGGATCCTATGTGGAGCAGGGTCCCCGGTCTGCCTGTCTGACTGCCGGGGTATCTCAATCCGGAAACTGTATGCACCCTGTCCTTGTTGTTTAGTCGCTCCTGGTTTCGGTAGCCCGGTGTTTCCTTCCACCTCATTCCTCCCTGTCAGGGGCGACCCCTCGGGAACGTTGCTACAATATCCTCACTTCTGGATTTGTGGCGAATCCCTTCTGCTTCACAATCCAACCCAATTCAATAACATCAATTAAGATCTTAGTATCAAATCTACAAGGTTTAACAGTTTTTGTTTTAGCCGCCCTAGCATATAAAGTAAACTGCTAATAGAATGTGGGTTCCAATTAACAAATCCCAGCGTAGCTGGATGTAACCATCATTCTAGAAGTGGATTTACCAGGTATAGGAGTTCTTAAGCAGTTGGCTTCAACTTGGTTACACTCAAACCATTATGACTATGAAGAACATAATGGACAGCTGCCCAGGGTCACTGAGAGGCAGGTAAAAACTGATCTGAATGGTGTCCGCAAACTCCAAAAACTGTACTAGGGACGGGGTGGTTTGTTACCTGCGATATTCCTGCATATAGTCTAGTAACAGTTCATCACATTTCCTTCCGTCCTGGCTTTAATGCTTAGAAATTCCTGCGTCCGGTAATTACCAAATTATTTACAGTTTTTTTTCAAAACATGACGACCTCGCTCCATTCCCATGACCAGAGCCTTTCCCCTACCACAGGGTAATAATCATTAGCAAACAAAAGGTGACACTCAGGAGGATGAGAAGCATTTCCTTCAGCTTCGTCAGCAGCCAATCTAATTTCATGTTTGATGTTGTAAGCTTGGAAACCGGCGAGTTAGTGCACAACATGTTGTGTTCTTTCCGACTCTGGATATCATCTGCACTCCTGTGAAAAACAAAACTAGCTTCGTCACTGGAAAACGTGCTAGGAGGTTACATAAACAAACACTTTCATGTGTACCACCTGAGAATCGCGCTGCTCAGTTTAAGAACTCCTAGACATGGCAACTGTGAGGTTTGTTTTAAACCGCAAACTCTGCAAAACCAACCCTCAAAGCTTTGACGACTTGGGTAGGGGTGGGAAGCGAGACCGTCATGTTTTGAAAAATACTGTAAATGACGTGGAAAATGAAATTTGGAACAGTAATTCAACCCGATCAGCTGAACGATTATTAACATGTCACAAAGTATGAAGTTAATCTATTGTTCTTACTTTGAATAACAACATATTCATGTTCACTGGCATTATTTAAGATTCCGCAGAATATTCCACTGCAACAGAGAATTTTAGAACTGCTTGTAGCTTTAAAGAACTTGGAACGTGAGGATAAAATATTCCTAAATACCTAGCAAAAAAAAAAAAATTGTGAAGTACAAGCCAGCATTTGACAGGTGATGTAATTCATTGGAAGTTTAGTACAGAACATTGTTACCGAAAGATAAAAAGATTACTCGGTGAAATTTTGTGCATATGGTCTTGATATTTCAATTGCGAATAAAACTTGTCAGAAAACTGGATTTCTTATTTATCTGTATACTCTCAGAGCAATACCTCTTTGAATTCAAACAGAAAATATTAAAAGTATTAGTATATTAATTTACAAATACAGCACTTAGATCTGGTGAAATACCTCCTTTTAGCGCTCATTGGTTCGATTTTTCATAAGTTAACACTACATCCCTGATTGGAAGTTAGGAATAGTCGTGCACGTGAGAGAAGGTTATAGTTTAATCACATTAAAATGCACTTCATGGTATTCGTTGGCTTCACAGAGGGATGGCCACTCTTAACAAATTTACTAACTTTATTCAAAAGGTTTTTCAGGTATTGTATGTTGAGTACTGGGTCATATACCCTTTAGCAGAGACAGTGAAGGAAGAAGCAGAGTTACCATTTTACGTTGCTACAGTGTCGTTTCGGAGGACGCAACGACTCCGCATTACGACCTTTGCGACTTACTGCAAAGTTCGTCCGATTCCTTGCCTCTTTGCTATGGTATTGATCAAGATGCATGGCTGTCTCTTACTTAACTGTTTTACCTATTTATAAGGTCAACAAAGAGATCAGTTTGAAGTAGCCTTTGTGAAGAGGACACATAAAATTATCTATAGCTTTACCATTTACTTTCAGTGCGATTCGAGGCATGCTTTAGCCTCTGTCTGGAGTTGTTAATAACTATGAAAGTAAACATCTGTATATAGTAGTGTATTTATTTTAATTTAGAAATACCGATAATGATCCATGTCCATCGTATAGTGAGAAGGGATGTTGGAAAAGAGTTAGATTGAGGATTGAAGATATGGAAAGACAGGAAATAATTGGTAGTTTTAATTAGAAAAGATCATTATATGTATATAGAGAGATTAAAAGGACATGGGAAAGAGAAAACTATGTTGATGTTTGTAATAAAATAGCAAGAGAGGGCTTTGCATGGGCTAGGTCAGGGGTGGTGAGATTAAAAGGCATAGGTGAAGGAGAAAATGAAAGCAAATGTCCATTGTGTAATAGCAAATTTAATAATTATTTGCATTTAATGTTAGAATGTGAAGAAATAATGAATACGAGGAAAAATTGCAAAGAAACAATTGGTCTGGTCTAGATTACCAAATGAAATTATGGGTAAAGGGATATTAAGAGTTAAATCCAAGGAAAGTTAATTGAAATAGGAAAATATTTAGGTGTACTGAGAAATAAATGGTTGAAAAGAATTAGAAATAGGGAATAGAAAGAAAATGTACATTGTTGAATCATAAAATTAAATAGGACCCAATAACTCGACAACCATGGTGTTGGATGTTTGCGGGCCCTTAGTAATGCAGCAACTTAGTGAAAGAGAAAATTATATGTAAAGGGTAATGTGTAGAGATAAAATTATGTATTATAGAACTTTATATGAGAATTAATTTATGTAAATAACGAAGTGAAATAAAATATCTATCTATCTATCCTTTCAAAATACACAATGTAATAAAGAAAGCGAGAAAGAAATACTAATTGCAAAAAAATCATCACTGGAATTAAGGAGAGAAAGTTTATATAACCATGTATAACAACTTATAAAAATGTTATAAGCAGCAATCAACGGAATACCTTCTTCTTCTTCTTCTTCTTCTTCTTCTTCCTCCTCCCCTTTCATGACTTAGACCATTCGCCTGCATTTCCGTCTTAACTCTTCCTATTCGACTTCTCATTTTCGGTTTATAATCCAGCATCTTTCTTGGTAGTCCGCTTGTTACCATTCTATTAATATGGTATTTTCACTTTTGTTCATGTTCTATAACTTCTCATATTGGGTTAACCAATAGGTCTGCTCTTACTTCTTCATTGGTTAATCCATCCCATCTTGTTATTCCATTGACAAATCTCAAAAATCTCATTTCTGCCGCCTGAACTAATTCCTACTTTCACCCTCATAAAGTGAACTGAGACGGCCATGATTTTATGGAATTTAAGTTCGTTTCCTGTTTAATGGAAAACGTTACTAAGATAATATGGTCCTGATGTATTGTGATACATAAGAGTATTTAAGATAAAAATGCAATAGCACTCAAATATAAAATCCGACACTAAACATGATAGATTTAGCACTTTTCACACCGCTTCTCCGATCATCAGCCTGAGTTGTCTCATAATAAGTAAATTTTCTCTACCCCTACTCCTACATCTTGCCTGCCTATGTAGCCCAACATTCACACTTCCTGATAAATATTTTACTTTCCATTCTTTCATCCTCTTCTCAAATTGGATGGAATCTCGTACCGTTTCCATCATTATCATCCAGCATGCGAGCCCCCGACATCTACCAGCATGTGTAGTGCCTAAGGTGAAATTTGGAAATATGGTGCTACTATGTGGTCCAGTTTATAGGTAAAGACGGTATTGACAACTTATTACTCTACCAGGTAATGGCACAGAAGCTGGATACCAGGATATCAGTTTACTTGCCGAAGGCTGATGAGGCAACAAGCGATGTCTATAATACCAACATGAAATCATCCTGCACTGGCCGTTGGGCAGTGTCGTTCGCGATAACAATATACAGACAATGAGCTATTCTGCTGTGAGTCCTGATATAAATAAAATAAGCCATGCATTGTGCGTTTGGAAGAGCTGAATTCGTCTCAGGCAATTAAGGTCAACATTGATGTCCGATTTCATTCCAGCACTGCACGAGAATGACCAGCCATTAATCAGGAAAGCTTTCGTAACCTCACTGCAAGTGGGCATGCCTGCTAGAGTGGAGGCTAATATAAGGCAAAGACGGTATAATTTCATATTCGCTATTGCATGAATTTGAAACATGAGAAAACTTCCATTGCGGCAGGTTGTGCTTTGGATACTTTTGATCACGTGGTGGGACTCTCTTAAGGCAAGGTTCTATGAGAAGGATCCACAAAAAGCTTTTAAATTAAGATGAGCATTTACGTGACAACGTTTCTTTTATGCGATGTGTTCCATTTTCTCTCTCTCTTCTTTTTCTTCGCTACAGTCGCAGTTGCTTCTAAGCTCAACATGTCAATTCGTTTTTGTAGCGCTGCAGCAATGAGTCTTCGCATCGATGTCGATCTGATCGCCTTCCGTCTTGCGCTTGTTATACAGCACAACCTTTCTCATACCTCTCATCACTACATTTCATTATCTTATTCTTCTTCACTGCCATAGCAGGCATTGGGCTGATCACTCATCCTGGATATGCTACGATCCAGAGTTTGCTTGCTCCTCTACAGGCTACTGACTCAAGGCAATGGTTTGTAGTCCTTGGGGGATACAAGTCCTACAACAAGGAGGATAAAGAATATTTAGGGGCATGGTGGACAACAAAGGCTTCTCGAAAATTCAGGGTTTCAAAGTATACAGTGCACCTTGTCTATTTACTGACATGTCTATTGGAGAGCGGTTAAAACAAAAGAGGGTTTTATTAGACACGACCTGGTGTACTTAGACTTAGCGCATGGCAGATGATAAATATTGACGACAGAAATGTTAACAGATTCTATCCAATTTGTGAGGAGGAGGAGGAATTTTGAGTACATATCTTGGCAAACTGTAGAGTCTCATCAAGCTCATACTCTCTCACTGGATCCCTACTATGCATATAGTATTTCGCCACTGCGTCATTCCGAAGTTGCATAGCCCAATGACGGCGTTCCACATATCGGTGAAGCGACGCATACAGCTTGCTGGTATGGCAATTATCCGACACTGGAAACAAAATACTTGTTTGGAAGAGTTAAGGTGCTAATACCCTGAGCGATTTCCTTATGATGGTAGGTGTAGCTAATTGTCGGTCTCTTCGACAAACTCTTAGATGTTTAGCATTTTTGGCTTTGGACCTCCCGACATGTTCCCTCCTCACTATGGCATCGAAAAGAGTAACTCAATAAAGTACATTTAGGGCACCTGAATCTTCTACATCCCTTTATTACACTTGTAGGATCTAGTCTGCTGATCACGTTGGAAGTTGTGATCTTCGCAGAACCGCCCACTCTGATCTTCAACGCTACTACGAACGTTAGATGAATGTTCCACGCTATCGACGAGTCTAAAATTCTTAACCTATTTGATAAAAGATCCATTAATGTATTTTTCTCAAAATGCTGTTATTTGATTTTATATTGTTTCTTTATAGAATTTAATACATTATTATGTAATTCCTTATGTGATTCATTTTCCTATGAATACAAGAACAATGTAATGAGTACGTTGCAGTGAGATTAATGTAGTTTCCGATTCAGCCCTGTATTAGGATTTTGTACTGAAACAGTACCATTAATAGCATTTCGTGATGTATGAAAATACAAGCGCATGCATGTTCAAAGAAGACCACAAAGTCATAAGATTTAGGGACATTTGGATAGTAGATATACTGCACCCATAAAACAAACTTTCAATGCACATTATTTTACCTACAGGTCTATACACCGAGATAAAATGGCTGAACCTTCTGTTACAGAATAGCGCAGCAGGAATTATAGCTACGGCTGTACCTTTTCTCCAGCACTTCAATTAAAATTTAAATCCCTGTGATAAAAGTTTGATGAACACGGTGACAAGTTCCGTTTAACACATTAAAGAGATTGGCCAAGCATACCTACTTCACTTCTTTTAAAAGAAACTTTAATAATAGGGAGGAATGGCACCATACGAAATGGAGGAGAAAGGAGGAGAAAAGTGAAAGGTTGTAGGACGTTTCTAGTTACCTCGTACCTCTCCCAAAGGAGCGAGCTGCAAGTTTAAGAATGTCTAACCTTTTGTAGAACCCACTGATAACCAGCATCCTCCTTAGAGCCCAAATGGAACATGAGACATGGGATAGGTGAAGGAAAAAGCACTCCTTTGAATCAGAATAAGCTGTGTTCAGGAGCTTTTCTTCTGGGAGAGAGTGAAATTGGAAGTAGAGAAATTCATTTTAATAAACTGAATATTTATTTGGTTACTGCTCCACTTTTCCTGGCTTGGTAGAGCTAGCATGTTATGTGTAATGTGCAATGCATGTGTAATGCACTTAGGTTTTTCAAAGCGTATGCATAATTTTAAATTAAGTGGGTTGGCGTCTTTATAGTAAACTGCTCAGCTATGTTTACTCTTATTTCTTAAGGATCTATATACATACAAACTGTTTTGTAGGCATGGAGGCAGGCTATACATCATCGAAGGAAATTTTAAATACAACCCACATTTTTCTCATATTTTCTGAAAGATATTTAAAAGACATTGTAGCAGGTGGGCGGTTCTCATGTATGCGCGTGATGTCTCACCTGGATGATGACTCGAGGTGGAACTCCTCTGAAGTTCTCTGTCTTGACTATGAGTCGGTAGAGCTGTGAACAAATTCTATTCCTAGCTACCTAGCTTTGTTGAACTCAGGATATATTTGGGTGAAGGCAAATTAATAACATCAGTAGGGGAAATGGGCATTCTAAAACAGTTAATTTATGCATGGCTATTCATATGCAAATGAGCTCCCCCACCTCCTCCCTCCCCCACCCCCTGCTACTTGGCATGGGCATTCTGAAACAGTTAGCCCCGCCCCCTCCCTCCCCCACCCCCACCCCCCGCTGTGCCTTGGTAGTTTTAGTTGCAGCTGCGGTCGTAAATCATGTTGAGTACAATGGAGGCTTGACAGTTAGGTAATTAAAGCTGTCAATCAACTGTCAAAACGAACAAAGGGGTCATAAATTTAAGGTTCTGCAACAAAGGCGAGATGTTTTTCCTACCCATTCCACACCCGGCCACTTCTGCACCTGGTCAGTTACCCACCCCCACTTCCATTGTGTGTCGAACACGTGGCATACTCGTTCCACTAGCTTTTAACAAAAGAACAATGCTTAACCTTCAGCTGTCAAAATGAACAAAGCCCATGATGAATTAGGGTTGTAACAAAGCCTGACCCTTTCCATTGTGTAAGAGATTCTATTGTGTGTGCCTTTCTATTGTCCGATGCAAGCATTCTTTAGAAAGACACCTGCAGCGTTCCCATCCCAATAACAAAGCCTGACCCTTTCCATTGTGTAAGAGATTCTATTGTCCTTGGCAAGGCTAGTTTAGAAAGACACCTGCAGCGTTCCCATTGTTTGGCCACCTGCTAGTTTAACAAAAGAATTCGAGGGTTGCTTTATACTCGTCCTGTCCTTGTTTGTGTGAAAGAGAGAGAAACTTGTTTACCAACTCTGTGTGACGTCATTGTCGGCCATCATGATTTTGCCTGAGGGAGTTCTCTCCGATGTTTTACGACCTCCTACGAATATACCCGAGCATAGTTAACAAGCATTCTGTTTCAGCCAACGACTCCGAAAAAAGCGTCTAATATACATTTCATTACGTGCATTAAACCTCTGAGTGATATCCATAGATCGGTGTTCGATTCTTACTGTAATCAAAAGTTTATTGCTAATGAGAAATTAATGATTGATATTATTATATCATTACCCTAATTAATAAAAAGGCGTTCAGAGAATTCTAGCTCGAGTCTTACCAAGTGAAACTCTAACGCGTAATAACTATTAAACTATGCAAGGTCAGATTAAAAAAATGTATTTATCAATTATAATTTAATTTTTTATATATCATTACCCTAATTAATGAAAGGGTGTTCAGAGGGTTCTAGTTCGAATCTTACCCAACGAAACTCTAATGCTTAATAAATATTAAACTATGCAAGGTCAGATTAAAATGCATTTAACAAATTTAATTTTTATATATCATTACAATAATTAATAAAAGGGTGTTCAGTGGGTTCTAGATCGAATCTCTAATGCTTAATAAATATTAAACTATGTGAGTATTGCGCGGCCAGATTAAAACGTGTTTAACGAATATAATTTAATTAATGAAACGGTGTTCAGGGGGATCCTAGATCGAATCTGCGAAACTCTAATGCTTAATAAATATTAAACTATGCACGACCAGATTAAAATGTGTTTAACAAATATAATTTAATATACACGACATTACAATGTTTAACGATCTGTATTCTTAGGAACCAGAGGTCCATAGTTCGAATCCAACCCTGTGAAACGCTATAATAACTATTAAGTTATTGAAGCAGCGGGCGGTCGGATTAAAATTGCATTTAACAACTATAATTATTTATATTAAACCCTGATGCATACTTAGATATCTCGATGCCTAGACAACATTCTTTCTTCTTCTCCTCTCTTTTTCTTGCTATCTATCTCTTTCTTTCTCCACGACTTGTACACATTCAGGCGTTCACATATACACGAGCGCTTGTACACACATCAGCAATCATACACAGGTGCACGCATGCAAGCACATACACACACACACACTCACATACATACAATAGTACACACACACACACACACATACACGCATTCACGCACCTCATGCGTATACATACATACACCAGTGCTCTTACACTCACACATACATATACATGGACAAACACACACACGTGCAAGCACATATGCCTGTTCACTTACACCCAGCAGCACCAACCAACACACGCACACACCAACTCACGCGCATGTCCTGAATGAAAAGAGACAAAATGATGCAATAAAAACTAATTATAGCTCGGGATGCAAGGCTCCATTTACGATTGCTCGAAACCGGTCTTCTAATAACTCCAAAACTAATTAAAATAAAGACAGTAAATAAACTTTATTACTTTTATGCCATTAGCTCGTTTCTTGTGCATGTATATTAGAGTCCAGGTGTCATGGGTTCGATCCTTAACTTTAAAATCTCAATTATCTCAGAAACTAGCAGGGATTAAGGTGCGGACCAAAGCACGATTTTTAGTTTCTACGATGAACAATTAATGCTTTATATAATTTCCAATCAGTGTCCCTAGCTCGAAACCCGATCTTTCAGTGACTTCCTTAATTTTCCACTGTGTTCTAGAATATATCACTTAGATAAATGTTGCAACTGCATACAGGTCTTTTAAACACATCAAACTAATATTATAAATAATTTTGTTTCTGGCGTTCTGAGTTCGAATACCGATTCAGTGAAGTTTACTTATAAATTTAATAACAGTAAATAATTAAGACAAAGGTACCAAATAAACCTATTACGTTTATGTCATCAGATAATATCTTGCGGTGTATATTAGGGTACCTGACGTCCAGGGTTCGATCCTTAAGTTTAAATCTCAATTATCGCAGAAACTAGCAGAGATAGAGCTGTAGACGAAAGCATGTTTGATAGCTCATACAATGAACAATTAATGCTGTATATAATTTTCAATCAGTTGCCCCTAGTTCGAACCCCGATCTTTCAATGACTTCACTGATTTTCCTCTGTACTCTGGAATGCATCGCTTAGATTGATGCTTTAACTGCATGCAGCTTTGTGTAACGACATTATGGATGTACTCTGTGTGAGAGAGAGCGAGAGAGGGAGAGAGAGAGAGGGAGAGGAAGTGAAACAAGCAGGGATAGAAGTGCTGAGGGCCTCTGCGCAAGCGTAGCAAGAGATGATGCCATTGGCTGCAATAATCACGTGACGTGTAAGCATCACAGCCATGATGACGTGCAGGCATCGCCTGGAGGGGGTTTAGATCCCTATATAAACAGACATCTGTCCCATGTTAGAACTGTTGTGTACTTATTAACTTTACATTCAAGTTTTAAAGAGCTTTAAAAGCAACGTGAGCTACAGGCCGTCTACACATTCAGCACATATCAAAACGGGGCAATGCAAGGTGAGTTTTAAATAACTATACAAAATCACTGTTGGCTTTTACAATACATTTAATTTTATTTAAACGTTACAGTACATGAAAGACGATTCGTTACAAAGAGCATCATATTTTCTAATCTGTGCTTTACATTCACATGGATTTCACTGCATACTCTTCTTCAGTTCACATGATTTTCGCCAC
This sequence comes from Deroplatys truncata, assembly GCA_030765065.1. Classification (NCBI taxonomy): domain Eukaryota; kingdom Metazoa; phylum Arthropoda; class Insecta; order Mantodea; family Mantidae; genus Deroplatys; species Deroplatys truncata. The sequence goes on from CM060975.1 coordinate 107,024,224, forward strand.
ACATTCTTCTTACATAAACATTCATACGACTTTCCCCTCATTCTTTGTTTCCCTATACACTCACATGATTTCCTCTACTCATTCTTTATTCCACCTACAGGTTCATGCTCTGTTAACATTCACATGACTTTCTCTTCACATTCTTTGCTTCCATTAACATTCACATGATTTTCGCCACACATTCTTCTTACATAAACATTCATACGACTTTACCCTCATTCTTTGTTTCACTATACAGTCACATGATTTCCTCTACTCATTCTTTGTCCCCCTGCAGGTTCATGCTTTGTTAACATTCACACGACGTTCTCAGCTCATTTCTCTATTGACATTCACATGATCTTCTCAACACATTCTTCTTACTTAAACATTCATACGATTTTCCCCCTCATTCTTTGTTTCACTATACATTCGCACACGATTTCCTCTACTCATTCTTTGGTTCTCTGCTGGCTCATCTTCAATGAACATTCACATGATTTCTGTACTTATTCTTTATTTCTCTACACCCTCATAGGCTTACTTACAAAACATACACACCCTAGTTCTTCAACTTGAATAATGTAGTGAAAATAATAATTCATGACAATGTCTGTTACAGATTGTTTAGCTGATAGACTTAACAAGATGGTGGAAGAGCGTAGTTTCCTACCGACTCGTCGAGTTCAAGATCTCGAAATAGGTCTTAACTATGAGATAAAGTCCTTAAAGAGAGTTCAAACAAGATATGGTACCAGGATCGTATCTTCGCTGGAGGATTGTCAAGTGTTCTTGCCAGAGCGCTATAATTCGTTAACCGATCAAGAGATTGCAGAAATACCTGGGAGCGTATACCTACAGTATAATGGCATGGCAGAGAAGGGGAAATTTAAGACATGTAAATTGTCTTTTTTACATGCAAAGAAGGTGCGTAGAAGTGTCAAACTTAAGTATTGAATGTTCTCCCATTTCACAATGAAAAATTCATAAATAAAACAACTGACTCATTGATATTACATATAAGGATACAAAAGATGCATATTATAGAATTTTATAAAAAATTAACGAAATTACAATATCACATGCTTGAGTTTAATTATATCTAGCGCATTGAAATAACTCTAAATATCCGAATGTTTATACAAATCTTTGTGCTTCTTTTTACATGTGCCATATGCTTCATTTTACATGTATCATAACAAAAAATGTAATTCTTTCCAGGTTGCCTTTACTTGACCAAGATAGTTTTCTAAGACTTTCATTTTGCAATGTTTCAGGGTGTGCAATAAGAGGAAGAAGAAGAAGAGGAATAGCCTGCTGGCATGCAAAGGATGCTGACGCTATGGGAGGGTAGAATACCTACAAGAAACATTTCGGCAACAAACGGGTGCTGAGACATCTACATCACCGAAACACATTAAGACAGGATCCTTATATAACATTACAGGGTATACAATGAAAAAATAGGGTCCATTTTGTATACAATTCAATGCATGGCTGAGAGTTAGCTCGAACTAGTCTCCCTATATTCACTGAAATTAAGCATTGTGAGCAATAATTTAAGTGACTGTGAAAATACTTTAAGTAATGGTGAAATTTGTATCCTAAAAGACTTGAGCCCTGTATACATTAACAGCATTAAGGCTGTTTGCCACGCTGGAATACAAATTATGAAAATAAAAAGACTTTCATTTAAATAATAAGGAAATTTGCATAACCTGCTGTTACAAGTGTAATGACATATACAGAAACAATGAGTCGGACGAGAAAGTGATGGAAATGTGAGATAAATAATAACAATAAAAGAATTAAGGTATGCTTTTACATAGTGTTTTTATTCATTAAAAATCCTTGTATTCCTAATGAAAAATAAATCATTACAATGATTAGTTTAAGTTATATCACAATGATCAAAAAGAGAACCTTCTTTAGATGCATTACTCGATCTTAAGTCAGAGCACCAAAAAATGACAAATCACGGCTTCTCCATTTTAGATGTGGTGTCACTATTCAGGTAAATTCATGTAACACAACAGGTTGAGTATGCAGATCTGTGGTCCTAAATGGGTGAAACAGAGTATTATCCAGCTTAACAGTCTTGAGATCTCACCATCAGAAAGTCGAATCACAAGCCTTCTCCACTCGCTGAGCACAGGTTTAACAACAGCATTCTCTTCACCCTGAGACGATGTAAAGTATATAAATGTTCAACTTGACAAGGGATTCTAAACTGGTTGTTAGAGTCCAGAACTGATGTATTATATGGTGAACACACATGTTCCTCTTCTTAGCGATCTTGTCGTCGAATCTCGGTGTCGATAACATTGAAGATGCCCATGATTATAGGATTCTGAAGCCCAAAAACTGTAGGAACTGCTGATTGCGTGATGTTAACCTGATGGGCGTCAAGGGCAGAGCATGATGTGTGCGTCGAATCATTCCATTATTATATCCTCGACGTCGTTGACTTCTTCTAAAAACTATAGGCATTATGCTTATATCCTTGTTTCTAAAGGCAATGATATTGCTGTTAGGCTCCCCTGTTTGCTCTATGAAGCGGATGTTTATGAACAACAGGTAAAATTTGATTTGATGGTTCCTGTGAAATACGTTATCCAGCCGTAACAGATGGGAAAACTGGTAGATGGAATGTCCACTTTTACTATAGAGGAAGGAGACTGATGCAATACTGCGCTAAATTCGTATGATGCTCAACTTAAATATGTTCACTAGGAAATCAGATTCAGACAGCTGATTAGATGGAATAACTTTGTCACCGAAGGGTCGCAGAACGTTCCTATAGAACAATCACTGGAAAAAATCAAGAGTGAAAGGTCATTTTAATGACATTTTTAATATTATTATTATTTTTATTATTATTACTATTCACTGATCTAATAAAGAAGACATTCGCATCCTAATATGAGGAATCTTTAAACGTCGGGCGTACAAGTCCAGGTCTATGTTACTCAATGTTTTTTCCGGGACAAGTATAGCCCCCTGCCAGAGTTTTTTGAATTCCCTTTCAGGCTCTGTCTCCTCTTCGTTTCTGTGTTTCTTCGCTTATTCTTCTTCACTCGAAAACCTCTCCCTCTTGCTTCAATTTCTCTGTTACGTCTCATCATTTCAGCAAGTTGTTTATCCGCAGCTTTTTTCGTATTTACAGCTGTAGCAATTTGTGATGCTCCTCCAGCGGCGGCTCCTAGTGCTGCAATAATTGGTATGAGCTGTAGAAATCCTCCTCGTTTCTTCTTTTTGGACCCTCCGCCAACAGATACCTTTCTCTCAATTTCTCTCTTATGCCTCATCATTTCGGCAAGTTGTTTATCTGCTGCCTTTTCCTTATTTACTGCTGAGGCAATTTGGGCTGCACCTCCAGCAGCAGCGCCTAGAGCTGCAATAATTGGTATGAGAGGTAGAAATCCTCCTCGTTTCTTCTTCATGGTTACTGCACCTGGAGCTACCTTTCCCTTCATAATTGCTGTTACTAGTCACGCTGCCAACTTTTTCACCTAATGTAACATCAGATTGCACGCTTTACCAAGTCGTTTCAGTCAGATCTTGGCAGCAATGTTTCTCGAAGCAGAGACCTTATGCTGAGCGTTGGCAATGCCACTAAGATTACACGAATCGTCTAACGGAATGATTCCAGGGTCTCCTATCTTTAATTTTTCTCTAGCTTTACCACAGTTCCTCAGCCTATGTAACCAGGTAAATGTACTTCAATGGTTGCAGGCTAGTGAGAGAGTTAATTAAACCGAAACCTCTTGCGAGCTTAACCACGTTATACTAATCGATTTTTATTCAGGATAGTTCTTTTATACTTTCTCATTAGCGTATATACATTAAGAGCGATTTATTTTACTTTAGCTGTCAAGCTAGAGAGGATGAAACAAGAATGCTCACAGCCTATTGATATGTTAGACTTTGAAAGCGACTTTAGATGTGAACTTAGTGGAAAACTGTTTCATGTCAACGTTATATACGTTCCCATCATGTAACCCATTCAGGGAAAAGGTGACCAGCAAAGGGAAAAAGGTGACTAGCAAAGGGAAAAAGGTGACCAGCAAAGGGAAAAAGGTGACCAGCAAAGGGAAAAAGGTGACCAGCAAAGGGAAAAAGGTGACCAGGAAAGGGAAAAAGGTGACCAGCAAAGGGAAAAAGGTGACCAGCAAAGGGAAAAAGGTGACCAGCAAAGGGAAAAAGGTGACCAGGAAAGGTAAAAAGGTGACCAGCAAAGGGAAAAAGGTGACCAGCAAAGGGAAAAAGGTGACCAGGAAAGGGAAAAAGGTGACCAGCAAAGGGAAAAAGGTGACCAGGAAAGGGAAAAAGGTGACCAGCAAAGGGAAAAAGGTGACCAGCAAAGGGAAAAAGGTGACCAGCAAAGGGAAAAAGGTGACCAGCAAAGGGAAAAAGGTGACCAGGAAAGGGAAAAAGGTGACCAGCAAAGGGAAAAAGGTGACCAGCAAAGGGAAAAAGGTGACCAGCAAAGGGAAAAAGGTGACCAGGAAAGGGAAAAAGGTGACCAGCAAAGGGAAAAAGGTGACCAGGAAAGGGAAAAAGGTGACCAGCAAAGGGAAAAAGGTGACCAGGAAAGGGAAAAAGGTGACCAGGAAAGGGAAAAAGGTGACCCGCAAAGGGAAAAAGGTGACCAGCAAAGGGAAAAAGGTGACCAGCAAAGGGAAAAAGGTGACCAGCAAAGGGAAAAACATGACCAGCAAAGGGAAAAAGGTGACCAGGAAAGGGAAAAAGGTGACCAGGAGAGGGAAAAAGGTGACCAGCAAAGGGAAAAAGGTGACCAGCAAAGGGAAAAAGGTGACCAGCAAAGGGAAAAAGGTGACCAGCAAAGGGAAAAACGTGACCAGCAAAGGGAAAAAGGTGACCAGCAAAGGGAAAAACGTGACCAGCAAAGGGAAAAAGGTGACCAGCAAAGGGAAAAAGGTGACCAGCAAAGGGAAAAAGGTGACCAGAAAGGGAAAAAGGTGACCAGGAAAGGGAAAAATGTGATCAGCAAAGGGAAAAAGGTGACCAGCAAAGGGAAAAAGGTGACCAGCAATGGGAAAAACGTGACCAGCAAAGGGAAAAATGTGACCAGCAAAGGGAAAAATGCGACCTACAAAGGGAAAAAGGTGACCAGGAAAGGGAAAAAGGTGACCAGGAAAGGGAAAAAGGTGACCAGCAAAGGGAAAAAGGTGACCAGAAAAGGGAAAAAGGTGACCAGCAAAGGGAAAAAGGTGACCAGGAAAGGGAAAAAGGTGACCAGCAAAGGCAAAAAGGTGACCAGGAAAGGGAAAAAGGTGACCAGCAAAGGGAAAAAGGTGACCAGGAAAGGGAAAAAGGTGACCAGCAAAGGGAAAAAGGTGACCAGCAAAGGGAAAAAGGTGACCAGAAAAGGGAAAAAGGTGACCAGGAAAGGGAAAAAGGTGACCAGGAAAGGGAAAAAGGTGACCAGGAAAGGGTAAAAGGTGACCAGCAAAGGGAAAAAGGTGACCAGCAAAGGGAAAAAGGTGACCAGGAGAGGGAAAACGGTGACCAGCAAAGGGAAAAAGGTGACCAGGAAAGGGAAAAAGGTGACCAGCAAAGGGAAAAAGGTGACCAGGAAAGGGAAAAAGGTGACCAGCAAAGGGAAAAAGGTGACCAGCAAAGGGAAAAAGGTGACCAGGAAAGGGAAAAAGGTGACCAGCAAAGGGAAAAAGGTGACCAGCAAAGGGAAAAAGGTGACCATCAAAGGGAAAAAGGTGACCAGCAAAGGGAAAAAGGTGACCAGGAAAGGGAAAAAGGTGACCAGCAAAGGGAAAAAGGTGACCAGCAAAGGGAAAAAGGTGACCAGCAAAGGGAAAAAACGTGACCAGCAAAGGGAAAAACGTGACCAGCAAAGGGAAAAAGGTGACCAGCAAAGGGAAAAAGGTGACCAGCAAAGGGAAAAAGGTGACCAGCAAAGGGAAAAAGGTGACCAGCAAAGGGAAAAATGTGATCAGCAAAGGGAAAAAGGTGACCAGGAAAGGGAAAAAGGTGACCAGCAATGGGAAAAACGTGACCAGTAAAGGGAAAAATGTGACCAGCAAAGGGAAAAATGCGACCTGCAAAGGGAAAAAGTGACCTGCAAAGGGAAAAAATGTTACCAGCAAAGGGAAAAATGTGACCAGCAAAGGGAAAAATGTGACCAGCAAAGGGAAAAAGGTGATCAGTAAAGGGAAAAATGGGACCAGAAGAGGGAAAAACGTGACCTGCAAAGGGAAAAAGGTGACCAGCAAAGGGGAAAATGTGACCAGCAAAGGGAAAAAGGTGGCCAGCAAAGGGAAAAAAAGGTGACCTGCAAAGGGAAAATGACCAGTATCTCCCTCAACTCTCGCATTCTCTGTGCTAACTATCAAGAAAACTTGTACTCTTACCTCTATGAATTCATTTCTAGCTACTTGAATCTGCTTGTGCTTAATGAGATAGTTATAATTAACGAAATTACAACTATTATGTGCGAATGCTACAATATTTTGCTTAGTCTAATTCGGCATGGGTGTTTATATGCATCAAAACCTGAGTACATATATAAATACATAAATGTTAAAAAATAGCTCAGTCTCGTGTTATCGTATACGAATTCAACATCTACAGTATACATTGACTAGTTTATATATACTGCTTGAGCATGAATACTCACAAAGACGGTCAATTACAGTCAATTTACGAGAATCTTGATTTTTCGTATGTTTCCCAAGGGGGGAGTAATCGCTTTGATAAGTGCTGCATATGTAATAGAACTTTAAAGAACAGGACAATTTCAAGGCTTAAACAACATAGGAGAAGATGCTGTAAAGCAATGACCAGCTGTGCATTGACTACAACACCCAAACGAGATCCTGAAATCTTCACAAGTCCCGAAGAGCGGGATTCAAGATGTACCGTACTTGGAACCAGTTCAAGCGACCCTGTAATAACGTCAAGAGCTACCACTGATGAAGCAATGACAGCAGTTTCTTTGAATGAGCAAGCTCTGAATAAACACACCAATGAAAGCAAGCATACTAGTGTCAAATCACCTAGATTAGAAGATATATCCAAAGCGAATACAGAGGAGATGCTATGCCGCTACACCGATCCTAATGATTTGGTACACATGCTAAGGGTACTCAGGATGCTTCATACACCAGATAAAAATGACTTTTCCGATGCGATTAACGACATTATTCAGGATTTAAAGCTGGGTGGTTTTATAGCGTGATTAGCATTTGCAAAACCATGAAAGAGTTTAAAAGATTCCTCATATTAGGATGCGAATGTCTTGTTTATTAGATCAGTGAATAATAATAATAATAAAAATGTCATTAAAATGTCCTTTCACTCTTGATTTTTTCCAGTGATTGTTCTATAGGAACGTTCTGCGACCCTTCAGTGACAAAGTTATTCCATCTAATCAGCTCTCTGAATCTGATTTCCTAGTGAATATATTTAAGTTGAGCATCATACGAATTTAGCGCAGTATTGCATCAGTCTCCTTCCTCTATAGTAAAAGTGGACACTCCATCTACCAGTTTTCCCATCTGTTACGGCTGGATAACGTATTTCACAGGAACCATCAAATCAAATTTTACCTGTTGTTCATAAACATCCGCTTCATAGAGCAAACAGGGGAGCCTAACAGCAATATCATTGCCTTTAGAAACAAGGATATAAGCATAATGCCTATAGTTTTTAGAAGAAGTCAACGACGTCGAGGATATAATAATGGAATGATTCGACGCACACATCATGCTCTGCCCTTGACGCCCATCAGGTTAACATCACGCAATCAGCAGTTCCTACAGTTTTTGGGCTTCAGAATCCTATAATCATGGGCATCTTCAATGTTATCGACACCGAGATTCGACGACAAGATCGCTAAGAAGAGGAACATGTGTGTTCACCATATAATACATCAGTTCTGGACTCTAACAACCAGTTTAGAATCCCTTGTCAAGTTGAACATTTATATACTTTACATCGTCTCAGGGTGAAGAGAATGCTGTTGTTAAACCTGTGCTCAGCGAGTGGAGAAGGCTTGTGATTCGACTTTCTGATGGTGAGATCTCAAGACTGTTAAGCTGGATAATACTCTGTTTCACCCATTTAGGACCACAGATCTGCATACTCAACCTGTTGTGTTACATGAATTTACCTGAATAGTGACACCACATCTAAAATGGAGAAGCCGTGATTTGTCATTTTTTGGTGCTCTGACTTAAGATCGAGTAATGCATCTAAAGAAGGTTCTCTTTTTGATCACTGTGATATAACTTAAACTAATCATTGTAATGATTTATTTTTCATTAGGAATACAAGGATTTTTAATGAATAAAAACACTATGTAAAAGCATACCTTAATTCTTTTATTGTTATTATTTATCTCACATTTCCATCACTTTCTCGTCCGACTCATTGTTTCTGTATATGTCATTACACTTGTAACAGCAGGTTATGCAAATCTCCTTATTATTTAAATGAAAGTCTTTTTATTTTCATAATTTGTATTCCAGCGTGGCAAACAGCCTTAATGCTGTTAATGTATACAGGGCTCAAGTCTTTTAGGATACAAATTTCACCATTACTTAAAGTATTTTCACAGTCACTTAAGTTATTGCTCACAATGCTTAATTTCAGTGAATATAGGGAGACTAGTTCGAGCTAACTCTCAGCCATGCATTGAATTGTATACAAAATGGACCCTATTTTTTCATTGTATACCCTGTAATGTTATATAAGGATCCTGTCTTAATGTGTTTCGGTGATGTAGATGTCACAGCACCCGTTTCTTGCCGAAATGTTTCTTGTAGGTATTCTACCCTCCCATAGCGTCAGCATCCTTTGCATGCCAGCAGGCTATTCCTCTTCTTCTTCTTCCTCTTATTGCACACCCTGAAACATTGCACAATGAAAGTCTTAGAAAACTATCTTGGTCAAGTAAAGGCAACCTGGAAAGAATTACATTTTTTGTTATGATACATGTAAAATGAAGCATATGGCACATGTAAAAAGAAGCACAAAGATTTGTATAAACATTCGGATATTTAGAGTTATTTCAATGCGCTAGATATAATTAAACTCAAGCATGTGATATTGTAATTTCGTTAATTTTTTATAAAATTCTATAATATGCATCTTTTGTATCCTTATATGTAATATCAATGAGTCAGTTGTTTTATTTATGAATTTTTCATTGTGAAATGGGAGAACATTCAATACTTAAGTTTGACACTTCTACGCACCTTCTTTGCATGTAAAAAAGACAATTTACATGTCTTAAATTTCCCCTTCTCTGCCATGCCATTATACTGTAGGTATACGCTCCCAGGTATTTCTGCAATCTCTTGATCGGTTAACGAATTATAGCGCTCTGGCAAGAACACTTGACAATCCTCCAGCGAAGATACGATCCTGGTACCATATCTTGTTTGAACTCTCTTTAAGGACTTTATCTCATAGTTAAGACCTATTTCGAGATCTTGAACTCGACGAGTCGGTAGGAAACTACGCTCTTCCACCATCTTGTTAAGTCTATCAGCTAAACAATCTGTAACAGACATTGTCATGAATTATTATTTTCACTACATTATTCAAGTTGAAGAACTAGGGTGTGTATGTTTTGTAAGTAAGCCTATGAGGGTGTAGAGAAATAAAGAATAAGTACAGAAATCATGTGAATGTTCATTGAAGATGAGCCAGCAGAGAACCAAAGAATGAGTAGAGGAAATCGTGTGCGAATGTATAGTGAAACAAAGAATGAGGGGGAAAATCGTATGAATGTTTAAGTAAGAAGAATGTGTTGAGAAGATCATGTGAATGTCAATAGAGAAATGAGCTGAGAACGTCGTGTGAATGTTAACAAAGCATGAACCTGCAGGGGGACAAAGAATGAGTAGAGGAAATCATGTGACTGTATAGTGAAACAAAGAATGAGGGTAAAGTCGTATGAATGTTTATGTAAGAAGAATGTGTGGCGAAAATCATGTGAATGTTAATGGAAGCAAAGAATGTGAAGAGAAAGTCATGTGAATGTTAACAGAGCATGAACCTGTAGGTGGAATAAAGAATGAGTAGAGGAAATCATGTGAGTGTATAGGGAAACAAAGAATGAGGGGAAAGTCGTATGAATGTTTATGTAAGAAGAATGTGTGGCGAAAATCATGTGAACTGAAGAAGAGTATGCAGTGAAATCCATGTGAATGTAAAGCACAGATTAGAAAATATGATGCTCTTTGTAACGAATCGTCTTTCATGTACTGTAACGTTTAAATAAAATTAAATGTATTGTAAAAGCCAACAGTGATTTTGTATAGTTATTTAAAACTCACCTTGCATTGCCCCGTTTTGATATGTGCTGAATGTGTAGACGGCCTGTAGCTCACGTTGCTTTTAAAGCTCTTTAAAACTTGAATGTAAAGTTAATAAGTACACAACAGTTCTAACATGGGACAGATGTCTGTTTATATAGGGATCTAAACCCCCTCCAGGCGATGCCTGCACGTCATCATGGCTGTGATGCTTACACGTCACGTGATTATTGCAGCCAATGGCATCATCTCTTGCTACGCTTGCGCAGAGGCCCTCAGCACTTCTATCCCTGCTTGTTTCACTTCCTCTCCCTCTCTCTCTCTCCCTCTCTCGCTCTCTCTCACACAGAGTACATCCATAATGTCGTTACACAAAGCTGCATGCAGTTAAAGCATCAATCTAAGCGATGCATTCCAGAGTACAGAGGAAAATCAGTGAAGTCATTGAAAGATCGGGGTTCGAACTAGGGGCAACTGATTGAAAATTATATACAGCATTAATTGTTCATTGTATGAGCTATCAAACATGCTTTCGTCTACAGCTCTATCTCTGCTAGTTTCTGCGATAATTGAGATTTAAACTTAAGGATCGAACCCTGGACGTCAGGTACCCTAATATACACCGCAAGATATTATCTGATGACATAAACGTAATAGGTTTATTTGGTACCTTTGTCTTAATTATTTACTGTTATTAAATTTATAAGTAAACTTCACTGAATCGGTATTCGAACTCAGAACGCCAGAAACAAAATTATTTATAATATTAGTTTGATGTGTTTAAAAGACCTGTATGCAGTTGCAACATTTATCTAAGTGATATATTCTAGAACACAGTGGAAAATTAAGGAAGTCACTGAAAGATCGGGTTTCGAGCTAGGGACACTGATTGGAAATTATATAAAGCATTAATTGTTCATCGTAGGAACTAAAAATCGTGCTTTGGTCCGCACCTTAATCCCTGCTAGTTTCTGAGATAATTGAGATTTTAAAGTTAAGGATCGAACCCATGACACCTGGACTCTAATATACATGCACAAGAAACGAGCTAATGGCATAAAAGTAATAAAGTTTATTTACTGTCTTTATTTTAATTAGTTTTGGAGTTATTAGAAGACCGGTTTCGAGCAATCGTAAATGGAGCCTTGCATCCCGAGCTATAATTAGTTTTTATTGCATCATTTTGTCTCTTTTCATTCAGGACATGCGCGTGAGTTGGTGTGTGCGTGTGTTGGTTGGTGCTGCTGGGTGTAAGTGAACAGGCATATGTGCTTGCACGTGTGTGTGTTTGTCCATGTATATGTATGTGTGAGTGTAAGAGCACTGGTGTATGTATGTATACGCATGAGGTGCGTGAATGCGTGTATGTGTGTGTGTGTGTACTATTGTATGTATGTGAGTGTGTGTGTGTATGTGCTTGCATGCGTGCACCTGTGTATGATTGCTGATGTGTGTACAAGCGCTCGTGTATATGTGAACGCCTGAATGTGTACAATTCGTGGAGAAAGAAAGAGATAGATAGCAAGAAAAAGAGAGGAGAAGAAGAAAGAATGTTGTCTAGGCATCGAGATATCTAAGTATGCATCAGGGTTTAATATAAATAATTATAGTTGTTAAATGCAATTTTAATCCGACCGCCCGCTGCTTCAATAACTTAATAGTTATTATAGCGTTTCACAGGGTTGGATTCGAACTATGGACCTCTGGTTCCTAAGAATACAGATCGTTAAACATTGTAATGTCGTGTATATTAAATTATATTTGTTAAACACATTTTAATCTGGTCGTGCATAGTTTAATATTTATTAAGCATTAGAGTTTCGCAGATTCGATCTAGGATCCCCCTGAACACCGTTTCATTAATTAAATTATATTCGTTAAACACGTTTTAATCTGGCCGCGCAATACTCACATAGTTTAATATTTATTAAGCATTAGAGATTCGATCTAGAACCCACTGAACACCCTTTTATTAATTATTGTAATGATATATAAAAATTAAATTTGTTAAATGCATTTTAATCTGACCTTGCATAGTTTTATATTTATTAAGCATTAGAGTTTCGTTGGGTAAGGTTCGAACTAGAACCCTCTGAACACCCTTTCATTAATTAGGGTAATGATATATAAAAAATTAAATTATAATTGATAAATACATTTTTTTAATCTGACCTTGCATAGTTTAATAGTTATTACGCGTTAGAGTTTCACTTGGTAAGACTCGAGCTAGAATTCTCTGAACGCCTTTTTATTAATTAGGGTAATGATATAATAATATCAATCATTAATTTCTCATTAGCAATAAACTTTTGATTACAGTAAGAATCGAACACCGATCTATGGATATCACTCAGAGGTTTAATGCACGTAATGAAATGTATATTAGACGCTTTTTTCGGAGTCGTTGGCTGAAACAGAATGCTTGTTAACTATGCTCGGGTATATTCGTAGGAGGTCGTAAAACATCGGAGAGAACTCCCTCAGGCAAAATCATGATGGCCGACAATGACGTCACACAGAGTTGGTAAACAAGTTTCTCTCTCTTTCACACAAACAAGGACAGGACGAGTATAAAGCAACCCTCGAATTCTTTTGTTAAACTAGCAGGTGGCCAAACAATGGGAACGCTGCAGGTGTCTTTCTAAACTAGCCTTGCCAAGAACAATAGAAAGGCACACACAATAGAATCTCTTACACAAAGGAAAGGGTCAGGCTTTGTTATGGAGCAGGTGTCTTTCTAAAGTATGACGTCACGCAGAGTTGGTAAACAAGTTTCTCTCTCTTTCACACAATCAAGGACAGGACGAGTATAAAGCAACCCTCGAATTCTTTTGTTAAACTAGCAGGTGGCCAAACAATGGGAACGCTGCAGGTGTCTTTCTAAACTAGCCTTGCCAAGGACAATAGAATCTCTTACACAATGGAATGGGTCAGGCTTTGTTATTGGGATGGGAACGCTGCAGGTGTCTTTCTAAAGAATGCTTGCATCGGACAATAGAAAGGCACACACAATAGAATCTCTTACACAATGGAAAGGGTCAGGCTTTGTTACAACCCTAATTCATCATGGGCTTTGTTCATTTTGATAGCCTAAGGTTAAGCATTGTTCTTTTGTTAAAAGCTAGTGGAACGAGTATGCCACGTGTTCGACACACAATGGAAGTGGGGGTGGGTAACTGACCAGGTGCAGAAGTGGCCGGGTGTGGAATGGGTAGGAAAAACATCTCGCCTTTGTTACAGAACCTTAAATTTATGACCCCTCTGTTCGTTTTGACAGTTGATTGACAGCTTTAATTACCTAACTGTCAAGCCTCCATTGTACTCAACATGATTTACGACCGCAGCTGCAACTAAAACTACCAAGGCACAGCGGGGGGTGGGGGTGGGGGAGGGAGGGGGCGGGGCTAACTGTTTCAGAATGCCCATGCCAAGTAGCAGGGGGTGGGGGAGGGAGGAGGTGGGGGAGCTCATTTGCATATGAATAGCCATGCATAAATTAACTGTTTTAGAATGCCCATTTCCCCCTACTAACATCTTTATCTCACGCTCATAAAAATTCTTTTGGGATAAGGAATGAAGTAAATAAAGCATCCTGAACACTTTTATATGACTTTCAAATATTTTAATTATTGGCTATAAAAATTCTGTATGTTGCTCAAGAGCAACATTGCCCATACAAAGATTAGCCAGAATGCTTCACTATTACCTATTGCTTATTACTAAAACAATTCTTCTTAGGAACAAACCTAGTTCTTGTAAAGCACACGATAAGCTGATGTTGCTTGTGAGCAACATTACCAGATAAAGTGTTAACGATTGGTTTTATTCCAAAACAACAAAATTATTGAAGCGGCTAGCAGCTGTTCCCCCTTTTAATAATAATGGTATTACCTACATATTGTAGTTTGCATCTTCCTGCTACTTGTGATATTTCAGTGGACCCAGCTATCTGTCTGACACGCTATCCCTCATCCGTACGTACACGTTCGGCAACCTGCTGCCAGTTAGCTACAACATAGTTAACATATGAGAATGTTGAAATATGGAGCGGACTTCCTTTTTATAGCTTGCTGCTATAACGCAGCATTCGCGCCCTTTTACCTAATCTCCGTTTTTATTGGTTACTTGCTTGATTCTAGGAGAAAGAAATCGTCCATTTTTATAAGTCAGATTTCCGTGTGGCTTCTTTGGGAAAACTCAGCTGCATTTGCCTCTGTCACAAGTCTTACCTCACTTTCTATTTCCTGACTGCTTATCCAACTTCCCTAGAGGCCTCGACTTCTCCTGGAATTGTCCCTCTATCTCTAACTTTGTCTCTCCTCGGACCTCTCTCTCTCTACTCTTTGCAACTTTGCCATATCCTGTGTTCACGAATGTGCATTGTTGGTGGACTTTTGCCCTGCTGCTAGCACGCTTCCTAGCTAATTACAATGTTCCTTACATATGTCTACATTTTATGATGCAGGTAATTTTACAGTATTATATTATGAGTTTTTTCTGTTTTAATTATTGATTCCTGTTATTTACATTACTTGCCCTGTGGGGTGTAGACTCCCCTACAAAACGTATGCTGAAAATTCTTGCTCATTTAGTTGTATATAAAAACTACCGAAATGTTTCTTCAAAATGGTTCAGCTCAACCGATGAGCATAATCCTCAAGGGAAATGCACTATATAGTTGTTTACTGAATATCTAGCATACAATAGAATTTCTGGGTTTCTCTTTCATTTGACGAAAGGGTGACGCCACAGTAGAGCTCATGATGATGCCATCGCTTACGTTCTGGAAGAACGATTGTAAAATGACAGTTCGCCGAAAGTTAACTAACATCATCACTGTTTATTGCATTACTGAGCTGTTCCGACCTCTTGAAAAACAGCCTGGTCTCTCCATCTGATATAGACGACCAAATCTTTATTGTATGAATTATTTTGCTACACATGCCCTTCTATTCCTAAATAGGTTTTTATATCCCTTTCGCAGGTACCTTAATGAAAACTTTTCGAATGGATGTGATCGTTAAGGTGAGGCGAAATGAACTATCTATTCAAAGCTGAACGTCGCAAAATTGAATCCCAGCAATTGTAGTCAAATGTGCCTGTGTTAAAGGATGGGATGGACGCACGTAAAATAACCGGTGTGATGGCACACTTGGATGATCATGGGGTTACTACAGTTGCATAGATTTTGCTTTTGGTTCAAGAAACACCACAATAGTATTGAAATAGTTTAGTAGTTTTAAATGTAAAATAATTACTAGTACTATTTGGTTGCTAACTGCTAGTATAGTATAAAATGTTTAAACATGTTCTAACTAATTCTTGACTAAACATCATTGTTGCCAATATGCAGCACTATGCAATAAAGGGTTGATGTCTGTAGGTAGTTATACTTTAGCTTTATGGGAATATGGAAAGGAGTATTTCCTTTCAACTGAAATGAAGTATTGAATTAACACTAAAACATTGTATTCATTGAATTTGTTTGCGTTTAGGTTGGTTGAGCCTTGAGTGTGGTCTAAATTCACCTGTCACAAGTCAAGTCACTGTTTACAGCAGATTGGGTATGAACTGAGAAAAGAGAGAGGAAGGACGGTTTATTATGATGGAGATATCTCAACTGCACGCTCGTGATAGAGTCTTGCGGCTGTTAGAAATTTTATCGCCTGCGCTACATTTTGTCACTAAGGTTGGATGTAATTCCTGTTAAGGCAGGAAAGAGGTAGGGAAAGCACGTACTGCCTCCCTCTGAGCTGTCGATCAAGTACTTTTTGTTCCTCTTTTGCTTGGGGGAAGCCTGTTTTCCTAACTGATTGCTTCATAACAGCAGGTATTACTGACGATAAGGAAATCTACACTAGAGGGGTACATAGGTTTTTATATACTTGTAGAGCAGAAAGCGGGCTGAGCTCTTGTTGAAGTTGGGCAAGGGATCAGCGATATATTGTATGTATTATGTTCTAAATTTAATGTACCCAAGTTCTCAAACTACAGCCGTTACCTACTGTGATACACAGGCTCCGTAACTATATTTCATCACAATTCTTAGTGATTATCACTAAACCATGACACATTGACATTATTATCTCTGCCCGCTATCCTTTAGTTTTATAGGATTGACACATCAGTAGTGGACCTTTCAGTGAATTTTTTGTAGTAAATAATTTTGTAGTGTGATTTTAACTTCTAGGAATCACAGCTAGGCTTAATTAATTCTTTTGAAAATTACCAGTTGAATTATAAAGAGAGAGAGAGAGAGAGAGAGAGAGAGAGAGAGTGTCAAAAGCTACGAACCGGCTGCGCAGTGATTTTCCTGTCCGCGTCCTCGGTGCTCGTTGCCGTCTGCCGCTATCATAGGAAGGCGCGGATGAAACCTTTCTTTTTCCTGATATAACTCGTACCAATACAAAAGCACCTGAAATGACATTGTTCTTGCTTGGCAGATTTAGCACATCACTTGACTCATCATCACTGCTTATTGATCGGGCTAGGCTTATACCTCCATCATCATCATCATCATCATCATCACCATCTTCATCTAAGGAATCTTGAAACTCAAAATAATTTCTTCCTCTGATGTTTCACTCTCTTCAGGTTTCCTTTTCTTCGGCTGTGATTTAGTTGTGGGTTTAACTTGGCCGCTTTTGGTTTTACAATTTCCAATAAGTAAGCTTCCCTATTTTATAAAAAGCATTACACACAATTGATCATGTTGAATTAATTTAATTTATATTGTACAATCCTTCTGTTACTTTTCTACAGTCAACATGTTTTTCCAAGCATTTTTGGGGACGTGACACAAGTTTTTCCAAGCCAGTGTTGTACCAGGTCGGGTCCTGTGCTCGTAACCAGCTGTTCAGTGATTTGACTTCATCATCGGTGTTAAAAGTGGAACATGTGAAAATCACTTGGGGCAAGCTCCGGTGAATACGGAGGATACGAGAAAGCTTCCAAGTTGAATCTTGACCCAAGTGGAGCTCAGAAGATTCAACTGGGAAGTTTTCTCGCATCCTCCATATTCACCAGATCTTTTCCAAAGTGATTTTCACATGTTCCCCTGACTCAAAGATCATCATGAAGGTGAGCACTTTAACACCGTGACGAAGATCAATCAGAAGTGAACAGCTGGTTACGAGCACAGGACCCGACCTGGTACAACACTGGCTTGGAAAAACTTGTGTCACATCCCCAAAAATGCTTGGAAAAGCATGTTGACTATGTAGAAAAGTAACAGAAAGATTGTACAATATAAATAAAATTAATTCAACATGATCAAATGTGTGTAATGTTTTTTTTATATAAACAGGGACACTCCCTCGTAGCTTGTTTTGGTTCTCTCCTTTTGTTACTTTTCTTCTTCCAGTATTTTAACCAATCGGAACACGTAGCTGCATGGGCTAGTCTTAACTTTTCTCTTACTACTGAGGACTTCTTCGAAGATTATGTCGGTTAGATTACTCTGTTTGCAGGAGCGGGACTGATAACTCAGTTTGGATCCGCCTGATGTATAAATAATTATTGAGTCAGCTTTACTAGTAATTGCACGTTCATTCATGTCAGTTTCGTGAATGTTGACCAAGTACTGTTGGACGAGAAGAAGGCGAGCGGGCCCTGAGGGGCGAGCTGGGTTCTGTAACGGTTTATCTCCTCACGTACTGTCGATTGTTTACTACGTTTACTACGAAATGTGTTTATGTGTGCAAATGAACCACTCATGCTGCCAGATCTGATACTAGTAGAACAGCAACCGCCGTAATAGGTGTTAACGCATTGGCTCTTGCCATGGGTGAGTACTTGACAACACTGTGTAGTAGTTGATAACCTCCTATTACTCGCGCAAAACTTCTGGAATCGTGACCTTGATTGCCAGCCCAGCTGCCGAGCCTAGGAATGGTTTATGTTCAGCTTAATCAACGAAAGCGATATAACACCTTTGCTTACTCACAGTGCGTAACACATACAGTCTGCATAGAAAGTGTTTGCATCTGGTTGTAATTTTTAAGAGACCAGTATCTAAATAGTACTTACTTTATATGTGTTATATTTATAACCATGGCTCCTACGTTTTCAAAGTTGAGTGCTAAGTTGTTACACAGTCAAAGTAGGGAAATAATTGCAAATGTCCTCGACTTCATGAAGCAAGAAGCAGAGATGAAGGAAGAATATATATGTTCGTCCGAGTTCCACAAAAGCCTTAAGAGAGTGAAAGAAAGAGTAGTCAAAGCAACTGGTGTTTCGCCGAGTTCCGTTTCCAGAGTTCTCAAAGATAAGAAAAAAAACCATATGGATGAAAGAATGCCATTTGACACGCCTGGGGTCCCTAAACGTATTACAGAAATAGACGATTTCGAATGCGTCATTCGGCGCACGATTCACAATTCCTATGTGGAAGAAAAAACTGTGCTAATAATAAGCAGATTGCTCATCCAGCTGAAACACAGCAGAAACTTTCAAGGTGGTGCTACAAATCTCAGAAAAATTATTAAAGATTTAGGGTTCAAGTGGAAGAAAGCGAAATCAAATAGAAGAGTTCTAACAGAAGAGTAAAATAAATAAATAAATAAAATAAAATAATAATAATAAAATAAAAAAATAAAAAGTAAATGTTGCCATGATATCTTAGTCAGAGCAATGGCACGGAAAGCCTAAGATCTGTGGTTCAAATCCCGGCTATGGCATTTAATTTTTCAGTCTGATTCTACCTTTCCAAATGACTAATTTTATATGTACTTATATCAATGTGTACTTATATCAGCATCAATTTTCAAGGTGGTGCTACAAATTTCAGAAAAATACTATAATGTATGAAGATGAGTCATACATACACAGCAGTCATACAGCATCTAAAAGTTGGAGTGACGATAGCGAATTAGGTTTGCAGGCACCTGTTGCCAAAGGGCAAATACTTATTATCGTTCGTGCTGTTGGAAAGATCGGCTTCGTTCCAAATGCCCTTCTTTTACAAGTCGCAACAACAACAGGAGATTTTCATCAAGAAATGAATACAGAAAATTACATGAAGTGAATCAACGCCATGTTGATATCTATAACTGGCGCAAAACTTCTGGAATCGTGACCTTGATTGCCACCCCAGCTGCCGAGCCTAGGAATGGTTTATGTTTAGCTTAATCAAGGAAAGCGATATAATACCTTTGCTTACTCACAGTGCGTAACACATACAGTCTGCATAGAAAGTGACCGCATCTTGTAGTTTCAAAGAGATCAATATGTAAATAGTGCTTATTTTATATTTGTGATATCTATAACCATGGCTCCTACGTTTTCAAAGTTAAGTGGTAAGGTATTACGTATTCAAAGCAGGGAAATAATTGCAAATGTCCTCAACTTCATGAAGGAAGAAGCAGAGATGAAGGAAGAAAATATATGTTTACCCGAGTTCCACAAAAGCCTTAAGAGAGTGAAAGAGAGAGTAGCCAAAGCAACTGTTGTTTCACTGAGTTCCATTTCCAGATTTCTCAAAGATAAGAAAAATCATATGGATGAAAGAGTACCATTTGACACACCTGTAAAGAAACATAAGGTTCCTAAACGTGTTACAGAAATAGACGATTTCGACAAATGTGTCATTCGGTGCACGATTCACAATTTCTATGTGGAAGAAAAAACTGTGCCAATAATAAGCAGATTGTTCATCAATCTGAAAGATGTCATAAATGTTCAAGGTGGTGCTACAAGTCTCAAATCCCGGCTATGGCACTGAATTTTACAGTCTGATACTAACTTTCCAAATGACTAATTTTATATGTACTTATATCAGCATAAATTTTCAAGATGCTGCTACAAATCTCAGAAAAATTATAAAAGATTTAGGGTTTAAGTGGAAGAAAACGAAACCAAATAGAGTTCTAATAGAAAAGCACGACATGCGATCTCAGCTGGAAGAGTACCTTACTCAGAGGTACAAATTAGAGGGTCAAATTATAGTGTATGAAGATGAGTCGTACATACACAGCAGTCATACATCTAAAAGTTGAAGTGACGATAGCGAATTAGGTTTTCAGGCACCTGTTGCCAAAGGGCAAATACTTATCGTTCATGCTGTTCGTTCCAAATGCCCTTCTTTTACAAGTCGCAAAAAAAACAGGATATTTTCATCAAGAAATGAATACAGAAAATTACATGAAGTGAATCAACACCATGTTCATACCTAATATGCCTGCTGGGTCTATTCTGGTTATCGACAATGCTTCACAATGTGGTAACACTCAAATTGACAAACAACCTACCTCAAATTCCTTGAAAGAAGAAATAAAAACCTGGTTGCTTAGGCATAATATAGCTTTTGATGAAAGCATGAGTAAAACAAATATAACTTAGTTAAATCCAACAAATCCCTTCAGAAGTCATAACTCATAATACTTGGCCAGATATTAATACAACATTGCCATAATGTACTTAGACTGCCACCGTATCACCCAGATCTAAACCTAATCGAATTAATCTGGACTGATGTCAAAAACTGAGTGGCCTGCAGAAATATCACTTTTAAACTAAAAGATGTGGAGCAGTTATGTGGCCAGCGATTTGCAGAAATTGGAAGGCCAGAATGGGAAAATGTATATCGATATGTTGAATAAATTGAGAATCATTATTTCAAAAAATACGGAATTGCAGAAAATCAATTAGAAAAAATTCTCATCCAGGATAATGGTGCAGAAAGTAGCGACGTGATGGCGGCAATGATGTGAGTGATTCTGCAGAAGAGGAAGGGCTGTCAGGTGTGGAAGAACTGGAGGCAGATGGTTGACAGTGTTTTTATATTAAGGGAATTTTACAGCGGTGGATTTAAATATACTGTATATAACTATAAGTTTATCGTGTAATGCAGTGCATAACCGGTGTGCGGATATTTGACAATGACTGTCCCACACATGCAGACGACCGGTCACCTCCTGATCTGGTATGTAACTCGCTTCATAGCTGTCATTAAGATTTTCACGTGTCTAGAACTGTTGCGCCAGTTATACCCGTATAGCGTTTGTGCCGTGTCTGCGTTTCTATTATGTATGGCGGCTGTATACTGTGATTGTTCTAGATCTGTGTATGTAATTTCTCAGCCTTGAGTTTTTATAGCTATACATTTCAATGTGTATTATTTTTAATTTCGTCTTGGGAAAGTGGACGCTTCTGAACTGATAAGATGCAATATGCTGCGCGGTTAGCGGATGGGGAGTTCAAAAAATATTATAATTTATACACTTATACCGGGAGATTTTTATTCTCACAATAGAGACTGGCAAAGTATTAAATTTAAATCTCACTATCTTTATGGAAACAAAAATTTCACGTTTTGCAATGTGTAGGATTCAATACACGTGACAAAAAAGTTCATATTACATAACAATTTGGTAACATTTTCATGTTTTATGTAAATATCACATTTCTTCATATTTTTTTTTAAATCTTGCATTTCTTCATATTTTGTAAGATTTACGATTTTTGCTTTTAAAATCATTTCCGTTGGCAACGAACCGGACTCTCCAAATATTCTATTCGGACATTTTTCTGTGAAACACATTTAGAAAACCTTAGCCACTGTTTCCAGGAAGCGCGTTAAGAAAATACAGCATTACCTCTATGTGACGTCACGTGCGACATTAAACATCATCTATTCTTGAAGAGTTTTTAGTTTCGCGAGCCGGTGCTTTTAGTGGCATATTGTAATTAGTGTTAAATATGAACAGAGCAACCGAGAATTTCTTTCTCTTTGTTTCAAATTTGTATTTAATTTTGATATTCTACTAATATATAATGTGACGCAGGAGCTATGGCCCAAAGTTACTGGGAGATCGGCGCCAGGCAGTCGGAGATAGACAAAGATAAGTCGCGCTTGCACCCGCGCAAACACCAGAAGCACTATGGGCAGATACCGAATTATCTGGTATTTTCTTTCCCTCACCTCTAGAACGTGTGTCGAGATAGTTCTAGAATGATCTGTGGAAGATTCCATTGGCCATATAAACGAGTGTTCTCGCGAGTGTCGGTGAGTGATTGAGTATGCAAGTTGCTGAACGTGTTTCTGATGCGACATCAAGTGCGATTCTCCGAGCGAGTTGCTGACGGCTGCTGTGACGTGCAGCGAGTGTTGCTGCGGAGCGAGGAATTGCAGAAGTCTTGTGTTCGTCTCCCCAGAGAGAGAACCTTCTGGAAGAAGTGGCCACGCCGCTACGTCAAGAAGGAAAGGGAAGCGCGGGGAAATTGAACTAGTTCATATTAGTGAAGTGACAGTGTGAACTAAGTGAAGTCCCAGGGAAGTTGAGCTAAATAAAAACATTGAAGTGACATTGAGAACTTAGAGAAGTGACAGTTGAAAAACTGTACAAAGTCACCATATAAAAATTGAACTAATCATCAACTTTTTTAGAATTTTATTTCTATTTATTTTAATTGCAGTGTAAAATCTGCAAAGCCTATTCTTTTAGCTAACGAGGTGAACCTACTCCAAAACCTTAAAGTATACGATGTTTTGTCTTTAAAATATATATTTCATAATATTTTGGAATATTTTTCTTCATATTTTGCCTGTCTCTACTCATAACTATCCTCTATGCAGACCAAGTTGGTGCAGGGTAGCTTGGAAGAAAGTATAGACGAGGAGCCAGTGGCGATATTTCATCGAAATGCCGTGCAGTTTTCCTCAGAATGGCTGTTGTACGGTAGGAATAAGTATGGTGGTACAAGTCTATTGCGCCTGGTGTGCGGTTGTGGCTATTTAGCTGGCTCTAATGAAGATGAGTTCTTGGGGCTCTTTTCCAACCCCTTCGCTCGAGCTGTAATGGGCACGAGATTATGGCGAAGGAGAACAGGGATTTGACGTGACTCTTGTATATACTCGCATTATAACGCTTGGCAAACGAGAAAAAAGACATCTCTTGCATACACTCCAGGATGGGAATTGTCCTTTTGCTACTCGTGCTTCTTTTGTTGCAGCTTTTTTCTCAGCCTTCCTTATCTCTGCAGTATAGCTGTTTTTTTTTCTCTTGTCCCTGTCTACACTTTCATGTTTTATCTGTATCGTTCAGTAACAGGATTTGAATGTTTTTCTAACGTACCTCTGCGTGATTTCTTTCCAATCCTTTTCGTCCAAGTTTAATTTATTTCTAACAGTGGACTTCTATATTTTTGGAGCGGACAATATTTTATATGGGTACATTGCATGCTGAAAAGTAGTACAAATCAGATTTGTACCCCTTGAGTCCTGCAACTGTTTTAACGCACGAAGGGATATCTGCACATGTAAAATGTGGCGCTATTGCGTCACCTGGTTTGTAAGAGAGAATTTAAATATACAACAAGTGACGCATATAATCAATATAAAGAATTAGGAATTAATTTTTAGCAAGCATCCTTAAAAATTAAACTTTAATTAAAATAAGCTTAAAATAAATAGATATATCTACAGTGTTGCTTTCTCTTAATGGTTTTCGCTTCGTTTTCAACATTATGGCATACACTTCTCCCAAATATTTTCCATTTTTGTTGGAATTCTCTGGAAATTTGAAGACCTACATAAATGCGCGTGCTGAATTTGTATCAAGATTTGTAGATCGTAGAGTTTTATCAGGTCTCATTTCCGTGATTTATAATATTAACATTTGAATTCTATTTTCATATTTTGTTTGTAAGTACTTACGGTTTATTTTAAAATCATTTCTTGACAAAATTTCTGATTGACGATGTTTTAATAGAATACTTACTTTTTATTTGAATACTGTAATGTATCAGATGTTTGAATTTGTAGTACGAAACAAAATCGTGTGAGTACTACGGTAGACTACGGTAGATTTTTACTTTCTCTACTACGTATAGTAAGTAGGGGAAGTATTGTATTCTACCCAAAAATTCGATACCAAGATTTCACCGGAAATACATGTTTTGAAACCCCCTGAATAAAAAAAAGCATTTTTGGAAATATGTCCGTGTGTGTGTCTGTCTGTCTGTGTGTCTGTCTGTGAACAGCATTACTCAGAAACGAACAGTCGAATAAACACCAAGCTTAGTATTTAGATTCAGTATCTTCCAGAGATGCAACACGAAGGTTTTCAAGAAAATCCCCCCACCCCAGATTACCCTTTACATGGAAGATTTTTCGAAAATTTTAATTTTCTCAAAAATGGCTCTAACGATTTTAATTAAAATATCGTATGTTTAAGATATTTTCATGACAAATGAAATGTATATCTTGAATTTTCTGGGAATGTCCCCAAAAGTATTCTTCATTGTCAACGACTTTGCATAACTGGTAAACCACTAGAGATAGACCATATTTTACTGCACAAAAATGTAGATCGCGTTAAAATACACAATTTATGTCATATACATTTTTTTTGTTGAGTGTCCCATTTTCGAGATATTGCTTGTTATTTCCTTAAATTTTTCAATACTTATTTTCTCAAATGGGAATTCGTTATTCATTTTTTTGTCTTGGATATGCAAAGAGTATTAATCTGTGGCAAAGGGAATGGTGCTGC
The DNA here is from genome assembly GCA_030765065.1 of Deroplatys truncata. Classification (NCBI taxonomy): domain Eukaryota; kingdom Metazoa; phylum Arthropoda; class Insecta; order Mantodea; family Mantidae; genus Deroplatys; species Deroplatys truncata. The sequence goes on from CM060975.1 coordinate 107,048,999, forward strand.
ACCTAGCAACCAGCTATTAACAGCTATGTATGTGCTTAAAGGCTACTGTTTTTCTATATTGCCCTTGTAAATATATATTCCCCTTACATCTACAAGAAAATTAGCAATAAGATAGAGTCTGCAAATGTTTATCTCGATGAACATGAAGTAGATGGAGAATAAGCGTTTGTAAAAATAGTTTGTACAGGAGTAGAGAAAGTCATGTGAGTGTAGCACATCAGATTTTTTTATAAGTAATGAAGCACACATGTTAAGAACAACGCTCAAATAAAATTAACGACCAAAGGTGCCATAGTTGGTTTCCTGTGGTGTAGCCTAATTCACAAGTCAGTGTTATTATTATTTTTTTGTTTTCCTTTACAGGTTTAGTAAATTATATCGTAAAGATCCCTAAGGTTCGGAAAAATGGCACCCCTGGACGTTTAGTAACAGCATTTAAGTTTTTCTATACTTTAGAGTGTTTTTGCTAATCTTTATTCGAAATTTATCTCTTGTCGATTACCATTAGAGTGCCTTGCTATATTTCATAATAATTAAAGAAGCAGTGTTAATTGCCGTTTTTAAAGCCACAAAATGGATATATCCGCGGATTACAGAAGTTCTACGATGTTTTCATCAACTGGTAAGTACGTAAAGAGAACATCTTGGGTTCTGAAAGACCGCATTAGGCCAAGCAAATTCCATAAGCGTGAAAGGCAAAAGCAGGTGAAAGCACTCCGCATTCAGAAGCCAGAACCGGTTATGGGAAGCTCGCCTTTGGACCGCAGACTGCAAAAAAGTGAAGGCACTGCGGATAAATAACGCTATATGGAACGCCGTTAATAAGATATTAAATATGAATGAACGTGCCCCAACACGGAAATTCAAATTGCCTCTTCTCGCCGGTTTTCTTCCTCCTTTTTGATAAATCTACTCCACTGCGCAAAGTAGAGTTCCTTTTTCACAAAAAGGGCAAGTGCCCGCGATCGCATGGCGCTTAGTCCACGTTTATGGAAGGCAAACCCATAGTAGAAGGCCAGGCATGTATTTGATTTTTCGTTTGTAAAGCACTTCCTTCATTTTGATGCTACCTTTAGTTCATGCCAGTTAAGGGGTGTCACTCCACAGTCGATCGACCCGTTCTCGGGTCACTTTTGTTGCTCTAAATTACAAGAAGCATTTCAATGAAGCAAACGGCTAACGACAAAGGAAACATCACTAAGCCCATATGTTGCCTAGAAATGAGTCAGCGAGTCGCGCAGCAACTGAGGCAATGTGAATCTGGAACGCAAAGTAAAGAAATTGCGCAATAATGTCAAACAATTTTAATGAACCTGTCTCTCTCCATGACGGTCAGTCATAACGTCTGCTTTTAATCTAAATTCAAAACAAATGCATTTTTGCAACTAGGGAAATACAAACGTCACGTGGAAACTAACACAGATCAATTTATGAGTATTCTTGTTTTGAAATATATGCCATCCTAAAATATATTATGACTTGTACTATACAATAACCAAACACATAAGGGAAGAATAGAGGGTTCAAAAAAAGTTTTTTTTTTCTTTCTTGAAAGTTTTTCCTAAAGAACGTGTGAAGCAGAAGAACGTGGAACTCGTATTTATAAAGGGCTTATGCTGTTTCAGTATATGCGTTGCTAGACATACCTTTGTTATTGCTATTTTTACTTTCTCTACTACGTATAGTAAGTAGGGGAAGTATTGCATTTACGCAAAAATTCGATACAAAGATTTCACCGGAAATACATGTTTTGAGACCCCTGAATCCAAAAAAAGCATTTTTGGAAACATGTGCCTGTGTGTGTCTGTGAACAACATAACTCAGAAATTAACAGTCGGATAAACACCAAACTTGATATTTAGGTTCAGCTTCTTCCAGAGATGCGACACGAAGGTTTTCAAGAAAATCCCCCCACCCCAGATTACCCTTTACATGGAATATTTTTCGAAAATTTTAATTTTCTCAAAAATGACTCTAACGATTTTGATTAAAATATCATATGTTAAAGATATTTTCATGACAAATGAACTGTATATCTCTAGTTTTCTGGGAATGTCTCCAAAAGTATTGTTCATTGTGAACGACTTTTGCATAACTGGTAAACCATAAAAGATAGACAAAATTTTACTACACAAAAAATGTAGATCGCGTTAAAATATATAATCTATGTCATATACATTGAGTGAACCGTTTTCGAGGTATTGCTTGTTATTCCCTTAAATTTTCCAATAATTATATTTTTCTCAAATTCGTTATTCATTTTTTTTATGTCCTGGACATGCAAAGAGAATAGAATGCGCCACATAGCAACCAGCTCTTAAAATATTTGACTATCGCTTAAAACCTACCACATTCCCCTTGCATCTACAAGAAAATTAGCAATAAGATTAACATCTCGATTAACATGAAGCATATGGAGAATAAGCGTTTGTAAAAATAGTGTGTACAAGAGTAGAGAAAGTCATGTGAGTGTAACACATCAGATTTTTTAAATAAGGATAGTAGTCTTCTCTTTCTTCCTCCAGCGGAAGAAGCATAATGAGCCCTTCAGCGACCTGCTTGTCTTCCAGAGAGTACAATACCCACCCAGTCTCTGTGTTTCGTGATCTATGTGTCGTTCCGTTTATATTTAGTATAGATATGGACATCTCTAAAATAAACAAGATAGAGTAGCAGAGCGACTTTTCGCATACGCAACATCAACGTTCCTTTGCATACAACGTTTAAGATAATCTTTCCTCTAAGATGGACTTGATATATGATTTATTAGGATTAGTTGCACGGAGGGGCCCCAAGCTACTGGGGCGCAGCATCTACGTGGGCCGTAGTAGCCCTTCGTGCTTCTAAGTGATCCCTAGATGCTGGGGAAGACCTGAAGGTCGACCAGTTCCGGACAACAATGACGCTGGCAAGGACGGGGCCCCTAACATTCCAAAATGTCACCAATCCTGACGTCGGCACGAACCCGCTTGTGTAATATTCAATTTGGGGGACCTGAAATGAAACGAACTCTTCCCAGGAAGGGGCCCCAGCCGGCATAAATTTCACCGTAACACACCAATCGCGTCGCTAGATCTATGAAAGGAAATTATGGGGACAGGAAATGATGAACAGGAAATTCTGATAGAAAAGGAACTACCCCAGCATTCGCCTACTGACCTAGAGAAACTACGAAATAGCCCTAGGTCAGAGTGGCCAACCGCGACCTTACGAATGCGATCGTCACATGCTATCGCGGAGCCATCTTCCTAGGTGGACTCGATGTAACCAGAAATTGTGAATACTAAAAATGTAGCTTCTTGCGTAGAGAAACACCACCATGAAATTTGTGAGTACAATCTTTAAGTATCGAGAAACAAAACTCATGCTGAGTATCGTTAATGCATCCAAATGTTTGTGCTTTTCCAGGCATTGGCTTCAGTGTTGCATGTTTGAAAATCACTATGCGAATTCTTCTACTTCCTCCTTGCAAGTATTAGGCCCTCCGGCCTCTTACGGTCTCATTGCTATCTGCTTCTACTTGGCCCAAGTTCCTTCTCCCTAAGGGTTGGAATGTTAAGGTCATTTTGAGAAGGTTGTTTATTTTAAGAGGAGTTATATTTCGACTGTTGAGGAGCCGAACTTGAAGTAGTTGCAACCGCACGTATGGTACCCGGTGGCCTTCGCCCCAAGTTTAAAAATCAACTTTGTATTTTGAATGTTTCTTTAAATATTTTATGTATATATATATATATATATATATATATTTGCCTCGGCTGCGTCAGTATTAATTTGTAGAGACATTAATTTCTTAACAGGGCGTAGTGCGGCTGAAGAATGTAGGGTTACACAGATTATAATTTTTACTTAACTCCTTTTATTAATCCTTGACAGGATTTAAATAACACATCATTGATATAGAGAGCTGTGAGATTATTTATTAAATACTTGCACTTTTTAACATGTAAACTATGTTTTGTCTCACACTGAATACGTATTAAACTTCTCGAAGACGTGTCACGCGTCCAGTTAGGAACACTGTCTACTAGCAACTGACTTCTGAATTTGTAAATTTTGCTCCAGTTTCTGATTGGCTAATTCTACTCCAATAGAATACTTTTATTTAACTTTTTAGCCTTTCTAGTTGTTGATTGGCTATTTATAAACTGTATAAAAAATTACATTATTGTTGCTCCAAGAATTACCAGTAGCATTATTAAATTTTTCTAATTTATTATATCCTCAAGGTTACCTCATTGTTACCTCATTTTAGCAACCTTTTACCCATTATTATCACAGCTACTATATTGTTAAATTACCTAATACATTCACATAACATTATTACATATGTACATAATAATATAAACATATACAATGACTGTAATATACATTTTATATATTATATTATACACATATTGCTTTATTGCTTTAATGCGGGCTGTTATTGAATTTATATATTATATAATTAGACTGATATCATTTATGTGTTAAAAATACTGCCTCAATTTTCATTTTCGGAATACAAGCTTCCTTCATTCGTTGCAGATGTTCTCTCCAATTTTCTCTATAGTATAACATTTTATCATTTATTGCATAAATACCTAATTTCTCTCTTATTTGTTCATTTGTAGACCAAAAACATAATGAGCATAAAAGCATAATAGGGCTTTAGATATGTTTGCTACCCAAAACATGATTTTAAGGTCTAAGGGTCTGGATAAAATAAGTTGAAAAAGCACAATAAAGCATAGAGTACAGTATGTGACATAAAGCATAATTCTTGGAAAATTGACTGCCTATTTAAAATCTATCAATAAATTTCTAGCAATAATGAAGATGTAGGATTTCAAGAATGAAAATTTTGTACGTAAAGTTTAACGGTTTTATGGTCAGTGTGGAATCTGAACGAGCGGTTCACAACTATTGAACACCAATATGTCAAAATTTGCTGTAAAGGCAATTGAAAGGGTTCGTGGGTTTTTTGGGACTGAAAAAGAGAAACCTTTATGTACCTTATGTTCGGAGCGCTTTAACTTTGGAAAAAGAAGAAAGAAAAAAATGTTTCTGCATAACCATGTGGAAAGATTTAAGCATAAATCCTGGAAACAGAGTGGTGGATATGGTTCAACTTCGGGTAGTCCTAGCAGCATACCTATCAGTACTGTACTTCAAGTATGACAACGAATAGGACGTTCAAAGAAAAATATGACAGAAATGGTCAAAGTACTACTTCTTTTGATACTCCATTCCGTGTCTTCCGTAACGAACAGTTTCGTCAGCGGATAGTAACAGCTACAAGTATGAAACCAGCTCCCGTGAAACCACACTGATAATATATCTTGTCAAGTGTGCTGAAGCAAATCTCCAGGAAACCAAGCCAAAATGTGAGGGAAATTCTGTTTATCTAGATGGAATGACAGATGTTAAGAATCATAAGCTGGTGAATGTTGCGCCATTGGGTGTTAGAAGCCTCATCTTGTGATAACCAAAATTGTAAAACATTGTAATACTGTTATAATAAATTTAATATTTTAACGCGGGTCTAATTTTATTGTTTTAATATCAGATAGTGCAACAGTGCTCTCTGCTGGTCGGCGATTAGGTGGAGATCCATCTCAATTTTGCATTGTACCTGTTGGGTTTATGTGTTGCTTCTTTGTGCTGAAGACATCAGATTTTCAGTCAAAATTACTGATGAATTCATTGCAGCTGTTAAGACTGCTGCTTAAAAGAATAAACAAAACATTTAATCTACCTCCAGTTCCTGTAATTACTCGGGACACATAGCTGAAGGCAGGAAAATATCACCGCATCAATTTCCATGCCGTTATTAAACATTGAATTGATCTGGAAGATGTGAAGGAAAAGTATCCCTTCTACTTCCGCTGAGAGCTAAATCTGAAATCTCCGATGGTACTGTAAACAAATACAGGTTTTGAAATCAGATTATGCTGATGTAACCAGATCTGACTTCTTCTATCATCAGTTCTTCATATGCTTCAAATTTCTGGTGTATCATGTATAAAACTTGAGAATACATGAATGAATGCCATCCCGCAAAATCATTCTGGAAGGAAGTTCAGAATTTAGATCTAACATTAGCCCTTCCTGAGCAGATTTCTTCCGTCTTCACTTCAGGTGAACTGAAACTTTCTCTAGCATTGATCTTCCAGTGGAAGAAATATCACCATATGCAGCAATAGTATATGAAAAAAATTGTCTTCTATTACTGCTGTGTTCTTCTGGCAGAAACATTCTGCTAAGATGCCTATACTAAGTAAGTTGGCAGTGAAGGCAATTTGGGTTCCTGCTTCATCTGTTTCGGTTGAAAACAGCTTTTCTAATTCTAACTGGACTTTAAATTTTAATCTCACCTAAAACTTACAATTAATTAACCTCAAGAGTGTGGTGCAGAGATTGAGAGTGACACCGATGACTAGACTTTCATTATTTAGTATTGTAGTGTGTTCTTGTATAACGTAATTTATTGTCATAAAAATTATTTAAGATACTGCAGCTTATTTGTATGAAAAAAATACATTATAAAAATAAACCACAATGACCAAAAGGAAGAGCATAATTTTATATATATATATATATATATATATATATATATATATATATATATATAAAATACAGCATCATGTGGATTGTTCTAATCATTTCCTGTTTGTCCCTTTTGGTCCATCCTGTAACTCGTGGAAATTTCATTTCTGCTACTTGGATGCGCTTTTAATCTTTTTACTTTCTCTACTATGTATAGTAAGTAGGGGAAGTATTGCATTCCACACAAAAATTCTATACCGAGATGTCATGGGAAATACATGTTTTGAGACCTCCTGAATCCAAAAAAAGCATTTTTGGAAAAAGGTCCGTTTGTGCCTGTAAACAGCGTAATTTAAAAAAACGAAAAGTCGGATAAATACCAAACCTGTATTTAGGTTCAGTATGTTTCAAAGATGCGACACGAATATTTTAAAGAAAATCCCCCAACCCGGACTACCCTTTACATGGAACATTTTTAGAAAATTTTGATTTTCTCAAAAATTTCTCTAAGGATTTTGATTAAAACATCATACATTTAAGATATTTTCAGGACAAATGAAATGTATATCTTGAATTTTCTGGGAATGTCCCTAAAAGTCCTCTTCATTGTGAATGGCTTTTGCATAACTGGTAAACCGTAAGAGATAGATAAAATTTCTGTACACAAAAAATATACATCTCGTTAAAACACACAATTTATATCATATACGTTTTTTGGTCGAGTGAACCATTTCCGAGATATTCCTTGATATTTGATTGAATTTGCCAATAATTATACTTTTTCAGAAATGAGAATTTGTTATTCTTTTTTATATAATGGAAATACAAAGAAATTGGAATGCTCCCTAAAGCAAGCAGCTCTTAAAATATTTGAGTATCGCTTAAAGCCTACCATATTCCCCTTGCACCTACAAGAAAATTAGCAATACGTTTCTACAAATGTTTATCTCGATTAACATGAATAGATTTGGAACAAGGGTTTCTAAAAATAGTTTGTACAAGAGTAGAGAAAGTCATGTGAGTGCAACACATCAGATTTTTTTCTTGTGAATCCGTGATTCCCTCTTGTATAAAAGGGATATATCTCATTAATTTTTATCTAAGCCCTGATTATAACTAAAATCGTACCCTAAATAGTTAACGTGTTGTATGTGAGTTACTTAGGATTTAAATTGATGGCATTTGTAGTAAACCCATATAGAGTAAGTGAAAAGGGAAAGAGTGCATTAAGAAAGAATGGCAGAAGAAAAATTGTCGAGTTAAATTAGCCGCAAGTGTAGTACCTCATCAGCAGTGGCAGAAGATTGAAATGTAAGTATGCAGCAGCAGCAGAAAGTGGAAGAGTAATCAAGGTACTTCATTCGTAGAAAATGAAAGCGGTGGGGAGCAGCATTTGGCAGAGAAAACATCTGGTTTATTACCCGGCCATTAAGGAGACTCAATTACAACACACCTCTGTAGAAGGTATTAACGTCCCATTACATCTTTGGAGACCGATTTGGTGCAGTCCGGGCTAAATGTGGAGATTAAGGAGGGAGCCAGTCCCCGCCCGATAAGACTTATTCCCCGGGGAACTCCGTCTAAACGCTTACTAAGTACTACTCCAGCATCCCTCTTGTGGGGAGATGATTGGCTGCCAAGGAAAACAGTCTTACAGAGGGATTTGTAGATAGGGTTCTGTACAATTAGGCCAGACTCTTTCAGTCAGCTTTCTTGTATAGGAAAACGCCAGGTGCGTGTCAGATTTGGAAAGCAACTCCTTCCTGTTCAGTAAATACGCTTCTTCCTACAGAACTCGTATTTGTGATTCACATTAGTGTAACATTTTCAGAATGTTCAATATTCCTACCGAGCGGGATGTCTCAGACGGAAACGTCTGTGGCTCGCTTTCGGGAAGTCCCTGGTTCGATCCCCGGCGACCGCCCACTCTGGCCCATGGGTTTTTCGTGGTTTACCCATATCGTTCAGTCGAATGCTGAGAAGACTCATCTTCTACTACGATTCTCCTCCTCCTCATTTCCTGTACCCATCATCTTCCATTTTATACATTTCAGGGTCGTAGGAACAGGCGGCGGTGTTCGGTAGGTTGTGGCTGGGCGGTGATTTGTGCACTGTAGCCATTTCTTTCCTGGTGTCGCTGCGAGGTCTGCTCAGTTAGGTTTTTCTTCCGAGTGGCCTCCGCTCGTGAGGCACACAGGAGGTTGGTTGCGTTACATCTGGAAACGTTAGGGAATCCTTCTGTTATGGCGCCCATTGTCATTTGGATCTGGTCGCCCTTCGGGTCTCTCTCCTCATCCTTCCTCCTGGGGTCACCGGTAGAAGCACAAAGGGCCGACGGCCTGCTTGCGACACTCTACCACGGTTTCGGGGGTCCTCTCCGTTGATTCGTACCTTTACCTCAATATTCATGTAAGAACAAAAGCGTTGGATAGGCGGAAATTATTATTTATGATAAAAGTGGAGTTTTATTTTGCTGCACGGGGCTGAAAGCTCAGGGTACTGGACCTACGAGCAAAATAAAATCGCTTTTACTATGTTGTCATATATTATTTTAGACACCCCCGAATATTAAATAATTAAGTATCGAGCTGAAATTTGTGTGAAAATAGCAGTATTTATTCGGAGATACAGAATGGCGAGTCCTAATCTGTTGTTGTTTGGCCTTCGTTGTGGTTTCACCTTCATAGCACTAGGCTGACCGAATCACCACTTCCATACCGTAACATTTCTGCCTGTGGCAGAAATAAGTCAAATACATTTTCAATTATTATTTTGCATACTTACAATGTTTAGAAAATCTTTGTATGCAGTATCGTACTGTTTCATCGACTTCTTTAGTAACAATTCCAAGTTTACCCTCTCCGTTGCATGCAACATTTCTTCTGGTTCTCCGAATCTATTTCCGAGTCATTAAAATAATCAACCATCATGTTAATCAATACAACGCCTCCGCTTAATATACACATAACTTCCATCGCAAGAAACAAGGTTGTAACAATGGAGTGTTTAAGGACACTTGGTAGAGTTTTGGGTTCAAAAACTGGATTTTTTTTCTTGTAATCGATTTTAAATTATGTAAGCAACATACTTATATGTTTTTGTTATGTATTTTGTGGTATGTAACAATGTGCTTATCCTATTGCCTTTTGTCGCTTCCCGTAAGTTTTATTTTTTAAACTTTACGTACACTTTACTTAAAATCTATTGAAATAAGAAATTTGAAACGTTTTGTAATTGCACAGAATGTTTAGCTGCATTTAGAAGGTTAAGGATTTTGGTTCCAAATGACATGGCTTTCACGAAAAAATATAAACATATACACAAAAAATTATTTTCTTGGGACCATTTTTTTAAAGTTAAATTAGTCGCTCAAATTTACAAATAGATAACCGGCTATCTTAAGCCACTTGTAAAAACCCATAATTTAAATTGACGGAGTTTGGGTTTTTATATTCAGAAAAAAGTGTACCTATAAATGAAAGCAAAAGATTTCATAGAAATTGTTTTACGATATTTAAATATTTTTATAATTGAAGAATTTAAAGCCACCTAAAACATTCTGATACCAGTATGCTGAGAAAATGTTCTTTAATAAACGTTAAACATTTCATTGTTCTAGGTGGCGTAATTCTAGAGAAAAATGGCTTTCTTTCAGTTGCGAAAAGGTGTATAAATACCCTGCGATCTCTAACAAGTATCCTTTACAATTTTATTCTACTGAATGTTATGATCTTCAATTTATACTATGAGTGGCTGGTATTAAAAACTCTAAAAATATTATTATGCATGTTATGGTAATGCTGAAAAATGTGTATTTTGATTCTTTTTACCACGGATGTTGCCTGGAAACAATGATTAATTAATCTATTGAAACGAATGCATTCACACTTTCTCTTAATCTGCAAAATTCTAAAACCTTTTGTAACAATGTTTCTTTGATTATATTTGATTCAAATTGTCATGACGCAATTTTGGCTTTTTTAAAGTGTCAATAGAGATTTGTATTTATCCATATATGCAAACATTGCAATTGCTGTAAACCTGACCAGTAGCAAAAGTCAAACATTTTATTTCTTAACACGTTGTGAATGTAGGTTATCAAGAATCGCACAGGTGGTGTGAGGTAATGGCAAACTAAAACACTATGCAGTGAGGAAGCTCAACTGTTTACCTATATTAGGATTAGGATTATGCTATGGAGGGACACCTAGCACCTCGACCCACACAGGGATCTTTTGTGCTACTCCTCCGGGAGAACGGATGAGATGAAGGAACCGTAGGTGACGTATGGGCTGCTGGACCGGCCGACGTAGGCGACAGAGACGCACAGAGGTCCTTAAGAGTTACAAGGCAACCCTCCGAAGCCACCTGTAAGTGGCCCACAGGTTCCGCTGCAGCGGAGGCCAGGGAAAGCTCCACCCAGCAGCAGGGACTCGAGCGGCCTCCACCTGACGGGGCCGAGAAGACAATCTGTCCGCAGTCATCCGACCCACAGCTCCGGGGCCAACCTGTAACGTGAAAGAGGAGCATGAAATGAGAGGGAATGAGGAAAAAGAGATGAACAATTAAGTGTGCTCAACTTAACAGAATGACCCTCACAAAATGTTAGAACATGGATTACCAAAAGTAAGTATTCACCTTCAGCTATGGAGGTTTAAATCCACCGAGTGCTCCTTGCAGAGAGTTGCTCCTATGAAGTAGGGATATGTCACTAAGCCAAATCCTTGAATAATAAGAAGACAAGGACTTGCCCTAATGCTAATAACCAGGCATAGCAATGCTTAAACAGTTACCTACATTCAATCCATATGTCAATACAAATAATGTAAAAATAGTAGCCAAGGATCACTGTCAACCACGTAAATATGATGGGTGCTATCTGTAAATATTAACAGACTCTACGAGGGATGGGGGTGGTTTGTTACTTGCGACAACCCAGCCTTAAGCCCGGTAACAGTTCAAATTTAGTTCCTTTCATGCTGGCTTTAATGTTTAGACTCCTATAACTGTTAATAACCATAGACGTATCTCTACGCAAAACTAAAACACTAATATTATCTTTTTGTGGTGCATCTAAACATAATAAGCTTATGAATGAAGTAAAACTAGGATCGCTTAAAACATAACGAAACTTTCATTCATGTGGATGCATGTGTTTACATTACTTCCTATTTTAAGGATGGAAAGTAGGCTACAAATGCCCAAAGCCTTTAGCAATAGTAGGAAGGTGTAAGGACCCAAAAAAACCGCAGCTTTAAACGCGTAATAAGGTAAGAGCGCTGAACCATAGCCAAGTAACGCCAACAAAATGTACCTACTGCGTACTTATACGTAGCTTGTAAGTTGCAAGACGTTCTCTTTGTGCCCAAGCATCATCATAGCTTCTCACCCTCCATATCTCCCATGTTGCGAGAAGACACCCTACACCGTTCACTAACTCCCCGACTGAAAGCAGTAGTGTGCTAAGGTGCAGAGAAAACGCCACGCTCAGCCTGTGAAATACCCGTCGGAGTGAAACCTACCTATTCATATCTTCAATAAACTGGAATAATATGCAATATATTATGGGGGGAGAAAGACTCGATACAGGCAAAAATCAAATACGTTGTGGTCAATTCTCTGAATAAAACAAAACTGTCACACGTGGAAAGGGAAACGTAAAGAGGCCAGTCTGTGAAATTTGGAAATGCTGTAATTCTTAAGCAATTAATTTAATTTTTTTACCAGCTGATATGGTTTATAAAAAGAATTCACGTGTTCCTATGAATTCCTTTACAAATTAATAACATAAAACATTTCTGCTTTTTATGAGCTACAGGAAAACCTCCTTGCTTTGCATTCTTCAAAATGTTACAACTAACTTTCAATTTTGTGCCCTAACATAACTTGTCTTACCCCTGTATTATTAATTTACAAACTGAGTATGAATTACTCTAGAAAAACAACTCATAAAAACATACTTCTTGCTTTTTAATGTTTTAATTAGTAAACGTAATTTTTAAAGGAATTTGCATCATCAGTTTTCCATTCCTGAAAATTCGAGCGATAAATTTTATTTATTATTATAAGATTTCTTGGTGAAACTTCCAAAATGATTATTACCAAAAGTTTGCACCACCAGTGCAATCTGAATGACAACGAGTACTGAAAAAATAATGAAGTAAAGAAATTACTTTTAACGGTAGAGAGTTGATATTAGACTACAAAACGTCATTCCTGTTTTAGGTGGTACTTAAATAATTTTAGTATCTTGAATCACTAGTCCTCTTTTATACAATAAGATTTATTATCACACAAAATCTGTATTTCTCAGAATTTTCAACAATTTACGCCCCTTAAACCGAAGTCTTACTTAATGCAGCTCTGGTATGTGTGTTGGTTTGGGAATATGGCAATTACAAAATTAGGTCACTGAAGATTAAACAAGCTTATTGATTTAATTTAAACCTGCCACGAGGGTGGACTGCGCCAAGAACTAATTGTACACGTTATTGGTCGGTTGACTACAGTCTGAACGTTTTTCTCTTCAGCACGTTACTTGTAACGACATCTTGTAATCGGTGAGCCATGTAGTACATATTCTCATTAACAATGTCGCCCAAAATATGGCGTTATTAGGCGACATAAAAGGGCGATTGAATTAAGAGAAAAGAAGTTCAATGCACCCTTATCCTAGGGTGCAAGTGTGGTAAAAGGAAAATATGAAACTTTAAAAAATAAGGAATGCTTACTGAGCGGTGGATTGGAGGCAACACTTGTGATTTTATGGCTTAAGCCACGTCTAAAACGTTAGTGGTATTAAATCCTTAAGATGTGACTTAAGACATAAAACGATAATGCACAGCAGTGAACTCAAAAGATTATGCTGTAAAGTAACAATAGTTATTTGAAAACGTTTTGGACATTTAATAAAACACTGTAATGAATGTGTTACCCACTATTTTATCTTAAGCATTAATAATGCGGCACGCAATGATTGTGCAAAGACTGTTTTGTAACAGAAATGTTTTGTAATAAAGTAAGACTCTATCAAGGTAAATACATCAATGGGTTACGTAGTGGATAATAAATGATTAAATGTGCGTGTTTTAATAAATTACATTGTAATAAAAATATTTTGGAAATGTCTGTCATTTACTACGTTTAAAATTATACAAACTCAATAATTGGAAACACCTTAATACCCCATATACCCCAAAGAACTGTGTATTAGACCATAATTTGATGAGTATATTAACCCCATTAGTATATCGTGTTATCAGCTCTTGCTACTGAAACAGCAGCCACTTGTCAGAAATGCTGTCGATTATTTTGTGCAAAACACATGCTGAAATTGAGGCAGTATTCTATATCATAACATGCTGTGAATGCCAGAGTGATTGCAGTGTAAATTAATATTATTGTATGTACAGGATTTTAGATGTTTGTTAGCCATAAGCATTGTTAGGAAATAAGTTTGCACGGTCTAACTGAAACTGACAATAGAAGTGGGTAACAATAAACCGAGGGGGTGAGTTGTTTATCACTAGGAAGAGACAAACAAATGACGTCAGGGTAGCGTGTTTTTTTTAGAAATGGAGGGAATATCTTCCCTAGAGCATATATGTTATTAGTAGTAGTGATTGGCGGACAAAACAGATGCTAAAGTGGGCGCAATTTGGTAACCAATAACAGCTCTATTATAATGTTTAGGCAATTCGGGGTGAAGGAGTATATATTCTCAAGCCATAAGCAAGTATCGCGCTGTTCGGAAGAATCTCTCACGAGGTGCATGTTACACAGTTTGGAAGAATCTTTCACGAGATGCACGTCGCAGAGTTAGTTACAAAAATGTAAAGTACGCGAAATAATTGGTGCGCGGCAACGAATACGACTATAGTTGCATTCGGAAATACCACAGTTTCAGTCAGGCGTGTTTAAAGATTAAATATGTGAATGATTAATTAAGTGTGACGGCAATAAAAGTGTAGAAACAAATTATTTTATCAGTGTTATCTTTTAGCAACAACTCCTTACCGTTTACACGCCCTGCATAGAGACACTTGCTCGACTGAGTTGTAATAGCTAGCCGGAGGACAAAGAACCAAAATTTAAAATAATAAAACAAGAGGCGCTCAACAAATAAGGAAACACGAGCCATGAGAACTGCGACAAAATGCGTACTATTCTCTTGCTATGTTTCGTGCAATTGAAAATGACATTGTATCTCCCAAGACCTCACTAGCTTGTCCATTGGATTCTATAGGGCCGAGATCGAAGGTCAGTCAAATCGTTGAGTAGTAGCAACAATACACTTTGCATTGTTTTCCTGGAAGTAAGAAGGGGCACATTCCATGCAGGCGTTACTATTTTGGCATTATTTTACTGTTTAGTACTGTATGCAAGACTACGAGTTTACGTAATTACGAACAGCCACGACTGATCTCTATCGCAGTACAAGAAACATCCTCATACCATCCCACCAGTAAAAACTATTTCCTAGTAGCTGTACATTTTAGATCAGGGTTACCTCTGGAGTGGACAGGAGGTTTAACACATTTCCCTGTTTTGTTCTTTGGTTTGCCTGAAGTCCAAGGAGATTCCATTCTAGGAGCAGTGTATCGCCGTAAAGTCTAACCACCCTCAACACATAAAGTTTGAGGGGAAAGGAGGAGTATGAGACCTAGAGTTACAAAATCTCATGCTGGTCTAGACGAAGACGTTCCTTGGGTGTGTCCTTGAAAGAGTAGCAATGCGATCTTAGTTCCTCATTCGAGAGAACCGATTTACACTGCTCCAGTCTCCAGTTGCGACGCTCCAAACACTACTTGAGTGTATGGGATTTATTCAGCTTCGTAAAACGCAGTTTAGGTGCCGTAAACTTCCGGAATATGCTCAATATGCTTAATCCCCTACCCTCCTGAAACTTTCTTTCTTAATGGCGGTCATCGCCTCTCCTTTTTGGGGGGAGGATTCCTACAGCTCAGAGTTGCACCTGTTTTAACCTATTCAGTTGGAAGACCTTAATTGTACCTTATCAAAATTGCATAGTTTTGGACCATGGGTAATCCTTTCCTCACCTGCTTCTCTTACTCATTGGTGTATAAACTAAAATGGAAATATGACCAACAACAAAAAAGAAGAGGAGAAGATTGGAACCAGGTCACCTCTGACTTGTAGACTTTTTGAGGGCTGGTAAGGAACATCAAAGGACTAGGTTGCTGTGTTACACTAGTATTGCAGGCGTTAGGGATAAAAATTCTGATGTGTTACACTCACATGACTTTCTCACCTCTTGTACAAACTATTTTTACAAACGCTTATTCTCCATATGCTTCGTGTTAATCGAGATGTTAATCTTATTGCTAATTTTCTTGTAGGTGCAAGAGGAATATGGTAGGTTTTAAGCGATAGTCAAATCTTTTAAGTGCATTCCATTCTCCTTGTATGTCCAGGACATAAAAAAGTCTGATGTGTTACACTCAAATGATTTTCTCTACTCTTGTACAAACTATTTTTACAAACGCTTATTCCCCATATGCTTCATGTTAATCGAGATATCGAGATGTTAATCTTATTGCTAATTTTCTTGTAGATGCAAGGTGAATTGGCAGGTTTTAAGCTATAGTCAAATATTTTAAGAGATGGTTCCTATGTGGAGTATTCCATTCTCTTTACATTACCAGGACAAAAAATGAATAACGAATTTGAGAAAAAGTATAACAACTGGAAAATGTTGTCTATCTCTTATGATTTATCAGTTATGCAAAATTCGTTCACAATGAAGAATACTTTTGGAGACATTCCCAGAAAATTCGAGATATACATTTCATTTGCCATAAAAATGTCTTAAACGTATGATATTTTAATCAAAATCGTTAGAGCCATTTTTGAGAAAATTAAAATTTTCGAAAAATGTTCCATGTAAAGGGTAATCTGGGGTGGGGGGATTTTCTTGAAAACCTTCTTGTCGCATCTCTGGAAGATACTGAACCTAAATACCAAGTTTGGTGTTTATTCGACTGTTCGTTTCTGACTTATGCTGTACACAGACACACGCACGGAACATGTGTCTAAAAATGCTTTTTACTTTCTCTACTACGTATAGTAAGTAGGGGAAGTATTGTATTCCACCCAAAATTTCGATACCGAGATTTCACCGGAAATACATGTTTTGAGACTCACTGAATCCAAAAAAAGCATTTTTGGAAACATGTCCGTGTGTGTGTCTGTCTGTGTGTCTGTGTGTCTGTGAACAGCATAACTCAAAAACGAAGAGTCAGATAAACACCAAACTTGGTATTTAGGTTCAGTATCTTTCAGAGTTGCGACACGAAGGTTTTCAAGAAAATCCCCCCACCCCAGACTACCCTTTACATGGAACATTTTTCGAAAATTTTAATTTTCTCAAAAACGGCTCTAACGATTTTGATTAAAATATCATATGTTTAAGATATTGTCATGACAAATAAAATGTATATCTCGAATTTTCTGGGAATGTCTCCAAAAGTATTCTTCATTATGAACGACTTTTTCATAACTGGTAAACCATAAGAGATAGACACAATTTTACTACACGAAAAATGTAGATCGCGTTAAAATACACAATTTATGTCATACACATTTCTTTTGTTGAGTGAACCGTTTGCGAGATATTGCTTGTTATTACCTTAAATTTTCCAATACTTATACTTTTTCTCAAATTCGTTATTCATTTTTTTATGTCCTGGACATGCAAAGAGAATGGAATGCGCCACATAGCAACCAGCGTTAAAATATTTGACTATCGCTTAAAACCTACCATATTCCCCTTGCATCTACAAGAAAATTATCAATAAGATTGACATCTTGATATCTCCATTAACATGAAGCATATGGAGAATAAGCGTTTGTAAAAATAGTTTGTACAAGAGTAGAGAAAGTCATGTGAGTGTAACACATCAGATTTTTTTGGATTCAGGGGGTTTCAAAACATATATTTCCGGTGATATCTCGGTATCGAATTTTTGGGTGGAATACAATATTTCCCCTACTTACTATACGTAGTGGAGAACGTAAAAATACTATAGCTACCGTAACATGGACAAAATTTCACTTAAGCAATATTCCACATGTAGTAGTGGATGGAGACATTAGCAGACGGTGCATTAAATTATGTGTTGCTGATCGGTTTTCATTTACCTGCCTAATTAATTGTGACGCAACCAGCAGCCCGCAAATCCCTCGGCACTCTAGTTAAGTTTGCCATGGCAGTGCGTAGGACGACTCGTGTTTCTCCCCTAATTAGAAGCAATTTGAAGATATTAGGGTCACTTTTACTCATAAACGCTGTTAGAGATAATGTGTTTAATTTGGAAAGCCTTGCACTGGTGAACACATTTTTAAACAGGCGATGAATTATAAACGGTAAAGAAAATACTTCGTAAAGCTTATCTTTGCACATTCCCTACAGATGATAGGTACATGATAATCGGTGAGGCCACTCCATTACTCTAACCGGAAAAACAGTGCTGGAGACCGAATTGCAACATGAACTGCTGCATAGTACTCCATTAGGTAACCATACACACTTTCTTGAAGAGCATAATCTGTTTTGAACTTCTTTGTGGACGGCGATTGGTGTTTTTGAGCTAAAGTATTATCTCTAGACACACATAACTTTTATTTTTAGTTTGTCTCGTCTCAGGTTCCCCGACGTGAAGGAAGCAAACTGATCTATCATGATATCTCTTGAAGATCTAGGGAAGATCACGAATTAGTTTGGGCTTGATAACCACTAGCTGTCTAATTAGGGAAATAATAATTGCTTCAGGAAGAGTTGCAGAGGTAAGGAGCTCGCGGTTTCCAAGTTATTTCTTTAATTTGAAAACACTGGTGAGCATTATTTGAATTCCATTATCAGCGAAAAACATTTGAACTGATACCTTAAAATAAAATGAGATTAATTTAATTTTTGAGTATCATAACATTTATTTGGATCTACAGTCCTTATTGTAGACTTCTGATTTTGGAACTATATTTACATTCATTCATTCGCTGTTTAACCTCATCTTATGTAGGACATACACCCCCCAGGACTTACAGGCGGGTGCCTGGGGTCTGAGACCCGTCGAAGAGCAGACACACTCATGGAGCAGACAGAATTACCAGGATGGGTGATCAGCCCGATGCCCGGAATGGGATGAAGGAAGTAGATGAAACGAAATGATGGCGAAATGGATGAAAGGTGATGATGTAGCAGTTGGTGCAATGAATGTAAGGGGAAACCGGAGAACCCGGAGAAAACCCGCCCAGACGCCGGTTTGTGCACCACAAATCCCACATGCGGGTCCCTGGGATTAAACCCGGGCCGTCTCGGTGAGAGGCGAGCGGTCTAACCACTCGGCCACGGCGCAGCCGAACTATATTTACAAATAAATAAAATTGGTTAATACTGCAACTGGAGGATCATAGGGCACCTGTAGAAAGAATGTGAATGAGCAGGACAGTCTGATGCTTTTTATACGAGGTTCTATGAAAGTCGTATTGAAATTACTGTATTTTCGGCAGCATCTCTTCCGTGGCCTCCATGATCCAAGCCGAAGCTACGTTGTAACCTCGTATTAGTATACACCAACCATGGAACGGAATATAACGTTAGGAGACTTTACATACATCGCGTTATGGAGTAAATGACCTAAGGAACTTGCATAGAACCGTAAGTCTCCATAGGTAACTCCCATGTACAATTAATTAGCCAGGTGAGCTAATTTTTTTGTTATCTCTTAGGATGTATTACAGAGTTATACACACTTTCCGAACGCCCTGTACCAGACTAAAGTAACCACATGCTCGAGTTAGACTTCCACAATTGCATCTTGTATGGACATGACCGCTGACAGGTGGAAATCGGTTACCTAATGTGATGCATCAAATCTCCAATTCAGCCGTGCAGATGGGTGTGGTGACGAGGCGTATGCACTTCTGTGAGAGACTCAAGCACACCACGACGAACACGAGGTCTTCCTCATGGCACTGTTGGTCTCGAAAAGCCACGAGCGAAGTAAAAGAATTGCTTTTTATTTCATTGTGGAGATTCGTTTACTGATACAGGAATTTAAGTTGGAATGTTATGTAATCTACAAATAGTTCTAGATTTATGGCATCAAGTGTATTATCGGTCTGCAATTTATGTCTTCAGGTGTTCAGTTTTCTGTTTCCTGCAAAGTTGGATTAAAGTCGAACCACAGTTGTTCTCAAATGTCCTGATTCCATACTTAGATGTGTACACATAAACAGGAAACAGCCAGTGGAGCTTATGCCAAGAGTATCGGTTTTGATCGTTGTGTGCTTAATATCTACGCAATTGTTGGTCACGGGGTTGCATTGGATGGAAAAGTTCGATGGAACATTGTAGCTAGGTAGATGAAAATGGAAAGCTTTAGAAATTTAACCCTTATTAGCTTACAATATATGTGAGCAAAGTCACACTTAAATGTGTAACGAATCCCAAAAAGAAACAAGAAATGATTAAGATTGATATAAGTAGAAATACTGCATTTTTATATCTCGTAAGTAGAAAACGGGAATATGTCATCTTTTTTTTCATAGATTTTTATAGTGAAAAGCTTTAAATGTTCGCCCTAGTACGATAATCTTCAGTGTGACCAACTTTCTAATCCAATCACTGGGAATTACCATTTGTATTTGCACATGTTTAATAACTCGACTTGGTTTGATTAGGTTTTACTTTTCATTATGTCTTTTTACATATTAATTTCTCATAATGCTCACATTATCTGTTCACAATACAAATCGTTATACTTCAGCTTATCGCAATTCGTTGTAGAGTTAAGCTATATGCTATGGCCGCTTTCTTTGATATTAAACGTTACTCATTTATCTAACCTTCATAAAGATTAAACAGGGAAATTATGAATTCAGAAGAAACAGAAACGGAATTAAAATTAAAGAAGCAGCAGAAAGAATCTGATGTGTTACACTCACATGACTTTCTCTACTCTTGTACAAACTATTTTTACAAACGCTTATTCTCCATATGCTTCATGTTAATCGAGATGTTAATCTTATTGCTAATTTTCTTGTAGATGCAAGGGGAATATGGTAGGTTTTAAGCGATAGTCAAATCTTTTAAGCGCTGATTCCTATGTGGGGCATTTCATTCTCTTTGCATGTCCAGTATATAAAAAAATGAATAACGAATTTGAGAAAAAATATAAGTATTGGAAAATTTAAGGGAATAACAAGCAATACCTCGAAAACGGTTCACTCAACAAAAAAATGCATATGAGATAAATTGTGTATTTTAACGCGGTCTACATTTTTCGTGTAGTAAAATTTTGTCTACCTCTTATGGTTTACCAGTTATGCAAAAGTCGTTCACGATGAAGAGTACTTTTGGAGACATTCCCAGAAAATTCGAGATATACGTTTCATGTGTCATGAAAATATCTTGAACATATGATATTGTAATCAAAATCGTTAGAGCCGTTTTTGAAAAAATTAGAATTTTCGAAAAATGTTCCATGTAAACGGTAACCTGGGGTGAGAGGTTTTTCTTGAACACCTTCGTGTCGCATCTCTGGAAGATACTGAACCTAAATACCAAGTTTGGTGTTTATCCGACTGTTCGTTTCTGAGTTTTGCTGTTCACAGACAGACACACAGACACACACACGGACATGTTTCCAAAAATGTTTTTTTGGATTCAGGGGGTCTCAAAACATGTATTTCCGGTGAAATCCTGGTATGGAATTTTTAGGTGGAATACAATACTTCTCCTACTTACTATACGTAGTAGAGAAAGTAAAAATAAATGTAGCAGTACTTCCCAAAAAATCCAGAAAGCAATATGATATGTTACTTAATCGTTTCATTGCCTGGAGTAAGGCAAAACATGGGGAAAATAATTTCACTGAAAATGACTGCTAGCGAATCAACAAAACATCGAAATATCTGACATCTCGCTTTTAACGTCATTTTTCTTATTTCAAGAACGCGTTCTAAACGTGATCTCTGTTAGTTTCAGGAATGAATATAATATTATTGATATTTTAAACATTCTAGTGCTGTCTAAATAGTATATGCCACACATGTTAAAAGTGGTCTTATTTTGCTCATAGGATTGTTTAATGAAGGCTTACTCACAAAAATAAAACCCTACTTTTACCCCTTGTATCATAATCTACTATTATTGTATATACATTCATTTTTAACTGAAACATAATTTAATTTTAAAACTAAATTTCTTTAAAATTTGTGTTTATTTTCGATGAATACCGTGTGTGCTATCTGATTGTTAGAAGGAGGTGATAGAGATCTTTGGTAGTTGTATTAGGCGATACTTTAATTAAGGAACACTGTTAGGGAGTATCAACATAACGTGGTGTGAAACAGTTGCAGGTAATGGTTTTCATTAGGTTAATTTGAACTCTGAAATATTTATCTCTGACATTGCGCTGAAGCATTCGTGGAAGTTTCAAAGCAATACGTGAATAAATGTGCATGAATGTCCCTCTTGCGACACAAATGCGGTAAGTGCATTATTGGAGAACGAGGAAGAGTTTGAATAGGAGATGAGGTCGAATATTTTGTAGTTAAGAAATTCTTCAATGTGATTTAAGTATGTGTATGGCATAGTATTTTTCAAGGATAGCGAATAATAGAAATATTACTTACACGGAAATAAAGTTAATTACTAAAGTTTGCCATAATGCTACTAGTAGCAAGATCACCAACATTAACCTTGGGGGCGAGGGTGGCAGGGAGGATATACTCTGTATACATTAAACACTTACAACAATTAACCAATTATATAAGTAAAACAGCGTAGGAAAAAGAGAATATTACGAAAGATAAGGAGAGCAGAATTACTGAAAGGGATAGAGGACATTTCAAGTTGTGAGAGGATTAAAATAATAAATAAAAATTTAGTTACGGGCGACGATAGAAGTGTAAGTGAAGAGATGATTAGCTCACAAGTGTTGATATTGAAGGATACTGAAGAGGAGGAGGAGTTGAGAAGAGAAAAAGTAATGATGAATATTAGTCCTTGACTAGACTGAAATCTGACAATAAGCAGAACAAGATTCTTTGTTTCTACGGGACGACAGGAATGGGCAGAAAGATGATTTTAATTAAGACGACGGGAAGGATAGAAATGCGGTGATTTTAGGAGGAGGATGGACGAAGAAGAGGAAAGGAGAGACTTAGTGTTGGGGAGCAGGTTCGTCATTGTTGGAGGAGTAGCTAGCAGGGTCGCCATTGTTGGAGGAGCAGTTCATGTGGCTTGGTAGGGATAGTGAGTGGAGTTATGGTGATGTTAGGTGCATGGAGTCATGCATTTGCTATCATGTTATCAATTGGAGGGGAGTTGGAGTTTATGTAGGTTTGGAGGTGAAGTTGGTGTTAGAATAAAATGGAGGATGTGAGTGAAGTGAAATTATGTGGGGTAAAGTGAGTGGATATTGGTGACAGAAGAAAGAAGATTTAGAGTTAATTAAAGGAGGTAAAGGGTTAATATATAGTGATAAAATCATAATTGATATATAAAATAAATAATAAAGATTAATAATAGGAAGATTAATATTGAGATTAAATAAAAGTTATAAACAAAACAATAAACACATAAATGCATAAATAAAGATATAAATAAATTAAATACAATATTAAATTACTATAAATCGAATTAAAATATTATAAATAGACAACTTGTGTTTTATAATTTTTATTAAAGAAAGTTTTAAATAAAATAGAAATATATTAAACTTATTAAAATGATTAGTAGGGGGTTTTGTGCTGGCTTCCAGTACATTTTTGATGGCTTCCGTGAATATAGTTAAACAGGAGTAGATAGTAGCTGGTTACCAGTTGCTAAGTTTGCTGTTTCCAGCAAGTGTAGATAAATACAGAATTTAGAATTGTAATTAACTTTTATTTACACCTTTACTCTAATTTAATACTTTCTATTCTTTTTCTTTCTTTTTTTTCTATTTTATTTATTATTTTGTAGACTTTGTGTAGTTAGTAATTATTTTATCTGAAAAAAATTGATGTAATATAAAATGTAAATGTAATGTGAGAATAAATGTAAGGTTTGAATGTATGTCCCGGTGTAGTAACCAAGGTGTCGGTTTAGCATATTCAGATTTTATTTACATATTTATTTAGTTGTACTTCTAAGTTTCGTGGCATATGGCAGTGCCGGACAGATGGCGCGGATGCTTGATCAATGTAAAAAGCATTCCCTGCGAACACCAGAGGGCTTCTAGATTGGTGGGTCGTTCATCGCGCTCTCTCTTGGCGGCCCCAGCAGTGGCACCTTGAAAATGTTAGGACTTTTCTGCGGCTTGCCTGCCTACGGCCTAGCCTCCTGTGTTTCCTTCACCTCATCCTTTTCTCCTGGAGGTGGTAGCATATCCGTGCAGTCCCAGCTCAGTCCCTCTCCGTTGTGTACCGATAACTATACCTATACCTTGGTTGGTAACTGGCGACTGATGATCCATGCCTGGTCGTTAGCCTTGAAAAATTAATAACTTTTAACTCATATTTAGCTTCGTATAAATTAAATCCTAAGTAAAGATCAACAAATAGAAAGGAAGTAAAAGCCCAGGTAAGATTAAGTAGTAAAATTCAGCTATCAAATATGATTAAATTCCAGGTCTATTCCATAAAAAGTTAGAGGATTTAATGTAGCTTATGCATATACGTGCAGTAAATTAGACAAAGCACGTAGGTAGGTTACGTTACCAGCAATGCAGAAAATTCAACTTTACACCATGATAGCATGAACGAGAAATGGATCAAAACACATTAATGTCAAAAAGTAATTTGTTTGTTGGAGCAAGTACAAAAGAGAAGACTACACGGTGTGATGCAACGATTCAGTCATAATGTATGTATACTGACTGTATTGTAACCGTCGGGGAAAAAGCTAGGTGCTTAAAACCCTGCGTGTTGCAGAATGTCACATGGCACACTTTTGCTTGTATGTGGCACGGACGTTACTTCATGGTTATTACCGCCTGCCTAGCTCGGTGTTCCTGAGGTTTCAAGAATCAGTACCTCTTCCCTTCACCCACTACACGCTGTCATCGTCTCTCCTGCTTGCTTGGTTCAACCCATTGGGATGTCGCTAACCATAAATATGATAAGTACGCAGAGGATGTTCTCCAACTTAAAAACTGTGAAATATTCAGCATGTGATTAAATCACGGCACCACAAGGATCCCATCTTCTGCATCTGTCATTCATAACTAAACCTCAACAACGTCGTAAATGCAAGCACAGCACGGCCTTCGCAACATTCTTATCTCCTTTTCTGGTATTAGTGAACTTTTATGTAACAGTCCAAACAACGTATACTTTAAGGGAATTTTCGAATAAGCTACCCTTTATTTTAGTAATTAACTCTTCTTTTGCACATGTCACGTATAGGCTAAAACTGGAAAGAGAGAATAAAATGCAGTGTTATAGCCGGGATTTGAACCCAACTGACTCATATTTTTTCGTAAACTACAATGTTTGACAAGTGGTTAAGTATGAAGCCCGGACTTAAATTATTTACGAGATTGTAGGCTACTACTGGGGTATTTTACTTAAAATGAATTTGTGTACGCCTTGTGATTTCCCAGGAAAGAAAGGGAGTCAGTTGGGGAATTTAATAAAGCTCAGTTGGTAAAGCAGCGGTACGGTAAGCCGATGATTCCACTTTTAATTTTGTATTGAATTCAAACAAATACTGAATGTGTCTATGATTATTCCTCTTTTAGTGGACGCTAAAATGTATTATACATATTGCATATGTGGCCCATAATGGAACGGAGCTGTTGGAACTAACAAAATCTAACCCTACCTCTTATCAGTTTGACTACCTCTGTTTTTCGAGTGTAATTATTCTAGCCACTGGATTGGCAGGGTATTTTAACTCTCCCAAAGTATGCCCGAAGTGCTCGAAGGGTAACATTACAACTTAAACATTATACTTTCATGCTACACTACCGTTTTCTTAATGTCAATTTTCTAATTGCCGTTTAGTAGCGTCAACAGCTTAACCTTCGTCTCCTTATCGTTAATGAAAGCTCTCATATATCGGGAGAGTCAAGAAACTACGAACCGGCGGCGCGGTGTTTTTCCATTGGCGTGTGGAAACATGATAACGCACTGCTGCTATAAGCAAGGTCACGCTGTTGACGTGGTTTTGCTCTGCAGTGTAAAGAACAGTATTGAGTTGACGGTAATGTGATGTAGTTCAGCTATTAGTTATTTATTATTTTGTCCTGTACGTAATCACAAAGTATATTATGGCTCAGTATGTTTTCTACTGCACAGCGTGTGAAAGTACGCTTTGCAGAAAGATTTCCAGGTGTAAAAGTTCCAGGCCGTACAACAAATGAACTTTACAATAAACTTCAGACTAAGAAATCTAAAAGACGGCGTACGGTTCTTAACGAAGAAACATTAGACGACATCGGTCATCGTTTGGAGAATTCCCCCCAAAAATCACTTAGGCGTCTTTCACAACAGGCAGGCATTCCTTATGGCTCTGTGCAAAGAGCTACCAAATTGCTGAAGTAAAACCATATAAAATAACTGTGGTACATGCTTTTCAACTATCTGATCCTGTAATTAGGCGCGCATTTTGTGAGTGGAGTCACAATAGTGTACACAATGGCGAAATACACCCATATTTAATGTTTTTCACGGATGAAGCTTGGTTCCACCTTCATGGATAAGTGCGTACACAAAATAATCGTTATTGGAGCTCTGACAAACCCAATATTGTTCATGAAGCACCCCTACATGACGAAAGAATTGTTGTATTGTGCGCCAGGTGCGGATATAGAGTTATAGGACCAATTTTTTTCTAGTCAACAGTTAACACCCGTACATACGTGAATACAATTTTGTTCCGCTTTTTAACGAATTAAAAGACAGGGAGCGTGATTTTGCCTTTTTTCAACAAGACTCTGCAGCAGCTCATACGGCCAACATTTCGATGAGAACAATTGAATGTGTGTCTGAGGACAGAATTATTAGTTGATATTTGTGGCCCCCTCCGTCCTCCGACCTAACCCCTGCGATTTATATCTCTGGTGTAACTTAAAAAGTAAAGTGTAAAAGACAAACCCACACACCCTGGAAGAATTAAAACAAAATATCATAGGCATATCATATGCGTTTTAATGATCGTCACGAGGAAATCTTATTGTAACGAATGATTTGTGTTTGATTTAAATTACTTATAAACTAAAACATTTGATAAGAGAAATTTTAATAAAATGTGCCTAAGCCTGAAAACTAGAAATTGTACTGGTCGGCCACGATATAAGTGCGCTTGGAGAGCACCGCTGTTTTTGTTGACAATGCATAACGCCATCAACGCTAGTGATCAGAGGGGAGTGTGGGGCGAGGCGATAATGAAAGGTACAGCTGCACAGTGAAAACAGTTCTACATCTGCAGGCCTCAATCTCGCTAGTAAATGAGATTCGGTATTGCGGATATTTTTTTACCTGACTGTCCTTCCAATGCCCCGCCCACTTGTATTCCTTTTCCCACCGAATGTACTCAAATCTTGGCCCACTAGTGCATACAGCTAACAATAATATACAAGCTGGTGAATTATTATATACATAACTACTGTGTTTCCAAATCGAACAGATTTTGGAGTCTGATAGACAACTTCTTTTTTTTCATATTTCTTTTGTTAAGCAATTCGAGGGGTATGATGTTTCATTTCAGGAAAATGTCATTAAATTTGCCTGAGCTACTGTATGCACTTCTTAATATTAGACAAGGAATGTAGTTCCAACAAGGTGGGGTACGAGCTCGTTGTTGACGATCACAACGATTTTCGGGAATGATGAGTTGAAGTATTTCGAGACTGGGAATTTTATCTGCTAACGTGTGACGTTTACGTTCCAAGGCAGTAAAGATATTGCTACTAATACAGCCGTTGGAATTCCGTCACGTTTCTCCTATTTTAGATATTCTACATACTTCATAAATACTGCACCACGCTTCAGCAGTTATGTGCTTACTTTTGAACTTCAAAAATTCACTGCAGTTTCAATGTAATAGGTATCTATTTAATTAATACTCAAGTTCAGTGTACTGAAATTGTATAACAATTAGAGGTTATTCATAAAATGGCTTCAAATTACCAACCATGGACTTCGCAGAACAGATAAACAGTACAATTAAGAGAAAGAGGAACTCTCAAACGTTACATAGCATGCCGTGAATAAAACGAAATTCACAGTAATTATGGATATGGCAGCCAGCCGAGGAGTCAACCTATGAAAAAGTCTGGTCCTATGTAATAAATGATTTTTACGAACATTCTTCCTGCGCTAGTAATTCCTTCATTTGTTTATAATTGTAAATTTATCCATAAAGTTAATTGTGTGGAAAAGCCATCCATGCTTAAAGTTTACTGAATGAATAAATACTATTTGGAGCATCTTCCAGAACACCAACGAAGAAAATGTAAGGTAAGGGGTATTAAAGACTGCAGGGTGCTCTCTTCGGTTGAATTTCATCCAAAATGACGCAGACTATAAAGCGTTTCTACAACATAAAGCCGGTTATCGAGACCCAAGAGAAAATAATAATAATAATAATAATAATAATAATAATAATAATAATAATAATAATAATAATAATAATAATAATAATATACGATCGAAATCAAATATAACGACAAAAATGTGCTGAAAAGAGATAAAGGGTATAAAGGGAATCAATTTATAAAATAAAAAGACGCCCGCTCTGTAAATTTATACTAGGAATGGGTTTTGTTGAAAAGGCAAAAAAAAAAAAAAATAATAATTTCTTTTTGTTTTCCTCGAAAGGAAAGCAGATGTACCTGCTATCGGCGACAAGAAGTCTACCGGAAGTTTCGCTTTTGTACTTTGGCTCGGACGTGAAGTTAACAATGGTCTCAAAGCTTAGCAGGGT
The DNA here is from genome assembly GCA_030765065.1 of Deroplatys truncata. Lineage (NCBI taxonomy): Eukaryota > Metazoa > Arthropoda > Insecta > Mantodea > Mantidae > Deroplatys > Deroplatys truncata. Next base: position 107,077,461 of record CM060975.1, read on the forward strand.
CAGAAAGCATACGTGTCTTATCTCCGATCTAATAATATTCGTGGGAAGATTTTAAACTCAAAATAAGTTGTAAGAAGCAGACGTGAAAGTTATCAAAGTGGGGGTAGTCAACAAAAAAAATGATGAAACAAAAATGATAGCCAATAAAGGATCGCGTATACATCACATGATACGTTTGAACTTAAAACGGAACGAAACATAAGGAAGGTGGGGGAAAATTCTAAGTTTGGCGAAAGGAGTGTAAAAGGAAAAGAAACGCCGAGCCCACATTGGGGTAAAAACTAACCACGAGGACGGTTGATGAAACAAAGAAAATAATCAGAAAGTTTGAAGTCTGAAATGAAGTTGTGAAATCTAGGCAATTCGAGGGGTAGTCGGAGGAACATATAAGTAGCGACTTCGAAAGTGATGACAATAATAACAGTGGTTTTGACGACGAAGGTGGCGGGTCGACCAGATAGGAATCTTCGTAACAAAAATAAAGAAATAACTCAATCTTCGCCGGCAGCATTATTAATATCATCAAGGCAGCGTCACCACCCCTGAAAACCAGAACCTCAACTCTACTAGAACAAGCTCCTAATCCCTGCCATCCAACAATCGAACCCGGGACTCTGAGTCTCCTGAAGCGACAGCAAGGAACAACACAGATGTGTCAAAGGTCAGCGTCAAACAGAACTCCGGGATTTCACAGAAACTTTAATGTACTAGAAACAACATAAACTTACATTTCTCGTCCATTATATGAAAGAGAAAATATTCAAAATATCCCTTCCTATGTTTTAAACCTTTAGTGGATTCAAAATGTGTCGCATTTCTCGCTCTGCGAGTATCCAAACGGTATTTGATGACTACTAAAGAATGCTTCAGCATATCGGAAGTTCCATTCCCTAAGGCTGAGAATCCTTTGACTAGATGATGTAGATCACGAATCTTTTCAGCGTGTATAATCCTTTACATATCCCACATAAAAGGGGAGTGTAAAGTCTGGACTTGTCTTGGCAATGAGATCTGCCCTCCTCTTCTAATTCACTTATTAAAATTGCAATTCAACAGCTACATAAGCAAGTTGACTGGTTGGGTGTAGCGCCATGTTGAAAAAAGTCCAGCACGTGTCTGTCATATTTTGCCGTGTTTCGATTAATCAACATATTGTGGCGTATTAATAATTTGGGGATTTCATTGTCGTTATCAGACATGTTGTTTTGTCTCTCAGTCAGCTTTGCTAGTCACGAGTGGTGGGGATAACGTCAGTGTTGCTGAGTATTCCGAGAGAAGTGGATCGCGGGTGCAAGCCGGTTTTTGGATTGGTGGACATCTCCTCTCACTTTTCATATTTAATAATGTAGGAACCAAGTAGATCTGTGTTGTGGATTTTGCACAGTGAGAAACCCACGCCCTCCTCTTAACCTCCACACCACGTTTCGGTCCTCCGCGGCCAAGTGAGTATACGTCCCCTCATTGTACGTGCTGGGTACTAAACATTAATAATTTTTCATGTGAACTTTTAGGCCTCTACCCAGCATTTAGCAATATGCATTGTACTTTCTGATGTGAAGTTGTCATTCTAATTACGGATAAAAAAATAAAATGCGTACTAGCTGTTAACGCCAAATTATATTTCATAAAATACCGGGTGTTCAGATTTATTCGGCCTTTGCCCGCCAGTCGGTTTAAATGAATGACATCATTAGTTCAGCGAGCCCCTGGTCTCAAAAGGGATCTACTAAATTGAACCTAGGACTGTATGCGTTCCAAGTTCGTAAACAGGTTTGTTTACTGCGGCGGTGCAGAACTATTTTTCACTAGAAAATGTTATGCTACAAAACCCGTCCAATTATTTGGGTTATCTATCATAGAGGCGAGATTGCGAGTTTACGAGACGCAAGCGAAATACGTTCCAAATGTAAATACTAGAACGGTACTACACGAGTCCAATTTTACTAGAGTGACCTCGAAACTGTTAGCAACAACCCCTTCCACTCATCTTTCGCTACTCCTCTGCCAGAAGTACTGGCTTCAAAGTACTGACATCTTACGCAGACAACCGACTGGCGGCTAGGGCCGAATAAATATGGAGACCCCGTATAATTAGCCCAAGATGCTTGAAAAATTGCATGATTCAATTTACTTTTCTTTATTTCATTTCTGTGATTAGTTTAAAATCCCGGAGTTATTTTATGGAAAGCCTATATAACTCTCTAGTTCCCAAGGTCGTGGGTTCAAACCCGGCGGAGGGCGATAGGTTTTTTCGGGTGTAAAACTTCTTAGTATGGCTTCCTTCGGAAGGGAGGTAAATCCGGTGGTCCCGTGTCGTAGATTTATGACACGTAAAAGAACCTCAAACCTGATAAAGAGGCCTCTGAGCAAAATTACTGGTCTTTCACGCCTAATATAAAATAGGGCGCTAAGGACCACAGCATTTAAAGAGCGGCCATAAATAAAACTAAATTTTTTCCTATATAATTACACCTTCCAACAGTATCAATTGGACCCCTTCCCTGTAATAAAGTGTACTGAAGGAGCACAGATAGCTGTTAATCTGATTCATTCTATGTATTACGATATATGATACTTAAGAACTGGTGAGCTGAAATGTAGGACCAAATTTGGGATTATTTTCCTACGGAATTGATAGGAGAAGGAAGAAGTGTGAAAATGTTAACTTTGGCACAAAATTTAGGAAAGGGAGATAAATATGGTGGGAAGGAGACATAGTAAGAACATGGATAAACTTTGAGTTATAAGATTGAAAGCCCTAGATGCCTCGATGGATGTTGCCCGTGCCAGCAGCTCAGAGACTTAGTATCTCAGGTATTAGTATAGACTAAAATCAACATTTGATATAACGGTATACTACCATCACTATACTAATAAGTCGCCCACGATCACAATACTACTTTCTAAAGATTTGGAAACTCAACTTACGATCTCAAAGCATTGGTTTTGCATATTGCTTTATTATGGATTTGCATCGCTGGAAACTAGGTGGTTGGAGATGACTGATCCACTTGGTTTGATTCCTGTAGCCATTCTATCCCCATAATCAAGTAATGCTCATGATCTGAGAGAGCCGGCTCATTCTTCTATGAGGATGGTAGACTAACACCCTTCTATGGAAGCGATTTTCCCCACGCAGTATTTCCATAGTCCCTCCAACACTTGCTAATACTGATACCTTTATTTTATAATTTACTCATTGTCGTTTTGATAACTAGATCTTTTCGTGATATTTCCTACAAATTACACTCATAAAATTTAGATTAAGTACATATGTAGCAAACAAATTCGAAGAGAACAGTATCCTTAATGACACAGTTTGTGGAGAAATTTGAGCGATCTTTATAAACGCTGTTGCTTCTTGGGACAATAACTAAATTCAATAAAAACGTTTGACGCCCTATTCTCAGAAAGTTCTTGGTGATACAATGACGTGTTCTTTGGTCTTTATGGGCATTTGCAGATCTCCTATACAAACATTTGGCTGAGCTACGCAATCCAAGCCAGCTCTTTCAGTAGCAAGAGAGAAAAGGCATGTGATTCCTATATGGCCAATTCGCAACCTGGTTTCGAAGTAGGAATATAAATGTAACAGTTTACTTGAGCTGTAATTTTTTCTGTCACGGTTTCATGCGTATTTTTCCTGAACGAACGTACATCGAAGTTTTAGGCGTCTTTTATTCAATTGTTGTTATAATTCCATATCTCTGTACCGTGTAATAAAACTGCTGTTTCAATTATTATCAATTATTTTAAAGTTCCCATTTAGATACATTATTCCCAAAGCTTCTTCCAGATATTCGCAAACATATTAACATATTTCTTCTTTTCATCTCAAGTACTTAACAAGTTATTAACATTTCTATTATTTTACTCTCTGCAGCTTTATTTGATCCTTTATTATGCATTCCTTCAAAGCCATTCTTTTAGCTTTATCGGTTGGAATTTGAAAATTACCTTGTTTTATGATTATTTTGAAATTTATCTTCTGGCAAATCTATCATCTGCAAAGGTAGAGAGTCTATGTTCTTTCAAATTTTTATAACTTAAATATTTAAGCGTTTAGGAAGATATAGCCGAATGCTTGTTTCATCATAAAAATGATTAGCAAACAGCTGACTACTAAAATGGCTGATTTTTCAACCGGGGGAACTCCGATTATTGTTTGTTTTATTAAATGAACATTAAAGCGATAATTTCTGTATATTTTTAATTTCGTTTCATTGCTTGCATTTAATCGGGCTGTTACTGAGAGAAATTCCGCCGACTGCGATCCAATCGATATTGAAACAACAGGTGGTTGTATCTCGTACTCGCTGAAGAAGTGATGCTTTGTTTTACAATTTGCTTCAAACAATAACACACATATATCCAGACTTTTGAAAGTATAAATACCGATTTTTGTTGCACTTGTTACAAGGATTGAGCTATACAAAGGAAGTGGTAAAAGAAGTTAGTATATTTGACTGATACTAACGAAAACCATTTTCTCTAGCATATTTTGTTTCTTGAAAAGTATTGAGTCCTAGCTCTCACTAGAAATAATTATTGTAATGCTTTCCTCAGGTATTTCTTTACTGGAATGTAACAAACACTAAAAAATAAACGGCACCCTAATGCCATCTGCACGGCACGAGGCAGAAGATCCGATTGCTATGCGCTAGGGTCTCTGTAGGCACGTGACGTAGCAAGTTGGCATGGTTAAGGGATGAGACCTAGAAGGCTAACTGTCCGCCTTATATGAAAGCGGCAGTTAGACTGGATGGCACCCTAATGCCATCTGCACGGCACGAAGCAGAAGATCCGCTTGCTATGCACTAGGGTCTCTGTGGAGACGACGAAGCAGGTGGTTACAGGGATGAGACCTAGAAGGCTAATTGTCCGCCACACCTCGATCTAACAGTTATTCACTAACGGATCCGTCGCGATATGATCCTGTAGTTAAAGCGACGTAAAATAAACAGGGTAATAACTAAAGATAGAAAGAGGTAAACAACAAAATTTTAGAACTTGACAAGAAAGAACCAAAGCTAACGGTCTCGTATTAATAATATCAGTTCTAAGGCAAGAATAACACAGATGAACAATGATTTCAATACTTTTAGCAACTTTATATCTGATTCTGTCTTTTATGATAACTTAAGGCTGTTTAACTTAGGAATATGAACTATTGATCTTTTTATTCGTTTTGTTTTAACAACCACATTAATTACTGTGGCATCTATGAGAGAAAAAATACAGCATGAAACTACAATTAATATTGGTTTCATAAATATTAGTAGCAATATGAATCATAAGTAATCGAGTAATGATTATAAACGTATCTCACAATTAAACTATAACATAACCTTTGAGCAAAAAAATAATAAATAAAACAATATCAATCCATCTGCAATATTTAGATAAAAGCAACCGTGGTGAAATTTGGAATAATTATTGCTATGAAAGCAAATTGATTTCTCGTTTAAAATAACACATTTTTATGATATGCATTAACCACAGAAATCCTTTGCTGGTACTGCAGCCATATTTCTGTTTCGCATAGCAGCACTATAGTAGAAACAATGGAAAACATTGAAGAAGTGAAAGAGCACAGGAGAAATATGTGTAAAGTAACTTCTCAATGATAAATCACACCGTAGGGGATGGCTGATTCCAGATCTCAACCTGTGCACCACAGCCTACTCGTAGCAGTGAATATGATTTGATAAATGAACAAAGGCGAGCAGCTGGTAAAGAGGGCAAAGAATATTTGAGATATTACTATGAGAAAACAAGAACTAAAGTGCGGAGTACAAAAATCCTCAGCGTTTGTTACAATAAGGATCGTAGTAGTCATACCATGTTGTATCTAATAACAGAGGCTTTTGTACGGATGTACCTCGCAGGTTCTTTCAAAACTAATTTTAAACCTTAAAGTATTATAAATCCGTAAAATTCTAGCATAAAATTAGCATCCTATTCCATAACTAAGCGTTTTGTTTCTCAGTTTGTTTTTTACATAATGTATATTTCGTATTTTAATTAAAGCCTAATTTGGCGAGTCCGCTAATGGAATTTTAGGATTTAAGGAGTGTTGTTTCTAGCATTAATATTAGGATGAATTTGATCTAAGTGTTTTAAGCAAGAAATGGATATGTTTTGTTGTTATAAATTAGAATATTTATTTAGTTCCATTTATACCGCGCCTTTAACTGCATTGGTCTTATCGGTGGCCTTTCCTTTGGAACTTATTGCCTATTGGCAATGGTGTTAACTCGTGTAACTTTTGTCGTTGGGTTTCTTGAACTTTGGTTTTTAATCATTAGATCACACGCACACACATATTCACACTCTCATTCATACTTCTAGACTCTGGGGAGGATAAGGAATAATCTTGGCTAGAGAAAAATTCCTATCCCCCAGCCGGGAATCCAACCTGGGACCCCTAGCAAAACAGGTAGTTGCTCTACCGACTCGGGACCAGTCGAAATTATAATATTGTTAATGGTTTCTTCATAGTCAGTCGATTGATCTAGAAATATGAATTCTGAAATCGATACATAATATCTGTGGGTGTTTGAAGCTTATTATTATGATTGCATTGGCAATTGCAATTATAATTTGGAATTGTTATATTGCTATAACATCCTACGCCTGATTGCGATTGTATGCTTCCACGGCCGTCGTTCACAATGACTTGCTTGTCTTCCGGTAAAGGCTACGTTACGTTTGACAAAACCACTGACGTTTTGCCCTTCATGTTGAGGGCGCAACATGAAGGTTGAAAAGTCAGTAGTTTTATCAAACGTGATGCGGCTTCACCGGAAGACAACCAAGTTATCATCCTATGTCTTCATTCGGAGACTGACGTTTTAGTGAATGATTCTTCATTGTTAATACGATAAAATGCGTATCCTTAGTTACGATCTGTCAAGGTTAGAGTAGTATGAATAAGTCATGAACGAAAACAGAATTTAGTGCCAAGTAAATACTAAAACTAATGCATATGCTCATGTAATATTATGACTAGATATTGATACGCATGTTTATTTATAAGCTGTCATATCCGATATAAAAACTTTGTTCGTTGCTGAGTCGTATGTAAGTGCGTTCTTTTTGCATTGCATTTTATGAGAAGCTTCGACTATGTAAACAACAACTAACGCTATAAAGGCGATACTGTACTAATTGTATACCACGAGCTAGCAAAACAATTACTGCGTGAAATATGCAGTCACTCTTGTCAACTTAATCTTCTAATCTCTAAGGCACAATGTATCAGACGTTAGGTTGTTTGACGCGTGTGTGGAAGCAGTGAATAGATGAAGGTCGTACGCAGTGAAGAGCGGGTACTGGACCACGGAACATGACCACAGCACGGGATGACCGTCATCTTGTCCGCATGGCCATAACGGACGATACATCTTCATCCACAGTGTTGGCTCGACCTGGAGCATTGCAACAGGTGTGAACTTGTTTGCATCAACGGTTCGTCGCCGTCTGCTGTAGGTTGGACTAGCTGCATGTATGCCATTACATCGGCTTCCATTGTCCATAAACCACAAGCTCCTCCGACTGTAATGGGCACGTGAACACCGTCACTGGGGTGCTGAGTGGCAAAATGTAGTATTTTCGGACGAGTCCCGCTTCAACGTGTCCTACAGTGATGGCCGCATACGTGTCCGGCGGTACCGTGGTGAGCACAACCTGGAGGGCTGCATTGTTGAGCGGCATAGCGGACAAACACCAGGTGTGATGGTTTGGGGCGTCATTGGTTACAACAACCGATCTTGCCTCCTACGAATTGAGGGCACTTTGAACAGCAAGCGGTACCTAACGGTGATTATAGAGCCTGAGGTACTCCCCCTGCTTCAGGCATCTCCACAGGCCACATTTCAACAGGACAATGCCTGGCCACATATTGCGAGGAATGTAAGCCTTCTTCGAAGAGCGACGGGTACCATTGCTTCCCTGGCCTGCAGGTTTGCCTGACATGTCGCCCATCGAACATGTCTGGGATATGGTTGGTTGGCCCCTGGTGCGTCACGGTCCTCCAGTAACCAGTGTCATGGATTTGTAGGCTTGAATACAAACTGTGTGGAGGGAAATCCCTCAGGAACTTATTCAGAACCTTTTCTATTCAATGCCACGGCGTACAGCAGCTCTAATTGCAGCGCATGGAGGCCACACCAAATACTGAATTTTAGGGCTCAAAGGTCATGCATAGACTTAAAATGTTTATCATTTGTTACTTGTCATGTACCTAACCTGTAGTATTAAATTCATTGAATTCATGCGTTTCCTTCTTGGTGTTGCAATTTTCACAAACGGCAAACGAACGAATTTAGTCATATAGTACTCAAATATTTCCTCTAACAAAACTTAGGAAAATGTCCAAGACCCTAGTATGAAGAATCCTGTGTATAGCACATCCTTAGTTTTTCATAAAAAAACCAAATCCCATTATAGGTTTTGTACCCTTCCTATCAGAAATGTTACACAATTTATAGAGCTTTAAAACTTTAAGCGATGTTTGAAAAGTCCTATTTATCCACTTCAACCTACTTTAGTTTCTGTTTAGATTCTCAATAATAGTAATAATAATGATAATAATAGTAGTGGGTTAAATACGTAAACACAGTAATTTTCGTCACGAACAAGCACTCCCTACTTGGCTATTGCCAGAAAGCATGGAAGGTATGTTAGAAAGAGGTGTAAAATAAGTGATGGAGCATGTGTGTAAGTTTGATGTGACACTGCGGCGGTTTTCATATTGATCTGTTTGCAGCAGAAGGCCTTAGCGCAGTGTTAGCATCATTTTACATCTTTTATTAGCGGCTCGTTACCTTAGCGAGTCTACACCAGGTGTATATACGCCAGTAGTTGGCGTTCGCGTGATAAAATTTAGCCGTTTTCTTCAACTGAGATGTTCTTCGGCAGTAATGAAGCGCATTGCAGCTGGAAACATTTGGTTAAGCTAGGCCATTTCTTTATTATATATTTTTTATTTTACGACTTTTATGCAAAACTCGTGACATACAGTTTTCAATTTGTTTTAATATCTCAACTTTTGACTTGATGAGAATCAAGTTAAAAGTGGTCACTAAGTAACGAGACTCATGATTGAGATTAATCTTTATCTGTTATTAAAGACATTGCATTACTGAGAAAAAATTAAAATCAAGCGGATGGCACAGGCGGTAAAGTCTGTGGCCCGCATTCGGAAGGTCCCGGGTTCAAATCCCGTGGGCCGACCAATCTGTCTGAGGTTTTTTCGTGGTTTTCCTCAGTCGTCAAGGTAAATACCGGATTGGGTAATAGTAAAATGAAAAATAAGTGCTAATGGCGAATGCTATGCCATCTACCTATAGACAATGTAAGCAGTTAGACTGGCCGGCACCCTAAGCGATCTGCAAGCCACGAAGCAGAAGATCCGGCGCTGGAGGCACGGGACGAAGCAAGATGGCATTTTCAGGGATGAATCTAGAACGCTAACTGTCCGCCTTTCTGTGAGGGCGGCGGTTGGACTGGACGGCACGAAGCAGAAGATCCGGTAGCTATGCCCTAGGGTGACACGTGACGGAGCGGTTGGTTACAGGGATGAGACCTAGAAGGCTAACTGTCCATCACATATCGTTCTAAGAGTTATCCGCCAACAAATCCGATAATGCAATGTCTTTAATAAAAGATAAAGGTTAATTTCAATCATGAATCTCGTTACTTAGCGATCACTTTTAACTTAGTTCTCATCAAGTCAAGGAGTTAAAGCGACGTAAAATAAAATGGAGGGTATATAAAAAATTAAAACAAAGGAAGAACGTTGAATGTGTTTGTATTTTTCAAGGTTTGTGTTGTAGTGACGGATGTTAAGTTTAGACTACAAATTGTATATTTCGAAACTACAAAGTGTTTATTATATACAAATATAGATAATTTAAATCATCATTAGCAACATCATGTTATGTTCCATGATATATATCTTATACACAGTGCGGACAATTTAAACTGCAGACGTTTTAGAGGGCCGTACGATCCGCGTTCACTGGGAAGATGCGACGCTGTCTCGCATGATACGAAAACCTACATGCCGTGAATGGCGGAGATTACACCTGCTGTCCCAAACAAATAATGCGCCAGTAGGAGGTGATAAAATGTAACATTGATCTTACCTTTTATCAAAGTATATGTTGAAACTGAAGTTCATGCAAAGATCAGAAAATTCTGAAATACTTTCTGCAACTCTATCTGTAATTTCACTGAGCAATCGCATAATTTAATTCTCAGGGTCTTGAAGAGTGTGTGGATTGTTTACACACACTCTGTTTTAAATCCCCCAGCAAATAATAATCCCATTATTATTTCCTAGATTCTGTAGCACACCACTGTAACTCGCGAATTTTGAACAAACGTTAGAATGACATTGAGAGATTGTTTGCCGACCGGTAAGGCGCGCATGGATTGATTTTCTTCCCTTGAGACAGCAGTCGGTTCTACCCCGCTTCCCGAACGGCCCGCTACAACGCCGGTAGGTTTGAAATGGTCCGCAAAGTATTACCGTATTTATTAAAAAGCAATTCTTCTCTCCACATTACAAGACATTTTTTGTTTAGAAATGATTTAAAATTAAGCAATAAGCACTTAGTTGTATACAATATGCGGAAACAATGTTCAAGTATTTGTCGAAAGCAAAAGAGGAACAAATTCAGAAGTGACAATAATGATCTTTTGCGAAAGAAAATAAAACAGGAAAATCCGATACTTTCAAACATTTTACGTGACATGACGCCCATACATTTGAAATACAGAGTATGAAATAGTTCGAAATGACTAACTCTAAGAAAATACATTATTTAACACAAATTCCGCATTTTAAAGAGCTCTACGTTTTTCATGTAAGAAATGTTGCCTATTTCTTACATAGGTATTCCTAGTTACTATATAGAATTAAATAAAATTCGAACACACTGAAGAGTGGTTCATATTTGCAGAACATTTAAAATATAAATTGTATTGGTCATGCAAATATAATACTCTGCAAAAATCAGAAATAAATAAAAAATATTTTCCATGTAAAGGACATTTTTGGGTGGGGGGTATGTTTGTTTCGAGGAGGTTTATTTTAGGAGGAGTTTTATTGTTACGTTATTTTCACCACGTATGGAAGCCAATTTGAAGTAGGTTGTATTGTAGGCTTACACAAATTATAATTTTTTACTTCACTCCTTTTATTAATCCTTCGCACTATTAAATAACACCTCACTGATATAGAGAGACGTGAGATTATTTATTAATTACTTGCACTTTTTAAACACGCAAACTATTTTCGTCTCACACTGAATACGCATTAAACTTCTCGAGGACGCGTCTCGCGTCCGGTTAGGAACGCTGTCTACTAGCAACTGAACTGATTTCTACCTCCTGAATTTGCAAATTTCATCCCTTTCAAGTTTCTGGTTGGCTATTCCTAATCCAGTAGAATACTTTTATTTAACTTTCAGGTTTTTATGGTTGTTGATTGGCTATTTATAAACTGTCTCAAAAATTACATTATTGTAGCTCCAAGAATTATCAGTAGAATTATTAAAATTTCTAATTCATTATTGCCTCAAGGTTACCCTATTGTTACCTCATTGTTAGCAACCTTTGACCTATATTCTCACAGCTCCTACATTATTAAATTACGCAATGCATTCACATAACATTATTAAACATGTACATAATAATATAAACATTAATACAATGACTGTTACATACATTTTATATATTATTTATACAGATATTGATTTAAGGCGGGCTGTTATATTTTATATTATATAATTTAACTGAAATCATTTAAGTGTTAAAAATACTACCTCAGTTTTGGGGAAAAATCTTAGCGTGGCATTATCCGAAGGTGGTGAACTTAAATAATCAAGTTTGGTATGCTTTTGAGTTTGCTGTTCATACACGTGTGGGTACTCATTTTTCTAAAATTTCTTTTTTGGATTCAGGGAACCTGAAAATGACTGTTTCGCTGAAATCTCGATATCGAACTTCTGGTGGAATACATTACTTCGACACCCCCCGTATGTGGTATAGGAGTGGCGTGTCTGCCGCACATTCAAGAGGTACCGATTTCAAATCTTGCTTAGGGTGAGTTACCAAGAAAGTTTTTTTCGGGTTTTTCCTTTATCCTGAAAAGAATGTCGAGTAACTTTAAGCTCTGTGGCTCATTTCAGTATCATTTCACCAATTTCATTTAACGTAATGATACCGTATTCACGGGAAGATGTGAACAATGAAATAAAGAAATGATAGTAAGATAAAGAAATAATTTCCGTATATTAAACCAATATATAATATAACAAGCTTGAGTTGAAAGTTTTTTTCCAAAGAAAAAGGTAATTAGCGAGTCATTAGTAACATCATGAGGAGCGAAAGCATTAGCTTCAAGATTATTGGAATGCGGTTAGTTTATAACTTCAGTACGTTTGAACAGTCACATAGGCATAAATTATGAAAAAGAGAAAGACAATGAAATCCTGAGAGTCGGGGATTGGAGTGCATAAGAAGGGATGCTGGTAGAGGAGTAAAATGTAGGCGAAGCTTGAGTTAATATAAGGGCGTGTATTCTGATCAGACACACATTCGTGACACTCTTTCTTGAGAATTAGTGACTTAATCTGGCGATTACTCGTGTGTTATTTTAAGCGCTCAGTGTCACGCTTGTGCGAATAAGATTTAGCGGCCATCGCGAGGGGTTTGGCCGGTAAGCATATATACTGCAGAAGTTAGCAGGTATAATAATTCAGTTGTTGCAGTTTTGAGTGCTAGACTCATAATCAGTTTTATTCTTCATCTTCAAACGGTCGGCAACTCGATTGAATAGATCTCAGTCAATTTAAACTGGTGTTATCCGAGAGAAAGATATCATGGCTAACCATTGTAGTAGCTGTCAGCAGAATCAAGAGCAAAGCTGAAGCAAAAATGACGACCAAATTAGCGCCCCATTGTGGTGAATACGGCTTTAGTCCGATTTGACCTACCAGGTTAAAGGACGTTAAAACTTAAACAAAAAAATAATAAAAAATATATATCTTCCACCTAGTAGCTGCTAAAGAAAGTAAAAATACATTAAATTGTAAATCAAGCGCATAGTCTGTAGAATAGAGAAAGCCGATTGGCTGTTTCACATCATATTCTTTAATGTTGTGGCAAGCGTGTTTTGCTTCCATTTTTGAAAATGTGGAGAAAAGAACCAGTGACAACTTTAGCGAGGCTTTGCTACAGTTGTGCAGGCAGCAATAAAAGAAAACGACGTGTATATGTCTGTAGCGTATACCTTTAGAAGGAACCTTGAAGGCAGCAGATTGTTTGGGATGGCCCGCCTGCCGTGCGCCGAACAGAGAAATTAATAAATATTGTAGTGGTGGGGCGCTGGATTTAATTTCACACCCCTCTTGTGGTGACATCTGGCGGTGGCGCAGGAAAGAGGGTGAAGTGTAGGAAACTTGGAATTCCTATTTTCTCCACTTGATAGCGTGGGGACAAGGCGGTACTTTCTATGGATAGGCTTTTAGCGAAACAAAGGCGAGATTCTGCGTCAAAAGACGTATCAACTAGATCTCTTGTGTTGCTTTGTTTGCTTAGAGATGTTTGCAAAATGTAATTTCCTCCACGTAGTTAAACTTACTTCTCTGGAACAATACCAACATGATGTTTTTTATTTTTCGTGTAATAACTCCTCCGTGTAAAAATATTAAGCTTTTTATGAGAAAGAAAAAGCTTCTATTCTGTCATTTAGTGAGCACATAGGAGGTGCGATAAAAAATAACTTGTTTTTTTTAATTTCGCGAGATTTATACATCCGATTTTCAAAACTTTTGTTTTAGCTTGTTGATACACGTGTTCCTGATATATGTTTGCATTTTCAACGGTTTTGAATATTTAATTTATTGTTGACAGTCGCTAAAGCTATATGCGTTTTCGAGAGCTTGGCGAATTTTTACTTTCGAGAAAGATGGATCAAGAATTTACTCTACATTTTGCTTGAAAAAACGGAATAAAGTGCAGTATCGCATTCGAAATGTTGACTGTGGCGAATCTACTATAAAAACGTGGTATAAACGTTTCAAAGAGGGCCGAGAAGACTGAAGACGACGACCGCCCTGGATGCCTTGGCACATCAATTACTGATGACAATGTGGAAGAAGTAAAGAAAATGGTTCTGGAAAATCGCCGTATCACCATCAGAGAGATTGCTGATGATGTAGGCATATCATTTGGCTCATGCCAAGCAATTTTTTCGGATTTTTTTGGGCATGAAACGTGTAGCAGCAAGGTTTGTTTCGAAATTCTTGAATTTCGACCAAAAATGATGTCGCGTGGACATCGTTTAGGAATTGCTGAATGAAGTCGAAAGCGATCCAGAACTTCTAAACAAGATCATAACACGTGACGAAATATGGGTACGCAGTTGAAACTAAGGTCCAATCGTCCCAATGGAAACTGCCTAAAGAACTAAGACCGAAACAAATTCGACAAGTTCGATTACATGTGAAGGTACTTCTCACTGTTTTCTTAGATTACAGTGGGACAGCGCATCAGGAGTTCTTGCCTTATGGTCGCAGGGTCAATAAGGAATACTACCTGGAAGTTATACGCCGTTTGCGTGAAACAATCTGAATAATGTAATGTAATTACTCGTACATGTAATCTCTGTATTATAACTTGTAGTCTACACTCAACAAACAAATGTACCAAGCGGAGGTAGTAATATAATGCGACATGAGTCTGCGAAGTGCATTATTACTGAATCGAGGAATAATTTGAAAAATTCGACTTTAGCACTTGACAAAAATGTTGGAGAATAGTGGCTAATATTCTATTCCAATTCTTTGAACTTGACTTTGAGCATTCTCCACAGAGCAAGCACATCTATTATTTTTGTAACCAAAAAACAACTTTTAGTTTCTCCACCAGTACCGAGCGAGACGGCTCTGTGGTAACATGTGAAGCTCACATTCGGGATGTGCTGGATTCCATTCCCGACCGCACACTATGACCTTAGGTTTCTCCTGTTTTTCTTTGGTCAGTAGGTAAATTCTACGGTGGTTTCTCATCTACCATGATTTCCTTTTCCTCATTTCCTTCTTCATTCCGTCTAGGTTTCGTGGCGTGGGCGGTGTAGCGCGGATGCTTGCTCGAAGGAAAGGGTGGAAACTAGAGGGCTGCCTGGTTCGAAGGGTCGTTCATCGCTCTTCTGCTTAGCTCCAGTAGTTGATCAGCTGTTCGAGCTAGGGACTGTTAGAGATGTCTGCGCATCTCTGTGGCCTCTCTGTCTGCCATCTGTATCCTCCTGTGGTTCCTTCACTTCATATCTTCCTTCAGGGGGGTGGTCTAAATATATCTCACGAGGATTGCAGTGCACGAGGTGTCCCCCTCATATATCCTATACCGTAAACCCTTTATCTACGGTATAGGTGATTCAACATAGGGGAACACTCGCGCACCACTACTTGCACAGACATATTGTGGCTACACACACAGGAGGAGCGGATGAGGTGAGAAAACCATAGGAAACTACGAGTCATAGGCACAGAGACGCACGGAAGTCCCTAACATTTCCAAGCTCGTAGACCCGTCCCATTGCTGGAGTCGCAGAGAGAGGGAGTTGAACGATTTATCAATCAATCAATCAATCACCCCTCTGGTGTCCACGGGGAATACTCTTTCCATTGAGCATGCATCCGCGCCATCTGTCCGGCAACGCCATACACCACGAAACCTAGAAGCGCACCTAAAAGATAGGAAGGAAACGAAATGAAAGGGGAAATGATAGAAAGAAAATTGTGGTAGAGAAGAAATCACCCCAGCATTCGTCTGCTGACCCGAGGAAATAAAAAAGATCGCTGAGAATCGAACCCGAGACCCCCGAATGCGAGTCGCAACGTTACCGCGGCACCACTTCGCTATTTACCTGCAGTAAGAGACGATACAATGTATTCTAAACCAAAACTTCGATAACGAGATTTCAACGCAAATACATGCCCGAGGTCCCCCGAATCCAAAATATTTTTAGAAAAAGGTTCCTAGTTCAAACACATTTAATTATTCCTTCATTTTTTCAAATAGGCTTTGACGATTTTGACTAAAATGCTATATGTTTAAGATATTTGTATAATAAATAAAATACATGTATATATTACATTTTCGGCAGATACCCTATGCAGTCCTCTCATTTGCAATGCATTTTGTATAATTTTGTCTAACCGGACAACCATAAGAAATAGTCAAATTGTTTATATACTCATTAAAACAGACAATTTGTGACAAATAACGTTTTCTGGCATTAAGGATTTTTAGGATGTTCGTTACTCTCTGCGTGAATTCTGCTTTTATCACAGATAAGTTATTATTTTGTTTTTCGTGATATCATGCAAAAAGTAAGGAATGTCAAACTTAGCATTAGCACAAGGTGGATATAGAATGCTGGAGCGTACTGACATGGCTGAACTGTACCAACAACGAGATGTGTAATGAAACCATTTCTAGAAAGTGTTATCTCTATTAGCATGACGTATATACGAGGGTCGTCCAATAAGTACGCTTCCCTATTTTATAAAAAAAAACATTACACACAATTGATTATGTTGAATTAATTTTATTTATATTGTACAATCCTTCTGTTACTTTTCTACGTAGCCAACATGTTCTTCCAAGCATTTTTGGGGACATGACACAAGTTTTTCCAAGCCAGTGTTGTACCAGTTACATACAATTGATCATGTTGAACTAATTTTATTTATATAGTACAATCATTCTGTTACTTTTCTACATAGTCAACATGCATTTCCAAGCATTTTTGGGGACGTGACACAAGTTTTCCAAGCCAGTGTTGTACCAGTTACATACATTTGATCAAGCTGAACTAATTTTATTTATATAATACAACCCCTCTGTTACGTTTCTAATAGACAACGTGTTATTCCAAGCATTTTTGGGGACATGACACAAGTTTTTCCAAGCCAGTGTTGTACCAGGTCGGGTCCTGTGCTCGCAACTAGCTGTTCACTTCTGATTGATTTTCGTTACGGTGCTGAAGTGCTTACCTCCAAGATGACCTTTGAGTCATCACTTGGGAAAATATCTGGTGAATATGAAGGATGCGAGAAAACTTCCCAGGTGAATCTTCTGAGCTCCTCCTGGGTCAAGATTCAAATTGGAAGTTTTCTCGTATCCTCCGTATTCACCGGAGCTTGCTCCAAGTGATTTTAACATGTTCCTCCAGCTCAAAGGTAAGCTCTTTTAACACCGATGATGAAGTCACATCAGTGAACAAATGGTTACGAACACAGGACCCGACCTGGTACAACACTGGCTTGAAAAACTTGTATCACGTCCCCCAAAATGGTTGGGAAAACATGTTGGCTGAGTAGAAAAGTAACAGAAGGATTGTACAATATAAATAAAATTAATGCAACATGATCAATTGTGTGTTTTGTTTTTTATAAAATAGGAAAATTTACTTATTGGACGACCCTCATAGAAAAATGAGCTTTTTTAAGTGTAGTGTGCAGAAGACAGTAAAAATAAACAATAGTGAAAAGAGAACGTATTGTGAGTGTTGCACTACAGAGTTTTAATGTTGTTGTAAACTGGCTTATATTATTCGCAGTTCCACTGTCCCGCTTATAGTATTAAAGCAACATTTCAAGGAAACACGTACGTTGAGTCAGCTCGAATCCCAAAGGTTCCGTCATAGGTAAAACCTATTTTGCATGCTTGGTGTGTTAACTCGATCAGTGTATACCGATTTTTAGTTTCTCTACCACATATATATTAAGTAGGGAAGGTACTGTGTTCCCCAAAAATTCGATACCAAGATTTCATAGAAAATACATGTTTTTAGGCCCACTGAAAGAAAGCATTTTTAGAAAAAGGCCCATGTGTGTGAATGTGAACAGCATAACTCAAAAGCGAAAGGTGGCGGATAAATACCAAACTTGGTATAATGCGCCAGTATTTTCTTGTCTGTTAGTAATTGTTTTTGTAAATTCAGTGTCTACATAAATATTGTAGGCTGATTATTGGGCATCACTGTTTATAACCATTATGAACAGGAAGCCAGAGACTGCACTTGTATTGAAGAAATTAGCATTTGATATTGTTTTATTGTTGCTGCTAGCTAATGGCTATGGTCGGGCAAATATCGCTTGTAGGTAGTGGAGCGTGAAAGGAATGAACTGTAAGTGAGATTTTAACACAGCTGAAGGTAATGTTTCTGTTAATACCTTTAATATACTTGTCATCTAAGCAATATTTGTGTATGGGAGAAAGCTGTTAGGACTATTCAGTTGTTGCTTTGCAAAAAGTCTAACTACTCTCATTGCATTTTACTGAAAATTCATACGTGCTTAACAATTAGATCCGTAGGAACACTTTGTGCTACTTACTCGGATTTAGGGTAATACTTAGGGTAAATTAGGGTAGTTAGGGTAAATACTTGCGCAGTTTAATCCACTACAACTCACAACAATCCGCCCTTACCGATATCTGTGCTGCAACCATCTTTATTCCCTTAAGAAATGTTACCATGGTTCTTTACCTTACATACAAGATTTGAAAGCTTACCCTTATGCACTTCTGGTTGGCTAACTTTAATATTCATGCTATTCTATTAGCTATTTCACGTATCACATGGCATCTTTACAGTTGACACAAGTGCGTTCGTTTTCTCCCTTCCTTTGGTTATCCTGACCAAAATGTCCCTCTAAGCTATAAAATTCAATAGGTTTTGTCTGGCTGACCCAACCTTCTTCTCTTCGTGGCCTATATAATAGCTAATTCAGTATACATGTCTTTACAATATACAATCAAAATTTTTATCTTAAATCCTATACAAACACTGTTATTATTACATAAAAATACTAGCAAGAAGCATTAATTTACATGCAAATATTTGGCACTTATTATTATTATTATTATTATTATTATTATTATTATTATTATTATTATTATTATTATTATTATTATTATTACTGTTTCAGCTTGTGGTGTGAGGAATTATTTATTTGATATTTATGTGTGTCAAAATACTGCCTCAATTTATGTTCAGTATCTCCCAAAGATGCCAAATAAAGATTTACAAGAAAATCATCCTCCCATAACTACCTTTTACATGGAATCTTTTTAGAAATTTTTTATTTTCTCAGAAACGTCTCCAACGGTTTTGATTAAAATGCCTTATAGTAAAGATATTTACATGACGAACAAAATCTTGAATTTTTTGGGAATAGCTTCTGAAGCCGTCTTCATTCCGAAGGAATTTTGTATAATCTTATATAACTGGTATACATTAAGCTATAAACGAAACGTACTACATAAAAAGTGTAGATCTCTTAAAAACAATTTTTTCCAAATAATCATTTTGTGGCTTAATCCATTTCCGAGATATCGTTAATAATGATTTGAATTGTTCAATACTTTTGTCATACTCTCGAAGTCCTGTTGTCATACATATGTTTCTCGCGATATCAGAAAGACCATTGAATTTTAAGCATAGCGTACAGCGTCCAGTTCTTAAACATTTGACTATTGCTGTCCTCTTTGTATCTATAACTAAATGTGTAATGTAGCTATTTCTGCTAATTCTCTGGATTAAAATGAAGTAAATAGAAAAATAACCTTTCGTAAGAATAGTTTATATGGTCACTAATAAAGATAGAGGGTAGAGAAAGTCATGTAAATGTAACCAATATTTTTACTGGAGCACTGTACTCAAGCCATTTTATACCACAAACAAAAATACCTGTTTAAGTGTCTTTGAACCAAACTAGCCGTTCAGATTTTCTTCTTCTTTTGCACACACTGCATATCTACATTAAATTGGTCCCTCCGTAAGACTGTGTGTTATATACAGGTTGGACCATTTAAGTTGAGAGCGTACAATATTTTCAAAACTAAGCGTTGTAGAAAGAAATGTCTGGAACAAAAGTTGCTTGATATTATTGCGGAAAGTAAATGCCATTATTCGTGCTTTTTTGGAGGACGTTATAATGGTCATTTAGAGTCAATTTAAATAGACCCTAATTGTAGGTACCCATTTAAAACAGCAGCGCACCTTTACCACCGGGTAAAATATAATATGGGAAAGACAAGAACACCCTACAAACATGGGTGGAAGGGTGGGAATCAGCTCTAATAAAAGGAGGTAGGGAACGGCGCCTCCAACAATTGCGCCATTTTGGCCCAGCGCCTCCACCAGATGTGACGTAACATGCCGGTGTCTACACCAGATGCAACGTAATCCCGGCGGCGACGCCATCAGCGTCTTCACCAGACGTCATGCAAAGTATAGGGGAACGTAGTATAGGATGGCCTCATGAGGGTTACAGGTTGCAGTAACAAGGGTGGTGAAAGGGTGCCATTATAAGATAAACTTCTGTTCCCAATCTTTTTAATCCTTAATTTGTCTATTATAACCCAAACTACGTTTCAAAAAGAAAGAATTAAACGGAGGGTGGTTATACCTGCGTGGCAGAGGAGGTCCAGCTGTCCGTCATCGTCGGGCCTAGCGCCCACGTCGAGATGCAAATTAACACTATATGAATTTAAGAACCTGACCCGCAAAGAGTCTTGCTAGGCATGTGGTTGGTCGAGAAAGAGCTGTCCAAAATCCCTAAGTTTAAATACCCGACACAATGCTGATTAGTGCCTTGCTACTCACTGGCGTCAGTGTATATCAGCTCAAATTACGTAACTCACCCACATGTCGGAAATGAAGTGATCTTTTACTCTAAACTGCGTGTCACCAAAACTCTTCTTAATTCAACATCCGGGAAGTGACGCGCAAGAAATCTAAAACCAAATTTCCTAGAGTTACAAACGAAGTATGTCCTGAATATCTCGAACCGTATAAAATCATATTCTTCAAAATATGTTAAAATAAAGTTATAACTATCACAGTATATTACAGGACTTACAGGTGTGATACAGTTTTAATCAGCTACGAGTTGTGGCTCTGTACATGCATATATTCGTAAAGCGCATTAAGCATTATAGATATAAAACTCTTGAGAAGGGATTGAGATTCATGCTCAGAATTCTTCCTTAGAAACCCACTGCCAAAACTATTCGTACACAAAGCACAGCTGCACATATGTAGATCAAAATTAATTGTCTGTGTCTGATAAATGATGCATATAATTACTACTACCACTACCACGGAATATTACATTAGTATTCACATTATAAACATTATATTACTATATAAAGCATAGAATTATAATAATGCACAAATGGTATGTCGGTTAAAACGATATAGCTGAATGTCAGTTCACGAAATACACAAACCTCGTACACGGTGTCGTCATCCGTGGTGTAATGGTTACCGTGCCAGCCTCTAGTTCCCAAGGTCGCGGGTTCAAACCCGGCGAAGGGCGAAGCATTTTTTCGGGCGTAAAAATCCTTAGCATGGCTTCCTTCGGAAGAGAAGCAAAGCCGGTACCGTGTCGTAGATTTACGGCACGTAAATGATCCCCAAGTCTAATAAAGAGGCCTCTGAGCAAAATTACCGGTCTTTCACATCCAAAGACGCTAAGAACCATAGTAGTTAAAGAGCGTCCATAAATAAAACTCAATTTAATTTAATTTTGTACATGGTGACAGTGTTAGCAGTGCCAGAACACTGTCAAATAACATAACTGAAACGGAAGGAAGTAGTCTTAAACTTTAAAACTGGTCGGCGTTTGAGAGACGGGAGCCCGAATCGGGTATTACTGTGAGCATTCGGGACAGCCAGGGTTTGTTCACTAGACTGTGTATATTCTTGTAGCAGTTATAATGAGGAACACAACTATAATTACGCAAGTCTTCCGAGGAAATAATAGATATACAAGATTTAAGTAGATGCTTCAGGGTGTTTCAACGCTGAATATTGCAACCAAAACATTTTATTGATGAATGGTTCTCAAGTGGAATATGATTAAAACTTCGGTGCCGTGTTACGATTGGTGCAGCACTATTAGCCCGGTGGTAGAGGGTTAGCTTACTGTTCCTGAGATTGAAAGTCCGAATCTCCGTGGAGCTATTCCACTTTTTTCGTCTTTCATTTTAAATACACGACTAGAAAAATAGCAGGTTTTCTTGCTTTTTTACATGTGTGGTATTTAATAATAGTCCATCACAACGATGGCAATCGTAATATTAATTTATCGATCGGGAGGAGGTTTCATACTCAATTTAGTTTTATAACTACAAATTTCACCATTACTGTAATTATATTTGTAGGCAAAATGCAGTAACACAAGCAATATTATTTAACTATATTACGGCAAAACGAGTTCTAAAAATAAAAGATAACAAAGAATCTACTATGGAGAATCGCACTCGAGCTGCTAGAAGTTAAGTAGCTTTAGCCCAATTCAATGCATTGTTCATCCGCCCTAGTGAAGTCCAAGGCGCAGTCCGACGTCTCAACACAAAAAAGGCTTGCGGACAGGACGGGTTGACCCCTCGCCATGCTCCGCAACTTGCCCTTCAGAACTGTACTTTTCCTTACCAAGGTTTTTAACATGTGCATCACCCTAGGACTCTTTCCACGCGAGTGGAAGGTCGCCCGGGTGATGTGCATTCCGAAGCCTGTTAAATACCCGGCTCTTCCCTCCAGTTACCGCTCCATCAGCCTCCTACCCACCCTCTCAAAAGTATTCGAGAGGCTTATACTGCACCGCTTGTCGCCATTATTGGCCGACATTCAAGCCTACCAACCCATCAGTTTGGTTTTGGTCCTGGGCACTCGACCGCCCAGCAGCTGCTGCGGGTAGTGGAGGCTGCTGCCCTGGGTTTCCAGGACAGGGCCTTCACTCCTGTGGTATCTCTGGACGTGGAGAATGCCTTCTCAACGACCTGACACGAGGGGCTCCTCTATAAAATGATCAAGTTTGGTCTACATAGACAAACCATCCACATTATGCGCGTTTCTGACACCAACGCTCCTTTACAGTAGTGTTAGCGGCGAAACATCAACACAAAAACCCATACGAGGCGGAGTCCCCGAAGGTTCTGTACTATCTCCCACACTGTTTAGTCTGTACATGACAGACTTTCCAGTGGTGCAGGGCGTCAATATGGCCCAGTTTGCTGACGACGTCCTGCTGTACACTACCAACAGACACATCCTCAGAGCCTTCAACCCCATACAACACCTCCATCTCGTTGAACTCTGGTGAGGGCAGTGGCGGATGTCCGTGAATCCGGGCAAAAGGCAAGCTGTCCTGTTCATCAAAAGACGAATCGCCGCTACAGACAGACCAAATTTCACCTATCAGGTCCAAAGGATAGAGTGGGAGAATTCTATACGCTACTTGGGTGTTACTCTGGATAAGGGCCTAACCTTTCGAGAACACGTGCGTGGAACAATAAACAGGGCTAAGGGGGCGGTAGCTGCCTTACACCCAGCTTCCACTATGCCGGTTCACTTAAGGTTACGCCTTTATAAAGCACTTGTAATACCTATGATGAACTACGCCTGTGAGGTGTGGGGTACGGCAGCAGATTCCTGGCTTCTCTGGCTACAGCGGATTAAGAATAGGGGACTTCGGCCATTTATTCTGTCTGTCGTCGCTTTCCAGTCAGGCTACTAAACGAGACCTCGCCCCTCCCTTACGTGGAGGATGTGATTAGACATCCGGCTCTAAAATTCTACGACAAATTGACTAACCATGAGAACGCCCTTGTAAGATCCCTGGGGACTACTTACCTCAAGAACGTCAATACAGACGCTACCGGTTCCTCGCATGGCTTGCGGGCACCCCCGGTAACGAAGGCTTTAAACCTGCCAACAGCAAAAAAATGCTGTCAATAAGTACTCTCCCCCTCCCCATTGGAGTGGTTCAATCTAAATTAAAATCAATCACAATTACAGTAGAATAAAGACCAGCGGAGCAGGGCACAGGCAATGCTCCTGAAAAGGTAGCCGCTGAGGAGCCTATAAACACTTAGCGCTACCTCCCATCACACCCTCAACATCAACACCAAAACGTCACCTTACAAAAATCCATCCTACCTGTGGTAAAGCCCTTCCAAGGGTATGTACATAGCACAATTCACTAGGCTCACCACGAGTCTACCAGATTGAAGTCTATGTCCAAGTGCATTGTGGCTTATATTAAGGAGTTAGCCAAAGCGGCGCACAGAAATTGACGATTGTGAACCGCGCGCTCACTCGAAGGGACTTTGAAAAAATGTAACTGCTCAAGAGACCGGCTAGTTTTAGTTTGACCTAGTGTACGCAATGTAATAGACGACACAGTAAGGTTCCTTTACAATCCCCTGATTTCATTTGGATTACCTATTCGAACAAACTGGACGGCGATTTAGAACACCTCTGTGGTTACAATGTTTCTTACTTCTTCTCAATGTCTGTGAACCATATAATTAAGAAGGAACAGTCTTATAGACTTTTATCGTCGTTTGTCTTCGTTTAACTCGTAGAAAATGCTCTATTAAATCCGCCGTAAAAGTCGAAATTACTTAAACACAGATATGTGGCGCTTCCCTTGGTAGGCCCCACTGCGTTGATGATGATGGTGATGGATGCTGTGTTACGTACCTGTAGCTCGTCTTGATGCCCGTACTCTTGTGATGTATCTTGACGGTCTCGTAGACTGGAATCTGAGATCATGTATCTGTATTCGTGTGTGTGTTAGTTTGTTGTAATTATTAGTTTATAACTGTGCCACGGCTACTGTATTTCTGTCGGAGAGCATTTGTGACTTGTCAGGGTTGGGTATGGAGAAGGTTAAAATATTTTGCACAAATGTATTCTGTTAATTATTTCACTTGTACTTTAGATAAACCACATGTGATATTCACAATTCACTATTACATTTGTTAACTTAAAATATGTATATCTGGTAGACTTTAAATGCGTAGTTTTAGCGTCTATTCGAGTTTATATACGCCTTCTGCTCGAACACTGACAAGCTTCTGTTAGCGTTCCTTCCAACCGTTCTTTTTAACATATGTATTTGAATTATAGCCATGTATCAATGCACCTGATTGGCGCTGCTGTCCAATATCATCCAATAACATTTTATGTTACATATATATATATATATATATATGTTTATAGATTTCCAACGTCTTAATTATAAATCCAAGGTTCGTTACATACTTACGTAGATACTACTGCATTTCTCGTAATTTTATATTACTGGTTATATAGCTAACAACGGACTTTCCCCCTCATATTATATTCTATATGTTATAACGTTATATACTTGCTCTATATTATGCTCTGTTCATACATTATGAATATATGTGTTTTAACATCCTCTTAATTATTATACTACACTATTAGGAAAAAATACATAACGCGTAAAACTTACAACGAAATGTTAAAGAAAGAAATTATTAATGTGTTGATGCTGAGAAGCTGTGAATTAGAGATCTTATTACATTAATGAGTTCTGTATTAGTTTGTCCGTGGCTAGTACTGTAAGATGCTTTAAACAAAAGTGTGAATTTGATTTACTGAGATCATTACAGACGAATGACAGAAGCCTCAGCTTACCTTTTCTCTACACATATTCTATCGGTTGACAACTGATATCGAGAATGTCTTGTGTGCACTTTGATATCTACGTCCTACTGCTACGCTTTGTAACGTGATAGCGTACATATATACACACACCACTTATGGTGGAAATGTGGAGTTATGGAGGTAGAGAATAAGATACTTGAGAAATATTAAAAATATAAGAAATCGTCCTAGGAGACTACAGCTTACAACAGCTTCGCAAACGTTTGTAAGAAAAACGCGAAACACACAAAACATTAAAGCTTCATGAAGATAGAACACAACTAGAAAGAGGTGGTGAAAAGCAGCAAGCGCTTAGAGGAAGGTTTATTTATGTTCTTGTTTTGTACAGTTTTATCTCGAGAATAAAATTAAAAAGAACGTTCGTGTAATATTCTTCCACATTTTTCTTTAGTAACTGGGAAAGTGGCTTTAACTATATCATTACCTCTTTATTCCTCCTTTACTCGTGGACTTCGATTATTCATACTCATATACCATGTGAATTGTGAAATTTACGGAGATAAGTGATGTAGATAGAGTGGCATTTAACGTATGG
Source organism: Deroplatys truncata (assembly GCA_030765065.1). NCBI lineage: Eukaryota > Metazoa > Arthropoda > Insecta > Mantodea > Mantidae > Deroplatys > Deroplatys truncata. The sequence goes on from CM060975.1 coordinate 107,103,563, forward strand.
CATGAACAAGTGCAAACATAAGTTAGTTCTTTCTTAAAGCATGCAATACTAGTGTAACACATAAAATATATGTTAATGCCAGTGGTTTCAGTGAATGTAAGATGATATTCGCCTCCTTCGTATATCTTGAAAACAGATCTAGCAGCTGTAAAATGTGGTAATATGAATTAATGCAGAGAAGAAGATAATTTACTTTGAATGGAGGCAGTAGTCTATAAGGTAAATGCTATACGTGTCTTCAGATTTACGAGGGCTGTCCCAGAAGTATCCGACCTAACAAAGAAAACACAAAAATTTTGGGAAATAACATCTTTATTTCTTTACATAATCTCCCTTCAGCTCGATACACTTTTCCCAGCGATGTTCAACAGCTTGATACCCTGTTTATGGTGAGAACCGTCGAGTTCTGCAAAATAGCCATCAACTGCAAACTTCACCTCTTCATTTTTGGCAAATCTTTTACCACCAAGCCATTTCTTCAAACTTGGAAACAGAAAATAATCAGAGAGGGCTAACTCTGGCGAATAGGGTGCATGAGAAAGCAATTCGAACTTTAACGCATTGACTTTAGCCATAGCGATAATGGATGCGTGAATAGGTGCATTTACTTGATGAAACAGAACTTTTTTTTAGGCTAAATGCGGCCATTTTTGCTTGATTTCATCATTCAAATGCGGCAATAATTTTGCATAATACTCGCTATTGATTGATTTTCCTTTTTGAAGATAATCAATGAAAATTATCCCACGCGCATCCCAAAAACTGACGCCATAAACTTGCCTGCAGATGGAACTGCCTTCGCCTTCTTTGAAGTCGATTTTTCCCTTTTAATACACTGTTTGACTGTTCCTTCGTCTCAGGTGTGAAGTGATGGACCCATATTTTATCCTTGCTTATGAATCGACGCAAAAACTCGGCTTTATTGCAGCGAAATATCACCAAACACTCGACTAAAATATTCTCACAATGCGGCTTTTGTTCCATTGTGAGTAAACGCAGCACCCATCTTGCGCACAGCTTTCTCCTGTCTAAATTTTCAGTTAGTATGCGATATACAGCAGTTTTTGAAATGCCTAAGATGTCTGCAAGCTCGCGCACTTCGACGATCATCCAATACCATTTTGTGAATTTCTGGCGTGTCACCTGATTTGAACGACCACTGCTATGCTCGTTTAGCAGATCGTACGGCCTCGCTTAAACTCTGCCACCCAATATTTACTGTTGTAAATGAAGGAGCAGACTCTTCCAGAGTATAATCTACTCATCTTTAATATTAGTTGGACTAAGACCTTTCAAATGAAAGTATTGTATCACATAGCGATGGCCAGTTTTATCCATGTTTACAAATTCGCTGAGAGAGTTCACTATTAATGACTGCCAAGCAATTACTAAACAACGTAGCATCGTCAAACCTCAAACTTAAGCTTTATAATGGTCGTAATTTCTACCATAGAGTTTTTTTTAAACAAGAACTGCTATATATACGTCAGGTCGGGTACTTCTGCGACTGTCCTCGTATTCTGAGACAAGGGGCTCGTTGACTAATAATGGCATAATTCGTTTAAACTGACTGGCGATAAAGACCGAATAAATCTGATGACCCGTTACAAATTTAAACTGATACTTGCGGCTTGAGAATTGAACCTTCCTGGCGCTTTCTTCAAATTGGAACTTTTTATAAACAAGATGAGGGTCCAGCCAAACATCTATGTTTTAGGACGCACTTAATAAATAATTTTGTACATTTATATTCAATGCGTTTGCAAGAATACATTCGTTCGACCTTCCAACCTTACCACCTTAATTTGTGCAGTTCATAGCTAGTCACTTCGTTAACTAAAAGTAGTGGACAAATCCTGGCCTGTTTGTTTTGCAATTCTTGAGTAGTTCTTGAAAAAACTGGCTAAGAATTGTCAGAATACAATACACTTATTGTTCAAGTCAATTTTTCTTTTTTTTTTTCTTTTTAAATCGGTGTGGCCCCGCCTCCGCCACACCGGGTGACGATCATCCGAAAGGGATCTACATCGTCTCCCCTACCATGCACTAGCTACACTACAGTGATGGAAGGGAAATCGAAGGTAAAGTGTTGTCCGGTACCGCCGAAGCAAACCGAAGGTTAGTAGGTGATAACTAAAGAAAGACGCCTGCATACAAGAGAGTACACAGGCAGAGTGGGGAACAGGTACTGGTCTTGACAAATGCCCAGGCCAGGAACCTGTGGTTAGCGGTGGTATTCATGCTCATGCTGATGGAGTAGGTATTAGGTGTCATGCTTAAATTGTTATTGGTGTACATTACCTTTTATTGGAGGTTCATCCGGTGGATGTTAGATTGGCGCATCTTCCTCAGCGTATTGCTGTCGGTCCTGTAACAAATGCTGAATGATTATGTACAGTGTGAGTGATGTGTACAGTGGGTTGATTATTTACATTGTAACTTTGCGTATGTCTACATTCGCTGCGTAGTCTATGACATATATATATATATGTAGCTTTATGAAATCTTTTTTTTTTTTTTCTGTTTTTTTCCCCCCTTTTTTTTGTTTATTATTTTTTTGTAGCCTTTTTTTTGTTTTTTTTTCCTTTGCCTTATCTTAACTCCATGTGCCATTCATGTCCTTAAGGTTGTTCCTGGTTCATCATATCTTGGGGCTGCCCTCTGACCCCGATCCGCCTCAGGAGGGGACGTCATCCTCCCGAGGGCTTGTTGGGCATTTGTAGTGTAATCATGGTGGAATAAGGTTGTTCAAGTATGCTCTTATTTCTGCATTTTCTTCTATGGCGTGTCTGTTTAGTGGAATTGTGCGGTCGAACAGCGACCTTGTATGGGTGATAGTAGGATTCCAGAGATTCCAATGTGGGCTTTGGCAAAGTGTCAACACTCGTTACCCATTTACTTCCTACAGGCTTTGAGCTGCCTGCGCGTGTTCTTCCAACTTTTAGACTCACTACTCCAAATTGCAAGTGGTAATACTGCACCTCAGGTGCAAAGTATGAAATGTTGTAGTGTCTCTGGAAGAATTTATTGGTTCTCATAGTAACGGATTTGTTCTCAGAAAGCTAGAAACATATACTGAAGGGCTCCTATCATATTTTAACATGCAGCCATTCAAATAGCATTTGAAGAGGCATAGGTTTCAAATTTTATATGAGATAGGGCATATATTGTGAGTTACAGTTGCAGTTACTTAATTATGTAACAGGTTTGAGTTACCGAGTTACCTACTTCTTATTGTGTAACTGTTTTGTAGAAGAAGATAATCATATTTTGATGTTTGTAAAAGCAAGCTACTAGGGTTGTCCAATAAGTAAGTTTCCCTATTATAGAAACATTACACATAATTGATCGCATTGAATTAATTTTATTTATATTGTACAATCCTTCTGTTACTTTTCTACTTAGTGAACAGCCTTTTCCAAGCATTTTTGGGGACGTGACACAAGTTTTTCCAAGCCAGTGTTGTAACAGAAGTCGGGACCTGTGCTCGTAACCAGCTGTTCACTTCTGATTGATCTTCGTCACGGTGTTAAAGTGCTTACCTCCGTGATGACCTTTGAGTCACGGGAACCTGTGAAAATCATTTGGGAAAAGATCTGGTGAATATGGAGGATGCGAGAAAACCTTCCAGTTGAATCTTCTGAGCTCCGGTTGGGTCAAGATTCAACTTGGAAGTTTTCTCGTATCCTCCGCATTCACCAGAGCTTGCAGCAAGTGATTTTCACATGTTCCTCCAACTAAAAGGTAATCACTTTTAACACCGATGATGAAGTCAAACCAGTGAACAGCTGGTTGCGAGCACAGGACCCGACCTGGTACAGCACTGGCTTGGAAAAACTTGTGTCACGCCCCCAAAAATGCTTGGAAAAACATGTTGACTATGTAGAAATGTAACAGAAGGATTGTACAATATAAATAAAATTAATTCAAAATAATCAATTGTGTGTAATGCTTTTTTATAAAATAGGGAATCTTACTTATTGGACGCCCCTCGTATTTCGCTAAGAAAATGAGTATGCATTGTTGTGTATAAGGGCTTGATAGTTCCTAGCAATTAGTAGTGCCCTATTCTCCTCTTTGTGTGGAATAAAGCAGAGAGCATAGTAACGGCATTGACTATCGTGTTTTGGGAAAACCGTTTGAAGCAGTAACTCTCAGCATTTTCCTCAAAGAAGAATAGAAAAACTGAATTTTAATATAATTAAGAGATTAAAAAGCATAATGATCACCTTAACTTTGCGGCATGAAAGTACCATGCTGTAACAAGTGTATTAGTATTTTGTGTCACCACCTTTATAGTACACAACCTATGTTTTGGTTATGGTGGTCCTCCAGCTGCATGGGGACAATCGTCTTGCGTCCACATTTGGGACGTGTACCGTGGGATACGCTCCATATGGACACTGTTGTGGGTTAACCTGTCAACGACGAATAAAGTTTGTATGCCTCCTAGGACCATTTGAATAGGCTAGCAATGGGTTATCTGGTTTCAAGGTTTGTCTAGTTTTGCTGAGATCTCTTCTTGAATCTTACGGGTGTGGGTGGTCTCGACTCGTGATGGTGTGTTTGAGAGGTAATGTTTCCAAGACAACATTATTTCGGCCATGACACAAGTTTCCCCTTCTTTGTCTCTTTGCTAATGTTTTCTACTCACATGACATTTTTCTACTGATTTTATTTGCTTCTCAAAATCATTAATTTTTTTTGATTGGGCTGTTTATATTTTATTATAGGCTCACGGACAGTTTCGAACCCTACTTAATCTGTGGACTTATTGTGTTTGTCACATAGGGAGTACTATATGTACAAAGGAACTATACCTAGACATCCTGGTGCTGAAGGAAACCTTCAAGGAAGGCTTTTATTTACCTGCCGTCCGATGCCTTATTGTATTTCTGGAAACTGACCCACGTTCCCAAACAAATGTTATTTTATATACGATTTAGCAAATCTACACTATCTTAAAAAAAATCTGATATGTTACACTCACATGACTTTCTCTACTCTTGTACAAACTATTTTTACAAACGCTTATTCTCCATATGCTTCATGTTAATCGAGATATTGAGATGTTAATCTTATTGCCAATTTTCTTGTAGATGCAAGGGGAATTGGTAGGCTTTAAGCGATAGTCAAACATTTTAAGAGCTGGTTGCTATGTGGCGCATTTCATTCTCTTTGCATGTCCAGGACATAAAAAATGAATAACGAATTCCCATTTGAGAAAAAGTATAAGTATTGGAAAATTTAAGGGAATAACAAGCAATATCTCGAAAATGGTTGACTCAATAAAAAAATGTATATGACATAAATTGTGTATTTTAACACGATCTACATTTTTGTGTGTAGTAAAATTTTGTCTATCTCTTATGGTTTACCAGTTATGCAAAAGTCGTTCACAATGAAGAATACTTTTGGAGACATTCTAGAAAATTTAAGATATACATTTTATTTGTCGTGAAAGTATCTTAAATATATGATATTTTAATCAAAATCGTTATAGTCATTTTTGAGGAAATTAAAATTTTCGGAAAAATGTTCCATGTAAAGGGTAACCTCGGGTGAGGGGATTTTCTTGAAAACCTTCGTGTCGCATCTCTGGAAGATAGTGAACCTAAATACCAAGTTTGGTGTTTATCCGACTGTTCGTTTCTGAGTTATGCTGTTCACAGACAGACAGACACACACACACGGAAATGTTTCCAAAAATACTTTTTTTTGGATTTAAGAGGCCTCAAAACATATATTTCCGGTTAAATCTCGGTATCGAATTTTTGGATAGAATGCAATACTTCCCCTACTTACTATACGTAGTATAGTACTTCTACTTAGTATATGTAGTAGAGAAGGTAATACGGGAAAACCTGTTTCCCGTTCATTATTTTAATTCTGTTGCTTCTAATTATATTAATTTAGTATGTAATGATACATTGCATGTTAACGGACAGAACAGAAATCTCACAGCAGTGAATTCAGGAAATTCAACTTTCCACCATGACATCATAAATGGAAAGCGATTCAAAAACCCTATCGTTGAAAAAAAAATGTTTCACAAAAGGCATGGAGGATAGATGCTATACAGTGCAATGCCGTCCTGTACAGGGCATAAGCCAACGTTCATATAGAAAGTTTTACCAGGTAGAACCTCATATCCATCCTCTTCATTTGTAAGAAATGTGAGGTAGCATCGTATTCGTCACTCTGCAAATATGCCGCATGCCTAAATGAATGTAAACGCAATTGAAACATGCTGTATGGGAAACGAGCCTTAGAATGTATTGAGTTGAGAGTTCTAGCATTATAACACAAGTTTTGTTCTATGAATTGCCCATAGAAAACGTTGAGGGAGTCTGAAGCCAAGTAGAACTCGTACGAAACATGCATTTATTACTTTTACTGAGGGATATTCTTAATGTCTCTCACTTTGGAAAGCGCTCAGAAAAGTTGGCTGGGCTATAGAAATGCAAATATACAAACTGCAAACTTTATTCGCAAGTCCCTTTCGGAGAGATAAAAAGGACACGCTGGGAAAGTGTGTGCATGCCTGGATATAACGCTGAAATTGTAATTATCGCCACTGCAAAAAGCTGCAAGCGCAAGCTAATTGCGCAGGTGTTGGTTGGCCTTATGGAACAAATAACAGCGCCTAACCAGCAGACAAAATCCAGCTAAGCTCCGAATTAGGTTAGGTGCCATGAACAAGGCCAGTATTAACTCGACCTGCATACCGCAATGGGATAACACGTTGAGAACTTCTGAAGCCAGTTTTACAACCCACTATTTACTTTTATCATAGCAATCTTCTTCTGAGGGTCAGGTACAGTTGACCCGATAGCTCTTCCATTGGGTTGTTTGCCCATTATATAGTATTAGCCAAAGGGGATACAACTTTTCATGCTGGGTTATTTCGATAATAGAACACCTTATACTAATGATCGCTTGGTGAATATATACGTGGCAGTTGAATTATGGCCGGGACTCGACCCACGGATCTGAGGCTTTTCTTGCTGATAGGTACTCTGTCACTGAACTACCATGCTAGATGACATAATGTACATTAAACTTTCTCGTTGATTCATGCATCCCTTCAGCCTTCAAAATAATCTCAAATGCTGCGAGATACAAACCCTGTGTGCCCATGGCATTGACTAATTTTTTAAGTCTATTGCAACTCTGCAACATTAGTCTACACAAAACTAGTGTGTAAAGAGCTACCATAAAAATATGTATGAGAAAACATTTAACAGACACCCAATAAGGTACAGAATACAACTAAACTTCTCAGTGCTTCCCCTTATCTTTGACTAGAGGAAGAAGCAATTTTTTTTCAGTAACAGTTCTGTGCATTCCAATTCCAAAAGCACTAGTTTATATTTTATAATGTACTAAATATATGCATGAATAATAAAGATTCAAGAAGTACTAAGTTTTTTTATTCTACGAGGACGCATTGATAAATCGATGACTGTGACGAGAAATAACGTTCTAATCACAGATTTCTTGTTAGCAGCCAAATCTTAGATCTATTCTGGGTATAATCGCAGAAATTCGTCGTCATTTGTTTCTTAGAACATTGCTGAGAGCGTCTAAAATAAGATGTGTGTTGCTTCGTAGAAAATGGAGAAAAGTGAATTTCGTGTTCTGATAAAGCACTACATTTTGCGTAGTAAGACGGTGATGAAAACGGAACAAAAGCTGAACAAGTATTATGGGGACTCTGCTCTATCACATGACATGGTTTACAATCCATTCCAAAGCGAAAAGCGTTCCGTCCGCAGGAAATAACAAGGCAGCTGTCTTTTGGGATTCACAAGGGGTGATAGACATCCACTACCTGGAAAAGGATAAAACAATCACAGGTTCGTATTATGCCGCAATGCTGGATCAGGAATTGTTAAAGAAGCGACCTCATTTGGTGAAGAAAAGGGTTCTCTTTCACCAGGAGAATGCATCCGCACACAAGTCAGCTATTGCCATCACAAAATTTGTGGAATTGGGCCACGAAATGCTACCTCACCCACCATATTCTCCAGATTTGGCTCCGAGCGACTTCTTCCTCTTCGCAAACCTGAAAAATAGGCTCGCTGGGAAGAAATTCACGTCCAGTGAACACATCATGACAGAAACAACCTCATATTTTGCAGGCTTCGAAAAATCATATTTTTAAAAGGGTTAAAAAATTGGAGAAACGTTGGACAACGTGTATTAAAGTGATAGAGACTATGTTGAAAAATAAAATTGATTTTTTTGTAAAAAATTGTGATTTTCTTTAAAAAGTCAATCCGGCCTCCTGTGCCTTTAAATGAAATGAAAAACACATATATTATTAAGTCCTTCATTAAATACAGGGTCATCTGTTTAAGCGGCAACGCTGGTAGTGGCACCTGGGTCGCGGACGCGCGCCCCCCGCCTGGCGACACTTCATCCCCACGCAAACTGTCATATGGATCGAAACAAATAGGATGAACGGACAAGGCCAATTAATGCCATTATTATTTCCAAATTACAATATTGAATGTTCCGTACATTCTTTAACTTTTCAAATATAAAGCATTGCAGCGCCTTAACAGATTGTGATTCAAGCGATGCAGCTGTTCTTGAGAAATGTTGGTTATTTTTTCCTGTTTATTATTTCGCAGTTCTTGTGATGTTTGAGATTTTGGTTACACATTTTGTCTTTTAAATTGCCCCACAAGTGAAAAATCGCAGAGCGTAAGATCTAGGGATCGAGCGGGCTACACCCTACACTGATAACTCCGTCAGCAAAGACGCCAGCAGTTGTATTTAAAGAAGTCCGAGCTGTATGAGCTGTAGCCCCGTCTTGTTACAATAGCTGTGCATTCCCTCATCTGTCAATTGAAGCAAAATCTGCTCCAAAATTAAGCGTTGGTACCGTGCAGCATCAATTGTTTCGTGAAGGAAAATAGGGCCAATTATTCTAGCCGCACTCACAGCACACCAAACACCGACCTTAAGATCATAGTGGACTTTGATGTATGAGTATGAGGGAAGCGGCGCAATAGCGGGGATTGGAGTCTCGGGAGAGCGTGCGACCGTGACCCGGTGCCGCTAACAGCGTTGCTGCCTTATCTGATGTCACCATATTTGTGTCATATATTTAAATGCGGCATAAAACCCTCTGTTGGAACTTGGAAACTAAAGCGAGGGCGGTTTCAAGGTCTAACATAACATACGTAGTTGCAACTGTTATGTACTTCAGTTTTCATGCTTTAGCAGGATGACCAGCTATTACTGTTATTGCAAAAAGAATGGAATGGAATGTGTATGGACAGGACTCCGCACCGATTCAGTGATTGGGGATATTGTACACACATCCCTCTAGGGAGTGCCCCCCCGGAGGGAGGAATGAGGTGAGAGGAGACACCGGGCGGCGGAAAAAGGAGTGACGGCACAGCAATGACAGGATCCCTGTAGTTTCCAGATTGAGACGCCTCGGTAGGGGGCCAGGCAGACCTACGCAGAATATCCAACTCCCCCAAGGAGTGGTCCGTGGAAGGCTGCCAGTCGAAGGACGAGGGATCAAGAAGTTTCCACAGAGAGCATCCTTTTCCCCTGCCACGCCGCATCGAAACACCATCGCCGACACTTCCATCTCTGAAATAAATCTAATGTGGTGAAGGATGATTGAATTGATAAATGAAACCAGATGAAGGGACAGAAATTCAGGGGTTGAAAGAAACCACTCCAGCGTTTGCCTGACGACTCGGAAAAACCACCGATCCAAGGGTCAGAGTGAGGATCGCGGGAATCGAACCCGAGACCTCCCGAGTGCTGTTTACACGCTCTACTATGGCTCGGTTTGTGAAAGGAAACAGACTCCATATGCATGCCGTTAAAATTCCTGTCAGCCGGTTATGAGCGTTTTCTCCTTATGTGCTAAATTTGTATCCTTAATGCTAATACAGATACAAGCAGAGGGTGGTTTCCTAACTGATTCCTTATGTCCTTAAGCAAACCGATAACGGCAATTCGCGATGTTGCCAAAATGGCGTGTTTGGCGTTTGCTGCTCACTTGGATTAAGCTGTGACATTCCCAATACCTACATATATCCCAGATTCACAAAAATCTCAGGAGGATCAGTTAGGTCTACACAGAGTATGCTCATTAAGAATATAGTGTATTACTTCTGGATCATAGGGTCCTCTACGATATTATTTTTCGAGGGCGCAGGTTGCTCTGAATTAAACTTTTAGACATCACAGTTTATACCTGCTTCGGGAAGATGTGCATTCGCTTACGATCTAGTATTTCCTTTTTCTTATATTTTTCTTTTTCTGTGATTAAAATTTGATAAAAATGTGCGTTATTAATATAAAGTATATTTACTTAGTTTATCTTTCTAAACTTTTGGATGCAGCTTTAAATAGTTTAAGATGCTGCATCATTTAAGGGTGATGAATAAAATGGGTGAAATAATCCTCAAACGATTCTGGGCTTCGTATATCTTACGCTTACTCAAAATTTTTCTTTTCAGGATAAGGGAAACTGTAATCGAGAACACCGGACCTCTTAAATATGAGACGGACACGCTACCCGTATTTCATACGGTTGAGAATTCTGATGCATCTTTCTACTATTAGAGCTTTTAATTATCTTTTAATTTTTATTAACATTTCAAAAAAAAATAGGAACTGGTTTTAAAAGCAGCACTTTAAAGCATCAAAGGTGCCCTATTCGCCTAATCATTTTTCTTCCGCAAGGTTTCCACATTTATCTAACCAGCAGATTCCCGTCCTTACTACGTCTCTCTATGACTAGCTTGAAATAAGTTCTAAGAAACAAACTTTAACCAAAAGATAAAGTTATGTTCGGTGTGAAAAAAGGACTAGTAAGTAGCCTCAGCCTCTCCAAATGCTAGCTTCAAACGGGTTAGCTCAGTATTATTATGATTAGCTACTCGACCTTGTAGAGGGAGAGGTGGATGAGAAACGAGTTACCTACATCGCTGAAACACACAACCACCATAATATTTATGTCAAACGTTTCTTCTGAACTAGACATGGAAACGAGCCTATGCTGCCATCGAATTATTGTCGACAACTGGTTATTTTTCAATTTAATTTTCGATTTCACTTTATATAACGTTAATAATAATAGTAATAATAATGTATTGCTATATTATTAGTATTATTCAATAATTAGACCAAGGTGTTAAGACTGTCCTGCTCTATGGTTAAGGGTCTTCCTCTGGTAGGAAAACAGAACCTTTAGTAACATGGAATGTCTTACTGTGATTATTATTATTATTATTATTATTAGTAGTAGTAGTAGTAGTAGTAGTAGTAGTAGTAGTAGTAGTAGTAGTAGTAGTAGTAGTAGTAGTAGTAATAGTAGTAGTAGCAGAAGCAGGAGCAGAAGTATTGAATCATGACACTGATGTGGCCTCCTACTATTACCGTCTGCATTATTAATATTATCGTAATTATTATTAATTTAACGGTTGAAGACGTTCTCAGTGCGACAATTATGAAGACGTACCGTTTGCTACAAATGTAGATAACATTTAATGTTACCTGTTCTGTGGATGAGTTATACATCGTCATCTCGTAGCTCGTTTTGTGTTGTCTCATTCGCCAGCTGTTCCAATGGTATAGCTATGAGTTCTTTATCTCAGAGTAGACGTGAGTGCATTGTAAAAGGATAATACCATTTTAGTCGCTGAGAAATTTTATTTTTGACTTAAAATATTCTGTTTGAGAAGAATCGCCGACGGTTGAGTTTACGAATTAATTACTTCTATGATAATAATTAAGCGAAGCAACAGCTGGAACACTTGGAAAGATCCCTCTCAATAGCCGCTAAATCTTCTTAACACCGGCGCGCTCATGTACGCTTACAACTTAGAAATTGCACACAAGAGTAAGATACACGAGAGACAAGAATCTCCGAAGAGTCAAGAATGTGTCTCTGATTTACAATGCGTGCTCTTTTCTTAACTTAAGCTTCACCCACATATCAATAGCCCTACAAAAGTTCCTTCTCGCGCGATCCACTCTTAAAATCCAGCATATGTGTCTCCTACCTTGTTGCTAAACAATATCTTTCACTTTTCTAATTTGTAGAACGGCTGTCTATGTGACCTTGCAAACATAGGAACTAAATCCTAACTGCATTCCAAGAATATTTAAGCTAATGTGTTCTATACTTCGCTGTCACTAATGTCTTCCTTAAATGAATTGCTAATTATCTTTTTCTTTCCGAACAAATGTTTCGATTCAGGGTTATTAATTATTGGGTGCAATTATTTATTATTGCAATTATGTATTGTACTTATTTATTTATCTTATTGTTATTTCTTTAATTATTTATATTTTCCCATCTATAATTACGGTATCATGGTACTCAACCGGCAAGAACACTACGACCTATTGGCAGCGTTAGGCTCCGCCCATCTGTTAGTATGACATAATAAATAACTTGTCAATCAAATGGCTAGAATCATGCAAAAGGTGAGGTGGTAAACTGACGCTTGGGGGGTGGCGTTACATATTTTAATAATGGTTTATAACTCCCTTGTTTCCACACGTACTACTTTTTCTGCCCCCAAGTGTCCGTTACGAATAGAAAGTTAAGTGAAACGAAAAGAAGGGGTGAAGGAGGGAAAGGGGAAGAGAGAGGAATAGCCGTAGTTAACGCAATGATGCAAACGGAGCTGTGGCTTCTGCTAGTCCAAAAAGCATTTTTGGAAACATGTCCGTTTGTGTGACTGTGTGTGTGTCTGTAAACAGCATAACTCAGAAACGAACAGTCGGATAAGCACTAAACTTGGTATTTAGCTTCAGTATCTTCCAGAGATGCAACACGAAGGTTTTCAAGAAATTCCCCCACCCCAGATTACCCTTTACATGGAACATTTTTCGAAAATTTTAATTTTATCAAAAATGGCTAACGATTATGATTAAAATATCATATGTTTAAGATACTTTCATGACAAACAAAATGTATATATTTAATTTTCTGGGAATGTCTCCAAAAGTATTTCTTCATTGTGAACGACTTTTCATAACTGGTAAACCATAAGAGATATACAAAATTTTACTACACAAAATATGTAGATCGCGTTAAAATACACAATTTATGTCATATATCTTTTGTTTTTTTGTTGAGTGAATCATTTTCGAGATTCCCTTAAATTTTTCAATATTTACTTCCTCAAATGGGAATTCGTTATTCATTTTTACTTTCTCTACTACGTATAGTAAGTAGGGGAAGTATTGCATTCCACCCAAAAATTCAATACCAAGATTTCACCGGAAATACACGTTTTGAGACCTCCTGAATCCAAAAAAAGCATTTTTGGAAACATGTCCGTGTGTGTGTGTGTCTGTGTGTGTCTGTGAACAGCATAACTCAAAAACGAACAATCGGTTAAGCACCAAACTTGGTATTTAGGTTCAGTATCTTCCAGAGATGCGACACGAAGGTTTTCAAGAAAATCCCCCCACCCCAGACTACCCTTTACATGGAAGATTTTTCGAAAATTTTAATTTTCTCAAAAATGGCTCTAACGATTTTGATGAAAATATCATATGTTTAGGGTAATGGCATGAGAAATGAAATATATATCTCGAATTTTCTGGGAATGTCTCCAAAAGTATTCTTCATTGTGAACGACTTTTGCATAACTGGTAAACCATAAGAGATAGACAAAATGTTACTACACAAAAAATGCAGATCGCGTTAAAATACACAACTTATGTCATATACATTTCTTTTGTTGAGTGAACCGTTTTCGAGATATTGCTTGTTATTTCCTTAAATTTTCCAATACTTATACTTTTTCTCAAATGCGTTATTCATTTTTTTTATGTCCTGGACATGCAAAGAGAATGGAATGCGTCACATAGCAACCAGCGATAAAATATTTGACTATCGCTTAAAAGCTACCATATTCCCCTTGCATCTACAAGAAAATTACAAATAAGATTGACATCTCGATATCTCGATTAATATGAAGCATTTGGAGAATAGGCGTTTGTAAAAATAGATTGTACAAGAGTAGAGAAAGTCATGTGAGTGTAACACATCAGATTTTTTATCTTGGATATGCAAAGAGTATTAATATGTGGCAAAGAGAATGGTGCTGCACATAGCAACCAGTTATTAAGAGATATGTCTATGCTTAAAGGCTACTGTATTTCTATATTGCCCTTGCAATTACAAAACAAGAGGAACATAGTACGCCTTAAGCGATAGTCAAGTATTTTTAGAACTCGTCGCTATGTGTGAAATGTAATTCTCTTTGCATGTCAAAAGATCGTTTCTGCAAATGTTTATCTCGATTAATATGAAATAGATGGAGAATAAGAGTTTTTGCAAAAATAGTTTGTACAAGAGTAAGGAAAGTCATGTGAGTGTAACACATCAGATTTTTTTGTGATGGACAAGAGCCTAAAGGAGAAAATGCTGATACCTATATTATTCATCTAAAGAATCAATGGCTGCCTCTGCGGTAGAGTGGTCAGAACTCTGGCTTCTCAATGCAAAGGTCCAAGGTTCGAAACCTGGCTGAGACGGGGAAATTTTCTTTAGCCAGAATCATTCTCTATCCCCCAAAGGTATGAGTGTGGGAATGAATGTGTGTTTAATAATTAAAATCAGATAAAACCAATGTTAAGAAAACCCTATAGTAATAACACTAGCAGTTGTTTCCCAAGTCCAAGCCCTCGGCATAACAAAGGGAGATAAAGATACAAATTAAGCAATTAAAAATAACCTATATCAGCTTGACGTTACCTCCTTATCCAGACTAGCCTGCTTTAGAAATCGATAAACAGAAATACCTCTTCAAACTCGTGCACCCATCACAAGAAACAGAATAAATCATTGCATTAAGATTCTTGCAACTACGAGACGTCTGCTGTCACAAGCTAGATGCGAGGCAGTGAACTGCACTGATGTCTATAATGGGGTGTTTGACTTTTCACGACTGGAGCTGTACCTGAAAAGTGATCGGGCCATGTATCGACATGAGCCACTTTTGGAGGCCCTCCCGTGTCTGCCTACAGCTTCAATTTCGCAGTCCACTGGTCGACGCTATTGGAAAAGAGCGAATATCGCTCCCGCGGAACTTCGGCTTCTGAGTCAGCAACGTTGGCTGGGATTTCTGCTTTCTTCCTCCCTCCTTCCACAAAAAACTTGACAGGAAGGAATAATGTGTGCACGTCGACATTCTCCAAGTTAAACTGTTTCCTTAGCTAAACTCAGAAGCTTATGGATAACTACAATGGTAGGTATATATACGAGGCGTGTTTTTGAAGTAGGTACCCATAACGTTTTAGAAAATAACATTATTTTCCAAATACTTTATGATTCATTACCTTACTCTACTCCTACACATAGTCACCGCCGTTATTCAGGCCCTTGTTCTAACGGGAAGCCAGTTTTTGTATCTCTTCGTCAAAGAATGATGCCACCTGTGATGAAAGCCAAGTCTGCACTTCTTGTTTCACAACAGTCCGGATTTGGCACCGAGCGATTTTCATGTGTTTCTTCATCTGAAGGAATTCCTTAGTGGAAAACATTTCAAGAAGTGCAGCCTTGGTTTGCGGCATCATTCTTTGACGAAGGCATACAAAATTGGTTACACTGAGGCAGTATTTTTAACACTTAATGATTTCAGTCAAATTATATAATATGTAAATTCAATAACAGCCCGCCTTGAAGAAATATATATATATATGTAATAATTTGTAAAATGTATGTAACAGTCATTGTATATGTTTACATTATTGTATCCATGTGTAATAATGTTATGTGAATATATTACGTAATTTAATAATGTAGGAGCTGTGAGAATAATAAGTTAAACGTTGCTAACAATGAGGTAACCTTGAGACAATAATGAGTTTGCGAGTTTAAATGTTACTTGTGATTCTTGGAAGCATTAATGTAATTTTAGTGACAGTTTAAAAATAGCCAATCAACAACCAGAAAAAGCCTTAGATAATGAAGCTATTCTATTGGAGTAGGATTAGCCAATAAGAGACTTGAAATACAGAAATTTACAAGTTTAGACGGTTGAAATCTAGTCAGTTCCTGCGGACAGTGATTGTAACCGGATGCGTGATGCGTCCTCGAGAAATTTATACGTTTTCGTGTGAGAGAAAATAGTTTACGTATTAAAAAGTGCAAGTATTTAATAAAAACATCTCGCAGCTCTCTCTCTCTTTCTCTCTCTCTCTCTCTCTCTCTCTCTCTATATATATATATATATATATATATATCAGTGAAGTGTTATTTAAATCGTATCAAGCATTAATAAAAAGGAGTGAAGTAAAATATTAGTCTGCGTAAGCATACATTCCTGTCGCATCACGCCCTGCCAAGATATTCGTGTCTCTAAAATAAATACTGACGCAGCCGAGTCAAGCATCTATATAATATTTAAAGAAACAGTAAAACTACATTTGGGGCGAAGGCTACCGGAAACCGGGTACCATACGTGCGGTTGCAAACAACTACTACAAGTTCGGCTCCCCAACAATTGAAATAAATAATACAACTCCTACTTCAAATCGGCTTTCCATACGTAGCAGTAACAAAATCTATACTTAACACAAGTGCCGGAATAACGGTGGGAACTACGTGGAGAAGTAGGGAAAGGTAGAAGGTAATCAATGAGAATAAAGTATTCGGAAAATAATGCTTTGTTATTTTATAAACATTATCGGTACATTTAAGAACACGCCTCGTAGTTTGGCACGAGCGTTTATTTAGCTGTTTCGTAGCCGATATGAACAACACGGATATGCAACAATGCCAGACATACTCGTTACTTTTCAGACTTTCAATACGTAGCTGAATTCGAAAAGGTAATAAAGTTAACTTCATGAAATTGCAGGACACACAAAAAACCTATATTATGTTATACAGCTCCTTTATCAGCCCAGCATTGCACTTCTTGTTAACAAGTTTTCATGGTTCTTAAGCAGTGAAAAAAGTTTGTAACTTTGTAAATAATTATGTAAATGAAGGAAAACTGAGCATTTTAAAACTTAGGATGTAGTAGTTTTTGGAATGGAATGAGACTTTAGATATTTTGGTGGGTATTCATTGGAGTTACTATTTATTTTGCAGGAACTATTCTGTAGTAATAGTACATTCTTAATGCATAAGTTATGGTGGCATAGCAGTAATGTTGAATGTGATACTCTTTGGAAATAAATACCTTAATTATATATTTCTTTCGGATACACTATGGTTTGAAATTAAAAACACATTTTATAACCCAATTTTGATGCTTTTAGTATGCATTGCCAAGATAGTCTTGCCAAATTCGATGCAACTCAAAGAAATACAATAAAAGTCTTACTTACCTCAATTGATACAGTACGTTTTGGACTCACCTTCTCAATTATCCTCTTAAGTATATTATGCAAACTAAAACTATCAAATTGTTTGCAATTCAATCGCTTACCCAAATTATCTACTTAAATATCTGAAAGAAAAAGCTCCAATGATCCTGGTTAAGTTCAAGTACTGCTAAAACACTCCGTGTTTCTTTCTTTCTTTCTTTCTTTCTTTATTTTTTTTCTTTCTTTCTTTCTTTCTTTATATTTTCTAAAATGCCTTAATTAAATTTAACATTTTATTACACACATTAAATAATGATTAAAAATCTTTTCAAAATAAGGAATTAATCCTTAAATGAATAATTAATTGTATAAGAAGTTGTTTGTGAAACCGCACGTAATCGCCCTAAAAAAATCATAATTAGAATTTTTCCTGGCTTTAAGATTAACGTCCTTTAAGGGCACCATAGGTGAAAATTGAGCGAAATCCTTCAAAAGTTCATTTTTGTTTATACATCTATTATTAAGAATGAATAATCTAGTTTCATAGTCTATAGCTGGTGTGTATTACTGATGATTGGAGCTATTTTACACGAGTTTTAAAATGCGCCTGCGCACAAGGCCAGGCAGCCCTTTAGAATTTCAAAGCTATTTTTCTGGCTTTCTGTTTTGTCTACATTTTTACGCGTTTGAAATGTTCCACATGATGCAAGTTTTGTTAAATTTCCTTCGAAGTTTGTACTAAAACACCCAAAACTATAAGTTTAAAAATGTAGGGAGTGATTTTCGTTTATCATTTATCACTGGAGGGATATTAACCAGAATATATAAATAACAAAATAAAATTAGTAGAAATACTGTTTTTAATAGGTTTATGAATTTTTTTCAAAATTAAAACATCAATAAACATTTGTTTCCAATATTTTATTAAATAGTCAAAATAGATATTTATATTAATAAAATTTTAATTTATGTATTGCATTGACCATTTTTAGCATTAAAATAATTAATTAAATGATCAATAGTTTAAAAACTAATGGAAATACTGCAATAAAAATTTGTGGACATTATTTAGTGTGATATTTGCGTTATAAATTTCAGAAACATAAGTTAATAAATGTAGAATTTAAAAATTTCACCTATGTATACCTTTAAACATTTAGGCATATCGGTGATGAGTGAATGAAATGGATGAAATGATGCTCAAACGAACCCGCAGTCATTAGAGCTAGAGTTACCCTTCAGGGTTTTCCGGGAAAACCCCGGAAAAGCCTTATCCAGGCAACTCAGCCTAACCGAGGTTTGAATTCGGGTCCTCTTGAATGTGAGGCAGACTCACTGGAGGTAGGTAAGTGGGTAGATTGTATTTGGAAGTTACATAAGCGAGGTTTTCCAGACATATATAATGAGAATCACCTTGATTGTAGGTTAATAATGCATTAAGCTATGAGAATAGATGGAATGCAGTATAAGGACGAAAGCTGCGTTGCAGAACTATGGGATTTAGACCAGGCATTCATCAATACATTGCTTTAGGGAGCCGGCTTTATCTGTTCCGCTCCAGTTAGCGTCTGCCACAAGTAAAGCTGAGCAGCAGGCCGGTTTGTAAACTCAGTGGCGTTTCCTGTAACTGTACGGGTGTAACTTTGCGATACAATTTTATTTACAAATTGATTTGAAGTGTTATACAAGCAGAAATAATAAATTATGTCAAAAAACATGATAATTGGTATGTTCAAAGGCAGAATAAACAAGTTGTGAGTCTGACCAGCATAAACAAATTCAGTAATAGCTATAAACTTAATTACAGTACACTAAAATATACTGAAATTACATCCACAAACGTTGTACACTTTAGTTGTTATTTTTCATACTGATTCGCATGACAAGAAGAGTAATTGCGCTGTAGATTAAACATTTTATATGGTTTAAGATCTTATTACAAAATAAACACCTTGTACTATTATATTCTGCTGTCATAAAATGTTTCTTCCCAAGCAGGGTTGAAACTAGTTGGTGTTGTTGACTACGCTTTGGTTACTGCCCTCCGTGGTAAATGAAAATTACCCAACAGAAACTGCGCTGCGCTAAGGGAGGGTATGAATGACGTCAACATTTTCCCCCTTTGCTCCTCTTTCAGTATCTCCTATCACGCTTATATATTGTGCAGGTAAGCTCCCATTCGGTCTTGACGATAGCCGATTCAGATGATGATGCTGATAACTTTGGAATCCCCCTGCTCATGATGATAATATTACAATATTCCTAGCGCGCGAGATCTTTAGTGCATAATGCGTAATCGGTCAGAATGCAAACAGAATGTTGCTATGCCAGTTGACCTACCATGATCGAAGAGCTCACTTTTAGTGACCTTTAAGGCTGTATCTAGACTAATATTAATAGAAGTAAAATGATTGTCTCAATTTTATCTGGAAACTTTTAAGAGGAGATTAAAATACCTATCTCGCTAAATTCATGACCCATTATCCCAGAAACTATGTAAAATATGAGACAATTTTATAGGATGTAGATACATGCCTTCTAACTTTACTTATCTATTTTTATGCATTAAATTTCTAAGGAAAATATGCCTTTTCTTAATTATACTATGTGTTGATTAAAATAGCCAACAATGTTAACCGCAAAATATATTCATAATAGCACTTAGAGGAAATTGTTTTTTTTATCATCCTAATTTTTAATTTAGGTATCTTCAATATTTTATGAGAAACGGGTTGTTTAAGCCAGAAAATGTCATTAGCAAAACTGTTCAAAACAAACATGTAGAAAAAAAAGAAACTTGCATATATTTGCAAAGAAAGAAATCACGTGGGTTGAGCACGCAGAAGCTACTATACTTAACAGTAGTACCAATTTTAGAGCTAAACCTCCTCTAAAAGATGGGCTAAATTTTACCATTGTACTCAAAATGTGTGGGAGTTATGATTTCTTCTGTGAAGTGGTACGGAATTTCATAGTACAAAATGGAGGATGGGGTAGCATTTTTAAAATAGGTATATATGTTGTGCATACAATTATACATACGAAGCGTTTGATTTTTAACCGGACCCCAGATCGCGTGAATGTGTAGTTCGCTTTCGCTACTGTGACCGTATTTTTTCGCAGCACACTAGTGTGAATGACCGGTCAAGGCTACGTTTATCGTCTGTGCTATACTGCGTTAGTTCCTGCATTCATTCGAGCTGCAAAGACTAGAGTTTGTTTATTGTGCATCTCAAGGTGAAACTTTATTAAGACGTCTGTGTTATGTTTGAATTACTTTAGAATATATTATTATTGTTGTTGCTGTTCTAGTTTTGTTTTTAGTCCACTGAAATCCCTACCAAAAATTCGCACTTGAACAAAGAGTTTTTGTATACTCTGAATCATGTAGATAGCTATGTAGACAGTTTCGGGAGAAATTTCCTGATATTCCAGTTCCAGGTAGAGAAACTATGATATCTAGTTAATAAGTTTTGGATAACGGATCGCTAACCTACGAAGCAAAAAAGACATGATCTCACGGAGGAAAAGTCATGAAATTGGTGAATCATTTGAATGGTCTTCAAAGAAGTCTAAAATGTGTCGCACAGTAAGCGAGTGCTTCAAAAACCTTTTTCATACAGCTGCTAAACTTTCAAATTGAAACCCTACAGAGTGACTGTAGTTCACGAATTACAACCTCGTGACGACGAAAAACGAGTCCTTTTATGTAACTGGATTTTACAAAATATCATTGGCGGTACTGTTGACTAACACTTAATAACTTTCTGAGATGGGGCATGGTTTCATTTAAATGATCATGTTTCTCCACAGAACAATAGGTATTGCAGCACAAAGGAACCTGATTTATTCATGAAGTTCCATTGCATGGTGTGCTATAATAGCAAAACGGATAATACAGCCTTGAGCCTTTTCCATGATACCGTAATTTCTGTTAGGTGCCGCAGAGCTATTCCTGCACCATTTTTTTCTAATGTTGCCAGATAGTGTGTGTGAGAGAGAGAATGGATATTTCCAGCAGGACTTTGCCACAGCCCATACTGCTCAAAACTCCTTGGAATAAAGGCGGTTTTTGATGGCAGGATAATTTCTAAAGAATTATGGTCGCGCATCCCCCGTTCCCTGGATTTTACTGGGTGCGAATTCTATTTGTGGAAACCCTAAAAAATAAAGTTTATAGAAACACTCCCCACGCCATAGACGAAGCAGAACCCGCAGCTCAACTCGCGTCATTGCGTTTAAATCAAGAGAATCGTCCACGTTTACCCTTCACTTTCTCGGTGTCTCTCCTTTCACCTTTGTCTCTGTGACTCCTTATCAATATTCTGCCTCTGTTTCCCCTGTCTACCCCTCCCGTTCTATCTGTGCATTTTAGACGCAATATCATATTTTAAGAAACATTGTGATAAACCTTCTTTTCTGGGACATTAATACAATCTAAAGCATCAATAAAATATTTAACAGTACACAAAATTGTGTCTGTTCATAATTATGCTCGTTATTGATGAGAACCACGCTGTTGCTTTGTTTATGTACTCGAATTATAGTATCCAAATTGGCATAACTTCCCAGATATTCATTCTTAAAAACTTGCATAAACAACAAAATTTGTGAGAAACAATACTTTGGAACATTTATTGAAAATTTAATAGTAAGCGATATGTTGATTTTTCGTCCTGTAACACTTCGCCGTTTGAGAAAATAATTAACATACAATACGTATTCGTAATATTGAATCAGATTGACATGAAAGTTTTAAGTCAAGTCTCCATGCCAACGTCGTAATACACCTATATGTGATACTACTCCTGCAATAATTATTTATCTACACAATTCAAGATAATTGTTTGATTAGAAATGGTTTCTAGTTAAGCAAAATTGATTAAGTTGCATGCAGAAACGACATTTAGCTGCTTATTTTACAGGTCCTAGTAACAATCTCATGGGAAGAAAAAATAGAGGAATCACAAATTTTAAAAAACTGTTCCAACATATGATGAACTTCTTTATTGGTAAACGTAAATATGTTACCACAATACTCCAGAAATATCGACGCCATGAAAAAAGAACTATTGAAACAAATTGTGTTTCCTGCGCTTACATTAATTACTCTGTATTAAGTGGTCACTTCTTGTGGTTTTCAAGGTAAGTAAGAAAATTCTTCACCGACTGTTTACAAAAAAATCTGATGTGTTACAGTCACATGACTTTCTTTACTCTTGTACAAAATATTTTTACAAACGCTTATTCGCCCTCTGTCACATGTTAATCGAAATAAACATTTGCAGAAACATTATTTCTAATGTAGTAGAAGGGGAATATGGTAGGCTTTAAGCGATAGTCAAATCTTTTAAGAGCTGATTGCTATGGGGAGCATTCCATTCTCTTTTTTATGTTCAGGACATAAAAAAAAAGAATAACGAATTCCCATTTGAGGAGAAGTATAACTATTGGAAAATTCAAACAAATAACAAGGAATATCTCGGAAATTCTTTACTTGACAAAGAAATAAAAATCGTGTGACATAAATTGTGTATTTTAACAAGATCTACATTATTTGTGTGGTAAAATTTGGTTATCTCTTACGGTTTACCAGTTCTGCAACAGTATTCAGAATGAAGAGGACTTTGGGAACATTCCATTAAATTCAAGATATACGTTTCATTTGCCATGAAAATATCTTAAATATATAATATTTTAATCAAAATCGTTAGAACAATTTTTCATAAAATAAAAATTTTCAAAAAATAATGTACCATTTAAAGGATTGTCTGGGATGAGGGGATTTTATTGAAAATCATCTTGTCGCATCTTTGAAAGATATTGAACCTTAATACCAAGTTTGTTTTTATCCGAACTTTCATTTTTGATTTATGCTGGTCATAGACACAAAGACGCGGGGACATGTTTCCAAAAATGCTTTATTTGAATTCAGGGGCCCACAAAACATGCATTTTCGGTGAAATCCCGGTATAGAGTTTTGGGTGGAATGCAATACTTCCTCTACTTACTAATAGCAGAGAAAGTAAAAATTGAAGATAGGCATTTTATTTATCATGGCAGGTTTCTTCACTGTCTTTTGGTAGTTTAATAAAAATTTATTTCGTCATTGTTGAGAAATCAAAAATAATAACGTTTGTGCAGGTAAATTTTGTTAAGTAGCTAGACATTCATGAATCTTTCCGTAGTATTTTTGAAAGTTAAATATGAAGTTTGGTGTTTATCGGATTTATAGTGATACTTCTCCCTCTTTCTCGTTCTCTCTGATCATTTTCTTTAATGCCTGTTTTGGATAAAGGAACTCTCAAAACGTGTATTTGCGATCGAGTATCCACATCGAATTTTTGTTTGGAGATTGGTACTTTCTCTAGTTGCATCATTAAGTGGACCAGGAAGTAGTAATTAAAATAAATGCGACACTATTTTTTAAGTAACCACCCTGCTGACATTCTGAATGGATGTTACTTAGGTTTACGAAAATTCTGTTGACAAATTGGTTACAGCATTAAATTTTGTTTGGTGAATCAAGTACAGATGCGCAGGGAGGGCCAGTGAGTTTAGAATCGTAATTCTAAATTTGCAATGTAGACAGACAGCCCAAAACTGCTGAAAACGTGCTATAAACTAATAAAACCGTTCGGTAACTAAAACTGTTACGTTCCAGCGAGTGGCAATTGTTTGGATTTCATTTCGTTGCAACTAAGGGCGGCATTTAAAGCAGGACTTTCCCCGACAGCTGTTCATTTTTGTAGCACAATGGAAGTTTACTGCTTGTTTTCACAGAAAAGGCAGGGGTCGCGTCGCTGCTGGTTTATTGCTCGTAAATTCGCTCGCTAGCGTTTAATCCCAATAGATTCTGATTAAATTAATTCGATTTTCACGCACGGATTTATAGTAACCCAGTTGGCACGAGTCCCAACTTGCTTACCTTTGGTGCCATCCACAAATCGCTGTTGGTGCATTGATCGACAAGAGGTGTAACCACCTGGCTAATTGCCTAATATGCGAGACGATTTGTATGTTCTGAAACTCATCCAATTATTACCTGGCGCCGATTTGTAAAAGTGGGATATATGATTGCTGCCATACTAACAGCCGCAGGATTTTGATTTATAGTTCAGTAAACATCCCTTGAAATGACCTTACTTCTTTCAGTTAGTTTCATTACATTAAATGACGTGATCTGCTTACCCACACTAGTGTTTATATATCAAACAATTGTCATGTGCATTTGGCTTGATGCATACCTCTGAAAGCCGAGTAGAACACTCTTGGGGAAATACAGGGTGCTAAGGCTCCTAACGCCCAAAACATTCCTTAACACAAGGAGCGCTTAGAAAGTTTCTAGATCTATCTAAACCCATGATAGCAGGAAGAAAATGCATGTTCTGTATGAAACTCCACTTCTTTATCTGCAGGAGAGAGAAAGAATTCTCTCTGCTTACCATGCAGTGGATGAGAAGCGTTACAATACTATGACGCAGCGGCTATTGTCCAAGGTTTTCGGGAGGTCGGCGCCTGTGGTCGGATTAAACAAGATAAATGCCACTTGCCAGCGTAAACACCGAGCACGCTATCGATATATACCTGGAACCTTCTGGAAGCTTTTTCTCCCCATCCTCCAGTAACTGTGTCGAAATAATTTTAGAACGTTCGAGAACCTTGTGGAAAGATTCCACTGCCTATATAAGCGAGCGTTTTCGCGAGAGCAGTTTAGAGATGTTGAGTCAGTCAGAGAACGAACGAGTTAGCGAGTGAAGGAAGTGAAGGGACGGAGAATTGAACTACTTCACCTTAGTGAAGTGATACTGTGAACGAAGTGAATTCCCAGTAAAGTTGAAATAGATATAAAAACTTAGAACGGTGCAGCTGAAATACTGGACAGTCACAATATGAAGGTTAACTGAGTAAAAATAGACGTGGACAAAGATAAGCTTCACAGTATGTTTTTTTTATGATTTAAGTTACGTTTAAACCAGGCACAAACTCTTTAAATACCTATATCAGCTTTTCGGGGCTTTCCCTTTCCTGTGTTACAGTTTTCAATATATTTGCCGAACTTAAAATGGGCTAAATATCTCTCACAAATAATGAAAGACGTGGAAGGTGGTCAACATCTAAGCTGTGGAGAAATTGGTGTGAGAATACCCATAAATGCCTTATAGGTATATTGAGACATTATTGAAGATGCGATCATTGAGTGTGTAATAAGTTTTCTGGATGTTTCATTGACTCAGATCTGTTCGAAACGGGTGAACCGACATGGGTAGCCAAGGTCGTTACAACAAGAGCTTATGATCGGAAGTTCTGCGGTTCAAATCCCTTAAGGACCGTCCTTCAGGTTTTTTCTTCCAGATTCTCCTCTTTTCTCATAATTGATAAATGCCGGCAGGTACCCTAAACTTAGACTTGGAAGCTTCCAAAACTTAAAACTTCCTTTCCCAATTATCATTTATGTATTGTCACGAACGTGACTGAGGAGATCCGTATTGTAATTATTATTTAATATTAATTGGCATTATTTTATTAACCTGTCACAAGTTTCTGAATTCGTATATAAAATCATATTTCATATTCTAATTCTGCTCAAGTCTTAGTAAATTGTATATATGGCAGGAAATAGCGGCCTGCTACTTCCCTTGACATTTCCAAGGGATGTCACTATGTCATAATTTCCTGAGGAGTACGTGCCTTTCTGCAAGCTCTTAGCTGCACCTTAAACCGCGTTACGTCACATAGAATGTTCTAGAACATTGACGTATCGAGTTATGATTGGCCGCTATATTTCAAACCCAGGGCGGTGGCAGACCATATTTGGTAATAGCTGCCACGGTATTAGAATGAACCCCTCTAGAGTATTCAACTCTATATAATGAAGCCCTTAAGGTCTACTCGGAGGACTTTGTGTTGTAACTTAGCCGGAACCACTATGGTACCTATCGACGGCCGCTGCACGGCCGCTCCGGATGGTTTCATTTGGCACCACTAGCGACTTGACAAAGTCGTGTTGAGTATTGGCTCTCCTCATCCACGATGAGACATTCTTAAGGTAAGCATTATAAAATAAAGTGTTAATAATGTTAGCTAGTACCATCATCATTCCTGATCTTGTAAACCCAACTATCGCACGGTAGAAATGTAACTCTTTAGAATATAGTCAGATAGCTCTAGCCAAGCGTTTTAATGATTGTCTCTACCTCTGCAATCCCTCGTTTAGCTATTCCCCCCAGTGTCACAACTTAGCACGTGACAATATCATCATATGAGTAGAACGTTGCCATAAACTGATATAAGTTGAGAACGACAACTTGAGATTTTAACAGGGGATTAAACTGAAATTACCACTATAATGTAGAAACAAAGCGGCACTTTCTGTGGGTCTTCTCAGAGGACCTTCCAATTGTCAAGGTGAAAAAAACACAATACGCACCCGAAGGGAAATGATGCTTATATTCTTCGCCCAAGTGCTTATGTGACAATAAAATATACGTAAGAGTAAGGGATAGTGACTACACAGCAGTGAATTTAAATGCCATTTTAAGTTTCTATATTCCTTAAGTGTCCAATAATCCATACATTCTCCAAATTTCGAAGATTCACACAAAATCAGTGTCGAATTACAATGTCCTGATTCCCCTAAAGTGAGACAGGTCGAGTTAGGAAGTACTAACATTGACGCAGTATTTTATATCACAACACTGTAAATGCCAGAGTGATTATAGTGTAAATAAGCATTATTGTATGACATTGATTTGAGATGTTTGTTAATTATAAGCATTTTTAGGAAATAAGTTTACACGGCCTCACTGAAACTGACAATAAGAGCGGGCAACAATGAGCGAGGGGGTGAGTTGTTTATTAATTAGAAGAGGCAAGCAAATGACGTCAGAGTAGCGCGCTTTTCTGTAGAAATGGAGGGAATATCTTCACTAGAGCATATGTGTTCGTAATTTTGATTGGATATAAAAATAGACGCTAATGTCGGCGCGTTTTATTAACCAATAGCAGCTCTG
This sequence comes from Deroplatys truncata, assembly GCA_030765065.1. NCBI lineage: Eukaryota > Metazoa > Arthropoda > Insecta > Mantodea > Mantidae > Deroplatys > Deroplatys truncata. The sequence goes on from CM060975.1 coordinate 107,130,895, forward strand.
TTATAATCTTTAGACATATCGGGGTGAGGGAGTCTAAAAAGCTAAAGCCAGAGTCGGGTAACGTTCAGTCCAACAGAAACATTCGTGCATTATACGTCGCTCAGTCCAACAGAAGGATTCGCGGGTAATACGTCGTTTAGTCCAACAGAAGGATTCGCGGGTAATACGTCGTTCAGTCCAACAGAATCGTACAAAGGTTACACGTCGCACAGTCTAAGAGAGTCGTTCACGCGTTTTACGTCGCGCAATTCTACAGAATCTCTCGCGTTGTAAAGTTAGTTACAAATGTGAAATACGCGAATTAATGATGTGCAGCAAATAAGTGATTATAGTGATATTAGAAAATATAACAATTTCAGTCTGGCGTGTATCATGAGTCAATATGTGAAATTAATTAATTGTAACGGTAATAAAAGTGTAAAAACAAATTCTTTTATAAGTGTTATCTTTCAGTAACAAATCCTTTCCGTTTACACACCCTGTTCAAGAGATATGCTCAACTGAGTAGTAATAATAGCTAGCCGGAGGACACATAACCCAAAATTCAAACTAGTAATACAATAACAGGCGCCCAGCAATAGATAACACGAAGTGACCGCGACAAATTGGCTCCCATACGTGGTGCAGATAAACATGAAGCATTTTCCAACTACCAACAAATATTCCACTTCAACATTCTAAAAAGTTACATGGACTAGCATTAGCAAATACTTCATGAACTTTCTTTTTTGTTATGTTTATTTTACTTCATAGCTTTTGTTTCTTTCTTTGCAGTGTAGGATGCTATACTTGATTGCTTGTTCCTTTTATCCTACTGATTGTATGAAGTTCCCTTGTGTTATGAAGGCATCTGTGACTCGTATCTGTGTGTAGCTTGAAGTCGCACCACTGTATAATAATACTCTGCCAAAATTATTAGCTTTCCTCCGTTTCTGGATTTAATTTTAGCAAAGTTATTATTTTCTGGTGAGTGTTACATTTTTTTTGTCTCTTACTAATCACAATCCTTTGTTTCATCCTCAGATCGTTCAGAAACTTCGCATTGCAGAGCTTAACTGATATCATCTGCTATCAGTGTCTAATGCAGCCAAGCGGTAAGTAGCATCTTTCACATTGTTTCAGTAGTATGAAGATAAATCTTTTAAACTCATTGTCTCATATGCAATAAGGTTGTCACACGGTTTCCTAATCACTCGGATAAACTCAATTGGACAACTCGGAGAAGCTTTCGAACAAGTGACACGAGAAATTTTTTCTTGTCCGAAGATTGACTAATGCGCATGTGCAAGCAGACTGAAACGACAGATGTCAAATAATCCTGTTGCTTCTGGTACTGCAGCTAACATGCACAAAATCTTGTGCTATTGTTCCGTATACATCAAGGATCCAACACCCACGGACTTGAATGGATCTTTTACTGATAATTAACATTTGTTACTTTCTAAACATTTAAACATATTTCAGCACATATTAATACATTGCAATACAATAAAATCAACAGAAATATGTTCTTTGACGAAAAAAATGTCGGTCGTCGGCTTCGTAGACACTCATTGCACCCGAGGCATTATGGGAGCTTTCCGTGTATTGCGAACTTTGTAAATCAAAACACAGCCAAGGTGCACTTCCAAGTGGAGCAAATATCTGGAAAAATTAGCTTGGTTTATGATTCACGGGGGTTAGGTTAGGTTTATTTTGTTTATGTAAACTTAGGTTAATTAACAATTAGTGGTTACACCAAAATACGTGAGCGAAGCGAGTCTGTGATTCATTACTTATTTAAGCTTTAGTTTCTGATTCACGGGAGGTTATTTTGGGTCAGGTTAAGTTAGGTTAACTTCTTTTTATATAAACTTAGGTTTCTGATTCACAGGAGCGATAGGTTAGGTAAGGTTTAGTTTTATTATTTAAAATTTGACTTCTGATTCCTGGGAGCGATAGGTTAGGTTAAGTTTAGTTTCTTTTATACCTGGTTTACACATCTTTCGCAACAAATTGCCCTTTGGAGTACACCGTGTTGTATCAATATTTCCGCTAATTAATTTTATTTTTTCTCCAAAATCTGCGAATAAACCCCAACATTTGGTACTCACAGCCGTTACTATCCATTTTTATAGTCCGAATCTCAGCTTAAGGTTATTCACTCTTACGCTACTCTTTGTCGCGTTTAATACCCTCATTTTGATACATTTTCATACACTGGCTACATTACTTCGCCAAATTTCACGTTATTAAGTTGGCAGAACCTACATCCAAATATCGTCAGATTTGCCTATATAAACAAGGCAACTTTTCAAGATGTGTAGGAGGGTACCTTCCATTAGTCAAAACAGCATCTCCTACTATGTATCGATTCCGTAAGTGTTATACGTGTTACATAGATCCTTATTGAGGTATACCGAAGTTCTCCATATTTTGTAACAACCTAGTCAACTTCTGCAAAAAAAATCCCCCAGACGTGTGCACAAGAATTGTGCAATAGCTAACACGTAGAACTAATTGGCAGCCGATAATTGTTAGAGACCATGCCTGCTTGTGTGCAAACGAACGTGTTTGTATCCGGAAAAAGTTATGGCTTGGTAAAATCCTATTGCATACCACGCAACAATTATGTGAGATAATGTGTGAGCCTACGGACCGTATCTAGGTGGTTCAGTTACTGTCGTAAGGTGTGCTTGATCTTCAATAACACTAAATATATTGCAAAAGGTAAAATTAGCGATCCCAGCTACGTCCTTCAAATCGAGGAATGTAAGATAGGACGACGATGACTCATCGGGATGATAGATTTGGAAACGTATGACGATATGACCTAACAGGGATGTAACCACGCCCTACAATCTAATTGCAGAGCACGTGGGTGGCGACGCAAAAATATGGATACTCACATTCGTCAGTATTTGTGGCACGCTAACTGCAAGAACTCTTCAGCGGACCTTTTCCAAGAAATTATTGAAGGTTTACTATGGTTAGGGGCACTACGGTGTAGTGCAGATTAGTTAATGTTAAGCTAAGAATAGTTGAATTAACGAATTCGTGTTTAGGGTTCATAAATTGTCAGTGTAGTTTGGGAGAAATGGTGTACAAAGCTAGCGTGAGTGTAATTTAGAGCTAAAAAGACTGTTGGCTGCATTGTTTTAAATGAATTCAAAACGATAATTTGGCTGCACTGCATTCTTCAATGCGGCTACATGCGCAAAACATAAATAAATGAATAAATAAAGGCTTATAAAGCTTCGGTTATGATTAGAAAATGTTCTCCAGTATTAGATTACACTATAAAGTAATTCTGAATACATACGAGGGCGGATCGAAAAGTAACGCACAATAATTTTTTCCTGCCTCGGTATTGCAGCTGGAATGTTGCAATTTCTCAGAGATATAGTTTGAAGTGTTCACTAGAGAAAGTATGTTTGCTTCATGTGCAGCTCTAGCGAGATAAGCATGAACTACGGGACAAATATGGCGCGCATGTTACTGTCGTCTACGTGTGAAGAGCAGAGAGGGGTGGTTCGATATTTGAGGGCTAAATGGCATAAACCGTGGCGTTTATGGGGATGATTGTATGGACCGTAGCAATGTCCGCAGGTATTGTGCATTCTTCCTAGAGGGCCGTGTGAACCTTAGTGATTTGCCATGCTCCGGGAGGCCGGTAACAGCTGCAACCCCACATAATGTCAGAGACATTGAGGCGGCAATTTTGAACGACCGCGTGTGCAACTGCGGATCTTATCACAACGGTTGAACATTTCCTATGGTGCAGTGCACGATATTGTTCATGACACGTTGAAATTTCTGATGACAAGATTGGATCACCTAATGCGGTACACCGCAGAAGGCATGACTTTCTGAAAGGAATCGTAACTGGTGATGAGTCGTGGGCATACCACTACACGCCCAAAACCAAGCAGGCAGCTATGGAGTGGAAATATGCTGGTTCCCCAATGAAGACAAAATTCAAAGTGACTCAAACTGCTAGGACGGTGTTCTGGGATATGCATGATGTTGTATTTGTGAACTTCGCTGAACACGGGACCACTGTGAATGCTGCAGCTTACATGAAAACTTTGGTGAAGTTACGCCGTGCCCTTCGTGATAAACGCCACAACATGAATGCTGACGAAGTCAAAATTTTTCATGACAATGCTCGCCCCCATTTTGCTGCTGCTGTTCGTCAGAAAATCACCAAATTTGGAGAGGTGCTCCAGCATCCACCATAGAGTCCGGACCTTGCACCATCGGATGGTCATCCGTTTGGTCCCACGAAGTAATTCCTGGCCGCGACAGATGCGGACGTGAAATCAGCACTCCGCAGATGGCTATACTCCAAGGAAACGGACTTCTACGAACAGGACATATTGAAACTGGTATCACGATGGGAGAAATATGTTGAGAAACTTGGTGAGTATATCGAAAAGTATTAACTTTTTACTTACTTAAACCCTTAAATTCCGTTTAGTCCTATATAAAAATTTAAAGGTAAAAGGTGTAAGTTCATTTGTGATTTTTGTTATTGTTTTAACTATTAAACTTTTCTGTAAAATTCTGTAAAAAAAATTATTGTGCGTTACTTTTTGATCCACCCTCGTATTAGACCACAAAATTTCAAACTTTACTTGGAAAAACTATGCCGCTCACGTTGGATTTAGAGACATTCTCGCGTCACATTTGGAAAGACGAGCCGGACAACTCTGTTATTTGCGATATTAGGGGAGCGAAGGGAATCTCATTGTAAGCACTTCCAGTACACTTCTGTTCTTTTCCACTGAAGTAATCAGTAACCTCAATGCAAACTTACCATAGGATCCTGGTTATATTACAAAAAGCGTGTTAACTTCCAGCAGAAGGTTCTAGAACTCAATTTGAGGAAGAAGGAAAAGAAAAACGGTGCTGTCTATAAGAAATAATTTCTGAGACCTTAGAAAACTTTGAATGTGAGAAAGTACTTCGGTGTAATTGCTTGTATCGTGTGGAATGAACGTAAAATGCCTAGGAATGTTACTGTTTTCATACGAATAGTGTTACAGAACGGATCCTCTGCATTTTTTGTGCTTACATTAGAAGTTCTAAAATGAAGAGGCTATAAAATAAAAAAAATAATAACTTCAGGGATTTGCTAAGTTTGTAGCTATTTCAATAAAATGATAAGTACAGTGTCTTCGTTTAGGAGGGCGATGGGTGCTGGAAATTTCCTACTATCGCCAAGAGAGCCATTGGTTCACACTGCGTGTTTATTACTAGCATAATATTGTGAAAATCTACACTAAGTGGAAAACTTAGTAGTTTTGGAAATCACCTTGTAACGATAACTTTCGTGTAAACGAAATAAGCATGCTTTAGAACAGCATACTTGCACCTACTTACCATGAATTTATTAGGTATAACCCTTGGATATGCTTTCGCAGATTCATTATAAATTAACCTATCATCCCACTCTTGGTAAGGTATTTCTTTAGAGGTAAGGAGGAGTGAAGAGTACCTACGAGCAAAGGGTTGATATTTCGAGCTCCTGCCATAAGATAATGTGATTTACACTGTACGCCTATGGATTTTAACAACAAATTCGGCATAAGTACATTTTTCTTAGTTTTGAATACCTAGTCTCATTAACAGGGACCGTAATCTGAGGAGGACATTCTTGGAACCTTAAAAGCATTTTCAGCATACAAATCCCCCATCTTTTCTTTGTATTTGTTGAGGGACGCAATGATGCACGAAGTCTAGACAGTACGTGGAATGATATATGTTGTTAATATTCGTTATTTCTGCCACTAATTCAAATGATATGTCACAATACAGTTATGATTGAAATGCTGATAAGTTAATATAAATTCCTATAAATTTTGAAGTGGTTCAGTGATGCCAGAAACATACGTCATATCTGAATATTTCATTCTCAAGCTAAATTTAAAAAAAATCTTATAAACTAGTCTTAGATTAAAGTAAAGGATGTATAAACACCTTTCTATTAATAAACAATTTTCTTATTATAATATTACGTAAGAAATACTTAGTATACAGGTATTTGCAGCAACTTCCCAGAGTAAACGCCTTATCTAAGTTAATATTAGTCTTATTAACATTCCGTAAAGCCTTGGCGCTGACAGCATTCATAAGTTTCACGATGATGTTCATTATTGCATTTACTAGTCGTTCTTGATATGAGTGCGTTCGGTGGGAAGATAAACTAAACAGTTTTGGAACAAGTGGGTGCGGCATCGGAGGAACAGTCAGGTAAAGGAAACATCCGCCGTTCCGAGTTGTATTTACTAGCGAGGCTCAGGCCTGCAAACGTAGTTTTCATGTACATTCCCCTATCGTCTTGCCCCCACTCCCCTCTGATCTCTAACCTTGATGACGTTAGCATTGTCAACAAAAACGGTGACACCCTCCTCAAAGCGCACTCATATAGTTTTTTATGATTTATGGACGCTCTTTAACTGCTATGATTCTTAGCGTCCCATTCTATATTGGGCGTGAAAGACCGGAAAGTTTGGTCAGAGGCCTCTTTATCAGGCTTGAGGTTCTTTTACGTGCCTAAATCTACGACATGGAACAATTGGCTTTACTTCCTTTCCAAAGGAAGGCATGCTAAGGATGTTTACGCCCGAAAAAAATCTATCGCCCTCCGCCGGGTTTGAACCCACGACCTCGGGAACTAGATGCTAGCATGGTAAACTCATATCGTGGTTGATTAGTATATGGCTAACGTTTCCTTTTCTTTGTGTGTTTTTTGTTCACTGTATTTGAGAATATTGCTTACAGAATACACAACATTAAATTTTGAGTTTTGTACAAATCTTGAGATATATTGAGTGCTAGAACAAGCTTGTAAACAAGTAAAAATTATCGAAACATAGATTCATAGCTGACATAAATGCTGCTGTTGCCACGACTGCTTAAAAAGTCACTGGAAAAGCGAAGAGCGTACCGTATGTGATTTTTCAAAATGACTTGCAGCCACACATGCAAGCAATTTGCTCATGCTGGCAAGACGTGTGTAATCACGGCAAGGACTTACACAAAATGACTTGGTAAATGAATGTACAGACATTTATTCATGCACCAGCACAACTCGTAGCTCTTGCCACATCATTGCGTTAACTGTGGAGATTCTAATCTGTGTCACTTACTCTTGCTCTTTCTCTCCCTCTTTTCCTTCCCACTTTGTCTTCAATTTTGTCACGCTCTGTTTCTCTGCTACCCTGTTTTCCTCTCTCTGTGCAACATACATGTCATGAGACGTTTTGAAAACTGGTAATAAAAGACCTTTTCTGGGGTAAAACATAAGTTAAAGCTGTACCATACACAAGCTGATGTCTCTTCCTTGTGCTTTCAATGCTGTCAGAACTTTGTAGGTTCTCATATTAAGTGGTTTATATACATGAAGTTGTTACTCATCTTTTAGAAAGTTTTTACATAAAAAACAGAGATATTACGCTTATAGAACTTCTGTTATGTAACATTTATCAAAGAAACAAATTACAAGTAAAGTATTTAGGTTTCTTTTTACTTTGTCCCATATTGAAAAAACCAACCCTTTGAGATACCACTATTTTCTAAGTTGGACTTAAGGTATGTTATACATAAAGGTTCTTAACAATCTGTTCGGCATTCCTATGTGGAAAAGGTACCCCCCCCCACACACACACACACACAAAACGATTTTAACCGGATTTTTAGCTTCCAGGTACCCTATTACCGATCCAAAATAGAAAATTACCAGAAACAATTCCGTCACTATTTTATTATAGGGTGTGATTCTCTTGCTAGAGGCCCCAAACTTTCGCCTATAAGTTGGCCATTTATGCGAGTTTTGTGATGAAACTTTGTGTACACATACCTTGAACAATGTAATGTAGTGCCACACCCCTCCCAATAGGCTTGGACTGTTCTACTGACCTTGGCTCTGCTTAGTCACAATAATGTCTTCACACGCTATACTCCAGTGTTGGCTTGAAAGCAACATCGACAATGTCGTACACAATTGCAGAATGCGTGTTTCTCATTCGTAACTACTGACAAGCGGGTTCATTTAAATCATGTCAAAGGTCATTTTGGGCTGAATTTGGTACGCGAGTATGCCCTCAAAATGTTGTATTCAGAAATTGGTAACAAAGTTAGAGACGACTGGAACCTTGATCACATAGCATGCAGGCGGCCGAAAATGAATGTGGGTGTAATGGAAGAAGTAAAGGGGCGATTACTGGCGTCACCATCAAAATCCTTGCGACGACTTTCCCAGGAAATGAATGTTCTATTTTCTGTGTGCCAAAGAGCTGCTAAGAAAGCAAACTTCCACGCTTACCGTGTGACATGTGTTCAAGAATTGCAACCGACGGATCATGAAAAAGTGTGCAGTTCTGTCTATGGTTTCAAACCATTATGAATCAGAATCCTGGGATTTTGGACTTTACTTGGTTCACGGATGAAGTGTGGTTTCATCTGAATGGCTACTTAAACTCTCAGAACACGCGTATATGGGCACAAACAAATCCTCATGCCCTACATGCACAGAAAATTGGAGTGTGCTGCGCAGTTACACGTAGGCGTATTATAGGCCCTATTTTTCATGAGAAACACTGAAGAATACATTAGAATATTCCCTGAATTTGTCAACAGATGATGAATTAACTCACGGATATTTCTAACAAGATGGTTTAACAACTCGCACCATCATGAGGGAATTGGAAAGCTTTTTTGAAGATCGAGTCATCTCAAAAACTCTTTGGCCACCAAGATCTCCTGACCTAACACTACCCGACTTCTTCCTGTGGGGATGTCTGAAGTGAGAGGTATACGGAATAAACCACATACAATGGCAGAGTTGAAAAGATGCTATACGTCAAGCTATTGAAGCCATTAGCGAGAAGACTTTAATAAAAGTATTCCAGCGTTTGGAGCGACGTATACAAACGTGTTTGGATGTAGGAGGGGACCATTTTCAGCATTGGATGTGACAATGCATAGTTCAAGGTATGTGTACACAAATTTGCATCACAAAACTCACATACAATGCCAAAATATAGACAAATGTTTGGGGCCTGCAGCGAGAGAATCACACTGTATGTATAGATCATGGACAAATTTTGGAAACTTTACAGGCTAATGTTACTTTCTATGTCCTGCACAGTGGCGCTGTGGGGCTAGAACGTGGAGCTCTGGTTCCCGGCCACGGAATGAAAGCTGGATCTCACTCATGGGGGTGCGGATTTTAAGTCCCGGGTACAGGACCGGTGCCCACGCAGCATCGTGAGGAAAGCGAGGAACTGCGATCCCGGCCACGGAGGCCAACATTCTGGTAGGGGATGATGCTGGCCACATCACCTCCCCGTATCAATTGAATTATAGTCCACCTCTGCCGTGCGTGAGTGAGCGTGAGGCTGACAGTCGGGTTGGTAGGTGTAGGTCCCTCATGGGCCGTAGCGCCACGGAAAAAAGTTGCTTTCTATACTGATTTAAGTAAAATGTATTAATTACGTACTGGTGCTATTTATTTGTTCCCCTTTAGATTACGTTTGGAGAGATGTTAGCGACTGGTCTCAGCGTTCCCGGTGCGACAACATTAATGCCGCTCTCTGCTTCAAATGTTTATAACTCTGTTGATGAGTTTTATGATGTCATCCCGTAGCTCGTTGTCTCATGCGCCAGTGCTCTAGTGATATAGCAGAGTTCTTTATCTCAGGGTATGCGTGAGTGTATTTTGAAATGATAACAACAGCTTATTTAGCTGATAAATGTTAATGTTGACTAAAATGTTCAGTTTGGGAAGAGTCGTCTACTTGGATTTACGAATTAATCACTTCTATAGCAATAAAATCAAAGCGTCGGTTGCCGTAAGTCGTAGAAATGTTGCTCGAAAAGATCCCTCTAAAGAGTCACTAAATATTTCTAACGCCAGAGCGTTCATGTTAGCTACATTACTTAAAAATTAAACACGAGAGTACTCACACGAGAGTTAAGAATCTCAGGAGAGTTACGACTGTATGCGCGAATGTGTGCACCATTGTGAATGTGTCTCTGATTAAGAATGCACAAATTGTTGTTAACTTAAACTCCGCACACATGTCAATACCCCTACCAACGTTATATTTTCGCGGGCCAATCTTAAAATGCTACGTATGCCTCTCTTAAGCTGTTTCTAAGCCGTACCTTTCACTTTTCTAGTTTAAAGAATTGCTGCCTGCGTGATTTTGCAAACGTATTGAACTCAATCCTAACTGCATTCTAGGCAACTTTATATTGACGCGTTCTCAAATCGGCTGTTAATAATGACTTTCTTACATGACTTACTAATTACTTTTTTTCTTTCAGACATATCTTTTAACTCAGGCTTATTACGTTATAAATTGATTTAATATATATAAATTATTTATTGCAGTTATTTATTTAACTATCATTTCCTTATTTGTTTATATATATATATATATATATATATATATATTCCCGTCAATAATTGCTGTATTATAGTAGAGCGGTTAGGATTGCGGAATGGCAATCTGTTAAGCAGAAAAATTGGACCATGTTAACTACTTTAGATTAGAAATCTAAAAACGTATAGAAAAACAGTACTTGGCTATTTTCTCTCACAAATACGTTTTGGAATACTGCTACTTCTAAATTACTCATAAATTTAGTATTTATTCGCAAGTGGGAGAAACAGTGATTATTGTCCTTGAAAGTACGTTGCATTCAATAGCCACTTTTGACATTCAATGTTTTGTTCAGTATAATTGTGAAGCCGGAATTATAAAGGCAATAATTATCATAATATTCTGAGAAGGATAGCGATATAAAATAAGTAATAATATATTTAAAATCAGTGTATGTATAAAAAGCAGAAGCATTGGAAAATTGTTGACTGTTAAAAGCGACAGATAGACCAGACAGGCACAGTTTAGCTAATTAGGGACCAGCCTCAGGTAGAAAGGGTAAATAGCATTGAAGCAAGTTTTTCCTGGTAACAGCCGAGTACTGCTGCACTTAGCCTGGTGAAGGTCACCCGTGGCTTCATGACGCGAAGGAGTTGAGGGACGAGAGGGGAAGTTTAGACGTTGGTTTTGGTGGTGAAATTCAGTCTGTCCTGAGTGCTCGATGAGAGCGGGATGACATTCTTGTCGTGTGGAGAAGAATGGGGGCGAACATGCTAGAGGGTAGAACGCTTAGCTGTAGTTAATATTCTTCGGTCTTGGTAAAGACAAAGTATTATCATATGCATTTACAGGTGATCGGCAAACCGCAGTATTGTTTTAAATAGTGAATAAATGTGTTCTAAGACAGCGTTCGTGTTTCTCTGTACACACCCACGCAGACCCTGAAATTAAGGTTTCATGCTCGAGCAGCCGTGGCAAAAGAAGAACCATCTAGGAGGAGACAAGCAGCAACCGTGAGGCAGAGGTATTGCTTCATTGTTGGAGGACGTAGTGTGGCTGCGTCAATTGTACATTTGGTCTCCCACACTGTCCTTCTTCAGTATAAAATGTCACAATGTTATCATCCTACCCTTATCTATTATAGGCACTTCGTCCTTGCCTTTCCACCGCTATTTCAGGTGACACCATCAACTCTTTCGGTTGTCTCGCTTGTTTTCTGCGATAAAGCGCTCAGCTCCATTCTGGAGGCTAAAATATGTGCTATGTTCGTAGTTAGCTTTGTTTGCTGTAACTGTGCACATAGGACAGTAACTGTCTGACGGAATAATATCTGGAAGAAGGCATGACGCTTCGGGAAAGCTTATACATTCTATTCTCAAGTAGCTTCTTGTAGGGCAATGTTCGATAACTCAATTTTATGACACATTATGCTTCACTTGCATATTAGATCTGTTGCAGGACGGAAAAGGACAGCAAGACATACATGTGAAACTTAAACGTGGAGAACAGTAACATATGAACTTTACGGAAGATTTGTTTGGTATAACCGAGGGGTGTTTGTGTACAATAACAAACAACATGCTGTTTTATTCCCATCATTCCTTTAAACCATCACTTATTTTAAATTCAGAACTCTAAACTACTGTGGGTTAATGAATGGACGTAGATTTTATGGCAACGTTGTTTTGTTGATTGTACGTCATTTGCGTTGAATACCGACAGGCCATACCCCTTCGTACAAGTAACCACAGAATTTGATTTCCCTGGACTGTTGAAACGCAATCATAAAAAGGGACAGTTTTAACGAGCTTGGAGACTTAGTGACACCCTAGGACGTTAAACAGGAGTATAGGTAATGGCGTAATTCAAACGGAAAATTCCTGGACAGAAGTCATCACAAATATCGAACAGCTCTCACAAGGGAACCCGCTCAAGTTGGGAAGCTCGATGTTATAAAAAGTTGAAAACCTAATTTGGGATCCACAACAAACCGGCAATAGTCAGTCGCTCAGTATGAGGTATGCGGAAAAGGAATGCAGCACAAGGGACATTTGAAAAGCTCTCGAAATGACCTAGAGATTATAGCAGAATTTCCGAAGTAGTTTTCTTTTCAAAACCAGCCATCTTTCATGCAAAGATTTATGCAGCTACATAGAGATTGTTAAGAATCATTGTAGGCACAGCTGTTTGTTACAGTGCAGATATATGTTTAAGGAACACGTGGAGAATATCTTGTTGTTCCTTCTTAAGTAAGAATATGAACGCAGCAGAAATTTATACCGACATCAGAAACCTCTAGGGAGCTCTGCACTATCATTTGCAACAATTTCAAAGTGGACCACGTAGTTTAAAAGCGGCTGTGACAAGACGACAAACGTAAGAAAGACCGAAGTCCGTCATGAAAAAACAGAAATCATCAATAAAGCATACACATGGTTCTGTAGGTTCGCCGAATGATGTTAGAGAGTTTTGAAGTTCTGTACATTTCAGGTGAACGTGCGTTTCAAATTTTCAGAGAAGAGTTGGATATGAAAAATGATCTGCAAGATGGTTACCACGACTACTGCCTCCGGATCAAAACGAATCAGACAAACATCTGAGCAAATTTTGACCGGTTTTCACTGAGATCCTACCAGCTTTATTTGTCGATTTGTAAGAAATAATGAAGCATATGCACTACCACACGTGAAACAAAACAAAAAAGTCTAAAAAGGAAGCACCAAGATTCTTCACCGCCAAAGATATCATTGTGTGTGAAATTGGACAGGCAGGTCATGACATCGGTTTTCTGGTATGCCAAGTTTGTGATGCTAATTTATCTTCCGCCTGGAAAATCTAACAATGAGAGTATTATGTTAATGTTCTAAACCAATAAGTGGAGACCAAACTACAAGAGAAGATACCGGGTTTGGCAGAGAAGAAAGTCATCTTCCATAAAAACAGTGCTCGCCCTCAACCACGGGTTGTAAAGGCGAAAATCAACGAAGTATGTTATGATTTGTTGTCACACCCAACTTTTTCCGCTAACTTAGCTCCATTAGATTTTCATCTTTTCGCTAAAGTGAGAAAGTTCCTTGGCGTAAAAAATTATTTCGTCGATGAAGAACTTAAATCCTCAATAAGTAAGGTGTAAGTATAGTATTGGAATGTGACCGTGTTGGCACAAAATCTGTGGAGCATCGCTAGAACAAATGTGTTGATGAAAAGAGGGATTGTGTGAAAAAATAAGTACAGCTTCCAAAACCTGTGGCATCATTTTGTGCTTACTTCGGAGCATTTTTCAAATGATCAATTTTAATTGAATCATTGCATTGTATAGACTGGCGTGGTGTGTATTAAGTCATACCAATGGCTGTTTTTTGAAATGGGTTTACTAATATTGTGAACATTTTTAATTACGATAAACACCGCGAATTGCCAATAAGGCATATTCAGGAATAACGGTGAATTTAAAGATGATACCGCACTCATTATTGTAAATTATTTTGGTGAGGATTTGTATCCGTAAGCTTAAAATCTCTTTCTATAATTAAGAGCAGAGACATTATTGGAAAGGTAGAATCAGACGACTGAAAAATTCAATGCCATAGCCGAGATTTAAACCACGGGTCTTCCGGTCTTCGTCTGGTTGCTATGTACTATTATAGTACAGGGCGGTTCCTCAGCTATATGGCCGGTAGTCGCGATGCGTGTTGCACGCGCTATAGTCAGTGTATCTGTTTATTATTCTCATTATTGATACTGACATCATATTATTACTGATTTTATGATGATTATTACGATATATTGATTACCTATTGAACAAACATAATTACTTTTTATTTTGTCAGTACTAACATTTTTCACAATCGGTGTTGAAAGTGGTGTCCTTCGGCAGATAAGCATTCTTGGCACTTTCTGATGAAATTACCATTAACACGCATAAGTTCTTGTTGCGTAATTTTTCTAATTTCTATTCTTATATTGTTTTTTAAGATCGTCTATGGTGCGAGTATTATTCCTATAGACTCTATTTTTGAGAGTTGTACTGAGTTTATGTACTGAGGTTTTTGAAACACTGACTTGTTGTGCTACACGTCGTAAAGATTTATTCGGAGACCGTTCAAATGCTTCGCCAATTTCATCAAGTTTTTCTTCCATTAGAATCCTTCGTTTCTTTTTACAACTTACAACATTAAATGATCCCGTTTTCTTCACTTTATTCACTAGATATCTAACTGTTTCTCTACTCGGAACTGGAACAGAAGGAAATTTATCGTGAAATTGCCTAAACACCTGTTACACGAGTCGGTTTTCACATACGTGTCATGCATAAAAAGTCTTTGTTCAAGCGAAAATTTGAGTGTCATTTCTAGGTTGTAATAATCCGATAATTCAATCACACACAAATACACACGCATCTTGCGTCTATGCACAAGAAGCAATAACAGCTGACTGAAGCCCGCTGCCACATGTCCAATAAGTGGAAGAGCCCTTGGCATTGAGTTCATTCAGGCGTGTCGCACAAGACTGCCGTGCAATTCCCGGCCAGAGCGCTGAGGGACCGCTCTGTACTATGTACTATGAAGCCCGGGACTTAAAATACTTGCATCATTGTAAGTTGCCATTGGAGTATGCCATTTTCAATATAATTTCAGTTCTCCTTGTGGTTTACCGAAAAAAATGCGAATCAGCTGGGGAATTTAATATCATGCCGATATTTTGTCATAGTAGCTGAGAGGTTAGAGCAACCAGACCGAGACCGCGAGGTCCGTGGTTCAAATCCCAGCTATGGCATTGAATTTTTCAGTCGTCTGATTCTACCTTTCCAGCCTTGTCCAACACACAGCTTGTGTGGAAGAACAACTAATTCCAACAGAGACATTACTTTACACTTCACGAACATTTCTATTTTGTTGAATGAGATGTGTTAAGTATTTTGTATACTATAGAACAGAGTTTCTGAAGAAAGTCACCATTTTCAAAAGATAAAAAATTATATTTATCCTTCTTTCTCTGTTTACCCTTCCCTTGTTAGGGCTTGCACCCCTCACGACTTACAAGCGGATGCATGGTTCAGACGCCTGGCTATGGATCAAAGAGAACAGCCAGGATGGGTGATCAGCCCGAAGCCTGGTATGAGAGCGAGGTAGGAGATGATATGAAATGACGGTGATATGAATGAAAGGAAAGGTGATGATGGTGCAATTGGTGGAATGAACGGCGGGGGAATCTGGAGAACCCGGAGAAAACCCATCCAGACGCCGCTTTGTCCACCATGACTCCCACATGCGGTTCCCTGGGATTGAACCCGGGCCGCCTTAATGAGAGGCGAGCGGTCTTACCACTCAATCACGGCGCCAGCCCCAATACTGTATTTCACTGATTTAAATTTCACAATTTAATTGAGTAATACGTTCAAGAACATTTATATTTATTACTTAAATTTGTGCTTGGTTAAAGCTGTTATAGCATTTATTGTTTACAAATATTTATTACAATAATAATAGTAATTTATAGCTGCAGCTAACATATATATTTATTGATACAATCTAACACTCTGCGGTTCTTTGGGCTCTACATTTTAGCACAATCCAAAATTCTAACACCTTGCATAAGACTGGGACCTGGTGCGAGAGGA
This sequence comes from Deroplatys truncata, assembly GCA_030765065.1. Classification (NCBI taxonomy): domain Eukaryota; kingdom Metazoa; phylum Arthropoda; class Insecta; order Mantodea; family Mantidae; genus Deroplatys; species Deroplatys truncata. Next base: position 107,146,888 of record CM060975.1, read on the forward strand.
TGCGGCACAGTATATCCAGTAATACACAGCATTGCATTTTAAAAGGTAAACATAAATATTATGACTAAAAGTATGACATATGTTATTATATGCATGATGTATCATAAGTAATGTCGGTTTTTAAGCAAAACTTTATTTCAAATTAACCTTTCAGCGAGGTTTGCTATCCCGCAAAGGTACCAGTTTCTGGTTTCTGATGCGAAGAATTCGTTTATACCCATTTCAACTGCTTCAATGTTTTCATGACCATGGATCTAAACGGGTGGTAATCTGATGGCGTAAGATCAGGGCTATATGTTGGATGTAATAGCAGTTCTATTCCTTCCAATTTCTGAATTTTTCCGTTGTTCTTTGAGCTGTATCTCGCATTGTCCTGCTGCAAGAGAACTCTGTTTCTGTTAACTAATGCGGATACCTCTGCCTCAAATTGCGTCGGTATCCCTGCCTATTATTTCGACGTGGCTTCGTCTTGTAGTCCTTCTCGCTGTTTCCCTGGCTAGATGGATCTCAGCGGTGATGTTTGCATGGACTCTGCCTATCATGACATTTGATAAGCTCGTCGATCTCAGTTGTGGCAATGGGAGCTTATAGAGGAATTGATTACACACTGGAACGTTTGCTTTAGGACTATTTATTATTACTTCCTCACTCTAACACTACATACTGTTCCTGTTCACATATCACCACTGTCTTCCCCTGTGTACTGCCTTCTCAACTGTGTACTGTGAACTCAACTGTCCGTCTTACACTGTGGACGGTCCTCTACTAAAAGTCAACGGTAAAACTGCCGTTATAATATTTGCCTCGCTCCATACATCCGGAGCGGAAACAAACAGAGTCATAAAACCTTTACCTTTATTTTCTTACACAAAAGATACCGTTTTAGCTGCACCTGGAAACAGCATGTTTCTATCCTAACTGCAGCTTTCAAGACATTCTAAACCTAGTGAAACAGGAACATTATGTACACGACAAATATTACATTATACAAAAATTACTATTTACATTGTTTTCACATTGTACACTTATATAATTTATAGATTAAATTGAACACTGAATAAATTAGTACATAATAAAATTAATTCCGGCACATTCTGTCTCAAAATCTGATGAACTCGTTCCAGTTGTTGAGAATAAAGATCCGCATTGACTGCACTTCCATTTGGAACAAATTTCCAGTGAATCATACCTTCAGAATTCCGCCAGACATATCATTATTCTGGGGCCGTACCGATTTTTTTTAACAACAACGTTTGCAGCCTGCGGGGATCGAGCCACTGTTTCTAGGTGTCGGGGTTGTGGTAATACACCAACTTTTCATCATATGTGACAATCCTTCAATATCATCCCAGGGATTAGCGATAAGCTGACAACAGATATCCACTCTACGTTGAGTTTGATCATGTTTTACAAAGTTACAGCTCCTGAACGATTTTTAAGTGTCTTAATATGACGTATGGTATGTTTTGAAGCACCAAGTTCTTCTGAATACCCCCGACTGCTTGTCTGTGGATTTTCTTTCAAAACTCTCCCTGTATTCTCAATATACTTGGATCTTCCAGAACGTTGTAAATCTTTAATGTTTTTGTCTCCATTATTGAAACGCTGGAACAATCGTTGTGCTACTCGCTCACTAACGACACCTTCACCTTCAACTTCGAGCCGCAGCAGCAGTTTTATAATATTGTTTATGCTCGACCATGCCAAAATGTAGTATTTATACGACTGTTAGCAGTTCTTTAATGGACCTCATTAAAGTATTGGTATTCGACCAATCAGAAGCGGTCACGTAACATTGTGAAAGCGCAAGTATCGATTATTCTGCGTAGTACGTCTCATAACGCTAGCAACTTTGTTTGACACAGGAGCTACAAGGTCATTGTATTGTAACCATAGATAAAGAAATAAGATTGTAACACATCACTCAAACCAGAAACGAATACTTATTAAACCTTTAATTTAGATACATGGTCGAGCATAAACAGTCATATGAAACTTGACTATAATGGTGCTTAAAACGCTCGTATGATAATTAACCGAGTGAGCAAAGCGAAGCTCAGTTAATAATGATACTCGCGTTTTAATTACTACCATTATAGTCTCATTGCATAATATACTCTTCCAGGAGTGCTTCAGAAGGACTCTAACCTCAGAATTTGTCGCCTCCGTTTTAAAATCTTTATTACTAGCTGCTGTTTATCAACATGTTAACATGGAACAATAACCATAACACCCTGTAAATAGTATTGACAAAAATAAAAGCAAATACACGTACGATATAAAATCAGTTAAAAAAATTCTGATTTGTTACACTCACATGACTTTCTCTACTCTTGTACAAACTATTTTTATAAACGCTTATTCTCCATATGCTTCATGTTAATCGAGATATCGAGATGTAAATCTAATTGCTAATTTTCTTGCAGATGCAAGGGGAATTGGTAGGCTTTAAGCGATAGTCAAATATTTTAAGAGGTGGTTGCTATGTGGAGTATTCCATTCTCTTTGCATTACCAGGACAAAAAAAATGAATAACGAATTTGAAAAAAAGTATAAGTATTGGAAAATTTAAGGGAGTAACAAGCAATATCTCGAAAATGGTTCACCCAACAAAAAAAAGGTGTATGACATAAATTGTGTATTTTAACGCGATCTACATTTTTTGCGTAGTAAACGTTTGTCTATCTCTTATGGATTACCAGTTATGCAAAAGTCGTTCACAATGAAGAATACTTTTGGAGACATTCCCAGAAAATTCGAGATGTACATTTCGTTTGTCATGAAAATATGTTAAACATATGATATTTTAATCAAAATCGTTAGTCATTTTTGAGAAAATTAAAATTTTTGAAAAATGCTGCATGTAAAGGATAATCTGGGGTGGGGGATTTTCTTGAAAACCTTTGTGTCGCTTCTCTGGAAGATACTGAACCTAAATACCAAGTTTGGTGTTTATCCGACTGAGTTATGCTGTTCACAGACAGACAGACACAAACACACACACACACGGACATGTTTGAAAAAATGCTTTTTTTGGATTCAGGGGGTCTCAAAACATGTATTTCCGGTGAAATCTCGGTATCAAATTTTTGTGTGGAATACAATGCTTCCCCTACTTACTATACGTAATAGAGAAGGTAAAAAACCTACATTACTTATGAGAAATAATAATCCTGTTATGATTTGAATAATTAAACATAAACCTAAGAGAGAACCAAAATTTATATATGCAATATATTATAAACGCAAGAAAATTTGTTGTTTAAAACACTCTACAAAGAAGACAATTGCGATAATCGAGAGTCAAGAGTTCGATACATCGTTAAGCGTTGCAGATGCAAGCAATTAAACGGTAGACCACCTCCAAACAATAACGGCTACAATATCTGTCGGTTTATTTGTTTGTGAACAGGAAGGTTATGAACCCGTGGATCTGCGAGGTGAAAGTTGAGTGCAAACACGACTCTCGGCGCGGTTGAGGGGCGCTAGGGTTGCGTCACTGGGGAGGGGGAAGGCCGGAACACTGGCGCCACAACGCCGAGTACTTCTGTAAATGATCGAGATTTAAATTTATGGGGCAGTTGTGCTCCATCCAGCCAGCATTTATAGGTTATATTAACCTTATAGGAGTAGTAAACTTTGGCATTTGCCGGGAATTGATGGTAAAGTGATTACTGTCTGCGTGTATGCACATATATATACAACATTCAGTTCTCACTTGTGTTACGTGTATTGTGTAGGGTGGTACCCAATGTAATTTACAACTTTTTATAAAATGAAGCAGTTAATGCATCGCTTCGTGTTGCGAGATATTTCTCTGGCGTCTTCTGCCAACTTTCACTGCAGTATCGTTTGGTTTATAAACTACAATACATAGCTAAAGGATATTATGCATGTAATTGATGTAAGTAACGTTGCAAGTGCCGTTTTCTACCTTATTAGGAATATAAGTATCCTATTAATTGCCATGAAGCACGCTGCTCACCTTTTCTAATCATTAAACACTTTGTGTAATATTAACATTTTATTAAAATAGCATAGTAAGAACGTAGGTTTTCACGGCCGGTGTCACAATTATAACTAATATAATCTTCCGGGCTGTTATGCCGTGGTCTGCTGAAGAAAGATTTCCCAGACGTTTCGTCCACAACTGCGGTGGACATCTTCAGTGGCGCGGACGAAGTCTTCTCGGTGAAAGTATCGCAGCGTCTGATGCGTTGGCCGTTAGTGCCGCTCTCTTTATAGTGTGGACACTCTCTGCTGATTGGCTCGCTGGTATGAGGGGGCTGGCGCCGGCTGTGTTGTTGCTCTTTTCTGATTGGCTCGCAGTGTTTTTCGGTTTTGTATGACCTTTCTTGTTTTTGATGACTAGATACCAGTTACTGTTGAGTTTCAAAGCTTCTTCTTTCCACACCACTGTGGTACCACACAGCGGAGCGCAAACACCAGACTTAGCGAACACAAAAGAAACTGCCGCCTGGGCCATACAGAAAAATCGGCAGTCGCCGAACATGCCATTGAAGCCGAGGGCGAACACATTATTAGATTTCAGGACACCAACATTCTTTCCTCCATAAAGCATTACCATACCCGGCTACAACGCGAAGCAATAGAGATTTATAAACATCCCAATAATTTCAATAGGAAAGAAGAAGCTTTGAAACTCAACAGTAACTGGTATCTAGTCATCAAAAACAAGAAAGGTTATACAAAACCGAAAAACACTGCGAGCCAATCAGAAGAGAGCAACAACACAGCCGGCGCCAGCCCCCTCATACCAGCGGGCCAATCAGCAGAGAGTGTCCACACTATAAAGAGAGCGGCACTAACGGCCAACTTTCACCGAGAAGACTTCGTCCGCGCCACTGAAGATGTCCACCGCAGTTGTGGACGAAACGTCTGGGAAATCTTTCTTCAGCAGACCACGGCATAACAGCCCGGAAGATTATATTAGTTATAAAATAGCATAGCTTTAGGTGCCTGAGAAACTTACATAAGTCTGTCTGTCACAGATACGAATGTCATGTTATCAAGAGAAAGGGTTATAGTGGATGTGAATGAAGCGGAATATACAACCACAGAGTTGCTGCCAAGGTACCGTGTACTGTTGCGCTTCCGGATTCAGATAATGGAACTTAGAACAGTAAAATAAAAAATATGATGTGTTACACTGACATGACTTTCTCTACTCTTGTACAAACTATTTTTACAAACGCTTATTCTCCATCTACTTCATGTTAAACGAGATAAACATTTGCAGACTCTATCTTCTTAGTGGTTTTCTTTAAGATGTAAGGGGAATATATATTTACAAGGGCAATATAGAAATACAGTAGCCTTTAAGCATAGACATTACTCTTAATAGCTGGTTGCTATGTGCAGCACCACTCTTTGCCACACATTAATACTCTTTACATATCCAAGACAAAAAATGAATAACGAATTCCCATTTGAGAAAATAAGTATTGAAAAATTTAAGGGAATAACAAGCAATATCTCGTAAAAAAATGTTTATAACATAAATTGTGTATCTTAACGCGATCTACATTTTTTGTGTAGTAAAATTTTGTCTATCTCTTAAGGTTTACCAGTTATGCAAAAGTCGTTCACAATGAAGAATACTTTTGGAGACATTCCCAGAAAATTAAAGATATACATTTTGTTTGTCATGAAAGTATCTTAAACATATGATATTCAATCAAAATCGTTAGAGCCATTTTTGAGAAAATTAAAATTTTCGAAAAATGTTCCATGTAAAGGGTAATCTGGGGTGGGGGATTTTATTGAAAACCTTCGTGTCGCATCTCTGGAAGATACTGAACCTAAATACCAAGTTTGGTGTTTATCCGACTGTTCGTTTCTGAGTTATGCTGTTCACAGGCACACACACGGATATGTTTCCAAAAATGCTTTTTTTCGGAATCAGGGGGGTCTCAAAACATGTATTTCCGGTGAAATCTCGGTATCGAAGTTTTGGGTGGAATACAATACTTCCCCTACTTACTATACGTAGTAGAGAAAGTAAAAATTACAGGATTCACTGGTAATTGAACTGAAAAGAGTAAAATAAAGAAATGGGACTGAGAGGAGTAAAAACAAAATGAAACATTCATAGATAATAGAACTCATAGAGGTAAAAAATGCAGGATTCATAGATAATAGAATTGAGAGGAGTAAAGAAACAAACAAAAAGAAACAAAGTCACTGGATTATTAGATGATGATACTACTACTACTACTACTACTACTACTACTACTACTACTACTACTACTACTACTACTACTACTACTACTACTACTACTACTACTACTACTAATAATAATAATCGCAACCTTTAATCCCTATAGGGCAACGGTCTCTCCCAAGAGGAGTATAGCTCGATATGCTCCCGCGTCTGAGCTAAAATGTGGAACTCCCCTGTTTTTGTCTTTGATAGTTTATTGTCTAAACCTAGATTTGTTTTCAAGTTTACATGCTTTAGCTCCTTTGTCCTCTGACCTTGAGTCTCACTCGGTTTTGCACTTGACCCTTATTCTCACTTTAATTTGACTTATTTTAACATTTGATACTTGTTCCCTCTATCACTATCGTATTCAGATATTTCCCATCTTCCTTGACACGCGGTGGCGCTGAGTGTCTAGTTCCTGCACAGTTGTTCCGAGATTCTTAGACAGCAGAAGCTAAAGCAGGAATATTCCAAGTTTATGGAAAAGTAAACTGGATTATTGATCCCAAATGCTTTCGGGCCTCTCTGGAAGAAACTAGTGTAGCAGTTAAGACTTTAGGGGCAATGGCGATTGTTACCCATGTTCAGTAGATGTTTGGAGTTATGCAGATCAGCTTTATGAGAAAAGAGGACAACCGTCCTAAATGGATAATACGAAAATAAGCAAAGCCGAACAAAAATAAACTTGGCTGGAAAGAACATGACTTTATCGCACTGGAAATAACACTTTTTACAATATGTTGTATGGTTCCCATACTTCGTGAAGTTGAGCAATGCAGAGGCCGTGAAGAGCTTTGGCTATCATAGTTGCTGATTCTTTCAAACTGAGTTTTATTTATGGACGCTCTTTATCTGCTGTGGTCCTTAGCGTCCCATTCTATATTGGGCGTGAAAGACCGGTAATTTTGCTCAGAGGCTTCTTTACCAGGCTTGAGATTCTTTTACGTGTCGTAAATCTACTTCCCTTCCTAAGAAAGCCATGCTAAGGATTTTTACGTCCGAAACAATCCATCGCTCTTTGTCGGGTCTGAACCCGCGACCTTGGGAACTAGAGACATGATAACCACTACGCCACGGAGGACAACGACCTTGATTTTAAAATGTGAGACTTTGTAGTCAATCGCAGGTTTTATATGCGCACATTAAGCTTGATTAGATGAATGAACCCTAGAATATTTTTCTATAACTCAAGGAAAGCTTGGGTCTCTGAAACACGAAATCTATGAGGTATTTGAAACGCAGTTTTTCTATGTATAGGCCCAGATATTCTACAAGTGTATAGATAAAGTCATATCCAAAACTCCTTATGAAGTGTACTTCTGGGTTAGACTATAAAGTTATAGGAAATGAAGTTGTTCCAATAAACTAACATTCAGGAATATGAGGATACAATTTGAAGAAATTCTGCTTGTGTTAGAGAAAGTTACCGGAAAGACAATCTATTTTGCTGATTTTCAGTGTATAAATATGTATATTTTACATTTAGGAATTTAAATTTAAGTACCGATTAAGAAAATGATATGCAGCTTTCTTAGCGCTCTTATAAAAAATGGACAAGAATGCCTAACACTAACACCCCTTATTCTGTATACATAGAGGAAAGGGTTTATATACTATACAAATCGCCACTCCATAAATCCGCGGCTAATGCAATTTGCATTGAATTATCCGCAAGAATGGATTCAATTTAATGCAGCCTCGTAAAGTAAGACGGAATTTGTGACCCGTGTGCTAGCACAACGATTCTGAAATTACGGACGAACGATAAAGCTCCTACCGATATAGCGAGAAGAAAAGTGTGCTATTTGGAGCATTAAAAGGAATTAAACGCATTTCTTTATTGTTTAAAATTCCATTAGGTGGGCAGGTTGTAGAAACGTTGCCCTTAAAATGTTTCATGCTCTTTGAAGGATAAATACCAAACTTGGTATTTGGGTTCAATATCTTCCAAAGATGCGACATGTGGATTTTCAACAAAATCCCCCACCCCAACTACCCTTTACATGTAAACGTTTTCGAAAATTTAGATTTTTTAAAAAGTGGCTTTAACGTTTTTGATTAAAATACCATATATTAAAGATATTTACGCGATAAACGAAATGTATATCTTGAATTTTCGAGGAATAGCCAATGAAGTCCTCCTCATTCGGAGAGAATTTTGTATAATCTTGTATAACTGGTAAACGTATGAAAACCTGCTGCACAAAAAACGCAGATCTCTTTAAAAGCTCAAAATTTATTTAAAATAATTTTTTTGTGGCACAAGCCGTTTCTGAGATATCCGTTATTAAAGGTTCGAATTGTTCATTTCTTGGTCATTCGCTTAAAGACCTTTCAATATTCAGTTGTTTCTCTGGCATGGAATTTTATGGCCAGCATATAGCGCTCAGTTCTTAAACATTTGACTATCGCTGTTCCCTTTGTATCTACGAGTAACGAAATGTGTGATATAGCTATTTCTGCAAATGTTTATTTGGATTAAAATGTAGCAGATAGAAAAATAAGCTTGAGTAAGAATAACCCACTATTAAACGATAAAGGGAGAGAAAGTTATGTGAATGTATCACAGCAGATTTTTTTTCTATCTATTTCACCTTTGCAGAAGTAACTACATTACACATTTCGTTATAAGTGCAAAGGGAATAGAGATTGTCAAATGTTTAAGAATGGACGCTATAATATACTAGCTTTAAATTTTCATACCCTTTCCATGCAATGGCGAGAAACAACTGAATGTTGTTTCTTGCGACAGAATTGAAAAGAATGAAAAAGTATTTAACAGTGCGAACCATTAATAAAGGGTATCTCGAAAATGGCTGATGCCACAAAAAGTTTATTTGAAGTAAATTGTGTGTTTTAAAGAGATCTACATTTTCTGTGTAGTACGTTTTCATCTATCGCTTTACCAGTTATACAAAATTATACAAAACTCCTTCTGAATGAAGAGGATTTCACTTTACTACATGGTTGTATATCTTAAATTCCAGAAAATTCAAGATATACATTTATTTGTCATATAAACATATAATATATAGGGTATTTTAATCATAATCGTTAGAGCCAGTTTTGAGAAAATCCAGCCTTTTTTTTTTAATAAAGTTCCATTTAAAGGGTAGTTGGGGTGGAGGGATTTTCTTGAAAATCTTTGTGTGGTATCTTCGGATGATACTGATCTTAAATACCAAGTTTGGTATTTATCCGACTTTTCGTTTTATATTATGCTGTTCATACATACATACACACACGTAGATCTGTTTCTAAATACACTTGTTTTGGTGCCTCAAAACATTTATTTCCGGTCTTAGTATGTAACATTTTTGGATTGAATGCAATACCTTCTCTACCTACTATATACGTGATATGAAAAGTTAAAAGCGGATCGTTATGTGATGGCTTCGAGACTCTATACTCCTTGCATGACCCGGGAAAAAACAATTAGTGACTTACAATTTAAAATTACCTATGTGTTGAATTCGCATCACCTTCTCTACTCACCTTTCTGCAAACTATTTTCCAAGCGTTTATTCTTCTATCTCGTTCTTGTTAATACAGATAAACCTTCATTACTCATTTACTCATATCGTTGTAGATATAAAAAGAATGCAACAAAGCTAAAGCGATAATCCAATATTTTCAAAGCCGATCGCCAGGCTGGCCACAAGGTTTTTAAGTAGTTCTTGTGGTAGGGCGTTCCATTCCTCCACCAGTTGACAACTGTTGGATAGTCGTTAGTGCATCTGGATGTGCTGCAATGCATCTCCCCAAAACATCCCACACATGTTCGATGGGATTTAAATCGGAGGAACGAGCAGGCCAGTCCATTCGCCGAATATCCTCTCGTTCCAAGAGATCCTCCACTTGTGCTGTTCGATGCGATCGCGCATTGTCATCCATAAAAATGAAGCCAGGGCCGACTGCACTCCTGAAAAGACGCACATGGGAAAGGAGTACAGTATCACAATAACGTTGACCAGTGAGCGTACCGTGTTCAAAGATTTGAAGGTCGGTGCCTCCATGTAACATTATGCCTCCCCAAACCATAACACCTGGACCATCAAGACGACCTGTTCAAGGATGTTCCTGGGTTAATTACGTGTTCACACCTGTCGCCAGATGAGGGTACGTTCTATAATCACTACTTAGACTGATTCTGCTCTCATCTGAGAAGAGAACGCGACCCCATTCCTCGTTGGTCCAATTTTGATGCTCTTGGGACCATCGCAAACGGTGCCGCCGATGTGCGGATGCCAATGGAACACAACGTACTGACCGTCTGGCAAAGAGAACACCTCTGTGTAGCTGCCCTGTTAAATGTGGTTGCAATTGCACCCGGTGTTTGGCGTGGATCGCTTCTTGCCTGTTGCACGATGTAGCGATCATCTGCTGCTGTAGTTGAGCGTGGTCAACCACCACCTCTCCTTGGGACAACAGTGCCTGTGGTTTGGAAAGTTCCCCATGCACGTGAAACAATGCTGTGAACAATTCCAAACCCCTGAGCAACACTCGTCACACTTCGCCCTTCTTCCAGTTTCCCGTGTGAAGTAATCCAAATCGTGTCTATGGGTCATGTTGCAATGTAGAACACCACTACAGTGCACCGTAACAGCTCGCTAATTGCCACACACCGTCTTGTCGTGTTTCGTCAACTGCCTCGTGTTGCGGGACCAGAACCATTTGTCACTATAGGCTCGCTACACTCACGCCATGTGACGTCTAGCTTTCTGTGTACGCGTGAGAGACCTCTGGCAACATGCTCCCGCACCTTCATCTACTTCCACCAAGTAGTTCATTCGTTATGTTACTTTACCCATCTCGTCCTTAGGTTTTGCACACAGCTATCTGCATACTGATTCTAAGCTCCCATATTTTAGAGTGCATGTTTATCATTGTAGTAGAGGAAGAGATTGTGCGGCCTTTAGATTAGGTAGACTTTTTATTGATTTAAACATATAATGTGTACTGTGTACCTGTAGATTCGTTAATAGAGTGTCGGAGAGCTAGATGGATCAAATAACTATACATTAAATTCGGTGTAAGTATTATGCGTATAGAGCAGTGTGTTCACTGGCGTAACAGATACATCATTGCACTGTAATATTATGTGAAAGTTGCAGTGCAAAAACCAAGGGAACGCACATAGTGCATCATAGATTTCCCAAAAAACCGGTTTCTGCATGCTATGAGCTACATATGCATATGGTAAAGTGAATAGCATAATTATAGTGCTATTTAGACTACTATTTTGGTTCAAGTTACTTTTAAAATTTGAATAATTATTTTAGTAAACCATTTGCTATAATTTCAAACTAAATATGACAGGCGTTAAACTTTATAATCTCCCCACTCTAAGTTCCTTTTCTTGTACTTATTGTTTCAAGTAGTTTATGGCTTATTTACTAAAATAAATGATATAATGTGAAGGTTTTGCTTAAACTGTAATTTATTTTTAAATACAAAGTAAAATACATATTAATTAGAATTGCAACATTATAATTATAAAAACTTCCGGCTTTGATACTTAGGAATATAGTAATTTACGACTACTACTACGACTACTACTTCTACTACTACTACTACTACTACTACTACTACTACTACTACTACTACGACTATTACTACTACTACATGTATTATGCTATTGGTCTATTCTGAACTCAAACACCATATCATCTCGTCATGGGTCAACCAATATTTGTTCTCTCAGTAGGATGGTCTTCAAGGGCAAGCTTTCTCTAGTTCCCGAGGTTGCGGCTTCAAACTCGGAGGAGGGCGGTGGATTTTTTTGGGCCTAAAATGCTTATTATGGCTTCAATTGGAAGGAAAGTAAAGTCGGTGGTCCCGTGTCATAGATTAACGCCACGTAACAGAACCTCAAGCCTGATGAAAAGGCTTCGAAGCAAAATTTCCGGTGTTTCACCCCAATATAGATGGGACGCTAAGAACCTTATAGTTAGAGAGCGTCCATAAATAAAACTCAATTTAATTTAAGGGCAAGCTTTGGAATTCTGTTGTCATTTATCCTTAGATAAATTTCTCCAATTTACTCTGTTTTGGAAATTATATAATTCAATGAATCCACATTTAATTGCTGTCTTATTTCGTCAAACAAATCAAGAGTCCGCAAATATGAGATTCTTGCGAACTGTGATTGGCTATCAAAGAGTAGATAAAAATAAATATAAAAGCACTAGAAAAGAGTTAGGATATTCAGCAGTTACTGAGAAAATATGGCAATACCAAAACTTTTATGAACATATTTTAAGAAAAGAAGACCATCGACTGCCCTAAAAATTATATAGCGTCTTTCAGAAGCAAAGAATAATAAAAATAAAAATAAAATTAACTAATTTTTTAAAGACTTCACGTCAAACTTAATACTTTGAAAGGAAAATTTTACAAAAACGAAACAAAATGTTCAGCCGCTAGCCTATAGGGTGTGACGTCATGGACAAAAGTTTTAAACGGCAGCATATATATATATATATATGTATTCCCCTGAAAGGTAGTTATCCTATTTAGTTGCATGAACAATTTCACTTGTTTCATAAAAAGGTTTTGTTGTTGTTTGGTAATTTCATTTTAAGATCTCAGCGTTGTAGACTAGCTTTCTTTGGCCATGGGTGTAATTACTGTTTCACCTTCTCTGTAAGCGAGCTCTAAGAGACCTAGTTTCATCTTGTTATTTCATCCCATATCTCTAAGCAAGAGCTTAAGCCAAAAGTAGAAGAAAGAGATAAAAAGAAGTTGGTTATTAACACGAATAACTAAGGCGAGAGCCAAAGAAAAGGTTCTAAGAAAGCGGACAAAAGAGTTGGGGAGTTTTTGAGACAGTATATAAATAGCTGGCCTGAGAGTCGACGGCGGCAATAGAGGAGGGCTTGGCAGGTCATGAAAGTGTCTTTCTTCCTTTTTCGACTCAAACAGCCATCCAATTTCTGCAGGCACATTCCTTGCCCCCCGGCTCCCCCTTTGGGGCCCGCTCCCTGTATAAAGTGGCCGCCCACTGCACTAAAAATCTTCTTTGCATCCACAACTCCTTAAGAAGAAGTGGAGCACGTCCACTTGCAGCCAGTGGTGCGGATGAGACTGTTGCAATTATCTTTTCTACTTTTACTCAGGGATGTCCCTCTAGCACCACCATATCGTCATATAGCAACACACTATTATCATCAAATATATTGCGGCACATAGTGTTGACATGCCTTGCCTACCATAATCGTATACTAAGTTGTATACTTGCAAATACTTTAGCAAATACTGTTCTAGGTGTTAATTCTTTAAGTGTTAACATTTCTAGGAGTGTATAGTGGTTTAATAGACCGTGATTATATGAGCATTAGGGGTTCAAGTGTCAGAAGTCTTGCGCAGCCTCCCTAAAGGGTAAAGAGACAGCGCTAAGGCTTCAATAGCGGCATATGGGGTTAAGCTAAAAACATCAAAGGCAACATTTGCTGAAGTATACTTTATTATTATTATTATTATTATTATTATTATTATTATTATTACAATTTTACAACGTAGAACTCATTTTAAGCAGGTATGATATGTGTTTAAATTACGAAAATGAAAGTAAAATTGAATTATGCAGATTTCAATTTGTGATACAACGCAAAGAATATTTAAAAAGAAAAAAAGGAAAGAAGCAAATATAGAAGTGTACAATGTAACGACAGGGCCTCTAATACTCTTTTGGGACTACGTACCCACAAAAAAATCAAATGAATATAATATATTATAAGGGGGGAAAATCAAGTGATTTAAAGGCTGCACCAGGTTAGAACGATTAGGAAACGAAGATAAAAGGAAATAGTCAAAAACAGATTTATTAAGCAGTAAAATAGGTATTCAACAGTAGAATTCGCTTGAAAATTTTATAAGAGTGGAGGAAAACATCCCTTAACTATGGACCTAGCGGAACATGGAAAAGAGGGCGACCCAAGAAGCTCTGAAGAATCTGTGAGACCATAGGCAAGTAAGCCTAATTCTTGGAATGAATTATTATTATTATTATTATTATTATTATTATTATAGAAAACGTGGGAAAATATGTTCCATCCTTATAAAAGCATTTTTTGGCATAAATTTCTCAATAAACGGCTAATCTTACCCCTAAAAATAATCAGGAGTGGAATTAGATAGAGAAAGGGAATGGGAGAGAGAGAAAGGATGAGAAAGGGAGAGAGAAACAGACACATCATATATTTCCAGAGCTTGGCTGCCCGAAAACGTATCCAGCCAAATCCACCCAATCAGGCAGTATTGTCTTGACTACCGTTGTCGTTATAATACGGTATTAAAGTTAAGAGGAAGAGCGGAACTTTAGTACTTAACAAAGCACTATCGTCCGTCTGAGGTGAAGTTAACGCAACAATTTTAGACTTATTATTGTTATTATAATAATATTATTGCTGTTGTTGTTACAACGCGGCTATACGAATATCCTGCTGAAACTTATTTTCTAAGGCTTTCTGTCTTCTAATGTTTATTCAATGCCATGAATCAGTACTTTGTTTTAGCTTTTTAAAGATACCAGTCCATCACAGAATCACATCCAAGACAAAATATTTGCAGTTGAAGCTGCGGTTGAGGCGTCGTCTGGCTGCTTCCAAAAGCAACGAACATACATTCTCACTTCTAAGTTTACGTTTCATGAAAAGAATAACTTGAAATTTTCTAGGTTGTTGTACATTTCTTAAGCTCGTAATGCTGGATACTGGACAGTAGTTAAACAAGGCGTTAAGGGGCAGTGGAAACAAAGTTGCAATCTCCTGTGAGATATATTATTCTTCAAAAGTTTAAGGATTATCGATGAACCTGCTGAGCGATAAATACTTAACTAACATACACAATTATAATTATATTGCAAAACGTTATGATCATGTTAGTAGAATAAAAATTGACACAGTTAAAATTGGTCTAAGTTGATATTGATGATTTTATTGATGGTGATGATTCAGTTTGCTTAGTGCGATTGTTGGAAATTATAACATAACGTACAGAAGTAATATCTTATGAAGAGGAGAGCGTATTGAATTATCATCACTGCTGCCTATTTCTATTTTCTCCATGTTTAAGAGTGAATGTAAATCTTCAGGAAGTCATTGGAGATCGTATGAGGTTTGAAACCTATAATAGTATTCAGTATTCATAGATTTGAAAATGCCTTTTCAATATTTGCATTAAGAAATTCCTGTATAGGTTTTTGCAGTTAATGAGTATAATTCACTATATCCCATAGAACCGCCATGGTAGAACCGTTTGTTTATTTGTTTCTTTAGTAAGTCGTACTCAAGGAGAGCAGGAGGTGCTTGGGTGGTTTTAGGGACCAAGTCCAGTAAAGAGAAAAGAAGGCTTGATTAAAGCTGATATAATGTAAACCTCTCTTGTTGTGAATCTCTTTCTTTCCGCTTTTAGGACTATTTATGTAATAATTAGGGTGGAAACTTTTACCAAAACACAGTTACTTTGTTACTGGAGTATTCGACAATGCTCTGGAGCAATGTTGCATAATATTTGTTTTTAAAGAGACACACGGTTACAAACTCTAAAGCCCTTGGCTAGATCTTCAACATCTTGACAAAGGAGTTTGACAATATGGCTCTTGATAAGCGATATTATTGTTTCTTGTGTAAGAATCGAGGTAGATGTCCTCTTTTTATATTCTTTATTGCTTCAAGGTTATCTTCCTAACAGTTGCATTTATCCACTATTACAAATTAGCTCACATTGAAAATTTATGACGTACGCCTTTGTACATACGTTCACAAGGTTAATACATGAACCACGAATACCATTACAAGATAAAAACATTGACAGTCTAAGAATAGTAATTATGTATTTTCCATAGGTTTTAAAATGTTTTTATGTTACATACAGTTATTGCAGTTTTCTCTTCCAGATATATTTGTAACTTTGTTTGATTTTTGTTTCCGTTTCGTTTATTGATATTTCGTTGGTTTTTAGGTTGTTTAACACATGTTTTTGTTTATTTAACAAAGTAATTATCAAAAGTATATCATAATCCTGACACATTCACACATACCATTTGAAAATGTTGAAATTTGGATGAAAAGAAGGAAAATATGTTGCCACTACTGTACATTGAGAATGTTAGATACAAATTAACATCTCCTGGTGTGACAGTGACGTCCCGCAGCTTATAAATGATATTGTACTTTCTTGTATTTGGTGCTAACATCTGTAGTTACGCCACTGCGAACACACATACAAACAATTTTCCTTGAGTTCTATTACCCAATTCATGGAAAATTGGAGCCGACTGACAAAGAAAGAGAAAGAGAGGGAGGAGAGAGCTACAACACTACGCAGTGAAAGAGAGAGGGAGTAAAATTTCCCTTGCCCTGAATGTTCCCTCTCTCCCCCGGAGTCCCATGAATCTAAGTTACTGCTATCCCTACAGGCGGCAAGCAGGAGGATGGTGTTGTGTGCATCAAGGAAAAAGGAGAAAGAAATAAGCGGGATATGGAAGAAGGAACAACTCCGCCTGAGCGAAGCCTACCTTCCGCTACCCACATTTAGTCCAGGGAATGACTTGTAGTGCTGGTTGAGACACTTCAGTGTTGCTATGCCCTCTCCAGCCGGAACTGGAAACTTTCCATGTTTCGCGCACTTTCCGTTTTAAATCATTCGTAAATTTATTACATAAGATTGAAATCTTTACTCTATAATATCTATTTGTCCCAATAAAGGCAGTAATTGTAACTAATATCTGCTTGGGAACTAAGTTCGTACCTTTACGCCCTTTGAGAAAGGAAATCGCCTATAGATTCTACTTACCCGCTGCGCAGCGGAGACAGAGAAGTTGCCGATCGGTCCCAGCCTTGAAACTGCGACTTCATGAGACAAATCTGAAACTAGCTTAACTCTACATCCGATAGCGCATTGCCAACATCCCTTGTAATACCATGCATCAGAGTGTTCATTTAACAAATAATGACAATGGGCTCCCCCAGTCACAATATTCCATAATGTAATCACATATTTGCTGTATCTGCGCTTTTACGGTGTTTTTCTACGGTTCTGTGAATGCTTTAACTTCCATTTCAGTAAGTTCTAGACATTAATCACGGAAATTAGGAAGAAGAACAAGTCTGGACTCGTAAGTACTGATTTTTTATTGGTCATGATCGAAGAAAAATGTTATATATTTTATGACTGTGCATCGCTGCTTTTAGTTATTACTGAGTAACACGAAGTTATAAAATATTTGCTAATATTTAACCTATCAATCACGTGAACGTCTAGGTTGAATTATTCTACTTCAGTTTTAAGACTACATTCATAAACAATATACAAATTTGGAAAATATGAGGAATATTGCGCTTTTGCATAATAATGGGCTTTCGCTAAATATTAAGTAGTTTTTCTTTCCAAAGATACCAAAATCCATACTGATCAATTTAATACAAATACGTGATCAAACGTATCCGGACACCTAGCTGAAATGACGTACAAGTTCGTGGCGCCCTCCATCGATAATGCTGGAAGTCAATATGGTGTTGTCCCACTCTTAGCCTTGATGACAGCGTTCACTCTCGCAGGCATACTTTCAATCAGGTGCTGGAAGGTTTCTTGGGGAATGGCAGCCCATTCTTCACGGAGTGCGGAACGAGGTGAGGTATCGATGTAGGTCGGTGAGGCCTGGCACGAAGTCGGCGTTCCAAAACATCCCAAAGGTGTTCTATAGGATTCAAGTCAGGACTCTGTGCAGGCCAGTCCATTACAGGGATGTTATTGTCGTGTAACCACTCCGCCACAGCCCGTGCAGTATGAACAGGTGCTCGATCGTGTTGAAAGATGCAATCACCATCATCCCCGAATTGCTCTTCAACAGCGGGAAGCAGAAAGGTACTTAAAATATCAATGTAGGTCTGCGCTGTGATCGTGTCACGCAAAACGAAAAGCGGTGCAAGCCCTCTCCAGGAAAAACACGACCACACCATAACACCACCACCTCCGAATTTTACTTTTGGCACTACACACGCTGGCAGATGACGTTCACCGGGCATTCGCCATACCTACACCCTGCCATCGGATCGCCACATTGTGTACCGTGATTCGTCACTCCACACAACGTTTTGCCACTGCTCAATCGTGTAATGTTGTCGCTCCTTACACCAAGCGAGGCGTCGTTTGGCATTTTCCTGCGTGATGTGTGGCTTATGAGCAGCCGCTCGACCATGGAATCCAAGGTTTCTCACCTCACGCCTAACTGTTATAGTACTTGGAGTGGATCCTGATGCAATTTGTAATTCCTGTGTGATGGTCTGGATAGATGTTTTCCTATTACTCTTTACGACCCTCTTCAAATGTCGGCGGTCTCTGTCAGTCAACAGACGAGGTCGCCCTGTATGCTTTTGTGCTGTACATGTCCCTTCACATTTTCACTTCACTATCACATCAGAAACAGTGGACCTAGGGATGTTTAGGAGTGTGAAAATCTCGCGTACAGACTTCTGACACAAGTCACACCCAATCACCTGACCACATTCGAAGTCCATGAGTTCCACGGAACGTCCCATTCTGCTGTTTCACGATGTCTAATGACTACTGAGGTCGCGGATAATGAGTACCAGGCAGTAGGTGGCAGTACAATGCACCTAAGATGAAAAATGTATGTTTGTAGGATGTCCGGATACTTTTGATCACATAGTGTAAGTTTACTGAGTCTTTAACAGCTGTAGGCATATTAAATCATCACTTGATGTAAAGCTTCTTTGCTCATAAATTTCTTAAGCAGATATTACATATACTCTATTGGAAATTTATTTTGTATTTGCCAAATTTTGAGTAAAATTTGTATAAAGTAAATTTAAGGTAAAATAAGTAAATTATGTATTTAATAATGATCACTACCTTATAAATACCGACATTATAATGAACCAGAATACCTGTACTGTTATTATTTTCAGCATCTATAGCTTCATTAAAACTTCTTGTGTTCACCACAACTATAAAAAATTGAATTTCATTTGCTTTGTTTTTAGCAAAACACTAAGAGTGAGATTACTCACCTTCTGGACCTATTTTCGCGAATGCAGAGGAAGATAGAAAAACACTATTACAATACAAATCGGCTGTAAAAAGTTGTGATTTACACACTGTTGGACATGTTCTGGGAGTGATTTTACCTATTTTATGCTCCCCGCTATACTACTTGAGGCACTACAAGATTGTCCCGCAGGAGGGATAATAGTTGCACTTTCTACCTCCCTGAGATCTAATGCATCTCAGTGCCATTTACTTACGATGGCGTTGCCAGAAGCAATGACACTGTGCATGCGCGCACGTCTCTACAGAGATTCGCGCATTATTAGTGTAATTATTCTCATCTCTGCCGGTATAGCTCCATTTTTTTAAAAGCTTTTTGTCCACAACCTATTGAAAAGTAAGAAAGTCACGTTATATGAAATATATTACATAAAATCGAAAGTTTATGTACATATCCCGAAATATATTAATTGCTTTCTGAAGTGTGTGGTTAGTAAACTATGACACTGGTCTAAAATAGACATCTCGAGAACCGGTTTCAGGGCAAAACCATTGCTTTAATGTTTGGGACGAAAGCCGATGACTTATGAAAGCATATTTTGCGAATGGGTGTACTCAAATTATGCACATATGTATTTTAAACCTTGTTTTCGAAAACCAAAAGTTTTTGCTTATACAACGTACTCAACCATTACAATTGGAAACGTTCTCTCGTCCAGTCTACACAGCGGGCATGATTGAAACCTAAAGCATTCGTTGTTAAATGGTCTGAACATAGGGTCCGAAAATTAAAATTAAATTTCGCGTAGCTTAGCGTTGGGAAGGAGCCGTTAAGCTCCAAGAGATTTACTTTAAATTAATTAAGGCTTGAAAAGTAACTGTCAGTTAAGTAACTCTGAATTATTTTTAAGGTCATTCTCGGTGACGTAGTTCGGAAGCCTGAGTATAACTTTAAGCACATGAGTCATGTATTGCTACATGTTACAAATCAGCTTTGCACATACTTTGGATATGCGATGCATTTTAGATTGCAATTGAATACTTTAATAATGAAAATGATGAGAGGGTAGTTTAAGGCAAGGAAATAGCATATTACATGTTATTATACTACACCGAATGTTATTCTGTATTATGTAAGGAGTGCATGGGGACAAAGGTAATCATTTCAACGGCCAAATTACAGTCTCGTAGAAGTTTATACAACGAAAGCAGGAAACGGTCACGTAGGCAAAGTCCAGGTTTCAGTAAGCCCTGAGTGAGGTTTTGAATTACTAAAAATACTCCCAGGCTATTTATCTTTCACTTTTGATTGTCTGCATGTCACTAAATTTTCTGTTCTGTCCTCTGTATTGATCGGTTTTAAGTTTGTAATCTTATCTTGTGTTTAATAAATTCTGATACTGTTTAGGGGCGACGAATAAGAATAAACAATTATCACAAACTGATTTAAGAGTTAATTTATTGTTTTTTTCATAATTTTAATATAATACTAAGATACAGTAAACTCATAATATTAATGCAATTTTAATGCAGCCAATATTATCACTTATGAGGTCAGTTATGCAGAGTGGTAGGACCTTAAGTATAGTAAATTCTATTTCAAGAACTTTTTTTTGTAGCTGTGAAAATAATTGCGGCTAGTTCCCATGGGATGGGAGTAGTGTTGTCCGCTTCACATTCCAGAATTCCTGAATTCGTTTCTCAGAGGGGTAGGTTACGTGTATAAGGCTTCTTTGCCAAGGTTTTCACTTATCCACAGAAGACATAAGCTCCACGGTTGCTGAACTCATATCAGCATCATTTCATTTATTTCGTTCATTCATCTTTCGATATGAGAGGTGAAGGAACTAAAATGTCTCAAAAAAGAATGAAACCTCTTTCACATTTGGTGGTAGGAAGTTTATTTCATGAAGCAGTCTACTGTAGCGAACTGTAAAGTATTTTGTATTCAAAAAGGTGACTTTGTCATTAAAGGGAGTTAATAAGATCCTGAAATACGAAATTGAACACAAGAACGTGTCACGCCACTGGGACTCTCACGGTCTCCTAAGGAAGGAGGTAAAGGATGCGCAGGGTTAAGAAGAAGAAAGAGAAGCAGCGGGCAGGAATATTAGAGTATATACACTCCTATTCTCAGGCTCCATCAAGGAAAAAAAGGAGAACCTTTTAATTCCGCTATACATAGCCTTTTTTCTCCCCGTTCTGTTTCAATGGTCTTCCTTGCCCTCTCTGCTTTCATCCTGTTATCTCCCTCTTCTGCTTTTGTGCTGGTGTGAGCAGAACGTCCATAAATCCGATCTTTCACCTTCTGTCCCCGTGCCCTTGAGTTACAGTACAGAAATGGCCATAAGACTCCAAGCATCGCTTGCTGCTTTCCTAAATTTGCTTCATTTAACGTTTGGATAGCTGGCAGGATTGCCAACCTTTCCGTGATCGCAGAAACTCCAGTACGCCGTAAAGAATATCAGCACATTGGATAATAAAAGCAAAGAAATAAGAAACACTATTTTCAGAATTAAAGTTTTCTACAACGACATACGAGTACTTCACAAACCGAATAACACGTGCTGACTCGGCCTGCCTACCTGGTTCGCATCTTGCTGAATGATTTCCTTCCAATTTACATTACTTGCCTCATTTACATTTGCCGACAAGTCTGACTTAATGTATCTTAATGTTGTTCCTAATTACTTTCTGTAAATGCAGGGATGGCAGGCCATTCTGCGTCCTGAATGTTCCACCCTACATTCACAGAAAGCTTATAGGAACATTATGCCTATTAAGCATATATAGCATGCTTATCAATGTGTATTAAGAACACTTTCCGTGGCAAAAGTCTTCTTCTTCCCCCTCAATAACGTTGGATGTGACAGTGAAACAATGCACCACAAAGTCATTTTGATGTCCAGCATTGTTTGTCAGATGATTTGACGTCCATGGTCGCACACAGAAGCCACTAAATGCTTTTCCACAATACAAGGACTCGTATCCACCATATTGCTTTTGAGCCATTTTGGGAGGTAATTTAGGGTATTGTTGCATATTGCCATCAGTGTATGCGTTGCAAGATAACATAGACCGATTAACGTACTGGTATTACTTATTTCCTTCCTTTTGCTTCCTAGAATCTGATTAAGTATAATGTTAAGCGACTTTCCGCCCACTTTGTACGCAGCTAAGTTGGTTCATAATTGCACAGAAGATAGCGCGTGTGTTTACCAGTGGAGTTCTTGCAGTTATATGGGTGAGCCGTTTATTGCTCGTAAAGAGTAAAATTGTATTATGTGTTGGTGATAACTTATCCATTAGATTGAGTACGCTCTACAATATAACCTTTTTCTGCATGCTGTGTACGTGAAATACTCAAATTTCGGACAAAATTCATCGTAAGTTTCCATACTTTAAAGTTCGTAGCAGTATAACTCTTGTAGTTTTGTAAAAGAAATTAAATATATAGCATCCATTTTGAACAAAACTGACTCCAAGATTGCTAAGGAGTAATTGGAGCTTACAAGTATTATCTGTAATGCTTGTAAGCCAAACATGTGTATGTGTTTAAATAGCTTTTTGTTTGAAATTTATTCAATTTACCCGTGGCGTGTTTATATACAGGGCTATTCTAAAAGAAGGAATAGACAAATATTTATTTCTAATGAACGATAATAGATAGCGACACATACGAAACATCATTGAATAGAGGAAGGTTCAAAGTTTTAAGCCCACCTATTAGTTGCATTCAGTGCCTACAACGGTACTGTGTTTGTTTACGAGAAAATGGTGACGTCACAAGAAAAGACGTTTTATGTGCTGCATTATGCAAAGAGTGAATTCATTGTTTCATTGCAGCGTGCATTTCGCTATAAGTTCAACAAAGAACCACCTCGTCATAAAAAGTTTACAATTGATACAATACATTTGTAGGAGATGGTTGCAAATGCACTGGTCGTATTCGAATAACAATTGGTGCTCATTTTGAATACATAAAGTATGACTTATTTTTCTCTTTTCAGTGATGTATCGCATGTGTCGCCATCTATTGTCGTTCATTAGAAATAAATATTTAAAGTCTGATCCTTCTTTTTGAATAACGCTATATAATTCGAACGGCAAGTGCTGCAACCGTCGCCTAACCCAAGAACGCTGCGCAATTGGTCTGGTCTAACTCTAGACTCACTTTAGTTTCTAATAATCCACATATCTCAACTTTTAGCAAAGGAAAGGTTAGTACATCTACCTAATCCTGGGAATCGAAATCATTTAAATTGCTACAGCCTTTTATAGATACTCTCTGGCGAATTGAAAAAAATCGTTTAGCAAACAAAATGATTATTTTTTGGATTTGCAGAATATTTGACAAGGGTGTGCACGACTAGATAAAATCGCGTGTCATTTTTCAGTTTATACAAGGAATTCATATCGGCGTACGCGATTCAGGATTTTTCATCATATCTGTCATACGCTCCTGGTGGGTGAGTGGATGAAAGGTAAACAAATTTTGGTTGTGCAAACCTCGATGGCTGCTGGTTGCCAGACGAGCCATATTTGGGCCGTTTGTATGAGACTGGGCGGTCGTACATTTAACGCTCAACCAAAAACTAGTAGTATTAGTTTTTGTATTGGTGTATACTTTAGAATTAATTGTGTGAATAAGCTTGACTCTGATGCCTGAAGGTATATACGTAGTACTATCCTTTCTAAATAGTTTGATTCGCGTTTGTGCATAATGTTGGCATCGTCGCCATCGTCGTTTCGGTTGTCTCGTGATTTATTCCTTCTTAAGGATAATTTGTCTAGGTATCTTCCTACATTTCGATGGCTTTGGGTTTATATTATACGTTAGTTTTAGAATTCCGTCACCTCCTTTCTTAACACGTGGATGCCATTTCTGTTGTTTTCTATTACATCGTTCATACTATATCTACGTAACGTCTGGTGTGTCTTTATTTGGAATACCACTCGGGATCGTCAAACCAAATTAACACCTTAAAATTTAATTTCTATTATTTAAATGATATATATATATATATATGTATCTTTACACAGGATTGTAAAAGAGTTTTATTGTTTTTTAACGTTTCTTCTTAAAGCCTTAGCCATCTTTCAATTTTGCACTATCATTGCTTTATGGAATACTAACTGTCTTACCCAGCTTTTCAGGTGTGAATTCCTATTTCTTGAAGGATGGTTTTATTAATTTCAGTATCTCCCCCGTAATCTTTACGAAATGTTTCTACAATCATTCAGAACTATCGGAATGGGAAGTAATTTTTAGGTAAGTCACAATAGATGAAATTTTTAATACTTCTAACTTCTCTTTAGTCTCGTAGTTATTTAATGACAAAAAAGCCTAACAGTTTTCAAATAATAAATAAAAAATTAACAAACGATATTTAAACATTTTGTAAAAACCATCCAGAAAAGGAATATTCCCAATCGTTAAACTGGAAATATCGATTTAACGATTTCTGATGTTATGGTGGACACAATTTTCCCTCTTGATGCTATGTTTAGCATTGAGGCAGTATTTTTAACACTTAAATGGTTTTAGTCAAATTATATAATATAAAATATAATAACAGCCCGCCTTAAAGCAATATGTATATGTAACAATATATAAAAAGTGTATATTACAGTCATTGTATATGTTTATATTATTGTATATGTAACAATGTTATGTGAATGTATTACGTAATTTAATAATGTAGCAGCTATGAGAATAATAGGTTAAAAGTTGCTAACAATGAGGTAACCTTGAGGCAATAATGAATTTGAAAGTTTAACAATACTAATTGTAATTCTTGGAAGCAATAATGCAATTTTTGTGACAGTTTATAAAAATTGCTAATCAACAGCCAGAAAAAGTTTAAGTTAAATAAAAGTATTCTATTGGATTAGGAATATCCAATCAGAGACTTGAAATACAGAAATTTACAAATTTAGGCGGAAGAAATCAAGTCAGTTGCTTGTAGACAGCGCTCATAACTGGACGCGTTGGTTGTAGACAGTTTTCTAACCGGACGCGAGATATGTCCTCGAGAAATTTAATATATATTCGTGCAAGACAAAAATAGTTTACGTGTTAAAAAATGCAAGTAGTTAATAAAAATATCTCACAGCTCTTTTCTCTCTCTATATTAGTGAAGTGTTATTTAAATAGTGTCAAGCATTAATAAAAGGAGTAAAGTAAAACTATAATCTGTGTAAGCCTACATTCTTCAGTCGCATCACTCCCTGCTAAGACATTTATGTCTCTAAAAATTAATACTGACGCAGCCGAGGCAAACATAAACATATAATATTGAAAGAAACAGTCAAATTACAAAGTTAATATTTTTTAAACTAGGGGCAAAGGCCACCGGAAAGTACATTTTGGGGCGAAGGCCACCGGACACTTTTTACCATACGTGCGGTTGCAACTACTTCAAGTTCAGCTCCCCAACAGTCGAAATATAATACATCTTCAAACTGACTTTCCATACGTAGCAGCAACAAACCTTCTTCAAATTGCCTCCCAAATCGTGGGGGCAAATAACCATACAACAAAATAAAACTACTTCAGCATATACAGATATTGAATTTGATTACAGGCAAATGAAATACAGTAAAACGTTCTGGAATTATAAAGTTATTACAAGGTTTTGACGTCTGCATACTGCATACATTTATATAATTACAATAAAGATTACTCTGAATATACATCTCATACTCTCCCTCCATGTTTAGGAAACTAGTAACAAAACTGATTCTTCTGTGGTGTTAGTACAACTGAGAACATTAGTTAGGATTTAACACTACAAATACTTGCACCTATTCCTTATACCTGTTATCCAATCGGAGTTATAATACGCATACGATTAATATAACGAAAAATTTGTATAAATTCTTGAATATACTTCTTATCGAAATTTTGTAAATAGTAAAAGCTTTTAAGAAACTAGTGATCATAAACATTAATGATAGGCGAGTTATTTCGACTTATTCATTTTACGCCTTGTTATAAACCTCCTCCGTTTTGAGCGAGTAATTGAGATCTTGTATAGACTGTTTTCTAAGTGTAACTTAAGGAAAGTTAGGTACATACCAAACGCCATAACAATTTGTTCGGCCATCCTTGCGTGAAAAGTTAAAATAATAATAATAATAATAATAATAATAATAATAATAATAATAATAATAATAATAATAATAATAATAATAGAACTAAAGAAAAAAACACAAAAACAAGCATTTTAAAAACTAAATTTTAGACTCTAACATAGGCGATTATACACGTTAAATCATTTATCCAAAATCGATTATTGTTGGGGGCGGCGCCGTGGCCGAGTGGTTAGACCGCTCGCCTCCCACCGAGGCGGACCGGGTTCAATCCCTGGGACCTGCATGTGGGATTTGTGGTGGACGAAGCGGCGTCTGGGCGGGTTTTCTCCGGGTTCTCCGGTTTCCCCCGCCATTCATTCCACCAACTGCTCCATCATCACCTTTCCTTTCATCCATTTCACGAACATTTCGCTTCATCCACTTCCTTCATCCCATACCAGGCATAGGGCTGATCACCCATCCTGGATGTTCTGTCTGATCCACGAGTGTCTGCTCCTCGACGGGCCTCTGACCCCAGGCACCCGCCTGTAATTCCTGGGGGGTGTCAGTCCTATATAAGAGGAGGGTAAACAGATAATGAATGAATGAATGATTATTGTCGGCTTTTATTCCCTTACAGCTTTGTTTAGATTTTTAAGTTTGTGAATTTTTACGCCATTGGTTAAAATTTCTAGATGCAACATCTTATTGTTGATATAATGTAATGGATTGCTTACCGAAGCGACAAATCCCTTCTGCATCTCTATAATCCGCAAAGACATTATTTTTGGAAGTAGAAAGCCGACATGTTCACATATTGAAACCTCCGCATAAGTTTTAAATTCTCTTCTAGCGTTTTCTCTCTGTCAAAGGCAAATAAATTACTGGAGAGAACATGTAAGGTAAGGACCAGTTGAAGAGAAAAAGAGAGAGGAAAAAACTTTCCAAATTCATTTTGGAAATTGCGTTTACCCGCTGAGCGGTTGGGGGATGGGGTTGTAATAATGCAAAAGTACGAGGAAGTGATTCATGTTCCCGGCTTTAAAATTGGCGTGTCTCCAAAGTGGCTTTCCGACACTCTGTGTATACATTTCTTTCTTTATACGAGCTGAAGGTTTTGGAACTCTGCACAGTCCCGGTGTCATTTCGTCGGCAATGACAATTTACAATCTTTGGTTTATTCTTTTATTGCAGCTACAGCACTCCGACAGGAAAGTGGCTGACTTAAAATGCCCCATAGGACATGACCTCAACTGTTCATCTTTATGCTTTTCGTTTTTCACTACGTTTCCCTTTCATTGACTAGTGAACACAAAGAAGTAACTCTTACATAGCGACCAACTTCATTAAAATATTATTAGATAATTATGTAATTAATTAGGTAATTAGTTACTCTCCCTCATTCTGTAATCCGAAAAATTGTTCTCAGTGTGACCCCCTTTGTAAACACACCCACTTTCGTGAGTGTATTTACACTAGAAATGTACGTTTGAGGATTCCCTGAATTCAATACATAGATATACCGCTTATTTGCAAAACAAGTACACTGGCTTCCATTTATGCCGTCCCCGCAGCTTTGGGAGGCATTCTAATGTGAGGCAGTATTTTTAACACTAAAATTATTCAGTCTAATTATATAATATATAAATTCAATAACAGCCCGCCTTAAAGCAATATGTGTATGTAACAATATATAAAAAGTGTGTATTACAGTCATTATATATGTTTATAATACTGTATACTATTGTATACCTATTCAATAATGTTATATGAATGTATTACGTAATTTAGTAATGTAGGACCTGTGAGAATAATAGGTTAAAAGTTGCTAACAATGAGGTAACAATGAGGTAACCTTGAGGCAATAATGAATTTAAGAATGTTTAATAATGCTACTAGTCATTATTGGAGCAACAATAATGTAATTTTTGTGACAGTTTATAAAATAGCCAATCAACAACCAGAAAAAGCTTTAGTCAAAATGAAAGTATTCTATTGAATTAGGAATAGCCAATCAGAGACTTGAAATACAGAAATTTACAAGTTTTGGCGGTTGAAATCAATTCAGTTGCCTGCAGACAGTGTTTGTAACCGGATGCGAGATGCGTGCTCGAGAGATTTAATACGTATTCGTGTGAGACGAAAAATAAGTTTACGTGTTAATAAAGTGTAATTAGTTAATAAAAAGAATCTCAAAGCTCTCTATATCAGTGAAGTGTTATTTAAATCATGCCAATCATTTATAACAGGAGTGAAGTAAAACTATAATCTGTGAAAGCCTACATTCTTGTCGCAACATAACCCTACAAAGAGAAACATGTCTCTAACAATAATACTGACGCAGCCGAGGCAAAAATAAATATTTAATACTTAAAGAAACAGTCAAATTACAAAGTTTGTATTTACATTTTTGCACGAAGGCTACGGGTACCATACGTGCGGTTGCAACTACTTCAAGTTCGGCTCCCCAACAGTTGAAATATAATACAGCTCCTTCAATACAACCTACTTCAAATTGACGCCCAAAGCGTGATGCAAATAAATTTAAAGATACTATCAACTTCAAATTGGCTTCCATACCTGGGGAAAATAACAATACAACAATACATCTTCTTCAAATTGACTTTACACACGTGGGGCAGAAAATAACAACTTCAAATGGCCTTCACAGGTGAGTATGTATGCAGGGAGGAGATGCGTGTATCTGTTTGCCTTTTCGTACATGCATAGCGTCCTGTTTTACGTGCACCAATATAGATTACTCACATATGAATATATAACCTTGAACAAAAGCTTTACTCTTCATCACTTTCATATAATAATCATGTTTACATATATAACTTAATAAAACCCTGTTTTGCACAAGTTACCAATGAAAAAGTGTTTTCAATGGCAACATAATGTAAAACCGAAATCCTACATTTTACTCTCTAATAGGATACATTTACTAGACATTATTTTAATAATCCGTCCACTCTCCATTCTTGTCTAATACCTGATTTAGCCGCATAAGTTGTTGTCCTCCGTGATGTAGTGGTTACCATGCCTGCCTCTAGTTCTATAGGTCGCGGGTTCAAACCCGGCGGAGGGCGATGGATTTTTTTTTCGAGCGTAAAAATCCTTGGCATGGCTTCCTTCGGAAGGAAAGTAAAGCCGGTGATCCCGTGTCGTAGATTTACGGCACGCAAAAGAACTTCAAGCCTGATAAAGAGGCCTCTGAGCAAAATTACTGGTCTTTCACACCCAATATAGAATGGGACGCTAAGGACCGCAGCAGTTGAAGAGCGTCCATAAATAAAGCTCAATTTTTACTTTCTCTACTACGTATAGTAAGTAGGGGAACTATTGTATTCCACCCAAAAATTCGATACCGAGATTTCACCAGAAACACATGTTTTGAGACCCACTGAATCAAAACAAAGCATTTTTGGAAACATGTCCCTGTGTTTTGTGTGTGTGTGTGTGTGTCTGCGTGTGTGTGTCTGTGTGTGTGTATGTGTTTGTGAACAGCATAACTCAGAAACGAACAGTCGGATAAATACCAAACTTGGTATTTAGGTTCAGTATCTTCCAGAGATGCGACACGAAGGTTTTCAAGAAAATCCCGCACCCCAGATTACCCTTTACATGGAAAATGTTTCAAAAATTTTAATTTTCTCAAAAATGGCTCTAACGATTTTGATTAAAATATCATATGTTTAAGATATTTCATGACAAATGAAATGTATATCTCGAATTTCCTGATAATATCCCAAAAGTATTCTTCATTGTGAACGACCTTTGCATAACTGTTAAACCATAAGAGATAGACAAACGTTTACTACACAAAAAATGTAGATCACGTTAAAATCCACAATTTATGTCATATATAATTTTTTTGTTGAGTGAATATTTTCGAGATATTGCTTATTATTTCCTTAACTTTTCCAATATTTATACTTTTTCTCAAATTCGTTACTCTTTTATTTTGTCCTGGTAACCCAACGAGAATGGAATACCCCACATAGCTCTTAAAAGATTTGACTATCGCTTAAAGCCTACCATATTCCTCTTGCACCTACAAGAAAATTAGCAATATGATTAACATCTCGATATCTCGATTACATGCGTTTAGAGTCAGAGTTTTTCCAGCACATAAGCGATTCGATGCCTAGGTGGCTAAATCAGGTATTGAACGAGTATGGGGATTTTACAAATTATTAAAATATTGCCTATTAAGTGTTTTCTCTTTGAGAGTAAAAGGTATAATGTATTTTAGTTTTATGTCATGTTGTCATTAAAACAGTTATTCGTAGAGACATTGTGCAAAACGTGGTATCATATGTTAATATATAATATATTATTTTTACATGGTCATTATAAGTGATGATGAGTAAAGCTATTGCCCAAAGCTATATATTCATATGAGAATAATCTAGGACTGTGCGCGTAAAACAGGACGCCACTGCATGCTCGAAAAGATAAACAGATACAAACACACACACACACACATGCACTTCCTCCTTGTTATACATCCTCACCTGTTAAGACCAGTAGAATGCGTCCCAAAGATGGCGGACGGCATAAATGGAAGCGGATTGTACACGGCCTCACAGGTAAACAACACCCCAATGCGCCACTGCACTCCAATTTACTCGATGCACATTATACTTCACTTCACTCTTAAGTTGTCCCGGATCCTTAGCCTGTATATAATTGTTTACTCAAAATGGAGAAGTATCTGCAGATTGTTGTTTCAGTTTGAAGACTGAAATGTAAACCCAGGATGTTTAATCTGTTATGACAGAACAAATTTTTATAGGTTTAAAATGCACGTGATACTTATCTGAATGTATATGTTTCTTATAATGTGTTGTGAGAGGATTAAACTTATGCAACTTTGGATTTCAATACATTATGCTTGTGCTCCCAAGAAAATTCTGCTTACCCGGCATAAACATAGTTGAACGCGTTGTAGACTAGAACTTCTGGAGCTAAAGCAAGCATTTCAATAATGCAGCAGAGCTTTAAAACTACAACTCGTACTGAAGAGCAGGTTAGGCGGACATGTTAAGCCGAATGGTGTGGAAGGAAATTGCAGCTAAAGAATACTTACTGAATCCTTTTTCTAGTTAATGTCTGTTGAAGGAGGAAGAGCTGCAAGCACTACTATTTCCCCTGAATTTTACTCCAGAATGAAATACAGTCAGAGTAGAAAGTATTTGGGCATCACATTCTTCTTCTCCCTTAAAGGATTAGACGATATCACCTGTTCCGGTCTCTAGCATGAAGCCACCTCCTGCGAGGTCTATTCAAACTTCTTTTCTCCGTTGTTTGGTGATTCATTATGTTCTTTGGTAAACTATTATTTGCCATTCTGTAGACGCAACTTTCCAGTTTATTTTCTTTTCCTAAATCTTTCCGTTAACTGAGAAAATATTCAAATCTGATCTTATTGTTTTATTTCGTATTCTATCAGTTTTAGTGCACCCTCTTACATATCTCATAACTTTCATTTCCACAGACTGTATACGTGATCTCTCTCCTTTTGTTATTCTCCATGATTCCGACAATAACGTATATAATACAGTAGGCACAGCCATAATCTTATAGCATTTAATCTGTTT
Organism: Deroplatys truncata; assembly: GCA_030765065.1. Taxonomy (NCBI): domain Eukaryota; kingdom Metazoa; phylum Arthropoda; class Insecta; order Mantodea; family Mantidae; genus Deroplatys; species Deroplatys truncata. The sequence continues at coordinate 107,178,808 of CM060975.1, forward strand.
CATTTGTAGTTTTTCTTCATAAAGTTGTTCTAATTGTTCCACAAGTGGTTTATAATCCATTAACTTTCATGTCAATGTCCTTATGGAATTTAAAGGTAATATTACATCCTAGGATATTGAGGTGGAGTGCTTGTTCCAATATGAGGCAGTATTTTTAACACTTAAATGATTTCAGTCTAATTATATAATATATTTTTCAATAACAGCCCGCCTTAAAGCAATATTTTTATATAACGATATATAAAAAGTGTATATTAAAGTCATTGTATATGTTTATATTATTGTATACATGTAATAATGTTATGTGAATGTATTACGTAATTTAATAATGTAGGGGCTGTAAGAATAATAGGTTAAAAGTTGCTAACAATGAGGTAACCTTGAGTCAATAATGAGTAAGAATGTTTAATAATGCTACTAGTCATTATTGGAGCAACAATAATGTAAATTTTGAGACAGTTTAAAAATAGCCAATCAACAACCAGAAAAAGCTTTAGTTAAATGAAGGTATTCTATTGTACTAGGATTAGCCAATCAGAAACTGAAATATAGCAAAATTTACAAATTTAGAGTTAGTTGCTTGTAGACAGCGCTCATAACTAGACACGTTGCTTGTAGACAGTGTTCCTACCCGGACGCGAGATGTGTCCTTGAGAAATTTAATACGTATTCAGTGTGCGATGAAAATAGTTTATGTGTTAAAAAGTGCAAGTAATTAATTAAAAAATCTCACAGCTCTCTCTATATCAGTAAATTATTATTTAAATCGTGTCAAGCATTAATAAAAGGAGTGAAGTAAAATTATAATCTGTAAGCCTTCAGTCGCACCAGAACTCTGCTAAGAGAAACATGTCTCTAACAATAATACTGACGCAGCCGAGGCAAACATAAATATAATATTTAACGAAACAGTCAAATTACAAAGTTAATATTTTTTTAAAACATTTTTGGGGCAAAGGCCACCGGAAAAGTACATTTAGGGCGAAGGCTACCGGAAACTTTTTACCATACGTGCGGTTGCAACTACTTCAAGTTCGGCTCCCCAACAGTTGAAATATAATACAACTCTTTCAATACATCCTACTTCAAATTGACGCCCAAAAAGCTGGAGCAAATAACAACGTAAAAATAACAATACAACAAAAAGAACCTTTCTCAAGTATTTCGCCATTTATTACTCTCTTCTATCTAGCAGGATTCTTACCAAAAGGCCATTATCTTTGTTTTATTTGTAGATATAATTAAATTAAAGTACCTGTTTCTTCAATAACTATTTATTTTAAATCAAATTATCAATTATATCACGTATTATACGCGACATTCTAGCAGCTAGTTAATGAAGGGAAGATTCTCAGGTTTATCATGTACAAAGAACAAACGATAATGAAGTTTCCTGTTTTGACCACTTACAATATTTCTTTTCGCGTTATGCGTTTATTAATTTCTTCAGAATTACAAAAATATTTCAGCCTTTTGTGTGCTATGTTTCCAAAATTAACTTTTACATGCATTTACAAAAGAGAAATTGTTTTTTGTGTGATAATTGAAACTTTGATCTGAAGAAGAAGGAATGATTGAAGTCAACAATAATAATCTATGTTTCCTGCTGAAATTTCTCAGTAACACTTCACTGATTCATTTCTCCGTTATCTGGAATTTATGAATTTTTTAAAATATTACACAAAAAGAAAACTGCCCTACTAAGTAAATGTAAGCCAACTTTGAGAAAGGTATAGAACTCATAAAATGAAAAGTATTGAAAACCGCCAAAGCATTGCGAATTTTCTCTCCAATATTGTGATTGCTAGATCTTTTTAAAGTTATTTTCAAATAATTACTGCTCAACTACAGATGAGCTTTACTTGCACCTAACTGGACGTTTTGGCACTATATTTTATATGGACTACAAGCTGTGGTTAACAAACCCACGTCTAAATCTTCTGCAGCAAACAAGGTGTTTATAAATCTAAAATACAAAGAAGATAAGATATTTATTCATCTTTAAACCATTTTACAGGCAATTGATTTCGTCAGCCTTAACTAATACAATGCATTAAAAACAATGTCAATTACCAGCACAATCAACTGACTGATTTGTTTTACAACTTCTAAGTATTCTTCAACAGAATACAGAGCCTTGTCTTTTATCCAATTATCTAAGAAAGATCTTTTACTTCATGGTTTTAGGCCATTTAGCCTGTTCCGGCTCCAAAATCTTGTTGTGTCCATCTCTTTTTTGGTCGTCCTGGGTTATCTAAGAAAGATTTAAATTTATTTATTAGAAGTGAGCTGATGTTGGCAATTTGTTGTGCAAGTTTAATCCCAAAAGCTGGTAACTGTGATGTGTTTTGGAAAGCCTGGAATATGGCACATCAGTTGATTGGTTTGTATGTGTATTGTAACAATGCATGGTATCTTATTGTGTATTACACAATTTTTTTTTATAAAAATCAAAATAGTATATATAAAATCCCGGTACTATCATGACTCTTATTCGTTTAAAATATTCTTTGCAGGATTCTATTGTAGGTAGCCTTAATATGCTTCTGAGTGCATTTTTTGCAATTTAAAATTGATTTTTGCTCCTATGGAGTTTCCCCCAAAAGAATACGATGAATGAAAAATGCATAATATGAGTGGATAAGTCAAGCCTCACTTATATTGCTCCTCAGTTTATATAATAGAAATGTGACCCGTGCTAGTTTATTGCATTATGTGGTTTATGTGATGGTCCCAGATTAGCTTTTCACCATATAAATACCCTGTAATTTAACTGACTTATTGTCTTTGTTTTTAAGATTTAAAACGAATAGAATTTGTTCAGTTTCGTGCTTATTAAGCTGTAATGAATTTACTTTAAACCAAATTTCAACCATTTGTGTTTAGAACTATATACTACAGAAGAGTTTAAGGGCTTTGCATATATTTTATGTATATTTCTTCGCAAATGTTGACTGAGAATAGACATACGCTAATATTAGATAGATAAGAATCACTGTGAATAAATGTTTTTTGATTTTTTTTAATTTACGGACATTCTTTAACTGCTGCGATCCTTAGCGTCCCATTCTATATTGGGCGTGAAAGACCAGTAGTATTGCTCAGAGGCCTCTTTTTCAGGCTTTGCTTCCCTTTCGAAGGAAGCCATGCTAAGGATTTTTACGCCCGAAAAAAAATCCATCGTCCTCCGCCGGGTTTGAACCCGCGATCTCGGGAACTAGAGACTAGCATAGTAACCACTACACCAGGGAGGACGACGTGAATAAATGTAATTACACATTTACCATCGCCACTGTCATCTTACCATTGGAGGTAACATACACCGTACGTATGAGTCCAGACATCACTTGATGGAACGAGGTTCCCGAAGGTTATTGACCTTATGGGGAGCGTAGGAAACAACAGTTTAACTACTCAAAACGTGCATAAAGACTTGGGTGGTATTTTACTGCTTTTTCTCTAAATATTATTCATTTAAGTGGCAGCTGAATGGGGCAAAAAACTATTGCTACATCTAAAATGACCATTAAAATTCCTAGATAGTGGCATAAGTACTTCATAAGGTGTATATGAATTGAATTGTTGTAAGAGTTACTTTCCTAATCAAAATAATAACAGCCTTAATGCTTCAGAATTTTCTCTAAGTGTACTTTCATAGTTGATTCGGACAGTAGGTGAGAACCAGCAGGCATCAGCAGGTTTATGTGGGCGATTTTGAACCTATTTCTTCAAAACCAGCATCTCATTGTTATATATTCTTAGAGTTTGAGTGATTTTTAAAGAAAATATGATATGTACATATCTAAGAATGCCGTCTTGAAGTTTACATTATATGGGGTGGGGCATGAGAACCTGAATAATTTAACGGTTAGAAATACAAAACAATACTCACTGTTTGTAAGCTACACGATAAAATGTAGTATGTCATTTGAATACACAATTTAATATTACCAAGCTGATGAGAAACCCTTACAAACAGGTAGCCATCTGGTGTCTGCGGGGAATACTTTCTTTGGAGGGTACACCCGTGTCATTTATCTGGCACCACCTCGCGCCATGAAGCTTGGAAGCACACCTGAAACATGAGAGAGAAGTGAAAACATTCCGACCAAGCAAAATTACGAAAGCTCCATGGTCAGGGTGGGCGGTCAACGATCAACGCGAGTCGATTCCTATGGGCGTGCTCGCTAAAGTGCCTAGCTTTGGTGTTTCATGATGCAGGGAATTGAGGGTTCCAGTCCCGACTCGAGCATGCGTGTTTGCATGTATGTATATGTGTGCCAATAAATCAAGAAAATAAGTAGAACAACGAAAACAACAGAAACACAAGTAAAAAAAAATCTGTTGTGATACCTTCACATGCCTTTCTATACCCTCTATTTTATTAGTGTATACAAACTATTCTTACTAAAGTTTATTTTTATATCTATTACATTTAATCCAAACAAACCTTTGCAAAAATAGCTACATTATACATTTCGTTATAAATACAAAGGGAACAGCGATAGTCCAGTGTTTAAGAACTGGACGCTATATGCTGACCTTAAAATTCCACACTGTTTCAATGCAATCGCGAGAAACACCTGAAAATCGATGGAACTTTAAGAAATACTTATTTTAAGTAAATTGTGTGTTTTAAATAGATCTACATTTTTTTGGTGGCACGTTTTCGTATCCCTTAACGTTTACAACTTTTACAAGATTATGAAAAATTCTTTTCAAGATATACATTTTATTTGTCATGTAAATATATTTCATATACGGTATTTCAATAAAAATTGCTAGATTCATTTTTTAGAAAATAAAAAATTTCGAAAAAGTTTCTATGTAAAAGGTAGTTTGTGTTGGGAGCATTTCTTTAAAATCTTCGTGTTGCATCTTTGAAAGATATTGGACCTAAATACCAATTTTGGATATTTCGTTTTTGATTTCTGCTGTTGATAGACACACAGACACACACACGGATAAAAATGCTTTATTTGGATTCACGGGGCCTCAAAACATATATTTCCGGCGAAATCCCGGTATCGAATTTTTGGGTGGAATACAATACTTCCCCTACTTACTATACGTAGTAGAGAAAGTAATAATGCTACCAACAAATACTCAAGTCATCGTAATGTTACCAGGAGTTATAGAGATAACAAATAAACAGAAAACAAACAACTAGTTCCCGCTTTGCATTTGTATTTCACTTTACCTGCAGTTTTAAGTTTGGCTCGTCCTGCATGTTTTGTTAATTATAATATTCCACTTGCATGTGCTGAAGACTCGGGGTATTGCAGGTACACGCTCCACGTTTTGTGAACAATTTCCCTTAAACTACAGGCGTCGCTCCCGTTTAAGAGCCGGCCGGCTCAGAGCAGCAGCTGTTAAATAATACACGGGTGCAAGTCGCCTTCCCTCTCGCTAGGGAAATACAAGGCAAAATAAATACGATCTTGTTTCCCTGGTCTATAAAAGTGTGCATGGCCTCCTCTGATAAATATTTCCCGACTCTTTGTTCCTAAGCTTTGTTTTCTGCGAGGCAACGCCACCTTCTTTCACAGGCGTAGCCTAGGGCACTGCAAGAACACCGCCCTGGAAGTTGCAAAATTCGACGCGATTTCCTGTAGCTTGCCTTTTATACAGTAACGTGTAGATTGGTTGCGTTATTTTGTTTCCAGTCATGTTCTGATTTACCTACACTGATAATTACATATGTAATAATCACCTTTTAATCTATTATGTATGTCGTATGGCTGAAAAATCTATGTATGTAACAAGGGTTAGTTATCACTTTGATTACAGGTTATGTAGCATTCCTATTAATTCGTCCAGTACGGATTCTGATGTGGTAAGAAGTTAAAAAAATCCAGAATATTTCATTTTTAACTGCATTTTTATTTTTGGAAGGGCTAAAACGTAATACCTGGTTGGAAGAATGGCTTAACGGTAGCTTAGGAAAATGATAATAATAATAATAATAATAATAATAATAATAATAATAATAATAATAATAATAATAATAATTTTAGCAGGAATAGCTACTCTTAGATGATACACATACTTTGCTAATTGTTTTAATCCGTTGCATCTGTTATATTTAATGGAGTGTAATCCCTACTGTACATATATAAGACCAAAATAGTCAGTAATTTCTTTTAAAGCCTTGATACGACGTTCCCTTTTTCTACATGTTCATTTAAGCCCTTGTTCTGGAGACGGTCCAGAATGTGATGCATTAGTAAAGCTGTCTTAGAAATTAATAGACATAATATAAAAATTCTGTTCTATTTGAAATACAATGGTATATTGTAACATAAGCACACAATTCTTTAATTGTATAGTATTATAAATGAATTTCATACGCCATTTTTATAAATCGAAATTATAAATGTTTGAAAATGAAATGAATGCCATATAAGGGATTACGGTAACGTAATTGTGTTTTGGTATAATTATAGTGTTTATACTCGAAACTAAAATGCAATGTGAACATAAAGAAAGGAGTTCACATTGCTGTTTTCCAAGGTTACAACTTTTATGAAAACTGCAACACATTTATTTTATGAAAATAGTTAATTATGGTAATTGTTACTTTCTCTACTACGTATCCAGTGAGTAGAGAAGGCACTGCATTCCATCGAAAAATTTGATACCGAGATTTCGCCGAAATACATGTTTTGAGACCCCTTGAATCCAAAAGCATAATTTTTAGAAAAAGATACGCAAACGCAAAGTGGGATAAATACCAAACTTAAATACTAAGTACAATTTCTTTCAAAAATACGACACAAAGATTTTCATGAAAATCTCCCCACACCAAACTAAGTTTTGCATATAAGATTTTTTGAAATTTTTTATTTTCTGAAAAATGGCCTTAACGATTTTGATTAAACTATCATATATTAAAGATATTTTTACATGACAAATAAAATGTATATCTTTAATTTTCTGGGAATAGCTTGTGAAGTCCTCTTCATTTAGAAGGAATTGTATAATCCTGTGTAATTCGTAAACGTTAAGCAAATGAGGAAAAGTACTACATAAAAACTGTAGATCTTTTTAAAGGACGCAGTATATTTTAAATAAACTGTTTACGCACCAGCCATTTCCGAGGTAACCGTTATTAATGGTTCGAATTGATCAATACTTAGCCATTCCTTTGATTTTCATATGGTGTCATGGAAATACTATGAGATTTTAAGGCCAGCGTTTAGCGCCCAGTTCTAAAACATTTGAATGTCGCTATTTGCTTTGTGTCTATAAGGAAATGTGATAGCATAATTATTGAGTTAAATGAAGACATAACAGTGAGATAGAGAAATAATTGTAATACATAATTTACGCATACTAAATCAGTGTATAATGTAACAAGATTGAGTTGAAATGTTTGTCCGGAAATATGAACGTAATTAGGAAGTCAGTTTAGCGAGTCATTAGTATCAGCCGAAGTAGCCAACGCATTAGCTTAAAGATTCTGGGATTTCAGTTTGTTTGGAGTCACGTAGGCCAATTCTGTAAATTAGAGAGGCAAAGGAAATTCTGAGAAAAGTAAAAGGCTCAGTTAGCAAGAGACATGCATGAAGATGGATTAAATATTTCCACAATGTTGAGTTGGAAGGGGAATTATATATGTAGGCGGAGCTTAAACTAATAAGCGTTCGTACAATCGAAATCAGAGAGTTATTCTCCTACCGTCACCGGCACGTACTGCTCCTGTGATACATTAAACGTTCAATGAGGTGCTTGTGTGAGTAAGGTTTCGCACCTATTGCGAGAGGTCTCTTCAATAAGCATTTTAGCGACTCACGGCAAGTTACGCTATTAGTTTCTTTGAGGCAATATTTTTAACACCTAAATGATTTCAGTCAAATTATATAATAGGTAAATTTAATAACAGCCCGTCTTGAAGCAATATGTGTGTGCAATAATTTGTAAAATGTATGTAACAGTCATTGCATATGGTTATATTATTGTAAGCATGTTCAATAATATTATGTGAATGCATTACGCAATTTAATAATGTAGGAGCTGTGAGAAATAGGTAAAAAGTTGCTAACAATGAGGTAACCTTAAGACAATAATGAGTTTGAGAGTTTAAATGTTACTTGTGATTCTTGGAAGCAATAATTAATTTTGAGACAGTTTAAAAATAGCCATTCAACAACCAGAAAAAGATTTAATTAAATGCAGGTATTCTATTGGAGTAGGATTAGCTAATCAGAGACTTGAAATACAGACATTTACAAGTTTAGACGGTTCAAATCAATTCAGTTGCCTGCAGACAGTGATTGTAACCGGATGCGTGATGCGACCTCGAGAAATTTTATACGTTTTCGTGCGAGACGAAAATAGTTTACGTATTAAAAATTGCAAGTGTTTAATAGAAACATCTCACAGCTCTCTATATCAGTGAAGTGTTATTTAAATCGTATCAAGCATTAATAAAAGGAGTGAAGTAAAATTATAATATGTGTAAGCTTACATTCTTAGTCACACCACAACCTTGCTAAGAGAAACGTGTCTCTAAAATAAATACTGACGCAGTCGAGGTGAACATAAATATAATATTTAAAGAGACAGTCAAATTACAAAGTTAATATTTTTTTAAAAGTACATTTGGAGCGAAGGCTACCGGAAACTGTTTACTATACGTTGCAACTACTACAAGTTCGGCTCCCCAATAGTTGAAATATAATACCACTCCTACTTCAAATCGGCTTTTCATACGTAGCAGCAAACAACGTAAAGAACAATTCTATTTCAAATTGGCGTCCATACGTGGAGCTAAATAAATAAACAACTCCAACAAAACACCTTCATCTTTCATTGTGGAAACAGTTATTTCAAATCGTATAATTGATACTGCAGAAGTTAGCAAACATAATAATTCAGTTTTGTTACAATTTCGAGTTTTGCGATTCATAATCGGTTTCATTCCTTTATCTTCAAACGGTCGGAAACTCGCTTCAAAAGCTCAAGAATTATATCACATTAAATTTCTCATTTAATTTAAAAATACGTCCACGCATACCCCGAGAGAAAGGTCTCGTAGCTTACCGCTGGAGCCGCTGGCGTACGAGACAGATCTACAAGATCACGTCAGCAGAATCAACGACATCAAAATTGTCGCACCATCGCTGCATCACAAAGATCCCGCTTCAAATTTGTGTAATGCAGCTATTTCTAGAAAGGTTTATCTGGATTAAAATAAAGTATAGAGGAAAATAAACTTTCGTAAGAATAATTATTTATCCATTAATAAGCGATAGAGGGTATAGAAAGTTATGTGAATGTTACAAATTAAATTTCTTTACACTAATGCTATTACCAAACTACTATTATTAATGGCAATGACCAACAATAAAGGCTGTTTATAATTTTGGCATACAGTTTTATTTACAAATGAGATAATTACCTCTCTCTACTCCAAAGCGTTTAGGAGTTATGATTTCTTTTTTCTTGGAACTGGTAAAGAGTTCACAGTACAAAATGGCAGCGCAGTATGATTTTTAAAAATGTAATTAAGATATGAGTATTTGGTCTTCAATGATAAATGTACATCAATTGAAAGAGGCAATTCTAATTAATAAGACGGTACAAACGAGTAAACTTATATTTTTGACAATTTTGAGAATTTAGTCGTCTCCCCTTAATGAGCTTTTCAAAATTTAATGTATCATAGATCTTTGATGTCTGACAGATCCAAGTGTAAATGATTCAAGCAGATCTGATGCAGTTGAATGCGTTTAACAACTATTGAATAAACGATTAAAGCAAAACAAACAATTGCCATTTGGTGTCAAATAACGATCACATCTTGAGCAGTTCAGTGGAACAGTAAATTCTGCGCAACCTATTGCTCCCTGCATCTTCCTGCACTCTAGTGTAGTTCCTTTGAACTTCAAGCGACGTATTCATGTTAGAAACGGCATTAAGCCGTTCTTCCATCCATCTGCTCAATTATTACGTGGCTAGAGTTTATCAGCATAACTTTTCTGACACTACTACATACTCTATAGGATTTAACAGCAAATCTGGATTATTGCTTGTTCATACAAAATGGTGTGATATCATAATATAAAACACCGATATCAAATCTGGTTGCTCACCGTGCATAAACAGGTTTAAATGCTGCTTTTAGTTTTTTTCTTTCTAGAGTTGAATGGAAGTCCCTGATCGGCAGCACGAGTGATGAAAGCTTTGGTGTGCTTTCAGTTAAAAAAATTCTTTTCACTTAACTTGTATCTTTGTGTCCATTATTCTCAATGCCGTTTGAATGTAAATCTAATTTTGCAATTAAATAAATTTAGTTTTAAATTTTACGTGCGCCAAAAATATAGTAGTTATAATAGACTTTAAAATTTCAACATGAAACTGAAAATATACATTGAAGAGAGAGAGAGAGAGAGAGAGAGAGAGAGAGAGAGAGAGAGAGAAAGAGAAGCACCTCAGCAATGCTAAGGGATAACGTGCAAGGAGTTGTAGTGGCGAAATAATGAAAACATTCTGATGTGATACATTCACATGATTTTCTCTGTCCTCTAACGCTTATTAGTGAGTATAGAAACTTTTCTTACTAAAGCTTATTTTTCTATCTACTCCATTTTAATCCAAATATACCAAGTAGCAGAAATAGCTACTTTACAAATTTCATTATAGATACAAAGAGAACAGCGATAGTCAAATGTTTAAGAACTGGACGCTATATGCTGGCCTTAAAATTCCATACCGTTTCCATGACATCGCGAGAAACAACTGAATGTTGAAAGGACTTTACAAGAAATGAACAATTCAAATCTGTAATAACGGATATCTCAGAAACGGCTTACACCACAAAAAAGCTTATTTGAAATAAAGTGTGTGTTTTAAAGAGATCTACAATTTTTTTGTGTAGTACGTTTTCGTCTGTCGCTTAACGTTTTCCAGTTATACGAGATTATAAAACGTTCCTTCCGAATGAAGAGGACCTTACAGGTTATTCCTATAAATTTCAAGATATGCGTTTTATTTGTCATGTATATATCGTTAGAGCTTCTTTTAGAAAATCAGAAGATTTTCTTGTAAATCATCGTGTCGCATTCTTGGAAGATACTCAACTTAAATACAAAGTTTGGCGCTTATCCCACTTTTGGTTTTTTAGTTAAGCTGTGCGCAGACATACACGGACGTTTTTCTAGAACTTATTTCTTTTAGATTCAGGGGGTCTGAAACCATGTATTTCCGGTGAAATATCGATATCGTAATTTTGATTGGAATTAGTACGTTGTACAGAAAGTAAAAAGAATACTCCTATATGAAGATGAATAACTTCTACTTTAAGCTTAAACCTTTATTAAAGAATATGTGATCCATTTGCTATATATTAATGGTAAGCATGAGTAAATGTAAATACCAAATAATGGAGTGGAAGCATATTTATTAAAATAAAACAAAAAAATTAATAGCAATGTTGTATAAGTTAAAACCACACCAATAGTTTCCTTAGTTTTGCGCAAATACGCAAATAATAATTTGAGTGGAGATGCGTTTTAAAACACCTCTTGTTTATAATTACTTGAATTAATTCTCTTACCAATACTAGAAAATTATTTATGATTACTGTGTAAAGCATAAAAACAATTTTTTGTTCATTATACAGGATGATTTGTAATTATGTTACAAAGTTTTAGGGATGACAGAGGAGACAATTACGAACAACTTTCATATAGGAACCCATCTCCGGAAATCCTTCATAATGATAATAATGATCCTAAGCCTTTGAATCTTTATTACAAACTTTTATTTATTAAATACACTTGAAGGTCTTAACACTCACTACAATACAACTAAAACACCAATACACATTACAAGAACTGTTGAAAATGTCCTCCACATGCATTGCAACACCGCACACGTTCAAATATTCTTGGCATGTTCCTGTATCACAGGAAATTAATAGGTAACCTTGCTATTAAGTCCTCTTCCGATTCGATCGGTGTGTCATAAACAAGGGCTTTAAAATGATCACACAACAAGAAATCTATTGGTGTCAAATCAGGTGAACCGGCAGGCCAATGAACTGGACCACTTCTTCCGATCCACTTCGCCGGAAAAAATTTTGGAAAATATTTTGGAAACTGAGAAGTGAGCGGGTACACCATCATGCTGCCACCACATGCGCTGACGAAAATCATAAGGAATATACACCAGCAGCTCAGGTATTATAATCATATTGTGTCATATTATTAATTTTGTCATTACCAGACGAACTGTTTTACTGTATTGTTGCTACCAGACGTAGCATTATTGGGTCTCCTTAGATATATTTCGGCTTAACGGTCTCTCCTTTCGGTGGGGATCACATCAAAGGGAAAAATCTGTTTGAAACTTTCTGGTGTGACGTCAGCCCTGTCTGGCTTTGGTTAGACATGGTTGTGGGGGCAACATAGCGTCAATTGAGTGTAAGTGGTCGTTGGAACCAGTCGTGTGTGGCCGGTCTACGGTCTGTGGCATTTCCCTTCATCCTGTTTCCTTTGTTATCTATGTAGAGAAGCCAAACGTTTTTGTGAATAAATCCTAGGTAATGTGTGTTATGCATTTTTTCAATGTAATATAAAAACCCACGCTTTCCTCTTTATTTTACATACCAAAGTCCCGGACTTTTGCTGCCAGTGAGTTGTGACCCCGTGTGGGTGTTGGGTTGAGCTAAATTAATCATTTTCTGGTAACCTTTTCGGCCTTTACCCCAACATGTAACATTATTAAGAAAGTTGTGGTAAATTTGTACATTTAAATGAGCTGGCAGTAGTTATTGCCCTAATCAAGTGATCATGCACTATGTCACTATAAATGCACATTCAGAATGTTGTCTTAACTTGAATCTTTCCATATTAACATGCAAACATCACTTGGCCTACATTAAAGAAGACACTCTGTCAATATGTTATAGACAGCATTCCAGCACTCACTTAATTTTGTACCTAACAAACGTGACGTTTTCGTACATGGGTTCCTATATGAAAGATGTTCATAATTGTCTCCTCTATCACCCCTAAAAGTGTGCTACGTAGTCTCGGAATCAATCTATACAATGTTTATAAATCCGTAAACAATATATGCAAGTTTTTACTCAACCCAAAGCGCATGGTAGTAAAACAACAAAGAGAACACAATCAGATGTATTTGTACTAAATGTACAATTTGTAGGCAAAAGAAACGTCGAATATGGTAAACTATAAACATTTTTCAATCACTCCTACTACAATCTCACCAAGTTTTAAGCTCTGAACCAAACAGTTGATGTTATAACCGCAAGATTATGTATTGTAACAGCAAATGGATGATGTAGCAGATGGATGCTTTACGATAAATCCTACCCAGCAACTTGGCATGCATTTTGTTTCCCTAACATCGAGGGCGTACAAGAAACCGCAGCAATTTATTGTACACAGCTGGTATTGAGGGCAGGACATCCATCCTTCTATGGCCTTACACATTAATTTGAGAGCTGACAATTGCATGACATTGGTTGCGACACATTCGTATTAATGAATGTAGGTACCTTGTTTGCCCGTAAACAGTTAAGTATGTGCCTATCATATACCGGGTGTAAAAAAATTAATTCAGTGTTTAGAGAGTTAATCCTGTTAATAAAAATAGGGAAAAGTGCAATAAACGCGATTCCTTTAACAATACCTTACGAGATATGGGTACTTAGAAATCAATTGCAATGAAAGCATGTGTTGAAAGCTATTACAAGGCGTGTTTTAAAAGTAAGTACCGCTTTAATATTTTGGCGTTGCAGTCGCAATTTTGAGCATGCGCGATCACTTCCTTCATGCATTAGAAAACCAGACGCAGCTGTAAGCGATCGTCACTTTGTGTTTTCCTTTCGTTTCGAATGTTCAAAACAATCGAATGACCTACCAGCTGTGAAGTAAGATTAGTGATTCGTTTTTTGAATGCGAGAAGTATTACGCAGCGAACATTCATCGCTAATTGTGTGAGGTTTATGGAGAAACAATAATGAGTGACAATGCCCAGCTTCACACAACCAAACAAGCTCAAGATCTGATTGGGAACAATTTGGCTACCCTCCTTACAGTCCGGATTTGGCGCCAAGCGATTTTCATCAGTTTCTTAATCTAAAGAAATTACTTGGTGGAAAACATTTCAACGACGATGATCATGTAAAACAAGAAGTGCAAACTTGGCTTTCATTACAGGCGGCATCATTTTTTGACAAAGGCATCAAAAACTGGTTTCCCGTTAAAATAAGTGCCTGAATAACGGCGGTGACTATGTGAAGAAGTAGTGTAAGGTATAAAGTAAATAAATAATAATAATAAAGTATTTAAAAATATTGCTCTATTATTTTTAAAAGATTTATTAATGCTTACTTTAAAACCACGCCTCGTAGACTATTATTGCACGGTTTAACATTGAAAGTGAATGTAATAGTTTCAAGACATGATTTAATTTTTGTGTTTAGCATACCTTTAGTGCAGTAATATGGCGTGCAGTCATAAACACACATGCACAATATTTATTATTCAAACATTTCAAGGTAAGTTCTGCCAAGAGTTCTTTACACAATAGCTAAATAAAGAACTCTATCTTCCTAGGAACGTGACATTTAGGTCATTTCTGAATTTCGAGCACCAGTTAGCGATTGTGCAATATATGGAAATTGAATTTAGAATGTTTTGAGAATAAGCATAATGCTAAACAAAACTTTGTGTCATGAATTTCTTCTCTGAATGGTGATTTCTAAACCCATTTAAGTGCAGCTTAGTATGAAACAAATGTTATATGATTTATCGCGTTAAACTGCTGTAAATACGGCTCTTTTGTAATCTGAAATACTCCAGTAACGTATTTCTTGTGGTAGCCTAATTGTGAATATGCACTTTCCGGACTGGTTTAAAGTCTTCAGTTTGGACGAAAGTAAATTAAGAACCAATTGCATGGAAGAAATATTTTTTTATTTTAATGACAAGGTTCTAGATATTAATTAATCCCTTTTATTATATACAGAGGAAATTTAAGGAAACTAGCTGGAGATTTCCTTGTTATCTTGTTGTCAGTAATTATACATTTGATTCGACGTTGCTTATGATTTTCGTTTTGTAATTCGATAAATTAATACAATCTTTGCAGTTTAATTATTTAAAATGTAAAATTTCCAAAGCTATTTTGAGAAAAATTAAGTATCTACGTAATAAATTGGAAAACTCAATTATTCTGTGGATGTATAAAATTTTATAATTCTCGTGTAAGAACGTTTTTCTTTATAGGTATAGCCCTTGTATTTATAGTCATAATCGTTAGAAAGTTATGCTACATAGTTATATAAAGAAAACATTTATGTCCAGCTAACATTAGAAATCCGTCATTCGATATTTTATAATTTGACAACTGAGAGGATTAGTGTTCTTAATTGTTCCAGACTATGTGTCTGTTCTAAAGCCTTTTACTTATAAGGCTACCTGTAAAATGCCAGGTAAGCCAAATACACCCAAGGCTTTGTTTACATATCATTGCTAGCCAAGTTTCTAGAAGAGAACCAAGTTTGTCTATGAATATGGAGTTTCAACGCATTTATCTACAAGCGTCAAACGGCTGCGTCGAATTGGCGTCTTTCTTTCACTTATTTTTAGTATAATTGAAAATTATAGCAAACCTTTACTGGCCTCGTAACTACAGTTTAGTTTCAGTAGCAGTAGACATAATGAAGAAACTTATATCTGCCATAATTAAATGACTCTCTTCATATACTTGTAAATCACGACTTAGGTGTATATGCTGGTATTGCGCAAATCACACAGATGCTAAAACGTGGTTTCTTTCACTTTAAAAGCTTCAATGTTTGTATCTCTTTGTTAATTTCAAATCACCCTCTTCCTGGTTTTAATTCGTTTCCCCAATGTGCGATGTTTGGTAAGCAGGTGCGTAGTGTTTACTGCTGCAGGAGGGCACACTGAGTCACCTGATGTCTGTGATCCGCCGTAACAAGAACGAGGTGATGAGTATTTCCATATCGGTGAATCTCGCGCTGAAAACCGACGAAAGCCTACCAACTTTGGTATCTCGTTAACGCAGCATCGAGAATCCTCTCGCAGTTTGTGCACGGAAATGCGATATGCAGGCACCTAGACAAAGAGGAAAGTGAGGCGAGGGATTCGGGTGGCAACTGAAGAGATTTCAGAGGTGAATGAAGAGGGGAAACTGGAAAAGCGTAGCAGAAGCAGGGAAGGGTGTGGGAAGATCCCGTGATGCGCGACATGTGCGCCCGACCTTAGGAAAAGTCCTGAAGCTGCCGTCTCCATCACGGCAGACGTCCTGGAGCTAGCGGTAAATAAATCAATAGGGGTTGGGGGGTTCAATAAAACGAACAAGCCCGGGGACAAGAGGAGGGAGCATTGTTAGGCAGCTTGGTCAGGATGGCGCTGGTAGCAACCGGTTCTACATGCACCATTAGAGTAAAACAGCGAGCCGCCCACCCTCCATACAGTCCAGTTCAGTCCCTCTGTACAACTTCAGCAACACTCGCTGCTAATGGGGCGGCCTAAACGTGACACGCTCGATAATTGGGCCATACTCCTCGACAACAATGGCATCATTTGATTGCGGATTAGATCCAGGTAATCAACAGACGCTTGCATACTTAGCACCAACGCTCTTGATGAAGTCTCATACTTATCCTATCCGATGTTTCCGTCAGATGTCCAAATTGCCCGACGCTGACGACGAGCAGGTTAATTAATTACGTAATGCTCCGTAAATGTGAATATCCTTCACCAGTATAGCGAGTGGAAAACTTAGGCGGGGTGTGCTGAAGCCTGCGGCAAATCACTTATTCTCCCTCTTCGCCAGGTTTGCAAACTATGATGAGCGTATGTGCAAGTGTGTTGTAATGAGAACCTGATTCCACAACTAGAAATATCTTTGGAAAATATGGAAGCGGTTTAAGTTTCAGTCAAGACGATAGTGTTTCTTATCCACTTTCCGTTCGCTTCATGGTAAATCGTTGAATTTCCTGCATTCAGTGCTGGTAACCCAACCTACTTGCGTGTTTTTACTATATTTACTCCACGTGTGTGGCATTTTACAGGTAGCCTTATAAGTAAAAGGCTTTAGAACAGACACATAGTCTGGAACAATTAAGAACACTAATCCTCTCAGTTGTCAATTATAAAATATCAAATGACGGATTTCTAATGTTAGCCGGACATAATTTTTTTCTTTTCTTTATATAATTATATAGCATAACTTGCTAACGATTATGACTACAAATACAAAGGCAATACCTATAAAGCAAAACGTTCTTACACGAGAATTATAAAATTTTATACACCTACTCTCTGTTCACCCACAGAATAATTGAACTTTCCGATTTATTACGTAGCTACTTAATTTTTCTGAAAATAGATTTGGAAATTTTACATTAAATTTTACATTTTAAATAATCCTCTAACTTTTGATATATTTCTTATTGCAAACATGGAATAACCTAGTCATATTTGGTAATCGAATATTACCCCTTACCTGGATCTTTATTTTCTTTTATTACTTTCTCTACCAGTCTCGATACCAGATTTCACCGGAAATACATGTTTTGAGGCTCCTGGATAAAAAAAATACATTTTTAGAAAAAAGTGTGTGTGGAATGTCTGTGTGTGACAGAGAGAGAGAGAGAGAGAGAGAGAACAACATAACTCAAAAACAAAACGGTTATCATCGGATAAATACTAAATTTGGTATCTAAGTTCAGTACGTTCCAAAGATGCAAAACGAAGTATTTTCAAGAAAATCCTCAAACCAAACCACCCTTTACATGGGATATTTTTCGAAATTCTTTATTTTCTAAAAAATGCCTCCAACGATTTTGATTAAAATACGAGGGGTGTCCAACAAGTAAGTTTCCCTATTTTATAAAAAAAAAACATTACACACAATTGATCGTGTTGAATTAATTTTATTTATATTGTAAAATCCTTCTGTTACTCTTCTACATAGTCAATGTCTTTTTCCAAGCATTTTTGGGGACGAGACACAAGTTTTTCCAAGCCAGTTTTATACCAGGTGGGTCCTGTGCTCGCAACCAGCTGTTCACTGATTTGACTTCATCATCGGTGTTAAAAGCGCTTACCTTTGAGTTGGAGGAACATGTGAAAATCACTTGGTGCAAGCTCCGGTGAATACGGAGGATACGAGAAAACTTCCAAGTTGAATCTTGACCCAGGCGGAGCTCAGAAGATCAACTGGGAAGTTTTCTCGCATCCTCCATATTCACCTGATCTTTTCCCAAGTGATTTTTCACATGTTCCCCTGACTCAAAGGTCATCTCGGAGGTAAGCACTTTAACACCGTGACGAAGATAAAACAGAAGTGAACAGCTGGTTGCGAGCACAGGACCGGAGCTGGTACAACACTGGTTTGGAAAAACTTGTGTCACGCCCCCAAAAATGCATGGAAAAACATGTTGACTATGTAGAAAAGTAACAGAAGGATTGTATAATATAAATAAAATTAATTCAACATGATCAATCTTGTGTAATGTCTTTTTATAAAATAGGGTAAGTTACTTATTGGACGCCCCTCGTGCTATATTAAAGATATTTACAGTGCAAATAAAACGTATATGTTGAACTTCTGGGAATAGTCTATGGAGTCTTCTTCATTCGGAAGGATTTTGTACAACCTTGCATAATTGGTAAACGATAAGCAATAGACGAAAACGTAGTACTACATAAAAAATGTAGATATCTTTAAAACACACAATGTATTTCAAATAACTTTTTGTGGCATCAGTAATTTCCGAAGTATTTGTTATTAATGCTTCGAATTGCTCAATGCTTAGCCATTCTTTTTAAGCTTTGTCGATTTTCACTGTTTCTCGCAATGCATGGCGAGAGTTATGGAATTTTAAGGCCGGCATATAGCGCCCAGTTCTTAAATATTGACAATCGCCATCCCCCTTTTATCTATAAGGAAATGTTTAATGCAGCTCTTCCGGAAAGATTAAACTGAAGTAGATAAGAAAATAATCTTTCGTAAGAATAATTTGTATAACCCACTAATAAGTAATGAGGTTAGAGACGGTCATGTGAATGTAACACATCAGATTTTTATTCTTTAATATTTACGTAATATTTAATTCATGCAGCGACTAAGTATGAGGTACAAATCATTGTATTTTATAAGGTCAAAAGCTAGGTGTGGAAAACCCTTAATGTTGGCGACGTTGCTGTTGCAACCACCATGGGCCACAGTTATTAGTAAATTGTTTTTGTGTAACTAATGTTCCTATGATTCACTCTCGTCGAAAAAGCAATGTGTTATGTGCACTGGAGAATCTCAGAAGTACAAATTCTTCCACCTTCTTGACGCTGACCTCTGACGCATCTGTGTTGTTCCTGGCAGTTGCTTCAGGGGACTCAGAGTCCCGGGTTCGATGGTTGAATGACAGGGATTTGGAATTTGTTTTTGGTAGAGCTGAGGTTCTAGTTTTCAGTGGTGGTGACACTGCCTTGATGATATTAATAATACTGCCGGAGAAGTTTGAGTTATTTCTTTATTTTGTTACGTAGATTCCTATCTGGTCGACCCGCCACCTTCGTCGTCGAAACCACTGTTATTCTTATCACTTTCGAAGTCGCTGCTTATGTGTTTCTCCGACTAGCCCTCGAATTGCCTAGATTTCATAACTTCATTTTTACACTATAAATTTCCTGATTATTTTCTTCTAATTTGTTTCGTCGACCGTCCTCGTGGTTAGTTTGTACCGGAATGTGTCTCGGCGTTTCTCTTCCTCTTTCACGCCTTTCGCCAAACTTAGAATTTTCCCCCCACCTTTCTTATGTTTCGTACCGTTTTACGTTCAAACGTATCATGTGATGCATACGCGATCTTTTTGATTGGCTATCATTTTGTTTCATGATTTTATTATTGGCTACCCCCACTTGACAACTTTCACATCTGCTTCTTACAGCTTATTTTGAGTTTTAAAATCTTCCCACGAATATTCTTAGATCGTAGATAAGGCACGCATACTTCCTGACCTTTCTAAGCTTTGAAACCGTTGTAAACGACCTGTCCGAGCCAAGATAGAAAGGCGATACTTCCGGTAGGCTTGTTGTCATCCACGGAGGTAGATACATCCTTGGAGGACAACAAACCTTGTTTCCTGTCTTCCCTACAAAACCCATTCCTAATATGAATTCAGTACATTTTTGTCGTTATGTTCGATCGTATATTATTATTATTATTATTATTATTATTATTATTTCTCCTGGGTCTCGATAACCAGCTTCATTCTACAATGATGCACTAATCACTCCTGTATCGCAATATACTATCGTTTCCGCAACACAAATGCTACATGATCACTATTCACTGTAAAGACAAGGGTGAAAAGGGCGGCTCTAGTAGCGAGTCAACTGGGGGGACGAGCTTAGACACATGTTAGTGTATAGAAACCTGACTTCCTTTGCTAATTGCCAGCAGGACCCCAATGGTCTGTATTACTCAGGATATCTCCATGACACCATGACGGTTACTGTTACTTCTAGCCGCCTAGCGGGTCAAGGAGAGCTTTCCGAAGGTTCATTGATGTCACCATATCGCAACACTATAATTCTTGCGCTCTGAAGGACACGGTGTTATAGAACAAAATGAAAACAGAAAGGAAAGTTAGTCTCTGATCCAGATGAAATGTGTTTAAAATGTTTATCTAAAATAAAGTAATCGCATTAGCAGGTGCTATGAGCTGCTTGTTTTCGCGTTTCTTTAAAGCACCTCGATAATTATCACTAACATTTAGGATTTATAACAAGAAAAGTTAGCAAAAGTATCAAATTAACATTAGCAAAACACGAAATATCTGAAATTTACTTAGGGAAGTGTTAAAAGTCCTATCCCGCCTATATCATCGTCTCTAACGCTCCGCATATGGCCTATGACCTTCGGGGCGGTACCTCATTCCACCAAGCGATGACTGGACCTATTTCCGAAGTGGAGGCACACAGAGAGCGGAGTCTGTTACCCCTGATGGTAGGGTGATGATGATGTCGGTGGACTGAGAGGACCTACAGCTTTTGCCGTGGACTCCGAACCACCTAGGATCTTGGGGATACGCCACATGAGCAAGACAGAGGTGAAGGTGTCCACTTAAAATAGCCATCCCAGAGCCGGAATCGAACCCTGAATCGTCAGAACGAGAGCCGGAAACAAAACCACTGCACTAAACCCTACGCCGAAATTTACTATGTTCATGTACGATTGTCTCAAAAAACTATTTACGTTATGAGACTTAAATTTTTACAGAATGAAAATTAATACTTTAAAGTATACTGATCTGCTTTTATCCAACACGTTTGTTAAGTTCTCAGTTACGACACCTTTTAATTAAAATATATTTACCTATTGCTTTTTAAAAAATAAGCAACATCAAATCAGATCCACAACAGCAGTAGAGGTGTTTTTTCATTTTAAAATTTATTAAGGTTATCTATAGTTGCTAAGAAAAGGACAATTTATACCAGAAAATTTTAATCACCGAAAAAGCCGTTCAAAACAAAAATGAAAAACATCAAACAATCTCGCTTATATTTGCAAAGAAAGAAACCATATGGTTTGATCACGCAGAAGCTGCCATAATTAATAGTAGTGCCAATTTTTAGACCAGAACTTTCCATTAAAGATGGGTTAAAGTTTATCCTATACCCCAAAGTGCGCGGGAGTTATGAATTCTTTTCTGTGAAGTCGTGCAGAATTATCAATACAAAATCGCAGATGCAGCAACATTTTAAAAATATATTTAAAATAAAAGTATTTTACTTAAAACTAAATCAAATTAAGGTTGAAATTTCAATTCATAAAACTGCACAAAAACTAAAAAGTTATTTGTGGCAATTTTTTAGATTTAGCCTGCTCTTAAATAACACATACAGTACCTACCAAAAGTTTAAGGTCACCTGTATATTTCACTGAAATACACCCTGTCCTTAAACTATTTTATCCAGCGGCCTTATGTTTGGTAAAAATTATTACCTTACTAAGACGTATATTTTGAAAAAGTAATTATGTAAATCTCACTATTTTTGAAGGAGTTATGATTTTTTCTCACTTTTAGAAAAAGTAAAAAAATTCTTCATTTTTAAATACTTGTGGAGTTGTGAACATGAACATATATAGGATGCCAATTTTCTTTTTTGCTGAAGAGAAACTCACATGTGTAAGGAGTATTTATAAATATGGCATTGTTAGCATATGCTGTTTATCAACAATTTACATCATGTTTATAATTTTAAAAGAAATTGTGAAAAAGGAGTTTAAATTAGCATTATTTGATAATAGATTTAATCCCATGTTGAAAGAGCCAGCAAAAGCGGAAATGGTGTCTATTTATAGTGTAAGGTGTGTACGGCAGAGCGCACCACTGAAGTCTTTGGGTTACTTCTTGTACATGCCACGACATTCACTTGGTTTGTGGTTTCCATTTTGTGGTGATGCCAAAAGTGATGTTTAAGTAACAATGGGAAAGAAAAGTGTAAATAAGGACATAAAATGGCAAGTGATTGGTATGCACAAGTGCGGTAACTCATATAGAGATATTGCAACTCGACTGGGGATAAGTACAACCTGTGTGGCACAGACAATAGGAAAATATAAGAAAAGCGGCAGCGTTTCAGACCTAGAGCGAAGTGGTAGGCCAAGAGTTACGTCAGCCCTGGAGGATAGGACCTTAGCAATTATATCCAAACGTGATCGGCCGGCTTCTATTCCCAAAATAAAGAGGGAATGCCAATAAAGAACTGGAAAAAAACAGTCTCACCAATGACTTGTTCTCGAAGTCTGCGAGAACAAGGTCTTAATTCCTACGTGGCGCTAAAGAAACCTCTTCTGACCGCAATTTCTCGCCGAAATCGAAGGATTTGTTGCAGAAGTAAGAAGATCTGGTGAATGGAAAGAGGCGTAAGAGTTCGTGTGAGGCATACAACTACTGAGAGATTTCTTCCAGCCTATTTTTCGCCAATTGTTTAAGGTGGTGGTGTTGCAGTTATGATCTGGGGATGTATGTCTGCAAATGGAACTGGGTTTTTAAGATTCGTTGACGGCTCCATGGACTCCAGAGAGTACATTTCTACAATGTAGGACAACATGCTCCCTTCTGCAGAAAAACTACATGGCCGATACTTTGCGTATCAGCAAGATAATGCACCCTGCCACAAATCAGCAATGACAACGCAATGGTTCCAAGAGAATTAAGTACCACTTTTGGAATGGCCAAGCAGAAGTCCTGATCTTAATCCCATTGAGAACCTGTGGAACATAATTGGTAGAAGAGTGCCTGCCTGCAGACCGAAAACCGCCAAGAACTTCGAGAGGCATTGTCCGTATCTTGGAACAACATAGTACAAGAGTGTAGGAATCTTGTGACAGCAGCCCAAACGAATAAAACTTTGTTTGAAAGCCAAAGGAGGAGCAATAAAGCATTAAAAACAATTGCAAAGTAAGTTTGAAGCAATACGTAATAATTTATAATGTGATGTGTTCTTAGAATAAAAGTTTTCAAAATTTTAATGGGTGTCCTTAAACTTTTGGTAGGACCTGTAAAATATCACAATTTACGGTATAGGAAGTTCTATTTTAAGTTAATAGTCTATATTTTCTCTATGTAACTGAATGATTACAAAATTCATGTGAATATTCTACACCATAATGTTTTCCGTTTCCAAGCTTACCTTAGACTAACATTGTTTTCTTTTCCATCTCTTCTTTAAGATAGCTAGATCTCTATATTTGCCAAGACAATAAAAATTGTGTAGCAATGTCAAAATAGAAATTAGAATAATATCCATGCTATAAAATATTAAAACATTTTGCTGTTATAAAATTCATCGAGACTGTAAGAAGGGTCAGATAACAGTGCGGAGTGTTTCCTTAAAAAGTAGAAACGAAAGGTCCTTTATAATATTTGGTAAAATATTCAGCAAGGTCAAATGCACAGTTTCAAAACTATTTTTAATCTTGGAAAATATATTTTAATGTACATAAATTTTGGAGCAGTTTGAGTAGAGTAGCTATTTACATAGTAAATAATTGCTAATATTTCTCTTCATGTAGGGTCCAAAATAAACATCCGTGTCAACATTGAAATATTCAATTTTACAAAAAAAAATGGTTTCTGGGCGGTTCTCTGTGCAGCTCCATACATGATTCTAATAGCCCCTTTCTGCAGAATCTATAATGTATTTGCTGAGGAATGGTTGCCCCGCAATAGCGTGTCATATGTAAGATGACTACGTACCTGTGCATAGCAAACATTTACTAGCGCGGATCGAAAAGCAACGCACAATAATTTTTTTCTGCTTTGGTATTGCAGCTGAAATGTTGCAATTTCACACAAATATAGTTTGATGTTTTCACTACAAAGAGTATTTTTTGTTTCATGTGCAGCTCTAGCGACAGAAACGTGAACTACGCAAAAAAGATGGCGCGCATGTTGCTGTCGTCCAGTGTGAAGAGCAGAGAGGTGTGGTTCGATATTTGTGGGCCAAAGGGCATAAACCCAGTGATATTCACAGGGACATGCGTGGCGTGCATGGGGATGATTGTATGGACCGTAGCAATGTCTCCAGGTGTTGTGCATACTTCCTAGAGGGGCGTGGGAACCTTAGTCGCCACGCTCCGGGTAGCCGATTACAGCTGCAACCCCGCCGAATGTCAGGGGCATTGAAGCGGCAATTTTGAACGACCGGAGTTTGTAACTGCGATCCTTATCGCAACAGTTCAGCATTTCCTATGGTGCAGTGTACGAAATTGTTCATGAAATTTCGTAAATTAGTGCTCGCTGGTTGCCTAAGAACCTGACAGAGAACCACAAGGGCCAGCGAATGATGACGAGCTTGGATCACCTGAGCGGTACACCACAGAAAGGCATGACTTTCTGAAAGGAATCGTCACTGTGATGAGTCGTGGGCATACCCACTACGCGCCCGAAACCAAGCAGGCAAGTATGGAGTTAAAACATGCTGGTTCCCCAGTGAAGAAAAAAATTCAAAGTGACTCAATCTGCTAGGAAAGTGCTTGTGACGGTGTTCTGGGATATGCATGGTGCTGTATTGGTGGACTTTGCTGAACACGGGACCACTGTGAATGCTGCAGTCTACATGAAAACTTTGGTGAAGTTGCGTCGTGCCCTTCGTGACAAACGCCACAACATGACTGCTGACGATGTCAAAATTCTTCATGACAATGCTCGCCCCCTGTTGCTGCTGTTGTTCGTTAGAAAATCACCAAATTTGGTTGGGACGTGCTCCAGCATCCACCACACAGTACGAACCTTATACCGTCGGACTTTCAACTGTTTGGTCATATGAAGAAATTCCTGGCGGCCAACGCTTTGCGACAATTGCGGAAGTGAAATCAGCAGTCCGCAGATGGCTATACTCCAAGGAAACGGACTTCTACGAACAGGGCATATTGAAACTGGTATCACAATGGGAGAAATGTGTTGAGAAACTTGGTGACTATGTCCAAAAATAGGTAAAAGGTGCAGGTTCATTTGTGATTTTTGTTGTTGTTGTTGTTTTAACTATTAAACTTTTTTTGTAAAAAAATTATTGTGCGTTACTTTTCGATCCGCCCTCGTATTAAGGATTCCAACGGAATATGCATACCCCTCACGTACTGGCAATTTATCTTCATTCGTTGAGCAAGTGGCATAAGTTTCGTTTCCTCATTGCTCAGAAAGCGTTCCCTTGCGTTCTTAATTAATTCCTGAAAAGAATATTAGAAATGAATTTGGTGTCAAGTGTATTTCTGATATTATCAACATGCTTGCATTAACTACCTGGAAATAGCGAAAGTACTGCTCAATCATACCTGCTCAAATACATCCATGATCTCTTAAGTTGACAAGAGTGATGTTAATAAATATACACTACCTCTTGAGCTGCATTTTGTTTAAAAACTAACATATTAAATTAATATATTGATGAACAATATATACATTCGTGTACTAGTTTTGTGGTGGTTGACCATTACACTTTCAGATAAAATACTTTCCTTCATTTGTTAGTAGCTATTCTGTTTTCGCTTCTAACAGCAAATATTTCCCTTGAAGAAAAAAAACCATGAAGATTTTCCCAAAGAATTCTTAAGTATAACTTCGTTTCCGCTTTCAGTGGAATTCTGCACAATTCAAATACAAACAGTGTCACTGCCTATTGGCTATCCATTTTCTTTTGAGTTTTGTCCACTTGATTGAGCCTGTGGCTAGCTCTACAGCTAAAAACGAAACAATTATATCTTAAAAACACTTGTCATTTGCATGATCCACGATGAATGGCTATAATGATGTGAACAATAGATGGCCATCGAAATAAAGTTTGTACTGGCCGCACTGTAACAAAGCCTATAATTGTCTTTTGTTTTCGGTTTATGACTATTGTTCCTTGTTTATTGCATTACAAACCGTATTGAAATACAGTTATTGTTAATTATCCGCAAAAGGGAAGAACTGACAGGCTTTCAGAGAGCACAGATTGTTTGTATTCATTCAGCTTCTGTTACATAACAGCAAAATTACTGAGCTGGTCTAATACACTTTTCATAAGAGTAGGAATATCGAAGGTATTATTTGCTTAAAAGAATTGTTTATGCACTGCAAAAGAAACACTTTGATCAATATAGAGGATTTTATTTCTAAACTTGCTATTCTAAATAACTATTTATTTAAATGCAATTTAATTTAAAAAGTGTATCTTATGTTAGAACAGCTTGGAACCAGTGTATCTCACCATTCTCACCACAAATAACAATCCTGCCTTTGTGGCGCATTACTAGGCACTAACAGACGTCCTAGAGTAATCATTCTATATGGAGAAAATTACCTGGAAGAAACCAGGAAGGAAAAGACAAGAGGCCCGCCTAAGACGAATTGATAGGAAGTGAATACCATAAATACACAACAACTAGTGTCAGCATGATAGATTACAAAACAATCAAACAACTACACGGCTACACGTGCAGAATCTGTGGAAGTTAAGTATACTTATATTGTTAGAACTCCACAAATGTATGTCTCCGTCTATTTAAATCCTATTTTTGTGACAACATCAGATACTAATTATATAAAACATCGCTCTGCTATTAGTTAAATATCTATCACTTAGGTAATTTCTTAAATATGATTAATTAAATGTATTATAATGTTCAAAACGTTCTTCATTGTTGGCTAGAGTATTCACTATCCTGGCGTACCCTTAATACTTTTGCTATGTATTAGAAAGTTGCATTTACCGTAACAAACTTTTGGAACAAAGCAAGAAACACAAATCTTAGGAATCCTCTGCTTCTTTAACTAATTACCCTCTGCTTCGTACGACGTACACTCCCAAAGACTTACAAACCAACGCCTCTGGCAGTAGCCTGTTGAGCAGTAAGCAAACTCTGGATCATAGGATATGTAGGGGACATATACCCAATAGAGTAGAATATTGAAAATAAGGGGTACAATAAATAATGTAAAATAATATTGAGAACTAGCTTTACTGTAAAATAACTTGTGCCTCAGAGTGTAATTAATGTGAAAGCAAGCATGTAAGGAACAGGGTAATTAGTAACTAACAGGCGAGCGATCAGCAGGGTTAAAGTACACAAGCACATACACGCTAATGCACACAGGGTTTAGGCAAAGTTACAGAAAATAGAGAGAGAGGTCTGAGATTAGAGTGACGCAATTCCTGGAAGACAAGCGATTTGGAAAAACAGAAAGAGAAATAGAGTTGTAAAGTGAGACGGAGGTAATGGTTTTTACCAGAGAAGTCAGGGGGAAGCATGACTGCTAAACTTGGAACATTTTATTTTCATAGCATACTAAGTAGATAACCGATAAGAATAGTTGTTACATATAAAGGCGTGAATCCTAGCGTCATTGTAGGAAGGTATAAAAAGGGGAGGAAGCCCAAAGCTACACACGCTCTGGTTTTACTCTCACGATATAACCATGTGACTCAGGCGGAAGATTCTGTGCGTGTATGTGGGTGGAAAAATATCGTGTGACGCAGTTAGATAAGTCCAGGTAAAGAATTCATTTTAGCGGGAAGGTTAAAATGTACAGCCTCTGTATTTGTGTTAAGCGAGGGAAAGTTGCTAGCCGCCTCAATAGACATTATATGTCGAATAAATTAAGTTGTTTAAGGGAAAGTCAGTTTGTGATTTGCCTTCACCTAAATAAAAACCTGAGGAATATAAAGTTAGCTAGCTAGGATAGGAACTTCTCCTCGGCTCTACGAAAAGCAGCCCGGCAGAGAAATAGGAACTTCGGAGATCCGAGACAGCATCTACGCGGTACGCACGTGGGAGCATATGCCCCGCTACAATATGCAGGATGGTGTATCAACGCAATGCCTGGTGTGGCGTGAAGGAGAAGGAAATGAAATGAAAATTCGCAGATCAAATTAACCCAGCCTAGCATTCGCCTAGCGACCGAGGAAAACCGCGAGAAACCCTTCAGTCAGATTGGTTGACCCCAAGACCTCCCGATGCGAAATACGTTACCGCCAAGCCATCTCGCTCGGTAGTCTTAGGAATCAATAAGTTTAAATGATTCTAGTTAGATTTGGTGCTTATTTTTGTTGGGAATCTCTAATTATGCCACGAAAATACTTCATCCACGGGTAACATATAAATATACTTACAGAGAATAGGACTACATAAAGCACGAACAGTAGCTATTCTGATCAGGACCTATGTTTTAGCATGTTTAGCATTCACCTAGAGTCGCCAACAATTCATTTTGAACTGGGTATAATAATCATACAATTTGGTGTTTATACGTAAAATTATACTTACATTTGCATATATGTAATCTACATCATATCCATTTACATATACTACAGTTATTGTTGTTAATTTCCGCAGAAACATGTGCTGGTTCTTTTGTCAAATTTTAATAAGCGAAAGATTATTTTATAATTCCTTCTAAGTCAATAATACTAGACAGATTTCCTTAATGTTTCACCAAATACCGTCCTTCACAGTGCATTACATTTAAGACGAACTTTGACCATCGTGACCACTCTGTGTTCTTCATATGTTCCACACAACTTGGTCTATGCATCCCAGAAAGCGCGCTTTACATCCGCCATGCCTAAAGTGAAATTTGAACTTACTCCTGCAGTTATCTGGCTAACATTGCAGAAGGAAATAAAAGAACAAACACGAGAATCATCGTACATGATTGAAGAGATAGAAATTGTTATATCGTCCGCTGGCCGCAAGCAAATTCGAAGGTAGAGCGACGGTAGGATATTCCGCACGGCTTGTTTACATAGGATAATGAAGGCATGAATCCACTTCACACAGGCTTTGAGCACCGTCACGTCCAAAGCGAACCCTTGGTTTCTGATTCCTCTGGTGGACACAGCGACGAAAGGAACGGAGTGACCATCTCTCTCTCTCTCTTGCCGCCCTAATTTTTATCGGAGATTTCAGAACTCTGGTTACTGTACTGCACTTCTATTGAAATTATACGAGATGTTATGGAACATTTTTATTGTTACACAGATTATCAAGGCATTTCCAAATGTAATACTTCAGTTATACCCCACACTTTCTCTTAGGGGAGGCATTTGTTGAATAATAGTAAGCTATTTATTTAAAATACTTTTCTCACTTAAGGGCTGCCACATTACACAAAATATACCTATTCAATTAACTTATTTTAAAAATTGCAACGGGAAAAATAAATTATAATATTAAGTAATCACCATAATTACAATTGTATATAGCAGGCGTTAATCCAGGCCATGATCTATCCAAAACTAGAATAGTCATGTGAATATTGTCTGTCTAACTCAGCTCATATCAGTAATCCAGTGACCGATATTTGTTTAAGCTTGTAGTTGTCCTTGAAATAGGAAATAGTAGGTTCGTAAATGTCCTTTTTTCCTGCATTCACTTCTTCGGGCTGGTCACAGTGGGCTCAAAGCGAACAGTTGCATCAAGAATCACTCCGTTACTATCAGCTGTCTTGTAGACAATGATGTCGATGCACCTGCTCTGCCAGTGTTGGACAAGAAATGCACTTCCTCATGGACCTCCAAATCCTTTTCTGACATACTTATTGCAGCCAAGCTTCTGAGTACCCTGAAAAAGTAAACAAAGACATAAGTATTAGTTACACTCTAAATGTAAATAATAAATGCCTGTATATTCAATGACAATTTATTTAGCGCTTTGATACTTAGATATAAAAGTCTGATGTGTTACACTCACATGACTTTCTTTACTCTTTTTCTTTTTAAAAACGCTTATTCTCCATTTAATTCATGTTAAACAGATGCAGAAACATCTTATTGCTAATTTTCTTGTAGTTACAAGGGGAATATGGTAGGCTTTAAGCAATAGTCAAATCTTTTAAGAGCTGGTTGCTATGTGGAGCATTCCTTCTCTTTATATGTCCAGGACATATAAAAAATGAATAACGAATTCCCATTTGAGAAAAAGTATTGGAAAATTTAAGGGAATAACAAGCAATATCTCGAAAATGGTTCACTCAAAAACAAAAATATATGACATAAATTGTGTATTTTAACGCTATCTACATTTTTTGTGTAGTAAAAGTTTGTCTATCTCTTATGGTTTAGCAGTTATGCAAAAGTCGTTCATAATGAAGAATACTTTTGGAGACATTCCCAGAAAATTCAAGATATACATTTTATTTGTCATGAAAGTATCTTAAATATATGATATTTTAATCAAAACCGTTAGAGCTATTTTGAGAAAATTAAGATTTTCGAAAAATGTTCCATGTAAAGGGTAATTTGGGTGGGAATTTTCTTAAAAACCTTCGTGTCGCATCTCTGGAAGATACTGAACCTAAATACCAAGTTTGGTGTTTATCCGACTGTTCGTTTCTGAGTTATGCTGTTCACAGACACACACGCAGACACACACACACACACACAGACACACACACAGACACACACAGACACAGACACACACACATAAACACATACACGGACATGTTTCCAGAAATGCTTTTTTTGGATTCAGGGGGTCTCAAAACATATATTTCCGGTGAAATCTCGGTATCGAATTTTTAGATGGAACACAATACTTCCCCTACTTACTGTACGTAATAGAGAGAGTAAAACCAAGTAACGAATTCCCTATTGAGAAAAAGTATAAGTATTGGAAAATTCAAACAAGACAAAAAAATGTATATGACATAAATTGTGTGTTTCAACGAGCTCTAAATTTATGGTTTAGAAAAGCTTTGTCTATCGCTTAAGGTTTACCAATTATGCAAAAGCCATTCAGAAAGAAGAGGACTTTTGGGACATTCCCAGAAAATTAAAGATATAGGTACATTTTATTTGTCATGAAAATATCTTAAATTTACGGTATTCTAATCAAAATCTCTAGAGCCAATTTTGAGAAAATCAAAATTCTCGAAAAATGTTCCATGTAAAGGGTAGTCTGGGGTGGGGGATTTTCTCTCACTAATAACATTTTGTGAAGATATGTTAAATCACGTGAATGAAGATGAATTATTGGTAAGTTACGGATATCTGACGAATCACATTTGTATCTATCTGGCTTTAAAAACAAATAAAATTTCAGATGTTGGTCTCGAAACAAGCCTCTTAATTACACGAAAAACCACGACACAGTAAAGAAGTAACCGTTTGTTGTGCCGTGTCGTCTTCTGGGATAATTGGCCCTTTCTTTTTTGAGGATGATGAGAGAAAAGCAAGGACCGTAACATCAGTCAGGTGCGTGAACATGATTGAAATCTTTCTTGCTAATGATATTACACGGTTTCCTCATGTTTCATGATTTCGATAAGATATAGCCACTAGTCACACTGCGGCGGCCTCCACGAATGCCGTAAGGGGATTTTTCCAATTCAAATCATCTCCAGTAGAGGTGACTTCACCTAGCCAGCAAGATTCGCAGATTTGACCGTATGCGATTTCTTCTTATGAGGATACTTGAAGTGGCTGTCTTTAAAGATCGCCCGCAAAATGTTGAAACATGTTGGTCAATATTCGTCATGAAATCGCCAATGTTCCACTGGACATCTTGCATCGCTATATGCCAACTTGCGGCCGAAGTTTGAAGGGTTTCAGCGAGTGAATGGTCGTCTGTTGAAAGACGATATTTCCATGAAATATATGGTGTATTATGTTGGTTAAAAACTATATATTATACTTATGTTTTCTTTTGTAAAATAAACATAATTTAAAATTATCCGTTCCTCTGCCAGACCCTATGAAGTTAAGCGTGTGCAAGCAACACTCTGATGTTGCAGAGCTATCAACGACCATTAGGTTCACTGAATACTAGTCAGCCATCCTTTCAAAAATTGCATAAATCATTTATGGCACAATTCAATGATGTTCCAGAAAAAGATGAATCTTTGAAGTGAGCTGTCGTATTTCTAACTCGTAACGCTAAGTAGACTACGAATTATCGCGTAGAGGTTGAATGTAACATGGGAGGGAGAAGGAGAGGGAGGGAGTGCTTCCATAAATCTGAAAATAAAGGAGACCGCTTGTCACCAAGGAAAACATAACAGTAATACCACGCTCCCCTCTAATGATGCTACTTCTTGAAATAAAATCTGCGTTTTCGAAATGATTCTCTTACGCTTTGACTCTCAAATGTTTCAATTTCGCAGAGTATCGTAGAGATCAAAAAAGATCTAAAGTAAACCTTCAACAACAAAGAGCGAAAGAAGTTTGGTTAAAAAACGGAACAGAACTTAATTTAATTGTGCGTTCGGAGTGGCAGTTGGATATCGGTGATTTAGAGCGTTTATTTGATAATTGCCTAGGGTTTAGGCTGGCACGTTATATGAGGAGGGGAAGCTTTGTGAACACTGAGCAGAGGGGGAGGGGAGAATGAGTCCAATACAAAGGCTACAAAGGAATGTGAACCGCAGCTACAATCACAGCCTCGACACCTTTGAAGTTAGCACAAACAAATGCAAATCGCAGAATTTTCAACAATCCGCACGAGTTTTAGATTTGAAAAATGCACTCTTGGGACAGGTATTTATCAGTGTTGGTCCACCACATTGCTCTACAAACGAAGGGGGAAAATCCATCGATGTGTTAAATTTATCAGATGCAGATATCCATAATCGAGCCCGAAACAATAGCATGGGATGATAAATATTTGTTCCGATGTAGCAGAAATGTTAAGAACTTTCTTTTTCTTTTATGTTTCTATGTACTACCATGGGATTTCAGACACAAACGTTTAAGTTTGATTAGAGGAGAACATCTCAGAGTAACAAAATAACTACAGTAAACTCGGGATTAACCCAGTCACAATTAATCGCGGGTGCGTGTTAACCGAGGGAAACTGAAAATAAACATACATAATTTTTGCGCTACTTCGGTACTAGCGTCCAAAACGGCAAGAGGTTAACCAAAAAGCTATGAATAACGTTTTCAAAAATCTGATACTATATTTTTACATGACTTTCTTTACCCTCTATCGTCTATTAGTGGATATAAAATTAGCCTTACTAAAGCTTATTTTTCTATCTACTACATTTTAATCCAAATAAACATTTGCAGAAATAGCTACATTACCTATTTCGTTGTAAATGCAACGACAATGGTCCAATGTTTAAGACTGGACGCTATAGGCTGGCCTTAAAATTCCATACCGTTTCATTGGAAATGCGAGAAACAACTGAAGTTGAAAGGACTTTAAAGAATGACTTAGAAGTGAACAATTGGAACCACTAATAACGATTATCTCAGAAATGGCTCATGCCACAAAAAACTTGTTAGAAATAATTTGTGTGTTTTAAAGAGATATGCCATTCTTTGTAGTTCGTTTTCGTCTATCTCTTAACTTTACCAGTTATACAAAATTCCTTCCACATGAAGAGGACTTCAAAGCTATTCCCAGAAAATTCAAAATATACATTTTGGTTGTCATGTAAATATCTTTAATATATGGCACTTTAATCAGATTCCTTTGAGGCCTGTTTTAAAAAATAAAAAAATAGAAAAAAGTGTTCCATGGAAAGAGTAGTTTGGGGAGGGAGATTTTCTTGTAAATCTTCGTGTGCATCTCTGGAAGGTACTGGTTTTAAATGCAAGGTTTTGTGTTGATCCGACTTTTCGTTTTTGAGTTATACTGTTCAGACAGACATACAAACATGGATATTTTTTAAAAAAAATATTTTTATCAGAGAGCCTCAAAACATGTATTTTCGATGAAATCTCGGTACCAATTTTTGGGTCAAATGCAATAACTTCTCTACCTACTACATACGTGGTAGAGAATGTAAAAAGTAATCTATGTTATATGGTGTTGTAATCAGTTTATCTTTTAATTAAACGGTATAAAGCATTCAATGTAAATCTTAAGTAATTATTTTCTAATAAAATTTATAACCTCTTAGGACATTATTATCCTCGTTTTCCGTATTTAAACCAACTAATATTATCATAAACACTTCATTTATTAACATTTTAGATAGTCTCAGTCGCAATTAGCCCGATAATCGCGAGTCTAGTGTATCTTTATACCTACTTAAAGCTTGAACCAAAATTTGATACTATTTATACAGGCTTATACCGATTCTTTTAGGAGAATTTTAAGGGGCTATGAAAATTAGAAAGTTAGTTTAATCTAATGTAAGCCACAGATTTTCCAGTCGTATGGAAGTATGGAAGAAGAATTAATTTCATTAATTGATTTAATAGTGGTTGAAACGGTGAAGCCCGGGACTTAAAATACTTACAACATTGTAAGTCGCCATTGGGGTGGAATCTCCTTGTGGTTTATCGGGAAAAATGTGAATCAGTTTAAGAATTTAATGTCGTGCCGGCATATTGCCATGGTAGCTCAGTGGTTAAAGCAACCGGATGGAGACCGCGCGATCCGTGGTTCATATCCAGAAAATGGCATCGAATTTTTTCAGTCGTCTGAGTCTAGCTTTCCAACCTTGTCCATGAATATACGTAAGTATTGAGACCTTGTCTTCCGAACTATGTATACTGAATCATGCATCATTCAAGTAATAGCAAATAGCAGTTCATAAAATGACCATTACACTTGAAAAATGTTTCTACTTCCTTTATACTTCACGATAGTTCATCAATACCTTGCGCTACAATGAATGCTATTACATGAGTTACCATCATACTCTACCAACGTTAGTTTTGAATTTATAAGGTTCTTGTATGATCAAAAACACTTGCCAATACACAGTAAGGTCTCATAGTATCTCTTCATGGTTTCGACCAGTATTTCTTCTTCCAGTAGGATGGTATTCAAGGGTAAGCTTTGGAATTCTGTTGTCATTCATCCTTAGAACGCAGTGACTGCAATTTATCCTGTTTCTTTGGGAAAATTTATTATTCAGTAAAATATATTTCATCGCTGTCTTATTTCGTCAATGTGCTTTTTAACTTTTAAGAAGTATTCTTTCACTGATCTGAGGAACCTCATTTTGGACGTTGTAATTTCTTTCTGTAACTTGTTTTTATTCACCCATATCTCGCTTCCATAATTGAAGTTGGTACGGCTATTATCTTATAACAGGTAAGTTGAGACTATTCTCATAAATTACCTTTCAGCGTTCGAATTCTTCCACACATATATATTTAAACCTATGAACTTTTTCTTGACTTCATCGTCATCTTCAAAAGATATTTTAAAACCTATAAAGTGAAACTTAAAACTTGTTCTAAGCACAATATATATGTTCCTTAATTCACGTTCCCTTCGCTAACCGCCACCTTTCCTGTTGCCTCACCTGCCTTGAATAGATGGATGGTGAAGTGGAGGAAATTCAGCACAGATCCAGGAATGAGGATGTTGTACTGACGTCCCTGGCTGGAATGGCAGGGTCCCTACAGTTTCTAGATCGAGACGCCCCGGCAGTCGGACAGGCAGATTGAGTACCACCCCATAGAGGGTAGAACGCTCTACCCAGGGGGCGGTCCTTAAATACCCCATCAACTAGCCGAACGTCGAGGGACGGAGAATTCACGGAGAGGATCATTTTCCCTGTCACGCTTCACGGAAAACCATCATCGATACTTCCAACCCTGAAACAGGTCAGGGTTAAGGATTAATGAAATTATTAATGGCAGGACAGGAAATTCGGGAGATGAAAGAAACAACTGCAGCATTCGCCTGGAAAATCGCCGAAAAAACCCATTGGCCAGTCGCCGGGGATCGAACCGGGAATCTCCTGAATGCGGCTCACATATGTTACTGCCTGAGCCATTCCACTCGGTTCACCTGCCTTACACTTCTCAGAGAATTTCTAGCTCAGAGCCGTCGTCCTAGAGCCTTTAGTTCCCAAGGTCGCGAGTTCAACCCGGGCGTAAAATTCCTTATCATGGCTTCCTTCGGAAGGGAAGTAAAGCCGGTGGTCCCGTGTCGTAGATTTACGGACGTAAAAGAACCTCAAGCCTGATAAAGAGGCCTCTGAGCAAAATTACCGGTCTTTCACGCCCAGTATAGAATAGGACGCTAAGAGCCATAGTAGTTAAAGAGCGTCCATAAATAAAATTCAATTTAACTTTTAGCTCAGAGCCGGAAAAGCAAGAAGAGACATGTCCACTGATGTTACAGAGCATTTACTTTGCTGATACTAGCATATACATAATTAAACAGCAGGTACCGATGAAATATGAATGATTTATGTATCCTAAGGCCATAATCGAGAGGAACTATTAACTAATTACAGACAGTTCGCTTGTAGCTGGGACAGACATTTTCATTTGAGGAGCTTACTCATGTAGATATGAGCGACGGCTGGCTACTTAATTATAACTTAGTAATTTGTACGTAAAGTACTATATGCTTTCCCAGTTGTAATTTTTCCTTCAAGAAACTTGTTCGTAACTAATAAATTTACAGATAAAAGCAAAACGTCTTGGAGGCTATTACAGACAAGCTGGCATCTATTCACGAAACCTGTTAACATATGCCTTTCCGTAAATACACGCTTTGAGACTCCCTGAATTTACCTAAGAAGCATTTTTAAAAAAGCGTTCGTGTGTGTGTCAACAGCAAAACTGAAAACCTCAAACTCAGTACTTCAAGCTCAGTGTCTTCCAAGGATGCGACACAGAAAGAAAATCTCCCGCCTCAAACTACACTTTTATTTTTTCAAAGTTTCCCTTAACGATTTTGATTAAAATACCATATATTTAAGACATTTGCTTGACAAACAGAAGGCAGATTTTGAATTTTCTGGGAATAGCCTGAGAAGTCTTCTTTATTCTGAATTACTTTTGTATGAGTGGTGTGTCGACAATGTGGTTTAAAATAACATAACTACATTAGTAGTGGGATATTTATAGTAGACCATACATTTTATCTTTACTCCTCAAACGACCATGTGTATCGCGTAATATAATCTTGTCTCTCAAATAGAGAAACTTAATACGCGTTTAGTCTAATAATGGTATTTTTTACCACTCTCACTCTTCCTGTAACTGCGATATAAATAAGCCTTGCCAACCTAATGCATATAGGCTTGGTCGGTTTGTGGAGTAGTATACAACTGCACCATTTTATGTATGTTGCAGCTTATGGATATTTTTAGTCAAACCATTGTCTATTTGAAAAGAAAAGTTCTTCGTAAAAGGATTGGTTTTGGTGTTTGAAAATAAACTATTCAATTTGTGACCATTACATTAAAAATGCTTTTCAATTTGAAGTACAATATTTTTTGGTAGTTGGAAGACGCTTCATGTTTATCTGCACCACGTATGGAAGCCAATTTGTCGCGGTCACTTCGTGTTATCTTTTTGCTGAGCGCCTGTTATTGTATTACTATTTTTAAATTTGGATTCAATGTCCTCCGGCTAGCTATTATTTCTCGGTCGAGCACATCTCTTGAACAGGGTCTGTAAACGGAAAGGATTTGTTACTGAAAGATAACACTGATAAAAAAATTTGTTTTTACACTTTTATTGTCGTCACACATTATTCAATTTCACATATTGATTCTTGATACACGCCAGACTGAAACTATTATATTTTCTGTTACTATAATAACTTATTTACTGCACATTATTAATTCGCGTACTTCAACTTTTTTGTAACTAACTTTACGACGCGAGAGATTTTGTAGAACTGTGCGACGTGTAACCCGCGAACGATTCTGATGAACTACGTGTTACCTCTTCTGGCACGGAATTTATACACCCTCACCCGATATGCCTAAAGATTATAATCGAGCTGCTATTGGTTAATAAAACGCGCCAACATTAGCGTCTATTTTTATATCCAATCAAAAATTACGAAAACATATACTCTAGGGAAGAAATTCCCGCCATTTCTAAGAAAAGCGCGCCAATCTGACGGCATTTGCTTGTCTCTAATAATTGATAAACAACTCACCCCCTCGCTCATTGTTACCCGCTCTTATTGTCAGTTTCAGTGAGGCCGTGTAAACTTATTTCCTAACAATGCTTATAATTAACAAACATCTCAAATGAATGTCATACAATAATGCTTATTTAAAATACAATCACCCTGGCATTTACATTGTTGTGATACAAATTACTGCCACAAATATGACTGTAATTTTGAGGATTAAAATCGAAAATAGCAAAAGAAAAATAACGAATTTATTCCGCGATTCTAAAGAAAGTGAATGTGTTTTACTCTTGCTTCCATTTGATTTAATTCAGTTCTATCTCTTTAATGTTTAAATGCTCTTTTTCTACCGGTATCTGTATGGATACTTTGATCACTGTACAAGGGAAAGTGTTTGCTGTTTCCATCATGGTTTGAATACCAGCAATAAAATGCTTGCTATTAATTCCTCACATTGCTCTCGTTTGCTTTGATTACGCAGGTGATTCCCATTTGATACAATAATTGAAACTGTTACCCACCGGTCTCTTTGAAAACGATTCCTAGTTTTGGGATAGTGTCTAAACACGCAGTTTCAAAATTAACCACTTTAGTTATTCTTGCAAGTGAAGTATCCCAGCTGAATAGCCCGATTACTTTCTAAATTGGTATGTAGGTCGATAAAACATGGAAAATGTCTTGCACAGGTCTGTCACAAGATAAGCGATTCGAAACTTGCACTTATTCCAGTATTATGCTATCAGATGAAGCGTACAGAATACCTAGATTCTTGGAGTGGTCAAACTGATAACTTTTAATGACAAGGAAATAACAAACAAGGGTGTTAAACAGCAAGAGAAATGTGATTCTATTCATTCCTCCAAAAACAAGATTCTGGCAATCTCTAGATATATATTTGTTTAGAAGGTATAAAAATGTAATCAGCAGACTGGGAGATTTGTTAAGGAATAAAATGTTGGGGATGGACGCAAAAACACATGATAGGGGTTTTGTAATGAAATTGATTTGCTATTGTATACCTACTACCAGCTCGGTTCATAAATTTTCAAATATATATTTGATATATGCATGGGAAAGGTACGAGGGCTGTTCCAGATCTATCCGTCCTTACAAAGAAACCACCAAAAAGTTGTGTGAAAACATCTTTATTTCTCTACATACTCTCCTTTCAGCTCGATACACTTCTCCCAGTGATGTTCAAATGCTTCGATACCTTGTTTATAGTGAGAACCGTCGAATTCTGCAAAGTGGCCATCAACTGCAAACTCCACCTCTTCATTGCTGGCAAATCGTTTACCACCAAGCCATTTCCTCGACTTTGAAAACAGAAAATAATCAGAGGGGGCTAAATCTGGTGAATAGGGTGCATGAGGAAGCAATTCGAACTTTAACTCATTGATTTTGCCTATGGCGATAATGGATGTGTGAACTGGTGCATTGTCTTCATGAAACAAAACTTTCTTTTTCATCAAATGCGGCCATTTTTGCTTGATTTCATCATTCAAACGCAGAAATAAGTTCGCATAATACTCACCATTCATTGCTTTTCTTTTTGAAGATAATCAATGAAAATTTATCCCATGCGCATCCAAAAAAGCTGACGCCATGATCCTGCCTGCAGATGGAACTGCTTTGCCTTCTTTGGAGCTAATTCTCCTCTTTAAATACACTGTTTTGACAGTTCCTTTGTCTCAGATGTGAAGTGATGGACCCGTGTTTCATCCATGGTTATGAATCGACGTAAAAACTCAGCTTTATTGCAGCGAAACATCGCCAAACACTCTACTAAAACATCCTCACGATTTTTTCCATTGTGGGTAAATGGGCACCCATTTGTGACAGCTTTCTCATGTCCAAATTTTCAGTCAGTATGCAATGTACAGCACTTTTTGAAATACCTACGATGTCTGCCAGTTCGCACACTTTCAGTCGACGGTCATCCGATACAATTTTGTGGATTTTCTTCACAATATCTGGTGTGGCCACCTCATTTGGTCGACCACTGCTATGTTCGTCTTGGCAACTCCTACGTCCTCGCTTAAACTCTGCCAGCAAATATTTCACTGTTGTTAGCAAAGGAGCAGACTCCCTCAGCGTAGAATGTAGCTCAGCTTTAAGTTTTATCCATTTTTCAAATTTGCTGTGAGTGTTCACTATTGATTACTAAACAATGTGGCATTGTCAAACATCAAACTTAAGATTTATAAGGTTGGTACTTTCTACCATAGTCATCTGTTTGAAACAACAACCGCTATCTATACGTCAGGTCGGGTTCTTCTGGGACTGCCCTCGTATGTACGCATTACTTGAAAACAGGGTGAACTTTTCGAATGTCCTCGGAACAATGCTTTGTATTGCGCATTGTGTGTGGTGAAGATGAATGTGAAAGTGCAGAGGCCAAGAAGTGTTTTTACCGTTCCAGATCACTTTGTTTTAAATCTGCGTTAGCATCGATGAGATCTGTGATAATGGTAATCCAAGAGTAGGGAATACAAACGAAGGTAGTGGAGAGAAACCCACTGTGCATATAGAGACTGTCTCTTTCTTTTATTCTCGCTCGCTCTGCGTCTTGATTCCTTTCTCAACGGGCTGAATGCCAAGGAATACTGCTAGCGCATCACCACTTGCACTCGGAAAGGAGCATTGGCTGACTGATGCTCATTGGCTGGCAGGTCACGCGTCTCAAATCAGTGTTACGTACGATGCAACCTAGACTCACTCACCTTTGTTCATGCTCCCTACTCTGACTATATAACATACATACGTAACATTTACAAACATATCTACCTTGTTAGTAGTATAAACGTCCGAAATAGCCAATAGACAGAGTCAAGGTTCTTGCCATTTCATTAGAATCAAATGGAAATTTAGAATCAAAAGCAAGCCACTTAGTTATTTTCTGAGAGCTTAGTAGTTATTGATATCGACTTAAAGTCAAGAAGTGTATTGAAAAGTAATACCCAGTTTTAAAGGTTCTTTAGACAACGGGCTGAGGCGGGATTACTAGTGTATGAGTCAAAAGCGACTTTAAAGACATTTTGAAGAGCATTTACTTCACTAGCAATATTTGATGTAACTGGAAAGCTTTAATGTATTTATACTATTATTCAAAAATTGCTTGTGACATTGATGGCTCTTTGCTTCAAAAATGTCATTACAATCATCAAAGATTTGTTTATTAATTTAAAACTTAACATTTTCTATTATTCAATAAATTCAGTATTAGAAATATTTATTCTTGTACTTGAGAATATACCTTAGTAATTACAAGGCAGGGTTCTTTCCCTTCCCATATTTGTCCCTAGCTGTCATGAGCTGGGTAAAATGTGGTTAGCACCGGACAGATGCAGCAAAGGTAAAAAGAAAGTAAGCGATCCATTCACAGCAATACTTAGAGAGAATTTCGCTGCCTTGGGGCATTCAGATTCTTTCTCGATTTAATTCCAAGTTCAATTTAAACCTTAGCTGTGTTTCTTAGCACTAAACCACTATTTTAGTTTTTTTATTAAACTTCCACTTTTATTCTAAATCATCTTTCTTTGTTATTTTACCGCTTTTAGACGCTTAACATTCAGTGTTGTGTG
Organism: Deroplatys truncata; assembly: GCA_030765065.1. Lineage (NCBI taxonomy): Eukaryota > Metazoa > Arthropoda > Insecta > Mantodea > Mantidae > Deroplatys > Deroplatys truncata. The sequence continues at coordinate 107,220,747 of CM060975.1, forward strand.
TTGTGGAAATTTTAACCCAGAAGAAGGTCACGTTTCGTATTCGTTGGATATAATCCTGGCAGCATCTCAGACTTGGACACACTGAATACAGATATGTTTGGTAGAAAACTCTCAAGCCATATGCCTCCGATTCCCACCACAACCCGGATCAGACGTGCGCTTTCGATAGGATGTGACAACATAGCGAACTCAACAGCACCGCAGTTCACTAGTGGTGAGGAAGTATATGACATTAGGAATAGCTGAAACGATTAAACAACGTTCGCAGGGAAACTCAATGCTAATTAAGGATAATCAAATAAGTATTATAATTTTACAGTTATTGAAAACACAAACCATGTATGCTAAGGATACTGATCTGTGAAAGAAGACCAAAAATTGCCAAGATTCACAAATAAGGATTTTAATGTTAGTAAACACCACAAATCTTCAACTTAGTTCTATGTAGTTATTTTAACTCAACAATCTTTTAAAACATGTTATATAGCGATTAAATTCCTGGCTATAGCCTTAATTTCCCACAAAATTGTACTAGAAAAGGATATGTTTCCCGCCTATTAAAGGACATTAGTACTGCATTTTGTAACTTTTTTAATTTTAAAGCTCTTAATTTCAAAATGGTAAACTTAATGTGAGTAAACAAAGAAATGACTGAACGAAACATTTTTAATTTGCGAAAAGAATACAAACTTTCTGAAGCTGCCCTATGCATTCCGATTTGTTAGAGAAGTATGATAGTGGCATTTTATAATATTTAGTACAGTAAAAATAAATGTAAGTATTTTACTGAAGTTTATCTAATTAGTTGCAGAGAAAAGAGTTTTTGTTTTTATAAAATTGTTGGTGTTAACATTTTCCTTGTTTTTCAGTATAATTATTTTTTGTTGGCCAATGATTATAGCAATTAAAAAATTCGTGCTTGAATCCTTAGATAGCGCATTTTAGATTATGTATGCAAATTATCATACAAATCAGAGAAACACTGAAATATAAGAAATAAATTTCATGCGTAGAAATGTAAAACTGAGGAAAAAAACAACACAGAAAGGGTTCAATTCACCAAAATCTCAGTACCAGTGTCTCTTAAAGCAAACAAACCATTCAAGAGAGTCCTTGAAAATCCTCAAATACTGTTGCAGTGAAGCAGAAAAAGAGAAGGATGTCCACTAAATGCTTTTTAAACAGCATAAAGTCAGAAACGGTGTTATTTTAAATTTATAAGTTTTAAACTCTCTTTTCTCGGATTTTCGTTTGTCGGAACAGTCTCATTTTAAAATTATTCCACACGATGTACCTTCAGTTATAAATAAATAACATTTCATGTAGTACCTTATAAATAACCGCATAAAACAATTATGGGGCGGCTTTCGTTTACATGCTTAGTGTGAGCTTATTGAACAATAATATTCAAATTGCATAAATTTTAAGCAAAAAACTGAAGTCTCTTACTTAACATTTGTTTTCACTCATGCTCATAATTAAACTTTCATCTCTAAAATTTATTGATATGCAATTAAAGAGTTAATTATAAAATATTAATATTTTTCAAAAATGAGTGCATCGTGTGGAGAAATTTTTCAAAGCAGTAAAAAGCAATATAGGTTAACATATGACGTTATATTTAAAAACATGCATGAAATTTGGTGCACATATTATACACCAAACCTTGATTGCTGTATTAAAATTACAAAATTATCGAACCAAAATTGTGTATTTTAGAAATTTTACAGGCGAGTGACTTAAATTTCAACATAGTCATGAAAGTGCTGGAGCTAGGTAGTGATTAGAATAAGAGTGACGTAATTCCGACAGTTTAAGGAATGAAACTTCATATGAAGGGTAATATAATGCTAGGAAAGATTGATAACTTGGAGAAGCAGCGAGATAGTACAGAGTGTGCAAGTAAAATAGAATTAGGAATCTTCTGCCTTCTTACCTGTCCTAAGACCGAGAGGCATGACTCAGGCGGAAACGTCTGGGCTCGCATTTGGGAGGTCGCGGGTTGAATTCCCGGTGACCGCCCACTCTGGCCTTAGGGGTTTTCCGTGGGTTTTCCCTGGTCGCCTAGGCGAATGCCGGAATGGTGTATTCTACCACGATTTCTCCTTTCCCCGTTTTATCTCATTTCATCTCTCTCTTTCACGTTCCAGGTGTTTTTCAGGTCCTGCGGTGCTGATGGTGTCGGGTAGATGGCGTGGATGCTTGCGTATTGCAACGATTTCCATCCGTGAAAGCCAGGTTGCGTTGTCCAGCCTGTTAGAGTCGCTTCGTCGCCGTCTCTCGGGATTCCTCGCTTCTACTGGTGCGCGAGTGTTCAAACTGGAAATACTAGGGACTTCTGCGCGTCTCTGTGGGCCTGTCTGTTTGCGAACCTGAGACCACCTTCGACTCCTTCACCTCATCCCTGCCTCTCGGGTGTATAGCCACAATAGGTTAAGTTGGTCGCAGTGCGCGAGGTGTCCCCCTTCCGATAAACGCATCCTACATCCTACCTCTCATAACATTTTTTAGAATGTTTTCCGTCCGTTCTTGCTACATACGGCACCACAGGTGGTGGACGCTGATGGTATATGAAATGAAATGATATCTGCTGTACACCCCAGGCCTATGTTTAGGGTGCCTCGCCGGCATTTGCCAGTTATAAGACTGAGGAAAACCAGAAAAGCTTCAGGGAGGACCTTCTGGCGTGATTTGAAGCGCAGGCCTCCCGTTCAGAGTCCGTGCCTTTAATGTCTCAACTACAAGTGTCGGTACTTCTCCTAAGTTGTCTACTTTTCGCGGGATAGTGCTGAAAGCAGAACACCGGTGGACTTGGTGAACAATGATTTTCTGTTATTTGTGCTCTTCTTAATAATATCACATTCACAAATTTTGGATTCTCCTCCCTCGTGTAAAGCTCGTTTCAGCCGCCACACTTCTATTTTTAGAAATTTTAAATATTCAGCAGCACAAGAGTGAACATTTAAATATCGAAAATACAAAAGATGCGTACTACCAACATATTACCCTGCCTCAAGCTTTTAAGATGCTACATGCATGTATGATGAGTAGGTAATCTCCACTCGATGTCGCTATTAATGTAAACCAACCTAATGTCAAAATATTCTCTCCTTATTAATGGGGTATCTTATTGTTATTAATAATTTTAAACCTGAATAAAGCTACATCTGCTGTTTCAGGCAAAGTGTATGCTTACAGTTAAACAAGTACATCTCCCATCAATATCTCTTTATGAATTTTATTCTTTTTTACTACCACGTACATAGTAGGTAGAGAAAGTATTGTATTCCACCCAAAAATTCTATACCGATATTTCACCGGAAATACATGTTTTGTGGCTCCCTGAAAGTAGAAAAAGGTCCGTGTGTGCGTCTGTAGAATAATTACCAAACTTGGTAATTAGGTTCGGTATCTTCCAAACTTGTGACACGAAGATTTTCAAAAAAATCCCGCACCCCAACCTACCCTTTACATGGATCATTTTTCAATTTTTTTTTTATTTTCTCAAAAATGGCTTTAACGATTTTGATTGAAATACCATATATTAGAGATATTTACATTGTAAATAAAAGGTTTGCCTTGAATTTTCCGAAAATACCTGTAAACACCTCTTCATTCAGATGAAATTTTGTATAATTTTGTGTAAATGGTAAACGTTAAGTGATAGACGAAAACGTATTACACAAAAAATGTAGATCTCTTTAAAACACACAATTTATTTCAAATAGCTTTTTTGTTGCATAAGGTATTTAGGTTATTAATAGTTCGAGTTGTTCAATACTTCCTCATTCTTTTCAAGTCCTTTTGATATTCCTTTTGTTATTGCTTGCATGCAGAGTATGGAGTTTTAAACCAGTGCATAGCGTCCAGTTCTTAAACATTTGATTATCGCTATTCCTTTTGTATCTATAGCGAAATGTGTAATGCAGCTATTTCCGGAAATGTTTATCATGATTAAAATGAAAAACAAAACACTTTTGAAATAAAATTTGTATGTCCACTAATAACCGAAACAATGTAGAGAAAGTTGTGTGAATGTATCACATCAGATTTTTTCTTTCTCTACTACGTATAGTAAGTAGGGGAAGTATTGTATTCCACCCAAAAATCCGATACCGAGGTTTCACCGGAAATATATGTTTTGAGGCCCCCTGAATCCAAAAAAAGACATTTTTGCAAACATGTCCGTGTGTGTCAGTCTGTCTGTGTGTCTGTCTGTGAACAGCATAACTCAGAAACGAACAGTCGGATAAACACCAAACTTGGTATTTAGAATAAGTATCTTCCAGAAATGTGACACGAAGATTTTCAAGAAAATCCCCCCACCCCAAATTCCCTTTACATGGAACATTTTTCGGAAAATTTTAATTTTCTCAAAAATGGCTCTAACGATTTTGATTAAAGGATAATATGTTTAAGACATTTCTATGGCAAATAAAATGTATATCTTGAATTTTCTGGAAATGTCTCCAAAAGTATTCTTCATTGTGAACGACTTTTGCATAACTGGTAAACCATAAGAGATAGACAAAATTTTACTACATAACAAATGTAGAACGCGTTAAAATACACAATTTATGTCATATACATTTTTTTGTTGTTGAGCGAACCATTTTCGAGGTATTTCTTGTTATTCCCTTAAATTTTCCAATACTTATACTTTTTCTCAAATGGGAATTCGTTATTCATTTTTTTGTCTGGGTAATGCAAAGAGAATGGAATACTCCACATAGCAACGAACTCTTAAAATGTTTGACTATCCCTTAACGCCTACCACCTCCCATTGCATTTACAAAAAAAATTGTAATACGATTAACATCTCGATATCTCGATTAATATGAAGCATATGGAGAAACAACGGTTTGTAAAAATAGTTTTTACAAGAGTAGAGGAAGTCATGTAAGTGTAACACATCAGAATTTTTTTTGTTCTTCGACGGCTTCTGTGAGGTAAACTATTTTGTCCCCAGAGCTATACTCAGATACCCATGGTAAGAAGCCTTGGCTTGTGAATGTCCCTTCATTATACATGTGAATTCTCATAAATAAATCCATGTGAAGTGTATCATTTCAGTGCCTAAATTGATGACAGATTAAGAGATGCAAATTGGATGCAAATTGATATCAGCGGAAATGAGATTTTTAAGGGTTTTCGATATAAATGAAGTATGTATTCCTAATTTATATGTAAATATAAAAAACAGAAAAATCATAATTTATAAGTGGAGAATATTAGACGAAGACGACATTTAATCCTAGATTATATGTTCAAACAGATTTGGGACAACTTAGGAGATGAAAAGACGTAAATCTGTGATTGTAGCGGATCTGTAGGTCCATCTTTAAGATGTAGGTGCTGCACACTTATACCAACATTATTCTTTGCGCGTTAACAGCACCTAACAAATGTTACTTTTACAAGTACAGTGCGAGCGTTTTATGGTGAGGCCACGGATTGTGCGTATTCGTGCTCCGCACTCTGTGTATTACACTGAGGGTTTTTCGTTGTCGAAACTCCCGCGTTACTCACGAATGATAGTAACGTGCGCTATAAAGTGCTAACCTTGTTATAAATGGTATTGGAGGCGTCCATCTGGGTGAAGATATTCCTGGCATCTTCGGATGAAATTTCCATTTACATGCATAAGTTCTTCTTGCGTAATGTTCATAATTTCTGTTTTTTATATTTTCCTCACGTTCGTCTATGGTGTGAGGATTGCTCCTATAAACTTAATCTTTTAGGGTTCCCCACAAATACATGCACAAATTTCGTCAATTTTTTCTTGCGTTAGAACATCTCATTTTGGCTTCTTAAGTAGGTTTAGCGATTCCGTTGTCCTAAACTTATTAACTAGACGTCTAACAGTTTCTCTACCTTGAACTGGAATACCAGGAAATTTCTCCTGAAATTTCCTACACACCTGTCTAATAATTCGATTTTTACGTATGCATTGTACATAAAAATTCGTTGTTCAAGCGTGAATTTGTCGGCAGGCATTGGAGTGAGACTAAGAACAACACATTAACACTTACGAAAATCATACATAACACAGATATCTTGAATAAACTTTCACCTTTTAGATGCACAAAGGACAATTGTATTTACAGCACGAAGACAAAGAAGCTGATAAAAATTACCTTGAATGCGTCATGCGCCGCCAGTTGCGCATCGTAAAAGTACCGAGATCACCGCAGTACAGTGTGCTACGTATATAGCCGGTCTGTGGCCTCACCTTTAAACGACCGCATTGTATCTATATGATTGAGATAAATATCGGATTTTAAATCTTTACTTGTTTGATATAATTTTTTCTATATTTAAATTATTTTAGATAAATAAAATCATGCATTGAGGTAAAATAATGCCTGTAGGTGTCTTACTGCCTTGAACTCGGTTTGTTTATTCACACTAATCTGCCGCAAACTTTACATTACTGGTGGGAGTTAGGTTTTGAAAGCGGATAGCAAGTACGCTGCTATATCATTATAATCATCGAAAAATATTTTTATTATTATTTGTTTTTAAATTACTGACAAATAGAAGAAAGCGTGTTTGAAATGGTTTAATTATAATTATCTTTTTTTTTTTCTTAGGAAGAGCTCGACTTTAAGTACACCTGTGCAGTTCCTTATGTTTGGTCAATGTTTTTATATACAGCTCAGTGTTATATTATTTCCCATATGATTAAGTAGAATTTAAAACTCCGCCTATTTCTGAATCTTGGTTGCCCTTGTGATATAGGAACCAAACTTATTGGATATAAACTGAAAATGAGTTCGATCTGACGTAACATTAATTTAACACTGTATGTTTACTTGGTAAATGGTTAATCTTAAGGTAGGTATTATACACGAGTACGCTGCTATAGGTAACACTATAATGTAGGAGTACATAGGGAGAGAGGAATGCTACCATGTTATGGTAGGGCGATTAACATTTAACGTAAAGCCTGCTTTGCTAAGCCCAACTTAAAGCGGATATGCTAGTGATCCCAAGGCAGTAAAGGGGTCATTGTGAAAACCACACCGAAATAGGAAGGGGCATAAACATCACGGTATTACTTATCTACCACCTAGGTAGAGAAGTGTGGTATTCCACAAATAATTTCTATATTCAGAATTCGCCAGAAATACGCTTTTTCGGTCAACTGAACATAAAAACAGCTTTTTTAATAAAATAAAGGTCCATGTGTATGCCTATCTGTCTATGAATAACATAATTAAAAAAACAGAAATCTGGATAAATACAATTTTTGATATTTGAGCCAGTCAAGAATACCAGGTGAAGTTTTTAAAGAATATACTCCCACCCCAAACGATGTTTTACACGGATAAGGTTTCTTATTTTCATTTTCCGCAAAATGCCTTTAGTTGTTTTGATTAAAATAATATATTTAAGATATTAGCATGACAATTAAAATGCATATTTTGAAGTGTATATGTTTTTGAAGTCCTCTTAATGCTGATTGAATTTGTATAATTTTGTATAACTGGGATATCACAGAAGAGAGGCACAACATTGCATTAGAAATAAGATATTTTAAAGTGCATGATTTGTGTCTTGTAAATACTATTTATGGTTAATTTTAACCGTTTTCGAAATATTCTATGTTGCATGTTTATACTTTCATTGGTATGTCGTTTGAGGTCATGCTTTAAACTTTACGGTTCTTCTTTTTACTTTTTCTACTACGTATAGTAAGTAGGGGAAGCATTGCATTCCACTCAAAAATTCGATACCGAGATTTCACCGGAAATACATGTTTTGAGGCCTCCTGAATCCAAAAAAAGTATAACTCAGAAACGAACAGTCGGATAAACACCAAACTTAGTATTTAGGTTGAGTATCTTCCAGAGATTCGACACGAAGGTTTTCAAGAAAATCCTCCCTATCCCAGATTACCCTTTACATGGAACATTTTTCGAAAATTTTAATTTTATCAAAAATGGCTCTAACAATTTTTATTAAAATGTCATATATTTAAGATACTTTCATAACAAATAAAATGTATATCTTGAATTTTCTGGGAATGTCTTAAAAATGTCTCTTCATTGTGAACGACTTTTGCATAACTGGTAAACCATAAGAGATAGACGAAATTTTACTGCACAATAAATGTAGATCATGTTAAAATACACAATTTATGTCCTATACATTTTTGTTTGTTGAGTGAACCATTTTCAAGATATTGCTTGTTATTCCCTTGAATGTTCCAATACTTATACTTTTTTCTCAAATGGGAAATCGTTATTCATTTTTTTGTCCTGGTAATGCAAAGAGAATGCAATACTCCACATAGCAACCAGCTCTTAAAATATTTGACTGTCGCTTAAAGCCTACCAATTCCCCTTGCATCTAAAAGAAAATTAGCAATAAGATTAACATCTCTATTAACATGAAGCATATGGAGAATACTCGTTTGTAAAAATAGTTCGTACAAGAGTAGAGAAAGTCAAGTGGGTGTAACGTATCAGATTATTTCTTTTCCATTGCAAGAATTCGTTTCCACTGCCAAAGAGCTTAATTTGAAAACATTTTTAGGAAAAGATGCGTTGTGAATTACGTAATGTGGATACAGGAATAAGTTTTTAAAACTGTGCTACACCACGGTTATTTATGAATTTTCCATAAGTAAAGAAATCATGTGTTTTTTTTTCTTTTCGTTTTTAAGCCAGCCAGTCCTTGTTCTCAAAATGCATATTCAAAGCAGCAGATTTCGTCGTGGATATACTGTCATTTAGAGACACTGAAAACCTGGAGATGATTTTCCGAATATAGTTCAATAGTTAAGGATAGTTAACGTTTGAATTACGATATATTTCAGCTGACCACGATAACAGAATTAACTCAATTCCTACCGGATCATTACATCGGTTTTATGATTGTTTCACATATTTGAGAGAACAGAAAAATGTGCTTGTATTATTGCTTCAGCAATTGATAGAGCACCTTCAAATTACAACTCTTAAAAACATAATGAACACGAATTAAAATGACTTTAGTACATGAACCTATGAAGAGGTGCTGTACAATTGTAAACTTCTCGACACATTTCCCAGCTGAGCAATAGCTAATTTTGAAAAAAAAGAGGTGTGTCATTACAGGTTTGAAAAATCGGCAGGTGTGTTTTTGCTTCTTTCTTTCTTTTTTTCTGTCTTTATTTTCCGGTGTCAAATACGTCCTCGTCGTGACCGCAGAGGCATAAAAACATCACGATACCTGATGTATGGAGCCGTATATTGATTTGGATGCCACGAAGCATGTAAGTACTAATACTGATTTGCTATTTGATTTATTGAAATAATGTACGGTGATCAATATGGCACATAAACATTGCTCCAAATAAAACGATTTAAATACTAGATTTATAAAGGATACAAAAAATTCTGTAATAAGAGGAGTTATAGATTAAGAAATCCTTAATCCTAACTTTAAAAATATTAATATGTAAAACATGAGCTTCTTGTGGTAATTTGTTAAACAAAAAATATCTAAATATGTTAGTTAACCTAGCCCTGAAAGTAATAAGGAGGTAACCGTGCTCTGTAGAGTAATGATCGATATCATTGTTAATAAAACTATTATAATTGCATTTTATTTTCATTAGATACTGAAATATATAAAGGTAATAAAAGTTAACATTTTTTCAGAGTTAAACAAAGGCCGGCAGTGAGAATCATGATCAGCTCCAGTTAAAATACGTATTGCCATTTTTTGTAACACAAGAACATTGTTGCTATTCGCAAAATTGCCCCAGCTAGGGGCACAACTATATCACAGCTAGATATACTAATAAAATGCATAATAACAGTTTTTGAGAAATTCATTCGGTACCGAGTATTTTAATCGTCTCAGTAGGTGAATTACTCTTGAGAGTCTTAAGCAAACTTGGTTTATATGAACATTCCATATTAATTGTAATCAATAACTTCTAAAAGTTTAACGGGTGAAATAACTTCATTAATGACTTCGGTTCTGCAAGAAAATAATATTTTTATTTAGTTTTGTTAGAATTTGGGCAAAATCCAGTGGGCTGAAACCAAGGAGAGACTTTGTTAAAGGTTAGATTCATATTATCACTTAATTGATTTAAATTATCATGCGTGGAATAAATTCTTGAATCATCGCCAAACATTGCCGACCCTCGTAGCCATGTGTACGACCCTCGCTGGAGTGTATAGCTCCGGCGCTACGCCAAGCTGAGGGTCGCGTGTTCGAGTTCCGCCTTGGGCATGGGTGTTTGTGTGTGTTGTGTAATAGCGGTAATAAGCGGTAACGAAAGCAGTAAAACACAGTAACATAAACTGGGCAAAACAAGGGAAGTTTTTAAGAAAAGAAACCATTGACTACCAACATTAAATGGTAGACAGTTAATCATTATTAGAAATAACAATGGCCCCAAAATAGATCCCTGTGGGATTTCACAGTCAGTATTGATAGAATCCGAATAATCATTATTAAAAAGACTGTTTATGATCGGCCACATTAATAAGACCTAAACAGCTCTAATTCTTGACCTTGAATTCAGTTACATCTGAGCTTACTAATTATAATTTCGTGAGACATACAGTCAAAGGCTTTGGATAAATCACAAAGCACTGGCAAGGCTTGTTTGGAAACATCATGACCAGATATTATGGAACATATAAAACGCTGAAGAGTATTTACAGTAGGTAGAACTCTTCCGAATCTAAGTTATTTAGAAATAGTTTATTATTTTCAAAATAATCGATTAGCTGTTTCTGCATGGTGCATTCTAAGTGTTTTTAAAAAATAGGTACCACATAAATAGATATGTAGTTAACAGGCAGAAATGGTCAACCGTTTTACTTTTTCTACTACGTATAGTAAGTAGGGGAAGTATTGTATTCCACCCAAAAATTCGATACCGAAATTTCACCGGAAATATATGTTTTGAGACCCCCTGAATCCAGAAAGAGCATTTTTGGAAACATGTCCGTCAGCGTGTCTGTCTGTAAACAGCATAACTCAGAAACGAACAGTCGGATAAACACCAAACTTGGTATTTAGGTTCAGTATCTTCCAGAGATGCGACACGAAGATTTTCAAGAAAATTTCCCCCACCCCAGATTAACCTTTATATGGAACATTTTTCGAAAATTTTAATTTCCTCAGAAATGGCTCTAACGATTTTGATTAAAATATCATATGTTTAAGATATTTTCATGACAAATAAAATGTATATCTTGAATTTTCTGGGAATGTCCCCAAAAGTATTCTTCATTGTGAACAACTTTTGCATAACTGGTAAACCACAAGAGATAGACAAAATCTTACTACACAAAAAATGTAGATCGCGTTAAATTACACAATTTATGTCACATACATTTTTTTTTGTTGAGTGAACCATTTTCGAGATATTGCTTGTTATTCCCTTAAATTTTTCAACACTTATTTTCTCAAATGGGAATTCGTTATTCATTGTTTTATCTTGTATATGCAAAGAGTATTAATCTGTGGCAAAGGGTATGGTGCTGCACCTAGCAACCAGCTATTAAGGGATATGTATATGCTTAAAGGCTACTGTATTTCTATATTGTCCTTGTAAATATATATTCCCCTTACATCTACAAGAAACTTAGCAATAAGATAAGAGTCTGCAAATGTTTATCTCGATTAACATGAAGCAGATGGAGAATAAGCGTTTGTAAAAATAGTTTGTACAAGAGTAGAGAAAGTCATGTGAGTGTAACACATCAGAATTTTTTAAAATGGAGACAACTTTAAAAATTAAAGAGTTTACAGGAGCTTACCATCATTAAACAATTATTTATGTAAAACGTCAAGGTGTTACAATAGTATAAATCGCAACGTTTAACCAAGTCTGCACTTATATTATAAGCATCCTTGCATTTAGAATTATTCAGGGTTGTAGAACATCAAAATACTTCATTGAAACTTGTTGCCTTACAACTTACAATTATCTAAAACCATCATAGAAAGGTTATCAACACTGTTTTGAACTTACTTGACTGAATTAATAAAATATTAGTTTAAATCATTTGGATGTAGATCATTATGTTTTACAGTATCAAAGACACTCCTATGTTCATTAATGATTTTCCACACCGCTTTGAACTTGGTTTTAGAATTATTTATATAATTTTTATTATACTTGAGTTTAGATTGACGTACAGAAAGCTTGTATTTTTTTCAAAGCATTAGTATATAAACTTCTTACTTCAACATGAATGGTTCCAAAACGTTCTACCCGCTGCATGTAACTATTTAAGTGGAAGAGAGAATCTTTTAACATTTTCAGGTTATTAGTATACCATTTTATTTAACAGATACATTATTATTACTGGCCATTTTGTTGCAAAAACATATTAAAATACTGTAAAAACACTACATAAATTTGTCAAAGCAAGAGGCGCCTGTTATTACTACTAAACATAACATGACAATCAATACTACCCAGCTGAAACTTGAAGTTTTGGACTGTGTGGTTGTTCATAGCACAGAAATTTATGTGTAAAGTTATTTTTTTGATTTGGAATGCTTAACCCAATGCCTTTGTAATGAATAAATTAAGAATTAAATAAATATAGTGTTTATCTATCCGACGGATCATCCAGTCACCTCTATTTTTTGGAGACGCAGGACTAAGTAGCATAATTCAGTCACATAGACCACATTTAAGGGGACAAGGTATTCTGAACACATGGAAATTACACCTAATTATGTTAAATTACCACTACTCTTAAAGTTCTCAATGGTTTTTCCTGAATTTTTTATGCATTATTGTATACGTCATGAACATTATTTGAGGTAGTTGTTTACATTGATAGCTTATGTAGTTGAGTCCGTAAAAATCATTTTATTCAGCAGAAAAAAATAAAATTTACTCTTAAAACATGTGAATTCATGTACCTTTTTCTCTGACATTACTTGCAATACAGAATCACAATTTTGCACGCTTGTTCTTAGTATAATTAGCTATCTTCTGAACCTCAATTGTTTAGTTATGTGTATCAGTTCACTAGAAATGGAAAAAAATTATTTGCAAAGTCAAAAAGTAAAAAATGTGGAAAATTTGCAAAGTTATTTCTTTGTTAATATCACTAATATACATTATAAAATTATGATTGTGGTTCAGAAAGTTTAACTATGTGTTGTATACATGTACTGAAAATTTCAGTTCTCTACCTCTCATACTTTCTGAGAAAAAGGTACACAAGTTTCCAAAAATGTTGTTTTGAGAAAACTGAATTTATAGTGTAACATTAAAATTCTAACACAAGTCAGTACATTCCAGGGTTATAATCATCTGCATCTTCATTCCTAGATTACTTCAGCTGTTCTGATTGCCTTCTCTTGATCCTGGCCTCTTTTGTTAATTGCTGAACTGCTCACAGGGCATGATATAGTCATTCGTTGTTGAAAGATACAAAAATGTTCTAAAAAGGGGCGTTGCAAGACAGCTTTAAAGGAATTCAGTCTAGCATTTAAACGATATTTAAATGTCTTAAAACCTCTTGATCCTCAAAAAGGATATATTTTCTGAAACTGGAAATGATAGAGATTTTATTAGTACCTATAACAAAAAAGGTGACTTTTTACCACTTCGAAGTATTTTGTCCAGTCAAGCTGTGCCACCAAGACATGACACTGCTTGTTCTCTCAACTTATGCATACAATATGTTGCATTATGCAGAAGGCAATAATCTCACGTTTTCTTAATAGAGGCAGCTAGTTTAGCTAAGCTCTGTTTTCGCTTAATATTTTTAATTATGTGGTTGCAATAATGGCCTCATTGACTTCAGGACGTTGTAGTACTGCATATCTCAAGAATTATAAGGGATTGGCAAACCACGAGAGAGAGAGAGAGAGAGAGAGAGAGAGAGAGAGAGAGGAGAGAGTTTGCAATGTAACCACATTAGTTTATGAGAATTTGTGTACTGACTCAAAGGAGCATAATGTAAGCCTCTGACTGTATTACAAGCCTATTCTGTTCCCACTAAGACTGCCAGTGTTCCCAACATAGGACGTGGGATTTGTATGGACAACGTGGCATCTGGGCAGTGAGCTACTCCAATCAATCATTGCCTAACAGCTGCAGTTTCACTCCAGTCCAATTGCAGTGTTTGTTAATGGATACACCACTATAATCTAGGCTTACCTACTCTGTTTTAAATTAATGTAGTCTGAACCGATGATGCACTTTCATTTATAATGTATACCATGATATACGATGCTATAATTCGGCCCACAAAAGTAACTAAAAATATCTACTTGATGGTTCTGTATTTTTGAGTTGAAGTGTATCGAGCCAGTTAAAACCTACTGTTTACAAGATTTTGGAAATTTAAATCTTTTGCGACGCGAAGTGTTTTGTACCGCGTTTGTCTCTTAACTTTCTATAAGGCGTGAAGTAGAATTACGTTTACTCGCAATCCATCGCACCTGGCATAAAAAAACTTAATGAATCAGGATAGATAATATTACTCACAATTAATATATAAAGTGTATTGGGGTATTCATTGACGTTAATGTTTCTTAAACCAATTGTCTATACGTATTAATTCTGTAATGGATGTTTCTATTTTAGATTAATCATTTTTATTAATGTGTAAAGGGATTCTCTAGAAATGAAAAATAGCGTTTCTAACGCGTTTCTTCAATTTTTGTTTTTAAGACAGTTTCAAGTAATCCATAGAATATCCATAACGATTATAAAACTTGCTATACAGGATGTTCCAAAAATAGAGTGCGTAATTTCAGGTATGCATTCCCCATATGTGGAAAATACAAAAATTTCCTTACAACATGTGTCCGGAAATGCTTGGTTTCTGAGTTATGGCCTGCAAAACAGGGTATTCGCCGGAACGTGTTTCTTACCGCTGGTAGTTTTCTTTACAGAAGATGTTCAAAGTGTCAACCTCCTGCTCGAATACAGACATCACTTCGACGTCTCATGGCCGTGCGAACACGACTCCAAATTCCAGGAGTATTGCGTATATCCTCACAACCTGCCACAATTCGATTCAGAAGGTATTCCATGTCAGGTAACGGAGACGAATACACCAACGCTTTTAAATGGCCCTGCACGTAGAAATCGTCAGGGTTTAAATCAGGTGAGCGTGGTGGTCAAGCAACTGGGCTACCTCTACCCATTCATCGATCAGGAAATCTTCGATCTAAGTACCGGCGGGCGGTACGACTGAAGTGTGCAGGAGCGGCATCATGCAAGAAGTGAACTTGTTGACGAATGCTCAGTAGAGTATCTTCATACACGTGCGATATTGTTACATGCTGGGATGAGGGCCAAAAGATTTCCAGCAAATGATTAAATTTCGATCACCCCAACTCGCACATGGGGGAGCGTAACTTGCTAACGGTAAGAGGACCGGGACCTTCGTGTTTAGATTTAGATGAAGGCGTGAGGTTTTACATTATACAAAAACATTACATAACATACATTTCCTGGAATTCATTGACAAATATTTGGCGACTCTACATTGTGCACATAGGAAAACAGGATGAAGGGAAATGCCTCGAAGTCGTGGACTGACTACACGCACGTCTTGCTACATCGACTGCACTTGCTAAAATGACGCTAACTACATCCTCCGCTTCAATCGTGTCTAGCCAGCCAGGGTTGGCGTCATACCAGACCATATTCAAACAAAGCCCTCTCTCTGGCGAGGTCCGCGCCAAAAGGAGGGATCGTTAGGCCGAAAAATATTCAAAGGAACCCAATAATGCCATCGACAATGCAACACAATAATGTGTCTGGTAATGATAATGCACTTACTGATACGCCACATCATGGTGTTTTCCAGGAAGTTTGTGTATGCCTGCCCCATAACTCTGTTTACAAGTATCTGGGGTCCAACAATCGATCACCAGTGATACCGACCCACATGTTGAGAGTGAACCGCACATGGTGTTGAGATGGAACAATGACATGTGGGTTTTCATATGCCCAAACATGCGGATTGTGAAAATTTGTAATACCATCTCGTGTGAATTGTGCCTCATCTGTAAATAATGCTAAATCAGGAAAGTCACCGTATGAACCACTGGCAGAACATCAACCGAGCAGGGTAATCTATTAATGAAATGTGCTAATGACAGGACCTGTATGCGTTGAAAATGATAAGGATACAACTGTTGCTCTTGCAACAGTCTCCATACTGTCGTATGAGGAACATTCACTTGGAACTCTAACCTTCATGTAGTGATAGGAGTTGTGTGCACAGAATGCAAAATCTTCTCCTCTACACCTGGAGTTGTAGATCTTGGTCGTCCCCTCCCCAAACCAGGAGATGTAAACTTCCCATGAGCGCACAGACAATAATGGAGACGTTCAAATGTCTTCCGATCTTGACATCTTTGCTATGGATAATCTCTCTTGGTACAACGACGAGCCAGTGCAGCATTGCCGTCCGCCCTACCGTACAGCAAGTACATTTCCACCAGCTCCTGATTTGAGTATATGCCGCTCGTCGAACGCCAAACACAGCACTCAAAGTACCCTTTGCCTCGGAATGAAATGTCAGAATGTCCTGTTAATATCTTCTGTCACGGCAACCACCTGCGAGAAGAAAAACGCTCCAGTGAATATCACCGTTTTGAAGGTCATAACTCAGAAACCAAGCAGATGCATGTTGGAATGGAGTGTTTTTATTGTCTACATATGGGAATTCATACCTGATTTTATGCCCCCTATTTCGGAACATCCTGTATAACACACCTTAGGCCCCGCTTAAAGAATAGGCTATATAGCACTATAATTACTGGTCCAAAAGGGGATAATAATGAGGTGCCAAGTAAAATAAAATTGAAATACCTCGCTTATTTAATTACTCATTTTTACTTTCTCTACCAAGTGCATACTGGCTAGAGAAGGTACATATTACATTCCACTCAAAACTTCTATGCTGAGTTTTCACTGGAAATACATGTTTTGAGGTCCACTAAATACAAAAAAGCGTTTTTAGAAAAAGGTCCATATGTGTGTGTGTGTCTGTGAACAGCATAACTCAAAAAGTAAAACTGGGATAAATACCAAACTTGATATTTAGGATCGATACCTTCCAAAGATGCAAGACGAATATTTTCAAGAAAATCCCTCACCTCAAAACTGCCCTTTACATGGAATGTTTTTTGAAATTTTTTATTTTCTAAAAAATGGTTGTAACGATTTTGATTAGAATACCATATATTAATATGGTAATTAATATATTAGGAAGTAATTTTGTAAAATCTTGTATAACTGGTGAATGTTAAGCGATAGACGAAAACGTACTTTACAAAAACTGTAGATTCCTTTAAAACACACATTTTATTTTAATATATTTTTATAGCACAAACAGTTTTTGAGATATCCGTTATTAAAGGTTCGAATTGATCATTTCTTGGTCATTCTGTTAAAGTACTGTCAATATTCAGTTATTTTTCGCGATTGCATGGAAACAACATGGAATTTTAAGGCCAGCATATAGCATCCAGTTCTTAAATATTTGATTGTCACAATTCCCTTTGTATCCATAACGAGATGTGTAATGCAGCTATTTCTGTAAAAGGTTTATTTGGATTAAAATGTAACAGGTAGAAAAATGAACTTGAGTAAGAATAATTTGTGTACCCAGTAATAAACGATAGAGTGTAGAGAAGATGGATATTTTAGAAGTTACACATATTTTTCTTTACTGTTATTCATATAGGTAAACCGCTTGCCACGAGAAACAACAGAGTTCTGATTAGGAAGAGACACAAATTAGTGTACTCTTTGGGTACTTACGTTTTGACTTTAGTTTTTATTAACATTCCAGAAAAATCAGTTCCATTGCCGGTTTTAAATACCTTAAAAAATGTGTCTCTGTGGTCAAGTGGTCGGCGTTCTGGTGTTTCAGCTCGAAGGTCCCGGGTTCAATTTCCGGTTGGGATGGGGAATTTTTCTCTAATTAGATTCATTCTCTATCCTCCGAAAAGTCTGAAATTATGAAGTAGGAATGAATGAGAGAGCGTATTTAACAGTAAAAATAAATAAAACGAATATTAAGAAAACCTATAACTCAGCGAGTAATAACGTCAGTATTTGTTGCTTAATTCAAAGCCTCCGATAGGACCAGAAGGTTTAAAGAGCTATACAAATAAATCATTTGAAAAAATTATGACATCTACAATGTTCAGGAATATTAGAACAAAATGTATTAGGAGGAATTGAGCTAGTCGTTTGCTGTCATCATCCTGTCCTCCTAGAGTTTCTCCTTAAAAATATTGTGTGTTGTTAAGTCAAGAGAAAATACTAATTAGAGAAGTCGAGAATGGCTACGGTCCTGCGCCGTAGCGCTGTAGGTTAGAGTAGTGATGGGTCGAGTGCGTTACTTTACCGGAACTACTTCCAACACTTCCACTCCGCAGTCGGAGTCGTTTCAAGGAAGTAGTTCCAGTTCCTCTCCGAGGAAGTAGTTCCGGCCTCTGGTGGAACTAGTTCCATTGGAAGTACTTCCACTTCCTCATTCCGGAGTATTGGTGAAAATACTTCCACTGTTTTACTCCGGAATGACTTCCCCTAGTCTATGAAGAGGAAGCTTTTCAAATATATTCAACGGGATACCACACATGTCTTTAACAATTAATGTCTCCTGTCACATGAGCAATTGTTTGTGATTTAATGGCTTGTAGTTCTACGCTAGTATGTTGTGTTTTTATCCCCGTTGTATAATGAACTACAAAGTAATATTGGTAATATCATATGTAGTGATGTAGACCCAACGTACTTGAATAATTTGTAATTCCATTTGCTGTA
Organism: Deroplatys truncata; assembly: GCA_030765065.1. NCBI lineage: Eukaryota > Metazoa > Arthropoda > Insecta > Mantodea > Mantidae > Deroplatys > Deroplatys truncata. Next base: position 107,239,528 of record CM060975.1, read on the forward strand.
AAGCAAATATAATTAACGGAACGCTACGCTGGCTTTAAGACTGAAACTTATGCCTAGATACTTAGTAAAATATTGTTGTATTGCGTGTTAAACATTTAGGTTATGAACAGTGTGGAGGTAAATTCTTTTGCAATAAATGTAGTTTCAGCAAATATAAAACATTACTTTTGGGAAATTAATTTAAATATACTCATAATCTTTAGGGGCTGCTTTTTATGTTATTGTGAAGCGGAACATTTTGAGAATTTAATAAAAAGTGGTATGCTCCGATTTACATTTATTTTATTTATCCTTCTGAACCGTAAGTCTGCGGGACAAAGTTTACTGCCTTAAGGCAGTTTAATAGTTTAAATTCTTAAGGTATTACTCTAACTTTGTGATGAAAAAAACTAGGTTATCAAATACAGAATAATGCAAATTACAAATTGGAATTAATTGTTCTTTCACACAAGCCGTGTGTTGGACAGGGTTGGAAAGGTAGAATCAGATGACTGAAACATTCAATGCCAAGCCGGGATTTGAACCACGGATCTCCCGGTCTCCGTCCGGTTAAATTAAAAATTGTTCGTCTTAGCTACAGCTGTATATGCAGAATTATCAGCTATTTTGCTGTTAGCGACTACTAACTACGTCATGGCACATAGCCAACAACGAAGCGGATAAGGAAAATGCGCAATGTAGAGTACCAACATTTTCAACAGAAATGAGGTTGGCGAAACTGGAAGTAATTTATCAGCTGATTTAAAATGAGGTTATGTGACGTATGGCAATTCATAATTAAATACTATTGTAGCTTTGTCCTAATTATAGTGCTTTCAAGTTTTTTCTTGTTTCAAAAAGTTATTTTGCTCACAGCGACAATGTAACAAATGAAAAATATGTTTTAAATGGCTAATTAAGCATAATTCGTGCTGTTCACGTAAAGGGCTCACTATTAATTTTAAGGCTAAAACTAGCAATCAACATAAAATGTTGCTTTAGGGAGTTAAAATGTAATATTTGACTACAGACATACTGCAAAATTATATTATTATAACTGCTACATACGTGCGAAGTAGTAAACGCACATGTAACTAGAAATTGGAATTCTCTCATAGAAGCATAATCGGAATTAAATGATTACACCAGAAAAAAAAACAGGCTTCTGCGTGCTTTTGAAATTCTGTACATAACGTTCAACTTACTGCAATATTCCCTTATTAAAATCACGACTACATGACGTGGAAAGTACGAGCAGATGAAATATAACTAAAAAAAATGTTTTTTCTCGTGGAAGCATAATTGGTATTGAACCATACATCGGGGGAGGGGAGAAAGTTTATGCGTATTTTATAGAAGTCTGTATTAACGTTCAACTAAAGAGGTTCATTGCATTTGTCATATTCAATAGGGCATTTAACATCAATTTTGCATAAATGACACAAACCCGAATTCATCAATACTTGAGTCAGAATTGACTTAATTTACTTAAACATTTTTTCTCAAATTGCAACGTGACGCAGGCTGCATTAATACCATCTCATTTACCATAAAGGAAATGATATCCAATGTCATGGCGACTTCTAAATAATACCTACGCATAACGCAATACTGGTTAGGTATTGTACTGCCAATGGAATTGATGGAATGATGCAATTGGAAGTGGAAGTAACTCCGACGGAGTTGGAAGTAAATGTCTTGGAAGTACTCCGGCGGAATGGAAGTAAAACTGTTGTGGAAGTAACTCCGACGGAGATGGAAGTAAATGCCTTGGAAGTACTCTGGCGGAGTGGAAGTAAAACTGTTCTGGAAGTAACTCCGACGGAGTTGGAAGTGATTGGAAGTAAGGAAGTGCCAGTTCCGAATAGTGGAATGGTTACTTCACACTTCCAAAGGAGGAACCGTTCCTTTGAAACGACTCCGACTCCTTCGACCCATCACTAGGTTAGAGCGTGGAGCTCTGGTTTCCGGACGCACCCTTGGGGGCTCGGATTTAAAGTCCCACTCTGTATCGTGAGGAAAGTGAGGATCTGCAATAGGCAGCGATCCCGGCTCCACATTCTGACTGGGGAATGTGTGATGCTGGCCACATCACCTCCCCGTAATGGTTCAAAACCGGCGGAGGGCGATGGATTTTTTCGGGCGTAAAATTCCTTAGCATGGCTTTACGGCACGTAAAAGAACCTCAAGCCTGATAAAGAGGCCTCAGCAAAATTACCGTCTTTCACGCCCATTATAGAATGGGCGCTAAGGACCGTAGTAGTTAAAGAGCGTCCATAAAAAAAGCTTCGTAACGGTTGGTTGATCGCCCACCTCTGCTGTGCGTAGTGGGCGTGAGGTCGGTAGTCGGGTTGGCAGATCAAGGCCCTTCATGAGCAGAGCGCCACGGAATTAATAGTATTATGTTTAAGAATAGGCTGTAACACTTTCTGCATTGATTTATTACGGTATAAAATGTTATGAAACCTTAATATTTTAATAATCAACATTATACTTGACACCTTTAAAGAAATCCAAACATACACTAAACAGCATAGGTATTATGCACACGTTAAAGTGGCATATGACAAAAGTTCGAACTCCAGTTTTGCAACGTCATTCTCATTCGAACTTTGCCTTAAATCTATACGACGGTGTGAACTAATTTTGATGAGTACACAAGTATTGAATTTCATCCACTAATTACTATGTTCCTTCTCTCTCTTTTTCTCTCACTCAACGTTCTAGGCCTTGGTTTAGAGTGCCTACTCGGGATTTGAAAGTTATTAGGACTGAGGAAAATCTTGAAAAAGCCTGGGTTAGGAAAGACAGTCCTGCCGGAATATCTCGATCACGAGTCAGTCCTTTAAACACCTCCGTTACCCGTGTATCTCTGCCACTTATTTATATGCCATTCATGCACAAACTACGCTTAAAGTGAAATAAGACTTCTTGCTGCATTAAATAAATAATAATTTTGTAGAAACTAAACCTTACAGTATTTAATTTCATTACTTCAACAGTAATACAACAAAACATTTAGGCTTTAAATTGTACTTACTGTTGTCACCAAATAATTCTTTGTAAGGGTAAAGCAAAAAAGTAAAAATAGGTTCCCTGTTTATCTTATGATACAGTGAGGTTATGCTTGCTGGCTAAGCAGTTTTGTTTAACTGATTATTTTGGTTTAATCCGATTTTGCATGGACTTACTTAAATGTTGTTAAAATAGATGTAAAGTTATTTCAAATAGTAACGTTTATTCTCTTACATGGATTATATAAATAAAATAAATTAGCCTTGAGGCAGGCAAATTAATATCTTTAACAGAGCTGATTGCCCTTTTCTATTAAGCCAGCTTTTATGAAGCAAAACAAACTTTGGGTGGTGGCCGTTTTCTTTGAAGCCCCTGCCAATTATGTAACGTGCCTTACAACGAAGTAGAAGAAGTTGCCCATACTATGGCGACCTACTATCGTATTCATGAACATTTGGTTTTCTTCTCGGCTTAAAACTGTTAGGCGGCGCCGTGGCCGAGTGGTTAGACCGCTCGCCTTCCACCGAGGCGGCCCGGGTTCAATCCCAGGGACCTGCATGTGGGATTTGTGGTGGACGAAGCGGCGTCTGGGCGCCATTCATTCCACCAACTGCTCCATCATCACCTTTCCTTTCATCCATTTCACCAACATTTCGTTTCATCTACTTCCTTCATCCCATACCAGGCATCGGGCTGATCTGTCTGATCCATGAGTGTCTGCTCCTCGACGGACCTCTGACCCCAGGCACCCGCCTGTAAGTCCTGGGGGGTGTAAGTCCTACATAAGAGGAGGGTAAACAGGTAATGAGTGAATGAAAATTAAAACTGTTATGTATTAATTCCAACACGCCATTCGTCTTACTAAAGTGAATGACAGAAGGTCCATTTGCAGTTGTCTTGCGGAGGGTACCTAATTTCAGCTATCCGCACATTTTTCATTATGCTCCTTAAGCATAATCCTTCCATATAAAATGAAGGCTTGGAAAAAAGGCGGTGTTTGATGGCAGGATAATTTCTAAAGGGTTATGAGACCCTGTTCTCTAGATCTTACTGTGTGTGTATATGTGAGAACCCTTAACATAACGTTTATTGGAACAAACCGTACATCTAGACGAACCTAAAGACATCAGAACAGAAAGAAGGAAAATTACGCAATAAGAACGTAATGCGTGTGAATGAAAATTTCACCCGAATATGCCAGCAATGTGTCAATGTAGACGGTCACCACTTCCAACCCCACTTATAACAAGGTTAGTATTCATTTTATTTCACGTTACTATTATTGAGTAAGTGAGGAATTTTAGAATATAAAATCTCCCTGGACAGCGCGCGGAGCAAGCATACATGCTATCCGCGATCGGACAATAAAACGACCGCAGTGTCATTCCTAAAACATTTTTGTTAATATTTATGTGACAAATTATCCGATATAAAACTTCTAATCCTAGATATTTTCGTTGAAAAAAAATATTTTCTCCTGTACATTGTAAGAACATTGACAAAAATGGCCTATTGTAGGTATCAGTAAGTTCATTGTCATTACCAGACGCACCGTCGCTACTAGACATAGCATTATTGGGTTTCTTTGATTTTTTCGGCTTAACGACCCCTCCTTTTGGCGCGGATCACGAAATTGTTTGAAAATTCGTCTGGTATGACGCCAACCCTGGCTGGCGTGGCTAGACACGTTTGGTAGGGGCGGATAGCGTCACTTGAGTGTGAGCAGTCGTTGTAGCAAGACGTGCGTGTGTTCAGTCCACGGCTGCGAGGCATCTCCCTCCATCTTCTCTTCCTAGTTCATAATGTAGAGTCGTCAAACGTTTGTTAATAAATTCCAGGTAATGTGTGTTATGGAATGTTTTTGTGTAATGTAAAATTCCACGCATTTCTCTGAATTTACACACCAAGGTCCCGGTCTTCTTGCTATAGCGAGTTGCGTTCCCCCACGTGCGTACTGAGGCGAACTAAATTTATTCATTTTCTGTAAACCTTTTGGCCCTCACCACAGCATGTAACACTATTATTATGGAAATCATTTTTTTCAAAAGTAAACTATGGTATATTAAAAACGCAATATGATATTTTATTGAAAGCGTTAAAAATAAATTTTGTAATTGAAAGCTTTCGAAATTTTATCTCTGTTTATGTGGAATAAGATACATTTTGAATAGGTGAAAATAGCAAGAAAATGTTACTGTAAACCATGTTCATTTTTGAACTAATATACACAAGAAAAAACACTTTATTCCTCCCTTAACTAAAACGTTTATATACAATAACATTTAGTATTTTTATATTAAAACAACATATCAAAGGTTTTTATACAGAATGCTTTATCCTATGCAAATCAGTATTAAAGGTTTACAACATTTGGTTAAATAGAACAAAGTTTCACCTACAACTAGGATATAGTCTTAGAAGGCGTAGCTGATATATACAGCACAGGCTTGCCTGAATTACAAATATTGCAGCGATGTACAGCATGAGGACGGAAGTGACAGATTCTTGTTGTCTATTCAAAAGTTATATAAAGTAGGCTCTAAAAGTAAAATTTGTGGTCATGGCAGCCCAGCATGATCACCCTCAAGGGAAGGGGAGGGATCCAAGTCCAGACTCAGCGCCTCTTGAGGCGTTTTACGGAACAGCAATTCCAGATGACGTCCGCACAAAGGTGAATCCGTTCACGAAACTTCCCTCCCAGAGAAGATCCCTCAGTTTGGCCTATTGAGCTGGTTTGGGAAACTTAAATGAACTGTCCAGATATTGAAACTACAGTTTAGTAATTTATTTATAACCCTTGCCAGGTCGAATGCTACACGAAGTAGATTTAATGGTTTCTATACAAGCTAGACAAGGAAAAACGAAAGCTAAGATTTCAAATTACTTATGACTTCTTTGCATTATTTATTTGTTAATTTTTTGCAAAATCTATAAAATTTAAAATTAATTTATAGACTTACGAATATACACTACCGCTTAAAAGTTTTTGATCACCCCTTAAATTCGGAACATGTTGAAAAAATGGAACAGAAATGTGCTGCCTTGTGAATCTCTAACTTGTTTCTGAATGCCCAAACTATTTAGATAGCTTACCTGAACGACATCTAGTGCATTACAGAATAACACCAAAAAACAAAATGTTAGGAAGCATTTCGCTATAAGGGGCACCAAGCTTAAAAATGTGCTTTTTATATGAAAGAAAAGTAGTATAATGAAATGCATTAACCTTTCTATGAATTTCCTACTTAAAATAATTATAAAGTTGTTTTGAGTTCTGCCATACTACCTGTTATTTATGGTAACCAAGGGTGTTTAAAAACTTTAGAGCAGTGGTGTAATTTTGGGACTAAACTTTCCTCCGCTATCAACTTAATATAGCTATTATACCAATAAAATGCTATTCAGAGACATGGTTCCGCAGTAACTTGTGATATTCGCATTCGGGAGGTCCCGACTTCGATTCCCGGTGGCCGCCCACTCTGCCATGGTTTTCCTGGTTTTCTTTGGTTGATATAGGCGAATGCCGGAGTGCTGTATTCTACCACGTATTTCTTCTCTCTCCCATTTCCTCTCAATTCATTTACTTTCATGTTTCATATTACTTCAGGGCTGTGGTTCGGTTGGTGTAGGGCTGATGGCGCAGAGGTTTGGGATTTGGAACTTCTTCTGGACACCGATGTCCAGCCTCCACTACTGGCTCGTGTTTTCCCAGTCCCACTAGAGAGACGCCTCCGAGCGATTCTCCTGTGGCCGGGTGGTCAAAAGGAACTATTAGGGAACTCTGCACGTCTCTACCGATTTCCGCCGCCCTCGCTCTGCAACCCAAACATCTCCTGTGGTTCTCTCACCTAATCCGTTCCTCCCGGGGGTGTATGCAACGCACAAAAGATCCATTTGGGGTCGAAGAAGGTGTCCCTTCTTTAACTAGTCCTATCCTATCTCTACACAAAAGGTATTCGTCTATCCACTTCATATAAATACGATAAGAGCTACCTTAAAAGGGACCTTGTTATATACAATGTGGCGTAAATGATTCAGCTTTCAAATATGAGTCATTTTTTTATTTGTAACGAGAAAAAAGTAAAATTAGCAGAAATTAAAACACTTATATAAATGGTGCGTCAAGTTTAAAAAATTGGAAACTTAAGGATGCAAAAAGGAACATTTTGCAATATGCTAATGCTACGAGAATGTCTATTTTATATGAATTTCATATCTTTATCAACGCATCGGTTTTCCAGTATAAAATTCACCCAGAGTAAAATTAAACGAAAATTCGATATACCTATACGTTTTCGTATTCAAGAATTTCAAACGTACGTTAATAACAGCTGTTGAGGTAATTGTGTTAGAAAATGAAATACTAAAAGCTTGGTTTGATCACGTTTCCTGCAAAATCTTCGTCTTGCTCTTTAAAACATACTTGACCTAAATAGAGCATATGTGTTCATCCGACTTTCTGTTTTTGAATTTATCCCGTAACAGTCACACGCGTTCCAATTTCTATTTATTTACTTAGTTTCATTTAGCACACCTACAAAATTCCTGGACACATCACGCAGCGTTATTGTTGCATTTAACATTTATTTATAAATTTAGTAGTGTTACATGTTGGGGTGAAGGCCGAAAAGGTTACCAGAAAATTATTAATTTAGGTCACCCCAACACGCACATGGGGACACAACTTGCAGGCGGCAAAAACTCTGGGACATTGGCGTGTAGAATTAACAGGAAGGCATGGGTTTTTATATTACATTGAAAGATTACATAACACACATTACCTGGGATTTATTCACAAAAACGTTTGGCTTCTCTACATAGTTAACAAAGGAAATAGGATGAAGGGAGATGCCACGGACCGTAGGCCGGCCACACACGACTGGTTCCGACGACCACTTACTCCCGGTGACGATATCTTTTCCCTCAGACAGGTTGACGTCATACCAAACATTTCAAACAGATCTCTCCCTTTGGCATGATCCACACCGAAAGGAGAGACCATTAAACCGAAATATAACTAAGGAGACCCAATAATACTACGTCTGGTAGCAACAATGCTATAAAACAGTGCGTCTGGCAATGACAATAAAATTATTATGCCACAATAGTTTTAAATAGATTCGACAATGGGCCAATAGAATTCACAAAATTTGGCACTTTGGAAGCATAATATGAATAATTCATCTCTTCTTTTAGTATTCAAATACAAATATTTGCATTTATAGTATGTTGCGTTGTTATTTTATTTACATTTAGAGTGACAGATTTTTATCAGTATTTTTTATTTTGATTTTAAAAGCTTCTATGAAGTAGGAAACTACCCTTCTTAAGAGATATCTCTAAGAACATTACAAATGCTTAGAGGGATGCAATAAGAGATTAAGAGAGCATGTTTTCGAGAGCTGTCGAGCCATACATAAAGCTAGGTGCTGCAAATGCTGCTTTATGTTCCTCGTGAGCAACAGAAAGCTTAATGCGCACATCAAGGGCGATAAAATCGTGTCGCTTTTCTCTGGCATACACAAGATGACGTTCACAGTACCAACAACTGCAATGCAGGACAGATATCATCTCTGTACTCTTGCCAAAATGGCAGCTCGACTACGCGAATAAGACGAAAAAAGAATTAGTCTGATGAAGTGCTCGCGACAATATATCGCCGAAATCGCTTGCTTTCCTCGATACAGGGACACAATGTTATATCGATATTCTGGTTGTAGATAGCAAGTCACGTTCAATTCATGACCTTAGAGCAACAAGATTATATCTGACATGTTTGTGCAAAAATGAGATTTTGAATGTTCAGTGATACATAAATGTGCAGCTTACTTTCCATTGTACAGACAGGATAAAAAATTGTATCTCTGCCAACGGATGCTAGATTTTTATTTGTAAACCTTCTATATTTAAACTGCATTATACAGAGCATCGTTTTTTGGGCCGGTCCGGGTCGCATGTACATGTGCTCCTCACGCTATCTACAACACTGGAGGGGGGGGTTCCACCCTAAAACTCCTGCGTTACATAATGAAAAAAAAATTAGTTTTATTTATGGACGCTCTTTAACTACTATGGTCCTTAGCGTTCCATTCATTGGACGTGAAAGATCGGTAAGTTTGCTCAGAGGCCTCTCAGGCTTAAGGTTCTTTTACGTGCCGTAAATCTACGACACGGACCACCGGTTTACTTCCCTTCTGAAGGAAACCATACTAAGGATTTTTACGCCCGAAAAAATCCATCGCCCTCCGCCGGGTTTGAACCCGCGACCTTGTGAACTAGAGGCTAGCATGGTACCACTAGTCCACTGAGGACGACGTTACATAATGAGCACTAACTTTGTTATAAATGATGTTGAAAGTGCTATCAATCTGCACTTAGACATTCCTGGCATTTCTCGTCGTCACGAGATTTTAATACATGAAAAATAGTCATTCTATAGGATTTCAGTTTTAAAAATTTAGCAGCCGTATGAAGAGAGAGCTTTGATACACTTACTTGCTGTGCAACACGTCTTAGAGACTTCTTTGGAGAATGTTTGAATGATGCACCAATTTAATAGTTTTTTTCCTTGGTTTATACGTATGTATCGTACATAAAAATTCCTTGTTTAAACCGTATTTTCAGTACGCATTTCGGTGGACTAATAAAAATATAAGAACAAAAACAACAAGAATACTCTAAAGTAATTTACACACAATGCAGATGCATGAATAAGCTTTAACTTTTGAGGTGCACAATGAATAAACTCTTATTTTTACAGCACGAAAGAAAGGTAGCAAGTGACAGGTCACTGCAATGCAAGCACAACACGCATACACATGATCGTGGCCGAGCCACAAAATAACCACGCGGTATTTTATAACATTCGACTATTAGAATTAATGCAGATTATTATTTTTGGACAGTTAAACATTTTCTGAACGAAATGTAATTTATCATTGCAGCATATAAGTAAAAGATTTTGTCTCGTATACACAACGTTTGTGAACTCATTGAATATATTCATAGGAGAAATCAGAAAACTATGTTGCCTGCTGAAGGAAAAAAGTGCTTTATATTCATATCTATTTTAGCAGGAGGTAGCTAGCTAAAAATAAGTAGGTCATAAGGCGTATAGATGTTCATAGTTAAACGTCATGGACAGCGCCGGCTGTTGTTGATCTACACTAATTAAAGCGTCAGTCCATTGTAATTTAAGGTATAATTCAAGGAAATTAAACTGAATTTTATTTATGGACACTCTTCAAATGTTGTGGTCCTTAGCGTCTCATTCTATATTGGGCGTGAAAGACCGGAAATTTTGCTCAGAGTCCTCTTTATCAGGCTTGAGGTTATTTTACAACACGGGACCACCGGCTTTACTTCCCTTCCAAAGGAAGCCATGCTAAGGATTTTTACGCCCGAAAAACTCCATCACCCACCGCCGAGTTTGAACCCGCAACCTCGGGAAATAGAGCCTAGCATGGTAACCATTAAACCACGGAGAACAACAGCCATTCAACCGACTTGAATATTAGATTTATTACTCAATAGGTTGTATGGTCATATGCTGCATAATATTTACAAAGCATTTTTACTTTCTCTACTACGTATAGTAAGTAGGGGAAGTATTGTATTCCACCCAAAAATTAGATACCGAGATTTCACCGGAAATATGTTTTGAGGTCCCCTGAATACAAAAAAAGCATTTTTGGAAACATGTCCGTGTGTGTCTGTGTGTCTGTCTGTCTGTGAACAGCATAACTCAGAAACGAACAGTCGGATAAACACCAAACCTGGTATTTAGGTTCAGTATCTTCCAGAGATGCGGCACGAAGGTTTTCAAGAAAATCCCACCACCCCAGATTACCCTTTACATGGAACATTTTTCGAAAATTTTAATTTCCTCAGAAATGGCTCTGAATTTTGATTAAAATATCATATGTTTAAGATACTTTCATGACAAATAAAATGTATATCTTGAATTTTCTGGGAATGTCTCCAAAAGTATTCGTTATTGTGAACGACTTCTGCATAACTGCTAAACCATAAGAGATAGACAGAATTTTACTACACAAAAATGTAGATCGCGTTAAAATACACAATTTATGTCATATACATTTTGTTTGTTGAGTGAACTTTTCGAGATATTGCTTGTTGTTCCCTTTAATTTTCCAATACTTTTTCACAAATGTGAATTCGTTATTCATTTTTTTTTATCTGCTGGACATGCAAAGAGAATGGAATGCGCCACATAGCAACCAGCTCTTAAAAGAATTGACTATCGCTTAAAACCTACCATATTCCCCTTGCATCTACAAGAAAATTAGCAATAAGATTAACATCTCGATTAACATGAAGCATATGGAGAATAAGTGTTTGTAAAAATAGTTTGTACAAGAGTAGAGAAAGTCATGTGAGTGTAACACATCAGATTTTTAAATGGAAGAGCGAAGGAGTTTGCCACCTCTTTGCTCATTTTTATTGCCTAACTGCATCAGATATGATCCCATTTTGCGAATATTTTGAGTTCTATGATGTTCATAGCGTGCCAAGAGACATTTGACTGACGCATTGCCAAGTGGTTAAACTATTTGTAAATTGTTACGTGTACAAATAATTGCTTAATTTAATAATAAGACTATATGATGTGTCCAAGATTTGTAACACTAGTGGATAGTATTCTCCATACTTTCAGTTGTTCGGAGATATCGATGAATATTAGCGTAGGATTATTTATCCTTTTTACAAGTTTATAATACTTACACCAAACACTACGTATTAGCTTTACAGTTAAACTTGCTTATTCTAGATTTTTGTATGCGATAAATTCATTTCTTAAATAGGGATTAAACAAACTTGGGAATATAATATTTCTAATAGACATTTACCTATCCATAACCTCAGTACTAACAGCGTTTGCAGAAACTAGCATAGAAATGTCCCATTCTCCTTTGCGGCTTTTGTTGTAGGCCAAGGATAGCAATTACATACGATCGGTATCCTTTACGACAAATACCCTAAGTTACTGTGTTCAAAATGGAAACTTCCTTAAACAACATGCATATCACACGAAGCAGAATACCTGCTAAACATCAAATGGAGAAGAAAGGTAGAGATAGGAGAAGATGAAAACTCTCTCCTCTCCACGGTCAGACAGGCTCTATGTCTGTCTCCAGCTAGCCAACAGGCAAAACATCTCCCCCGCACCCGATGCCGCCACGTGGCAGCAAAGGCTGCCAACTTCCAACTAATAAATGCCTCGGCACTCTATGAACAGCATAATTCTAAACGGAAAATTGGATAAATACTAGCTTTCATACCTAAGTCAAAAGCGTCTTTCAAACCTTTTACTACACCAACACAAACTGCTTCACTGCACATACTCGTAATACCGCTGAGTGTTTATGTTCTCCTCCAATCTCTTTCTCCCTTTCTCTCCATCTTCTCTCTTTCTCTCCTGTTTAAGTAACGTTTCCAAAGTATAAAACTGCTAGGTCAATCCATGATTACAGTATTATATCTGCGGCGCTGCACATGCATGCATATCTATACCTGCTAAACTTTACAACCTCTACAAGATATGGATTACATTAACTTACGATTGTTCTTTGGGTACCGAGAAGAGCTTTTTATGTATAAAGTATGTAAAATAAAGATTTAGCGGACGAATTAAGTATGTCGTACGAGGCGTAAGCTGCGTTTGAAATACTGGATGAGTCTGCTAAAGCTTTTGCATAAGTAGTGTGTACTTAAGGTTTTAGTAAATACTCTCTAAATTGTATTATAAGATAGATGTAATACAAATACTGTATAAATATAAAAGACATAGTCAATTGTTGACATATTCTCACAGCCGCCTTAATCCTATGCTATGAACCGTACCAACGCCTTCTAGGAAGCGTTAACAATAACAACACGGATGTATATGTCAGTGCTTAATCTGGGTGCTCGCTTCTAAACAACAAGTTTGTGACTAAAAATATGGGTGGAAATGGCGAGCGATGTGGCTGTATTTTTGCTGTGTTCTTATTTCTACCACTCGTTTCACCACGGTCGCGTTCTCAGGTTAGCCGGGTTGGGTTCACCTGGAGAAATCGTCTTCTTTCTCTACCGCTGAAGTGTACGGATCTCGAATGTCTTCTATAATGGCACAGTCGCTCTATTGAATTTTTCACCCAAGGGCTTTCTAACTGTTGCTTTTATTTCGGTTTGCATTGCATTTTGTGATTATTGAATATTAGAGAATAGGTGTGTGGAGCCACTCACGGTAAACGGGTTAAATTTGTAATTCTATTGGAGCAGTTTAATTTTTGTTATTCCATATTCTGGCTTCCATTTATAGTGTGTTATTTTATTCTTCTTGTTCAATATTTAGAGTTTGTGTAAGTTAATAAATATTTATAGTCTACTTAAATGAGTTTATTTAAATTGCTATTGAGTTTATTTAAACTTGTTGAAGTTCAGAGATCACTAAAATTGTTAATAAAAGCAGAGTTCAATAAAGAGCTGTTGTTATATGTACTTCAAGCCTTTGTTCCGCAGTTTTTACATTTTGACTATTTACAAAATGACGGGTATGCTGACGAGGATGTGTCACGTTAAGTTTGTGTACACCAGATTTCTCCCAAACCTTATTTTCGTCCCCTCAGTGGTTTTTACTTTACTACGTAGAGTAAGTAGGAGAAGTATTGTATTCCACCCAAAAATTAGATACCGAGATTTCACCGGAAATATATATTTTGAAACCCCCTGAATCCAAAAAAAGCATTTTTGGAAACATGTCTGTGTGTGTGTCTGTCTGACTATATGTCTGTCTGTCTGTATCTCTGTGAACAGCATAACTCAAAAACAAACAGTCGGATAAACATTAAACTTGGTATATAGGTTCAGTATCTTCCAGAGATGCGACACGAAGGTTTTCAAGAAAATCTCCCACCCCAGATTACCCTTTACATGGAACATTTTTCGAAAATTTTAATTTTCTCAAAAATGGCTCTAACGATTTTGTTTAAAATATAATATATTTAAGATACTTTGATGACAAATAAAATGTAATCTTGAATTTTCTGGGAATGTCTCCAAAAGTATTTTTCATTGTGAACGACTTTAGCATAACTGGTAAGCCATAAGAGATAGACAAAATTTTACTACACAAAAAATGTAGATCGTGTTACAATACACAATTTATGTTATATACATTTTTTTGAGTGAACCATTTTCGGGATATTGCTTGTTATTCCCTTAAATTTTCCAATACTTATACTTTTACTCAAATGGGAATTCGTTATTCATTTTTTTTGTCCTGGTAATGCAAAGAGGATGGAATACTCCACATAGAAACCAGCTCTTAAACTATTTGACTATCGCTTAAAGCCTACCAATTCTCCTTGGATCTACAAGAAAATTATCAATAAGATTAACAACTCCATATCTCGATTGACATGAAGCATATGGAGAATAAACGTTTGTACAAGAGCAGAGAAAGTCATGTGAGTATAACACGTCAGATTTTGTTACAATGTCAAACAAGTCAAGCAATGTAAGAATTTATATATCCACGTTTGTACGTATAATTATTGTGGTCTTAATTGTGAAACATTTTAATTCAATATTCGCTTTTCTTTGGCTGAATTAATATATGTATGAAAACCAGTGTTCACATACTGAACTTAAAGAGCAGTCTACTTGACTTGCTTATCTTCTGTATACATTTTTGGGGGCATTCCTCTACCTTGTGATGAGTGTTGCCATGACCTCATTCCTAGATCCGAACGTTTTCACGATTAGACTCTTCTATTATGATGTTTGTGAAAAATGCTGCATAATTAACATAAAAATCAATGTTGGCTTCTATGTTTTGTTTTATGATCAAGTATTTTGTTTAAAGCTCTGTTAATGCTGTTAAGGACAGGTCACTGTCGTTTGGATATTGTTTATTGCACCGTTAAAGGTTTCCATGACGACTTTAGTGGCCTAGAAGTATTATTTTTTGGCGCGTTAACAGTCCGAGAAGCATCTGTTTTAGAGAGCGTGTGCTAAAAAAAGGCATTTTAAATGCTCTTACCAGAAGCTTTCAAATAGAAAGGTTCAAAATAAAATTAATATTGAATGGTTTAGGATGTGACAGGAAAGATATTGGTATTTGATAACATCCGTATCACGTTTTTATGATACTATATGTTTTTCAGAAGAAGCATATACGTAAGAAGGTATATACGTAAGAACATAAGACAGCAAGTAGTTAAATGTTGCATTTAATACTGATTAAACATGTAGAACAAGCCAAAAGGCAGATAAATTCGTAAATTACACACATGCTTTAAAGAATTAAACCTTACGTAAGCTAACGGTCCAAATCTCTTAAACCTAAACATATCCGAAAGCTTTATATTTTAGTCTCAGCTATTGCTAAATATTGCTAAAACACAAATAAATAATGAAAAACGCAGAACCTGATTTTTTTATCTTGCATTCACAGCATAGCTGTTTGCTTTGAAGACTGGAATATACAGAATGAGGTTACAATTATTTTATACAGATATTTAGTATCTTTCATGCCTTGTGAAGAGCAATGTTTTGTGTATTTTTGATTTTGTGGTGAAAATAGGATTTTATTTGATGTAGGAATAAAATATCAAAATTGGGGATTTTCAACGTTTTTCCCTTAATTGCTCGCTCGGCTCACTTTTACGAATTTTGGAATTCATTTGTCCACCAGTTTAAGTCATATTTCGATGAAAGTGCACAAAAAATGTTCTGCTCAATGCAAGAAAGATAATTTTGAAAACACCACATACAAAAAAGTTTGCAATTTTGGCATACGTTTCAAAAAATTATAAAGCTGATAAAATGAACGATTTGAAAAACTGTATTACCATTTGATCTTTATGTAAAAATATTTAGATTTTCCCTCCATTAATTTGGCTGCTAGAATTTTTTAAAGTGCAGACCAATCCTTTCTTGAGGGGTTGTATATTTTGTGCCTCAAAAATGAGGTGTATCTGCCTCTGTTCAAGCTCTTAACGCTTTCTATATTGCCCGAACCTCACCAGTAGTCCATTTAAGAATAATCATAGGCGATGAGTTAAGACTAACTTCCCCTAACAGTTGTCCTCTCTTCATCACCTCATAGTGAAACCTTTGATTGTTTTAATCTCATCCTTATGGATACTCTCTTGCCTCAGCGTCAGAGATAGGGGAATGGCCCAACTAACTGCTGGACTAAATGTGATGCTGTAAGTCATGCAGTAACCAATGGAGTTATCTTAATTGCTTATTTTAAATTATATTCATTAAAATCATTGGATGATTAAACTGCGAGATTTCTGTCAGCACATTGAGTGGGTTGGCTCAGCCGGCAACGTCTGTGGCTCGCATTCGGAAGGTACCGAGTTCGACACCTGGAAACCACGCACTAACCTTCCGGATTTTTCGTTTTTTTCCGGGTTGTTAGGCGAATGCTGGAGTGGTTTCTTTGATCCCCCAAATTTCCTATCCTTCTATTTTGTTCCATTAATCATTTCATTCATCCTTCATCCATTGTATACTCTTTCAGACTCGGAAGTATCGGCGAAACTATTTCGATGCGACGTGACAGGGGGGAAAAATCTCTGTGTGCTCTCTCCGTCCCTCGACTTTCGCCTGACTGCCGGGGTATCCGAGCCCCTTTGAGGGACATTGGATCCCCTCTATCTTTCTGCCGGGGTGTCTACTTCTGGAAACTTCTTCTGGACCCTTTCATTGCTGTACCGTCGCTCCTGGATCCGGACGTCCGGTGCCACCTGTCGCCTCGTCCGTCCTTCTGTGGTCATCCTTTCGTGAGGCGTAAGTACAATCTGCCCTCTGGATCCGGCCGACTCCCCTCAGTAACGGAAGATATGTTTCTGTCAACACGCGCACTACAAGCAATTCGGCTTTTCATCCAACTAGGAATCTTCACCCACAACTGTTGATCATATTGTCTTTCGCAAAAAAGTTGTTAAACCGGTGGGTTGGTATTATTCCGCCAGCTGTCACTGCCAAGCTAGTGTGTTTAGTTTCTCTTATCCTGAAGATGGGCTTTATATATATATATATATATATATATATATATATATATCGTTTGGTTGTGTCTGCGTTTTTATTATGTACAGTTATCTGTTGTGATCGTTCTGATCCGTGTTGGTTTGTATATACATTTAACAAGCCTTTGTTGTGAAATAAGTTTTATCCTTTCCATATGGTTACCTAGTTATACAAGCTTTAAACGGAATGAGGCTCTCTTCAAAGACAATTCACATGAAATATAACATATAATTTTATTCCTGATGCCAGTAGGTAGCATATATTTTAATTAAAATTGCTACAGAATTTTTGAGAAGAATTAAAGAAAACCTTTCCGTGAAAAGTTTGTTTTGGAAATGCCGTCCAAAAGCGAGTATTCCGATGAAATCTGGATATAGATTTATTTTTGATTTAATATATCAATTCCTCTGCATATCACATGTAAGCGGTAGAGAAAATAATAATATGCAAAAAAAAAAAAAAATTCTTATAAGCTTCTGTTAGGTAACATTTTTCACAAAAGTAAATCAAGTGAAATATTTGGTGTTCCTGGTCTATTATAACTCCATTTTGGGGAAGTAAGATATGTAAGAAATCTTAGAATAATATACAGCTTCTTACTCTATTCAATACAGTGCATAATTGTCTCATTATAACACGGCTGCCAATAATAATGACGTATTTCCTAAAGCAATGATATAATTGTCGTTGCTTACAGAGAGAAAATGAAACCATTTTGTAATATTCTTTTCCCTGAACAATGCAGACGCAAAAACCTCTGCATATTATTAGATATAGAATAATTAAGATCTGAATTTATAATTACTTAAATTGCTATGCCGGTAATAGGCTACATCCAGTCCGTAGCACCTGTACGCTTTTCTTCCAGGAAGAAAATAGTCATGCTTATCCCTTCAACACACCAGGTAATGACACATGAAATGCAGGGAGAGAAGGTTACTTTCACTTACGAATATTTGAAGACCCTCTCACTTATGTGAACTGTGGATACCGAATTACTTCATGATTTACCTCTTGCAGTTTAGAATGCTAAGGCTGCACAAAGTGCTATATCCAACTCCTGAATAATTTTAATATGACACTCGTCCACGATTATCAATATTATCCGCTTCTTACATAAATTACTGTAGTAGGCCATTCTATAAGTAGTAATTAGGGTAAGGCAGGATTAGTCAACGGAGAGGACAATGTTGAGCAGGGTAAGAGCCAAAGACCAACCCCACCCTTCAAAGCCCAGGGAAAGCTCCAGCAGAGTGGCTCTCCATCCGTGGGGGCTTCCTATGAGGCCAATATCTGGAGTCTAAAAAGACCACCCCGCTTGCGAGGAGATGGAAGTGGCTTACGCGCGTCAACCCCGAAGGGCGACTACCGATAACCTCGGTGGGGCTGACAGCAATCTAGCATGCCCTACAGATTCTCCAGGGCGGTATCGGAGGACATTGAGGCGTCTTACAACCCCGGCTGCATGGAGAATCCATATAGCCGTACCAAATATCCCACGGGTATCGGGAACCACTGCCCCGTCGAGACCAACCCAATTCGAACAGCTCCCCAACGGAAGGGGCTCGAATGTTCGGTCCAACATACTTCTAGTAACGTCAGAACTACCACGAGTGCTAGGGCTCCGCAGCGCCCGCACCACTGCAGCTGAAGGGGTCGGAACCCCTCCCCTACGGGGAGTCAACACCTAGTACTTCGACTCCCAATATATCTTTTGTACATACACCTCTGGAAGGAATGGATGAGGTGAGGGAACCGCAGGAGAGCATGGGTTGCAGAGCGAGGCCGGCGCAAGTCAACAGAGACACACGAGTTCCCTAACAGTTCCAGGCTTGACCTCCAGGCCACAGGGCAGTCGCTAAATAGTCCCTCTAGAGGGACCGGGGAAGCACGACCCAGCGGTGGAGGCTCGACAGGCTTCTCTCTGGCAGGGCCGAGGAGAAGTTCGAAATCGCAAGCTTCTGCGCCATCTGCCCGACACCGACCGAACTACAGCCCCGGAGTCAATCTGAAACAAAAAAGGAAACGTGGAGAGAGGAAATCTGTGTTAGAATACACCACTCCAGCATTCGCCTATGTCAACCAGGAAAAACCACAGAAAAGCATGGTCAGAGTGGGCGACCACCGGGAAATGAACCCCGGACCAAACGAATGCGAGCCTCATACGTTACCGTGGAGCTTCCTCACTCGGTAAGGAGACGTTAACGTATTATACAAATTTCACAGAGTCGGTTCAGCCAATCTTGAGGGGAAAGGTAATATATGTAACCGTATCGTTTAGAAATAACGTTTCTGTTTGATAGCATCTATACTTACAGTTTTATTCATGTTTTAGTTTACTTCTGCCAAAGTTAAACAAGTAAAACAGATTTTTACAAATGTCTGTCAGGAAATACAACTTTATAGATCTTTTCTTGGAGCAGAAGTCGACAGTAAAAAGCTTTGGTTGTAAATGTTTGCACTTATGGTTTCTATTGTATCAAATTTATTACATTCACTTTATATTGCGCTGTTTGACATATAAGATGAAAGCAACAAAGTTTTACCTCGCCTTAAAAATTCACCGGCATATTGCCTTACACAACACTCGCTCATTCCGGTTTCTCTTTTGTAGCAAAGTTGTCTTTTATCTTTCCGGCGGGGCTCTTGTGACACGTCGTCTCAAACAGGAAGCCAATTTTGGGGTTGAGACGTGTCTAGGATTTTTCAGGTTTGTCTTACTTCCTCTCCCTCACGGTGGATGGGATAACTTGGTCCCGTGTTTGAGGAGGAGGCACGTAGCCTACTGACAGCATCACGCTTCGCTTCACTCTCTTACGATCAAAACTAACTGGAAATGAAGAACAAAAGAAGAGGATAAGTATTGAATCTGCTCCTGTGCTGGACAAGCAACTGTGAAAGATAACGGTTAGGTCTGCACCTGTTTTCGTTATGAACACCAAATGCTGGAAACAAGTCACGGCTAAAGCGTGTGGATCGTCAAAACTTCTCAAAAACAGGTGATTTCCAAGTTCCTACCAACAGGTAGTGGAGTAATGTATTCCATCCAAAAATATGATGTCGAGATTTTCGCTGAAGTACATATTCTAAATTTCAGTGATTTAAAATAAAATAGACAGTACGTGTGTTATGCCAGTGAGAAACACAAATGAAACAAAATCCGATGGTTACACTCACATGACTTTCTGTATTCTTGTACAAACTATTTTTACAAACGCTTATTCTCCATATGCTTCATGTTAATCGAGATATCGAGATGTGAATCTTATTGCTAATTTTCTTGTAGATGCAAGGGGAATTGGTAGACTTTAAGCGATAGTCAAATATTTTAAGAACTGGTTGCTATGTGGAGTATTCCATTCCCTTTGCATTACCAGGACAAAAAAAATGAATAACGAATTCCCATTTGAAAAAAGTATAAGTATTGGAAAAGTTAACGGAATGACAAGCAATATCTCGAAAATGGTTCACTCAACAAAGAAAATGTATATGACATAAATTGTGTATTTTAACGGGATCTACGTTTTCTGTGTTGTAAAATTTTGTCTATCTCTTATGGTTAACCAGTTATGCAAAAGTAGTTCACAATGAAGAATACTTTTGGAGACATTCCCAGAAAATTCAAGATATACATTT
Organism: Deroplatys truncata; assembly: GCA_030765065.1. Lineage (NCBI taxonomy): Eukaryota > Metazoa > Arthropoda > Insecta > Mantodea > Mantidae > Deroplatys > Deroplatys truncata. Next base: position 107,260,204 of record CM060975.1, read on the forward strand.
TATTTTTCATGAAAGTATGTTAAATATCTATATGATATTTTAATCAAAATCGTTAGAGCCATTTCTGAAAAAATTAAATTTTCTAAAAATGTTCCATGTAAACGGTAATCTGGGGTGGGGGAATTTTCTTGAAAACCTTTGTGTCGCATCTCTGGAAGATACTGAACCTAAATACCAAGTTTGGTGTTTATCCGACTGCTCGTTTCTGAGTTATGCTGTTCACAGACACACACACACACACGGACATGTTTCCAAAATTGTTTTTTTGGATTCAGGGGGCCTCAAAACATATATTTCCGGTGAAATTTCGTTATCGAAATTTTGGGTGGAATGCAATACTTCCCCTACTTACTATACGTAGTAGAGAAAGTAAAAATGCTTTATATGCATTCAGTGCGCCTCAAAACATGTATTTACGATGAAATCTCCGTATCGAATTTTTGGATGGAATGCAATACTTCCCCTACTTACTATACGTAGTAGAGAAAGTAATAAAAGGATGAGTATCATAATTGGTACTTAAGAGTTAGGCATCTTCCAAGGATGCCACATGAAATTTCATCGAAATTAACCCCATTACAAACTGTGTTTTACATGGGAAATGTATGGTCATTTTTTTCCCCAAAGCACTTCTAAGATTTTGAATTAAACGAACAAGATATTTAAGATATTTGCATCGCAAACATAACGTTTATCCTGTTTTCTGCGAACAGTCTGCAAGTCCTCCTCATTCTGAATGGATTTTAAATATTTTTGATTACCTGGTAAACTGTGTCAAATCAAATGTTTATGGCGTTCACTTTTCCAGATACACCTTGCAATTGGTTTGAATTTTACATTTATCATACATTTTTGAAGAGCTTAATGACCGCTGTTTTGTTTCTAAATTATCAAACAATATGGAATTTCAAGGCCAGCATATCTTGGACTTTAATTCTTTGCATTGTTACTTTCTCTACTACGTATAGTAAGTAGGGAAAGTATTGTATTCCACCCAAAAATTCGATACCGAGATTTCATCGAAATATATGTTTGGAGGCCCCTGACACCAAAAAGAAATTTCAGGAAAAGGTCCGTTGTGTCTGTCTGTGTGCCTATGTGGCCGTGCACAGCATAACTCAAAAACGAAATGTCTGATAAATACCAAATTTGGAATTTGGATTCAGTACCTTCCAAAGATGCGACAAGAAAATTTTCAAGAAAATATCCCTATCCTACTACCCTTTACATGGAACATTTATCAAAAATGGCTTTAACGATTTTGATTAAAATACCATATATCAAAAATAGTTACATGAAGCATAAAAAGGTACATTTTGAATTTTCTGGGAATAGCCTTTGAAGTACTTTTCATTCGGAAGTAATTTTGTATAGCATTGTATAACTGGTAAACATTAAGCGATAGACAAAAACGTACTACACAATAAATGTAGACCTCTTTTAAAAACAGAATTTATTTCAAATAAGTTTTTTTGTGGCATCAGCCATTTCTAAGATATCTGTTACTAATAGTTCGAATTGCTCAATTCTTGGTCATTCAGTTATATATCGTGATTGCATGGAAACACTGTAGACTTTTAAAGCCGGGATATAGCTTCAGTTCTTAAACATTTGACAATCACTGTTCTCTTAATAACCTAACGAAATGCGTAATGTCGCTATTTCTGCTAAGGTTTATTTGGATAAAAGTGTAGTAGCTCGAAAGTAGTGTAGTATTAGATAGTAGTGCTGTTGTAGATCTTTAGTAAGAATGGTTTGTATTGTGGCAGTATTTTATATCACAATGTAAATGCCAGAGTGATTGTAGTGTAAATAAGCATTATTGTATGACGTTGATTTGAGATGTTTTTTAATTATAAGCATTGTTAGGAAATAAGTTTACACGGCCTCACTGCAACTGACAATAGGAGCGGGTAACAATGAGCGAGGGGGTGAGTTGTTTATCAATTAGAAGAGACAAAAAATGACGTCAGATTAGCGCGCGTTTCTGTAGAAATGGAGGGAATTTCTTCCCTAGAGCATATGTGTTCGTAATTTTGATTGGATATAAAAATAGACGCTAATGTTGGCGCGTTTTATTAACCAATAGCAGCTCTGTTATAATGTTTAGGCATATTGGGGTGAGGGAGTATAAATTCCGTGCCAGAGACGGGTAACGCGCAGTTTGACAGAATAATTCACAAGGCAAACGTCGTTCAGTCCAACAGAAGGATTCGCCGGTAATACGTCGTTCAGTCCAACAGAATCATACAAAGGTTACACGTCGCACAGTTTAAGAGAATCGTTCACGCGTTATACGTCGCGCAATTCTACAGAATCTCTCGCGTTGTAAAGTTAGTTATAAATGTGAAATACGCGAATTAATAATGTGCAGCAAATAAGTGATTATAGTGATATTAGAAAATATAACAGTTTCAGTCTGGCGTGTATCAAGAGTCAATATGTGAAATTAATTAATTGTGACGGTAATAAAAGCGTAAAAACAAATTCATTTATATGTGTTATCTTTCAGTAACAAATCCTTTCCATTTACACACCCTGTTCAAGAGATATGCTCGACTGAGTAGTAATAATAGCTAGCCGGAGGACAAAGAACCCAACATTCAAAGTAGTAAAACAATAACAGGCGCTCAGGAATAAGATAACACGAAATTACTGCGACAAATTGGCTCCCATACGTAGGGCAGATAAACATGAAGCATCTTCCAACTACCAAAAAATATTCTACTTCAAATAACCACTAATAAACGATAGGGGTAGAGACTTTTTCTTTGTTTCAGCTTTTGCATTTTAGTGTGTATTCATCTCATTAATAATTACTATGTTTATTTACTTATTTATTTATTCAATTAATAAATGCACACTTAAAGCTTTTCGTATATAACAATGATGTTAAAACTGAAGTGAATAAATACCTCCATATTTAATTTAATATATTAAAATTCCATAGAGCATTCATGCTTTTTTACCCTTCTAATTTGAAAACTGTTGTGATATAAAGTTGGTATCTACGTTTGTGAATCATTCCTTTGATTGACACAGGTCAATGTATGCTGGGTTAATATATCTTCTTCCTCTTACTTCATGCATTAAACATTTCTGTTTATAGCAGTTTACGTATCCTGATCGTGTCACCTTCTATTTGGTCTTCCAATACTTTTTCTCCTATTGGTTTATAATTCTTAAAAAAAGCAAGGCATCTAGTTTGGTGCCTCGAAGAATGCACCTTGCAGGCTGGAGGCAGAAATTTGGCAGTCCCATCAACATCTTAACCTGCGCAGCGCTCGTAATGCGGCCAGGGGATTGATCTTTTGCTGAAAGTCTACATATCTTGAGCCGAAAAATATATCTTTAAGCCATTAAATAAGTCTGTGGCGCTATAGCCCGCGAAGGACCTGGGTATGCCAACCCGACTGCCGATCTCACGCCCACTTACACACAGCCGAGGTGGGCAATCATCCATCTGATTCAGAGATGTGGCCAGTATCACGTATATTCCAGCCGGAAAGTTGGCTTATGAGTCTAGGACCGCTACTTATCGCAGCTCCTCACTTTTCTCAGTAGGTACCGTCCTATACTTGGAACTTAAAATCGAACCAGGCGGACTCCGTATCTTTAATCCATTAGAGAATCAAAACTAACGCTTTGACACGCGCATCAATTTTTATAAATACCCTAAAAAGAGAATTTCACTAAATATTCTAATATTTAGCCAGGAAAATTTGTCTGATATGTTACAGAGTGGATTTCTAAGGCTTAGACTTAATTTATTTGAAACTAAAACCTAATATGTAACACTCACAGGACTTTTTCTATGAAATAATTTCGCACACATATCTGGTATTACATTAGTTAAGTAAAAGCTATGTTTCTATCCACTTATTGCAATAACACATGTACATAGAGATACTTTCAAACTACGGATTTAGTTACGTGAAGATATCTAAATCTGATATGTTACAGAGTGGATTTCCAAGGCTTAGACTTAATTTATTTGAAACTAAAACCTAATATGTAACACTCACAGGACTTTTTCTATGAGATAATTTCGCACACATATCTGGTATTACATTAGTTAAGTAAAAGCTATGTTTCTATCCACTTATTGCAATAACATGTGTACATAGAGATCCTTTCAAACTACGGATTTAGTTACGTGAACATATCTAAATAAAATTAAAAGATCTATAACCTAAAACAGTTTATGAATGTGGTGAGCTCATGCGGGAAAACGAGGAAAGGGAATTGTTCATTTTCAAATGTGCATAGATAGCCTGGTATTAAACTTCAACCTGTAAAAACTTAAACAACACGAATATTTGGAACGGCTGATGGTAAAAAAGAAGCAAATTGTATGTTCTAATGTCTTCTACAATTTTGGCGCAGTACGCTTTTTGTCATGCCAAATGCTCAAATGCATATGACAATCCAAATAGTTGGAACCGTTTTCTTTAGAAAAAAGAAAAATGTTTTTCTTTACAAAACTTCAGTATTCTTCTTTGAAATTTTCTGGATGCAAATCCACGTTTAGCATTCGTGTGACTTTTATTTTTTGAGCTATTGTGTGCTAACACCTCCCCCGGTACCCTTTTTGTACTTCCCCTACTACCATTAGGTATAGGTTTAGGTATATAGCGGAGGGGGACGCCTCGCGCACTGCGCCACACTTCTGGAGGAAGTGAAGGAACCACAGAAGGCTACAGGAGGTAGGCATATGGGCCACAGAGACGCTCTGAAGTCCCCAGTAGTTACAGGCTCGATGACCTGTCCCACTTCTGGAGTTCCTACAGAAGGTGATGTACAACGCATCGACCAAGCAGCCCTCTGGTGTCCAAGCAAAATCCTCCTTCCTTGGAGCAAGCATCCGCCCCATTTGTCCGGCACCGCCATACCCCACGAAACCAATAAGCACATCGATAGAAAGGAAATCGTTTTAGGTGAGAAATCACCCCAGAATTCGCCTACCAACAGGGAAAACCACGAAAGACTCGAGGTCAGAGTGGGCGGTAGGCGGGAATCGAACCGGGACCTCCAGAACGCGAGCCTTGCAGGTTATCGCGAAGCCATCTCGTCGGTCTCTACCTACTATAGTTAAACATAAAGTATGTATGCACTACAATGCTAAAATCAACAAAGCCAAAGTAAGTGCACCAAACATTTTAGCCACTTTTACCCATTACAGCAATTCGTATGATGTTGGCAAATCTGTATTATATGCATTTTATCGTTCAAAACTAAAACGCTGTTTCTCATTTCTAGTATATTTCTACTACGCAGTTTAGTTTGTCCCACCACAATGCAAACCTTCTGTAAGTGGATTAAATCCTGTCAATTGTGTACTTAGTACAGAACCTCTTACTTTCTCTACCAAGTATGTACATAGTAGGTAGAGAAGGTATTGCATTCCACCCAAAAATTCGATACGAGATTTCACCGGAAATTTTGAGGCTCTCTGAATAAAATAAAAAGCACTTTAAAAAAGATCCTCGTGTGTGTGTCTGTCTGTCTGTCGGTCTTTGAACAGCAAAACTCAAAAACGATAAATTGGATACATACCAAACTAGGTATTTAGATTCAATATCTTCCAAAGATGCGACACAAGATTTTCAATAAACCTTCCACAACCAAACTACCCTTTATCTGAAATATTTTTCGAGCTTTTTGATTTTCTAAAAAGGTCTAAAGATTTTTACTAAAATACCATAGATTAAAGATATTTACATAGCAAATGAAATATATATGTTGAATTTTCGGGGAATAGCCTATGAAGTCCTCCTCATTTTTGTATAATCTTCTATAACTGGTAAACGTTAAGTGATAGACGAAAACGTACTAAACAAGAAATGTAGAGATATTTGAAACACACTTTTTATTTCAAATAACAGTTTTGCAGTGTTAGACATTTCGGAGATATCCGTTATTAACGGTTCGAATTGTTCAATATTTTGTCATTCTTTTAAAATTCTGTTTTCAGTTTTCTCGCCATGTCATGGAAATAGTATGGAATTTTAAGGACAGTTTATAGTGTCCGGTTTTTAAACATTTGACTATCGATGTTCCCTTTGTATCTGTAACGAAGTGTGTAATACAGCTGTTTCCGGAAAGATTTATGTCGAATAAGATCAAGTAGATAGGAAAATAGTTTTCATAAGAATAATTTGTATCCCACTAATAAGGAATAGAGGGTACGGAAAGTCATTTAAGAGATCTTAGAAGGCACTTTAATTTGGTAGTAGGTTCTAAGCCTAGTTCATAAAAAGGGAAAGATAATTATGTGTAATTACATAATTATGAGTTCGTAAAGCACAAACTATAACTTGACTATGTCATAGTAACCGAGCATTGTTTCATGTCAGTTATGGTGATACTCGTAGTGATCCATCTTGGTGACTGCATTTAAAATCCCACTATTTACTTATGTGTGCTGAAAATAAAAAGAAATGGATGTGTTGCATTCACAGTGCTTCTCTACCCACTCTTCTACAAGCTATTCTTACAAATCTTATTCCTGTATTTACTTCCTGTTAATCGAGATAAACTTTCATTACACATTTGCGCATTCGTTTTAGGTCTAAGAACGATACAGTAATTTAAAACGATATAGGTTTTAAAGGCGGGTCCCTATGTGTGGGCTTTGAAATTCCATGCTATTTGCATGACTCAGAAACAAGACTGAGTGCTTCGAAAATGCATGATAATTGGAAAATTCAAACCAATCGAAAGATACAGCTGGAAATAATTATAACCACAAATTTATTTGGCATAAATTAGTGTGCGCTTTAACGCGATCTACATGTTTTATGTAGAGGATTTTGTCTCTCTGGCACCGCAGTTATTGACGGGAAGATATAAATAATTAAAGAAATTATAGAACATAAATAAATAATTTCTTTGTATTAAATCAATGTATAATGTAATAAATTTGAGTTGAAAATATTTGTCCGGAGAAAAATCTCATTAGTGAGTTATGTTAAGGAAATACATTAGTACTGAGGCAGTATTTTTAACACCAAAACTATATCAGTCTGATTATATAATATAAAAATATAACAGCCCGCCTTAAAGTAATATGTGTATGAAATAATATATATAATGTATATAACAGTCTTTGTATTAAGTTTATATTATTATGTATATGTATAATAATGTTATGTGAATGTATTAAGTAATTTAACAATGTAGGAGCTGTGAGAATAGAAGACGAAAGTTGCTAACAATGAGGTAACAATGAGGTAACCTTGAGGCAATAATGAATTAGAAATTTTAATAATGCTACTAATAATTCTTGGAACAATAATATTATATTTAAACAGTTTATAAGTAGCCAATCAAGAACTAGAAAAGCTGAAAGTTAAATAAAAGTATTCTATTGGAGTAGATTTAGCCAATCAGAAACTGAAATAGAGTAAAATGTAAAAACAGCGTTCCCAGCCGGACGCTACTAGGATGTCGCGAGCACTTCGATACGGTACAGGTTAAGTGTGAGACAAAATTTCTTTACAGCGGGAATAAAAATAAAGTTTACGTGTCAAAAAATGTGCAATTAATAAATAACCTCAAAGCTCTACAGTGAAGTGAAGTGTTATTTAATCGTGTGAAGGATTAATAAAAAAAGTGAAGTAAACAATTATAATTGACGTAAGCCTTATTCTTTAGCCACACCAACCACTGCTAAGAGATACGCGTTTCTGCAAAACTACTGACGAAGCCGAGGCAAACATACATACATAATATTTAAAGAAACATTCAAATTACAAAGTTGATGTTTTTAAACGTGGGGGCGAAGGCCACCGGAAAGTGCACTTGGGGTGAAGGCACCGGAAACAGTGAGGCATTAACCCACTTCAGTATAAAGATTCCTAGAATTAAGTTGAAAGTGAGTTCAGTGCGTTTGCAAAGTCACGTAGGCAGAACGTTAGAAAGGGAATGAAATGCAGATATTCCAGGAGACACCGCTTAGCGATAAGGTAAGGGACGCAAGGATTTTAAGATTGGAGAGAAAGAACGTTGGTAGGGTATTGTAGGTGGGCGCGGTTTAAATTAAGAAAATTTCACGCATTCTAAATCAGAGACGTATTCACATTCGTGCATACTTTTGTGACACATTCGTGACTCTCCTGATATTCTCGACTAAGGTTGTGTTAGGAAGACATAGAGGCTATTGAGAGGGATCTTTTCGAGCAACACCTTCACCTAATTACTGTAATAGAAGCAACTAATTCTTAAATTCAACAGTCGGCGACTCTTCTCAAACTGAGCATTTTAGTCAACATTAAAATGTATCAGCTAACTAAACTGGTATTATCCTTTCAAAACACACTCACGCATATCCCGAGATGAAGAACTCATGGCTATATCACTAGAGCAGCTGACGCACGTGACAATGCAGAACGAGCTACAAGATGACATCATCACCAGAACAAATAACATTAAATGTTATAAAGATTTGAAGCAGGGCGCAACATCAAACTTATCGCACCAACAACCGCTTCACCTCTTAAGTTTACCAATAATACAAAAGTCATTCAGAATGAAGAGGACTTGATAGGCTGTTCCCAGAAAATTTAAGATATATATTTTTTCATAAAAATATCTTAAACGTGTAGTATTTGAATCAAAATCAAGCTGTTTTTGGCAGTATTTTTCTTTCCCTACTACGTATAGTAAGTAGGGAAAGTATTGTATTCCACCCAAAAATTCGATACCGAGATTTCACCAGAAATATAAGTTTTGAGACGCCCTGAATCCAAAATAAGCATTTTTGGAAACATGTCCGTTTGTGTGTTTGTGTGTGTCTGTGTGTGTATGTGTGTGTTTGTGAGTGTGTGTGTGTGTGTGTGTGTGTCTGTGAACAGCACAACTCAGAAACGAACAGTCGGATAAATACCAAACTTAGTATTTAGGTGCGACACGAAGGTTTTCAAGAAAATCCTCCCACCCCAGATTACCCTTTACATGGAACTTTTTTCGAAAATTTTCATTTTCTTAAAATTGGCTCCTAACGGTTTCTCTTAAAATATCATATGTTTAAGATATTTTCATGACAAATAAAATGTATATCTTGAATTTTCTGGGAATGTCTCCAAAAGTATTCTTCATTGTGAACGACTTTTGCTTAAATGGTAAACCATAAGAGATGGTCAAAATTTTACTACACAAAAAATGTAGATCGCGTTAAAATACACAATTTATGTCATATACATTTTTTTTTGTTGAGTGAACCATTTTCCAGATATTGCATGTTATTCCCTTAAATTTTTCAATACTTATTTTCTCAAATGGGATTTCGTCATTAACTTTTTTGTCTTGGATATGCAAAGAGTATTAATCTGTGGCAAAGAGAATGGTGCCGCACATAGCAACCAGCTATTAAGAGATATGTCTATGCTTAAAGGCTATTGTATTTCTATATTGCCTTTGCAAATACAAAATAAGGGGAACATAGTACGCCTTAAGCGATAGTCAAATATTTTTAGAACTGGTCGCTATGTGTAAAATGTAATTCTCTTTGCATGTCAAAAGATCGTTTCTGCAAATGTTTATCTCGGTTAATATGAAATAGATGGAGAATAAGAGTTTGTAAAAATAGTTTGTACAAGAGTAGAGAAAGTCATGTGAGTGTAACACATTAGATTTTTTTTAATTCTCGTATCGCATTCTTGGAACTTTCGTATTTAACCGACTTTTCGTTTTTTTACTTATGCTGTTCAAAGACAGACACACAGACGACACACACACAGATCTTTTTCTAAAAATACCTTTTTTATTCATGGAACCTCAAAGCGTGTATTTCCAGGAAATCTAGGTATCTAATATATGTGTACTAAGGTAAGCAGTACAAAAGTTAAAAGGTATTAAATTTGCGAGGAGTAAATCTAAATCAATACCCACTATTGAAAGAAAGAGAAAAGACTAATTAACACTTGACTAATCGACCAAGGGTATCAGCGTGCATCATATCGCCATCCTTATCTCTTCCACACAGTCCACTCAACAAATCAATCAGGCGCATCGAAAAAAATTGCGTAACATCCGCAACGTTTACTACTATTGCACTTTCAAGAAGAGCGGGAGTAGCAAACATTGACGTTGTTAGGCTTGGACGATTTGTCGAGTAGTACTTCCTAGGCACTCGTTTGGAACAGGAAAAACGTCATGTCCTGTTTATATTAAAAAGACTGGCATGAACCTCTAGTCCCAAAAGATTGAAAACCCACAGTTGTCATTTCACTTTCAGGGAGAGTAACTTGCGTTTTTGTTTCTTTAACTTGTAATTTTGATTTCTGTCTTTATTCCTTAATTTTTGTGGTTTTTGTTTTCTGGATATTTTTGTGCTCACATCCTGTACAGAGGGATTTAGCTCTTGCTGTGAATATGCAAGGCATCTCAAGAATTCCATCAAAGATAAACTTCTGATGGAAACTCACTTCCATGTCCATCACTATCGTGGATGCTTCTGTCCTTAAATGTTTGCCACTTTCAATCTGAATGTGGAAGCTGTATATATCAAGCCAGTTCGTGAACTGACCCTCTAACAAGCATGCATAGCAAGTCTTGCACCTTGGATTGAATGCTCAGTGCTACGTCACGAGCAGAACGAGTAGGTATAGTTTAAATCGCCTACATGTATAGTTGATGGATACTGTATTTAACTGCAAAAGAAAACAATAGGTCAAAGTACAACCTAGATCTTTTAAGTAATAACAAAAGAATGTTTTTTTGCTTATTATCTCATATTTTACTATTTTTCATGTGTATAGTTTGATTATTTAAAATGTATGAAAACAGCAAAATAATCATCCTGCCTTTTTAGTACGAAATTCCATTGTATGTTCTTACTTATTTAAAATTATTATTTTCAATTTATAAAGAGTAAGATCATATATAGCGTTTATTATAACACTAACTTTCATTTTGTCTAGAATTACCAATTTTGTATTACATGCTCTTCTTTATTTGCAAGATTTATGTTTATCTAATAAATATACTTACAGTTGCATTTTATATATTTATAATGCCTATTTTCGTTTAATAAAAATATTGGTGATATCCCAATGTGCATATATTTTATATTCTGTGCCCATAATAATGATAATGATGATGACAATAATAATATTAATAATAATAATAATAATAATTTCTTCATTTCTCTCTCTAATGCTTCCTCTGTTACTGAAAATCATGAGTGTGGGATTAAGGGTAAACCTATTGCGTTGAGTAGAAAGCGGGCGCGTTAAGAGAGTGCGACTCGTATCTGGTGATACAAGTTCCCTGATCCAATGACCAAGCAGGTGGAGTAGACAAAAAAGCGGCTTTTGTTCAAACCTGGATATTTTTTTACGTTTTCCAGCTTTACTTTATGGAATTAAACCTTAGGTGTGTTTCCTCATCAAGTAATAATTTAGTAAATCCTTCCATCTAGTCAGTGGTCGGCCAGACTTTCTGATAGGCTAAAAGGTTTAATATGCTGTTGGGGCCATTCTTTATAAGTGTTCGTACGGGTGTATTCTGATTTTTTAAAATATTTTTGAATAAACTAAATGTACAAAAGTCCCTTCTTATGGAATCATTAAGGTTTGCTTTTATGCATTAGACTATAACCACCTACTCAATGTAGGAAGTTCTTTTCTATTCTTTCTATTTTGCATTTATCCGATTTTTTTTAAAGTTGTCTTGTTGAAGCAGTTTATCATTACTGTGTTTTACTGCCTTTCATTACCGCTTATTATCGCAATTACACACACATACACAGAAATACAAACGCCCAAGGCGGGACTCGAACCCGCGACCCTCAGCTTGGCGCAGCGCCGAAGCTACAGAATCCAGCGACCACGACTACCAGGGCCGGCTCCGATAAAATTACTGTCCAGTTTTCGCTTCTGCACATCGGTGTGGGAACTGCTACTGTTTTATTAAATTTAAGCTGGGTGCTGTTAAAACTTTAATTTCCCTTCTTATTGCTCCAACACTCTATAAAATGTGCTAAGTTACTCGTATGTTTTAACCTAAATAATTAAAAGATAGTTTACTTGTTCTTTTAAAAGCATTACTTTTGTTTTTATTTCCGAAATGTTCATTTTATTAATAGATGTAATTTCATTAAGTTGTCGTCTTATGTGGTCTAGTGGTACCACGCTGCCTATAGTTCCCAAAGTAGTGGGTTCAAACCTGGAGGAGGCAATGGATTATTTCGGGTGTGAAAATCCATAGCATGACTTCCTTCGGAAGGAAGTAAATCCTGTTGTCCCTTGTCGTAGATTTACGGCACGTAAAAGAACCTCAAGCCTAATAAAAGCCTCTGAGCAAAATTTCCGGTCTTTCACGCTCAAATTTTATTTTTTTATTTATTTATTCACTGTGGCAGAGCTAAGGCCATTTGGCCTTCTCTTTCGCTCAACCACCTGGAACAAACCTGAATACAATATTACGATCACGTTATTGGTACACAGATAATATCTAAGTAACACAAAACAGAAATAACACAAATATTAGAGGAACAGTAAAGTTAATTGAAAATATAGAGAAACCAAGTTAATAGTAATTAATATCTTAAAAATATGGCTTACATACACTATATATACAATGAAAATGATATTTCTTGTAAGTTAACAATTGTTAACTCAACATAGAATGGGACTCTAAGAACCATAGCAGTTAAAGAGCGTCCATAACTAAAACTCAATTTAATTTTCATTCAGTTTATAGGGATTTTACTGAAATGAAAAACTAGATTTTGCGTGTTGAAATAAAAGCATAGATAAATGTGATTCTTGTAGCTCACTTGAAATATACGATAGCACTAGTAAAAAATGTCTTGGGTTCCTCTAATTTAGAATTACATCTTCACTTTACACCTCGATGAATTGTTCCATAGGCCACTTTAACTCTAATATCCTCACACACGAACAAGGCTTCCGTTTCTCAAGGGCGAAGAAAAACAACACATTTTTTTTTATGACAGAGGAAAGAAAATCGGGTAAGGGGAAATGAAACAGAGAATCGTGGCCTATAAAGATGGTTAAATTAAGAGAGGAAAAGCGAAAAAATCTCTTCACTTTTGAAAGGAAATATATTCCATAAAGCAGTTATGAAATTTAATTTTACAAAGAGGGGCTAGTTAAATATACAGGTGGAAGTTGGCAGCAGTGCTGCGTAATTTGTACTCGAGAACTCATAAAGGAAATGGGGAGAGAAGGAGCACCGGGGAAACAAAACAAAACAAAGCGAACGTTGGCTTAAGAAGCATATTGCATTTCGTAGCTAAAGGCTGCAGAAAAAGGAAGCAACGAGGAAACCGCCAAAAGAAAATGTTGGGTTGCTATGGAAACGCCTTTCTACCTTCCACCTTGTACACTATTCATAACAAAACTCTGCATTTATTATATCCTGTTCTCTAGCCTGCAATTGAACCGTGGTGCTGTAACAGGTGGATTCTTTCGACACACGTTGCTTTTTATGGAACAACAAAGGAACTCATTGGGGTGTTTGAGAAGGGAAACAAAAGCCCTAGAAGCAGCGATTTTCAGTCCTTAGAAGATGTGCAACGATGTTTTAACGAACGCCTGTGTTGTGAATATTCAGCTCTCGTTTTAACACTTATATTTGTTCAAGGGAAGCACCTTCTATTGTTCTACTATGAATGTAAATAATTCTAGTATTACAAATTGTTTTATTACTTATACTTGCTTTTGAATCTAACTAGAAACATTTTAGTTGGCAGTAGAAAAACGTACTGAAGGTACCATATTTTTGTTTATTTAATAACTCATTGGCTTACCAAGGGTGGCATTTTAAATCTCGAATTATGATTTAATTAATTTGATTTAGTTTACCCCATGTTTTTACTTTTTCTTCTGCGTGTAGTGTTGTATTCCACCCATAAATTTGATGTTGAGATTTCACCAGAAATATGTTTTGAGGCCCCCTGGCCCAAAACAGCATTTTTAGAAAAAGGTCCGTGTGTATGTGTGTATCTGTGAACAGCATAACTCATAAACAAAAAGTCGGATAAACACAAAAGTTGGTATTTAAGTTCAATACTTTCCAAAGGTACAACAGGTGAACTTTCAAGAAAATCCCCTCACACCAAACCACACTTTATACAGAATACTTTTCGATCTTTTTTCTACACAATGACTAAAAATCACTTTTAATTAAAATACTATGTATTAAATATATTAATATGACAAATAAAATTTACATCTTGAATTTTCTGGAATAATTTGTGAAGTCCTCTTCATTCGGAAGGAATTTTGTATAATGTATAATTGTTAAACGTTAAGCGATAGACGAAAGCGTATTGCACAAAAATGTAAATCTCTCTAAAACACACAATTTATTTTAAATAATTTTTTTTAGCATAAACCATTTCCGAGATATCCGTTATTAATGGTTCTAGAGGTTAATACTTTGTCATTGTTTTAAATTCTGTTGATTTTCGGTTGTTTCTCGCGATTGCATAGAAACAGTATCGGATTTTAAGACCAATATGCTGGACCAGTTCTTAAGCATTTAACTGTCGCTATTCCTTTTGTAAGGTTTATCTCGATTAAAATGAACTACATAGAAATAAACTTTCGTAACAATAATTTGTTTACACATAATAAACGATAGAGGGTAGAGGAAGTCATGTGAATGTAACACAAAGATTTTGTGAAATTATTCTACAGAGATCTATAAGATGTTTACGGTAAATCATTTCCTTTGTCTCTTATAACTGTATATAAGTCTCCGTGATTCCTATTAACGGTCCGAAAATTCTTTGATAATTACGGAAATATCCACGGATGTTGTTCCTATTTAACGTCCGCCTCTCACGACAAGTTTGAGAAATGCAGTATAGCCTGTCAGTAAATATCTTATAGCGGTGCAAAATTATGGCAGTGACGAGTGATTTTAGGTAAATCACAGTAGATGAAACTTTAAACTTTTGTAGTTTCTGTCTTGCCCCGCAGTAGGTTAATAATGTATACTCCAGAGTTTTCACATAATACAGAAATCCTTGACATCAATTGTAAACGAAATAGTGGCGCAAAAAAGTCTGAATATGAAGATTTTCCATCCTAGGCCAGCAGTTTAAACACTTTGAAAGGTCTTCAAGCATCGAGAATAATAATCTGCTGTTTTTTATTACAAATATGGATTGGGAAGTTGCTAGAATGGATATAAAATGTTTAATCTAAATATGCGATAATTAACTTAATTACAATATACAGAGGAAATACAGCAAAACTTTCTCATGTAAAGGGCATTAAAATGTTCTGGCATCGAGATAACTACATGGTATATAGAATTTACTCATAATTTTAATAATAAATTCTGTACACGTCTACATTATTTGAATAAAATATTAATTAAAGAAATAAGTGGATATCGCATAAAAATATAATACCATTATAAGCAAGATAAAATTCCGTTTGGTTTTGCTATATACTTCCAAATCGTGCATATATATATATATATATATATATATATATATATCCGTAACCTTTTTCTTAGTTTTACATTCGTTTTCTTTAGAGTGAATACTACTTTCTACACCATGACATTCTTAATGAAAAGTAAAAGTGTTTTTTTTTAAGTCGTGTTCTATTCGTGTATATAGACCCAAAATCGTTTTCAGAGATTTAATAGTTTAGGAGTTTCAATTATAAACTGCTGTATAGCCTATGTCCGTCGGGAAGAACAGTACTTTCAATGGATAACGAAATGTCAAAGTCGATTTAGAGGTTTCCGAGATTGTGTGCATACACATAAGTTCCCTCTGTAATCTTAATATGGACTGCAATGTGTCATGTAGAATTCTTGTAATTTTGTTTTAACAATATATTTTAAGATGTTTGGTATATCATTGCATAATAATTGGGAGTTTAATATCGTCTCTGTATATTTTGTTAAAATGAGGGGGGAAAGTACACAATAAACGCGTTTCCTTACGTTTACCATTAGTCACACATAAACTGTGTATACTGTTTCTGCAAAATCAGAAACAGTGTACATCTGATCATTATTAAAAGAAAAACATCTTAGCGGTTCGTAATTAGGCGCCTTTTTTCGAAAGAATGCTTTCCTCTTCGGCTCTTAATGACTACTAGATAGGTGCACCTGCAGCTCATTTTTGAAGCATAAATTTAGTTAGTTTTGGGAAGAAGTTCAACATTTTGCTTGCCTTGCTTTGTATTCACACTTGCTCATGGGTTCTTGTTTATGACAAAGAGAAATATATATGTTCTTCGTAAGGTTTCGAAACTATGTCGTGGGTTTTTTTTTAATCCTAAAGCTGCTATTTTGAATCAGGTATGCTCACAAGCTGTAAAACTGATGAAAAGTTCAAACAAATGTGAACGTATTTCCTGTCAAATAATGAAGGTCTCAATAAAAATGTTTCTTCAGAAGTGATGAATAAATACGTACCTAGGTATTGTGAAGGAATGCAGTCCAGATTTATTCAAATTTTCTTTTACCCTCTATTGTTCTACTAAACACTCAGTTATTAACCCTTAACTTAGTATTTTAAAAGGCTTTGTTTTTATTAATGCTGTGCTTAATTTCACGAAATTGAAATTACAGATAAATAATACATTTTGCATCAATAGGGTGCAACTTCACCATTTCATGCTTTTAATTAAAGGTTGCCTTGAACACATACTTATGTAGGTTACGACATTTATATAATTTGTAGTATAAGTAATGGTCCGCGTACAATATAACATTAGTTTGTTATTGAAGATCTATTCAATTTTAAACAGGGATTCCCATGCACAGTTAATATAATTCATAGGTCCGTGAAAATAAATGCCTGTTGTTATACACGCCTATATAATATTCCACGTTTTCTTCGCGAGTAGAAGACATCACATGACTTTCATTCCATGTCAGTTATTCTCATGACACTTCTACAGATTACTCATTAAAACCTTAATTTTCTATCTACTTCATGTAAATCTTGATGAGTATTCGCAACAAACACGTTTTGTTGTAACTACTCGCAGTCATAAGGTAACAAAAGGACTGGTATTAAAGTGCCTAACATGCTCACAAGCTTGGCAGAATGAATGAAGTTCAACTCATTTGGGTGCCAAATCACTATGGCATTGAGGGAAATGCTGATGAACAAGCACAAGGGTAGCTTCTTAATTAATTGGACCACATTCGGCTTTAGGAACACTTGGTATTTGGTAAGAGAGGCCATTAAGAACTGGTCCAACGTAATGCGTTATAAAATCTGGCTAAAAATCGAGAAAATAAGCGTACTGGACTATTTATTAGGAAACCATGCAAGATAAGAGCTGAAAACTGCTTAAATACAACAGATTTCAGCTGAGAACAATTACTGCATTTTCTCAGAAGACATGTAGAAATACTTATTTGTTAAGGTTTAAATTATACAAAGGTCATTCAGAATGAAGAGGACTTCACAAGATATTCGCAAGAAACAGAAAATATACATTTTATTTATCACGTAAATATCTTAAACCAATGCATTTTAGTCAGAGTCGTTAGAGCCAGTTTTGAGAGAAAAAAACCCGGAGTTTTTGGGTGGGGGATTTCCTTGAAAATCTTGGTATGGTATCTTTGGAAGACGCTGATCTTAAATACCAAGTTTGGTATTTAATTAAATTTTCGTTTATTAGCTATGTTGCGCACACGCATGTACGCCACAGGATTTTTTCTAAAAATACTTTTTTTTTTTATTCAGGGAGTCACAAAACGTGTACAGGTAAACTGAGAGAGGTAGCGCCGCGGTAACGTGTGCGACTAGCATTCGGAGGTCGCGGGTTCGATGCTCGGCGACTCTCCACTCTGACCCACGGTTTTTCG
This sequence comes from Deroplatys truncata, assembly GCA_030765065.1. Taxonomy (NCBI): domain Eukaryota; kingdom Metazoa; phylum Arthropoda; class Insecta; order Mantodea; family Mantidae; genus Deroplatys; species Deroplatys truncata. The sequence continues at coordinate 107,278,024 of CM060975.1, forward strand.
TGTTTTCTCCGGTCCGTAGGCGAATGCTGGGGTGTTTCCTTATCTATCATGACCTTCCTGCCCGTCATGGTAGTAGGACCAGGCGACGGTGTTCGGCGGGTTGCGGCTGAGCGGTGGTTGTTCCCAGGCATTGTTGCGGGATTGCTGAATTAGGACCCGCCTCCGAGTGGGCCCCAATAAGGGGTGCGCTGGGGGCCTGGAGGCTTGTGGATGTGCCCGGACGTTATCGGATGCGTTTGATTTGAAAACGTTAGGGACCCCATTGACACTTGCGCCCTTCATCATCCGGTTCTGGTAGCCCTTCGGGTCTCTCCGCTGATCCCTTCCTCCCAAAGATTACGGTAGAAGCAAAAAAAGGGCGTTGCGGGGCCTTTACCTTTTACTTTAGGTAGTAGTACAGAAAGTTGAAAAAAAATGCCTCGTTTTTGATTGAGGGAATCTGAAAACGCACCTTTCCGGTGAAGTAAATATGTGTATGTTTTGGGTCAATTGTTGCATTTTCTGTATGTTATGTACCTGAACGCTGGAGAAATAAAAAATATGGTATTTAACTATTTTCGTAGATGTATTAACTTAACTGTGCTAATATTCACGGGTACAGAATGAGAAAACAGAACTAGGTACGTTACGAGATGTATCTTATTAACTTTGTTAACAAATCTATATATCTTCAAACATGAGGACGGGTATATGTTGTTCTTGTTATGAAGTTAAGACTAAGTTTGATGCAAGTTGATCCAGTCCATCTAGGGAATACTACCTACCTCCGCGACACCGGATTGGGCTTGTCACGTTACATGCAAACTAGGAAATGTAATCTTGTAATTGCATACCGTCTGGCGCGCCGAGTTTGTTTATACACACGTCTTGATATGCGTGCAACCATCTTCCCCACACACCTATTCTACTCCGAATCAAATTACAACACTTTCTTTGAAGATTACCTTCTCACGGGGAGAAGCAGGCGCGCTCCTCCCTTCTTGTGTTAATGAATTAATAAACAAAGGGCGAGTTATGCTTCTCATGAACTTCGTCACGGTGCACGTAGTGATTGCTTATTCCTCGCCAAGCTTCTTCCCATCCTGTTACTTACAACTAATTCTGCAGGGACGACTTAGACGTGCATACCAATTAAACCTGAAATAAATTTCTTCTGGGGATGAGCAAGTAATTTACCGCGGTTCGCGAGGAATAACGAATTGAAGGTTCGCGAGAACAGCTCTGCTCCCCAGATCGCGTATGACCGGAATATAGAGTGAGCTTTGATGTAACCAGCAAATTCAACCCGTTCCTTTTCACCGCGAAGAACCCACTAAAATCTCTTACACTTTACTTCTAACAAATAATTACGACTTCACAAAAACGAAAGTAACTCTTTTGCTTAATTGGAAAGCCTGAATCAGAAAAGAAAAATGCACTGCCACTGTCGGGACTATAAGCACGGATCTTCGGCTTTCCGAGGCCAATACTCTACCCCTGAGCTACCATAGCAAGATTTCCGTACAGGCATTAACCTTTCTTATCCGAATCTGCTTATTTTTTGTGTCAATTTGTAACAATCATATCGGCCTAAAGTACTAATAAACTCCTTTGTATTTGGAATAATCTTTAATAACTTATTTACTTTCACTAGGGCTTACCTGTGGTGGAATTATTACATTCAACGCAAACATTTGATATAATGATTTTACTGGAATGATACATTTTGAGGGCCTCTGAATCCAAAAAACAACTCTTTCAAACATATCCACCTGAATTTTAGTGACCAACATAACGCAAAAACGAAAACTGTACAAATACGTACAAATTTCTTTCATAAGTCAACTTCTAGGGATGCAACTCGAAGATTTTCAAAGAACGCTCTCACTACAAACAATCTTTATTTGAAGAAATGTTTGTTATTTTTCATTTTCTCAATAATGACTGTAATGTGTTAATCAAAACTTCATAGGCATGTGGTATTACGTCATAAAAACGCACATCCTGAACCTCCTCTTTGTTCTAATTTAATTTTATATAACTGGCAGTGACGTAGCATCAGGGGAGACAGTGTAGACAGTGTGTACCCCTAATTTTGAGACTAACATTGTTTTAGATTTCAGTCACATTTGAATATAATTAGTGGCTTTTGCTGTACATAAATAACTTCTGTATAATTATTCTATATTGAAGAAAAGAAATTCCGCTGTCTTCCATAAAACTGCCCCTCTCGGGTAGACATTTCCTTATGTGTCTACTCTGCTTCTCATAAAGCAAAGCAACAAAATATGTGGTTACACTGCTACCTTCTGACGGCTTTAGCGCCTCTTGGATAGGATTCTTGTCATGCCTACCTTCAGTGAGCAGCTGCGCTTGCTCTGATTACCCGCACTCCTAATGTTCGGCACCAATCTTTGGATTGGCCAGGGTAGACATGTCTACGATCGACCATTTCTGACATAGCGCGCGTATATCGCCCTCTGACACATTGTTATCTTTCTTGTGAGGGTAGATTTGAACACTATCTGCGACGTTTAAAGCTGTGTATTAATACAATATGACCTGTTCTCCTGAGTTTAATAAGGACAGTAGAACTTTCGACTCCGTTCTATTGGAGTAAAATTCTTTTGGAATAAGACATCAAAATGAACCTTCGAATAAAAAACGCCATGTTTAAAACCTAAAATATCTCGACCCATCCTAGAATGTTCCCAGGAAGATGGAAAAGTGACAAGAAAATTCCAAAGTAATTGTTACCTAGAGTACAATGCCTTAGAGATTGTAATGCTACGAAAATATTTCGCTATTACTACAGGGGTGAAAGGCGATAATAGACTCCGAAGCTAAAAGTATAAAGTTCACCGGAAAAAAAGGCTTTTTTAAAACACAGATATACTTTATATGTTAGGAAGAATTAGGGATATTATTTGTCTCATACATTCTCATCAATTACTCATATTGGGTGAATATTAACAGCTATGATCATAGGCACCAACTTCTGATTGATACGCCATTATATACACTATCAATATTATTTATATATCTATAACAGCAATAATTAATATATCTTATATTACATTAACCTTTAATTACTAAACAATACAAAACATTCATTTCGCCTTTTAATATCAGTATTATCATTAGGTGAATTGCCTCCATTTCTGATTTTTTTCCAAAATGAATTACAATTCAATTTATGGCTCAATGTTTAATGATTTTCACATCAACTATTTTAATTATATCTTCTCTGCTTTCGGTTGAGCAATTGTAGCGTATTAATCGATTATATTGGTCAACAACAGTGCAGCTAGGTATACATGTGGTGAGAGAAAATGCATATGAGTATTTTTGTTGCACTACATTATTGCTAATTGGGAAACCATGAAAGATAGTAAAAACCTTACAAAAAATTATAGGTCGGTTAAAGCAAAGGTTAATAAAAATAAAATATTTTAGTTCTAACTATGTACGAGTTATTCACTGTTGCTCTTTTAAACCTTCTAACATTTTACTCAGAGTCTAAGTGCGGTCTGACTATCTATTTACCAGGTAACCTCCTTTTATATTTTCATATTTGATTGAATAATATCATAAATTAGTTATGTTTTACAAACAGTAGCATATTCACCCAAGGGGAAAGGCTTTTCACACCTTGGTCTTATGCCATACGCTTCACATCCAGTCCCTGAGCCATCCTTTGAGCCATCCGTCTTCTCAGTAGTCGTCAGTTCAAGAAGTTCTTTTGAGTTTAATAAATAGCCAATCAACAACCAGAAAAAATCTTAAGTTAAATAAAAGTATTCTATTGGATTAGGAATAGCCAATCAGAGACTTGAAATACAGAAATTTACAAATTTAGAGGGTAGAAATCAAGTCAGTTGCTTGTAGACAGTGCTCATAACTGGACGCGTTGCTAGCAGACAATGTTACTAATCAGACGCGAGATGCGTCCTCGAGAAATTTAATACGTATTTTGTGTGAGCAAATAGTTTATGTGTTAAAAAGTGCAAGTAATTAATAAAAGAATCTCACAGCTCTCTATATCAGTGAAGTGTTATTAAAATTGTGTCAAGAATTAATAAAAAGGAGTGAAGTAAAAATTATAATCTGTGTAAGCCTACATTCTTCAGTCGCACCTTGTTAAGAAATTCATGTCTCTAAAAATAAATACTGACGCAGCCGAGGTAAACATAAATATATATTTAAAGAAACAGTCAAAATTATAAAGTTAATATTTTTTAAACATTTTGGGGCAAAGGCCACCGGAAAGTACATTTGGAGCGAAGGCTACCGGAAACTTTTTACCAAACGTGCGGTTGCAACTACTTCAAGTTCGGCTCCCCAACAGTCGAAATATAATACATCTTCTTCAAACTGACTTTCCATACGTAGCAGCAACAAAGCTTCTTCAAATTGGCTCCCAAAACGTGGGGCAAACAACAATACAACAAAATAACGTCTTCAAATTGGCTCCCAAAGCGTGGTGCTAAAAATAAGTAATAAATAATTTATTTTCTTCACTTTATAAAATGATAAGCTGAGTTATACAGTCTGCATTTCCGCTGGTTGATTACTATTCATGGTGATAAGCTTTTATTATGGCCAAAAGAGGGAGGGATGTTTTCAGTTTCCTAAAAAATGTATGATTGAAATATTGATACTCGCTTTCACCAACCTTCGTCAAACCATTTGAGAATTTTCAAGCTGGAGTTGGTTCCGTTTCACCAAGGAGCGGCATCATGTTGACTGCCAAAACACCTGTCAACTTTTGGGGAGCCGTTTTCCTCCCTTCACATCAATGATGGTTCGTCACTTCTTCATTTAAGGTTATAATATAGTTATAATATACAGGGACTACAGCTGTAGTGAAACGGCATCGAAGTTGAAATGTTCGTCAAGTTCATAGAAAATGTGGATCCAAAACGTGTTAGAAATAACGACTTTACAAGATGATGTCGTAATGGATATAGGTTATCAAAATTTGTAGCGCTCACTCTGATTTTTGTTCTTGTGGCACCAAAAACGATTTCCAAATCTGTTAGAAATAACGCTTCTACGAAATGGATAGCGTAATATAAAGGGTTGTCTCATAAGTTCGTTCGCTTTTCGTTACTTTTCAATCACTAAGAACGCCTGGAAACACACCTCACCCACAGCATAGCTACGGCAGCGTAGTTGCCGAACTTTCCGTTTACAAACTTTAAACACAAGGTAATTCAAAAGATAAATAACTACGGCAGTTAAGTTTTGTAAATATCTATTTATTTCCTGGAGTATACAGCATTATTGTCGACAATATATTGCCAAGTTCCTAGCTACAGTACCACGAGCTAAATTGAATTCTTTCCACGTCCGTAACCATTGGCCGTCCAGGTCGAGGTTTGTTCTTTTAGGGAGAAATTCCCAGCTTGACATCGACTAAACCACTTTTGACATGCTCGCTTTGTTACTGCATCTTCCCCGTAGACAGCACAAATTTTCTGCCGGTATTGTGAGGCGGTTTTACCCTTACGATAGTAAAATAGCATAAGATGTCGGTAATGTTCCTTTTTGCTTTCCATAGTTTGTAAACACAAGTTCACGCTGTTCTATCCAACGTCAGTCGCAAATACACACTAACATATCCAATAGTGAGTCTGGTTTTTGTTCTCTAAGTCGTAGGGATGGTTAGGCAACCAGGATAACTTGAGTGTACAGAGGGTTTAGGGTTATCAGGCGCTATGGATGGAACTTGCGAGCAAAACGAACTTATGAGACAACCCAAATTATAGGTTCAAAAAGTACAGTGCTCACTCTGGCTTGTGTTTTCATGACAACCATGCACGATTTGAATTAAGTTAAGTATGTCAATTTGGTGTCTTACAATGTATTAATTTAGAATTAAAAGCTCAAGAAAGTCCGAAACCTTGCATCCCAAGCAGTCGCTCTCCTGACGATCAAGACACGCCACTTACCTGCACAAGAATGCCGGTGAGAAACTCGTACGGGAAGTGTTTGCCGTGATCGAAAGGTGAACGACGAGATATACGTCAAAGTTATACTACTCGTATACTTGGCATTAGAGACCATACTCGCCAACCTCGATGGTGCGGATTTTGTAGTTTTCCCCTACCCACATTCCTACAACATCACGCAAGAGGCGGAAACTTCCCCTCCTGGCTTGATCTGTATACTCACATACACATTCATACCAACATTTAATCAGAAACACTCATAGACTCATACAAATATCATAGCGGCGTAAACCCAACGCCACAAACTTGAAATAGCTGACCCCGTAGCTCATTCGGTAGAGCACTGCCTGCTGTCAAAGTGTTCCTGGGTTCGATTCCGGCTGAGGGTGGACATATTTCTTTATTGACGGTTTTCCCTATCCTCCCCAGAGTTTGGAAGTATGAATGAGAGTGTAAATGTGTGTATGATCTAATGATTAAAACCCATAAAGTGCAAGAAACCCAACGACAAGAGTTACACGAGTTAACACCATTACCAATAGGCAATAAATTCCAAAGGAAAGGCCACCGATAAGGCCAACGTTGTTAAAGGCGGGATATAAATGGAACAAAAACAAGCAAAACAACAACAACAACTTGAAGTTCGTTTAAGTTTAGTTATTAATATTTGATTATATAATGTATGCAAAATAACTTAGATCACTTATCTGTTGGAGAAGTTTATTAATCAAGATTATTTTTTATGTTGAATGGTGTGGCCCTGTAAAAGCCAGTATTTTAGGTTTTCTCAAATATATTTTGAAATTACATTCCTTTGAAGTGTTATCTAATTTATACTGTGACTTACTACAATTTTAACTATCATTCACTAGTTTTCGCTATCATTGTTTCAGTTCAACTTTCGCTGAGACTTCACTTTCTTTGTGGCGCAGCGACGTAATGAAATACGAACGACCAACCTCTTCTCCGTGTGGTTCACTCCACTCGCTAGTCTCTCCTGCAGTAGCAGCATTCACTGTGTGCCATGCAGTCATCACAAACTCGCTCGGAGAACAGCAATGTTCGTCGCACCAAAATCGCACTCGCTAACTTGCTCACAAACTAACTGACTCAACTCGCGAGAACGCTTGCTTATATAGTCAATGGAATATTCCACAGGGCATTCTAGACCTCTCTGGGCATATGTTCTGGAGGAGGGGGCAAAGAAACTTCCAGGAGATTCTGTTTATCTGCCGATACTGCTTCTGTTGTTTACACTGGACGAGAGCGCGACTTATCTTTGTTTATCTCCGACTGCCTGGCACCGACCTCCTGATAACCTTGGACCATAGCTGCTATGTCACAATACATTTCTCTTTGTAGGTTATTCTTTGAGACTGCGATTAGGATCTGATCATTTACGAAAAGTGATATGTCAAGGTTTCTTCTGCTGATTTTAAAATTATTTTGCAGTTTCTCTTGCCAACTTACAGTAACTTCATTGCGTATGAAGAAGGGCTGTTACTGAATATCGGTTATTGCTGTGCTGGCGTTTTAATCTGTTTGTTTTATAATTCGACGACCTAGATCACTTTATATATTTAACTTGTGACTCGAGGTAACAATTTTTCTATAAAATAGTAATGTGGGTGAAATGGACACCAGTAGCCTGTGGTTACAGCATTCTATTTTATAAATAACGAAACATGCATTTATAGTTAACATAAATGTAATGTTTTGATTTAAAGCAACGGCATCTGCGGCAGCAGCAATTGAAATTGCGTTTTGTTTATGGACGTTCTTTAACTGCTGTGTTCCTTAGCGTCCCATTCTATATTGGTCGTGAAAGACCGGTACTTTTGCTCAGAGGCGTCTTTATCAGGCTTGAGGTTCTTTTACGTGCCGTAAATCGACGACACTGGCTTTACTTCCCTTCGGAAGGAAGCCATGCTAAGGATTTTTACGCCCGAAAAAATCCATCGCCCTCCGCCGGGTTTGAACTCGCGATCACAGTAGTGGTGATAGTTGTTTTATTGTCAACAGTTTTACTATGAGCCTCAGTTAACTCATAATTTCATTTATAAATTCTTTTTAGGTCACATTAGTTGTTAATATGTGTAACTGAAGTAAAATACGTTATAGTTATGGTATCGCAGAATTTTTGGATCCTCTACTGTTTTCTGCAGAGTTGTTTGTAATAAATTGTCTACTGTTTACATATACACACTTTGAATTATTTTCACAAGATGTTGAAGGAAATCATTTTAATCTCTATTTTCCTCGAGACATTCTTTTTACTTTATCAAAAGCATTTATATTGTGTCCATCAGTTTTTCAACTATCACCATTCTAAGTTCTTAACTAGTTCAACTTTACTGGGAGTTCACATTATCACTTCACTAAGGTGAACTAGTTCAATTCTCCATCACTTCACTTCCTTCATGATGTAGCCTCTTCACGCCGGACGTTCACTTCACTCGGGAGTCGAACACAAAACCTCTACAATTCCGCAGTAGAACTCGCTGCACGTTATATCGGCCGTCATCAACTCGCTCGGAGAATAAAATTGCTCATGATGTCGCACGGGAAACTCAACCGCCAACTCACTCGCTCGCTGACTGAGTGATTGACCGACGCAACTCAATTAACTGAAGTCCACTCTGTCGCGAGAGCGCTCGCTTGTATAGTCAGAGGAACCTTTCCAGGGGTTCTCGGATGCTCTAGAAATGTTTCGACACACCTATAGGGGGAGGAGAAGCTTCTAGAAAGTTTTATTAATCTACTGATAACGCGCCCGCTGTTTACGCTGCCGAGGGGCACTTATCTTGTTTATTCCGACCGCCCGGCGCCGACCCCCTGATCGTTGGGCCATACCTGCTAAGTCAAAATATTATCTATAACAGCTATTAGATTTGAGTGTAAGTAATCAGTCTTCGAGGCCCTTTTCTAAATTTATTTTGTGAGTTATCTAGAATGTGTTCTGATATTACACTGACTCTATGTGCAATTATTTTTGCATATATTTTGTATCCTACGTTTAGAATACTAATTTGTCTATAATTGACACAATTGGCACCCCACTTTAAAGACTCAAGACACGTGAGATCCATTATTACTGGAGACAAATGTTTATTTAATCCACGCTGGCGTTTGTCGGCTTTAAAAGAAAACGAACCTATGACCCTATACTGATCGTAAGAATGCTGCCACATAAAATGCGGCAAAATTATCCCTTTACCCGAAGCGGTAGTTGATTGGAGCTCATCTTTCTTGCACAAGTACAAGTACGCGGCTCTTTTGCTGATCTATGGTTCTCTTTATTCGTTCCTGGGGCATTAGAGGCCATATGTTTCGTCGTACTGCATACATAGATCTTCCGGCTTCTTTTATGACTCTCTCCGGTTTTAGTGGAAACTTTTAGCTCATTCCATACGAGATAGTCTGGTAAGTTTATTACAAATCTCTAATTTTGTTATAAGCACACCCAGAAAATGAGGTATACGTTGCTGTAGGGCAATACGTTTGCAATTTATGACCACAAAGTCACAAGTTCCGTTAGCAACACTTTGTAATGTTCGAAAACATATTGGATATTTTTGTTTTCTCTACCGCATACATAGTAGATACAGAAAGTATTGTATTCCACCCAAAAATTCCTTATCGAGATAATGCGTGCGCCATGAGAAATTAATGATGTAAAAAGACGTAATGAAAAGTAAAACCTAATAAAACAAAATCGAGTTATTAAACATGTGCAAATACAAAGGGTAATTACCAAATTTGCGATACTCTAAAGGTTTTAGCTCGCGTAGTCTGCATTAGAAGTTCTACTTTTAGGCCATTCTACCTAAAATTTTCTTTATTTGTTCCTTTTTGTGCACCCATGCACAGCATAACTCAAAATCAAAAAATCGGATAATTAGAAAATGTCATACTTAAGCAAAGCACCTTTTAATAATACAAAGCGAATATTTTAAAGCAATTGGTTCCCTGCAAAAGGTTTTTTCGCTTGCAGTAAACTTCCTTTCTTTGTTTAAAAATGGCTCCTTCAATGTTGATTAAATGATTATCAGTTTCAAATATTGAAAATAGAAATTTAATTTGTATATGACTGTATCTGTTTAAGCCCGTTCTTACTGCATGTGGTATCACAGGCGGACATTGATGATACGTAAAATCAAATTATGATTGGGGAAAAAATGTGGGAAGAAAACATTCCACGGCTAGTTTTGGAGAACCTCACGGGCATTTGGTAGTTATAAGGATTGACAAAAATCCGGAAAACCTCTCTGTCAGGGAGGATGATCCTGTTGGGATTTGAATCGCAGACCTCTTTTTCACGAATCCATACCTTAAAAGTAGCCAATGTTGTCCACTTCATAACATTTTACAACTCTGCGAAATCATAAAAGATGAACAAAAATCTAACATAGAAATAGTACGAATATTAAATAATATATTTCAAGATGAAATAGCTTTTTCTTTCATTTTCGTTTGAGGTAATGACAAGCAAAAATTGACTCGTGGTGTAAAAAAGTGATTGTTGTCTCTTGAATGCTGCATTTAGTGAAATACGTATGTACTACTCAGTTTGAAACCATTTCTTGACAGATATTTCAGTGATATCATAAAATGGATAGGAAAATAAGTCATTATATGAGAAACCTGTGAAATGGCAACTATTAGAGGAAGCCCTGTGGCTATTATATGTCAAATTACTTTTACTCTAAGCCATTTTCCTTATTTTCCTTTACTTTCATCAGTAGCATTTCCAACAGTTTTTTTGGCTTATCTCATTTTGAATAAAACGAAAATGTTAAATAGGTGTCAGTAGACACTATGTAATTATAATAATATATGAGTGTTGAGAGGTGAAGAAGTTTAATTCACATAACTATAATTTTACAGGAGAAGGGATTTTACATTTCAGTTTATGGAATATATTGTAGCGCTAACTTCAAAATAAATAATGAAATGAAAGACCCTGCATAGTAAGTTAACGCACAACAGGTTCTATTACTTGTATTTCGTGTCTTGACGGTGAGCATGGAGTTGTACTTCAGAGGTCGCTTAGCAATTCCAATCTTGCTCTATGGTACAGGTCGCGCCACAGATTTTGGCATGTGAAAATTTTAATGGAGAGCTACGATGCGAGTCATTTACCGTATAGATGTATGGCACATACGCGGCTGCAGCTCGAAGAATGGTGCAAGTTGAGACGGGAGTTGTATACGGTGGAAGGAACTGGCCCACAACTGGACAGAAGGAACCACGTGCTATTTGCAAGGGAGGTATTGAAACATTAGAGGACTGGTTGACTGGGCTAGCCCTGAAGGTCATATGCCAATGTCCCTGGCGAGACCTATAAGTGCTGATGTCACGCGACCATCCTCCGAAGGCATTCCTTCTCTATGGGTCCTCCATGGTCTAGGTGTAATATGCTAGCATGGAGTTGTACTTCGGAGGTCGCTTAGCAGTTCCAATTTTACTCTCTGGTAAGTGCTGATGTCACGGGACCATCCTCCGAAGGCATTCCTTCTGTATGGGTCCTCCATGGCCTAGGTGTAATATGCTAGCTTCTAATTCCCAAAGTCGCGGATACAAACCCGGCGAAGGGCGATGGATTTTTTTCGGGCGTAAAAATACTTAGTATGGCTTCCTTCGAAAGGGAAGTAAAGCCGGTGGTCCCGTGTCGTAGATTTACGGCACGTAAAGGAGCTTCAGGTCTGATAAAGAGACATCTGAGCAAAACCTCTAGTCTTTCACGCACAATATAGAATGGGACACTAAGGACCACAGCAGTTAAAGAGCGTCTATAAATAATAAAAAAATGCTCTTGACCATACTGTAAAGTTGTAAGAATTTAGTATTAATCATAGTTATATGATGCTAGAAGCGTGGAATCTAGTGCCCACGGCTGCTTATGCACATCGTGGTTGTTAAGCTGATTGCCAGGTATGTAAACACACTGAGAATGCGGCGGACGCGTTGCGAATCCCCTCTCACTCAACCACTGTCCCGCCAGTATATCACTTGAATTTTCGGAGTAATTCTCTCATATGCAATTTCAACATGTTATTACAATTAATAACTGTAATTAAATATTAGTTTAACAAGTAAATTGTTACATAACTTTTTACCACCAGATACCTCCAAAATATTTTTGATCGGAACCCCCTCATTATTGGGAATCTGCGCGGGTGCTCATTTGGGGCCTCTGACTTTTAGAGCTCCGGTTGCACCAATCTAGCTACGCATCTGAAAATCCAGCAGTGTATAACCGCGGTGGATGAATGGTGCAACAGTGGAAAGTAAAGACGAATCCCAAAAAATCATTTCGTATAGATTTCACCTACAAAAAGAACATAAGAGTATCAATCTGTCACTCTGCTGGACGAAGAAACCTTACATGCTGAATCAGTTAGATACAGATTACATTTGGACGCCAAGAGAAACTGAAGAGTGAACATAAATAATTTAATTAACGACTCCCCGCAATATGGGGATCGGCATCTAAATCTCAAACAGAAAGAGTTCACTGTATACAGAATCGGGCGTTTCGACTTCGCGCCGTGGTACGTCCGCAAGAGACCTGAACCTATCCACTGTGGAATCAACATTACATACTATTATACACGTTTAACCATTCACTGGAGGACAATCCAATCAATCTGCTCAACAGTATAAAGCTTAACTTCCACAAACTCAGCATCTAAGAAGACTATATCGACCTCATTGATATGTAATGGTACTTTCTCTATAGGCTTCTGTACAGCCATAGAGCTGCTACCTCAAAATAGTGACTTTGTGTAGTTACGCAATTGTATTCATCATCACCCCACAATTGTATTGTACATTATTGTATAATTAAGTTATAAGTACTGTAGCACAACTATGGCCCTCAGCTATCACCAGGCAGAGAGGTTTTAGTAAGTAAAGTTAGGAACGCACCGAGAGTTGTTAGCGAGAGAAGGTGGAAGCGCTTGTGACCTTGCAGTGTTCTCTGTAAACAAATATGATGTTGTTTGAAAGCAGTTCAGCCTATTTCGGTAGAGTAGCGGTTCCCTTGGTAAGGCCCCCACTACGTTGATGACAACAAACTTTGAAATCTGCTAAAGACAAGAGAGACCCCTTATGTGTTCCAGGGGTATATAGAATACCTTGCACATGCGGCTCTGTTTATATCGGAACAACAAAACGTAGTATAAATACCCGAATAACAGAGCATAAACGACATTGTCGCCTTGCACAAACAGATAAGTCTGCAGTCGCTGAACACTTTGTTACCATGGGTCATCGTATCCTATATGAAGACACGCAAGTACTATCTTCTACAAAATATTATCACGCTAGACTTCATAGAAAAGCAATTGAAATTTATACACACTCCAACAACTTTAATAAAAAGGAAGAAAAATTTAAGCTTAATCGTACGTGGATACCAGCGATGACACGTCACTGCAGACCCACTGCGGCAGTTTTGACCTTGACGTGAGCTATAAATTGCGGAACATCTCTTGCCTAGTCGGCAGTCGTTATCAAGCTGCTCTGGGTGTTACACTCTTGAAGATGGCAACCACAGAGTTGACCGAAACGTCGGGTGCTAGTAGTTTTACCCTTAGACCACGGCCTTCCAGCCCGGAAGATTTTAATGTTTTATCGATTAACTCCGGCCGTGAAAGCCTTCGTACTTATTTAAAGAAATTAATTGTTTATATCGGACAAATTTGTTTCCAGTACTCAAGCAACCATTTTCTTTTTATACTCAGAAAACATCGAATAATTGTTTCGTGGTTATACCCTAGATAGGCTCTATTCCGGCATCGTAAAACCCAATTTAGCACCTAACGTCAGAATAGCGCCAAACAGGGGTTTAATGCTCGGCCCTGAGCATTGCAATATAGTGTCGGTAAACAATCGATTTTTTGCTTGTTCCTGGAGAGCAAGAAGAGACATAAAGCATTGTTGTCTCCACATTAAATAAATGACCTCTCTAAGCAGTTTGAGGGTGCGTTTATTTATGCTAGAGTTTACTTCATGTTTGATGACACAGGAGAGGAGCCAGAACAAAGCTCGCTATTCTTCACCGTGCTTCAGAAGAAATCCCTTCAGACAAGGCCTCGACAACACTTTAAGCCATGTTACGGCGCGAAGGCCTAGTATTTTAAATCCTGCCATTAAAAAGTTCTAAAGTCGCCCTTCAATATCTCGCGGCGGCCGGCGTCTTACAACCCCATCGCGGTCGTGGCCGATTTACTGTTATGTAGGTAGCTCGTGAGGGCGCTCGGCACAACTCCCCTGTCATTGACTCCACGAGTCCCAGAGTCGGACGTTTATTATACGTCATAAACCTTCTGTAATGACGTGTTTCCCCTTCCCAATAAGCCGGCTCTGTCGAATATGTTTCGTTGTTACGAATCCCGTCGTATTTTCACTGCTGACTCATTTCTTTTTTCCTCTCCCATGTCCGGTTTATTTACACAATGGTGTGCAGGTGTATAGGAACCTGCCCTCACAATTGACCACATAATCAGCATCCCTGATTTCTACCCTCGCAATTTCTGTACCTTTGTACATTATCATTATTATACGGAATTACTATTTAGACTTTAGACATTAGGGTCTGTTCCATTCCCACATAATTGACAATTTCTTATTGAAATGGGTTTTTCCATCTCTTTCGGGGACGTCCATATACCGTCGTCCTATAGGTTTATAGTCATTTACCATTTTGGAGACGAGATTGGGATCCATTCTATTTACATGGTAAGGCCATTCTAATATGTACTTGCCCATTTTTACTTTCTCTACTACGTATATTGTATTCCACCCAAAAATTCGGTTCTAAAATGTCACTGCAAATACATGTTTTGAGGCCCTCTGATTAAAACAAAAAAAGAAATTTAGAAGATGGTCCGTGCCTGTGCGTGTGTGTGTCTGTGAACAGCATAGCTCAAAAACTAAAAGCCGGACAAATACCTACCAAACTTGCTATTTAAGTTCAGTATCTTCCAAAGTTACGGCACAAAGATTTCCGAGAAAATACTCTACCCCAAACTACCCTTTACATTTACATTTTTAAAATTTTTATTTTTAAAGAATGGCTCTAACGATTTTGATTAAAATACCATATATTAAAGATATTCACATTACAAATAAAATGCATATCTTGAATTTTCTGGGAATAGTCTGTGAAGTCCACTTCATTCGGACGGATTTGTATAATTTTGTATAACTGGTAAATGTTAAGCGATAGACGAAAACGTAATACACAAAAAACTTAAATCTGTTTAAAACACACAATTTACTTCAAATAGCCTTTTTTGCATAAGTCATTTACGAGATATCCGTTATTAATGTTTTGAATTGTTCAATTTTTCATCATTATTTTCAAGTCCTCTCGATGCCAGCGTACAGCATCCAGTTCTTAAACATTTGACTATCGCTGTTTTCTTTGTATCTCTAACAAAATATGTAATGTAGTTAGTTCTGTTTAACTCGAATATACCGAAATAGTTTTCATAAGAATAGTTTACATACCTACTAATAAACGATGAAGGGCAGAGAAAGTCACCTGAGTATAAAAACATTAGTTTCTTTGTTTGTTAAAAACATTAGTTTGTTAAGAGACCAGTTTCTGAACTATAGAGCAGTGACTCCATGACTAGGACTTTGTAAAACTTTAAAACAGTATCTCTTCTAACTCTTCCAACAAGTGTTTTAACAGCTGCTGGAATTTAGATATTTTGAGCGCTATATCATTTGTATAGCCATCAGTAATTATACAGCCTAAGTAATTAAATTTATTTACTTGTTCCACTGGTTCTATATTGGTACTGACTTGTTCCGAATGGAGGTTTCTTCTCAAAATTCCATTGCTTTTGTCTTTTTTATATTTTTAAACTATGCTGTCTAGGTATAGAATTTAGCTGATGTTTCAAATACACCTTCGTCATCAGCAAAAATTATAGTACTTAGAGGTAAAGCATCTTGGTATATTGCTTTTAAAAAGTACCATTAACACAGCAGTTGGTCGGTTGCTAAAGCTCGTCCAAGTTCAATCAAATTAAGTTAGAGGTGGCAATTTGTTGCGGACATCGAAACATGCCTCGTCATTGTTTAAAGCACAGCAATTAGTAATTTCCTGTGCGCGTTTTGATCCAGAGAAGCAAATATGTACCAGCTTAACAAATGACAGCAATGCTTACAAACATCTGAAATCTTATTAATTGTTCTTCCAACCATGCCGTAAGTAGGCGAAGATTGGAAAGTAAGAATAAGACTGAAAAAATTCAATTATGTAGCTGCAATTTGAACCACCGATCTTCAAAACTGAAATTAAATTGTTTTTTATTAATGGAAGCCCTTTAACTACTATGGTCCTAGCATCCCATTCTATATTGGGTGTGAAAGACTGGTAATTTTGCTCAGAGGCTTCTTTATCAGATTGAGGTTCTTTAGGTGCCGTAAATCTACGACACGGGACCACCGAAAAATCCCATTGCCATCCCCGGGTGTGAACCTGCGAACTAGAGGCTAGCACGGTACTCCTAGACCAAGGGGGACGACCCCATGGACCTTTGACGTACCGTGCGGCTGCTCTAAGCAACTGAGCTACCATGGCAATATACCAGTATGACATTAAATTTTCCAGTTGGCTCACTTTCTTTTTCGGTAAACCACAAGTCATTCTGAAATTCATTTTTGAGATAATGGCAACTTACAATCTCGTAAGTACGTTAACTCCTGGGCTTCATACTTAACCACAATTAAGTTCTTCCACACTTGCCGTGTGTAGGCTTAAGCTGGAAAGGCAGAATCAGACTGAAAAGTTGTAATTCGCCTTTGGGTTATGTTATCTCAAAAATGAATTTGAGAACTGATTGTGGTTTAACGGAGAAACTATAGTTAGGGGAGTTTAATGTTATGCTGGCATGTTGTTGTGATAGCTCAACTTGCTAGAGCAGCGGCACGGTAAGCCGAAAATCCGTGGTTCAAATCACGGTTATGCTATTGAAATTTTGATTCTACCTCGGGAATTACGAGCAGCATGTAGCAATACTGCAGTGTCCTTCTAGTAAACCTGAAGGTGGATATTTTCAATTCAATGTAAGTAGTCCGAACTCGTGCGAAGGTAGCCGATTGCATTAAATGACAATGGGGGCTTTCAGGTTCTCAGCTTTGGCTCTAAAAAGCGTCGGAGGAAGAAGTGGTCTAAAGCAAGAGAGATAGCATCTGAATAACCTATGAAATAGGTTGTTTTAATGCCTTCAATAACATGTAGTTTAAACATCATTTGCATCCTTACCTCCAGGTTGATAGGCTGAGATTAGGTCTGCTGTTATTCGCAACTTCTCAAGCAGCATTAGGATTTATACTGGAACATAGATGTGCGTAAAGGCACGAGAAGGGAATAGAATTGTTGGTTTATGAACTAAAAGCGGAAAATTTATTGCCGTAAAGGTTGGGCTTTTGTAATTTAGTAAACTGTAGAAATGTGCTAGTGATGTGATTAAAATCCCTAAAGGACTTGCCTCCAGAATAATGATAACCTACCTTCTATTACTTCCTTTAACAGGATTCTTGAAAACCGAGGCATAACATTATACAAATGTATACAAAGTAGCAATATTCCAAGATAAATTTCGAACACATTTTCATATTAACAGAGGTAATCTCTCAACTATTTACTTCTGCTTCTTCTTCTCCACCAAGCATTAAACCTTTCCAAGGCTTGTTGCGTGCTCCAAATGTTTAATTTATTGATTTATCCGTCGTTTCCTGGGTCTTTCGACATTTCGTTTTTCTTTAGGTGTATAGTAGAGTATTTTTCTTGGGTAGCGTTCCTCATTCATTCTCTCTATGTGTTAGCCGCTTTTGTCTGTTCTGCTCTATTTCTTCATTTAGGTTAAAGATCCTTAAGTCATCATTCTTTACTCTATCTCTTTCCGCTGCCTGTAATCTTCTTTTATCTCTATTTGTCATTGTCCAAGTTTCGCTACTATATAGAGCAACTGAAACTGCCATGGTTTTATAAAACTTCATCATCGTATCTTTTCTCACTTTATTTTATAAAGTTCTTTTAATTGATCTACATATTTTTGAAACATTTTCTACTTTAGTCCTAATATCTGCTTCCATAATATATAATACTAAAGATCCTAAAAAATTAAATGTGTTTACTTGTACAATTATATTATTATCTAATACAAGTTTACATCTCAACGGAGGGTTTCCTGAAAAACTATGGATTTAGTTTTATTTTTTGATATATCTAAATTATAATTAAAAACTATTTATGTAGCTCATATAGTACTCTTTGTGGCGTATCTTCGTTATCAGAAATGATTACTTGGTCATCAGCATATAGGACTGTCAGCTATTTACATATTTCTAAATTATATGGATGTTAAGCAGCACCATACATTATTCCATTGTGTTAAAATAATTTTCTGGGAATTGCTAGATTTGGACGGTGTCGTGGCCGAGTGTTACACCGCTCGCCTCTTACCAAGGCGGCCCGGGTTCAATACCAAGGAACCGCATGTGGGAATTGAGATGGACAAAGCGGCATCTCAGTGGGTTTTCTCGGGTTCTCCGATTTCCCGACATTCATTCCACTAATTGTACCATCATTACCTTTTCTTCCATTCATCTCACTGTCATTTCGTATCATCTCCTTCCTCGCTCTCATATCAGACTTCGGGCTGATCGGCTATCCTGGCTGTTCTCTCTGTTTCCTAGTCTGTGCTTCTCGACAAGTGTCTGACCTTAGACACCCACTTGTAAGTCCTGTGGGTGTGTAAGCCATAAAACGGGGGGGGGAGTAAACAGAGAATAAAAGAAAGAAAATGTGAGCCAATATCGAAATAAACATTCTTTAATATTGCGATCCACGATATATTTCTTCTGTACAATTTTTTTTCTACAGTTATTTTTTATTTATGTACGCTCTTTAACTACTGTGATCCTTAGCGTCCTATTCTATATTAGGCGTGAAAGATCGGAAATTTTGCTCAGAGGCCTCTTTATCAGGCTTGAGGTTCTTTTACGTGCCGTAAATCTACGACATCGGACCACCTGATTTACTGCCCTTCTGAAGAAAGCCATGCTAAAGATTTTTAGGCCCGAAAAAAAAATCCACTGCCCTCCACGGGTTTGAACCCTCAACCCGAGAACTAGAGGCTAGAATGTAACCACTACACCACGGAGGACGACTGTACATTTTGGTGAAACTTATGGTTGATGCAGGAATCGCACTTCATTAATCCTCGTTTCATATTTACATCAGTTTATTGTGAAATTAAGACTGAGATTATTTACTGTGAGGTTTATTACCTTTCATTTGCTTGAGAATGAAATTAATAAGAAAACTAAAATCAGTTATACATTTAGCAGTAGGCATACAGTTCGTACTTAAGGCAGGAATAGTCTAAATTATACACTGAGTTAAAGGAACAGCTGTATTTAAACCTTTGGCACCAAATGGATCGAGCAAATAACGCTAATCTTTTATAGTCTAATCTTTAACAATGTTTAATTTTCGTTTAAGATAGAATCTTTAGGCCATAAAAGGAAGGCTTATTTTCCCACGGGAAACCATTACAACATATTTGGCATTACTCAATCTATATAATCATTTAAAACGAACAACAGTAGATTCTTGCTATAGCTCCTGCTACTTGCTTTAGACGTTACTCATGCGTGTTGCTATCTGCTGATCAATTTTGAAAACATTTATCTCCATTATCGCTGTGAATACAAGACTAAAATATTCGCCATAATATACCCTATATTTATCTTTACCACTTTCACTTGTAAGATGAGGGCCTTGCGAGATCGAAGATTCCCTAACGATCCTGCTGGCAGCGTCCGACACTTTCCGATTTTTTTATGGAAAATAACGTACGACATCCAGGAGGACTATCTGGACGATTTGTAGGAAAATGTGAAGTTAACACTAGCCACCACTACAAGTAATTATTAGTCAATATCTTTAACGCCACTCTCGTAATTCCAGAATTGTCGCTTTATACAAAAGCCTAACCGCTAAGTAATGTTATAGTTTTGTAACAGCAAAGCTTATATGTAGTCTACACCAACATATTCAGATTAATTGCCTACCTTAGTCCCTACTACCTCCATCTAGCGTAATTGGTAGACGGTTATTAGCCGAGTTATATTTGAAGTGCAAAGGCAAGTAACCTAATTTTGGTGTAGCCTTGGCAGGTACTTGAACCAGTCTTCAGTGTTGTAAGGCACTATCAGGATTTCTTTAACTCTTTGGGATCAAAGTTATTTACGTGAAACGCCTGGATGGCTAAATGAATTGACTATGCTCTTTTATTTTTGTATTGGCTAAACCTAAGATGGCTAACCCTGGTTTTACTGATATTATAAGGTATGAAACCCGCAGATAAAAAAGGAAACGAAATTCGGGGATATTACAAACAGTGTGACTGAATAACAAAACAGGAGTCAAGATGCAACTGAAAAGAGCAAAGAAACAGATTCAACAAAAACAAAATAGGCAAATTCCAAATATCAACCAAAAGGATATAATAATTTTAATGGTTCCAGAAGTGTATATAAAGATCAATAAAATCAATAGAGCCGGAATGGGTTGAATCTCTTAATCCACAATAAGATGTTAACAATGATGCCTATATTTTTATTAATATTTATGAAACTGGACTGTATTGGCATTCAGGTGTAGAAACAGCCACATTACTCGCCAGAAGGAATACTTATTATTACATGAATGTTTGTCCCAGAATGAAAAAGTTTCATTCAAAGGATAGTGGGGGGGGGACCTGAAAATTTTTGTATCGCATTTTTGAGAGGTACTAAACTTAAATACCAAGTTTGGTGTTTATCAGACTTTTCATTTTTGAGTTCTCAAATAAAGACAAAAGCACCACACACTATTTTCTAAAAATGTTTTTATTTTGGATTCGGAAACCTCAAAACATGTTTTTCAGGTAAAATCTCAATATCAAATATTTGGGTGGAATGCAGTTCCTTCTCTACCTATTGTGTATGTGGTAGAGAAAGTAAAAATGATAAATCTCTCCCAATAATATTTTGCAGCCTTGAGCAACTCATATCTGTGCCGTAATTTACCTTCGTGCACAAGCACTGTAGTAGTTTGCGGTCGATGATCATCAAAGCAGCTGTAATGCGGTCCCAGAGCTCATTTAGTGTTACTGGCAATGTTGGTACGCAAACAATGTCTTTAACGTACCCCAAAGGAAGAAACCACAGGCCGGTTTAGGGGAGACATGGGGAAAATCTGTGCAGCTCCAGATCATTCTCAGCCTTTCGTCCAGGACAGCGGTATGGAGGCTGCTTAGCACTTCCGTCTACGAAAGTGAGATGGAAGCCCATCTTGTTAGAATATGCTTTATGGAAAGGACAATAACGGTATTTTCATGTATGACGTTTAGAGGTAATACTAATTTGAAGCTGCGTTTATTTTGTAACGGTTACAACAATGAACGGAACCTTTCAAATAAATAATCGTATAACAAGTTAAATGCTTCCAAAATAACAGCCCATGTCAATAAGTTCGTAGTTGAGTTATACGTCAAACCCGTACATAACCTTAGGTGGAGATATACGCTTCTAAAACAACATTACATTATAACAAATAACCTTAGGTGCTAGGTATACGGTTCCAAAACATCATCCCATTCCAGTAAATAATCGTAGATCGAGTAAAGTGGTTCCAAACTACGTACCATTCCAGTAAATAATTGTAAGTCGAGTAAAGTGGTTCCAAAATATCATCCTATTCGAGTAAATAATCGTAGATCGAGTAAAGTGGTTCCAAACTACGTACAATCCCTGTAAATAATCGTAGATTGAGTAAAATGGTTGCAAACTACGTAACATTCCAGTAAATAATCGTAGATCGAGTAAAGTTGTTCCAAACTACGTACAATCCCAGTGAATAATCGTAGATTGAGTAAAGTGGTTGCAAAATACGTAACGTTCCACTAAGTAGTCGTAGATCGAGTAAAGTGGTTCCAAACTACGAACAATTCCAGTAAATAATCGTAGACCGAGTAAAGTGGTTCCAAACTACGTATCATTCCAGTAAATATTCGTAGATCGAGCAAAGTGGTTCCAAACTACGTACCATTCCAGTAAGTAATCGTAGATCGAGTAAAAAGGTTCCAAACTACGTAGCATTCCAGTAAATAATCGTAGATCGAGTAAAGTGGTTCCAAACTACGTACCATTCCAGTAAATAATCGTAGGTCGAATAAAGTGATTCCAAATTAAGAAACCATTCCATTAAATAATAGTGGGTGGAGTAAAGTGGTTCCAAACTACGTACTATTCCAGTAAATAATTGTAGATCGAGTAAAGTGGTTCCAAGATACGTACCATTCCAGTAAATAATTGTAGATCGAGTAAAGTGGTTCCAAACTAAGAAACCATTCCATTAAATAACCGTAGGTCGAATTAAGTAGTTCTAAAACTAGTTATCATTCCAGTATGACGAATTATATGCTTCTAAAGCAAATAATCAATGTCGTGATTATCTCTTCCAAAACAATATTCCGGTCCAGTAAATAACCGTAGGGTTAGTTATACGTTCCCTAAACAACATTCTGTTTCAGTAATTAACCGGAGGTCCAATTATAGGTTTTTTAAAGAACACGCCGTTCCAATAATAACCGCAAAAGACTTGTACAATAAGAGCCCTGTCAGCTCCAGCAGAGACGGCAGACTCGTGAAATGTATGTCAGAAAGAAGTATGAATATCCAAAATGATAATTTCGTGATATATTCTTCCGTTACATCATAATCACAAATGACTACATTCCTTTATTTTGACTTACTATATGTATGCATTCAAACAGTCCTTTTCTTTCACTTTGTGGCCGCCTTAGCTTGGGCTCCGGACGAAACTTTCTCATATTCACAGTTACAATTCAATGATAATAAGCACATACCTTATCACACTACAGAGTTCATTATCTGAAATAGCGAATTTCTCAGCTGATATTCTCTTTTAGTTCTCCCAATGTAGGGGGTTTGTTGCACACATCTTATTTTTCAACTTCCCCCATGTATAACATCACACACAGATAAATTAGGGGATCGTGGGGGCCACAATTCTTTACTAAACACCCTATCTTAAAACACTTCCTGAATTAAACGTAATGACTCATCGGATGTATGCGCGATAGCAAAGTCTTTTTGGGAAAATCCAGACTAACATTCAACGTCGGTGAGCTGTTCAAAAATGGTGTAAGTTACTCTCATACCTATTTGCATTTATTGCTTGTTCAAAAATTACTGGTCCTATTATTCTGTATGCATTTTTGCACGTCATTTTCTACATCATGCAAGGGAATCTCGTGTGTAAAGCCGGGTTTTTCTGTGATCCAAAATGTGTTATTTAGCGGTGAAACATAACCATATAGATGGAACCATACTTTGCCAGAGAATAATATTAAGCGTGGGACAATTGCTATCATTTTGCAAAATCCAGTTAGAGAAATATACTGGATTTTGATGACCACATGAAAAATAAGGTGTATGCAACAAACCCATATATACTGGAAGAACTAAAAGAAAACTTCAAGCGAGACATACACTCAATTTCTAATATTGAACTCTTCAGAGAGAATAAAAATTTCCTGAGAAAATGACAGAAATGTGTGCATAGAAAACAACATTTCCAACATCTCTTATGATTAGGCAATTATCATTGTAACAATATCAACGTGAGGCTGTTGCGGGGATATTATAAATGTTTCGGCGGAAGTCATAGCTGCGGCGCTCGACACACAAACATTCGTTCGGAGGCCACAGTGTGAAGGAAAAGCACTGTGTATATAAACAATAGGAGTGAAACGATCATACGAGTTTCTGTGCTATTCTACAAATTAACCATACAAAATGAGGTAGTATTTTTAATAATTAAATGATTTCAATCTAATTATATAATATAATAACAGCCCGCCTTAAAGCAATATGTGTATTTAACAATATATAAAAATGCATGTAACAGTCATTGTATTAATGTTTATATTATTGTATACATGTGTAATAATGTTATGTGAATGTATTACGTAATTTAATAACGCAGGAGATGTGAAATAATAGGTTAAAAGTTGCTAACAATGAGGTAACCTTGAGGCAATAATGCATTAGAAAGTTTAAATGTTACTGGTAATTCTTGGAGCAACAATAATACAATTTTGTGACAGTAGATTTCAGTCTAATTATTTAATATAATAACAGCCCGCCTTAAAGCAATATGTGTATTTAACAATATATAAAAATGCATGTAACAGTCATTGTATTAATGTTTATATTATTGTATACATGTGTAATAATGTTATGTGAATGTATTACGTAATTTAATAACGCAGGAGATGTGAGAATAATGGGTTAAAAGTTGCTAACAATGCGGTAACAATGAGGTAACCTTGAGGAAATAATGAATTGAAAAGTTTAAATGTTACTGGTAATTCTTGGAGCAACAATAATACAATTTTTGTGACAGCTTATAAAATAGCCAATTAACAACCAGAAAAAGCTTTAGTTAAATAAAGGTATTCTATTGGACTAGGATTAACCAATGAGAAACTAAAATGGAGCAAAATTTACAAATTCAGAAGTCAGTTGCTTGTAGACAGCATTTCTAACTGGACGCGAGATGCGTCCTCGAGAAATTTAATACATATTTTGTGTGAGACAAAAAATAGTTTACGTGTTAAAAAGTGCAAGTAATTAATAAAAAATCTCACAGCTCTCCTTATTTAAATCGTGTCAAGCATTAATAAAAGGAGTGAAGTAAAATTATAATCTGTGTAGCCTACATTCTTCAGTCGCACCACTCCCTGCTAAGACATTCATGTCTCTAAAAATATAAATACTGACGCAGCTGAGGCAAAAATGAAATATAATATTTAAAGAAACAGTCAAATTACAAAGTTAATATTTTTAAACTTGGGGCGAAGGTAACTGGGTACCATATGTGCGTTTGCAACTACTTCAAGTTCGGCTCCCCAACAGTCGAAATATAATACATCTTCAAACTGGCTTCCATACGTGGGGCAGAAACAAAGCGTGGTGCAAACAACGTAAAGATAAAAAAACAATTCTTCAAAAATGTGATTTTTTTTACATCTTCTTCCTCTTAATCATCACCAGGATTATAATGTTTTTCCTAATTACAACTTTGGCTCTAAGATGCTCTTTTCCACAAAATAATAAAACCTGAGTTTTCTTTGAGCAAATCTTTAAATTGTAGGATTTTGCAACCCCATGTAGCGTCTACACAACCCTTTGTAAATTATTCTCCGATTCTACCGGAACAACGCGATCGTGTGCAAAAAGGTGTGTATTTAAAACAACCTTTTTGAGTTTAAAATTACAAATCTAGTGTTCCTGCCAGAATTTAGCCACGTCATTTTTATAAATATTGAACAATCCAGGTGAAAAAGAACATACTTGCCTTAATCCTTGTGAGATATATCTTACTTTTGAGCCAGCTATTGCATTACACTTCATTTTTTTGCTATTGTTAATATGTAAACTTTGCACTAGAAATGTTACAAACATGCGGATAATACATATATTACCCATGCAAACATTGGGATAAACGGTAGATCTAGTCGCCATAGGATTGAGCAGTTGGAAAGAGAGCTTACAAATGGAGCAAACGTTAACCTTTAACAGGTGTAAACTATAGAACATACCTTGAAAAACAGCTGCATTGGGCCGCACAAGATGGATGGGAAAGGATCATTTTCACCGATAGGAAGCTGTTCACAGTTGAGCAAACACAAAACCTAAAGAATGACGGGGTAAGACTTGTGAGCAACAGGCTCAGCTCCTGGTTCATTCAAAAACGGCCTAAACATCCTGAGCCATTTGGTTCAGTCGTAGTTTCTTTCCTAAAGACTACATTTGCGTATTCCAGCTCATCAAACCTTGTGTACTTATGATCTGTAAGTTTTAAAGCAACTTATCCAGAAATAATCTTCCCAAAAAGTGGATAACCCTCAAAATAACGGCTATAATTGTAGGAGGTGTGACATTTGACGTCATTAACTGCGTGGGAAAGATATTCCAGCTTTATTCAATCAACCAGTACTCTTTCATCTAAGGGCAGGCATTTACTACAAGTCCCGTCTCCTCGATTCTTCCATATTTTCTGCTCTCCTCTTTCTCTCCGCATATTAACAAATTTTACTAATATTCTTCCTTATCATTTATATGATCATCAGCGGGTCCATTTCTGTATTCAGATTTTGAGAAATGTCAGTGACAGGTAATTGATTCACGCTTATTATTTTTCTCTGATGAAGCATGGTTCCATTTACATGGTTATGCTTCGTCGCAAAATAACAGATATTGGAGCACAGAGCAACCGATTTTACACACGAAGTCCCCTTGTATGGAGCGAAAATTGATGTGTGTGCAGTAAGTGCATCCACAATAATATGAACTATATTTTTTTGAACAAATCATAAATGCAGAGAGATACAGGAATGTCATAATCACACCATTTTTAACAACTGACCGACGTTGAATTTTAGAATGGGTTTTTACAAGACCTTTGCTACCGGCATACCGCTGATGAGTCAAAGAAGATGAGAGTTTTGAAGATGAGATAATCAATAAAGGATTATAGCCCTCGCGCGATCCCCTGATTTAACTATATGCAATTTTCATCTATGTGAGAACTAAAAGAAAAACATCAGGCTAGAAATTCTCTCAATTTCAAATACTGAACCCTCGAATATGAATGCAACATTTCTGAGTACATACCAGGAATGTATGGGTGGGACAAAGTTTCTAACATCTCTTATGGTAAAGTATGTGCTTATAATCATTGTAATTGTAAGTATGAGAACGTGAGACGGTTACGGAGATGTTATAATGCTTCGGCGGGAGTTCGAGCTACGGCGGCCGTAGCGAAAGCCGTCGTGCCCTGGCCACAGCGTGAGAAAAGGGCACTGTATTTGAGATATTTGCGTGATGGACAAAGATACATCTGTTTTTTTTAGAAATAGTCAGTGATTTATTCTTCATTTGGAATTAATTTAGTATAATTTTGTATAACCAGGAAACCATAAGACATAGATAAAAACTTACTTTCAGTAAATGCACGCACGGTTTAGTTTATTTCAAATAATTGGTTGTGACATCTGTCATTTCCAGACATAAGTAGTTATTGGTTTGAATTTTTATACTTTTGTCATATTTTGAATGGTTATCATTCAGTTGTCATTCGCGATGTCATGGAAGGAGTATGAAACAGCACATACGATCCGCTTTTTACATTTGACTATCGCTTTGCTTTCGTATATTCCTCTTGTACCTACAACGAAATGTATTATAAAATATTTTCTGAAAACTCAATTAATATGGAGTAGATGGAATGATTACTTCTTGACGCTTGATTACTTCTTACGGAGTAGCTCACCGTAAAGGCTGGTTCACAACCACCCGGTAACGGTAACCAGAACGGAAACGAGAACGGGAAGCAGGAAATTTTGATTCACAACAGCCCGGTAACGAGAGCGGGAATGCATATCGATCACAAAGTGAAAGTCAATTTTGCGCATTGAGATTTCATTTGTTTTTAACTGACCAATGACATTTTTTCACATACTTCCAATTTAACCAAGCAAACGTCAAAATTCGATAGAGTAAACATTATCTAAATGCATATCCATTACATTTCCGATCCCTCTACTATATGCCAAACTTTCATTCCTTTATTTAATGGCATACATTAAAATTGTTTATTGTTATTTTTTCATTTCCACCGGTTTTAGCTGTTCTTTTTAGCTTTTGCCATTGTTTTTTAGGTAATACCAGTTTTAAGTTGCATATAAACAAACTACAAATGATCCCTTCACCAGAGGAACCAACGCTGATTAGATTGGCGTGTGTCGGGATAAGGTTAGGAAGCACATTTACTGCTAATTTCTTCCAGTTTCATGTTTCCACCTTGCGACTATAGAGAGCACTAGTGGCTGATTCATGTCACGGCCGCTTAGAATAACCTCTAGGGTGAAGAGTTTAATATGCACAATCGGGATCCAATATGCCGTGCCCGGGAACGAGAACGAGAAAGTTAAAAGTTGAGCAACTCTTCTTTCCCGTTCCCGGGACCGGGAAGGCTTCCCGTCGGTTGTGAACATTCCCATTTGAATGCATGTATTTCAACTTTCTCGTTCTCGTTCTGGTTACCGTTCTCGTTGGTTGTGAACCAGCCTTAAGAAATAGATATGTAAAAAGAGCTTTACCAGTATACAGGAAGGCCTTTGCCCTTAAAGGGATACAACAGGCTTCATTCGTTCATTCCTTCATTCAGATGGAAAAATAAGTTTTTGTAAGAACAGTTTATAGAAGCTACATAACAATTAACCATAATGGGTGAAGAAAGTTATTTGAATGTAGCACTTGAGGGTTTGGTTTGCAACCTGCTACAAATTTAATGAAAATGTATGTGCCAATAACACGTTTAGCTGCCTTGGTATTAAAAGCTATAACTATAAAACCTATACGTCTACTCTTGGTGTTATAAATTTCAATTAGTTTTGCATGCTTATTGGTTTTTTTATGAGAGAACGTGCTTTTAAAGTGACTGCTAAAAGTGAGAGCAATTTCTCTTGTATATTTGAACTGAACTTTTTAAAGTTTTATGTGGATTAATGCTGCCAGAGCCAGTTTATTTACATGTTTATTTAACCTTATATCTAAATATGAGGCGTTTGTGCGCGACACGAAATACAGCTTGACTCGACAGCGAGCAAAGGTGGAAACACAGGTAAACAATTACAGGTAGTGCACCCAAAGGAAGTGCAACAAAAAGTTGCAAATATTCAAGCGCATAATAATAGAAACGGTATCAGAAAAATCAAGAAGGAACATCCAGAACTTTGCATACAGAGGACAAAGAATAAACAGCAAAACATTCTACACAAAAATATGGGCTTTTTAACAATTTTTAGCATGAATGAAGAATACAAAATCATAGGATAGCATAGCATACTTGACATATGCACCGTCCTGCGACGTTGAAAGAAGCTTCTCGCAGTTCAAAAGCTGTTTAAGTGATCGACGGCGACGTTTGACATTCGACAGTTTAAGAGTGTCTATAGTAGTGCAGTGCAATTCGACTTGTGATGGCTCTGAAGCTATGGATGAACTATAAAGCCAAGTTTATATTTCTAACTTTACTAATGTTTCAACATATCCCTCATATTTGTATTATTGTCACCTATTAGACCTTAACGGAGTGTTGCATTTCTTATTTTCAGACTGTACACTTCGCGTGGTTTGTGTACTTCGGAAGTCAACACAGACACTGGGCATGTAGCTGTATAACGTCTATTCACAAGCAATCCGACGACAAACCGCACAAACCCGTCATTTTGAGGCAGTATTTTTAACACTTAAATGATTTCAGTCAAATTATATAATATAACATATAATAACACCCACCTTAAAGCAATATGTGTATGTAATAATATATAAAAAGTGTATATTACAGTCATTGTATATGTTTGTATTATTGTATACATGAGTAATAATGTTATGTGAATGTATTACGTAATTTAATAAGGTAGGAGCTGTGAGAATAATAGGTTAAAAGTTGCTAACAATGAGGTAACAATGAGGTAACTTTGAAGCAATAACAAATTTTAGAGTTTAACAATTATTGGAGCAACAATAATGTAAATTTTGAGACAGTTTATAAAATAGCCAATCAACAACCAGAAAGAAGCTTAAGTTAAATAAAGGTATTCTATTGGATTAGGAATAGCCAATCAGAGACTTGAAATACAGAAATTTACAAATTAAGGCGGTAGAAATCAGGTCAGTTACTTGTAGACAGTGTTCCTAACCGAACGCGAGATGCGTCCTCGAGAAGTTCAATATGTATTCATGTGAGACGAAAATAGTTTACGTGTTTAAAAAGTGCAAGTATTTAATAAAAGAATCTTACAGCTCTCTTTATCAGTGGTGTTATTTAAATTGTATCAAGCATTAATAAAAGGAGTGAAGTAAAATTATAATCTGTGTAAGCCTACATTCTTAGCCGCATCACACGTTGCAAAGAAATCCATGTCTCTAACAATAATACTGACGTAGCCGAGGTGAACATAAATATATAATATTTAAAGAAACAGTCAAATTACAAAGTTAATATCTTTAAATTTGGGACGAAGGCTACCGGGTACCATACGTGCGGTTGCAACTACTTCAAGTTCGGCTCCCCAACAGTTAAACTACAATACAACTCCTACTTAAAATTGGCTTTCCATACGTGAAGAAACTAACCTTATTCAATCTTCACTTATATCCACACCAATGTAAATGGTCGAGTGCATCAATCCCGATAAATATAAGCTGTTAGGATATCGCAGTTAAACTTTTACCGTGGTAAAGTCATAAAACTTGTGCACCACTGCTAACCCTTGGTTTGAATATCGCGGTTTCGTAGCGTCTGGTTTTCTCACTATTTTTCTCTTCCGAAGAAATTCAAGTAGTATTCAGAAGGCAGTGATTAACTTCGACAGCCACTTTCTTGTTGGTTTATGCATAGACTTTATCCAATGGATGGTGTTAGTAGCCTATAGTTAACCTGTATTTCATACTTACAGACAGTTTTCTCTCAGAATACATTCGCAGTAAACCCAATGAAGAATATGGGTGATAAACCGTCAAAGTATGGCATTTTAGCGCTATGAAAGTTTCATGTTACTGGATTTAGTAGATAAACACAAATTCACAATTTAAAACTAAAAGATGATTGGTGTTACTATAAAGACAAGGTGAAAAATTAGCACAAATTCTGATGTGTTACATACACATTACTTTCTTTATCCACTATCGTTTGGTATTATACACCGTTCTTACGAAACATTATTTTTCATTCATTCGCAGTTTAACCTCATCTTATGTAGGACTTACACCCCCCAGGATTTACAAGCGGGTGCCTGGAGTCAGAGGCCCGTCGAGGAGGAGACACACTCATGGAGCAGACAGAATGCCCAGGATGTGTGATCAGCCCGATTCCTGGAATGGGATGAAGGAAGTAGATGAATCGAAATGATGGTGAAATGGATGATAGGAAAGGTAATGATGGAGCAGTCGGTCGAATGAATGGCGGGGGAAACCGGAGAACCCGCCCAGACCCGCTTCGTCCACCACAAATCCCACATTCGGGTCCCTGGGATTGAACCCGGGCCGCCTCGGTGAGAGGAGAGCGGTCTAACCACTAGGCCAAGGCGCTGCCACATTATTTTTCTGTCTATCATAATCCCTTGTAAAAATAGTTACACTATACAATTCAGTGTAAGAGGAAACCGAATCGGCAGTCAGATGTTTAAAAGTAGGTGGCTATATGCTCACCTTGAAATTCCACACTATTTCAATGATAGCGCAAGAAACAACTGAATAGTGCTTTAAAATACTTCATTGTGGCTAATGCCACACTAAGGTTATTTGAAATAAGATTTCTGTTTTAAAGAGTTCTATAGCTTTTGTGTAGTACATCTTTAGATATCTATTAAAATTTACTACTTAAAATTATACAAAATTCTTTGGTACTGAAGAGGATTTCACAACAGAATATTCCCTGGAAAGTTCAAGATACATTTGACATGTATATATGTTAAGCATGTGGCATTTTAATTAAAATCGCTAAAGGCATTTTTGGGAAAATAAAGAATTTCGCTAAATTATCCATGCAAGTGTAGATTGGCGTTGGGGGATTTTCTTGAAAACCTTTGTATCGCATACTCTAGATTTTCTCGGGCTTCCAGTCAGGTGTAGAGTTGGTTAAAAGCCGCATTTTGGGAACGTACATTGTTCCCATCTTTGGGGCAGCTGAATGATACAAATTTAGGAGTTTTTGTATCATTCAGCTAACCTGAAGTTGGGAACAAATTAAATTGAATTTTATTTATGGACGCTCCTTAACTGCTGTGATCCATAGCATCCCATTCTATATTGGGCGTGAAAGACAGGAAATTTTGCTCAGAGGCCTCTTTATCAGGCTTGAGATTCTTTTACGTGCCATAAATCTACGACACAGCACCACCGGCTTTACTTCCCTTCCGAAGGAAGCCGTGCAAGGAGTTTTACGCCCGAAAAAAAATTCATCGCCCTCCGGGGGGGGGTGTTCGAACCCGCGACCTCGGGAACTCGAGGCTGGCATGATAACCGCTGCACCACGGAGAACGACGAAGATGGGAACGACGTACGTTCCCGAAACGTGGTTTCTAACCAATTTTACGCCTGGCTGGAAGCCCGAGCAAATCTAGAGTATTCACAACGCCAGTAAAGTTTCAGCTTATACTTTGTATAGCATCTTTCTTTCCGCTATGTTGAGAAGCAATTTTATGCACTGAGGCGATAACCAAGCAATTACATACGAAATTCTGTGTTTTTTGCAACATGCCGTTGTTCTGTCTTTAATCTCTCACATCACAATTATTCCTTGAAATGTTCCAGTCGCATCAAATCGCAGAATAACAGAATGACGTTGTGGATACTGGATGTCTCCTTGCTCTAAAAAACTGTAGTTAATCACCAGTTCCATCTAAAATTGCAGTTATCCTTTCCTTTTTAAACCGGATTCTTCGAAATGAAACGTCTTTCGGTTCTTCAAATACCTACACTCCTCTACTCTATTACTCTCTCTTCGTTGCGTGTAAACTCATGAAAATATTGAAGATATAAGATAATTTTTGGGTTCTTAACCGCGGTTTTCCTCGAGCGAGCGCTAAACATTTTTACTACAATAAAACGCCGGTAAGGTCGAAACCGAGCTTGGTGCAACGAAAAACGACTTTACTCTGGAAACTATAAACTTTACCGCGGTATTCGCTTAACAGGAATGATGCACTCGGCCATTAGAATTTCAAGCACCAGTTTGACAATGAAAATGTTTTTGACGAAAGACTTATTTTTATATTTTTCAATTTACATTCTTGTTTCTCACACATATCCTGCAGCTTTTGTTAAAATTTGGTATCCTACTATTCTAAATCTAGAGCTTAAATATACCTAAGGGTTTTGTAGTAACTAAAGGAGGTTTTGTAATGACAGAGATTATAAAGGACGGGGAGGAGGTAGTTGATAAATTACGTATAGTAAGTAGGGGAAGTAATGTATTCCACCCAAAAATTCCATACCGAGATTTCACCGGAAATATATATTTTGACATCCCCTGAATCCAAAAAAAGCATTTTTTGGAAACATGTCCGTGTGTGTGTGCCTGTGAACAGCATAACTCAGAAACGAACAGTCGTATAAACACCAAACTTGGTATTTAGGTTCAGTATTTTCCATAGATGCGACACGAAGATTTTCAAGAAAATCCACCCACCCCAGATTACCCTTTACATGGAACATTTATCGAAAATTTTAATTTTCTCAAAAATACCTCTAACGAGTTTGATTAAAATATCATATGTTTAAGATATTTTCATGACTAATGAAATGTATATCTCGAATTTTCTGGGAACGTCTCCAAAAGTATTCTTCATTGTGAACGACTTTTGCATAACTGGTAAACCATAAGAAATAGACACAATTTTACTACACAAAAAATGTAGATCGCGTTAAAATACACAATTTATGTCATATACACTTTTTTTTCTGAGTGAACCATTTTCGAGATATTCCTAGTTATTCCCTTAAATTTTGCAATACTTTTTCTCAAATGGGAATTCGTTATTCATTTTTACTTTCTCTACTACGTATAGTAAGTAGGGGAAGTATTGCATTCCACCCAAAAATTCGATACCGAGATTTCACCGGAAATACATGTTTTGAGACCTCCTGAATCCAAAAAAAGCATTTTTGGAAACATGTCCGTGTGTGTGTCTGTGTGTGTGTGTGTGTGTGTGTGTGTGTGTGTGTGTGTGTCTGTGTGTGTGTGTCTGTGAACAGCATAACTCAAAAACGAACAGTCGGATAAGCACCAAACTTGGTATTTAGGTTAAGTATCTTCCAGAGATGCCACACGAAGGTTTTCAAGAAAATCCCCCCACCCCAGACTACCCTTTACATGGAAGATTTTTCGAAAATTTTAATTTTCTCAAAAATGGCTCTAACGATTTTGATGAAAATATCATATGTATAAGATATTCTCATGAGAAATGAAATGTATATCTCGAATTTTCTGGGAATGTCTCCAAAAGTATTCTTCATTGTGAACGACTTTTGTATAACTGGTAAACCATAAGAGATAGACAAAATTTTACTACACAAAAAATGTAGATCGCGTTAAAATACACAACTTATGTCATATACATTTCTTTTGTTGAGTGAACCGTTTTCGAGATATTGCTTGCTATTTCCTTAAATTTTCCAATACTTATACTTTTTCTCAAATGCGTTATTCATTTTTTTTATGTCCTGGACATGCAAAGAGAATGGAATGCGCCACATAGCAACCAGCGTTAAAATATTTGACTATCGCTTAAAAGCTACCATATTTCCCTTGCATCTACAAGAAAATTACCAATAAGATTGACATCTCGATATCTCGATTAACATGAAGCACATGGAGAATAGGCGTTTGTAAAATTAGATTGTACAAGAGTAGAGAAAGTCATGTGAGTGTAACACATCAGATTTTTTTATGTCCTGGACATGCAAAGAGAATGGAATGCGCCACATAGCAACCAGCGATAAAATATTTGACTATCGCTTAAAAGCTACCATATTCCCCTTGCATCTACAAGAAAATTACAAATTAGATTGACATCTCGATATCTCGATTAATATGAAGGATATGGAGAATAGGCGTTTGTAAAAATAGATTGTACAAGAGTAGAGAAAGTCATGTGAGTGTAACACATCAGATTTTTTTTTATGTGCTGGACATGCAAAGAGAATGGAATGCGCCACATAGCAACCAGCTCTTAAAATATTCGACTGTCACTTAAAGCCTACCATATTCCCCTTGCACCTACAAGAAAATTAGCAATAAGATTAACATCTCGATTAACATAAAGCCTATGGGAAATAAGCGTTTGTAAAAATAGTTTGTATAAGAGTAGAGAAAGTCATGTAAGTGTAACACATCAGATTTTAAATTTAATTCGCAGGTGAAAAATGAATGATTAGATTCAGTATCGTGTTTCTGGAAGGCTGTAGTATTTAGTGCTGAGGCAAAGATGAGGTGAAAATGAAAGTTTGATAGAGGAGCCAAGCTGGACTCGAACACTTAACCTCAACTGGCTCCCACAAGCAGTTGTTACACAAGTGTTAAGTCTGGCTCATGACCATTTGGTCCCTTAGCCAACCCCCGACCTTATTAACTGCTCATATTTGTGGCGGGAGCAGCCCATCTACAACAGGGCTTATCAACGGCTGGGTAATTTGCGTGGTATCCCATGGCGCTGTGAACCCTGGGGTCATAGGGATTTCCCCACTTTCACTGTCGACATCCAGCCTGACTCAGCCTGCGCTACGTGTGGATAAACCTCATGCTCTTTTACTTTCTTATCTCTCCGTTGCGCATTGTTAACTAAGGCTCCACTTTCATACCGACTCTTTGTACGTAGCTATTAGCTACGGTAGTTTTAGCTGCACGTTCTTTGTGAGCTAAAATATGGATATTCACATTCACTCAGCTTTTCAGAGTAAATACACTTACGTTTGGTGTCAACATTTCCATTTTGAAATAATGGTATTACGTGGGATGATTCACAGAAACTAAATGTTTACAATTATATAGTAAAATTAATTATATTATTTATCTACATTAATAGGAATATACATAACCAAAAATAAATACATTAACATACCATTATATGAGGAAGGATGTTTTTAGGAGGAGCTGAACTTGAAGTAGTTGCAACCGCAAGTATGGTAAAACGTTTCCGGTAGCCTTCAACCCAAGTTCAAAAATATTAACTTTGTAATTTGACTGTTTCTTTAAATATTATATATTTATTTTTGCCTCGGCTGCGTCAGTATTATTGTTAGAGACATGGATTTCTTTGCAGGGAGTAATGCGGCTAAGAATGTAGGCTTACGCAGATTATAATTTGTAGTTCACTCCATTTATTAATTTTTAAACGATTAAAATAACACTTCACTGATATAGAGAGCTGTGAGATTTTTTATTAAATACATGCACTTTTTAAAGCACGTAAACTATTTTCGTCTCACACTGAATACGTATTAAACTTCTCGAGGACGCGTTTCGCGTCTGGTTAGGAACACTGTCTGCTAGCAACTGAATTTGTAAAATTTGCCCTATTTCAGTTTCTGATTGGTTATTCCTACCCCAATACTGTACTTTTATTTAACTTAAGCTTTTTTTGGCTGTTGATTGGCTATTTATAAACTGTCTCAAAAATTACATTATTGCTGCTCCAAGAATTACAGTAGCATTATTAAACATTCTAATTTATTATTGCCTCAAGATTATCTCATTGTTACCTCATTGTTAGCAACGTTTAACGTATTATTCTCACAGCTCCTACATTATTAAATGACGTAATACATTCACATAACATTACTGAACATGTACATAATAATATCAACATTAATGAAAATAACTGTTACAAACATTTTTATATTATATTATACACATTGCTTTAAGGCGGGCTATTATTGTATTTTATATTATATAATTTGACTGAAATCCTTTAAGTGTTAAACATACTGCCTTAAATATGCTGACGATATTGTATTAATTGCAAATTCTGAAAATGAACTACAAAAATCAATCCATCTTTTAAATATAATTGGAAAGAATTATAATTTTAAGGTATCAATAAATAAAACGAAGACAATGGCATTCCATGGGATATACCCGGTAAGATTAAAATAGCAACTGAAAGATGGGTCTTGGATCAAATTCATCCTTTAACTATTTAGGAAGTTATATTACTTTTAACCAAGATAACGGCATAGACATCAAATTACAGAACTATCAGAGTATCTGCGGTACTAAAAATCACACGAAGAGAAACAAAAAATGAAATGTTATAAGGTAATGACTCTACCTACTCTATTATATGACAGTGAATCCTGGGTGATGAGGAAAAAATATGGTTGTCATGTTCAGGCTGCAGAAATGAAATTTTTGCGAACAGTTAAAGGTTGCACTAAATTGGACAGGATCCCTAATGAAGTAATTAGACAAGAACTGAATCTTTTTGCAGTGAAGGATAAACCAGAAGAACAAATGCAAAAATGGAAACATTTGGAAAAAATGGAAGAAAGAAGGATTTGGCCGTACAGTACAAACCTATAGGAAAGAGGGACAGTTAAAAGATGGAATTGAGGCCGGTACAGGTCGATAGGTCTAATCCTTGAAAGGCAGAAGAAGAACATCTATGATAATAAATATATAAGAAGACAACCAATAATATTCTATTTTATGCAACACAAAGATTGATTTAATTTACCTATTGAAAATTATGTCCTGAAAATGACCTTAATTTTTGCGACGACAATTTGTCGGCCTGAGATCAATATGGTCAGATGACGTTTGCAACATTTCAGCTGAAAATGAACTCACCTCTCTGTGAATATTGTCATTAAGGACTTCAAGGGTTTGTAAACGATAAATCTTACTCTTCTGATAATCTAGAGAAGAGTCGAAGTCATAGAAATCTAGGGGTTTTGGAAATCATACAGTTTTATTTCCAAATTGTCGAGCACATTTACCATATAAATAATACATATATATACCTATGTGCTGTGGCACCATCTTGCTGGAACCATTGTCGTCTTAATTCGCCATTAGATGTAGGCATTACCCAAACTGGTAGCCGAGGTCGATAAGGCTTACTATGAACGGGATGCCTGCGGTTCAAATTGCACAAGAACGATCCTCCCTGACAGTTTTTTTTCAGCTTTTCCTCACGATTGATAAATGCCTGGGAGGTACCCTTCATGTATAATACCTCAGTGTGCATGCCTATGGTGCCGTATGCAGAGAGAATACGCGATAAACACTATTAGAAAAAAAATATGCATTTGTTTCGGAATTCTCGATAGAGTCTTTGCCGAATGAAATATCAGGTTAGTAACAGCGAAATTAGTACATTTATTGACATTCCATTTCTTCAGGTTTGGCAGTGTCATTGTCTCAAGTCATTCATCATCCTCATGCATGTCTCTAAACGAAGGTCCGAAAGGTCTCCTTTCCTTAACCACGTATATTCATTTTGATCGTCATAGCTCCTGTTGCTTGTCGTCCTTCATTTCTCTAAGCGCTAGCTCTACTTCTGTCATTAAATTTAGTTTTCGTTTTTTGTACGTCTATTTAATTTCCTATAGACAAGCTATTCTTGCAATTCCCAGTCTCTCAAATCATTATTTGTATCGTTATTTATGTAAGCAATCGTTACTGACATTGACTATGGTCAAATTATTTAATGTTTTGGTTCTTCGTATAGAAATGTTTTTTCTTGTTTTCCCCTTCGTTTTCATTTACGTTCCCTTACGAGATTATTTCATGTTTTATTTTTTCATATAGACTCAAACATTTTACTTTCTCTACTAGGTATAGTAAGTAGGGGAAGTATTGCATTCCACCCAAAAATTCGATACCGAGATTTCACCGGAAATACATGTTTTGAGACCCCTTGAATCCAAAAAAAGCATTTTTGAAAACATGTCCATGTGTGTGTGTGTCTTTGAACAGCATAACTCAGAAACGAACAGTCGGATAAACACCAAACTCGATATTTAGGTTCAGTATCTTCCAGAGATACGACACGAAGATTTTCAAGAAAATCCTCCCACCTCAGATTACCCTTTACATGGAACATTGTTTGAAAATTTTAATTTTCTCAAAAATGGTTCTAACGGTTTTGATTAAAATATCATATATTTAAGATATTTTCATGACAAATAAAATCTATATCTTGTATTTCCTGGGAATGTCTCCGAAAGTATTCTTCATTGTGAACAACGTTTGCATAACTGGTAAACCATAAGCTATAGATAAAATTTTACTACAAAAAATGTAGATCGCGTTAAAATACACAATTTATGTCGTATACATTTTTGTTGTTGAGTGAACCATTTTCGAGATATTGCTTGTTATTCCCTTAAATTTTTCAATACTTATTTTCTCAAATGGGAATTCCTCATTCATTTTTTTGTCTTGGATATGCAAAGAGTATTAACCTGAGGCAAAGAGAATGGTGCTGCACCTAGCAACCAGCTATTAAGAGCTATGTATGTGCTTAAAGGCTACTGTATTTCTATATTGCCCTTGTAAATATATATTCCCCTTACATCTACAAGAAATTGGTGCTGCACATAGCAACCAGTTATTAAGAGATATGTCGATGCTTGAGGGCTACTGTATTTCTATTTTGCCCTTGCAAATACAAAACAAGGGGAACATAGTACGCCTTAAGCCATAGTCAAATATTTTTAGAACTGGTCGCTATGTGTAGAATGTAATTCTCTTTGCATGTCAAAAGATCGTTTCTGCAAATGTTTATCTCGATTAATATGAAATAGATGGAGAAAAAGGGCTTGTAAAAATAATTTGTACAAGAGTAGAGAAAGGCATGTGAGTGTAATACATCAGAATTTTTCTTTTCGTTCATTTTCATTTGCATAGGCGTCACACTAATATCTCAAATTTTCATTTTTGTTTCACAGTAGGTTTTTCTGAACTATTGGAATACAGGAAAACATTATAAGCTTCTCTTTATTCCAGGGTGGGTGGCTTTCTGGCTGTAAAATTCCATTCTGATACAACTCCAAACCTTCATCTAGACCATTACGTGAAAGGCTAATAAAAAGCTGAGTGAATGGAGAGAAGGGGGTGGAGGGAAATGCCGACTCTGAGTAGTTCTTGGAGTAATGAATAGCCTAATTGGTGAGGAGGGAGTTAGACTGTTTGTTCTCATAGCACGGCTCCAAGATGAATGTTGCCCTCAATCGAACAACTAGTAATCCTTATCTCTAACAGGGGTTCTGAATAAAAACAACATTTCTCGGCTTCTTCAGTAGAAATCTCGATTAAAATTGGCGTATCGAGCTGCAGTACATTATATACTTCTCACTTTCCAAACACCATTTCTCAAATACAGTGCATCCTCCTCTTTGACTTCAGGAATAATCCCGCAAGCGTTATCCTAGTATCCTTTTAAGCAACAGCAGTGTAGTAAATGATCCGGCTCAACAAGCTTATGCATAATTTTGGAGCCTTAGCAGCTTCCGCTGGAGAGAAAGGAAGTCTTTTTATACAGGATGATTCAAAACAACACATTGGCGCTAAGTGTGTTGTGAGGGACAACCAATTGCAATTTTTCAAACGGGACTCACGTCACTCGCCAAGGAACTTCTACCAAACCAAAAAGAGTATCACACCGGGCATCATATTGCAAAGAAGGTTGGAAATACTACGAGTCAACCACTGAGTACACAAGCATAGATATTTAGTCATATGCGTCCATCTCTGCACCACCGATGTAGGCTCTAAAATCAATTAGAAGAAGGAGCCCTTGTTGACGTGATACCCTTATTGAGTTGCTGGAAGTTTCCTGACAAAATATAGAACACTCATCTGCAAATCTAAAGCGCAATCAAACACTGACACTCAGTAGTGCTTTTCTTACATGAGTTCTCGTTTGAAATATGTTTATTTGGTGTTGCGATCAAGATGCTAAGCACTGTCGCTGAAGTTAATTCAGGATATGCAGGACTATAAGAGTTAAGGTGGGGGCAGCTGTAAGTTGACCACTACTGTCCATTCCAAACCAGAGTGCCTTTCACTGAAAACAAACTCTTTGTATTATCCGCGCGAAAGTAGTTCGCAATCCTCGCCCCTAATGGCTGCTTGTTCCCCTCCCATGTGCTTGTTGAACGCTATTTAATCTATAAAAAGGCGCCCTGCGTGAGAATCATAGTTCAAACTGAGGTAACAATCGATATTATAAGTATGCGGCGATGAACATTTTACTTACGTTAATCACAATCCTCGGGCAAAAGTGCAACACCCAAATCCGAATCCTCCGAAGATGACTCAGCTGCCATATCAGAATCAGAACTACCCTCCAAAATAATGACAAGCTTATCCACAATTCCACAGCACTGTCGCGCTTAAAACAAGTTCCCACATTTTATCCTCTTCTGTGTTGTATTATGTCTGTTTATATTCCCTGCTCGCTTTCGTTACACTTTTCACTGAAAGACCTGTAAAATCCGGTATTAGTTTCGTAATGTGCAATAATGCAAGTGTCGGGTATTTTTGTAATAGTGAGTTGAATATATGAAGTATTGTTTGTTTTTAGTTACTTTTTAACTGTTTCCCGCTTCTGTGTTTGAACAGTTTATTCGTACTACACGCACCTTCCTCTCCCATGAGAGCTCAAATACCAACTGACTAAACCACAAGATTTGACCTGAGCTGAGCATATGTGTGTTAGTGTATTCTGAATGACTGTTCGTTTATCATATTTCCTGTGTTCCGCAAAGTGTTTATTGGTACTCAGATAGCACCTCTGGGAATTCATTGCTGCATTTCTCCTATATGTAACAGAGCGGCAGTCAGCATACGGTTGGTATTAACAAGCAAGATGCTCTCGACGCTAGTGCAATAGCAGACGAAAATCATATTTTGTAATCTCTTAACAGCTAGTATATATCCATTACCTTTAACTATGAGTTCTTATGATAACCACAATAAAATGTGCAGTTCTATACTTTTCCTGCTCTAATATTTCATAATACAATACATGTATTAAGGAACTATTTACGTTGGCGTAAGAGTATATTCTTGGGTTCTTAACAAGCCGAAGCACGTGCTTCTGTTTACATCAGAGGGAACTCTGGTTTGGAATGGACAGTAGTCAGGTATCCCGGCTAGCCCGCATGGGCGTTATTAGCAGCAGAGTGCAAGTCCTCAACGCTAAACTGTGATGCAATATTGCGCCTTTTCATTGGTTATATTCTCCAACTATAACTATGGAATTATTGTAGTTAGAACACATGTTCCCTAACTTTTTTCTCCAATTTGGTGTAGAATGGAATTTTGGAGAGTTACTGGGTGAATTCGTGGAACTCCGTACAGGTCATTGGCAGTGAAAGAGATATGGTTCATTTTTGCGGTATTTTATCCTTCTTTGGCGGACGTAACTTGTTCTTAACGCCATTTTTAAATCACTATGCCGGGTAAAGGACTCCAGAGGAACTTCGTTGCCATTTTTCTCGCATTCAATTTTCTTGCAGCATTCCTGTGCTCAAAATAAGTCTTCTCTCACAAACACAAAGATGGAGGCCCGAAAATGTTCCATATTGCACTTCACCAGACCAACTCCCTAGAGGGTTATTTTTTCAGGGTTTCCCAGTCCTCATAATTGGAAAATGCGGGAGATCTACCCTAAGACGGCCTGGAACGTGTCCTTCCCAAATTTGCTTTTCTAGTTATTATTTCATGTATCATCAGTGAACCCTGGATTATTATGTAATACTACATTGAGATATATGCACATAAACATGCAAAATATGGAAACATAAGTAATGAAATATGTAATATCAAATAAATATTTAATTATATGTATATAATAAATTATATAAAATTACATTAAACGTCGACCTTAAATGGAAAATAATTTATTTCACTCATCGGTTATTTTTGTACCACCATATTTGTTGCTTTTATTGCTCCACAATCATTATTTTTAATTATGATGAATTTGTTAATCAAATAATAACGATTACAAATTTCACTTTCACAGTTTTCATAGTATTTTATGAACACCTCAAACGTTTTCTTAAAAGGCATAGACTAACTTAAATGAATAAAATAACAGAAAAAGCCGGTGTCTTCATAAACAGTAATTAAACAGATTAAGAATGAGTACGTAACTCAGACCTTTGTTTATTTCATTGCCCAATAAAATACTTTTCCACATTTTCTGCTGTAAATGTTATTCTTCTGTCTGATAAAATCTTCTTGTATGAAGAAAATTATATTTCGACATCGTAATATCTCACAGAACTGATTTTAATGAGGTCATTCTGCCTAAAAATGTGCCCAAAGTCTGCAATTCTTCACCATACATGCCTTCTTTGACAGACTTAGTTGGATTTTGTTCATTGTTGATAAAAAGAAGCAAACTTTTAAACCGTCACAACTGTACAAGATCAATAATACGTAATGTTCACTTTAGTTGTTAATCGTTAGTATTTATAAAAGAAAAAATAGGCAGGCATAGAAGGAAAGAAGAACAAATATAATAAACAATTAAGAAAAGGCACGGCAAAATACTTATTTTTATGTAGATTGTGCAAAACATGTAATATATTTGAAATGTGTAAAATGAAACTTTAAGTACAGCAATGTCCATGCTTCAATTCGTAGACTTTTGTGTTTACATGTGTCCACATGTAAAGGAGCAGAATATGTAATTACATAAGAATTTGAGCTCTAATCTTCAGTGTCCACCGTCTGTAGTGCCGTATGCGGTAAGAACAGGCATTAAACACTACCGCCAAAAACAGTAGTGTACCATAAAGTGCGTATAATAAAATGTCTGATTGGAACTCTGACATGTCTTTCTTTACTTAAAAAAATAATTTCATATTGTTGATTTTGTACACTTTGTAGGATAAATAATTTATCCACAATAATAACATTTTCATCACACAATGCTTTATAGAGGCATTAAGAAACCCAATTTTAAAAATACTTGTACTTCGATAACTGAAGTAGTATTATATTAGCTCCACGTATGGACGCCAATTTGAAGAAGTTATTTTGTTGTATTAAAGGAGTTTTATTATATTTCTACTGTTAGGGAGTCGAACTTGTAGTAGTTGCAACCGCACGTATAGTAAACAGTTTCCGGTAGCCTTCGCCCCAAATGTACTTTCAGGTGGCCTTTGCCCCAAGTTGAAAAAAATACTAAATTTGTAATTAAACTGTTTCTTTAAATATTATATATTTATGTTTGCCTCGGCTACGTCAATATTTTTGTTAGAGACATGTTTCTCTTAGCAGGGTTGTGGTGCAACAAGAATGGAGGCTTACAAAGACTACAATTTTACTTCACTTCTTTTATTAATGCTTGACATGATTTAAATAACACTTCACTGATATAGAGAGAGAGCTGTGAGATATTTTTATTAAATACTTGCACTTTTTAATACGTAAACTATTTTTCGTCTCACACGAAAACGTATAAAATTTCTCAAGGACGCATCACGCATCCGGTTACAATCACTGTCTGCAGGCAACTGAATTGATTGCAACCGTCTAAACTTGTAAATTTCTGTATTTCACGGCTCTGATTGGGTATTCTTAACCCAATAGAATACCTGCATTTAACTAAAGCTTTTTCTGGTTGTTGATTGGCTATGTTTAAACTGTCTCAAAATTTACATTATTGTTGCTCCAATAATGACTAGAAGCATTTAAACTTAAAAATTCATTATTACCTCAAGGTTACCTCATTGTTAGCAACTTTTGACCTATTTCTCACAGCTTCTACATTATTAAATTACGTAATATATTCACATAATATTATTACCCATGTATACAATAATACAAACATATATACTGTAATATACACTTTTTATATATTGTTACATACACATATTGCTTTAAGGCGGGCTATTATTGAATTATGTATTATACAATTAGACTGAAATCATTTTAGTGTTAAAAATACTGCCTCATATCTTTGGGAGGGGACATTTTCATTTTAGTTAGTAAAATGTATATAAATCAATATAGGTATTAAAAGCGTGTTTACACATTGAAGTGAAATTTTGTACTCACACGTACAACAATAAGTATCTGGCTTTAATACTTTTGAAAATCACTTTCGCAAGTGTTTCTCTCTTTTAATATTTTCAAACTTCAGCCTACGGCAAAGAAGGCCACCGCCGAAACAACTGCATCAAGCATACAAGCGTTTTGTCCTCAGGAAGTATCTGTTGAGAAATCGGCAAAGGATATTATATAAAACACATGGAAACAAAACGTTGAGCAACCGTTTATCTCGAACGCTTCC
The DNA here is from genome assembly GCA_030765065.1 of Deroplatys truncata. Taxonomy (NCBI): domain Eukaryota; kingdom Metazoa; phylum Arthropoda; class Insecta; order Mantodea; family Mantidae; genus Deroplatys; species Deroplatys truncata. Next base: position 107,322,944 of record CM060975.1, read on the forward strand.
ACTGCTGGAAGTTGCATACATTTTAGAGCCGCCATCTCCTGTTAACTCTTTTAGAACAGCTGATATTGTGAAAAATAATCCTCTTAAAACTGTGTACAATAGGTTTTTACCAGAGCGCTGCCTCCGCGAGGGATGTAAACAACCGAGATAATGCTTTGACAAAAGTTGAACAAACGAGAAGATTGTTTTAAATTTCATGAGGAAGTTTATGCCGAGGGAAGATTTAATGAGTAATCTTCCACTGCGAGAGCTCGAGCGGAGCGGCAAAGTAAACAGTTTTATCATTCTTTGACAGGATGATACGCTAATGTGCCACTCTGGCAAAGCCTACTTTCGACCATTCTACACAGATGTTTGGTTTTCATATATTTCATCAGTAGATGGTGATAATAACACTTCCTCAGCTGGAATTTGGGCGTTTCCTCCTTTGCTCCAAACTTGGGCATAAATCAGCACAGGAATACAGTGAATCTTGAGTTAGACAAAACCGCGCAACAGCCTTGCACTGAACCAGAGTTGCCTCACCCATTATCTGAATTACGTATAAACAGCCCGCAAGTCATGGGTAATGTAATGGTAGACATGAAGCTTGAAGTGGATAATTTCAGCCCCACGTATGGACGACAATTTGAGAAAGTTGATATTGTGTTTACGTTGTTGCTGCTACGGATGGAAAGCCAGTTTGAAGAAGATGGTATCTTTGCGTTATTTGCACCACGCTTTGGGCGTCAATTTGAAGAAGGTGTATTGAAGACATACACCGAACACTTGAAGTAGTTGCAACCGCACGTATGGTAAACAGTTTCCGGTAGATTTTGCACCAAGTTTTAAAAAATATTAACTTTGTAATTTGACTGTTTCTTTAAATAATATATATTTATGTTTGTCTCGGCTGCATCAGTATTATTGTTAGAGACACATTTCTCTTGGCAGGGTTCTGGTGTGACTAAGGATGTAGGCTTACACAGATTATAATTTTACTTCACTCCTTTTATTAATGCTTGACACTATTTAAATAACACTTCACTGATATAGAGAACTGTGAGATTCTTTAATTAATTACTTGCACTTTTTAATATGTAAACTATTTTCGTCTCACACGAATACGTATAAATTTCTCGAGGGCGCATCACGTTTGATTAGGAATACGGTCTGTAGGCAACTGACTTCTAAATTTGTAAATGTTTCTCCTTTTCAGTTTCTGATTGGCTAATCCTACTCCAATAAAATACCTTCATTTTACTACAGCTTTTTGGTTGTTGGTTGGCTATTTTATAAACTGTCACTAAATTTACATTATTGTTGCTCCAATAATGACTAGTAGCATATAAACTTTCAAACTCATTATTGCCTCAAGGTTACCTCATTGTTTCCTCATTGTTAGCAACTTTTAACTTATTATTCTCACAGCTTCTACATTATTAAATTACGTAATGCATTCACATAACATTATTAAACATGTTTACAATAATCTAAGCACATGCAACGACTGTTACATACATTTTACTAATTATTACATACACATATTGCTTCATTGTTATTGAATTTACATATTATATAATTTGACTGAAATCATTTAAGTGTTAAAAATACTGCCTCAAGCTATAGAAGGATACATGCTTGGCTTACCTGCATTACAATAACTGCGAACAATTCATTATCAGCGCATAGGCCCAACTATCACTCACAGCAGATGCGAGGGAATTTTTTATTTATTAGAATCATTACCTACCCACCAAAGAGTCTGGAAATATGAATGCCCATGGGGGGTCCCTGTAAGTGGGGATTTTCGACCCCTTCAGCTACTGTGGTGCGGGCGCTGCGGACCCTGAGCATTCGTGGTACTTCTGACGTCACTAGAAGTACGCTGGGACAAACGTCCGAGCCTCAACCGTAGGGGTGTTGTTTAGATTGGGTTGGACTCGGCGGGGCAGTGGTTTCCGACACCCATGGAAGATTGGATACGTCTGTGCGGTTTCCCGTCCAGGTGGGGTTGTAAGGTCCTCCGGTACCGTCCTGGATAGCCGCTAGACAGATGCTAGTAACTGTCGGCCCTACCGAGGTTATTCGGTAGTCTTTCCCCTTTTGGGGGTTGACGCGCGTAAGTGACGTGTCCACTTCCACCCTGTAATGTGGGGTTCGGTTTTGGTAACTAGGTGCCGGCCCATCGAAAAGTTCTCGGGAGTGGGAGTGTCACTCGGCTGACGCCCGCTCCTCTGGGTCACGTGGGGTCGCAGTCCCCTTGTGCCTTATGTCCATAGAGGGACTTGCCTTGCCAGCCCGACTTCCAGCCCCATGCTCAGATATGCACGAGAGCGGATGATCATTCAACCGATATGGGGAGGTGATGCGGTTAGCATCACGCAACCTCAGCTGGAATGTTGGCTTCCGTATCCGTATCACTGCCTATCTCAGCACCTCGATTCTCTCACGATACTGAGCAGGCACCGGTTCTATATCCTGGACTTAAAATCCGCAATCCATGGGCGGGATCGAATCCGGGCTATTCCCTGGCCGGGAATTAGAGCACCACGCCCTAACCCACGGCGCGAAGACGCAGGACTAATGTGGTTAAACAAATGAAAAAAACAAACAAATAATAATAATAATAATAATAATAATAATAATAATAATAATTTCGAAGAAGCCAGCAAACGGCGTTGAACGTTTCTCAAAAAGAGTCTCTAAGACTTGGTGTTATGGATAGCCACCATGCTAATACTTGTATTGACTGGAAACTTACGAGAAAGAGCATTTATAGACTTATTATATAGAAAAACACATTGTTGCATGCTGTACATTGAGTAGTCAATCAATAATTTCACAACCCACAACTATGTTTACTCTTAAAGAGCAGCCAATCTCTGTACCGTTGAATTACCAGAAATCAACTGATAAGCAACACGCGCCGTTGGTCATGAGTTTGAGTGTAGTAGGTGCAGCGCTGTCGCTGTGTAGCTACATTATAGCTCTAGACTCATGGAATATAGCTTCAATTTTTTTCCATTTAGACTGTCGGGTAGCTGTGTTTTTTGCTATCCAAGACAACTGATGATGATCGCCTTCAACAATAATTATTAAGTGCACTAATTCTGCACTAATTATAACAGAAACAATATGCAAGTCATTCACAGCAACAGTATGTATTTATGCTTGTAATCTATAAACAGCTGATGTTAGTTGACAGGTGTGCCAACTCCCAAAAACAAAATTATCCCTAAACTGAAAATGCAGACTCTAAAGAATCGCATGTCAGTGTATCTCCAAAGCAAGAGATAATCGGTAATTTTTATGGTGATTTTTTAATTCAGCAGATAGAAATACATAACAATAATCTGTTTTTCAGTCCGAAACCTTTTTCATTATTTGGCAGTGTAATTAAAAGGACTTGGCGATTTACAGAAGATTTAAGATATTTTTTGTTATCGTTAGATCAATACCTGGAACTTAGGAAGCACTAATTAAAATCGTCTGAAGTAACATTGTTTGGGGTAGGAAACTCCGAAAAGTTTCATCTTACATGGTAGTTTTGTAGCTATTGAATTGTGTACCTGTTTTATATTTGTTGTTCGCGCAAACACACACGCACCACACACACATACAGTATATTATTCTTCTTAAATTTGTTTTGAATTCAGGAGAACTCAAAGATGAATTTTGGGTGATGTCTTTATGTTTTATTTTTACTATAATTATTATTATGCAATGGATTGACAGAGCAGATATGAATAAAAGTGTAATATGTAACTGTAATACGCAATTAACGTTGTGAGACTGTTGTTTTCAAGCACAGAAGTCAGTGCATCATTGGAAGCGGCAGAGAGTTGCTTGACTTCGTCAAGATGTCGTCTACCGATTTTGCCCACGTTTTCTCTAAGTTTGACTTCCCTGGGGAGGGTTCGTGGAGACAAGAATGGAACTCTTTGGAAATATTTATCTTCCGAAGAGAGACGGAAAGCGTTTCCTTTCTCGACACTGCATTTATCGTGAGCTGCTGTCAATTTTCCTATGATAATTTAAATATTTGAAAGCCCGAAACAAGATGATAAAGTTAAACAAAGTAGCAGCGAAAATATCTGTGTACATTTCAAGGTAGACGACAGAAGATTGTTAGCTGTGAAATTCACTTAACTTATAAGAGTGGAATGTGATGTGTCTCTATGTTTTACCAGTAAACGAAAGGAAGACAAACACAGCGCAGCGCAGCTTTCGGGCGCGTTCGGAGAATATCTCCTGTTTGAGAAGTGATATTTATTCATTTACGTAAATAAGGGCCGGATTAGTATTTTAAATCTTATTCCATCCATAAGGAAGAGGAATTATTAAGAGATGGCTTCAAATTCCAATGGTCTAATCTTTAAACTTTTTCACTTAAAAACGGTCAATTTATAATCTTTTCGATGTGAAAATGACTTTTGATGCAATGAGCTACTTCACATTTTGTTAAAAACCACCACTACAGTTGTAAATACAGTTTCTATCTATAAATTGTGTTGCAATACTAACCGACATTTTTAGAGGTTACTTTGCTCACACAATTATTCTTTATTTCACTTGTGTAGATCCCAATTCCGTGTATCTTCTATAATTATTTCTCGAGAATTAGACTTTGTTGAAGTATAATGAATACTAAATTTTTAGCAGTATTTTTTATTTTTTTATTCTATTTTATCGCCACGGATCTGTTGCTGGATAACTCTTAGAACGATGTGTGATGGACAGTTAGCGTTCTAGGTTTCAGCCCTGTACCCACCCTCCGTCACGTGTCACAGAGACCCTAGTGCATAGCTACCGGATCTTCTGCTTGCCTGCCGTGCAGGTGGCATTAGAGTGCCGTCCAGTCTAACCGCCGCACTCACATAGAAAGGCGGACAGTTAGCCTTCTAGGTCTTATCCCTGTAACCACCTGCTTCATGCCGTGCAGATGGCATTAGGATGTTGTCCTATCCAATCGCCCCCCCCACACAGAAAGGTGGCTAGCCTTCTAGATCTCATCCCTGGAAATTCTATCTTGCTTCTTCACGTGCCCACAGAGACCCCCACTTATTTTTTCATTTTACTACTGTTTTAGACTTAAGATGGAACTTTGGGTAGTAGTATTAAATATCCAATCCGGTATTTACGTTGACGACTGAGGAAAAACATGAAAAAACTTAGACAGATTGGTCGGGATTTGAACCCGAGACCTCCCGTATGCGTGTCACAGACTTTACCGCCAAGCTATCCCGCTCGGTCAGTAAATCTTCTTGGATTGCGATAGAACATATCTCAGAAACAGATTCAAAGCAAATAATCAAAAGCATGCGCACTTACAGACACAGTACAATGAGAGAAAGAAACAGAGAGGGTGGAGAGGAGATAGAGACAGATAGAGAAGGAGGAGAGAACGCTCCACTGAATAGACTAGATTGTATATGTAGGCCTGGATAAAAATCTAATTCAGTTTGAATGTCTTTTACTTTCCCTACCGCTTACCTATGGTATGTAGAGGAACTATGGTATTCCAACCCAAAAACTGGATATAAAACTTTTTTGGAATCTTTTTTGATTCCCGAACACAAAGGGTAATTTTAGGAGCAGGTGCGTGCGTGCTTGTGTGTGGAGAGGGGGAGAGAGAAAGAGAACCATACTCAGTAATGTAAAGTCGGATAAATACCAAACCTGAACACTTAAGTCTGGTGTCCTCCAAAAATGCGATAAGGAAACCTTTAGAAAATTCAAACTGCCTTTTTCTTAGAAAAATGTTTGTTAGTTTTTATTTGATCAAAAGCAGCCCTGACAATGTTTATTCAAATATCATATGATTGACATATTGACATGAAGAATAAAATGTATGTTTAAACTTTTTATGAATACCCTCTGAAATCCCCCTTAGTATGATTCGATTTTGAATAATGTGCGTAAATAAGAAGCCATAAGACGGACGAAAACGGCCTTTAAAACAATGTATGTAAGGTTCATTAAAATATGCAGTTTGTGCTCACAAAATAGGTATTGTAGCTTTAGCTATTTTCGAATACCAGTACTCTGGTTTTCCCAAGCGTGTTATCTATGAAAGATACTAAAAGTTTGCAATTATTGCTTTTTTTCTTTTTCCTAGCAGGAACTACGAGGCGTGTTTTTAAATTAAGTACCAATAACTTTTAAAAAAAATAGCATAACATTATTTTTCAAATACTTTATTATCATTCATTATCTTAAATTACTTCTCCAGTTAAGTCACCGCCATTACAAAGGCATTTTTCGTAACGGGAAACCAGTTTTTGTATGCCTTCGTCAAAGAATGATGCCGCCTGTGATGAAAGCCAAGTTTGCACTTGTTTATACATCATCGTCGTTGAAACGTTTTCCTCCAAGGAATTTCTTCAGATGAAGAAACAGATGAATATCGCTTGGTGCTAAATCCGGACTGTAGGGAGGGTGGTCGAATTGTTCCCAACCAAATGATGCGATCAGATCTTGAGTTTGTTTGGCTGTGTGTGGCCAAGCGTTGTCACTCATTATTGTTTCACATAAATCTTACACATGAATGTTGATGATAGCGATGAATGTTTGCTGCCGCAAAACTTATCGGATTCAAAACACCAATCCTGATCTGACTTCACAATCGGTGGGCCCTTCAATCGTTTTGAACGCTTCAAAACGCTCTAACAATAGGAAAACACAAATTAACGATCGCTCACAGCTTTGTATGGTTTCCTAACGAATGGAGGATCGCGCATGCTCACAATCGTGACTGCAGCGCTGCAGTGACAAAATATTAAAACGGTACTTACTCTAAAAAAAGCCTCGTAATTGAGTAGTGTTTTCGCATGTTGTACGTTAAGTAGTGGTTCTATAAAGTCACTTCTCGGAGGATTAACTGAGTGAAGATAGTGGATTGATCCAAGCCTTCGGTGACTCGCTCTGTCATGGTTTTCAGGAAGGACCAGGGGGTTAAACACAATGAAGAAACCATTCTACAGAATAAACAGCGAGAAAACAAAGAGTCGTACATAAAGTGATTTTTCTATCCACGATAAATTATTTCAGATGCTGCAATAATATCTCACATTTATACTTTTATATTACAAGTTAGGTTTCTGTCATGAGCTAACGTGAAAAAGAATTACAGTTTAGTTATAATCTTTCCCAAAAATCAAAGGCGTTAAATTGTAGCCTCAAACGGGAATACTTAAACATAAAATAAATAAAGAATATTTCCGAAATGACTTTGAAATACGTTACTTTCCCTAGTTATAAAAAATTCTGAGGGAATAAAAAGATCTTCACAGGCACCTCACAGAAAATTCAGTTTATATCCTTTATTTGTCAATAAAACTCAGTAATAAGATATTTCAATCAAAACCGCTAGTCGTTATGGGAAAAAAATGAAACCTCGTTTTCCTTTGAAAAGGTGGATTGGGTTATGGGGAATTCTTTGAAAGTCTACAAATGGCATACTTAATGATGTTTGTCGTCAACCGTGATCTAGTGGTACCATGTTAGCCTCTGATTCCCGATGTCGCGTGTTCAAACCCGGCGGAGCGCGATGGATTTCCTCGGCCGTAAAAATTCTTAGCATGCCTTCCTCCGGAAAGGAAGTAAAGTGGTGGTCCCGTGTTGTAGATTTACGGCACGTAAAAAAAAACCTCAAGCCTTATAAAGAGGCCTCTGAGAAAAATTTCCAGTCTTTCACGCCCAATATAGATTGGGACGCTAAGGACCATAGCAATTAAAGAGCGTCCAAAATGAACCTCAGATTTATGTTTTTAATTTGAGGGTGTCTGACAAGCTATGAAATGTAATATTTTTCACATTTTTACTTTTGCTACTACGTATAGTAAGTAGGGGAACTATTGTATTCCACCCAAAAATTCGATACCGAGATTTCGGCGGAAATACATGCTTTGAGACCCCCTGAATCCAAAAACATGCATTTTTGGAAACATGTCCGTGTGTGTGTCTGTGTATCTGTCTGTGAACAGCATAACTCAGAAACGAACAGTCGGATAAACACCAAACTTGGTATTTAGGTTCAGTATCTTTCAGAGATGCGAAACGAAGGTTTTCAAGAAAATCGCCTACCCCAGACTACCCCTAACATGGAACATTTTTCGAAAATTTTAATTTTCTCAAAAATAGCTCTAACGATTTTGATTAAAATATTATATGTTTAAGATATTTTCATGACAAATGAAATGTATATGTCGAATTTTCTGGGAATGTCTCCAAAAGTATTCTTCATTGTGAACGACTTTTGCATAACTGCTAAACCATAACAGATAGACAAAATTTTACTACAGTAAAAACGTATTTCGTGTTAAAATACACAATTTATGTCATATACATTTTTTTGGTGAGTGAACCATTTTCGAGAATTTGCTTGTTATTCCCTTAAATTTTCCAATACTTATACTTTTTCTCAAATTCGATATTCATTCTTTTTGTCCTGGTAATGCAAAGAGAATGGAATACTCCACATAGCAACCAGCTCTTAATATATTTGACTATCGCTTAAAGCCTACCAGCTCCCCTTGCATCTACAAGAAATTTAGCAATAAGATTAACATCTCAATATCTCGATTAACATGAAGCATATGGAGAGTAAGCGTTTGTAAAAATAGTTTGTACAAGAGTGGGGAGATTTTCTTGAAAACCTTCGTGTCGCATCTCTGGAAGATACTTAACCTAAATACAAGTTTGGTGTTTATCCGACTGTTCGTTTCTGAGTTTTGCTGTTCACAGACAGACAGACACACACACACACGGACATGTTTCCAAAAATACTTTTTCTGGATTCAGATGGCCTCAAAACATGTATTTCTGGTGAAATCTCGGTATCGAATTGTTGGGTGGAATGCAATACGTCCACTACTTACTATACGTAGTAGAGAAAGTAAAAATAACTAACAAAACACATTTCTGCACATTCCGTTTCCTGGATGTAAAAGCACGGATTTTTTAATATTGTCCTGTAAAAATTGCAACACCAAATAAAGGCAGACTTCAATCTTCTGCAGCAATCGCCTACTGTATAGGCAACTTAACGTGGCAGACTGTATTGCGTGCTTGCTGCAGTACAGGCGTTAATTCTTGTAAAGCTATGCATCTCTCTGAATACGCACAAATGCTGTGCAGTTGTTTTGTGCTTTATCATTAATTCGTTATCCTCACCTCTCACTACATTTCCTTATTGTTCCAAATAATGAGGAGGCAGTCTCTTTGATCCTCCTTGGTTCAAGGCCGTATCCATGCTACATTTCTCAAAACCCCATTATTATTTCCATGCTTCTTCTTTCACTATTTTTTACATCTCACCATTGTTTATCTTTGGGTGGTATTATTGGTTGAGTGTTAGCTTTCTGCGTCTAGAATTGTAGGTTTGGTCAAAGTCCAGGATTATTTATCTATTTATTTATCCTGGTAGGTGTAATGGCAACGCATCGGTAAAATTTAAAGAAATACGATGGAAATTTCATATTGCGTCCATTCATTGTGCTGACAATAATAAAAATAAAGTTACTGTTGTATTCTTAACATTGGCAAATTTTAAAATTCATACCTCGATTTAAATGGCCCCTTGTCATTCAGGTAAAGAAGTGTGTTAAACTTCAGTATTTTTAAATATTCAGAACGCTCTGAATATAAATAGATATTGAATCTAAATATGTATTAATTTACATATTTGAAACTGTCAGGAGAGTTTCAAATAATAATAATAATAATAATAATAATTAAAAATTTTGTTTTGCAACTTTTAAAAAAATATCGTTGGTTCATTTGTAGTTGGATATTTTCCATGGGTCAAGTCCGTAAAATTGAACTTTTCAATATCACTCTTATAAACATCTTTTTTTCTTTAATAGTAATTACAGTCAATCAGTCCCTGCGCGACAGTTTATTTGTATTACGCTTTACTCCTAAACGGTATCTTAAGTCCAATATAGTGAAATACTTTATATAAGTTACAATCAATAGTGGTTAATTACAAATAATGTATAATTCTACATGTTCCATTTGTTTCATCTTCTATATATGGTAAAAATTCAAGTAAAATTGAAACGAAGTTGTGGATTTTTAATTCTTCTCAGACGGATTGGATTACGATTAAACGATATCCTCTCCTCATTTTTCGAAATTTTTTAACAAACTACACAATTCATATAATTGAAAAGGAAGACAACTGATACATAGAACATATTTTTGCATATTAAAATAAAAGAATGTTTAATCAAAAACATTGAATTATAAGCAAAAATACAACAATAGCATTAAATCATATATTTTAGTACGATTAAATGTCCCAGGTTTATGTCGGTGGAGTAACTCGTATCTATAAACTCCTGTGCGAAATAACTGCACTCCACTGGAAACGCTAATGTGAACTTTGCAGTTAAATGAGCTTAACAATTATCATGTCAAGCATTTAGTGTTGAGTGTATAATATAAATACAAACCTACTATACGTAATAATTAAGTAACGTATTCTTAAGTGTGCACCAATGATACACGGCTATTCAAATCCAAATATGAGCGTTGAAAGCAAGTTTGAAAAGTTAGTTGGCAAAATATTAACATAAAATGAATACTAATTTCTGTTTTAGTTAGTTGGCCGGCTGGCGCACACTCTAACGTTGATTTCTGTAATTAGATAAATATCTACAGTTACTGATTCAGCCACTAGGCGCGCATGTTTGTAAGTGTTTGGCCCACCGCCCATAGATAGCACCATGGGAGAGACACAGGACGCTGCTGGCGTGAAGTGAGAATTTTGCTCGAAGACCTTTCTTTACAAGCTATGAGGTTTTATTGCATTCAAATAAATATTATATGGGACTAACGTCTTTACTTCTCTTCAAAGGAAGCATGCTAAGCATTTTACGCTCGAAAAAAGAAAATCCTTCGCCCTCCACGATCTCGGGAACAAGAAGCATGATAGCCACTAAACTATGAAGGACGACTAATATTTTATTTATAAATTTTGATACCGCCGTTTATTTGCAAAACCTTAAGCGAACTTTGGATATACAGTACATAACAAAATAGCCTGAATGGTGATTCTCTCTCTTTGGCATGCTAAGTTTTGCAGTTTTACATTTTTAAAAAGAATCGTTAATGCTGCCTATTTATTATTTCTGATAATACCTTTAATGTAATAACCAGCCACATATCGCGTTCCAAATCATTATAACATGGTTATTTTATTGTGATGCACTTAACATGTTTTGTTCCATCAGTACAAAGTTTAAGTATATATATATATACATCTATTTCTATTTTCTATTTTGAAAAGGGGTGGGTTTTATGCCCAAGCACTGCGACCTTAAGATCTATTGCGCATCCCCCCTATCATCAGTTAAGTAGTCTGTTGCTCGATATGAACTTAACCAGACTGCTAACTGAGGCTTTCGATAGTTCATCTATCTTTGGAAAGTGACTGCCAAAAATACTTGCTCTTTGACTCGCAAGAGCAGGGCAATCACATAGTAGATGAGTAACAGTCTCATCTCCTTCTAGACATCTATTACAGATAGGGTTGTTAACCAATCCCATTCTGTATAGATTAAACTTTAGGGCACAGTGTCCTGTAATGAATCCTGTTGCCCATGCAAGTCTTCTTCTGCTAAGACCGCGCAAGTATTTTGCCCGGCTGTTATCCAGGTCTGTAATGAACAACTTGGAATGTCTGCAACCCTCAATGGAGTTCCAGTAGTTCTTGTGTTCTGCTTGAGCCCAGCACTTAATAGCCTGTTTCACTGGTCTGTAGGACACTCCCAGTACAGGCTCCGGACCAAAAAATGGGATTTCACTGCCAATCTTGGCTGCTTCATCTGCTTTCTCATTGCCTGGTATACCTATATGTCCTGGCACCCACATAAGTTGAACCTTATTGTGTTCAGCCAGTGCCATTAAGGATTCCCGGCATTCTGAGACAAGCTTTGATTTTGTTGATGGTGATTCAAGTGCTTTAAGAGCAGCTTGACTGTCTGAGAGAATAAGAACACTTCTATTCTTATATCTCCTTTTAATGCTTTCCATGACACTGGCTAGGATTGCATAAACCTCAGCCTGGAAAACTGTAGCTAAGGTACCAAGACTATAAGAAATCTTGGTATTGTTACCGTAAAGCCCAGCCCCCGTTCCCGATTTGGTTCTAGAACCATCAGTATACCAGATTGGGCCTTTGTTATTATGAGGTTTTACCAGTCTTTCCCATTCACTCCGCTGTGGATAGGATACCGTAAATTTCAAATCAAACTTAAATCTTGTTTCAAGAATGTCAGTCCCCATGTTGAGTATCTGTTGTACATTCTTATCCCAAGGAAGCTTGAGATGATTAATATGTCCAGTATTAGACACTTTGGTTTGGCGACAAATACGGTGATACGCGATCATGGCTTCTGCCTTCATCCATAGGTGGAGAGGTGTGAGCCCAATCAGCATCTCCATAGCCGCAGTTGGAGTAGTTTTGAAAGATCCCATAATTGAAATGCAGAAGGTCCTCTGTAATTTACAGAGTTCCTTTCTGCACACCTTTAAATTAACTCTAGGCCACCACATCAGTGCGGCATAAGAGAATATAGGTCTCACCATAGCAGTGTATATCCAATACACTATGCTAGGTTTCAGACCCCATGTCTTACCAAGCATACCTCTACATGTCCAAAAGACTCTGTAGGCTTTGGTAATACATAATTCCATATGATGTTTCCAAGTTAATTTCTTGTCTAAAACAAGCCCAAGATATTTAACTTGTGTTGAATAGGGCACTACCTCACCAAAGAGAGAGAGTCTGGTTAAATCAGGCCCCCTTCTCCTGGTGAAGGGTACCACTACTGTTTTGCTTGGATTAACAGTTAGATTATTCATCTTGCACCAAGCTTCCACTTTCTCAAGCGCCGTTTGTAGCACTTGAGAAACTGTGTGAGGAAATTTACCTCTTATGATTATTGCAATGTCATCTGCAAAACCTACTGTGAAGTAACCATCACTATTGAGTGCGCAAAGAAGTGTGTCCACTACAAGGTTCCATAGCAGGGGTGATAAAACACCCCCCTGCGGGCAGCCCCTCTCCGTGGACACATCCAGCGTCTCCCCACATAGATTCATGGTTATCTTCCTATGTTGTAAGACAAAACGTATCCACTCACAAAGAAGTGAAGGTACATCGTGTCCATAGAGGGCGTTCGTCACGACGTCACAAGACGTCGTGTCAAACGCACCTTCAATATCAAGAAAGGCACCAATGGCTATTTCTCTGGTATTAAGCGCCTTCTCAATAGTCGAGACCACTTGATGAAGTGCTGCTTCCGTTGATTTCCCTGTTTGATAGGCAAATTGGTACTTGTTTAATGGATGTTCCATTAAAACGTAATCCCTAATGTGCCTATCCACTAACCTCTCCAAAGTTTTAAGCATAAAAGAGGAGAGATTAATAGGGCGATAAGCCTTAGCCTGGGCGTAACTAGGACGCCCTGGTTTAGGTATAAACACCACCTTTGTTTGTCTCCAAGCCATGGGTATATATCCATAAGCTAGACAAACTCTAAATATGCCACAAAGTAGGGATTGAAGTGAGTCAATACCATATTGTAGAAATGCAGGGATGATTAAATCAGGGCCTGCCGATTTGTATGGTCCGAACGACTTGACAGCCCATCGTATTTTAGTGACATTGACTACGCTCCTGATTAGGTTCCAATCCTCTCTGTCCAAAGAAAGATGGTCCAGATTTGGTTGCCCCTTCACAGAATTGCTGTCATTGTCTACCTTAAAGTCTGGAAAGTGAGCCCTCGCAAGTTGCAGGAGCGTCTCAGAACCAGACTGTGTGTACGTGCCATCAGGCAGTTTAATAGTGCTCACAATTTTTTTAACACCCTTTGCCATATGTTTCATGAATCTTGCACTGCTGGGAACGTTCTCCATCCCCTGGCAGTACTCCCTCCACGAATTCCTTTTGGCTTTACGTATTTCTTTGTTATAATTGGTGAGGGCTTGTCTATATGAATCCCAATCACCAGTTCTTTTTGCAAGTCTAAATAACTTCCTTGCTTTCTTCCTAAGTCTGCTTAACTCTTTAGTCCACCAAGGCACCAGCCTTGGCGAGTAAGCTACCTTAGGCTGACAATTTTGATAATAGGATAGGAGAATTGACCGTTGTATTTCATCAACGGCAAACTCCACATCCAATATCGAACGAATGTTCCTTGAGAAACCCGATGTCAATGCTGATAGATCTCGTCTATAACCGTCCCAGTCAGTTTTCCTCGGATTTCTGTAAATCACTGGTAGAGTGACTTGTGCTTTAATATTGAAGCATATGCATCTATGATCAGAGAGAGTGATCTCCGATGATACACGCCAACTTGAAATTAGGTTCTCAATAATATTAGTCCCTAACGTTATGTCAATGACTTCCTCCCTTCGCAAGGTTACAAAGGTTGGTTCATTACCTCGATTTAGAATATTAAGGTTTGTACTCACCAAGTACTCCATTAACTTTTCTCCTCTGTGATTGATATCAGTGCTCCCCCACAGTGTGTGGTGTGCATTGGCATCAACCCCCAGGATTAACTCCTTTCCATTCTCTCCGCAGTGGGTCACAAGGTCCCTCACTGCTATCGATGGTGGATCAGAGTCTTCGTAAGGGAGGTAGACGGAAGAGAGTATTAAAACTCTTCTCTCTCCTGCCTCCTCCACTATTGTTTGGATTGTAGTTACATCCCTAGAACAGTGCTCAGTAAGAAGCAATGCGTTTATCCAATTCTTAGCATAAATACAAGATCTTGGATTATTATTACTAGGTCTATATATAGTGCCCTTAGTACAACTGATCCCTCTAATTGAACCTCTGAAGAGCCAAGGTTCCTGTATGAGAGCAATATCAACATTATCTTCAACAAGTCTCTTACTGAGAATGGCTGAAGCTGCCTTACAGTGCTGCAAGTTAATTTGAACTATTTTCATAATTGCATTAACCCACAACACTTACCTTAAGCAGTACCCGATGCGGATCCTCCAGAGTCCCCTATCTTCGTCTCCGGACTGTCTCCGCCATCGCTGCCTGCCTTCTTTGCTTTGTCTGCTACTGCCTTCCCCTCCGGGTCAGACAGGATCTTAAAAAGAGCCCTGTCCACCCCGGTATAGGCCGACATGCCAAGCTCTTTTATCTTCGTAGCAGACTCTTGGTCCACCATTAGGATTAGGCGTTGACCAGAGGAGTCTGCCTGCTTATCAATGATTTTCCAGTGCTCTATATTCAGCTCCTGGTTTAATCTTTGAATGCGTCTTAGCAGCACCTTAGGATCATCAGTTGTAATGTCCCGAGTCTTAAGGGCCACCTTGACTGGCTTAGGTAGATCTTTTGGATCTACTACTTTGAGAACTAATCTCTCCTTGATTTTAGCTCCCTGAATATGATTTTGGAGCCAATGACATGACTGCTCATCATCACAATAGTATATCAGAGCCCCATCCTGTAGAGAAAAGGACCTGAGTTTAGGTAGAGATTCACTGGTTGGCGCCTCATCTATCTTCCTCAGAATCTCAGCCTGAATGGGTCGAATGTCCTCCCCAATCAGCTTTCTCTCAGGATAGGACTCTTCCACAATTGCCATCTTGAAAGCGGCCAAAGCTTCCCTGTAAGTGACACCAGGTTCAGTGCCCCTAGGCCTCTTAACAGGTTTGGCTTTATCCGAAGGAGGAGTATCCACACTTGTCCTGGTTCTTTTAGAAGTCCCTGGATCAGTACGGACCTCCACCCCTTTACTCTGTGGGTTTACATTGCCTGTACCCTCACTCATTTTCTTAGCTTTTTTTATTCTTCTTCTGGCTGCCCCTGACAACTTCTTAGTGTCCAGGTGCATTCTATTAATTCCAGATGCTGTTGCACCCATTTGTTTATCTAGTGACAGATTTCTCTCTACTGGAGAGTCTCTGTCACTTGACTTTTCTTTGTCAGGTGAGAGATTTCTCTCAACTGGAGAGTCTCTCTCACCCGCCTTGGTGTTATTTATTTTATTTTGGTCCATATTGGTCCCACGAGTACCAGGGAAATAAAAGTCACCCAATACAGAGCCCTGTATATATTGGGAAGGCTAATTACTTCAGGGTGTCGCCTGGTGCCCTGAAGAGATCGTTCACGACACTGCATTTTTTACCACCCCAGTGCCATTCATCCCTCGGCACGATGCATTCCCACCTTGGATTGGGTGGACCAGAGCCCCTGAAAGGTCCTCCAGCTGGGAGTCCCTCAAGGTTCTCCAACCGGGAGACCCTTTTGGGATGGATTTTCTGTTGAGCCACTTCTTAGTCTGGTACCTCATTACGAACCTCTCTGGCATGAGTAGCTCTACCAGCACAGCTTAGTAAATCACTGGTACACGGAAGCCTCCCCACCAACTACAAGGTCCTGTGGCTCCTAGGGGAGGATATATATATACATACTAGTAAGTTTAGTTTATGCATAAATAAGTGATGTTAACGCACTAAGGTGAAGACAAAAAATATAATTTTTAAATTTTGCGGTTGTATGATGTATTTGTTATATTTCCATTAAAAATAGTCCTACCTATTATTATGAAACATGGTCATTAATATGTCCCATATACATGGTCCCAAGAACCTTAGGATAGGCTTTGTAGCATTGTAATGATTTTCTACAAAGCGATGGATTGTACTGCAGCACGAAATCCAAAAAGTGAAATGCCTTGCTCGTTATTAAGTTTTATAATAGTACGCAACAAAAGCTTATAGGCAGAATGTTTCTGCCAGTATTTATTTTTTACAAATTTACAAAGTCCGATAAACAGGGGTATACAAGAAATAATCCATTTTAACGCCCTTAGTTTACTTCTCAATAAAACTGTTGTATTGGCTTCAGGAATTACTATTACATGAAGATAGAGTAAATGTTTAAGACGTTAATCAATCTTTTCTATTATTATTGTGATGCAGCAGCTATGGTCCAAGGTTATCGGGAGGTCGGCGCCGAGCAGTCCGAGTAAACAATAATAACGCCGTTTGCAGTGTAAGCTCTGTCTCCACCCTTCCTCCAGAAAGTGTGTCGAAATAGTTCTAGTACGTTAGAAAACCTTCTATGGAACATTCCATTGCCTATATAAGCGAGCGTTCTGGGGGGCAGTCCGTCAGTGCGTGTCCAGTTGCGAGTCGAGTGCGACAGAGTTGAGTCGAGTCAGTGTGCGAGCGAGTGACTGCGTTATTTGGTGCTACATCAAGAGCGATTCTCCGAGCGAGTTGGTGATGGCTTTTGTGACGTACAGCGAGTGCTAACGCGGAGCGACGGTTGTGGGGGGCCTGTGTTCGACTCCCGGCAATGAACCGTCCGGCGTGAAGAAGCTGCGTCACGAAGAAGTGAAGCGACATAAGTGAAGTGAACACTGTAGTGAAGCTGAGCAGATGAGAACTTAGAATAGTTACAGAGAAAAGTGACAGTTTGATAAACTGGACAAAGTCACATTTATACCTGTAAACCAATCACTACAGTAAACGTGTAGTTGCACACAACTAGCATAAGAAACATATAAATTAAGGTATTGTTAATCCTTTTACTTACATTTTAATTTTTATTAACATCCTCAGAAACACCAACTTTGTTGCTGACTTTCATAGACGTAAATAAATTAAGAAAAGACAACGGAGGGCAGAGATTGAGAAATAACAGGAGAAGAAATAGGGGAGGTACGGTGCAAGAGTAGACATGGAGGCAATTTAAGGGAGAGGTGGGGACCAGGAAGAGGGAGTGAGAGAGGCAGTCAGGTGGTGATAAAGGGAGGGGGAGAGAAGAATCTCTGCAGTTAACGCAATAACCGGGTTAGTAAATTTTAGAATTACATAATAGCTTTCATAGACTGGGCAATCAACTTTGAAACTGACACACTTAAGTAATGCATTACGAAACCTTTACAGCTAGTGGCATTTTCCTGGATAATTTATTTAAATTATGAACGAAAATGCAAACTATAGAAACAAAACTAGCAGTGTTTTCTGTTTTCTTAGTGGCCTTTATGTAGTATTCCTTCTAACAATTCCTGATTTGAAACTTTCTGAATTAATCACCCCTATAAAACCTCTTACTTGCATTCGGAACGTTAGGAAATCAAATAAAGCAACAGAATGGAACGCAATGAATTGTGTATATTAGAAATGAAAAGGAAGGAAAAAAGATAGAGGGGGAAACAAAAGAAGCACATACACTGAGTGTACTACTACTTTTTAGGGCAGAAAATGACAAGCAGGGATATCTAGCGGGCTGCGACTGTACTTTTCTTTCCCCCACGTAGATAAAAAAAATATAAAAAAGGAACATAAACCAACATACAAAGTCGGTGGGTGTCGGTGCGGGAAAATGCAGTGGCGTTATGTGAGACGCAAGGGTGAGGGGGAGGAAAGTGAAACTTATGTTAGGTTCTTCAGCAAGGGGTCGCTACAAAACAGATCGATGTGAATGGACCGAATGAGAGTCAGGTCAGGTGTGTATGGAGGGTGGGGTACAAGTATTTGAGTATTGCTGCCAGAGGCGAACTGGTGACGTGACCACTCAATTTTTTAGATAAATTGGATTTTAAAATGATATTGTGCGACTTTAAAATAATTTTAATAATGTCCAAAGCCACGAAAATGTATATTATAGTAGTAAGTTATATATTAATCAGCTCTGTTTTGATCTGAATTTTGTACTTCGAAATAACATAGTCTCCTCGAATGTTTAAATTCCTAATTCAGCAGACTATTCACCATATGTCAGTTCATATATTACCATACTCTATGTATTTATTTAATTATTTAAGCTTTAAACGTTCAATAAAATGTAATTTCACAATCAGTACTTTTCTAGAATACTTAATCACCTTAAGTGCCTATAATCTTTAAAATGCCTTCAGAATATCAACTTTATTTATAGAATAACTAATAAAGTATAGATCATAATTTAACATAATTCTTTAATGCAGAAACATAAGAATGGACTGCAACGAAGGTAATGTCACCTTTCATTTAAAGTTGGTGAAAATAAATCGAGAACTAAAGGTGTCCATTTAGGAATACATTACGGTTATATCTACTACTCGGCCATGATATGAGTGCGCTTGGGGGAGGGCGCCAGTGTTTTTGTTGACAATTCCTAACGTCATCAAGGCTAGGGATCAGAGAGGAGTGAGGGGTAAGGCGATAAGGGAATGCACAGTTGCACAACGAAATCAGTACAATACTTTCCACCCCTCACCCTTGCTAGTAAATGCAACTCAGAGCTGTTGACGTTTTCTTTACCCGACTGTCCTTCCGATGCCCCGCCCACTTATTCCGTGATGTTTAGTTCCTCTTCCCCCGCACGCACACATATCGTGGCCGACTAGTACCTACATATAGATTATATTTAAAAACTGAACACTTGCTGCTTATGGCATTAAGCAAAAATAATTAGATTGTAACAAAGTTACTTCATGAATAAAATAATCTTAAATTACGTATGAATAAAATTCATCAGAGACAATACAGGATTTTAATTTCGAAACTTTCTAGTTTGACTGTTTTGAAATTCAATTTAATTTAATTTAACCAAAAACATTGAAAGGTCAGTACTAAAGTACAGTACTCCAAAAGATAGAAGAAATCATTAGCACTGTTAGAAATTAATGAGCTCTTAAAACAACAACAAATGCAAATACTAATCATTCAAAAATGGCAACACTGTAACAAATGAATAGACTGTAATCAACCTACGCCGTGGCTAGATTAGGTAAAGAATTTATAGAATAGGTCTCCAGTCAAAGCATGGGTTCGAATTCTCATTAGTGTTTTGTTGTTACATTTATTTTTACAAATAAGATCCTTAGAAACCAAGCCTATACAGCGGATGTGAAACGTGCTCTTTTTTTTGGTTCATTTCAGTTTTTCTCCGATTTACTTTCCTTTATTTTTTTCGCTCAGATTTACATTCCTCTTTATATATTGAAAGCTCATTTAAAATTTACCATATACTGCAAAAAGAGATCTTATTCGTTAAATGTTTATTGATTTGGATTGGGCTAATAAACTATATAGGTACATACTAAATATAGAGTTTTGTGCACTGGTATTGCTCATAAGAGACAGGGTACGCCTGATATAAGCTGTTATATTTGGATAATATTACCCCTAAATATGATGAATTAACAAATAGTAATAAAAGATCTCTGAAGAATCGTAGAACTGAACTCAAACTGTGTATTGTGGATGAGGGACTGCATGTGTATCCATACAGCCAGGGAATTCATTTTTTGGAAGTGTTTAAAACTGCACAAATTGGATGGAATGGTGCTCCAATGAACTACTTTTCCTACATTTATCTTAAGAAGATAAAGGAAACCCCGGAAAACAAACTTATCTAGGTAATTTACTATAACCGAGATTCGAACTCGGATCCACCGGATTATTAGGCATATGAACTATCTGCATACTATGGAGGTGATCAACCAGAGTGACCATCCTTAATTTGCTTCTAAAAAGTTCAATCTTCTGCACTTATTAATTAAACAGTTATCATTGTTTACATTTTTGATTAACTGTTAGTTCCTCTTCCCACAACACGCACTCATATCGTGGACGACTAGTACTTATATATAGATTATAAAATTAATATTAAGAATGTTAGTTGTACCAGAGTGACCGACTTTAATTCGCTTCTCAAAAGTGCAATCTTCCTCACTTATTAATTTAATAAGCGTTATCATTGTTTACATCTTTGATTGCATTTTCTACTTGTAAATCCTATTATTTTCATCACATTACGGTCCTATGCATTGCAACACCAGGCGAAAACTATTTATAATAGATATGGTTGTTGCTAGGGTCTGTTTTCGTTTAAAGAAAGGTCTTGACTCTGCTTGCTGCATTTAAATAGGTCACTACAGCAAAATCGACCAAATTCAATGCCACATTATGTAGCATAAACTAATTTTAAATATAGTCATTGTGGGTGTATGTTCTTTACCTTCTAAGAATAAGTATGTTTTAGCTACGCATGACTGTGCCCATTTAATTACATAATGGTAACATAAACAAAGTCATATGGAAATAGGCCAGTTCGACACTGAACACAGAGGCACCGTGCAGTCTGGTAGAGTAGAACTGCCCCTTCCCCCGCCACACAATGTCTTCTCATTCTCCGTGCGGTTCAATACCACTACCTTCCTCTCTCTTTCCCTCCCTACCTTCTTGCTACGCCTCTCTCTTAATTTTTTTCACTTCTTTTTTCTCTCCCCTTTATCTGTCTGCATTGCATTTTTCTCAAGTTGGCAAAAATTTCCAAGACGCTACCTAACCCCAAACCCTACGTTGTGTAAATCTAAAGCTAATCCTTCCACATTAATATGGAAATTGCTGTTCTCGGGCCAGGCGCCATGCGGACAACACCATTTTTGGCCAGTGCTGTACTTACAAACAGCGAGTTTGCCTCATAGCCAGTGGGAATGGGTTCCAATCTCGACAGTATCAAATGCTCGGGTGGATTGCTTTTCCTTTCTTAAAACATCATCTTGGAACTTGACTACTTCTTTTATTTTTACTTTGTTACAAGAGAAGCCTCTTGTATTGCAAACTTACTTGATTAGCTCTTAAACAGAGCAACACAAGAAACAATGTATTTAAAAATTGTGTTCTAAACATTTCCATACCTATGCATATTCAAAACGTGGATCTTTATTTATGTATGTATGCGTGTGTGTTTGTGTGTGTGTGTGTGTGTGAGAGAGAGAGAGAGAGAGAGAGAGAGAGAGAGAGAGAGAGGGAGTGTTGGAATCAATGAATAGTCTCCACTATATCTACAGCATTTCTTGAGGAATATTTACATTGTAAAGTCCCTTGTACACAATAATTTTTTTGTCAAATTCAATACTTTACAAGACCTTTCAAGAGTTGTCACAACGTTTCTTGTCAAATTGCTTCCAATACTTTTAAACACTTTGAAAGTCTTGAAAGCAAATAAGGACATGCTCTAAACGATCAACGATTTGACAATGATTTGATGGCTTTGGCCAATGAAATGCGAGTATTTACAGTGCGTCACGAAATCTGCAACATGGCGTAAAGCAAAAAGTAAACAAAAATGGTTACCCGGCCAAGGAATGTTGTATGCGAACTGATTAGGTTATACATAAGCTGGTCATGTCTGTATGTCTAGGACTCTGTGGATTACCACAAAATGAAGCAGATGAAGGCATATGAAGAACTAAGTAGTGTGGTTAACCTATCAGTTGGTGTTATTTCCACTGTATCCCACAATCGTAATGTGATTTCATTGGATATAATACGTGAAAGTGCTATATAATATTAGTAAAGTACAGAATTTCATTGCAAACTGTTATACCGTGACGCAAATAGTAAATTGCTTTGTGCGTCATAAATTATTTATTAATGTGTTCTGGAGGGTTTTAGTTTGAAAAAAGACAACTTGTAAATACACATTTATGATATTGTAAAGTCTTATCCAATCTAGTCACATATTGAAAAACGTTTGACAATTTTTCTTGTAAACTCTTGAATTGAAAAAAGGTTTGATCGTGTACAAGGGGCTTAAGACACAGGAACAAGATATCTGAAGTAACCAAAAATAAATACCGAACCAAAGTTCCGAGTATGTAATTTTACGAGTAAGTATTTTTGAAGAGAGAAGTAAAATAAATAATTCCATCACCAAAGTTTATCAAAACATAAATAATTAATTCACATTTTTTCGCAAAAGTCTGACGTGACACTTCCATGATTTTCTCTACCCTCTATCTTCGTTAGTGGGTATACAAACCATTCTTATTAAAGCTTATTTTTATAATTCCACAGTTCCCATGCAATCGTGAGAAACAACTGAAAATCGATGGGGCTTAAAAAGAATAACAAGTATTCAGCAATTCGAACCTTTAATAGCGGATATCTCAGAAACGGCTTATTCCACAAAAAATTATTTTACATAAATTGTGTGTTTCAAAGAGATCTGCTCTTTTTCTGTGATACGTTTTCGTCTCTCGCTTAACGTTTACCAGTTATACAAGAGTATACAAAATTCCTTCCGAATGAAGAGGGTTTCATAAGTTATTCCTAGAAAATTCAAGGTATATATTTTTTTTTATTTGACATGTAAATATCTTCCATATGTAGTATTTTAATCAAATTCGTTAGGGAAATTTTTGAAAAATATTCCATATAAAAAGTAATTGGGTTGGGGGAATTGTCTTGAAAATCTTCCTTGTCGCATCCTTGGAAGATACCAAACTCAAATATCGAGTTTGGTATTTATCCGACTTTCTGCTTTTGAGTTATGCTGTTCACAAACACACAGACACATACACACATACATGTTTCCAAAAATGATTTATTTGAATACAGGAGGCCTCAAACGGTGTATATCAGCTGAAATCTCGGTATCAAACTTTTGTCTATGTACTTGATAGAGAAAGCAAAAATATATTACAAGGAGAAAATCCTTATGGTAGTCGTTCCCCATGCTAGACTCTAGTGCGATTGCTTCCTCGAGGGTTGAAGTCCAGGGGAAGATGATGATCTTTCAGTGTATTAAAAATCCTTAGTGTTTTGTTTTATTTATTTATTTTTTGAAACGAGGCGTAGTCGACTCAAGTGTAATGTTTATTCACTCGTAAAAGTAAAGGACCTCGATCAAAACATGACCATCTTCACATCCAACCAGCGTCTGCTGTTCCTTAGCGCCTCTAACGGGCTTCGAGCTAATCACACATCATCGCGGCTCTAATCACAATAGCAAGCACTATTAGAAACTTGATAGATTGCAAAAAACCTCGCTAGAGCTCTCTAAGTACCTAACTTAGGGTAACGGGAACGGATTTATGCTTATATCACGAAGAATTTTAAACAAAACACTATTTATGTGTTATAAATATTCTAGCAAAGTTAATTGTTTCTTTGCAATGAATGCGGCAGTCAGATCATAATTTTAAATATGTTAATGATAAGGTTTTAAAATTTTATTTGGGGCTCCTGAGACCGTAACTGAACAGTGATAAACTACTAATGGCTTTGTTCTTTACTGTGAAAAACTGAAATCCAACGACATTACTTTTTGTAACCTTTTGGTTAATGAAAACCTTATAAGAATCACTAATGTGTTAGTTTAAAAAGATCGTAAATCTAAACCAATACCAAGCTGGATACTAAGCATATATTTCTACCTTCAAATAACGTGTACAGAAATTTAAAAGAAACTTTTTAAAGTGACACAACAAGAGAAAGAGGAAAACACATTTTAGAATTTCATACGCAAGTTCCACACCCATACATTTATTTAAACGTCGTGTTTGGGAATTTAAATGAGATTTACAGCAAAACTGCAATCAGATCATGATTCTACTATATGTGGCGATTTTTTTTACAGGAGTGTTATTATTATTATTATTATTATTATTATTATTATTTAAATGTTGTAAAAAAGTCAGTATCGACTATCCATAAAATTATATCTTACATTAAACGAAGTAGGAAGTCCATATGTTTCAGAATAGGCATCTACTGTTACATTTTTTTAATTTTTAAGACATTCATAGTAACTGAAAAGAGAATGAGGTGTAACAAACTGTGCATGCATTTACCGCTTTTAAGGAAGATAATACATTCTTAAAATACTGAAATGCCACAAACCTAGCATATTTCAAGAAACTGCTGGAAGACTAAATAGTCCCAATGCTTAACTGAACCTTAATTGTACAGCAGTTGGAAACCTGATTATACTTCCCAAGCTTGTTGGCAAAATGTAGTAAAAGAAGTGTTAAAAACAATAAAAAGTAGCTTTATGCAGCCATTTTTTGACCAAATAAGCTCAGTGCTGATGCCATTTTTAAATATCTTATTAGGCACTCAAGCTATGTTGTGAATTTCTTAGCGAGTGGTATTTGAAGGTAAAGAAAAGACATATTGTAACGTATATGTGTGCATTGTCGCGTCGGACGCATTATTGCTGTGTATAATGATATTGTCGAACTAATTATTTCGTTTGTGAGTTGAATTCTTGTCCGGCGAGCGCGGCATATTTCCCTCTACCTTCCTAGTTAAGGGGGTAAAGCAAGTTGAGAGAAGAGCCTCTTTGTCTGAGAGCGTGACGTCACCAGTAGAGTCTAGTGTATATCTTCAGAGTGTGTGGATGTATGTAGGAGTGTGTGATCCGTGTGAGTGTGGGGCATCTCTCCCAGTGTTTGTAACCTTTTGGAAATCATGTATCAGCAGCAAGGTAACTTTATAATAAACTAGAGTTAAATGTGAATTTATATGTATTATTTATAAATATCCCACGCTCACTTTAGCTTTGTGCGGCAAGTTCCTGTATCTCTTGTTTGCCTCTGTAGTTACGATCCCCCAATGTTTATGTCGGGGTAACTAAATTTTGGCCTCGCCCCGGTGTATAGCAATATGAGAATGAGATGTAGTCTAATAACCCAAAAATCATAGGAATATTTTTCTTTGTTACTGGCGGCATCATTGTTACCGTCAAGAACTTAAGCCATTATCTCTGCATCCAGCTTCAAAAAAGATACTAAAATTGAAAAGAAAGTATACTGGCATCTAGACCAGTAAATATACTCTCCAGAATACTGCACTAATGCCTACGTTTTAAAATGGAAAATGAATTAAGGGAAGAGTCGTATGTCTTCAAAAAAGGATAAGTTACAATATATGTAACTTATTTCTAGAAGAATATAAAGATGGGTGTATGTGGGGTATTTGGACAGTACAGGAAGGTGAATCAGAGAGAACGATAATAGTGAGAGATTAGTTTAATATAATCATGGAGAATTTTGTGAAGGATTGTTTCCAGAGAAAGGGATGTGTGGTAGTAAGATAAAGAATAAAATACAAGTTTTGTTGACTATTTACATCATGAGTCAGGCTTTCAGTATTTACCAATGCAATTTTTCACTGCCCGTGTCAGTTTGCACCTTCACGGTCTGATATCACATGATATCACTGACATATTGCCGAAACGACTGTCACATCTGATCATCAATTGTTTGGAAATTGTCGCAGTTGTTCTCGATTGATTTTGATTTGTAATTTGAAGAAACCCTTCTTAAAAAATCTGACGTGTTTCACTCACATGACTTTCTCTACTATTATACAAACTACTTTTACAAACGCTTATTCTCCATCTACTTCACGTTAATCCAGATAAACATTGCAGAAACTTTTACTTATTGCTCTTATTTCTAATTTTCTTGTAGATGCAAGAGGAATATGGTAGGCTTTAAGTCAATTTTTTTAAGAGCTGGTTGTTATGTGGAGCATTCTATTCTCTTT
The DNA here is from genome assembly GCA_030765065.1 of Deroplatys truncata. Taxonomy (NCBI): domain Eukaryota; kingdom Metazoa; phylum Arthropoda; class Insecta; order Mantodea; family Mantidae; genus Deroplatys; species Deroplatys truncata. The sequence goes on from CM060975.1 coordinate 107,349,236, forward strand.
GCATGTCTAGGACATAAAAAACAAATAACGAATTTCCATTTAAGAAAAAGCATAAGCACTGGTAAATTCAAACAAATACCAAGGAATATCTCGGAAATGGTTCACTCGATAAAAAAAGCAAAAAGAATGTGTATGACATAAATTGTATGTTTTAACGAGATCTGCATTTTTTGTGTAGTAAAACTTTGTCTATCTCTTATGGTTTACCAGTTATACAAACACCATTCAGACTGAAGAGGACGTTTGGGGACATTTCCAAAAAAATCAAGATATACATTTCGTTTGCCATAAAAACACCTTAAATATATGATATTTTAATCAAACTGGTTAGATCCATATTTTGAGAAAATTAAAAGTTTCGAAAATTGCTCCATTTAAAGGGTAGCCTAGTGTGGAGATTTTCTTGAAAATCTTCGTGTCGCAACTTTGAAAAATACCAAGTTTAGTATTTATCCGACTTTTCGTTTTTGAGTTATGCTGTTCCATACAGACATACACACAGGACCTTTTCTGAAAGTGTTTTTTTTTGGGGATTCAGGAAGCCTCAAAACATGTATTTCCGGTGAAATCTCGGTATCGAATTTTTGGGTGGAATACAATACTTCCCCTACTTACTATACGTAGTAGAGAAAGTAAAAATCTGGTATTTATCTGCTACTCTATCGTTTATTTTTGGGTATACAGCTAATCTCATGAAGTTTATTTTTCTAGCTAATTAATTTTAATCGAGAAAAATCTTTACATCAATAGCTACATTACACATTACATTAGTATACAAAGAAAACAGTGACAGTCAAATATTTAAGAACTGGACGCTATATGCTGGCCTTAAAATTCCATACAGTTTCCATGCAATTGCGAGAAACAACTGAATGTAGACAGGATTTTAAAAGAATGACAAAGTATTGAACAATTCGAACCATTAATAATGGGTATTTCGGAAATGGCTTATGTCAAAACAGTTATTTGAAATGAATTACATATTTTAAAGAGACATAAATTTTTAGTATAACGCATTTTCGCCTATCGCTTAAAGTTTGCCAGTTATACAAAATTCCCTCCGAATGAAAATTCAAGATATACATTTTATTTGTCTTATAAATATCTTGAACACACGGTTTCTGAGAAGATAGAACACTTGCAGAGAGAATCTTAGTTTCGAGGAAAATTTACAAAGTAAACAACAAATCCGAGCATTTAGGCAAAGCTTCACTGTGTATTTACTTCCTGTCACCAAAGTTATGCAGTACTAGCATGGCTGCCCATTTTGTCATATTTTCATTATTTGTTCCTAAAAGTGCTACTTTATATATTTTAAAAGCAAATTGTACAATTATTTACCAAATGACAATGATCAGGAAACAGTGGGGACATCTCGAACTTCGATTTAATGCGGATCTTCTGTACTTACCACATCTAGGAGGAATTGATGAGGTAAAGAACCGCAGGAGGCTATAGGCCGTAGGCAGGCCGGCCGACAGAGACGCGCAGATGTCCCAAACGACAGTAGGGCTGCTCACATAAGGCTTCCCTCTAACCGGGTAGAACTGGATCCACATGAGGCAGATCAGAGAAGGCTGCCATCATGTACGGCCGAGAAAAACTTTCTAACGAGCAAGTTAATAAGTGATCAATTTACTCATTTACAGATAAACAATTATCTCAATAACAACTTCAGTGTATAAGCCCCGCCCAATATGAAAATAAATGCAGATAAAAATATTGTTGCGCCGTTAGCTTCTGGGCCATCAGTCCGACACCGACCGACACTGCACAGCCCCTAAGCCTACGTGAAACACAGAAGGGGACGCAAAATGATAAGAAATGAGGAAAAATAAATTCGTGGTAGATGAGAAACCATCCCAGCATTCGCCTAGTCAACCATGGAAAACGACGAAAAACCAATGGTCAAAAAGCCCTAGGCCCTAGAAGTGAACCTGGGGCCTCCCGACTGTGAGCCTCGCATCTTGTTTGGTACTCACATTTACCACAATTTTAAAGTTAACAATTTGGAGATGGAATATCATTACAGAAAGTAGCAAATATTTGTTACATTTTGTAATTCCCAGTTGCTGGCTGCGGTTGTCGTAAATACCCGAGGATGATTTCCTTTTTTAATTTAAATTAATATTTTGCCGAGGATTTTAAAATCGATTTGTGGTTCTATAACTCGATATAATGCACGTAAAACCGTTGCAAGATGTTGATATTTGAAAGTACACGTAGTTTGGAGCATTTCGAACATAATGTGTGGTAAGTACCTGGAAACATAAGGATTTTTACTCACGATCTGCTGGAAAAGTTTATTTCAAGTATCAGATGAAAGTAATGGTAAGTTAAGAGAAGAAAATAGAACAAGTTTATAATTCTTTAACTATTTATTGCAGAATTGTAGCATACTATTTGTTATAATGTTGCTTTTGGCATTTAGATATTGTGACGGTTATAACTTTATTTTAACAGATTGTGGTAAATATGATTTTATAGAGTTGGAGATATTCAGGATAAACTTTAAGTAACTCCAGGAAACCGGCTTTAGATTTATTGCCAGTCATTTTCCGAATGTTCAAGTAAGCAGAGATTAGGTGACACGCGGTTTAGGGTAAAAGATCACCTCATGTCCGTCACTGGATGAGTTACGTAATTTCTGCTGACATACGCTTACGTGGGTTACCAGCAATGTACTAATCAGCATTTTGTCGGGTATTTAAACTTAGGGATTTTTGACGGCGGTCTCTCGACCAATCACGTGCCTAGTCGGCCACTCAGCTAGTCAGCACTTAGATTTATTTAATGTTAATTTCCAATTTCGACGTAGGCGCTAGGCCCAACGAAGGTGGACCGCCGGACCTCCTCTGCCACTCAGGAAAATACATTTAATTATTACTTTTTGAAATGTAGTTTAGTTTGTCTAATACAAACTAAAGATTAGAGAGATTGGGAACAGAAGTTACACGTCTTATAATGGCACCCTTTCACCCCTTCCAGCTACTCTAGCCTTTAGCCCTCTCGACGCTATCCTGTGCTACGTTCCCCCAACCTTTATGTGACGTCTGTCGTAGTCGTCGGGCTTACGTCACAAAATGATAAACTCCATAATCTCTATATTGTTTGATACAGAAGGCAATTGTTTCTCTGTGGTATATTTGGGTGCATAAAGTGTCCTTATAGTAAGGGAGCAATTTAGATTTGTAATGAAATGTGCATGTCAGCCCTTTCCTGCGTCATCCTTTTACCTTCTTTCTTCTTGCATAATTCTAATCACTAGATTGCAAAAAAAAAAAAAAAAAAAAAAAAAAAAGGCGGAGTGTGACGTTACTAATGATTTATCTCGTATGTTCTAGCGGTTGAGTATCATTAAATTAATAATTATTATATTATTATTGAGAATGTCGATAATAGTCCATTTATTTAACGGAGCTGTTTAATTACCAGGTAAAATAGGTCATAGTTAAAATCCCAGAATTTCTATATTCTCTAATGCTTAAAAATTGCAACTAGAGGAAGTATAAAATTTCACCAAATAATCTATGTCACGATTTTGCGTCTGAGAAAGAGATAGAGACAGAGAGAGGGCGAGAGAGAGAGAGAGAGAGAACAACGTAACTTAAGAAAGAGTTAAATAAATATAAAACTTCGTGCTTGGATGAGACACTTTAGAGACGTCAAGCAAAAATGTTCAAGAAAGTCCTTCTCTTTAAGCTACCCTAGGCACGGAAAATCTTTGAATTGGCTTTAATGATTTCGATTTAAGTACCTGTTTGAGATATTAATACACAAATTAAAAGTATACCTTGAATTTTCTGTAAATAGCTGTGAAGCCCTCTTTATTCTTTTTTAATTATATGTTTACATAACAGGGAAAGACCAAAGATTACTTTGGGAGAAATGTTGAGCTTGTTAAATACACAGGTGGTGTCAAATAGTTTTTTTCGTGGCATAAACCTTCTCCTAAATATTTTCTGCTTTTTTGGCGTTTTCCAGTGTTTTCCAGTGTTTCCAGTGGTGCATTTTCAGTTGCCGTTCTTTTTACTTTCTCTACTACGTACATAGTGAGTAGATAAAGTATTGTATTTCATCAAAAAATTTGATATAGATATTTCAACCGAAATACATGTTTTGAGGCACATTGAATGGAAATGAAGCATTTTTAGGAAAACCATCCCTGTGTGTGTGTGTGTGTGTGTGTGTGTGTGTGTGTCTGTGAACAGCAGGAAAGGTTTATCTAAATTATAATAAAGTAGATATTAGAATACACTTTCTTAGGAAAAATTTTGTATACCCACTAGTAAGCGATAGAGGATAGAGAAAATCATGCTAATTTAACGTCATATTTTTTACATTCTACCGCGTACATAGTAGGTAGAGAAGATATTCTATTCCACTTCCACTCAAAAGTCATATCGAGATTTCACCGGAAATAATTATTTTGGAAACCTCCAAATAAGTAAATAAATGATTTTTAGAAAAAGGTCCTCATGTATGTGTGTGTGTTTGTGAACAACATAACTCATAAACGAAATCTGATAAATACCAAACTTACTATTTACGTTCAGTAACGATTTTAATTAAAGTATCATATTCTTAGGATATTTATATGACAAATAAAATGCATATTTTAGTTTCCTGGAAATGGGAAATTCAGCCCTCTTCATTCGGAAGGAATTTTGTATAATCTTTATAACTGGTAAACGATAGGTCATAGACGATATAAGATGTAGGTCACTTTAAAACTTATTTCAAATAACTTTTTCTGTGACATCACCCATTTCCAAGATATCTGTTGGCATTGGTTTCAATACGTCATTTATAGTACTGTCGTTGTTAAGTTGTTTTCTGCGATGTCGTAGGAAGAGTATGGAATTTCTAGGCCAGCATATAATAATGAGTGGCTTTGAAACATCTGACTGTCGATTCTGTAGCTTGAACGAAATGTATAATGAAACTATTTCTGCAAATGTTTATCTGGATTAACCTGAAGAAGATAGAAAAATAAGCTTTCGTAAGGTAAGTTTGTAGAAGCTATGTAATAATAAAGGACAGTAGGTAGAGAAAATAATTTGAATGTAACAGAACAAGTTTTCTCTCGTTAGTTCATTCCAACAGCGTATAACATACAAAATAATTTATTGTTTTATCAGCCTCCTGGTGTAGTAAGATCATTTATCATGACTATTTTACTCATGCCGTAAATGGGAAATAATGACCAGTCACGTTTAAAGGGATGTTGTTTTTGAATCAATCGCGGTTATGATTCTACTCAATGTTTATTGAAATATCTTTATCGCCTCCTTCTTTGGGCTCCTTTTTTAAAAACTCTAAAGAGGTTGGAGAATCATTTTGCAGTGACTCGGCTACCAGCAATCAATGCCACTACGATTTAACATAAAATGGCAGAAACGAGATTTGGTAACACTTCAACTGAAGATATAGACGAGATTATTAGTTAGACATGTCAATTCTCGCACAGTGATAAGGAAGAGCTTAATTTGTAATCCTTTATGGGTATTCTCACCACATAAATTGATCACTGTTTCAAATTCTTCGGACTTTAAAACCACTGCTGTAACCTTTCTTTTTTTCCGTAAGTTTTGGAGCAGTTTTCTTTAATTTGCGTTCCTTGCATCTCTCGCCTCTTGAAACTCCTGGTCTTCAAATGGATTGAACTTTAGACGATATTCCTTAAAATACATTTCTGGTAATAGTTAAGTTATTATATTCCTTATTGCTCTTATAGCATCAATATGAGTAAATCAAACGGAGAAGAATGCAAGGAATACCTATAAAATAACGAGATAATTGTGTTTTTAAATAATGTCCATAATAAACCAAAGAAACAAGTTAACATTTATCAGCATTTTTCAGTAAGGAATGCCATAACATAAAATGCTGAAAATATAGCTTTTATTTGTTTAATTTCTCTAAAAGAATAGCGAATTCCAACTAAAAGTTCCACACACAGATAGCAGAAAATAATACCTATATAATCAAGTTGCAGTAATCAAACAAACGAAACCTGACCATACGATTCTAACTTGTTTTCGAAAACAACGCCACTTATTTTGTAAATAAATATAAGTATTTTATGTTATTATGGTAATAATCATGATTTTTGGGTAAATACTTCATTTTATTCGTAAAATAGTCTTAACAACCAATGCCACTCATGATTTCTAAATTTCCTGACTTGGAAACCACATGTAGCATTACTACAGATAAACACGAAGACAAAAAAACAGGCTTTTGTATGAGTAACTTTTACAATGGATGCAAAAACAAATAATAGCTGATATAGAAAGCCGTGTGTTTGTAACACAAACTTTTTGTAACTTTGTATGTCAGTTACGGTATTTTTCTCAGTGTTCATAAATTACTTAGGGTACATTTGCAGTTGTGATTCAATTGTTATCCCATAGCACAACGCTTTTTGTGTGCGGATTGTATCTTAAGGTCCTTATCAACAATCTGCAGGATGGAGAGGATGAAAATTCCCAGGCCTTTACCTAACATGCAGCTCGATTTTGGTATTCACGTTCTAGATTCTACAGCTAAAGTCACTAGAGGGTTCTAGAGGCTGCTGGAAATATAGATGAGGATATTCGGAGATGCGAAAAGAATTTTGAATGAGGTAGAGTGACAAAGATCAATGACTGTTACAGCCTCCCAAGGGAAGAACTGCATCCTCCTCGATCGCAACGAACCCGCGACCCTCAGGTGCAAAAGCAGCGCCACGTATGTACGCCCACAGCGAATTCAGAGATCGTAAATTGTGATAGTCGCTGCGTTGATGCACGTGCTATGAGCAACCAAGCGTTTCACACTGTTACACCCTAAGGCCCTACAACATGTGCATGTCGGAGTGCACTTGTGTAGGAGACAGTTTATCTCCAGGACATGACGGGCAAAATATATAATGCCTTTGTTTAAGTGCAATCAGTGAAACTTGCGGTCAACGTTTAGCAACAAGTTTATACTGCATTTATTGTAAAACATAAATGCTATTGTTTATAAAAGATCTGATGTCTTACATTCACATTACTTTCTCTACCGACTATCGCTTATTTTTATAATATAATTATTACATTAACTTAAACGTCTCATTATTTGCAACACATTTTGTAACTTCCATTTTTTCTATGATCACTTCCTGCGGAGATACTTTAGATTTTTCGAGAACATATTAAACATCGTTGTAGGTTTGCCGACCCATGTTGGTGTCATTTTCACTTTTAAAACCAGTGGGAGGACACCACGTAAACAGGTTTCACTTTCGCTTTCACAGTGGAGTGTGTCTCATGAACGTAAACACACATATGCTTCGTGTCTAATATCCTAATAATAATTGCATCTAAAACTTCCAATGGCGCATTTTGTAACCTAATCTCATACGCTATATTTTTTCAGCCATTCAACATTAAACTTAACACGTTTTGCAATTGATACTACTGTAATGCAATAAACCAAAACATGTTTCTGACTTGAAAACTCAAAACAAATACATCGTAGGCCCTTATTGGACGCCGAATATATTACTTCCATTTTACACTGTTCTAGTGTAGGTCAATAGCAGGTCAGTTGTACTTGTTATTTCGCCAAAACATCCCATGGCCCTTTAGTCGTGTTTGTTTGGATTAAGAGAGGTGTGGAAAACCAAACTGCTAACCACCCTTCAGGTAAAGGAGAGGAGTGAGGTAGACTATGTTTTGTTTACGTTCAGAAGTCGATTTCATGACCTACCTCGATCTGTTTACAATGGTATTGAGTTCTACAGCTACATTAGTCTACAAAAAGATGTTCGGAGTATCCTTTTAAGTGATTAATTAATTATTTAAAAACCCTGTATGATGTTAACAGTTACTACCGAAACTATGTCAGAAATAGTTTACTCTATCTTACAAATAATAAACTCTTATCTTCATACATTCTCGTTGAATTAAAGATCTAATTTGGAACAAAAGCTATTGGTTTTCTTTTTGGAAAACTGCTGATCAAAGAACAAAACACCCATTATACTTTTTTGTTTGTAATGCTTCTATGAAGCGCACATAGGAAAGCACATAAATTGCCTTTCATCCAGTATAACTTCCACAGTACACTTATGCAAGCTTATTTTATATCTACTTTATGTTAATTGAAATAAACCTTAGCAGGAATAGTTTCATTTTACATTTCCATGACTGCGAGAAACAACTGAAAGGCGCTTTAAAGAAAATTACGAAAGTATTGAAAAATTATAAACAATAATAACTAATATATAGGAAATGCCTGATACCACAGAACTAGTCATTTTGAATAAAAGAGTTTGTATTTTAAAGAGGATTGCATTTTTAGTGTAGTACGTTTTGGTCTGTTTGCTATAATTGACCGGTAACACAAAATGATATAAAATCCCTTCTCAGTGAGGGTGACTTCATAGGTAATTCCCAGAAAATTCAAGATATAAATTTTATTTGTCATGCAAATAAAATAAATTAAACATATGATGGTATTTCAATAAAATCATTAGAGCTTTAAAAAATTAAAATAACAAAACTTTCAATGGAAAAGGCAGTTTGGTGTGGGGGATTTTATTAAAACTCTTCGTATCGCCTCCTTGGAAGTTGAACTTAACACTAATTTTGGTATTCAGCTGACCTTTCCTTTTTGAGTTATGTCGTTCACAGACACACTGACACACACATGCATATACGTATTCACACACACACACACACACACACACACACACTTTTTTCCTCTAAAAATACGTTTTTAGATTCAGGGAGTTTCAAAACGTATATTTTGGTGAAATCTCGAGATGGAATGCAATATTTCTTCTACTAACTATACGTAAGTAAATAAAGCAATACAATTAATATGTTTAAGGAAAGAGTGTGTGTGTGTTTTGTTTTTATAATGTCATTGTATCTATGGAGTTTATTGCGGTTCATTTGTTTGATGATATTAAAATTAGAAATGGAGATTTTAATAGAAGCTCAGAAAGCATAATTATCCTTAATTCCAAGAATTCATAATTCATACTGGTTATGAGAAGGAAAAAAAATAATTCCTTAATTGGATGGAGAGTAAAAATATTATTGATATCCCAGAAGCATTGATGTTGGCATATATTTCAGAATAGGTTAAGGTAACCGGAAAATGTAAAATAGTAAAACGTTACATTTTAATTTTTCGGTAAGTGATATTCTAACCACTTCTCGTGAATAATTTTATGTATATTTCATTGTTTAAAAATAAAATTTGAAGTATTTAAATACGGAGTAGCATTTGACATTGTATCTGCAAATTCCAACATTGGAATATATTAAGGTTCTTCAGAAAATAATTGCAAATTTGTTTTGCATTTTCCCACAAGCTTATTTTTGTAACGCATGTGTATCTTTTTCTTAGAATTGGGTTGGTCAATCAAGATTAAATTTTTCAGTATTTCATTTGTATTGAATATATTATCAATTGAACTGAAGTACAATAATTTAATAATTAGGCATAAAAACCAGAGTTGGCTCTTATAATATTGGTAAGTCATCAGATTTTCAACTATTTAGAATGTGTAAAAAATGTTTATTCATATCCTTGTATTAATTTATAAGAAAAAGATACATCGTTGCATATCTGTAATCTGTAATTTATAAAGCCCATCATTTGTTTTCATCAGAATCTCTTAGCTCAAATTTAATTAGCATACGCCTTTACTGACACTGCCTTTACTTGCAAAATTTCAACGATGTATTGAGAAATTCAGCGTGTCGCTTATGGATAGATTTACACTTCCGGATACCTTAGTATTATAAAATTCTACCAATTCTTTCTATTAGTTAAGCTAAACTTAGCATTCTTATTTAACCATAATTATATACAAGGCGTCATCCTTATGGTGTATGCGCCAGAAACTAAAATACACGTTGAAATAAAGAACGAGGTTGTCATTGCTAAGTTGCTCAAGATTGCAGCGTTTATGGAAAATGTAAATTGAGTATTTTATGACGCAATTATTACCATGGTAATTTTAGTAAAGGTAAAGGTACGGACGAATGGAGAGGCCCCCAAAATCGGGGCAAAGCACCGCTGGCAGGTCAGTCGGCCCCTTGTGGTTCCATCGTGACCCTCCCCGGAAGGAAAGGATGAGGTGAGAGACCCTCCGGATAGTGACGGTCGCAGACAGAGACAGGGTCCCTAATGTTTCCAGATTGAATCCTCCATCGCCGCACGACTCCGCTCTATTGGACCTCGAAACTCTGGGGGGAGGGATCCCCCAAAGGAGTTTCCACCCGGAAGCACCTAGAGGCGGGATCCACCCGAGCAGTCCTTGGACGACGCCAGGATGAAATTTCCACAGAGCGCACTGACACCGCCCAGCCGCAACGCGCGACACCATCGCCTGGTCCTACAACACTGAAACGGATGACAAGGAAGATGATGGGCCAGGAGGGTCGTGATGGAAGATGAAGCGCTCTAGCATTCGCCTGCCGACCTGGGGAACCACGAAAAACCCATGAGCCAGAGTGGACGGTAGCCGGGGATCGAACCTGGGACCGCCCAAGTCGCAAAGATTATACCAGCGCCAACTCGCTCGATTGGTAATTTTAGTAAACTAATGCCATAATTTTGCACATTACTAACGATGTTGACCAACAATAAAGGCTATTTATAATTTTGGTATACAAAGGATTACGTAAAACAGCAACTTGAATGTGCGCTTCGAAAAGAACTCACTCATAGTTTGTTCCACTTTGATAACAGTATGAAAAACGGAACGTTGTTTTCAGTAACTATCTCCCATACTCCTGATTTACCAACATATTCCAGAAAAACTATAATAGTGGGTAATTTCAAACAGGGTATACTTCACAATTGTTCAAACATTATGCTTATCACTTAAACGACATTCTCTGCCCCTAAATAATTCACAGGCATTCCATATATGCATTCCACAATTAATATTTATATGAAAACACACATGACTTTATCTACATACACATGAACATTCACATTTATTTGCTATGTATTATATTATTAATTTCAAAAGATATTTTTATGTTCATGTTAGCTTCCTTAAGATATACATTTACCTAGTAACGATTTCAAATTAAGCAATAAGTGCTTAGTTGCATATAACACGTGGAAACATTATTCAAATGTTTAGTCGTGGTATAAAAACACTTGCGATGCAGACAATAAAGAAGAATCGCGAACCTACAAAGATTTCCGTATGTGACATACTTGGGGTATAGCATGGAATATTTTGAAAACGGATAACGCTACAAAGAACTATTTGAAACAAATACTGTATTCTAATGCGCTCTAGAATGTTTTCTATACTAACTCCTGGCCTATAATGTGTGATTTCTCATCTATACTTAATTACACACAATTCAGTCGTATAAGCACGACTTCACAGGTTATTTACGGATAATTTAGGTCATGTGTTTAATTAGTCACATTAATATGACAAATATATTATGTTTTAATGACAATCGTTATAGAGGCATTTTGGAAAAAATGAAAAACAACGAAAATTTCTATTTAAAGGGTAGTTTGGGTTCAAATATGAAATTTATAATTCATCACTATTTTCACTGTTTGATTATGCTCGTTTTATAGACACACACGCACATTTTTGCACTTGTTTTCAGCGGACGTAAAATCGTCTACGGTGAGATCTCAATATCAAATTTTTAATTGCTGTTTCCACAATCTAAAGGTAAATAAGCACTTATTACGAATTCAAAATCATTTCTAGATAAAAAAGATATGTTGAATAACATAAATCAGGTAGAAGAGTCACTTATTCTATAATTTCTATACGATGCAACGAAAATGTACGAATGTTTCGCAGTTAGATAAATCGTATGCATGCACATATGGGATTTTTACCGTAATTTTAACCATTTTAGAAATATTTGCTGCTTATATATAAATTTCCCCAAGTTGAATTTCACTTTTGTGCGTCTTGTTTTAAAGCCTAGATGCGTTTTTTGTTTTAGTTTCTTATTGTTTGTTTGTTTTTTAAGTTCGTTACTAAAGAAACTTGCTTGTAGCCCAGCTGGTATTTGCTAATGTGATAACATTTATGCAAGTATTTATCGTGATTAATGTAAAGGTATAAAATAATCATTCTTGTACGAATAACATAATATAAATGAGATACCTATGAATATATAGCCGTGTGAATGTTGCACATTGTATTTTCATCTCTATCTCGAATAGGCCCTCTAGATATAGCTAGTTTACATTTTTCTGCAATTCTTTATATCCTTGCAAGCTTTCTAATACGTAGACTATCTTTAAATTGGATCCTTATAACATCAGAGAATTACGAGGTGATAAACACCCTCAAAGAGAAAGGCCGCAGAGGTAGATTGCAATGGGTTAAATGTTTTTCATCGAGCTTTTTCCCCGTTTCTCTTACCTTTCTTTACCCCAATTTCTTAGACAAGGAAATATGAAGCTTATAAAAGAAGTTTCCTTTCCTTATTCAGCGAAATTACTTTTTTAAAATATGAAAATACGAAACCCAGAAAGGCTGCTCCAAATCGTACCTTATAAGGTGGAGCTAGAAATGTAATGGTGAAAAGCGAGGGTTACCAATCTAGGAAAACATCGGTATGTATAGCTCTTACTTCCAGAGTGCCGTAATGCAAGGCAAAAGTGTTGCTTCTTTTCCCATCCCCAAATTCCAAGCTGTAACATAATTGTCTTCCAGCGGTGCCCAATAGATAGCTGGAGACTTCTTCACTCTCTGGCCTTTCGCCAGTCTTTGTCTATCCTGCTCTTTACATTTTGATTCTTCTTCATTCTCTTCCTTCTCTCCTCTGCCATCAAGAAATTCTTTTCCTCCCAGAACTGTTCCAGATGAGCAGTTATCTGTGTGGGTGTTCGAAAAGCCGACGGAGCGTGTATTTTTCGTGCTGTATCTGACCAGCAGAAAACCCTCCCTCGCCGGGTTATTGCATCACCCCAAGTTGCTTATTGGGATGCTGCAGGCCCGACCAGACATTAGGCCCATAATCCTGCCAGCTCCCATACAACACGACCTCCAATCGATACACACATGTCATACATCGAGAATGGACATTTCTTGGGCCATTCCTTATCTATATCTCTCACCACGCTCTCAGCCCCTCATCGTCCTCAACTTCAGGGCTTCTTCGCTGGGGAGGCTTTATCTGGATCACAAGCACCATGAAGTTCGTATCTATGTCTACACAGTACAGGAGCTAGGCTCTATCAACTTTTTATATAGTGTGTTCAAGAATTAAACCACACATAGACAAAGGATATAATTTATTTCCGGGCTTCTGTGCAATTAATAATTACACAGTCATGAGATCAATTACAGTTGGCTACGATAGCAGTCAACAAACTCGTGAATGAGGATAGTTTACATATATCTACAACAGATACAAGAAGTATGATTTTCTGGGGTGATATGTAAAATAACAGCATAAATACTGAATAAGTGCATGACAAGTGACATACCTATACTTTTCTTTTAGATAAAATGGCCTAAAAGTGCAACTTCTAACACTGCACACGAGCTAAATGCTTTTTCATTGTGACAAACTTTGGTTTCAAGTTCAATCACACCTCCACTTGGTTTGATTAGGTTTTACTTTTCATTACATCTTTTTAATTTCTCATGACACTTTATCGATTCGTTGTAGAGTTAACCTATAAGTTATATTGGTAGCTTTCTTTGATATAAAACGTTACTCATTTATCTAACCTACATAACGATTAAATTGCGGAAATTATAAATTCAGAAGAAAGTGAAATGGAAGTGATATTGCAGAAGCAGCAGAAAGAATAACACTAGAAGTACTTAACCCCCCAAAAATATCCATAAAGCAATGTGATATAGCATTTAATCACTTCATTGCCTGGTGTAAGGCAAAACAATTTGAAAATTCTTTCACTGTAAACAAATGCTAGAGAATCAACAAAACATCAAAACATCGGACATTTCGCTTTTTAACGTCATTTTTCTTGTTTCAAGAACGCGTTCTAAACATAATCTCTGTTAGTTTCAGGAATATAAATAATAATATTGTAGTTTACAAACTCAAGCGCTGTCTAAAAATAGTATATGCCACAGGTGTTAAAAGTGGTTTTATTTTGCTCGTAGAAATTTAATAAATTCCAATTAGATGAACATTAAAAACTAAAACTAGAAAAGACACTATGGATGAAGTTGTATAAAGCTACGGCAGTGCCTACATTAATGTACGGGTCAGAAACTGTCCAATGAACAGCTCAGACAGAAGAAAAATAGAAACGGCAGAAATGAAATTTCTGAAATCAATTGCTGTATGCAGCCTTAAAGACAACGCCAGAAATGAAACCATCAGAGAAGAATTTATCATTTTTAACCTAAACTAAAAGATAACTCGAAGCAAGATAGAACAACATACAGTATTTTCAGGATGAACCCCACTAGAATAACACATCAGGCACTACAATACACTCCAAAGGAATTAGGAACATTGTATGGCCGCGATGGAGATAGCAAGATGACTTCCTAGACGGAACGGGCCTTTTTTATTTTTATTTTTTAATGTTCCCTTGATTTCCCCTTGTTTATTATTACTGTTTTTCTATGGTTTATTTTACCGCGCTATACCGTAATACACAACACATAGGTACATGAACACAAACACCCATTACCCATGGCGGAACTCGAACCCGCGACCCTCAGCTGGGCGGAGTCCCAAAGCTGTACGCTCCAACGACCACAGCTAAGAGGGCCGGCACCTTTCAGAACATGATGAACTGCTAAGGTTGATATAGGAAACTTAGAAAAAAGTTTTGAGTTAGGGAACTTTCTGTGTTAAAGACTAAAATTCGAAGGTGAGGTACATGTCCAAAATAAAATAGAATAATTTAATCAGATATGTGTCAAAATAAGAAGAACACATACAAAGAAAGCAAGGAAAGACACAATTGTTAGGTTTTATAAAATAATGACCACACTCATATGTTTTAATATATGTTTTATAATATCCATTCCTCTCTATGAAGTTCAATATACCAAGAGAGAAGAGCACTTCCAGAGGTCTTGTGCTTGGAGCAAGAGATCCCTCCTGAATATACCAAAAATATTTTGAAAGCCCGGATTTTAAATTTAAATACCACGAGTTAAAGAATATTTTCATACAGCTATTAAGAGACTCAATACAAAATATTGCATTTCCATTTATACCTGAAAAAGAATATTAATATCTAAGATAATTAATTCTAAAGAAACTCTTTAAAACTAAACTTTTAATAGAAATAACTAGGATGTAATTATTTTCAAAATCAATTATAAGCAATTTTAAGAAATTGTCCAATGTCTTTGTGTTCTGGATCCATGTATTCAACTTTACTGGAGGACAAATGATTTTACTTAATAAATCTTTCCCTCTGGCAGCGAAACCTGGACTTTAAAGAAAAGAGATATAAGGAGAAGAAGCAACCAAAAATAGATTTCTGAGGTCAGTAATGGGAGTGACAAAGGAAGAGAGAATAAAAATGAAACAAAAAGACAGGAATTACACGTATGCAACATAAATGAAAGAATTGTCAGTTTTAGAAATATGCGACTGGAATTCGTAAAATGCATCCAAGAACAGCTTTAAGATATAAACCAAGAGGTTGGAGAAACATAGGAAGACCTAACAAGAGATGAACGAACCAATTTGGAGACGCAACAGGCTAATAAGTCTAATGCATGCAGTGGAGGAAGAGAAGAAGAAATTTGAAGGTGTGTGTAAATTAAGACAATGAGTGCTGATGGGGTTTACAGCTAGATGTTAAATTTTAGTTACCCCAGCATATACATTGGGAGGCATAGCTGCAGAGGCAGCAAGAGGAACAGAATCTTAAACAACACATTCCAGAGCAGGCGTGGGATAGTTATAACAAAATGCACAGAATTTCACATTAATCACATTACCTGTGGTTTATCCAGTATAAGCACGGTGCCCCTACATCACACACAAAAGATAAAGGAAGAAATTGAGGGGAGATGCTACACACACGAGGCTACATTCACACAACTTCACATACAACCTTTCAGACTCAACACTCGACCAAAAGTGACGCTCACACACAAAGAAATAACGCTCACTTTCCCCACTCTCTCCACCTCTGGCTAGGATAGCCAGCCAAAAGGCGAGTCGCCACGCCAGATGAAATTCAAACCCAAAGCGAAAAATTACCCCAACAATACTGTCGCCAACGACACAATAATGTGTCTGGCGTGACAATACACACACCTACAAGCCACAGTATTGACATTATAACACTTGTACAAATGTTTCTTTGTTATACCCTCAGCAAAGTAAACTTATTTGGTAATTGGTAACAAACACCATGCTAGGCACTGGTATCTATTTTAATTAACGTTTACTCGCAACAAGAATGCAGGCTTATGATAATATAGCGCACCTTTAGCTATGAAATTAAGCAGAAAGTAACCTATTGTCACATGAGGCGATTCCACGAAAATATACCTTCCCCCAAAAAAAGCATTGATATAATTACGTTGTTTAGGCGAACTCAGTTAATAATTTTAAGTCACCTTTTAAAAGTTTGTTTGTTCCACAGTCTCAGATCCCACTCGTACAGAGCTAGTTTTCATTTCGACATAAATAGGCTACACCAACCTAACGATGTGCTTTCTGTCTGTTGGAAAGGAATGGAAACATAACCACGCACTCTCCTAGTGCCATTCCTTTGGGTTATTCCCTGCAAGTTTTCTCAGGAGTATAGTTTTACTTTCTTTACCTAGGATAATGGAAGCGGAGCACTCAAATTTTCAAGAAGTACAAGGCTTGAAGCTCCCTGAATAAAAAAACAAAAAATAAAAATAAATAAGGGAAATTCCACATGGGGGCATTTGTAAGCTGCGTTTGATAAAAGTCTTATATGTTGCATTCACATCACTTTCTCTGTGCATCCTTCTACAAGCTATCCTTACAAAAGCGTATTCTTCTATTTATTTCGAGACAATCAAGATAAACATTTGTAGAAGTGGTCTTATTTCCTTGTAGATACAGGGGATTAGGGGAATACAGTAGCTTGAGCGATAGTAAAATTTTTTAAAAGCGGGTTGCTATGTGATGGCTTGGTTTGAAATTCCCTTCTCTTTGCATGAACACGAGCAAACGCCAAATAGCTATTTCCCACATTAGAAAAATATAAATATTTGAAAATTCAAACCAATTACACAAAATATCTCGGGAATCATTAACTCCAAATATATTTTATTTGGTATAAATTGTGAGCTTTAACAAGATCTAAAATTTTTTATGTTGTGAGATTTTATTGTTTCTTATGATTTACCAATCGCACAAAAGTTATCCAGGCCATTTGGAGAATATTCAAGGCATATATTTTATTTCTCATGCAAATACCTATTTTAATCAAAATCCTTAGAGCATTTTTAGAAAAAAAAAAGGCGAACGTTTTTCCACGTAAATAGTAGTTTGGAGTGGGGGTATTTTCTTGTCACTTCTTTGGAAGATACTGAACCTAAATACCAAATCTATATTTATTGGACTCCTCGCTTTTGAGTTATGCCGTTCACACACACATACACACTCAGGCCTTTTTCTAAAATCCTTTTTTTGTATTCTGCGGCCTCAAAACATGTATTTCCGGTGAAATCTCTGTATCAAATTTTTTATTGGAATATATTAATTCCTCTGCTTCCTATAAGCATGTGGTAGAGAATATAAAAGGTGAGTTGGAAGCAATTATGTAAAAATAATATAAAATCCCCTTAAATTCTCTTCTCTATTACGGAATATTATAAAACATAACATGTTCGTAAATAAACACATAATACTGGACTTCAGGTACGTTGGTAACATGCTGTGTCTTGCCTTCTGATGCTTGGTAGACATTTTAGAAAATAATGCTAACAATCGTGTATGTTTAGCAGGATCCCCATATAAACTACTCTTAAACTTCTCTCGGTTCCCAACAAATTGCATCATGAACATTCACTTGGCATGTGTTAACATTCTTTATTGAATACCTTCACTTGTTCACTCGTCATTTAAGTAATACCAACATAACTAAAAATGTAAATTAAGAGACATTTGCCATTCTGATTTAAACCCTAAGTGTGATGAGATAACTTCATTAGAGCTCAGTCGGTAGAGCACCTGCCTGGTGTATGAGGGGTCCCGGGTTCGATTTCCAGCTGGGATGAATGGGAATTTTTCTCTAGCCAAGTTTACTCCTTATCCTCCCCAGAGTCTGGAAGTATGAAAAAGAGTGTGAATGTATGAGTTGTCTAATGTACAAAACCCAAATCTAAAAATCCAACGACAAGTGCATACAAGTTAACACCATTGCCGATAAGCGAATATGTTCCAAAGGTAAAAGGTCGCCAATATGACTAAAGCGGTTAAAGGCAGGGTATAAATGGAACCCCCCCAAAAAAACTTCAATAGAAACATCCGTGTTTAGTATGCAGAGCGGTTTTAATGTGTGTTTTGTAAATCTGTGAGACTCCCTAAGGGTTTTATTTGCTTTCAGTGTTAACCTAGGCAAACCTGACATTTCCGAACGCATACAGATGGACCTGAGATGGCACTTTTGGCACTGACGTGGCACTAAATTTAAAGTCGTAACCTCCAGCCAAGTTTCAGATAGTTAAAAATACATTTAATCCATCTCAGGCTTAATAATTTAGGCTAAATCCTTAATATGCGGTGTTGAATCGAAACTCAAACTCCAGCGTGACAAGCAAGAGCACAAACCATACATCACACAGTAACTGTTTGGAAAAGGAGTCCATAAATAGTTTAAGAGCATTTCGGGTGAGATGGCTCCGCAGTAGCGTGTGAGGAATGCATTCAGGAGGTCCCGGATTCGATTCCAGTCGACCGCCCATTCTGACTTGGTGTTTTCGTGGTTTTCACTGGTCGGTAGGTAAATATTGGGATGGTTTCTCATCTTCCATGATTTCCTTTCCCTCATTTCCCTTTCGTTCTGTTTCCTTCTCATGTTTCAGGTGTGCTTCTAGGTATGGGGCGCGGATGCTTGCTCCTAGGATAGGTATTCCCCGTGGATACTATAGGGCTGCCTGGTTCGAGGATCCTTTATCGCCTTTTCTAGGCAGTTCTAGTAATGAGACGGGTCCTCCAGCCAGGAACTGCAGGGACCTCTGCGCGTCTCTGTGGCCTGACTGTAGTCTCTTGTGTTCCTTCACTCGTTGCTTCCCCCTGGGAGAGTGGTAGCCGCATTAGATCTCCCGTAGATCACAGTACACGAAGTGTCCCCTCTGTTGTATACCCTATACACTATACCCTATTTCTGCTACTACCCTGGATTTCATTATGGTTGTAATCCGCTTCTAATGAGAATAAACATTAAATAAAACAGCATATTTATTTCTTTTCGCCGTTTAGCCTTATACAGAGGTTGTTCGCAATCTATGGTAACAAACTTAAGACCCCTTACCTTATGAAAAACCACGCCTCCACAAACAGCGATGTTCTATCTGGCAGCCTTTAGCGCTTGAGCTATCAATCTGCAGCACAGCTTCCACTGTCCAGTTTATTCCATTCCTCGTGGCATTTTTCTAGAGACTATCCAAAGTTCGCGGCCGTCTGCTTCCAAGGGCTCTTTTCAGTAACCCAAATGTACAAAACTCCGTCAGTGATGACTTAACACGGAGTCGCTGAAAGGTATGGAATGTGTTCCAATTTCTCTCTCTCTCTCTCTCTCTCTCTCTCTCTCTCTCTATGTTCTCAAAAAGTTTACAGGTTGAAGCAGACATTGGTGCCTTATCCTGATGTAACAAGACTTTATTTACATCTGCATCATAGACAGCAAAGATTTCTGTATGGAAAAATGGTATCACGACGTTAGTGCGATAATATGGCGAGTTGATTTTCACATGTTTATGGTTAATTTGTCATTGTAACTGTACCTTGCTATTACATGAAACTATTGGGGAAATTTTCGTTAGATCCCTTATACCAACTTTCAAATTTTTCTTATAGACCAAAGTTTGTTGCAGTCACTTCTATAAACATATGCCTCACCTAAAAAGACAAGAAGCATCCACTTTTCACCAGCTAGGTATCGTTCATACAGCTTTCTGCTGTTAGTGACACTTCTGCAATGTGTTTAGGCAACAGCTTATATCGCGGGTTCTTTTGCACTTTTATAGATTCAAATTCTGGTTGATTAGGATCTTCACAGTAACAACAGAGATCTCTAATTACACTGCAATGGCCCTCTGAGTTGCAGGATTTGGTCCAGTCATGAGCCTTCACCTCCCAGATTATCCCCGGGGTGCGAATGGTGGCCGGTCGTGGATTTCCCTATTTCTTGCCCTTTGGAATAAGTCCTGATGTGGCCTTACCTTTTTTGTTGAGTGCACATGAGATCACTCTCTTGGATATGGTAAAACCACGCCTCTTGCATTGCTTAATAATCTTAGAATATACAAGTATTTTGTATCGGAAAGGGCAATAATGTACCCTTATCAGAATGGTTCTATTTTTGACGCCATTTGAGGCAGTATTTTTAACACTTAAATGATTTCAGTATAATTATATAAAATATAAATTCAATAACAGCCCGCCTTAAAGCAATATGTGTATGTAACAATACATAAAAAGTGTATATTACAGTCATTGTATATGTTTATAATATTGTATCCATGTGTAATAATGTTATGTGAATATATTACGTAATTTAATAATGTAGGAGCTGTGAGAATAATAGGTCAAAAGTTGCTAACAATGAGGTAACCTTGAGGCAATAGTGAATTTTGCAAGTTTAATGCTTACTAGTCATTATTGGAGTAACAATAATGTAATTTTAGTGATAGTTTATAAAATAGTCAATCAACAACCAGAAAAAGCTTTAGTTAAATGAAGGTATTCTATTGGAGTAGGATTAGCCAATCAGGGACTTGAAATACAGAAATTTACAAGTTTAGGCGGTTGAAATCAATTCAGTTGACTGCAGACAGTATTTGTAACCGGATGCGTGATGCGTCCTCGAAAAATTTTAATACGTATTTTGTGTGAGATAAAAAGGTTCACGTGTTAAAAGAGTGCAATTAATTAATAAAAGTAATCTCACAGCTCTCTATATCAGTGAAGTATTATTTAAATCGTATCAAGCATTAATAAAAGGAGTGAAGTAAAATTATAATCTGTGTAAGCCTATATTCTTAGTCGCACCACAACCCTGCCAAGACATCCATATCTCTAACAATAATACTGACGCAGCCGAGGCAAACATAAATACATAATATTTAAAGAAACAGTCAAATTAAAAAAGTTAATATTTGTTTTAAACTTGGGACAAAGGCCACCTGAAAGTACATTTGGGGCGAAGGCTACCGGAAACCGGGTACCAAATGTGCGGTTGCAACTACTACAAGTTCGGCTCCCCAACAGTTGAAATATAATACAACTTCTTCAATGCAAACTTCTTCAAATCGGCGTCCATACGTGGGGTTGAAATTACCTTCTCACATTTGATGCAGCAAGAAGTAGAGCACACAACTGAGCAAACACAGTGATGCACTCACACTGCTGAACTTTCATTTGGTTCCACATGTTTCAGCGCGGAGCTATTGTGCTCATCTGATATTGTTACCCTCCGTATTATATATATATATATATATATATATATATATATATATATATATATATTTATTGTAATATGTTTTTAGGCAGACTTTGGCCTTGGTCCGATAATATTCAGAAGTTATCTCGATTTGAAGATGCGTGAAGGGTTCGCCTAAAATATGGAAATTTATTGAGCCCACCATCTAAACTACTCTTAATTTCTTACCGAATTTTAAACAACTATGAAATGTATCGCCAGATAAGAGTTCAAACTCCTATACATAAAATCTCAACTGTGCACTTGCACCGGTTAGTGAGTTATTTCATGCATATGGATGGACAAAATTACTTTAACAGGTGCTTCGCAGTAGTGTCGAGCGAGTAATGTGTGCCACTCGCATTCGGGAGTTCGATCCCCGGCGACCGCCCACTCTGACACATGCGTTTTTCGTGGTGTTCCCGGGTCGGCAGGTGAATGCTGGGGTGGTTCATCTTCTACCACGACTCTCCTGCCCTTCATTTCCTGTACCCATCATCTTCCTTGTCATATGTTTCAGGGTTGTAGGACCAGGCGATGGTGTTCGGCAGGTTGCGGGTGGACGGTGGCCGTACGCTCTGTGGAGGATTCTTCCTGACGTCGTTCAAGGACCGCTCGGTTGGATAACCGTCTCTGGGAGCTTTCGGGCAGGCGCTCCTTCGGGTGCCCCATGGAGGGTCGAGTCCAAGCTGTAAACATTAGGGACCTCGTCCTTGCTTGCGCCTGCCGTCATCAGGAACTGGAGCCCTTGGGGTCTCTATCCATATTCCTCCCTCCCAGGAGTCACGGTAGAAGCACATAGAACCGGATGGCCTGTGTACGGTGGTCTGCTCCGGGTTCGGGGGTAACTTCCGCTCGTCGGTTCCTTCACCTTTACCTCTGCTCCGCAGTAGCGACCGCTGTAGTGGCATTCCTGTTCCTCACAGTGTCTCCTGCGTCCAAAGTCTAGCTGTTAAATCGGTTTTGACTCAACTCTCAGAACGAGTGTCAGTTAGCTTTACTGCTTTAGGTTCCGAGTTCATTTATGTATTGATTTCATACTTTTATTCAAATTTCGGGTTAAAGGATACTAAGTTTTAAAAAATGTGGTGCATACCTGTCAAACGACGTTCTCTATAGATTGGAATTTCTTTTCATTCTACGTTATTACATTATTACATTATTCTAAGTTATTACAAAAACAGTCTGATGTACAAGGGGCGACCAATAAGTAAGTTTCCCTATTTTATAAAAAACAACACACACAATTTATCATATTGAATTAATTTTATTTATATTGCACAATCCTTTCGTTACTTTCCACATAGTCAACAAGTTTTTCCAAATTCCTCTTTAGTGAAGGAATTTTGTATAATTTTCCTTAATTGGTAAAACTTAAGCGATAGACGAAAACCTACTGCACAAAAAATGCCGATCCCTTTAAAAAGCACAATTTATTTCAAATAAGTCTCTTTTGTGATACAAGCCATTTCTGAGGTTGAATTGTTCACTCTCTTTAAGTCGTGTTAGCACTCAGTTGTTTTTAGCGATTTCGCAGAAAGAGTATGGAATTTAAGGCCATCATGTAGCGCCCTGTTCTGAAACATTTGACTATCGCTGTTCCCTTTGTATCTACAGTGTAATGTAAGTATTTCTGCAAAAGTTTATTGAAGTAAAGTGTAGCAGATAGAAAAACAAGGTTCAGTAAGTATAGTTTGTATACGCATTAATAAACGATAGAGGGTAGAGAAAGTCATGTGAATGTAACACTTCCGATTTTTTTTCTCTTTGCTTCATACTGATCGAGATAAACGTTTGCAAATTCAATTTAATTGTCCACTTCGTTGTAGGTACAAGAGGATAGAGGAAACCGAATCGCTAGTCAGGTGTTTAAAAACGGCTCCCTATGGCTTTAAAATTGCATATTCTTTCCATGATACTGTGAGAAAAGAGTGAACAGCAACAGAACTTTTAAGAAGTTACAATGTATTGCAGAAGTGAAATCAATATTAATATTTATTCTCATACAAACACATGAAAGATAATTCATTTTAATGGAATTTATTACAGACATTTTGAGAACATTGAAAATAACGAAAGATTTAGAATTTTTTGGTTGATTCCGAAAAGGTGTCTGACTTCAGTATGAAACTGTAGATGTCACTTATTTATTAATTTTTTATTTGTTCCATTTATATGCCGCCTCTAAGGTCATATCGGTGGTTTTGTCTTTCGAACAATTGCTCATCGGTAATAATGTTCACTCGTGTACTATGATGTTTATTTTTTATTTTATTTATTTTGGGTTTTCTATTAAAACATTAATTTCACACACACATTTAGACTCTTACTTCCAGACTTTAGGGAGGATGGGGTATAATCCTGACTAAAGAATAACTCACATCCCTCAGCCCGGAATCGAACCCGGGACCTTTAGATTTGGATCCTAAACATGCTAACCACCAGACTACAGAGGTAGTCTTGTGGTATTTATGTTCACGGCACAATGATTTTTAAGATACTCTGCTGCAGAGGTAGATAATTATTGTTAACTGCAGTTAATTATTGAAAAATTCCTGAACTTTGAGTACACTGTCGTGCTTAAAAAGTGGCCCATCCCACTCGATTGTCGTAGTGTTTATCTCTCTCTAAGGTTTCTAGCTTCAGGAAATCAACTTTTAACTCCATCTGGTCGGTATCAGTTCTCCAAATGACTGGCCTGAAAAAACAGTTCAGAGGCAAAACAAGTAAACAATGAACGATGTTTATAATCTATGTGAAATGGAGGGGTGATTAAGATAACTTTCTATGAAAGAGTTTTGCCACGATTGCCACAAAAAAGGCTAAACTATACAAATAATTCGGCCTTCTAGAAGAAGGAGCGAAGAATCATTTGTATGTGTGGCTAAACTAAACAAGTCACTACGATTTTATATATATGAGAGCTTTCATCAGCGACATAGAGACGAAGTTATTGCTGCTACTAAACGGGAGTAAGAAAACGGTAATGTAGCGTGAAACTATCAGGTTTCATTAGTAATGTTACCCTTCGGAAGTTCGGCCATACCTACTTTTGGGGAGGTAAAGTACGCTACCAATCCAGTGTCCTAGAATTGTCCTCGAAAAACACAGGTGGTCACGCTGGTAAGGGCGTAGCTAGATTTTGTCAGTATCAGCATAAACAATTCCGTTTCACTTTGGGCCACATTTTATGCACGCAAGTATACATGTGGGGCGGCGCCGTGTCCGAGTGGTTAGACCGCACGCCTCTCACCGAGGCAGCCCGGGTTCAATCCCAGGGACCCGCATGTGGTGGACAAAGCGGCGTCTGGGCAGGTTTTCTCCGGGTTCTCCGGTTTCCCCCGCCATTCATTCCACAAACTGCTCCATCACCTTTCCTTTCATCCATTTCATCATCATTTCGTTTCATCTACTTCCTTCCTCCCATACCAGGCATCGGGTTGATCACCCATCCTGGATATTTTGTCTGATCCATGAGTGTCTGCTCCTCGACGGGCCTCTGACCCCAGGCACCCGCCTGTAAGTCCTGGGGAATGTAAGTCCTACATAAGAGGAGGTTAACAAAGAAAGAAGAAGATGAGTATATATGTGACTTTGTCGGCCGATGAGTCGTTTCTAGGCGGCGCAAAGGTCATAGTTCCTCGGCACAGCGCAGAACTAATTGATTACAGCAAAGGTTAAAAAGTGGAGTTTTACAAAGTATAATAAGAATAACACGTAACGTCTTAACCCACTCCAAAATAATGATTATTACCTTAGAAGTTCTAGCATTAAATAAAGCCGCTAGGCTACAAATGCGCGACCCAAATTGCCTGTTACACTCTGCTTGAAATGCAATAAATTTGAGAGGGAGCGCATTATGTGTGATGGTAAAGCTGCACAAATAAAATGATAACAACAAAGGATAACAATCTCTCTAAAACTGTTTCATGTATGCGTTTAACGTTCAATAAACTGTTGGCTCTGAGTGGTGAAACGAAATATTAGCCGAAATAATTTCTCACTTAGCGGACTAAATGAAGCACAATGTATGAACAATAATACAATTTTTAATCAGATGAACCGCAGCTATTTGATACAAAGTTTGTTGGAAAAAAAATATGTGTCTGCTTAAAATTGTAGGCTTTCAACGTTATAACCAAACGGTACTCGTTTCAGTCGTTTATTAATTCAGTAAACAGGAATTGCTAGCTTTATAAACGTAAACTATATTAAAAAATAGTTCAAAACCATATGATGATAAAATGCGTTCTATGATTAATACATAGAATTTATTCCTGCCAGAAGGTTTTAAATATTTAATTTGTATTTTATTTGATTTGTTTCTAAATTTAACACTTATAATAATGAAATAGACGACTTGCATGCAAAAATGTGCCCAAAGTGGACAGAAGTCAAAGTTGCCCGTTTTCTTAGTAGTAACAGAAAATTGTGAAAAAAGACTTATCCAGACACTCACTAGTATTCGAAGTAGAGCTCTTTGGCATAAAAAGCACACACGACACTTGTATACCATGGAGATGGTTCTTGACACTAAGCTTTATATACTTAAGCATACAATTATTATTAGTAGTTAATTCCTAAACTGCCTGACGTCATTCTTCGACCGCCAACTACAAATTATTTATATAAATTATCTCACTTGTTTGTTTTTTGGTGTAATGCGTCAGTGGTAGAGGTGATTTAACGGAGGGGGACACTTCGAGCGCTGCGACTTGCACAGATGTATTGCGGCTACCACTCCCCAGGGGGGAGGGATGAGGTGAAGGAACCACAGGATGCTACAGGCAGAGTCGCGCGGAAGTCCCTAACAATATGAAGCTCGCAGAACCATCCCGCTGCATGAGCCGCCGAGAGCGAGTGATGAACGACCCTCCAATCAAGCAGCCCGCTGGTGTTCACGGGGAGTATTGTTTCCATTGAGTATTGGAAGGAAAGGGAAGTAATTGAAGAGGAAATCGTGGCAGAGAAGCAACCAGCCCAGTATCGCCTGTCGAATCCGTGGATACCACAAAAAACCCATTGGTCAGATTGGGAGGTCGCCGAGGACCAAACACGGGGCCTCTCAAATGCAAGTCGCGCACGTTACCGCGGCTCCATCCCGCTCGGTCGTGTGCTAGTAGTACTCTGTGATAATATTATATTCATTAATTTACTTCAAATGTCGGAGATATTTGTGGGAGTCCTCTGTTTTTTTGGTCATCTGTACTTGTTTTGATTTCCTCCCATGCGATGTGCTGTCTATCCTCTTCATTATCTATATTTATGACTTTGGTCATTTTTACTTTCTCTTCCACGTACGTATAATAAATAGAGGAAATATCGTATTACACCCAAAATTTCAATATTGAAATACATGCTTTGAGATGTCTAAAATTAAAAAGAAAACACAAAAGCAGGTGTGTGTGTTTTCGAGAACCTAAAAACTAAATTTCAAATACATACCAAACTTGGTATTGTTTTTAGTGTGAAAGATTTTCAAATTTTCAAAAATGCACTAACATTTTGGTTAAAACATCATGTATTTATATTTTACTAAGTTCATATATATTTTGATTTTCTGTGAATAGCTTGACCTGTTCATTCTGATTTAATTTTGCATAATTTGTGTAACTGGTAAATCACAAGAGATAGATAACGGCTAATTACACATATACAGTGTAGGTTAAAATTTTTATGCTATTAAACTTTTCCGAGATATTTTATGTTCTCATTGGTTTTATTTTCCAATACTTCGCATTTTTTTGAAGTACTAACTCACTATTCTTTTGTTTCTTGTAATGTCATGCAAAACCTGCAGAATTTCAAAGCCAGCAGATAGTGATCCGCTTTATAAATATTTGACACGCTTCAGTACATACAACAAAATTCTTAGCGAAATTATTTTTGGAAATGTTTATCTCTATTAACATGAAGTGGAAAGAGAAACAAGCTTTTATAGAAATATTGTTACATGCTGGTAGAGGCCTAAAGGTTTACATGAAAGATTAAATTAATTTTTATTACCCAGCATGTACATTGAAGGAACGTATACTCACTTGGGCGCGGAGGACCGAAACGTGTGTGGAGGTTAAGAGGAAGGCGTGGGTTTTCACTGTGCAAAATCCATAACACTAATATACTTACACATTCCTAGATTTATTTCCCAACCGTTTGGGGTTCCTATATTATTAAATATGAAAGGTGATGGGAGATATCCCCCGATTCAAAAGCCGGCTTGCACGCGCGATTCGCTTCTCTCGGAACACTCAGCAAGACAGACGCTATATCCCCACCACTGATGGCTAGCTCAAACTCCCAGCCAGGAGTGAAAGGAAAACAACAATATGTCTGTTAACGACAATGAAGCCCTCAAATATTAATAAGTCACAATATTTTGTATAAAAGTTATAAAGATAAACGACATTGAGTAGAGAAATTTGTGTGAATTTAACACATCAGATCTTTTATTTTTATTTTCTAGATATATATGATTTTAATGCATTATTTACACAATAATATACCGATATTAATATGCACTTCATTAAGATATTACACGTCTGGTGTAATTTATGAATTAGATCAATATTCAGTAGAACTACAGGCTTATCGAAAAGTGTAAATTATACAGATAATATAAGTGTAACATGCAGCGTGGAGGAAACAAAGTCTAGTCAGCACCACGTGGTCCGGGTAGTGCGATATATGTAGCAACGAAAGATTATATGCCGCCAACTTATACTGCATTTGAAATAAAATGTGTTTGCTCCATAAACTTAAAGACTGTATAATAAAACCATATCTTCCTATTGCATCTAAAGGTTAAAACCGTGAGAGAATTTCCGATACTAAAATTTTACTCGCAACTTGCGTTATCGAGAATGTAATTCCATTTCAGTTGATCTGTGTTTTTCTCTTCCCTTTTGGAAGGAACGTCTCTGTATTTCACCTCCCCTTTCCTTTCCACTTCACGACAAGGGTTTAACTACCGAAATCTTCCTCTTTTGCAGCAGGAGGGCCAATGAGTCGGAAAACACGGGCTCATAAGCCGGGAACATCTGCTGCCACAGTCGCCATTTAGGCAACCACCCAAACACCCGCATCTACCGCATCATGCCGAGAGGACTTAGAGGAAAAGACGATGTAAATCGCCGAGAATCTACAAGCAAGTAAGAGAACAGTAAGTATCCGGTCGACTGACACTTAACAACTTATCAGAGGTTGCTGCTTGAAGCTTAATCAAGCAGGCTATTGTATATCTCCTCTGCATTGTGCTCCTTCTCATGAATAATTGAGTAAAACAACCACTTCTCTTGTAATCAAGAATCTGAGAAACCCCATATGTTCCTGAAAGAAAATTTGATCAGCAACACAAAATTAAATTTTACTTCACATCGGGAACCACTAGTATGTTCATATTATATACATTGCTGGACTTTTAAGACGGTTAGTCACATGCAGGGCGAAAAAAAGCGGAAAAAATGATACTTCAAGTGCATGGAAGAGTAACATTCTTGTTAATATTCGTTTAGAATGTGTTAATATATATTACCTATATAGATTTCATTTCTGTTTTTCTAAAGTTAAGCTATATTTCTTTCTGTTTTATGTAATTTATAACATTTCAGGAAAAGGCGAATGGAATCATAAAGTCACTTTCTCTGCCGCTTAAATAAAGTAGGGAAAGTATTACAAAATTTTCACAGTAGCATTTTATCGGAAATGCACATATTGAGGCTGCATGGACTCAAAAGAAGAAATAGAGAGATACACTCTTTTAGCAAATGGCCTGTTGGTCTGCCTGTCTTTCGGTGCGCACAACTAAAAAACAATTGTTACAAAATGACTTTCGCTACCCACTATACTTTATTTTTACGCGGCTTTTAGGTAAAGACTATTCTTACAAAAACTTATTTTTCTATCTACTACATGTTAATCAAGATAAACATTTGTAGAAATAATATCATTAGTTCATTACACATTTCGTGTTAGATACAAGGGAGATGGAGGATAGTCGGATGTTTAAAAGTAGGACACCATATGCCAGCCTTTAACGAGTCTTTCCGCATCGCCGCGGGTGCGACATCACTTAAAACTGACAAAGCATTGAAAAATTCAATAATAAAATGGCTGATGTCACAAAAACGCTATTGGAAATAAATGATGTATTTTAAGGAGATCTGCATTTTTTGTGTAGTAGGTATGTTTTTGTCTATCTCTTGTGGTTTACCCATTAAACAGAATTATACAAAATTCCCCTCGAATGAAGAGGACTTCACAGGTTATTCCCAGGAAATACAGGATATTCATCAACATCATCGTAGTTGAAAGCTTTTCACTAAGAAATTTCTTCAGGTGAAGAAATATATGCAACTCACTTGGTGCCAAATCCGGGCTGTTGGGAAACAAGAAGTGCAGAATTCGTTTTCATCACAGCGGCATCATTCTTTAACGAAGTCATATAAAAAACTAGTTTCTCGTAACGACAAGTCTTAATAGCGGCGGTGAATTTGTGGAGAAGCGGTGTAAGGTAACGAATGACAATAAAGTATTTGGAAAATAATGTTCTGTTATATTTTAAACAATTTTCGTTACTTACTTTAAAAGTCGCCTCGTAAAGGATAATTTGGAGTGCGTTGCTCCTTAGAAGGAACTGAACTTAAAAACCAACTTTGGTATTCATCAAGCATTTTGGTTTAGAGTTATGCTATTTGCAGTCACACACACAAACGGAACTTCTTCCAATAATGGACGATCCATTCGTCCAATCCTCAAAGCATAAATTTCTGGTGAAACGTCATCAATTTTTTTTAGTGGAATAGAATACTTCCTCTTGCCTAGTATACGTATGTACCTGATAGAGAAGCTAAAAATAACTGTGCTCATATTTTTATTTCTATATATGGCGACAGGGTTTTTTTACCGTTTCAGAATGTCAAAATCGCTGTACACCAATGTACAGCTTCACTACTGATCATGTGTGGTCGATAGAGTGACGCTTATAGTTCTATTTTAAAGCCTATTAATATTCTGTTACATAGTTTATGTGACTTACTGCGTACTGGTGTCTTAATAGCTGTATTACACCATCATCACATTATATACCAGCTCCGTTTTGTTACACCATTAACCTACGACATGACAGGCAACATGAAAATTAAATACGCTGTCTATATGCACGAAACGTAGCTGAGGGTATCTAACGCTATTGCCCCATTGTCATCTTTTACCAATATTTTCAGCTGACTGTAAGAAGCTTAAGGCTTGGACAGAAAAGCTAAATAATGGTGCGAAGTGCAGTATTCTATACTTAGGCGGTACCATTTGTCATAGTTTTGTATAGCTGTGTTTGTACGTTATGTAGATAGCGAAGATTTCCAGGCAGAAGAGCAAATACAGAGCTGAAGGGTTCTATATGGATACGTGGACCAATATGTGATAGCTTAACTCTGAATGGGGGAGGGAACAATTATTGTTACTCGCCTGCGGGAGCCCACACTTCCATGCTTAATCTCCTCATCTCTAGCACAGGTCACTGCCGAAATAACCGCTCGTTTCTTCCACTCGGGTCAGCCTTAAACGAAAAACTGTTGCTCTTTTTATTTCCCTTCTACTTGCCTACAATAAGTAGAAGTATTGCAACCCACTCAAAAATCGATATTGAGATTTTACCGAAAATGCATGATTTGTTGTATTTTTAATTTGGATTGTATAATAAATGAATATGAATTATACATAATTTTGTTTTTTTTGTGGAGCTGTAGCGGGTAGAGAAAGTCGTGTGAATGTGATCAAACTTTTCATCTTATGTGTGCTAATAGAGAACATCTTTTCCCTGCTAAAATGGGCTCTTACAAGGATGCGGAATATATGAATAATGGTTTTCCTGGGTCGGTAGGTAAATGCTGGGGTAGTTCTCCTATCGAATTTCCTGTCCCCATAATTTCCTTTCGTCTGCTTCAGGATTCTAGGACCAGATGATGGTGGAATATCGCTCTGGTAAAGATTTTTCCCTGGCATTTGGAGAGAGTGTTGATAGCTGTTTGGATTGCCAGGGACCTCCGGGAAACGTGAGGTGGCGTCAGGCCTGGCTCCATGTTGGAATCGTTAGGGAACTCATTGTGGCGGATTTTCTTAAATCCGGGGGTCGGTAGTGCCGTCCGTGCCTACTGTTTGTTCGTGGGTGGTGACGACGCCACCATCGCTCCAGCGTTCGGCCCGCTTTATCCGAATAATCAGGGTTTGAGTGTGCTCTCCTACGTCGTCTGACGCGGTGCGGGATCTGGTAAGTTCCTCCACACCTTTCATTTTCTTCGTGTAATGTAACCTGCTTTGGCCTCCGTATTTCTAACCGTCTTCTTTGTTCCTGTTTTTAATATTTAGCCGGAAGTTTCATTTAATTAAGAATTACCAGTTTTAAATGTGCATTTATGGCTTTTAACTTTTAAATTAAATTAAGTGTTTAAATTATTTACTTTAGGGTTTAAAGTAATGGTAATGGTATTCACTATAAATGTTATCGATGTGAAACGAGGGGTTTCTTAGTCTATTTATCACCAGTTATGTAATGTTCATTCCTAACCTTTATTGTGTTATTCTGGCAAGCTGAAGACATACACGAAGATCATAACCGTTCAACAAGATACATCAAGATTAACTTTGTGCATCTTATATTTATGTCTGTATGCATTTTCCATGAGGGGGAAATGTTTTCTAAACTACATTTGCCGTGTTTTTCGTGACTGCCTCTGGGTGAAATTTTCCCCTCCTTGAAGGTGTTAGCGGTAAGGCAGGAGGATGGTGCACCATTCTTGATAGCGCACATCATCGTCCGGATCGGGACGCCCTTCGTGTCTCCCCATCATCCCAGGGGGTCACGTTGAAAGCAAAAGCAACCCACTGTGGCCTACTTGCAGGGCTGTGCTTCAGTTAATGGAGACTCCTCCGCTTGCCCACTCCTAGCTCCTAACAGAGAAAACATTGTATGTGATATAAACTAAACCACCTGGGCAAGAATCTTCGTCTGATCTTTATATTGTGGTATATAAAATGTTTTGTCTTCTAAAGATATTTATTTCAGCAACAGTACTTAACTGCACCTTTCCAATAATCAAATACTTTTGTATAACCTTAAGTTTCTATAGAGTTAAATTGTATTTCTTTGCGCACCCCAGGATCATGTAAGTAGATAATTTGATTAAAAGATAGAGGAAAAAGGGGGGGATAAAAAAGGATCACATATACAACTCGTAAAACAAGAACACCATGAACAGGAACATGAAGAACTTGTTGGAAAAGAGAATAGGATAAAAGGATGGTTTGCGAAGCGAGTTTCGTGTGTCCTTCATTTGGTGGAATGGTGGCGGGCGTTATCTCGCCCATACGAGAGCCTCGCTTCACAACGGATATACAAATCAATGTTGACCGCTATGCAGCAGCACCATCGCTGGAGGGCTCTGGAGTTCCCTACCGCTAACGCTGCCGGATTTTCTCATGCGTGGAACCTCTTCAGCAATAAATTGCGGTTTCAAGTTGGACAGAGTCTGTGTGGAGGGGGAAGGAAGGCTTGAGTGAGAGATGGCATGAGGGGGAGGCGGAGGGGATTTGAGTTACAATGTTATTCGCACACATGGAAACTCCGCAAGCACGTGTTCTTATTGATACACAACTCACCTGAGTTACATTCATGTGTATTCCCAGTTTTATCAACAAAGTTACTTATAAATATTTGCGAAAATGCAGCAGAGAAACTGTTTTAAGAGCAGGTTTTCGAAATATTCTTTATTGATATTTATGGGCAACACAGCGAAATAATGCCCGCATCTTTATTACTTAACATACGAAACTTCAGAAAAAGTAATAAACAAACGTAAAAAAAATCACGCTTCTCTTAGGTTGAGTGTTCTTTTCAACAGTAGCTGCTTAATATACCTATGAAGTAATGATCAAAGGTTATGTACTTAGGACGACGAGCTTACAATATCGAGGGCCTCTGAGCCGATGGTTTTCAAGTTATCAAAGGACTTTACAAAACACAGCTTCTAGCTATAATATTAGTACATCTCTAACAAAAACAAAAATTCTAGCTTTCGAGGGAAAAACATAAGTGCTGTGTAAAATAGCAATTAACAACAATATAATAGAGTAGCAAAATACTTTAAATATGTGGGTTTTTAAATTAGTAATACAAGAGAATTAGAACAACAAAGCAAATTAACAAAATTTTAATCTAATATATGGGAGAATTAGAAGAACCCTCATAAACAAAACTTGCAAAGTTGCTGCTTAGCAATTATATGTAGTTTTAGCAGTACCATCTCTACTTTATGACTGAGAATGTTGGACTATTACAAAAAGTCAAAAGCAAAAAATAGAAGCATCAGAAATGAGATTCTTTAGAGAGGTGCTGGGTATAAGAGCACAGACGAAAAAATACAGTGATGAAATAAGGAAGGAATTGAACGTATTTAATTTAAATAAAAGAATATCAAGATAAATATGCTCATGTGCAACGGATGCCACAATTCCGCATTCCCAGGAAGAGCCAGATAAAAGGCCTAATCCATGACGATTATTATTGTTAAAGGGCATTGTAATTACAATCTCGAGTTGCATACAATAATTATATTGCTTATGCACTTAGTTTGTTATTGAAAAAGATGTAGATAAAACCTGTAAATTGAAAATCCAATTCATAAGTTGCAGTTTTCCAAAGAAACAGTGTCTAATTACTCGTGTTCAATAAACAAATCTTATTAATTTCAAACAAAATAGAGAAATCTGGTGAAACTACTGCTGAATTTGTAATTAAACGTAAAGAAGCTGCAGATAATCTACAGCCAAGTAATATTTAGGAAGTTGTATGATAAAGAATATACTAGTTTTGAAAACTGGTTGAGAGGAAATTTAGTAGATAGTGTTTATGAAACAGTACAGCGAGGATGTGGCTAAAACATTTTCTTTTAACTCCAAACCTTACGACGAACTTCAGCAACTCTGCTAGTGGGCGCAGGAATAAGTAGACTTGGAAAATAAAGGGTCTTGAGGATAGGAGAGTACATCTGTTGGTGAAATATGTTAAGAAGATGGAATGAAATCGAAAAAATCATATCTCCAAAATGTTAGCTAAGATTTTTTCTACATCTGCTTCTGTTACTGATTTGCAAGGTTTGTCTCTCTGTGTAAATGAATATGAATCAGGATTTGCTACAGCACTCTTACCAGCAAGGGTTCGTTTAATCGTTGTAAATTTCACCTATCTTACAATTAATTACGTTTCAAGGACTTAATGAAGAAGCTTATACGAGAGATGGTGTTAAACAATGTTTGAGGCTATTTAAATGTTTAGTTCCTGTTTCATAATCTTTTCATAAAATTCCATAAACTGAATATACTAATACAGTTTGTTTTTGTTGTGTTACAAATTTAAAACCTTTGCGTCCGCGCAGGCATAAAAAGTCCTGAAGTCCCGGTAGGGTTTTAACAACTTTTTCAACATATATTGTATCCAAGCAATAAATATTCAGTAATATACTAGTGTCCCTTAAAATCTATTTTAGACAGCAAGGCCTAAAAGTGCACACGAGCTAAAAGCTTTAGATTGTTGCACTAGTGTTTTAAAACAAATCATTCTTGAAAAGATTTAAAGGCTTTAATTTTATTCTTTAAACGGGTTTTTCCCCTTAGGTTAGTGCAGTATGTTGTGATGTTTTGTTTTTAAATAATATAATTTCTATTACAACAAGCATATTTGTTTACCAATTTGTTTATAATATTGTGACGTGTTGGCAACACTGGGTATCCTAGTGTTGGCAGCACGGGAGTTTAAGTTGGTAACATGGACAGGATGTGACGTGCCGTGAGAGGGAGGGGCTAACTCTAGAACCGCGGGTAGGCGAGTAGGTGTCTTCCTCTTTACGCAAACGGCCTCGAAGAGGTAAAACGTGGTCTGGTATGGCGTCCCGCGTCGAGGCAATTAGGTAACTTTAATCTGTATCTTTCTATACAATACAATAACCATCCAAATTCAAAATGAGTTAATTAATGGAATAGGTGTCCTTACCCTTATTATCCTTGTAATTAAGAGTTATCAAGGTTGTTCTAATGGCTATTTAGCTCGCCCCCGTCGGCCTCGTGCTCAATGTGTAAAATGTGAAGTTCCCGAGTATCTTTCTGCTCTACCATCTAAGAATTAAGTGTTATTAATAATTAGAGGTGCGACAATATTACTCTTTTATTTGTATTTATTTATTGATGGTTTAACTGCTCACTACATCATGGGGTATTTGTTCACAAATACTTGTTAGCTGATGGAAGTAACTTAAGCTACATAATGACTTCAGAGTTCGCTTCTCTACAATATGTTTTGTTTCTATTCTTGGATGGCAAAGTTTGAGAAAGTGTTTTTTTAGAAGGAGTTGTATTATATTTCAACTGTTGGGGAGCCGAACTTGTAGTAGTTGCAACCGCATGTATGGTACCCCCTTTCCGGTAGCCTTCGCCCCAAATGTACTTTCAGGTGGTTTAAAAAATATTAACTTTGTAATTAAACTGTTTCTTTAAATATTTAATATTTATGTTTGCCTCGGCTGCGTCAGTATTATTGTTGTTAGAGACACGTTTCTCTTAGCAGGATAAGAATGTAGGCTTACACAGATTATAATTTTACTTCACTCCTTTTATTAATGCTTGACACGATTTAAATAACACTTCACTGATATAGAGACTTGTGAGATTCATTTTATTAATTAATTACACTTTTTAACACGTAAGCTTATTTTTCGCCTCACACGAATACGTATTAAATCTCTCGAGGATGTGTCTCGCGTCCAGTTAGGAACACTGTTTGCAAGCAACTGAATTGATTTCAGCCGTCTAAACTTTTAAATTTCTGTATTTCAAGTCTCTGATTGGCTAATCCTACTCCAATAGAATACCTTCATTTAACTAAAGCTTTTTCTGGTTGTTGATTGGCTATTTTATAAACTGTCACAAAAATTACATTATTGCTTCCAAGAATCACAAGTAACATTATTAAACTCTCAAACTCATTATTGCCTCAAGGTTACCTCATTGTTACCTCATTGTTAGCAACTTTTGACCTATTTCTCACAGCTCCTGCATTATTAAATTACGTAATACATTCACATAACATTATTACACATGGATACAATAATATAAATATATACAGTGACTGTTACATACATTTTATAAATTATTACATACATATACTTCTTCAAGGCGGGCTGTTATTGAATTTATATTATATAATTAGACTGAAATAATTTAAGTGTTAAAAATACTGCCTCAAGTTTAAAGTTTCTCTCTATACTAGTAACCTTGGTTTTGTTGCAAAATTGACTTTGGTTTCTGGAAAAGCATTGCTAACCCAACATTCGTTTGTGTAACTACAAAAAAACACTACAAACCCAGGCAAAACTGTTACGAACCAGTGTTTTAGTTTTAATTGAGATTTGGAGTTAGCACTGAACCAACTTGTTCGGTTAACTTTATTATTATGATTATTATTATTAATATTATTATTATTACAAAATAACATTTAGTTCCTGAAATATTCTTAATGAATGGAGCTTGCCTAAATAAATTCAAAATAACAGGTGAATTAGATGATTATTATAAGCGACGTGTGCATTACATGCTGCAGATTGTAATAATGGGAAACGTAATTAGTGTATGCTGCTACAGATTACACAAATGTTATACCCTAATACAAAACGATATCCTTGGCTTTCCTCCAGAGTATTTAAATTGGGTGAGTGAAGCACAGTTACGCTATTTCGATAAGACGTCATTTGTAATGATAATGTTTTCCTTAATTATGCTGCTATTTAATATATTCTCAATTACCAGTAAGCGCTAAACTCTGCATACGAGTTTATTATTATGTATTTTAGAACATAAAATAAATAGCAACACTGAAAAGATACAAAACGTTTACAGCAGCTATATGAGATGAAATCGCATAGATTACCTGGATACAGAAGATGAAATAAAAGTATCAGAGGACAGAAAAGTATTTCTGATTTGATGATCGAAGTTGAACAAGCATTTAGGGAAACGAGTAAGCGCAAATCACTTGAATACCGTGAGGTAGGTATTTAAGTTTCTGAATGAAGGAAAGAGGAAACTAATGTCTCACTTTGTTGATGGACAACATAGGTGTGGTCAAAGGCCCAAGGACTTCCTGCATATACCGAATAAAAACAATGCCAATAAATGTGGCACTCTGAGCTGCGCGCCGCTGTGCTAGCTTCATTTTGTGACTCCTTTTACTGAGGCCTGATAGCGGTACTGCGCTTCTCTCCGCTCGCTCAGCCGATCGCGGTGAAAGTAGGACGGCTACCTGCGAGAGTGCAGTTTTGTCTGTGCTAGCGACATGAATGCATAGCTCTGAGCTAGTCTAAGGAGAGGAACCTCACTGTAAGGTGTGTATCTTTCGTCGTCTTTTATTTGAGTACTTTAAAATTTTCTACTGGGCAAGCGGTGTTTTAAATGTGTTACGGCAAGCATTTTTAACATTTTCGGGCCACTTACTTTGTCACATGGGTATTCTGGTGAATATTATATATGTTTTAAATTATATTTTAACCTTGGTAATGCTTACAAACGAGTAAAGCCTGTAAATTCTACTTTTAAAATAAATAGGCACGTGTGTTTAATTTTACCTACTTTATTGGCCTATATCCTCACCCGTAACCAAGATCTATCGGGTTAGTAATCCTGGATAATGGGGTGGTATAACTAATTTTAGCCTG
Organism: Deroplatys truncata; assembly: GCA_030765065.1. NCBI lineage: Eukaryota > Metazoa > Arthropoda > Insecta > Mantodea > Mantidae > Deroplatys > Deroplatys truncata. Next base: position 107,387,611 of record CM060975.1, read on the forward strand.
ATAACTCATTCAGAAAAGATGATAGAAATCCTGTCTACATTTAAAACAGAAAGCAAATTGGAAGAGGAATTCACGAGGAAAAGGGACAAGACATATAACTGATTAACTGCGAACAAACTGCAAAGGTTCCTTAGAGAATGATAAAAGCGGTATTTGTGGATCTTGCAAAGGTATTTTACAGAGCAGATTGGAAGAAACATTGGAGATATACGACAGATACATATATCTCTAATCATCCAAGCTGGAGAATTTGTGGAATTGTTTCCATAACAAAGGAGGAGTGAAGGAGATGAAGAAGAATAAAGTATGTTACATTTGCTCATTTGTTTTGACTGCTAGCAGAAGACAAAACTATCCCAAGGAACATGCTGAGAGAGCTAAATGACAACTTGAGGACTAAAAGACTAAGACGGATTCAGACCAAAACTATTGTAGGTGCAAGGAAAGCAAAGAAGCTTCACTACAAAGTCGAGACGAGACAGTGAGTCAAGTATATGGCCTTGTATACTTGGGATATACCATAAATAAGTAGTAACAAGAGCTATCAAAAAGTCAGAGGCTACCATTGGATTTTAATAGATATGTCTGTATGTTCTGTGGACCTTAAGGAAGAGATTAGTGGGGCACGTTGTGTGGAGTTGTGACGAAGTGAGGAAAGCCATCAAATTCATTGCGATGAAAATATGGAAAATAATCGGGATATAAGACCATACTTTAAACACATTTTAGCAAATGTGAGTGAAGGACGATGACCATTGAAACTGATTATGAAGGAGAAACGAAATTGGATGAGAAGCTTCTCACTATGAGATTCATTGGAAAGAGTGGGAAAAAGGCTCGGGGCAGAAAAAGATATCATATGATACGATATTAAGATAAATGGATCATAGGCTGAGACGAATAAGGAAACGAATAGTAGGAAACAACGTAGGAGGCTGGATTTTGCTCTTAAGCAATCTATTGTACAGGGTGGACCATTTAAGTTGAGACTATACAATATGTCCAAAACTAAGCGTTGTAGAAAGAAATGTGCTGAACAGAAGTTCCATGATTTTATGGGGAAAAGTAAATACCATCAGTCGCATTTTATTTGCAGGAAGTTGTGATGGCATTTTAGGGTCAATTTAAATTAACCCTAATTTAGATTCCCATTTAAAAATATTAAATTCACCCTAAAATGATTATCATAACGTCCTCCAAACAAAACACAAATAAGAGCATTTACTTTCCCCATTAATATCCAGCAACTTTTATCCAAGACATTTCTTTCTACAACGCTTAGTTTTGGGGATACTGTACAGTTTCAACTTAAATGGTCTACCCTGTATACATAAACATATACACCTAATGTTTTTTATTGTATAGTTTTACTAAGAAACTAACATCAATTACGATAAAGGGAGGTTCTAATTCAGTTTACTGTAAGTAATATGCCTTGAGTTATTTACCTCCGTCGTGGTAAAAGTTGTGCATATGGTCTGCGGGAAGGAGGACATTAATAATTAAACAAATGCTACTGATTTTTATTACTAACACGAGAGAAAATTAAATAATATAAGAACTATTAAAGTTAAATTGTACTCCATTTTAGCATTCAGGCTGCTATTTAAACATTTCGTTCCTCATTTCTCGCTTCGCCCAACCGAAATTTATGCCCTTTTATAGCATTATCCACTCAGGCACCTTCATTTGCATGCCACGGGTGAATTAATTGCAGCAAAATATTCTGCCGCGTAACAAAGCTTTCTAGCTCGTTTAAAAATGAGTCCATGGCGCTGCAAAGTCATAGTTCTCACAGAGAGAATTTTAAATAAGGTATTTCTAAATACCTACTAGATCAATACATTGCAATAACTGTTTAGTTCGTAACGCACCATCTTTGGGGCTAGAAATCCTACGTTTTTTTCATCGAGTGTGTAATTCAAATGTTTCAACTCCACGTATTTCTAACCCCGGGTTTAAGGGGTTCAGGTGAGTTATATCAAGAGATATTAAAGTGATGCTGGCATTAATTAAAATGCATGTTATCAAACTCTTGTATAAAATTTGAGATTCTTTGCATATAGTTCTTTCAAAAATTAATATTTTACTGTTCACACTAGGCGTACTTTTTACTTTCTCTACCACCTATCTAGTAAGTAGAGGAAGTATTGCATTCCACCTAAAACTTGGATATCGAGATTTTACCGGATATGCGCGTTTGAGGCTTACTGAATCAAATAAACGAACTTTCCTTAAAGATAAGCGTGTGTGTGTGTGTGTGTGTGTGTGTGTGTGTGTGTGTGCGCCTGTGTACAACATAAGACAAAAACGAAATATCATAAATTGGTATATATGTTCAGTACCTTTCTAAGATTCTATACGAAAATTTTCAAGAACCCTCCCCCCAAACTATCCTTGACATGAAACAACGTTCATTAATTTTGATTTTCTCAAAAATTCCTTTATATCTTTAAAATATTTACATGTGAAGTCTTCATTTGGAAGGAATTTTGTAGAACTGGTAAATTATAATAGATAGATAAAAATTTGGATATCTTTAAAACGCACGATTTAATTCAAATAGTTATTTTTATGACCACAGCCATTTCCGAGATATCCATTATTCTTGGTATGATTTTTTAAATCATTTTTTAATATTTACTTTCTCTACTATGTACTTAGAGTAAGTTGAGGAGTTAATTGTGCCTGTGAACAGTACAACTCAAAATCGAAAAGTCGGTTAAATCTCAAATTTGGTTCAGCATCTTCCAAGAATTCACCCACCCAAACTACCATTTACATGAAAAATTTTTGAAAGTTTTGATTTTCTCAAAAATATTTCTAACGATTTTGATTAAAACGCCATATGATAAATACAATATATATCTTCAATTTTCTGAGCTTAGTCCCTGAAGTTCTCTTCACTTTGACATGTAAATGGTAGTTAATGTTAAAAATGGAATTGAGTTTTACTTATGGACACTCTTTAACTACTATGGTTTTTAGCGTACCATTCTATATTGAGCGGGAAAGACCGGAATTTTTTTTCAGAGGCCTCTTTATCAGGCTTGAGGTTCTTTTACGTGCCGTAAATCTACCACACAGGACCACAGGCTCTACTTCCCTTCCGAAGGAAGCCATGCTATGGATTTTTACGCCCGAGAAAAATCCATCGCCCTCCGCCGGGTTTGAACCCGCGATCTCGAGAACCAGAGGCTAGCATGGTACCCCTAGAACACGGAGGAAGACTTTGCATAGCTGATAAACCGCAAGAGATACATAAAATCTTTCTGCGTAAGAAATGCAGATCTCGTTAAAGCATACGATTTATACCAATAACATTTTAGCGGTGTTAGCTCTTTCCGAGATATTGCTTTATTGCTTCGAATTTTCAAATGCTTTATACTTTTCACATTTCTTTGTATTAATGGAAACAGAACAGAATTAAAAATCCATCATATAGCGACCGACTTTGAAAGGATTTGACTGTTGCTTTAATTTATTCTGTTCTTTCTTATACCTACAACAAAATGTGTAAATGAGTAATGAAGATTTATCTGTATTAAAAAGTAGACAGAGACCTTTGTAAGAATAGCATGCAGTTAAGTTAGTAGAGTAAGCCATGTGAATGTATCACAAGATTTTTAAAGTGCTGTCGTTATTAAGTTGTTTCTCGCGATGCCGTGAAATGAGTATGGAAATTAGCCAGCATTTAATGACCAGCTTTTAAACATCTGACTATTCATTCTGTTTCCTCTATTCCCCTTGTACACTACGTGCAAAATGGTGGCCCATTCCCATAGATAGCATAAGTGTTTTCCCTCTGTAAGTTTTCAACGTTAGGTAACTAACCTTTGACTCTACCAAGTCAGTATCTGTTCTCTCTGCCACTAACCTGAAAAACAATTCAGGGTCACCAAACAAACCAATGAACATGTTATAATGCATGTGAAATGAAGGACGGTTTGAATACCGCCTCTACCTAAGTGTTTCGCTATGATTGGTATACAAGCAAAGGCTGAAGCAGTCTTCCAGATGAAGGGGAGAGGAATTATTCTGTTAGGAGTAAAAATGTAGGACATTATTCCTTATCCGGGTAGCGCCTCCGATACTTAACAAATTGCTATAAACCTGAATATACGCATCCTGGTAATCACTGTTCCCTTTTAAAGTATTCATAAGTAATTAGGAATCATAATCAGGTAATTACTGAGAGTGGTTAAGGTCATTTATGAAATATATTGCCTATTTTGTTCACTTATATCACTGTACAAAGCATCTAGCAGAACACGCATCTCAAACGGGATAATGATGGTGGCGTTGCAGTCGTGATTTTACTGCCAACATTCCACTGCAAAATAGCGAAAGTGAATCTGTGCTGCCAACATCTGAAAGAGAAATAAGGTCTACAAACAAAGTACTTCCACCAAGAGAAAATACACCTAAGCACATAACAGTTCCGCACTAGCGTGAGTTTACAGTACTACCTAGTACTCCTGTAAGAAGAGTGTAAACATGGAAGTGATTTTAGTCCTGTAGTTCGCAATTAGAATAAAACTGTACCCCCCTAAATCTATGTTTGATTTTAGATTTGGAAGTAATAGTCAATACTAACGTATATAATAGTCTACCCTGCACCTAAAAATAGCATGCGGTGCGGAATAAAAAAGGTCTGATGTATTGCACTCAGATGACTTTCCCTACTCTTGTACAAACTATTTTTACAAAACGCTTATTTTCCATCTACTTCATGTTAATCGAGATAAACGTTTGCAAAAATTATCTTACTGCTAATTGTCTTTCGTTGTAGGTAAGGGGAATATGGAAATACAGTAAGTAGGCTTTAAACGATAGTCACCATTTTTGACACACCATCTTATTACTTACTGATTACGTAATAGGGTACACCGTTCTCCGTGGACTAGTGGTATCGTGCTAGCCTCTAGTTTCCAAGGTCGCGGGTTCAAACCCAGCCGAGGGCGATGGATATTTTCAGGCGTAAAAATCCTTGGCATGGCTTCCTTCGGAAGGGAAGTAAAGCCGATGGTCCCATGTCGTAAATCTACGGCACGTAAAAGAACCTCAAGCCTGATAAAGAGGCCTCTGAGCAAAATTCCTAGCCTTTCACGTCCAATATAGAATGGGACGCTAAGGAACCATAGTAATTAAAGAGCGTCCATAAATAAAACTCCATTTAATTTATTTTAACAAACCTCACCCGTACCCTTTGTCTCATGCCCATTTAGCTATTTCTGCGTTGCCTCGCGACATTCCGTTGGCCAAATTCTTTTCCTGAAGTTGGCAATCATCACTTACAACATCTCCGCCATCGCAAGCAGACGACAGGAGTTTATTTCATTTTACCAAAAAAATAATGTATTTCTGAAGGATTTTTGAACACCGCATACCTCGCAATTACATGATAACGTCAAAAAACGAATGTTCGGCAATTTTGATAACCCTTCGAAGCTCATACCCGGATAAGGAATAACGTCCATGTAGATATTTACGTTTTGCCTTTCTTATCAAGTATTTTGCAGTTCGTGCGTTTAAATAAGGTCAGATTTAACGCATTTACTCAATGAATTGGGACGATATCAGCCTATTGTTAAATATTATACGTTTACGTAATCTTCCTCGAATAAACAGAACATTTTTAGCCACATTAATTGGTGAAGTGTCAGCCTAAAACAAAACACTCGCATTCGGACCACCATAGTTGTACCTACTCGACACCAGGCAGAAGAATGGTGGGAGTTTATCTCTGTTACCCGGTACCTTGAGATTAGACGTGGAAGAAGACACGAAGAAGAAAAGTGAAAAATCAAAGGAGATGGATGGGCAAGAATCAGAAAGGCAGAAAGAGCGTTAAGCTTATGTGAATGATCACCTGTCTCATATCGCGGTGGTGACCTCCGAGCTAACGACGCTCATCTGTTCTAACTGGGTGCTCTGTCATACCACCAGGGGAGAAGACAACCTAACTGTTTTCCTTCTCATGTTGCCGTCCTCCGTCGCTGCGACTACTTCATCTTGGTCACAGTGACGTCTTCATTCCAGTTATTGTTCAGATTTATTCTCGCAGTTATCGAGGAAATCGAAAGTAGTATAAATAAGGCACGCAAGGTGTTTGAGCACAATGTCTAAACATACACATTGCTTACTTACCTTCAAAATTCCATGTTAAAAACCAAATTGCAGCCCTGTGTATTTTAAACTAGGTATTATGGATCTACTTATTTATGGCCACTTGTATAAGGAAATGAAAACATTTCTTTCTTTCTGTTATTTATCCATAGTATAGGTAAAGTTCATAGGGGAAGTACAGAGTGATTTATGAAGAACTGACACATCCCTTTCTTTAATTATTCTGTTCGAAATTCACTCAATGCCCCAATTTTAGTACCAAATTAAGCAGAATGTTCTGGAGTTTCGATTGCCTGTCAGTAGATGCGCAGATGTTAATGTTTTATTCGTAATCGTGAGTTTTATTTTCGGCAACTGTTTTTGATATTTTGTTCCATTCAACGTGAAAATGGAGTACACATTAAATGAACGACTCTTTCTTGTAAAGCAATACTGGATTTTGAATTCAATTACAGCTACTCAAAGGACATACCAGAGAGAATTTGGTGTTCGGAATCCTCCCCAAAGAAACACAATACTAGGACTGCTAAACAAATTGGGTCTCTGGCGAGTGAAAAAGGCGAAACTCGTTCATCTAGGCTTCCCACGGTTGTTGACATAAGAGCAAGACTGGGTCAGTCACCCCAAAAATCATTAAGATGTTTGTCGCAGGAGACAGAGTACATCTACTCAATGTGTCAGAGAACCGTGTAGGATTCCGGTTGTCCATCAGTTACAGGAACCAGATAAGGATAGACGGCTGAACTACTGTTGTTGGTTTCAGGCAATCATTGTGTAAAATCCTGCCATATTGTCCATCACATGGTTCACAGATGAAGCGTGGTTCCATTTATCCGGCTATGTGAACTCAAAGAACTCACGCTATTGGGCCAGCGAAAATCCACATGTTATTCATGAAGCACCTATGCACCCGGTTAATCTCGGAGTTTGGTGCGCAATATCCGCACAGAGAATAGTGGGACCAATTTGTTTTGAAATGAATGTGAACACTGCAGAGTACCGACGGATTTTCATGGAGTTTGCTGAACAACTACACGATGTAGAGCTGAGTCAAGGATATTTTCAGCAGGACGGTGCTACATGCCGTACATCAAATGAATCTTTGACACTAATTGCAAGTTTCTTTGACGCCCGGATAATTTCCAAGAACCTGTGACCACCGAGATCTCCGGATTTGACATCGCCGGACTTCTTTCTATGGGGTTACTTAAAAGACAGGGTTTATGCCACACGTCCCCAGACAATGAACTATCTGAAGCACAACATTACACAGGAGATTCAAGCTATTGACAACAGAGTCCTCCAACGACTGACCAGTAACATGAAACGGCGTTATGAGTTCTGCCTTATGCAGGATGGAGGGCATTTTCAACATTTGCTATAGAGATAAATAATCTCCCAAAATTGCTCTGCATTTCAGGTATAATAAGTTGTCGCTAGCATAACTCGTTTTGAAACAATTAAAGAAATGAACGTGTCAGTTCTTCATAAATCACTCTGTATATTATTCCGCCGAAAACTCGATAGCGAGATTTCACCGGAAATACACGTTTTGAGATTTCCTGAATCCAAAAAAGCAATTTTAGAAAAAAGTTCCGTGTATATGTGTGTCTCTATGGAACTGTAAAAAACAAGAAGTCGGTTAAATACCAAACTATCTGAATCCAAGAGAAGTCATCTTAAAAAGTTCATGTCTTTATGAGTGTGTGAACAGAAAACTAAAATTTAATGAATACTATGCTTGATATTTAACTCCAGAATCTTGGATAATGACAAAAATTTTCAAAAAAATTACCCCACACCAAACTATCCTTTACATGGAATATTTTTCCTTAATTGCTTTTCTCAAAAAATCTCTTTAATGATTTTGATTAAAATGCCATATGTGTAAGATATATGCATGACAAATAAAATATGTATTTTGAATTTTCTGGGAATATCCTGTTAAGACCTCTTCATTCTGATTGATTATGTATAATTGGTAAACCGTAAGAGATAGATAAAATCTTACTACACAAACATTGCAGATCCCGTTAAAGCACACAATTTATCTTAAACTTTTTGTGGCGTTAACCATTTCGGAGGTATTCTTTGTTGTAGGTTTGAAGTTTTTAGATAGTTACACTCCGTTCAAGTGATAAGTCGCTATTCGTTATTCATAGGAGCATAGTGACCCACATTTTAAAAATATTTAGCCTACTGTCCTTATCCTACAATGAATGTGTAAATGTGTAATCAAATTTTATCTCTATTAAAAATAAGTATATAGAATAATAAGCTTTTGTAAATATAGTTTGTAGAATAATGAGTAGGGAAAGTCACGTGAAAACAACACATAAGACCTTTTTTCGAAAGTGTTCGTCTTTCAGATGCTACATAAAGTTTAAAAATGGAATTATAATTTAAGGAATTAATATGTTACATGCTGGGTGGATAGCCTAAAAGTTCACATGAAAATTAAATTAACTTTGACTACCCAGTACGCACGTTGAGGGGGCGTATACTTACTTAGCTGCGGAGGACCGAAACGTGGTGTGGAGGTTAAGAGGAAGGCGTGGGTTTTCACTGTACAAAATCCATAACAAAAATCTACTCACACATTCCTAGATTTATTTCCCAACCGTTTGGGGTTCCTACATCATTAAAAATGGAAGGTGGGAGGAGATGTCCACCGATCCAAAGCCCGGCTTACACGCACGGTCCGTTACTCACGGAATCCTAACTGAGAGTGACACTATCCCCCACTACTCGTGGCTAGCAAAGATACCAACCAAGAGTAACGTAACAAAAATGTGTCTGGTAATGACAAAGTAGAAAAATAATGTCACTCCCAAATTATTAATACGCCACAATATCGAATTGAAATTTGGTTCGTTGTATGATGTTAACTACAACAGAATGTGTATAAGTGAACGCTAAAGCCTATAAGACAATAAGATTGGAATCCGGTTTGTATTCTTCGTAACTTATAGTAGACTTACTTGAAACAATTTTTAATTTCCAGAAGACTATCTTAAAATAACAAAAATACTCGAATAGCAGTTAGTAAAACGACCCCATCATTGACTACAAATAATCATATCATGCAATACAATGGTATGAGTCAACAGCGAAGGAAGCATTTAAAGGGGAATTTTGTTGTAATGCGGAGCCGGATTAGATTCTTGGTTGGGCCGAGCTGCCTTGCCCAGATTTTCGTTCGGGATTTTGCTTCATTCCTTAGGATTACTATCGCATCTCCGAGCTCATTTTCAAGTTCATTTAATTGATTCAGTCGTAGTACAACATGACCTATCTTTCTAAAGGCGGTAACCATAAACAAAAGAAATAAAAGAAAAAATCTGATCCGTTACACTCACATGGCTTTCTCTACTCTTGTACAAACTATTTTTACAAACGCTTATTCTCCATATGCTTCATGTAAATCGAGATGTTAATCTTATTACTAATTTTCACGTAGATGCAAGGTAATATGGTAGGATTTAAGCGACAGTCAAATGTTTTAAGAACTGGTTGCTATGTGGCGCATTCCACTCTCTTTGCATGTCCAGGACAAAAAAAATGAATAACGAAATCCCATTTGAGAAAAAGTATAAGTATTGGAAAATTTAAGGGAATAACAAGCAATATCTTGAAAATGTTTCACTTAACAAAAAACATGTATATGACATAAATTGTGTATTTTAACGCGATCTACATTTTTTGTGTAGTAAAAGTTTGTCTATCCCTTATGGTTTACCACTTATGCAAAAGTTGTTCACAATGAAGAATACTTTTGGAGATATTCCCAGAAAATTGGAGTTATACATTCATTTGCCATGAAAATATCTTAAACATATGATATTTTAATCAAAATCGTTGGAGCTATTTTTGAGAAAATTAAAATATTCGAAAAATGTTCCATGTAAAGGGTAATCTGGGGTGGGGGGATTTTCTTGAAAACCTTCGTCTCGCATCTCTGGAACATACTAAACCTAAATACCAAGTTTGGTGTTTATCCGACTGTTCGTTTCTGAGTTATGCTGTTCACAGACACACACACACGGACATGTTTCCAAAAATGCTTTTTTTGGATTCAGGGGGTCTCAAAACATATATTTCCTGTGAAATCTCGGTATGGAATTTTTGGGTGGAATACAATACTTCCCCTACTTACTATATGTAGTAGAGAAAGTAAAAAGAAAAAGATGTACGTTAGTTTCTATTGGCCTATAACTGGCCTCTAGTATTTCACCCAGCAGCTGCTACTTTAACCGGGTGCTATCAGAGCACCCCATGTTTCCTGGACGGATGGCAGTTATGTCTCCGGTGACCCGTAAATGGATTTGTCGTTCTGACCGCGCGGGAGGACTGATTGAGGGATGGCCAGATTTCCACAGTCCCATCACCTGAGCCAGCGATTTTCCAAGATGCCTTACCTAACATGAGATTGGCTTCTTCACCGATGCAAATAGTACCACGTTCCACTGCTTTGTCATAGTTGACAGGAATGATGTACTTGCCCATCTTGAGGAAAGTTTGGAAAATATGTCATAAACGGGAAACTTGACTGTTGGCAGCCGAGTTCCATCCTGCCTGATGCGACACACATTACACAGCGCTTTTCCCTTACACTGCGGCCATCGGTTGACGTCTTGTGCACCTGCCGCTTCTGCTCGGTCTACCGTTGAAAGAGGTCTAATATTCCCACAACCGCTTCAGCTCTCTCTGTAGTTATAGTTACAACTACAATGAAAATAAGCGCATACCTCGAGGCAGTATTTTTAACACTTAACTGATTTCAGTCAAGTTATATAATATATAAATTCAATAACAGCCCGCCTTAAAGCATTATGTGTAAGTAACAATATATAAAAAGTGTATATTACAGTCATTGTATATGTTTATATTATTGCATACATGTGTAATAATGTTATGTGAATGTATTACGTAATTTAATAATGTTGGAGCTGTGAGAATAATAAGTTAAAAATTGCTATAAGATAACAATGAGGTAACCTTGAGGCAATAATGAATTAGAAGGTTTAATAATGCTGCTAGTCATTCTTGTAGCAACAATAATGTAATTTTTGTGACAGTTCATAAAATAGCCAATCAACAACCCGAAAAAGCTTTAGTTGAAGGTATTCTATGGGACTAGGATTAGCCAATCAGAGACTTGAAATACAGAAATTTACAAATTTAGGCGGTAGAAATGAAGTCAGATGCTTGTAGACAGCACTCATAACTGGACGCGATGCTTGCATACAGTGTTCCTAACCGGAAGCGAGATGTGTCCTGAGAAATTTAATACGTATTTTGTGTAAAAAAAATAGTTTACGTGTTTAAAAAGTGCAAGTATTTAATAAAAGAATCCTACAACTCTCTATATGTGAAGAATTATTTAAATCGTGTTAGCATTAATAAATGGAGTGAAGAAAAACTTAAAATCTGTGTAAGCCTACATTCTTAAGTCGCACCATCCCCTGCTAAGACATTCATGTGCCTAAAAAACTATAAATACTGATGCAGCCGAGGCAAACATAAATATATAATATTTAAAGAAACAGTAAAAAATTACAAAGTTAATATTTTAAAATTTTGACGTGCGGTTGCAGCTACTTCAAGTTCGGCTCCCCAACAGCTGAACTACAATACAACTCCTACATCAAAATAACTTCTTCAACCTTAGTTATAGTTAAAATTACAATGATAATAAGCACATACGTTATCATAAGAGTTGTTGAAAATGATGTCCTTCTCTATCCACAGGCATCCTCCGTGGACTAGTAGTAGCGTGCTAGCCTCTAGTTCCCAAGGTCGCGGGCTCAAACCTGGCAGAGGGCGATGGATCTTTCGGGCGTTAAAATCCTTAGCATGGCTTCCTTCGGAAGGGAAGTAAAGCCGGTGGTCCCACGTCGTAGATTTACGGCATGTAAAAGAACCTCAAGCCTGATAAAGAGGCCTCTGGGCAAAATTACCGATGTTTCACGCCCAATATAGAATGGAACGCTAAGGACCATAGTAGTTAAAGAGCGTCCATAAATAAAACTCAATTTAAATTTTCTCTATTCACACATTTCTGGCATCTTCTCAGTAAATTTTCATTCACACTGACAGTTCAATACAATGAGTGAATTTCTCGCCTTGTGTTTTCTTTTAGTTCTTCCAATGTATGATAGTTTGCTGCATACACTTTATTTATCAAGTTTTCCCATATATAAAACTCGCACACAGCTAAATCAAAGAATCGCGAGGGCTACAAAATCTTCAAAAAGTTTCTGAATTAAATTTAATAACTCATCAGCGGTATGCGCGGTAGCAGTTGGAAAAAATATCCAAACAGATATTCAAGTCGGGCAGCTGTTCGAAAAATGGTGTGAGTATGGCATTCTTGTACCTCTCTCTGAATTTATTTTTTGTTAAAGAATATAGGTTCTATTATTCTGTATGAATTTACTGCACACCAATTTTCGTGTCATGCAAGGGAATCTCGTATGTAAACTCGGGTTTCTCCGTTCTCCAGTAACTGTTATTTTGCGACGAAACTGAAGAATATTAAGCGAGATCAATTACACTATCACTGACATTTCCCAAAATACAAGTACAGAAATTTATCTACTCTGATGATCATTTTAAAAATAAGTGTAAGCAACAAATCCCCATACATTGGAAGATCATACTCAGGAGAGAAATTTACTCAATTTCGGACAAAGAACTCGTGTGAATGAAAATTTCCTGAGAAAACGCCAGAAATGTGGGATACAGGGGGCAAAATTTCCAATATCCCTTATCATAATGCATGTGCTTATTATAATTTTAATTGTAATTGCAACTATCAGAACGAGAAGCATTTGCGAGGATATATTAACTTTTTCGGTGGGAATCCGAGGTGGACGCAGTGTGAAGTAAAAGCACAGTATTAGAATTGTCTTAAAAAAAGATATACCCAACAATAACAAATACAGTGATTTATTACGATTTAGTTTCAAATCTACCCTACAATTCTTGATATACGCTTTCGACTTGCTGAGTTGCTTTGTGCAAAAAACTTAAAGTTTTTGTCGGAGTATGACAAGGCCTACATGGAGGAACAGTTCAATACTGCACTAAACATTAGCCATAGATTTTCACCTTCCGTGCATTTAAAAACTATTCTTTCAGTACTTTCCTTATTAATAGATAAAACGGAATCGATTCCAGAATAATACATTCCAAGTTGACTCTATGAATATAAATATAAAGTATAAGCAGCTCTAAAAAACGAAATAAACATAAGAAAAAATATAGATATTCATATTCATCCTACTATTCTATTAAATAATATGTATTAAGCTCTTCGATCTGCTAAAACAAAAGTGTTCTGATGTGAACCTAATGCAATAATGTGTGATTTCCATAAAGCCGTCCACCAAATAAACTGTGCCTCATGCAAGTCTTGTTCGTTGTCGCTTCCATCTCCTTTGAGCCTGTTACAAGAAAATTCAAAACCTTAAGGCTATAGGTAGGTTATACAACGGAGGAGACACTTCCCGCAGTGCGATCTACAAATAAGCAGGAGAAAGGAATGAAGTAAAGGGACCACCGGAGGCTATAGGCCGCAGGTAGATAGCCACTGAAACGCGCGGAAGTCCCCAATAATTTCAGGCTTGAAGACCCGTCCCAATGCTAGAGCTGCCTAGAGAGGGTAACGAACTACCCGTCTACCAAACAGCCTCTAGTGTCCACGGGGAATCCTTTTTGCTTTGAGCAAACATCCGTGCCATTTGTCCGGCACCACCATACGCCACGAAACCTATGAGCACACCTTTAAGATAAGTAGACTAATGAAAGAGAAATGATAGAAAGGAAATCGTGGTAGATGAGAAACCACCCCAGCGTTCGCTCACGGAACACCACGAAAAACTCAAGGTTAGAGGGTCGGTCTACGGGAATCGAACCTGAGACCTTCCTAATGCGGGCCTCACAATTTAACGCCAGGTAATTAAAAATCTTAATCTAAGCGCAGCCTCTCAGGAAAGAAAATCCCAACAAGGCAAATAATATGTCTAACCATATTCTTTATATGGTTTGGCATTTCTAAGACCTGAAGATTTATGTGATTGCTTTGCATTCGATTTATTTGTGTCTCAATCATTTAATTCTTAATTAATAGAGCTGTTCGACTACGTTCTTGAAAATTTCATAGAGAGGAATTCAAACTTCCTTCTAGAAATGATGGCTCAAGCTATAGCGTCTTTGAAACGAACACATGCGAATCATTTCACTCGGCTTTTAATGCTCATTTTTATAAGTCTCACCCCAGCGTATTCGGTGTTTGATATTTTAATACTGTTTCAGACTGAAACATACGTAAAAAATGCAAGGCATCGACGTGATAAACACACAAACAAATAAAACAGTTATCGCCGTCAGTAAACATTAGCAATCAAGCTGGAACAATATGAATGTGGAACGCTGAATAGATCTCAAGTTTAGTCAAAAACTCTAGTAATATAGACCATTCCTAGTGAAGTGAAATGGCAGCCATAGGACAAATAGAAACATTTTAAAAACATCATTATGCCAGTTATATATTGGGAAAAGTGAGGAAGGAGTTTTTGGTTTCGCGCGAAATGTTGTATGATATGTCTTTAAACATTTCGTGTGTTTTCCTTAAATTACATATCAGATTAGCGGACCCTATTAAATATGCTTCAAATTACATGTGCCCGTACACACCCGAAGTGTCAACTTCACTACCATGACTTATGCTGTTGATGAGGACAGAAAGCCACAGCAAATGACGAATATTTTTCCATGTAAAGGGTCTCCAAGGAAATGTCTTCGCTTGGCACCCTTAAAAGTACCCTAATCTAGTATGAAATTTGGTATTTGTCCAGCGCTACATTTTATTGGATGATTATGCTCACACAAACACGCACACAAGTATTTCCTAAAGACTCTTAGGAGAATCCAGAGACACCAAAGGCACATTTACAACGAAATTTTGATATTAAAGTTTTGAAAGCAATGAAATACTTCCTCCACAATAGGTTGAACTGTATCATCTCTGAGAATGTATCTAGTTTAATAAATGTAGAAGGTGATACCCTAATAAATTATTTCTCTAATGCTGATTTTACCCAGAGGTATGGATTGCTATTGAAGCTTACACGTAGGACAAACCATGAATGAAAAGATGAAATTACCGAGTACAAAATCCAGTTATTTGATTTTATTATATTATAAATACCTCTTATAAAAGGTCACTAAGCCTGAAATCCAATATATAAATATATTAACTTTAATTACGATTTAAATGAGTTACTTCATTTATTCTTTTAATATTTAAAGGATTCAATATTAACAATCCTTTCATTAATAGAATTTAAAACTCACCGATTGGTTTCATGTTTTATCAACATGAGATAATCATAAATTCATTAATTTTGCGAATCTTCAACGCCGAACAAAATTCTTTAGAGAATTACGAGTAATGACAAAACAATTCTGATTTAACTTGCCTAAAGAATGTAGTGAAAATTTAGAATAGACTAAAACATTACTTTTATGGATCGCCTGAAGAGTTCGCCCAAGCCCGGTCGCGAAACAGTCCCTGTTGGTTAATCTACTGTGTTCGACGAATCCTTGTTCACTCTTCTCTCTCTCGCCTCGGGAGGCCTTGTCCGTATGCTTCCCAGTAGGATCGCTGGCATCGCTGACGTAGAGAATCGTAGTGCACGGACAACATATGATGCTGTCCCACCGTGCGCTACCGATGATGACGATATTATCCTTTGTCTACGATGTATCAAATCCATCTGATGTCACATGAAGCTGCGGGGGAGGTAAAAAGGTAAACGGCAGAGAAAGTAAAAATCATAATTCTAGTACATTGCTGTACTGCACCACCAACTGAGGATAAATGTTATAGCCCCCTTTTTCTACTGTATACTCATGCGATGGATAGAGATAGAATAATATAGAGATAATAATATAGAGATAGAATATTTCGCAGCCTTAACTAAAGGTGTTCTATATCCTTATATACCTATATCCTAAATAGTCTACCATCCCCACGATGATACCATAGTAGTGCTGTCTGCGGATCATGAGGTTTACTGGCAAGAGATTTCATTTTCATCATGGGAGGTCCGAACCAAGTTACACTCAGACCTGTGAAGTCCTAACTTGAAGATATACTTGATTGAGAAGTAGAGGATCATAAAAATGAAATGGTAGCAATAGGAGAAAACTGGCATTTTGATCCCATGCCCTGTGCTCTCCTGTCTGAGCTAAAGCAAAGATGGTGTAGTTGATCTTGACGAGGAGGAACAAAGATTAACTTCTGCTAACAGTATTTTCTTTGGATGGTTTAGTACATTTGGAGCACTTCTCTGACTTGGGGCCCTAGGATAAAGGAGGTGCAGTAATTGTGTTTTAAGTGGTGTTTAACGCCCATTCTCACTACATACGGCACCGCAGGTGGAGGAAATGAGAACTGGGAAAGGACATTTAAGAAGGAACCATTCTAGGCCTAAGTTTAGGGTATCTCACTGAAATTTTCCAGTTATTAGGACTGAGGAAAATCTGGAAAAAGTAAAACCTAAGTCAAGGATCCCGGCGGATTTTGAACGGCAGATCTTCCGTTCAAGAATGCTTTAACGCATTCTCTCTTCCCCTGTGGTTGCCAATCGACCATTACCGTATGTGCAGAATGTAAAATTAAAAACTTATCCATACTACTTGGAAGAGGTTTATTACTGAGAATAAAAAGCTAGTACGGGGTAGCTTGTATGTAAACACCTTGAGGTCATTCTAACACATTTCAAGCAGGACTTCTCAGTCCTACCCTAATTAAACCAAATTACCTTTTTGCAGAAAGAATACAAACTGAAACTTCTTAGCTAAGCAGCAGAACTAATCAACTTAATCCAAAATTAGTATCAACAAACAGTGTAGTGAATATTGGAAAGGACTGTACGCAGGCTATGGATTAACTGTGGTGAAAATTATCACTTTTGTTTTCAAACAAAGCAACTGCATTTAAAAATGAATGCGTTCCATGTAAATGAGCATTAAACAAGGTGGTTTTCATGGCGCATGTAAATACATATTCATGTAATTAGTGTGTGTTTCCATTATAAGTTCATTTGCGAAGGCATGTTCCATCACTTTTCGGTTACAGCTTTGTTTTGTTATTTGTGTATACAGGTAGCTTCTTTATTTTTCGATTAAAGTGCATTTTGCTCTGTAGTAGTTCGTTTTAATGGTTTTTACTTTCTCTACTACGTATAATAAGTAGGGGAAGTATTGTATTCCACCCAAAAATTCGATACCGAGATTTCACCGGAAATATATGTTTTGAGACACCCTGAATCCAAAAAAAGCATTTTTGGAAACATGTCCGTGTGTGTGTCTGTGTGTGTCTGTCTGAGAACAGCATAACTCAGAAACGAACAGTCGGATAAACGCTAAACTTGGTATTTAGGTTCAGTATCTTCCAGAGATGCGACACGAAGGTTTTCAAGAAAATCCCCGCACCCCAGATTACCCTTTACATGGAACATTTTTCAAAAATTTTTATTTTCTCAAAACTGGCTCTGTCGATTTTGATTAAAATATCATATGTTTGAGATAGGCGGCGCCGTTAGACCGCTCGCCTCTCACCGAGGCGGCCCGGGTTCAATCCCAGGGACCCGCATGTGGGATTTGTGGTGGACGAAGCGGCGTCTGGGTGGGTATTCTCCGGGTTCTCCGGTTTCCCCCGCCATTCATTCCACCAACTCCTCATTCATCACCTTTCATCCATTTCGCCATTATTTCGTTTCATCTACTTCCTTCATCCCATACCAGGCATCGGGCTGATCACCCAACCTGGATCTTCTGTCTGCTCATCGACGGGTACCCGCCTGTAAGTCCTACATAAGATGAGGATAAACAACGAATGAATGGATGTTTAAGATATTTTCATGACAAATGAAATGTATATCTCGAGTTTTCTAGGAATGTCTCCAAAAGTATTCTTCATTGTGAACGACTTTTGCATAACTGGTAAACCATAAGAGATAGACAAAATTTTACTACACAAAAAATGTAGATCGCGTTAAAATACACAATACATTTTTGTTGTTGAGTGAACCATTTTCGAGATATTGCTTGTTATTCCCTTAAATTTTCCAATACTTTTTCTCAAATTCGTTATTCATTTTTTTTGTCCCGGTAATGCAAAGAGAATGGAATACTCCACATAGCAACCACCTCTTAAAATATTTGACTATCGCTTAAAGCCTACCAATTCCCTTGCATCTACAAGAAAATTAGCAATGAGATTAACATCTCGATTAACATGAAGCATATGGAGAATAAACCTTTGTAAAAATAGTTTTTACAAGAGTAGAGAAAGTCATGTGAGTCAGAATTTTTTATGTCCTGGACATGCAAAGAGAACTGAATGCGCCACTTAGCAACCAGCTCTTAAAAGATTTGACTATCGCTCAAAACATACCATATTCCCCTTGCACCTATAAGAAAATTAGCAATAAGATTAACATCTTGATTAACATGAAGCATATGGAGAATAAGCGTTTGTAAAAATAGTTTGTACATGAGCAGAGAAAGTCATGTAGGTGTAACACATTAGATTTTTGTTTTAGAATTCTTGTGTCATAATAATTTGCCACGTATATCTTAATTTTCTGTTGCATTTATTTCACGTCCTATGTACTTAGATTGAAATCGCTGTTCTAAGTGATAATCCTCCACTATGTTTTTTGATCTTATGACCGATTTTCTTGAAGTTCATTATTTTAGATATATTGATGTATTCTTTACAAAGCTTCTGGTATACTGTGCTTTACATTATTGTACTGTAATCACATCATATGCATATTGTGACACACGGCTATGGGCTTAACTTGTTGTATGGGACTTAACTGACCTGGCCAATTGAAGAAATAAGGACACAGAGGAGTGCTAACGAGAGGTAATCCGATTATTCTGGAATTTTCTCTCCTCACCTCCGCCTCGCGTGAACATTCCAGATACTCCCGCACATGTATGTAAGCGAACGTGCTCGCGAGAGACTTAGTGAGATAGTGAGATAAGGAGTTGATCTTGATGCGACATAAAGTGCTGATTCTATGAGTGAGGTTGTGACGACAGTTGTGACCTAGTATAGTCAGTGCTACTACTGCGAGTGATTAGAGAAGTCTTATGTTCGACGCGTGTGGAGCGGAAGGAAGAAGAGGCTGCTTCACGCGTGATTCATTTCATCGCTACGCGCGAGGAAAAGTGAAGAGACCGTAAAAATTGAACTAAGTGAAACAGTGAAGTAACAGTAAGAACTGAACTTGGTCACTGTAGTCAGTGACAGTGAAAACTGAACAGTCATAATATATTAAACAATTAAAGCATTGTGGTATTACATGATACAACAATGAAAACAGTGAATCGGCCGGTATTAAAAAAATTAAATTGAGTTTTGTTATGGACGCTATTTAATTGCTGTGGTCCTTAGCGTCTCGTTCTATATTGAGAGTGAAAGACCGGTAATTTTGTTCAGAGGGCTCTTTATTAGGCTTGAGGTTCTTTTACGTGTCGTAAATCTACGACACGGGGTCCACCGACTGTATTTCCCTTCCGAAGGAAAATATGCTAAGGATGTTTATGCCCGAAAGAATCCATCGTCTTCCGCTGGGTTTGACACCGCGACTCGGGAACTAGCAATGGTAACCACGGAGGACGACATTGGCCGGTATGTGTCCAAGCAGATGAGAATGCACGAAATATGTTGAGAAAGTCAAAACTTCACAATAAAAATAAGTTGAAGTACCTCAAGAAGAGGAATAAGGAGAAAACGAACGTGTACAAGAAGTGAGAAGAATCAAGCACGAATCAAGCAAAAAGGAAAGTAGTGAGAACGCTGGGGATTTCTATGGAATATGTATAACACATTTTCCAATATGTATGTTCACACTCTGTAAAGCCAAGAAAACGCCCGAAGGGTAAAACATTCGCTTTTGCGCACTTAACATGTAAAAGAGGCCAGCGTCGACAAGCTATATCAGCAAAAAGGCCGTGCAGGTAAGAAAAAAGACGAACTCTGGGAAAAGTGGAGAGAAACAGAAGTAAACACGCAATGTTTATCCAGAAGAGTGACACCCGCAATCCGAGCTCAAAAAAAGAAAATGGCTATTTCATTACTAGCACATCTATCTGCCGCCCTAGTGGCAGGAAGAAGCACCTCATTTTAGTTTCCTCTTGTACTCCATTTCCTTTTGATGCGTTTTTACGGCTTGTGTTGTTGTCTTCTTCGCTACAGAATTGCATTGTAGGGCGTGAGAATGGATAGTGTCATTTGTTTTCTCTTCTTCATAATCTCTCTTCACTTTCTGTTCCTCCTTTTTCGTTCTTTCTTACCTGGAAATGTAGAGAACGTTTTAACGGTGAATATTTGTGGTTATAGTTTGCCATTACGTCGATACGAGCGTGTCTCTTTCGCATTTAAATGTGACAATTACACAACTTACTCTACCCTTTCCTGATCCACACGTATCCTTTATATTCTTACTATACAGGCGCGAAAAAACAATGCGTAGAAAATTATAGAGCGGAAAGGAAGCCAAATCAAGCATTTTGAGGTTAGGAGCATGAGTTTGCAGATGCAGTATAATAACAGGAGCGCTGCTCCTGCAAATGCATGACTTTATGAAACATCTTCATTTGCCAGTAAATATGAAATGTAACTCACAGTAAAAGTGTGTATTAACATTACATGCGTGTACTGTGTTGTACTCTGTACTCTTTGTACGGAACAAGACGAGCGTTCGGTATTGCGTACTATTCGGTAGGCTTCACAAAACGAGTGTGTCATTGAACGTAAAACACATCTAGCGACAGCGACTAGTATTCAACAACCGACACTCTACAAACAGCTTTCACAATCGGAGACTCTTCACATGACGGTTTGCTTGTTAGTTGTCAGGAAGTGGAAGAGGAATTGGGGACTTAAGTGCATAGTCATCTATTGTGTTTCCGGAAATATACAAGAGGAAGGAGTGAAGTGAAGATCACAGAAGAGAACCAGATCCGGGGCGGCAGGCTCCCTAACGCTTCCAGGTGTTGCATCCTGACGCCGGGGAAACCTCCCACACAGGCTTACTTCTCCCCATAGAGGGGTTTCTCTGAGGTTCCGTCATACACCATACGCCAGGGCAAACATTTCCACAAAACGAACTACACCACCACACGCTTCGCCCGTCGTCCACTCGCCTGATCCTTCGACCATGAAATGATGAACCGTGAAATTTGCAGAATTACATAACCCAACCCAACCTACAACCAGGGAAAACCGCAAATAAAGATAAATAAAATAAAGGTCAGAGTGGCTGACTCAACGGCACCTCCTAAATATGAGCCTTGGTGCCTTTCTACTCTCTAAATTTTATATTTAAATGATTTGCTTCATCCTTATGGTTTTCCAAGCATGCAAAATGCACAGTGAATGAAGACGACTTTACAGGCTATTTTACAGAGAATTCGATATATGCGTTTTATTTGTTATGGAAATATTTAAAGCAATAATAAAATATGAATAAAAAGGTAACAAAAATTTAGCGTACAGGACTATAAATAATATAAGCCGTCATCTTTCGTGCTTAAAAGGCCCCCGATTGAAGTGTCTATCCCACTTTTCGTTCTGGAGTTATAGTGTTCAAACGCACTCACAATGTGTATGAATATGCTGCAATATGATATTTTCTGAAAAAGTTGTATTGCTTTAACTTAAGGGTTTAGAAAATAGCTGCAACAAATAAGAGGAAAATTCTATGAACTGAATAAAATAACAGTTTATAAATATATGTGAAATTAATATGGGAGGAGCAGCTTTTGGATTGATAAAACAATAAAGCAATTTATTCATGAGAGTCCCTCAACAAGTGAAGGTAATCATCAATGAAAGGGAGTACAGGCAATTTTATTAATAATGGGATTATTATTATTATTATTATTATTAGTGGTGGTGGTGGTGGTCGTGGTCGTAGTAGTAGCAGCAGCAGTAGTAGTATCATTTCAAGTTCTTGATTATGTAAGACAGAATATATCGTAGATATTAATTTTCAGAAGAATAAATAAAAAGGAATGTTGAAGATGCAATGGCTTGATATAAGGCATAGCTTAAAGAGGCTTCTATTTAAAATATGTTGTTGTTGGATGAAATTAGAGTAGAGGAATAAAGCAGAGTAAATTAATTTCTAGACCTCTTCATGGATTAACACATAACGAAATTAATACATCCCTAATTAATGTTCTTAAAAAGAATATTTTTGCCGAATTATTTGGAAATTAGGAAAGAGAAACTACTCTATAGAGATTACTTTTATTTTAGAGTTGTCCTTATAACCTGCATCGTCTTGATTACATTTACTTCTTGGAAAGATGCAAAAAGATTGTTGCTCGTAATAACTTCGCACACGCTGCCCAGATAAATCAACCAACGTTTATTATTATTATTATTATTATTATTATTAATGCCCAGCTCAAACCGCTGGAGTTTTGTCACAAATAGGATATAAGACATGTTTCTAACGTGACATTTAAGCGCAATTTTTGCAATCCTTAGTGTAAATATCGAATGCGCTTACAATGAGGGGAGTGTATAGTCTGTTTTCTACAACACAGAATGGAAATTTCAGCTGCTGCCTTCCCAGGGTCAGTGAAGTATGTAAGGAGAACTTTAAGACCAATTATAGCATATTTAATCGGAGAAATCCTTCAGAAATTTGCAATGATGTTGGATTTAATATACAGCATTGATGTTGAAAGGAATTTGCAACGCATCTCGCAGTGTTTGTTTTAGAAAGTCACCCATACAGCTTACATTATTATACTTACGAACCGTGTAGTTATATGCAACGATGCTCTGGAAAAACAAATCAAAATTTACTTTTTGTGTCGCTTTCAAAGTAGAGAATGCATTGCATTCGAACTAAAATTCCAAATCGAAAATTCACGAGAAATGTACCGTGTTACTGTGGTAGTAGCTTGTAAAGTTTTCTTGGATTTTATATACCACATACTACCAACTAAACTTATAACTTGAAAAATATAAATATAGTTTACATATATAATTTATTTAAGATAAAAATATAACTACAATTGACCATTTCCGAAATATTAAAGGATATTCCTTTCTTTCTCAATTATAAGATGGGATGCAAACGGTTTCGCATGTGCGCATTAATATGCTAAATTATAAACTAACTAAAAATGAGTGCTATTTTTGTGAGTAATTTTCTATGATACCTTTATGTGTACATACCCAAATTTTATAACAGTGTGGGGAGCGTTGGAAGCGGAAGTACTCTATAGAATAATATAGGCAATTGTTTTTAATAATAGGACATCAAATTTTTAGTTGATTAAAAAGCTTGCTAACATTAAATATTTGTAAGCAATCATTCTTCCCAAGAAAGGGAAGATATTTAGCAAATATATTGAAAATGTTAAAGCGTTCCTGAGGAAATGCGCATAGAGTATGAATATATAAATTTTAAGAAACAAGCATTAACATACGGCTACTCTCTAGATGATTACGTACCACCAGATCGTAAACAAGTATGTGAAATGCTCTAATGGATTAAATATGTTTTTTTTTCACACAGAACACAATAATGGAGCACAGCTCTCCAAGGAGGAGCAAATGTTTAGAATAAAATACGAAACACTCGTCAAGTGTGGTAAAACAGGCCAGGGCTGCTTTCACTCAGGCACAGAAAAACATACCTCTTTCCAAAGAGCTATGCCCCTAGAGCTTCAGAAAAGGCAGAAGCACTTCAAACTAAATAACACCGTTATCGCAAAATTTGGATCTTAACACTAAATCCTTTTCTTTTTCACGAGCTCATGAAAAGAATAGTAACACGCCTAACAATTGACTACCGAATCAGAAAATTATATTAGCGTAGCACCATCCAAGCTAAATCATCTATGGCGAATATTTATCATAGGTAATCCCAAGAGATTACCTCGATACCTTTATCGATATCTTCGCGAGTGCGAAACAGGTTCGAATTTATCTGATGAAAGCCGTAGTTTCCAACGGTACTTATTAGGGCTATTCCATGAAAAAAGTAAGGGATTACATAAATAGCAATTACTTCTTGCTTGTGTTGTTTAAATCAAATCACCATTATCAACTGTCCGAACATGGCGTATTAAATGAACGAAAATTGAATTGAATGTGTAGGGGAATATTAATTAATGCCACCAAAAGTGGGACTGAGGAAATAATTAACCTCAAATTTAAATTAAAATTAGAACACCGTAAAGACACTTTTTTCAAGAATACAATTTATTTGAAAATTGATACTATTTGAATGGGCATTGATAAAAGGCACAATTTTCAAAGATTAAAGTTGAAAGAATCTGCTGGTAATGGAAACTGAAGTGGACTGGACTGATGTGGATGTTGAGGTAGTAGGATTTCGTAATTTCTCCAGAATTGATGAATGGTGCGGTGCCGTTACTATATTTGCAGGCATGGCTTCAGTAAAGATGCATTGTTGTGATCTGTTATTTTTTAATTAATTAATGCTCCTGCATTCCAATCTGGATCATGTTCGATACTGTTGTCAAGCAGATAATTGCGTAGCCTAATAATCACTGCATACTGATACTTTGTTACTATTCAATATTATAAGAGAAAGGTGCCGGGATTGGTCGATATCCGAGGCACTGCTAAATGTTATTGGTCAGTAACATACGTTGCATAAGGATGCAATGCAATGAACAATTTAAAAAAGGTTATAAAGTTCTGACGATTCCACTCCTGATATATAGAGCAGAAGTGATTATGGGCCCTCACATGTAAATAAAAGAATGAGGCAGATTAATATGCCCAATGGCTGGATGCACTCTGCTGGATCATCAAAAGAACAAAGATACAAGGAAAAATCTGATGTGTTACACTCACATGACTTTCTCTACTCTTGTACAAATTATTTTTACAAACGCTTATTCTCCATGTGCTTCATGTTAATCGAGATATTAATCTTATTGCTAATTTTCTTGTAGATGCAAGGAGAATTGGTAGGCTTTAACGATAGTCAAAACGTTTTAAGAGCTGGTTGCTATGTGGAGTATTGCATTCTCTTTGCATTACTAGGACGAAACAAAATGAATAACGATTTCCCATTTGAGAAAAAGTACAAGTATTGGAAAACCTAAGGGAATAACAAGCAATATCTCGAAAATGATTCACTCAAAAAAATGTATATAACATAAATTGTGTATTTTAACGCGATCTACATTTTTTGTGTAGTAAAATTTTGTCTATCTCTTATGGTTTACCAGTTATGCAAAAGTCGTTCAGAATGAAGAATACTTTTGGAGACATTCCCAGAAAATTAAAGATTTACATTTTATTTGTCATGAAAGTATCTTAAATATGTGATATTTTAATCAAAATCGTTGGAGCCATTTTTGAGAAAATTAAAATTTTCGAAAAATGTTCCATGTAAAGTGTAATCTGGGGTGGGGGAATTTTCTTGAAAACCTTTGTGTCGCATCTCTGGAAGATACTGAAACTAAATACCAAGTTTGGTGTTTATCCGACTGTTCGTTTCTGAGTTATGCTGTTCACAGACAGACACACAGACAGACAAACACACACACACACACGGACATGTTACCAAAAATGCTTAAATGTATTCAGTGCACATCAAAACATGTGAAACATCGGTATCGATTTTTTGGGTGGAATGCAATACCTCCCCTACTTACTATACTAGTATAGAAAGTAAAAAGGTCAAGGTAGGCAGACCAGCCGACCCTTTGTTCTTCTACAGTGGCCCCGGGGGGAGATGAGGGGAGAGACCTGAAGGTTGACCAGATCCGGATGACGATGGGCGCAAGCAATTATGGATTCCCTAATGTTTCCAGATTCAACGCCGCCCGAGCCCACTCTATTGGCCGGGAGTCCTCCAAAGGAGCTCGCGCCTGAAAGCACCCAGAGGCGGATTCCAACCAAGCAGTCCCCGGATGACGCCAGGAAGAAATTTCCACAGAGCGCACAGCCACCGAACACCGTCACATGGTCCTACAACCCTGAAACAAATGACAAAGAAGATAATGGATACAGAAATGGGGGCAAGAGAGTCGTGGTAGAAGATGAACCATTCCAGCATTAGCCTGCCAACCCGGGAAACCACGAAAAACCCATGGATCAGAGTGGGTGGTCGCCGGGGATCGAAGCTGGTACCTCCCGATTGCGAGTCGTACACGTTACCGCGGCGCCACCTGGCCGGTAAGTTATAAGGAAGCATTTAAGAATTACAAATATAGTAGAAGCGATAGAAAATATCTACGATACTACTAGAATGGACTTGCACCGTAGCCCTCTCCAAGGTTTAATTACCGTCCAACTGATAGAAGGAGTGTAGGAAGACCCAAAAAGGAACGGATAGATCAGCTGTAGGTAACTCTGCGTAGCCAGAACGGATCTTAAATCCCAAACCGGTAGTTTATGATGATGATGATGATGTATGATTAATAGTAGATAGAAAATATATAATTCTTCATGTGAATAAGTTACAGAAATGGCAAGCCATGAGAACTACATATCACATTTTTCTAAGGTCAAAATTTGTACTTATTTTGTGAGGAACAAAAGCCAAAGGTAAGATATTTTAATTGTTTTTGTCCGTCTTTGAATAAAAGTGATAGAATAAAGTCAAAATGCGGTAAAATCCATCGCTACCTAAAGCTAAATAATTCTGCTTTCCATAGAACATGAAAACCGTGGAGCAGCGACTAAATTCTGGAGCTCTATAGTCAACAACTTGTAATATCTTAGTTACACGAAAAAACTAGAAAATGGCTGAAGGGATACAAGTGAGTTTAAGTTGTGTATTAATTACAAAACGAGGAAAGCTGAAAACGAGAAATAAAAATGAAAGATAAAATAGCTTTCACAATATATCACCCATTAACAGCTAAGAGTTCAATACACTGAAAAGTAGATACACCAAATTGGAAACCTTGTGACCAGAATTGCCATATAATGAACTTGCAGTTCACCCTAACGGCAGCATATTTTAAATCGTAGCTCGAGAGTTAGAGGGCAGCACTTTAGAATTAGTGTAGCATGTAATTAGAAAACTGCGACTTGCCACCTCCAACATTAGCTACCGCGTCCTCTGGAAATTTGCTGCCCCTAGCCTTGCGAGGGTGTGTCAAGCTACCCTTAAAACAGCGGATAAGAGAAAATGTGGTGTTATAGGGCACAAAGTTACTAACTTATATTGGATTTAATGCTGAATAATATACACGAGCATTGAAGTATTTTGTTCTCTAACAAAATTCAGTCGTTTCTTACAACCAATCACACAATCTAGTGTTTTACGGTCATACAAAGCTCAGCTTTATATTCGCTGTAATTTGTAATCCCGTTAAAAGTTTCACTCTGTTTTTTGCAAACACTTAAAAACCTACCGGAGGCTTTGGCGACAGTTAAATGTTTAAAATGAAGTTTATGTTAGCTTTGATAGTGCATATTTTTAATCGTCTCACCAAAACAAAAACATGGTTTCTTTACAAATGTTGGAATATGGGAAAAGTAAACGAACAACAGCAAATTTAACAAAATGGTCCATGTATATCTTATGCTTTCCAAGTTATATATAACCGACAATCGTGAGGAGGCTTTCACAGATAATTATAGAAAACTCAGGGCAAAAGTTTTATTCTACACACCAATATTACCGAGCGAGATAGCTCCGCGGCAAGGTGGGAGGTTCGCATTCGGGAGGTCCGGGATTCGGTTCCCATCGACAGCCCACCTTGACCTCGGGTTTTTCGTGGTTTGTCCTGGTCGGTGGACGAATGCTAGTGGTTTCTCATCTACCACGATTCCCCCCATTATTTCCCTTTCATTCCTTTTCCTTCTCATCTTCCAATTGTGTTTCTAGGTTTCGTGGAGTATGGCGGTGCCGGATAGATGGTTCCTCCTGACTCTCCATGGACACTAGAGGGTAGCGTAGTGGACGGATCGTTCACCACCCTCTCTGGGCGCTCCAGTAGTAGGACGGGTCTTCGAGCCTGGAACTATTATGGACTTCCGCGCGTCTCTGTGGCCTGTCTACCTGCGTCCTGTAGCCTTAGCCTCTTGTGGTTCCTTTATTTAATCGCTTCTTCCTGGGGGTATTAGTTACCATAGATTGTAATAATCATAATTAAAGTAACAGTCTCCCCCTACAATATGGAAATGAACCCAGGATCTTTTTAACTTAGAAGTTAGCATACTATCTATTGGACACGGATAATGTGTTTTCAAATTCTGCAATTTTAAATAGGGTAACGATTTTAAAAAGGTGATAACTATATTAAACTACAAGTTATTTAAAGAATTTTCTGCCTGAAATCTCTTTTTCAACACAAATAGATTTGACAATTGCCTAATGTTCCATTTTACTGCTACAAATTTCAATCTGATGCATACTGCAATTTAGTATCGCAGTAATTGCTGGTGTTTGACCATTCCTGATGTAACAATTTTCACTAAATTACAATCACCAAGTATACGATAGCAGTTATGAGCAGAAGAGGTATCTAAAATAAAACAACAACCAGAGTAGGCAGCATTTCTACCTCGTAACGTTATAAAGTGAACATAAAAACACAGGGTACATTTTATGTAGTGTATATAATTAATATATCCGTTTTTGCGACGGATGGATATTTATTTTGTGAACAAAATTTGGTTTAGCAAAATGGAAACAACTGAATTAATAATTCAGCTGTGATAAAAAGTATTTGTGTAGGCCAGCCTCCGTAAGTCAAATTAATGAATTACTTTAAATGAAAATCATATATACCGATTTTATTCCAGTTTTATTTCAGAAATAATGTACAAAACTTGTTACAAAATATATTATCTTTATGGTTACCGCGAAGTACTCCACTGTAAAATTTTTCTTACCTTACCTAAAGCACTTTTAGGACTAAAGTACCCAAACATTTAAGTGTTATAATAATTATTAATTTATTTTAAAAACATTAGGATTTCACTAAAAGCATGCCTTAAAAGCTGACTCAAATCCATTTATAGCAACTACATTACCTCTTATATAACCAAATATTAACTACGTATACGCCATTTCTTGCAAATATTAAGAATATTCTTTAAATCACTCATTCAGAGGTTTTTATAAACATTCCTAATGTTGTATTGTAAATCGTGTTACATTCGACCATGTAGCAATTTCCTGTAGACTGAGTGTATGCAAAAGAGTGTAAAAAACGTCGTAAGGTTGACAAAAAGGCGTGCATATGAATTATCTCACAGCCAGAAGAGTCAGACTGATTTTGCATAAAAAGCCTCAGGAAATCATGTTTTCGAAAAAATGTTGCTTTAAGTGATCATGTTATTTAATGCTTATGTTAAATAATTCTATACA
The DNA here is from genome assembly GCA_030765065.1 of Deroplatys truncata. Classification (NCBI taxonomy): domain Eukaryota; kingdom Metazoa; phylum Arthropoda; class Insecta; order Mantodea; family Mantidae; genus Deroplatys; species Deroplatys truncata. The sequence goes on from CM060975.1 coordinate 107,417,160, forward strand.
AGCTTGAATAGCAATAACATATTACAATAATGTCATAAAATATAACAATAGTCTGTATGTCCTTATGTCTTCTATGTACGAAAGATCCACAACAAATCATAACTTGGTTTACTGGCCTATGAATTAATGCTTGGTGGTACAATAAATAGGAAACCAAGCGAAGGAATTCTTTTTATAATTTTCAATACAGCAATGCAATATTTATTAACTGTAACTCTCGTTGTATTTTCATTTAATATTAAAAAAATACAAAATACAAAGAAAATTGAAATATTTCTTCTGCATTTACATGTACTGGCTTAATCACCAGATTTTTTCTAATTTATATTTTTGTTAAATTTAGTTTTCTTTTTAATAATGAATGGAGGCGTTTTCGTTTTGTATAGACATAATAATTTCAAGTAACAATGAAACTCAAAATCTCTCTAGAGGTTCCTAAAAAACCAATAACTTCTTTTAATCACTTAATACATAGTGGAACGTTTTGTTTCCCAGATAAAAATTACTCTTAAAGCAATGAATTTATTGGTAATCAAATGCAAAAGAAGCTATGATTTGACAGGAATAAATACAAAGTACATAAATATCGTTTGCCAAATCCAACAGTAATTACTACCATGGTTAAAACCATAAGGTAATCATAAGTTACCATTATCCATCAGGTATACATGCAGGCTTTTACGAAAGTAACGATTAATACTAACAAAACTAAAATTAACTATTTTTAAAACACGCATCAAATTTGGATTTTGGAGGTCTTCTAGACCTTATACATATGGTTAAGCCTGGCTTCACTACACTGTAATTCAGTCAATATCAGTCATGCTACGAAATATATGGAATGTGTTAACTTTGAGGCTTCCCATAGGTGAAATTTGTAAACCGTACAATTGTAAAGAGGCTTTTTTTTTTAAATTTGTATCACGAATTATATTAATTTAAAGAATATATATATATACACACACACACACACACACAAATTCTCATTGCAGTATCTCTAGTAGTTTCAAGATTTTATTTTGTTAATCATTTTAGTAATACTGGTGAAAAAATAAAAGTGTTATTAATATAAATATGGTACGTTCCATGTGAATTTGAACGGCAAAAAAGACCCTCTCATTTTTTGTTTGCGTTGTAAATTTTCCTATCAATAAGGGGTGGTGAGGAAAGCATATTTATAAAATATACATCTAAAACGGTTGTCGCCTTATTGAACATAAATGTATCGTACTAATTCATTTTGTCGCATTTTAAGTACGCATAGTTCCACAACCCTTTATTTAGAATATTATACCAACCTCATTTTCTAGATAAAAGTCACTACAGCATATACTAATTATTTTTATAATATTCACAAAAATCTATATACAGTTTTTATTTATTTTAAGCGTCTCCGGATGTTTATAAAATTAAAACACTAGATTGAGAATAACCCATAGCGTCGTTAAGAGAAGTCGGCAATGTTGGTAAAGTGGTAACGTTGGGTGTTCGTAGTTATAACTTAAAAAATGCATAAACGTAGCGATTTACGTCGTTGAGGCATAATGATCACCAACCGCTCTATGAATCTGTAAGGAAATACTCAGAACTGCATACTGCTTAGTAAGCGTTCTCATTGTTTAACCATGCACAGCAGCTTGCTTGACCTTCAGTTCAAAATAAACGTGCGAGGGCGACCATGAGCGCGTAAAGTGATTTACTTCTTTAATTATTTTAGACGAAACCTTACCAGTAACCATTACAGCAAAATATATGTTTGTGTTTAAATTATGGAATTTTACCATATAGAATAAAATTATTTTTCTTGATCCGCAGCCCCCTACACTTGAAAAAATAGAAATGTCTTCACCTAAATAAAACTAAGAAAAACGTATTTACTTATCAGTATGAAATTAAAGTTTAGGGAATCAAAATAAAGCTCAATTAACCAATTACTTAAAAGTTTCAGAGTTATAACAACTTGAAGTTGGAAATTTTAGTAAGATAGGATAAATTTAAACAATTTTGATTGCAAAACTAGATTTTTAAATTTTAAGAGTTTGCATAAAGGATTGTATCGGACTTGTCTACAAATACAAAAAGTTTCGTTTCGTTTAAAAATTTCAAGGTGAATTTTCCTTCTATTTCGGACGATTTTAAATGGAATGGAATGCATACAAAGAAATATTAAAGAAAATGTTGATAACAGATGTTTTTGCTACTCTTAGGTTTTGAGAAATAATATTGTGCAAAAAGGCAGGAATGTTTCTGTTACAGAGCTAATTGGCTACACTAATGAATATACTGGTAAATATCACGATTTCAAAAATATGAATTTCAACATTTTTTTTATTTGTGGGATTTAGTAATTCTCTTAAGCTTTCTGAAGTTCCAAAAATACACGAAAACTGGTAGCCTGAAAACATGCTTTGAAATTCTAAGTTAACACTTCTAGTGTTGAGGGACCTTTAAAATTCAAGTTCATATTCAGCGCCACTTCTATGCATCAAAGGTTGAACATAACTATAGGTAAAGGAAATAGTAAACATAATTTTGAGAACTTAAAATGTTTAATGTGTTACTTACATTTGCAAGACTTTCTGTATCAAAAATCGTTTTTTATTTTCTCTTCTACAAACCATTGTTTCAGAAGCTGAATTTTCTTTCCACTACGTATATGTTAATCGCGATAATTGTTTGCAGAAACAGTATCATTATACATTTCCTTGTTGATACAAGAGACTGAAGCGTTAGTAAAATCTTCAAAAGCAAGCATTGGAAAATTCAAACTAATAACAATAAATAACTCGGAAATGGTTAATGCCACAACAAACATATTTGACAAATTTTCTTTTCTATAGAGATCTACATTTTTTGTACAGTAGTTTTTCTCTCTCTTAGGGTTTAACAAATACTTAAGCATTGTACCTAATTAATTAAGAATGGAAAGAACTTTACAATTGTTCGCAGAAAATTCAAGACACACATTTTATTAGCCATGCACAAATCTTAAACTTGTGATATTTTTATCAAAACTGTTAAGACATTTTTTGGAAAATAATAAACAACGAAATATTTTCCTTGTAAAGTGGAACTTTTCTTTAAAATCTTTAGCACATCTTTGGGAGATGCTGAATTTAAATACTAAGTTTGGTATACATCAGAAGATTCATTTCTTGGTCATTCCTTTTTCTAATTTTTTTGAGCAGGTGATCTTATGTTTTTTAAATATTTACGCCGAATTTTTGGGGGAATGTAATATTTCCTCTACCCACTATAAATGTCTAGCAGAGAAAGTCAGGATTTTGGAAAATTTTCACCAAAGTGTACCCTTATATGCCTTGGCCTGTTTCTCAGTATTGCTTTACTAATATGGAGGGTCCAAACAAAATAAACAAGCTAACGCTGCCCAGAACAGCGATGACAGACAGCTTTAGCTGTTAACCTCAGCGTAATCGGCAGCGGTTGTAGGACAATCTGCGATAGTGCCTGTTGTCAAGGGAGGCACCATTTGTCTCATTAAATCCATTACACCACAGCAGAGGCCAAGAGGTGCAGTAATTACCACATTGGCACTAGGTGGCCAAGACAGAGATTTCGGGTGAAGTAATTATTTTACTGATTCCTCTACAGCCATTTGTCTTGTTGACGTCTGGCGGTAGGGAGACAAGGGGTGTGTCAGGAAGTGTATCAATAAAGAGGGTAGCATCCATCACACCCCGAGCCTTCTGCTTTGTTAACCCCCCAGCACAGTCTGTCTCATAGTCCGTGCTGCGCTTCCAACTTATGCAATATGGTATACAGGCTATTTCAAAAGTCAGTTCAGTTTCAAAGCATAATTCCCCAGTCTAATAACCATAGCATATTTTTGTTGCACAGGTCATATTTACTTTTTTTAATGGTTTCCTTATAAATGGTAAAACTTTGGCTCAATTTTTTTAGTTGGTATTCTTTCTTATCCAGTCTTTTAATATGTATTTTACAGCTTTCTTCCTCTCAACTTATTAATTACATTTTATATTTGTATTTTTTCTTTAATAGCTTCCTTTCTGATATGTCCTTTCTATTCCATTATTTTACATTTCTTAAAAATCTAAATCCTTTCGGGATATATCTTTCAATGCTCTGTTGATTGTGCCACATATTGCTTGGAATTTATTTAGTTTATTTTCAATACATTTATATCTGTTATAACTTATGTTCCTTCCCAAATAATTAAAATCTAATATATGTTCTATAGTTTCATTCTGTATTATTAAGTTTGATCCAGCAGGATGCTTTTTGCAATGAACTATATACTATACAATGAACTATATATATTTGTTTTCTTTGTGGAGATTCTGAGATTGTTTCATTTATTTATTTCTTGTAAACTCTATATACTTACTCGTAGAACATTGGTCATCTTCGTTTTCCTGCAGTACAGCAATGTCACAAAAATATACCAATGTATTTATATAAGCCTGATTACTCATTCTTATGTCAGTTTTACTACCCTTTTCCACATTTTTATAAATTCGTCTAGATATGGATGGTAAACACGTGTATATATGAGTCATAAAATGCCCAACGCCACTCTTGTGAAATAATGTTACGCTAATGGACACATTTGGTAATTGCTAATAACAATAACACCAGTGTGCAGGTTTGGTACACTCACATGTGCTTATGCAGAAAAAATACGGTAAAATCGCACTCACAGAGAGCCGACTCATTTCCAAATAATTTCAAAGCTGTATGGGCACTGTTGTATACCAAAATTTAGAACACCATGCAACAAATAAATAAACAAACGCACTACCGTCAACATCTTACGTGCACAGTAGTTCACTATAGCTCATCAGTGAAAAACATTAAAAGCTCATCTGTCCTGAACCGAATTTGTGTTTCACATGACGAAACCTAACGCTAATGGCAGCTTGAAAAGTAATATTTGAAGATTGTAATTGTGGTGATAAAAGAAAAGACATAATTTAGAATTCACAATTGTAAACGTTAGTAGCTAGAAAAATAATTTTCTGAACTCACATTACTTTTAAACGAAGTTCTTGCCTGCTGCACTAAGGAAGACCTGGTGCCGACTGGCCTCGCGCTTTGAGCGGAGGAAGCTCTCTAGCCAAAGAACAGACGGTGGGGATCTGGCAAAAGCCAGGGTGTGTACCAACTACGTGGCCATACAAGGAAGAAAACTGCAAGAGCCAGTGCTCCACCGCTGTAGTATTTTCCTCTCATCGTGAAGTCCATTCTGCACTAGAACAGCCGAAACTAGCCCCAGTCTGACACCACCGCCGTCGCGCCTCAGCCGCCATAACATGGCCATCTGTGGTGTTCCTCGGGGTCTGCTAGGAAGCTGTAATGGGAACTGCGCAGCAGCCACGACTTCAGCAACAAACGCATCTCTTCTGCCTGGGGATTCATACCACTTATCCGCCTGGAGCTGGCCAGAAGCGCAGATCGCCTTAATTAGTTAGATTGTAACCCTCGAACTGAGGCAAGCCGACAGAAACGGCCTCCTCACTACCGCCGTTGCTGTGTCTTCGGGCACAGCGTGGATGGCTGCTATTCGCCACCAACGCCTTCATCACCGAGTACACCGGGCATGATCTCTGCCACTGTAGTCGCTACTGTGCCAACTTGGAAGCACCGAACAAGCCCAGTGCCCTCTTTACCCTCTCTATCAGCGCAGCCAACACAGCAGATTCACCTATCACCGACCTTCATTATACGAGAGCAGTCCAGAAAGTCCCAGACGTTTTGGCCTATCGTGGCGATGAGTAGTGCTAGAGCCGCCATCTTGGTGTCAGAACGTTCCTACATTCAGTACGCATCCAGCTGTTGTAGCGCGAGGACTGTGCCTTCCTTACTGTGCTCTCTGTGAGTCAAAATGTGCGCTGCAATAGAAAATCCCGCCACTTGTGAAGTGCGTTTGGCTAAAAAGAACAAACCAATTGAAATTTATCGTCAACTTTGTGATGTTTACGGGCAGGGAATAATGAGAGCCGAGTCAGGCAGTAATTGATTTTAAAAATTGCCGTACCAATGTTCACGACGAGGATCGCAGTGGTAGGCCTAGCCTTATGACTGATGAACCGTCAATGCAAATCAATGGCAAAATTCGTGAAAATTGTCGTTTCACGATTACAGAACTTTCGGAACATTTTCCCCAAATTTCACGGAGTTTGGTGATTTGATACTGACGCTGAACTGCATGCCGGTGTAAACCAGTGGTTGAAGTCGCAGGGGCAGATTTCTACAGAGAGGGTATTGAAAAACTTGTGCCACGGTATGATAAATGCCTCAATTTGAATGGCGATTATGTAGAAAAATAGCTTAAGAGTGTACCTTTCAAATGTAGAATATAAACGTCGATATTTGCATTTTGTTAATTGTTTATTTCAAAACGTCTGGGAATTTCTGGATTACCCTCTTAGACAGCTCAACACCGACGCGGCGCTGCGGGATGCAGTACAAGACTTCCATGCGGAGGTGGTGCCTAGCTGCTCTATAAGAGATGCTCGCCAACTACATCACCGAGAAACTCCAGGACCTGCAAGTCATAAAATCAAAGGTGATTTAATGAATATTTGAGAAAATTTACAGCACTTAACCCTTTAAAATAATGCTCGTGTTTCATTCCTAAACTTCAGTGTTGTAAAACAACTGGCAATCCTATTATCAATAGGCATAATCCAACAAATTGACCATTCCTGTTTTCTTTTGGAGGCATTCATTTATCTAGTCATTCTTCCACAAACTATTCTTACAAAATTTGATGTGATACATTCACATTACTTCCCCATATATTTATTAGTTGTGATGCAGTAATTTGTATCATAAATTATTTAAATGTAAATAAAGATTATAGTATGAATATGCATTTTTATGTGACATTGATTTGCGATGTTTGTTGATTGTAATTATTGTTGAGAAGTAAGTTTATACGGCCTTACTGAAACTGACAATAATAGCGTGCAATAATGCAGCGAGGGGGTGAGCTGTTTATCATTATTAGAGACGAGGAAGTTACGTAATGTTGGCGCGTTTTTCTTTAGAATTTGCTGGAACATTTTTCCTAAAGCATATGTATTCATAATTTTCATTGGATATAAAAATAGACACTAATGTTGGCGCGTTTTATTAGCCAATAGCAACTTAGTTATAATCTTTAGGCATATCGGGGTGAAGGAGTATTAAAAGGGCTAGGTTAGAGGTAAAGTCCTTCAGTCCGTCAGTTCGTCGAAAATATTTATACGTTACACGTCGCCTTCAGTCCAGCAGAAATATTTGTACAGTACACGTCGGCTATCAATTCGCAGGTTACGCGTATCAGAGTTATGAAAAATCTAAAGTGTTGTAAAGTTAATTACACAAAAAGTTGAAGTACGCGAATTAAGAATAATCAGTAATGAAGTTATTATAACAGTTTCAGTTTGGCGAGTGTCAAGATCAATGTGTAAATGTGATAGTGAATGTGTTCGACAATAAAAGTGTAAAACAAATTCCTTCATCAGTGTTATATTTGGATAAAAGACTCCTTTCCGTTTACACAACCTGTATAAAGAGAAGTGCTCGACCAAAAAGATCATAGCTAGCCGGAGGACAGTGAACCAAAATTAAATAAAAATCACAGTAGCATTTCTTTCAAACAAACACTAATACTGCCGCAAATTGCTAACACCAGATGGAGCTAACAAACCTAACAAAGAATCACGTCACAAAATGGCTTCACCACGTGGAGTAAACACAAATACACAAACATTATAAGTAATACCGTCGCAAATTGGCTCCCAAACGTGGGGCTCAATCAACAAATTAAATATAACAGAAGTATACCACTTCAAATTGGCGCCCAAACGTGGGGCTAAATAAGTAAATATAACTTAACAAAGTAACAGCCGCAGTTGGTGTACAAACTAGTCTTACTAAAGCTTATTTTTACATCTACTTCATTTTAATCCAAATAAGCTTTTACAGAAATAGCCACATTAAACGTTTTGTTATAGATATAAAGGCAATCAAATGTTTAAGAACTGGACTCTACACCGCGACCTTAAAATCCAATACTGTTTCACTGGAATCGCCAGAAACTATTGTATGCTGACAGGAATTTAAAAGAATGACCAGTATTGAAAAATTCGAACATTTAATAACGGATTATTCGGAAATGACTGATGCCACAAAAAGAGTTATCGAAATAAATTGTGTGTTTTAAAGAGATCTACATTTCTTGTGTTGTACGTTTTCGTCTATCACTTAACGTTTACCAGTTATGCAAGATTAGGTATAGAAAATGCCTTCCGAATGAAGAGGACTTCATAAACTATTCCCCGAAAATTCAAGGTATACATTTTATTTGTCATATAAATATCTTTAATATATAGCATTTTAATCAAAGTCGTTACAGCTAGTTTTATGAAATAAAAGTTTCGAAAAATGTTCGATGTAAAAGATAATTTGAGATAGGAAGATTTTCTTGAAAATTTTGTTGTTGCAGGTACTGAACTTAAATACCAAAATTGCTTTGATCCGACTTTTCGTTTTTTGAATTATGCTGTTCACATGCGAACCTTTTTCTAAAAATGCTTTTTTATTCAGGCGGCCTCAAAACATGTACTTTCGGTGTAATCTCGGTATCGAAGTTTTGGGTGGAATGTAATCCCTTCCCTACTCGCTATGTACGTGGTAGAGAAAGTAATACAATAAGCTAAAGCGATAGTCAAATCTTTTCAAAGACCGTCGCTATGTGATGGCTTGAAATTCTGTTCCCTTTGCATGAACATGAAAAAGAAAGGAAAACAAAAAGAATAACGATTTGCAGTTGGGGAAAGTATAAAGTATCTGAAAATTCAAACCAGTAACAAAGAATATCACGAAATGATTAACTTCACAAAACGCTCTGACGTATATTGAATGTCCCGAAGAGATGTGCACTTTTTTGTGTGGTATGATTTTGTCTATCTCATATGGTTTACCAGCTATGCAGAAGTCATTCAGAATGAAGATGAGGCTATTCCCATAAAATTCAAGATATACATTTTATTTGTCATGAGAATACGTTAAAAGTACGGTGTTTAAAACAAAATAGTTAAGAGGCATTTCTTAGAAATTAAAAAATAACGAAAGAATTTCCATGTAGAGGGTAGTTAGGGATGAGAGATTTTCTACAAAATCCTCATGAGGTATCCTTGGAAGGTTTCGTATTTAAAGGACTTCTCGTTTTTAAGTTATGCTGTTCACAGACACGCGCGCGCTCTGGGACCTTTTTCTAAAAGTACTCTTTTTGGGTTCAGGGGCCTCAAAACGTATTTCCGGTGAAATCTGAACATCTACTTTTTGGGTTTACGTAGTAGAGAATGTAAAAAGTAATTTCAAAGGCCCATTTACAATATCCAAATACTTCCTCTTCAAGAAATTGGGATAATTCTAAGACTATGGCCGTAAATTGTTCTATTTGTATAGCCCTTTAACTTATAAGGTCTTTTGGGGGGAATTTGAAACATATGATAGTGCTTGCAACTCAATGAAGAGTAGAGTTTTAACGTTCACACTTACGGCATTTCATAAGAAGTAAATCATATAGTTTGGCCAACAAAGTGATGCCTTTGTTGTTTTCCACCCCAAGTTTTATAAAATGATAGCCTTGATATTATAAACCCTTAAGTGAGACGTTAATTTTAATGAGTTGTGAGATAATAAGTAGGCGCTTTATATTACAACGAATCTTGGCAAATATATAGATTAGAACACAGTGGGTCAGAGTTTTCACAGCTAAATTATGATAGGAAATACAAATTAAAGCTACGTCTTGTAACTAAACCATGGAACGTAGAGAGCCATTTGAACAAATCACTTCATCCGACTGATTTAAAGAAAATAGTTTTGATAAAGCCCTACTTAGTTTACCAAATGCTCTACTCGTGAAACCTTAGGGTGGTTTCTGCCTGAGCACAAAGAACTCTACCCCGGCAATACCTTGGTGTTTCTGATTCTAAATAAAAGGCTTTCTGCTTTAGAAAATTGTTTATATTATAGACTAAAATATAGAGTTCCTACAGGCCCAAAAAGTGTTGAATGCAACTCTATTGGATTTATCCATGCCATTAAACTACCAATGTCACTGTGAGATTTCGTTTTTGTTTCTTTTCTTTTCTCTTTTCTTTCTTTCCCTTATTTCTTGCAATGTATTATAATACGTCTGTTTTTCAATATTAAGAGATGTTTTTCCTGTATCTTTATGCAATATAATTTTTATAATACAATTATTACTTAACATTTTCAAAATCATTAGCTTTTATTTTATACTATATTCAACTGTTTTTCTATTTTAAAGCATTGTTACAATGCTAATGTAATGTAATAGCAATACTGGATAATGCTTAAAACATTGCTGTTTATTTGTTATTTCCAATATGCTGTATTAAATCCTGTAATGTTATATGTATTTTACATGGTCACCCATGATCTAGTAGTTCATGCGACCTAAAATAAATATATTTTTAAAAAATAGTTTATAGTCAAAGTTGTATATCTAATTAGAACATACCATGATAAAAAGTATTGAAGTAACAATATTTACACTGCAAAGCACGATGTGTTTTCCTAGATCGCTAGGCGAATTATAGGTTGGATAATTTGACCCGCGAATTTTCCTATCATCCTTACATTTCATTTTCTTCTTCACCGCCACAACAAGCATTAGGCTGATCACCCATCCTGAATATGCTATGATCCAGAGTTTGCTTGCTCCTCGACGGACTACTGACCCAAGTAAGTCCTTGGGTGTGTAAATCCTACAATGATAAGGGTGATCGTTAAACAATTATTTGCTGCATTGTTACTGAAATAGAATGTTTCAAACAAATATTTTATGAGCGGTGTACCAGCCTTCTTGTTAGTGTTACCAACCTACGTATATAAACATACGTTAGGTTTATGTTATTGATTAACTGAAGCGTTGAGATCGGACACGAGGAATGTCAAGATTTTGGGGTATATGAATAGTTGCAATAAATTTGTGGGAAATTTGTAAACTTGAAGTTAAGGAACCTCCACATGCCCATTTCCAAGCACTTTTCTGTAATTGTTTTATGCTTAGGCTGAAATGAAACAAAACAAACCTAGGCACATTATCAACAGTCAGGATTCTTGTCTATTGCGAGTGTATATATGCAATTTGTAACAATCAGATAGCAAAACAAACATCAGCACAAATCTAGAGAATGGCAATTAGGATTGAAGAAAGGCGACATTAATAGAAAAATAATTACGTTAGCAATAATTCTGCTGTTTTGCTGCAGTACGACCAACGTTACATTCAAATCAGCCGTTGCTTGTGAGTGTTAAGGATACCCTCTGAAGTTTCCAAAATCCACAATGTAATTTGGATTCATTTGAAATTTTAATTCAGCAATTGCGGTTTAATTTGTAATATGTAATAGATATAGTTAAATTAGTTTCCGAGATGTTAATCTTTGTATTATTTTTACTGCTGTCTGAAAAATTGTTCCGCATGATATTTTTTAATTAATGTTTTATAATTAAAGTCTTTAAATGTATATTAGGAGAAGGGGAGCAGGACCGGGTAGTGAGACACAACCGGGTAGCAGGGTTTTTGAAACTGTAAAGTGCTACCTTCCAGTGCTTCTTGAATGAACTCTCTCTTCATGACGGCAGCAGTCAGAAGCAGGTGTTCGAAGGATATTGTCGCGCCATTGTGTCTGCAATCTTTATGATTAGAAATTTAAGTGAAGTTTGAAGTCGGAGTTTAAGACGTATCTATCTATGGCAACATATTATACTTTTATTGTATTAAATTACAATGACTTAAGTATTGCTTTCAATGTCGTTACAATTCGGGAAGCAAGTCGTCATTTAGAAGAAAACAAAATGGCGTATGGGGGTAGAAGTGGGGGGGGGGGTGTAACCGGGTCCTACCGATCCTACGGTTCTGCCCCTTTTATTCTTTGTGTCGTTATATTACAATATTTTGTTTTTGTCGATTATTATAGGTATTTAAGTATGGTGAGAAATTATAAAAGAAAGTCTAATAAACAAGGTTGGGAGGAAGATGATATGTAAAATGCCTTGAAGTAAGTGCTGAGTAGACGGATGGAATATCACTTCTAATAGTTCAGCTGAAAGCTTCTAAGAGTTTTAGCATTCCTAAGTCAACATTTCAGGACAGAGACAAAAATCTAAAAAGTGGGACAGCAATAGAAGAAGCTTCAAGAAAAGTTAAGTTCATAAACTAATTTACTTATTATTTGTGGAAATACTTATCCATATTCCTTTAGAGAGGTAGCTTTTCATTTGCAAGCTATCTCCATTTCTTAAAATTAATTAGCTTACCTTGCACATTAAAACGATTTTCCATTACGTGGTGTTATTTTCCATTTACTTTTGTTGGAAAATAAACAAAGTTTTGTTTATTATTTGAGTTCAATCCTTAATTATTAGGTCCACTAATCGACACCAAACTGCTGTTTGTTTGTTTCTTTGTCCATATTTTGTTCTTTAACATATTTAAATGTCTTTAAGTATTTCTAAATTATTAATGTAGTTTAATATAAGTAATTCTACTAATCGAATTAATGGCTTGCTATTCTAGTGTTCTTTTAATCATTCACAACATGTTTAATATATAATTTCTATTTATTCCACATTAATTAATTATATTTGTATTATCTTTTTTTCAGGAATAGGAAATTTTAAACCCGTCTTCAATTGAGCCCAGGATTAAGATAAAATGGAATATTCCCAATTAATGGAGTCTATATTATTTGGACTGTCAACCAGATACTTAAGGATTATAGCCTACCAACTTGCTTTAAGGAACAAATTGAACATAATTTTAACGAAGAAAAGATGGCAGGCTTGGATAGGGTGAAGAATTTCCTCATGCGCCATCGTGAGCAGCTTTCTCTGCGTAAACCTGTGCCAATATCTACAGCTAGAGCCATGAGCTTCAATGGAGTAGCTGTAGCTCTGTTCAAGTTGCTCTGTGAACAAACAAAAAAGCACCCTTTTGAGCCTACACGCATTTACAACGTAGATGAGACTGGGACATCTTCTGTTCCGAAATCTCACAGCAGAGTTGTATCCCTACGTGGTAGACGACAAATGGGCTGCTTAACATCAGCCAAAAACGGTCAAACGATTGCTGCAGTCATCTGTTTTTCAGCAGCAGGACAATGTATACCCCCTTATGTGATATTACCGAGGCAACGAACAAAGGATGGTCTTCTTGAAGGCGCTCCTCCTGAAACGGCAGCAACATGTCATCTCTCAAGCAATCCGAAATATGCGTTGACTGGTTGAAGCATTTTGTACATTGTGTGAAACCTTCCAAAGATGATGTGTTGCTCCTTGATAGCCACACTTCGCACACAAAAAACACTGAAGCTATTGACCTTTCGCGTGAAAAAGGAATTATCAAGTTTTGTTTTCCTCCTCAATTGCAGCCATTAGACGTGAGATTTATGAGATCGTTAAGTAAATACTACAGCCGAGAAGTGAAGATTTGACTGAGAAATCATCCAAAAAAAGTTGTGACACAGCTACAAATATACAGGATTTTGTGTAGTGCGTATGCATAAGCTGAAACTGTGAAAACAGCAACCTCAGCATTTGCCCAGACTGGAATATTCCCAACAAATCCTAACACGTTTAGTGACGTTGACTTCATGCTAGCTGAAACACAGAATAACACTCTCCTCAGCCATTAACAACAAGATCTTCATCAGAGGCGTCAATAAATTTTACACTACATATCCAGCCTTCCTTCCAAAACTGCAGAAATACAACCTGGAGAACAGGGTCCCTTCAAAGAACCATATTGTTCTTCAGAACAGATGGATGCCGCGTCACCTTCTACCCAGACATATTCCAGTTACCTGCACAAACCAGCAACATCGGTTGAACCACAAACATTTGAAGCTTCACCAAGGCATGTTTGCCAATTCCATGTGCTAAAAGATTTCCCTCAACCTCAGGAAGACGGCGCGGGAAGACAGCTGTCCTTACAGAGTCAGCATATAAGGTTCAGCTTCAACAAAAGGCGAATACTCAACCTAAGTCACCAGCAATTTGCAGAAAGTCGCTGCAGTCTAACTTTGGTGAGACAAAAAGGGCAAAGAAAGCCAAATATAGCGACGAAAATTCTAGTGACAGCTAGTGCTCTTATTGCAAGAAAAAATATAGTGAGACAAAACGAAATAACGACTGGATTCAGTGTTTGAAGTGCAACAGATGGGCCGATGAACTTTGTATGGGTTGGCCACAAAAGGCCTTTAAGTATTTTTAACGCAAGGACTGTTAAACAAAGACATACTGTTTTGGATATCCATCCTGGGGCAAAATCGTATTTTGCAAAGACAACTTCTTTAAATTATATTACGTATTTCATTAACGATGTAAACAAAGTATATGCTTTATAATGTTCCGAGTTCATAGCAAAATAGTTTACACTAAAGTACATTTGTTAAAACCTGATCTGTTATGATACATTTTAATTTATGGTTAAATACCCGGTCCTGTCCACTGCTCTTCCTTCCTAATAAACTGTAGAACGAATGCTTAATTATCACGCTAGTTTGGGAGGAAATACATGTCAAATATGATTTTTTTATAAACATTGCAACTAAGCATGTTAACAGAAATTGATATATTTTTTATCCTTTTATTTATAAAGATATATTGCAAAATTTCAATCAATTATATCGAAAAGTATATCGTGTTGGAAAATGAGAATATTGCACCAAATAAAATCCTAGAAAAGAGACTTTATGATTACGCTAAAATAACAGTTTCTGACTATGCTATTTAAAAAGCATGTTTAGTACATACAGGGGTCCTCCATTTTTTTCTGCTTCTTTGCATCTAATTAAGTATTTGAAGATTCTTGATGCCTCTCTTGAATATTTTGTTTATTTTTATATAGCCAAAACTTATAGTTGTTAATAGAATTTTATAGGAAGCTAGGCTTACATGCAGAAGATTTAAATCGCTTTATGACATGCTTTAAAAGGTTGTACACTTATAAAAGTACATAGAACTAAGCAGAGGGTTTGTAGTGTTTATTAACCGAGAGAGATGGCTCAGACGGTGACGTCTGTGGCCCCATTTCGGAGATCCGGGTTCGGTTCTTGGCAACTGCCCGCTCTGACCCTGGGTTTTTTCGGGCATTTTTTCGGGTCGCCAGGGAATGCTGGAGTGGTTTATTTCTTCCCCCAAATTTCTTATCCCTTCATTTCGTTCCACTAATCAGTTCATTCATCCTTCATCTTGTTAGATCTGTTTCAGGGTTGAAAGTGTTGATGATGGTGTTTCGTGGCAGGGAAAAGAATGTTCTCTGTGAACTTTCTCCATCCCTCGGTCTTCGGACTGCCGGGGCACCTCAATCTGGAAACTCTAAGGACCCTGCCATTGCTGTGCCGTCACACCTGTTTCCGGCCGCTGTGAATCCCTTCACCTCATCCCTCCCTCCCAGTGACCAACCCTCATGGGGCGTCGGTGCAATATCCTCATTCCTGGATCGTGCAGAATCCTCCCCGCTTCACAATCAAATCCAGTGTTTAATATCGCTTCTTAATAGGCTGTACAACTTCATTGGCTGAAACCTTTTGGCCTTTTCTACAATAATTCTCCGTTCTAGGCTTTTCTGATCAGTTTACTTCAAATGTTTGTTTGCATACTTTTGAGATCTCTGATTATATCTTCCCATATAGTTCTAGATTCGAGAGGTTTCAATTAATATATTAATATAGGCAATATAGTTGTTCTCCCATCTGACGTGCTATGTGTGTATGTGTTCAAACTATCCTAGTCTCTGCAGTTTTATAAAATTTATGATTGTTTGTTTCTTTGTATTATTATACAGTTAATTTCTCTGGATTCTCCATTGTCCTTACTCATCTTTATTTGGTCCATAAATTCTTCTTAGGAACTTTCTTTCAAACATTAAAAGCTTCTATATTTGGTATTCTTTGAGCGCCAGGTCTTACTATTGGCTTTATGATTGCGTTTTAAATGCTTATTTTGCACTTATTAATATTAATTTTCTCTTAAACATATATATTATTTAATAACAATAAAATACATGTTTATGAATTTTGGCAATTTTTGGCATTTTTTCAAAGATGTGTACCCTTAACATCTACAAAAAAACACAGAAAACACAAACCTTTAAACAGTGGATAGTAAACACTTATTTTAAATGTGTTCAACAAGTTTTGCTAGATGTATCCAACCTCCCCATCTCAGATGAAAACGTGATGTTACCTTCAGAATCTACTGGTTTGTTTATAATGCAAGGTTGATACAACCTCTACCATCTCCTCGCCAGATCATACATGTATTCGAAGCGAAGCGATACATTACTTCTTAGAACAGTAAAATCAATGTACATGAATGTTTGCACGTGCCGCCACTGCGTCGCGTTGCACCTGAGTTCGTCAACCTCTCTTGTCTGCCAAAAGAAATTCATGGTCGCCGCTGCAACAAGGGCAGGTTGTACTTGCCTATAAATCCAGCGAGAAAGGCTTCTGTCCATTGTTGTGCAAGTCACGACTTGCATGCTGCAGTTCTGATACTATTTTTCTTTGGTCCTCGTTGTCTTATTGCCTGGTCCTCACGATGGCCCACTGCTTCTTGACAGCCTGCAGTTTTGCAAGACCCCGCTAAACGATCGTGACTTGTCTGCCAAACTGATCGCCAGCGTTGATGGCAAACCAAACTGGCAGGGCTGCAGAATGAGGCTAATGATCTCTCTTAGCATTCCACATAATATATACTTAATTATACGGCTTTCGAAATAAGTTTATCAGGCGAGAGAGAAGGAGGGACGGGGGAGAAAGACATTCGCAATTGAAAGATTTTTATTTTCTCTGCTGCTTACACATGGTAAGGAGAGGAAGTATTATTGCATTTTACTAAAGAATTAGATATGGATATTTCATTGAAAGACACGTTTTGAGGTCCCCGAATAAATAAAACAAAAAGCATCCGAGATGACAAACAAAAACGTATAACTTGAATTTTCTGGGAATTGACTGCGAAGTACTGCAAATTCTGCATGATCTTTGTATCATTAGTAAACCGTAAGAGACACACGAAATCTTACTATACAAAAAATCTGATGTGTTACACCCACATGACTTTCTCTACTCTTGTACAAACTATTTTTACAAACGCTTATTCTCCATCTACTTCATGTTAATCGAGATAAACATTTACAGACTCTATCTTATTGCTAATTTTCTTGTAGATGTAAGGGGAATATATATTTACAAGGGCAATATAGAAATACGTAGCCTTTAAGCATAGACATATCTCTTAATAGCTGGTTGCTATGCGCAGCACAGTTCTCTTTGCCACAGATTAATATTCTTTGCATATCCAAGACAAAAAAAATGAATAACGAATTCCCATTTGAGAAATAAGTATTGAAAAAATTAAGGGAATAACAAGCAATATCTCGAAAGTGGTTCACTCAACAAAATCTGTATGACATAAATTGTATATTTTAACACAATTCTACATTTTTTGTGTAGTAAACTTTTGTCTATCTCTTATGCTTAACTAGTTATGCAAAAGTCGTTCACAATGAAGAATACTTTTGGAGACATTCCCAGAAAATTCAAGATATAAATTATATTTGTCATGAAAGTATCTTAAACATATGATATTTTAATCAAAATCGTTGGAGCCATTTTTGAGAAAATTAAAATGTTTGAAAAATTTTCTTTGTAAAGGGTAGTCTGGGGTTGAGGATTTTCTTGAAAACCTTCGTGTCGCATCTCTGGAAGATACTAAACCTAAATACCATGTTTGGTGTTTATTCGACTGTTCGTTTCTGAGTTATGCTGTTCACACACACACACACATGTTTCCAAAAATGCTTTTTCTGGATTCAGGGGGTCTCAAAACATATATTTCCGGTGAAATCTCGGTATCGAATTTTTGAGTGGAATATAATACTTCCCCTACTTACTATACGTAGTAGAGAAAGAAAAAAGTAGATGTTAAAGTTCAGAATGTATGTCAAAAAATAATCTTTTTCTTTGTGTTGTCAAACATTTCCTAGAAAGGCTTTACTTTTGGTTTGAATTTTCATATATTTATACTTAAATAAGTCGCTATTCGTTTTTGTTCGTGGTAAGCATGAATCTAGAGGATTTGGAAACTTAGAGTGGCATTTGCTAAGACCATAAAATGAAGTGATTTACCCAAAAGTAATGATTATTATAATAAAATCATAAAATATTTATATTCATTTGCAATATGACTAGCGCCGTTTTCGAAAACAAGTTAAAATTGTATGTTCACGTTTTGTTTGATTGATCAGTGCAACTTGATTATATAAATATTATTTTCTGCCCTCTGGCGTGCGGAACTTGCAGTAGGAATTTACTGTTCTTTTATCTATGATTGTAAGAATGCTCCTAGTGGAGAAAATATGAAACAAATAAAACCTATATTATCTACATTGTAGATTATAATATTCTTTACAGAAAAAGGCTGATAAATGTTTATTGACTGATAAACAAGGCTGATAACTTGTTTAATTTCTTTGGTTTAGTATAAACGTTATTTAAAACATAATTATCCCGTTAATTTTATGGAGAATTCCCTGTACTCTTCTCCGCTTGATTTCCTCATATTGATGCTATAAAAACAATGTGGAATGTTACAGCTGAAATGCTACAAGAAGTGTGATTTAAGGAATATCATATAAATTTCATTCTATTTTGAAGACCAGGAGTTTCAAGAGGCGAGAGTTGCAAAGAACGCGAAAAGAAAACTGCTCCTAAACTTACCGGAAAAAGAAAGGTTAGTACAGTTGTTTTAAAGTTCGAAGAATATGAAACAATGATCAGTTTGTGACTGAGGATAACAAATTAAGTTCTTGCTTATCGCTGTGCGAGAATTGACATACCTAATTAATAATCTCGCCCATATTTTCATTTGAAGCGTTACCAAATCTCGTTTCTGCCATTTTTATGTTTAAACGTAGCGGCATTTATTGCTGGTAACCGAGTCACTGCAAAATGATGTTCCAACCTCTCCAGACTATTAAAAGAAGGAGAAGGAGCCCAAAGGAGGAGGCGATAAAATATTTCGAAACATTAAGTAGACTCATGGCCATGACTGGTTCAAAAGTAATTGGTCATTATCTCCCGTTTGCAGGATGAATGAAACAGTCATTCAAACACCTAGTGGTTGCGGTATACACGTATTGGGAACATAACTCGCAGTATGTCCGATATATTAATATATGAATTAATATATGAACTATGGTGATTATCTTGTGTTTTGGTTGTTACTATTAAAGTGTTATTTTTATTTCTTCCACGGCTGATGTTGTTTGGGTTTTTGGTGGAGCTTGTTTAACTTTTCAGGATGTGGTACGGGAAGGAAGGTAAGAAGTAACAACTCTAACAAAAGCTTAAATCCGGGGAAGAACACAATACTTTAATGACACACGCATTTTCTGCTCTAGTGCAACGCTACACAGTTACTTCAGTTAGTTGGAGCTGTAGAACGGTCGCTGAGCAATCAAGTATTTTTATAAGTGATCTAGAAATAATGGTAGTATTTATCACACGTTCTTAAGCTATACTTGGTTTTCGTTCTCATTTTTTTATCTTTTAAATTGATAACATTTCAACGTTCCCACTGCATTATGAGAAGTAAATAATAACAACTGCTTCTGAGAGCTTACATGCATGTTATTCACATCGCAGCACTTTAAACGCAACCGCCTTGGTTGTTGGGGACGCTATAACTAACTTTGCTGCACTTAAAAATTTTAAACATATTCTTTCTTAAAATCTCATTGGCTGTCTTCGTTCAGTTTGGAAGCTTCTAGAAACCTTACCAGGCTATTGTTCGTTGTTTCCATACATGTGAGCTCTCTAAAAATATGTGTTCGCTTGCTGCATTTTCCCTTGCACAAAGACTCAAGGTCTTGCTTTTATGACTTACCCTTACACGTCCTTTTTGCCTGGGCCTATATTCTACCAAAACATGTTTGTCGACTTTTAACAAGGATTCCACAGCTCCAGTTAAACACTTACACATACATAAAACTTATGCTTATTAATATTATTCTACATTATAATTTACATCATTATAAACATGGTATATATAACCATAGCTACTGTCTCATGGTTGTCAATTATGAAGCCCTAGACTTATGTACGCATGAATTTGTAAGTCACCATTGGTGTAATGAAATGAATTTGATAACATCTTGCGATTTACCAGGAAAAATGTGAGTCAGTTGAGCGATTTAATGTCATTCCGGCATGTTGCCATGCTAGCGCAGCTGGTTGGAACAACGA
Organism: Deroplatys truncata; assembly: GCA_030765065.1. Classification (NCBI taxonomy): domain Eukaryota; kingdom Metazoa; phylum Arthropoda; class Insecta; order Mantodea; family Mantidae; genus Deroplatys; species Deroplatys truncata. The sequence continues at coordinate 107,437,481 of CM060975.1, forward strand.
CACGGTAAACCGAAAATCCTTGGTTAAAATCCCGGCTATGGCGTTGCATTATTCAGTCTGATTCTATCTTTCCACATATTATGTTACTGTAAGCCAACATTGGATATAGCAGCATGAAATCCAATACCATCATAGAAAGGGGAAAAATGTCCTTTTAACACAGAAAGTTCCACAATGTTCAGTACAAAGCATTATAACTTTTGTTTTTCATATTTTAATGCTTTTCTTTCCTTAAAATTTTTGAAATTAAATTGAACTATTTACCGTAGATATATAAATCATTTTAAATGTTACATTCTGAAAATAAATAATCATCAAACACACAGACAAACATAGATGTGTTTTTTATTTTTTTAAAATTAAAGGTTACGTATAGACAGAACAAAGTAAATCGCAAATTTTTTCGAGCAAGGATTTAAAAACTTAAAATTCTTAAGTTTGACGTAGAATGAATGAAATATTTGTATGCTTTGTGAAGTGCCATCAATACTGCAATATTCCAATATTAGCTTTTTGTAAATATTGGTAACATACTGTAAGAAATAATACTGAAGTAAGTCTTGTTTTTCCATAATATTTTCAGTTTTACAACAAGTAAATTGCGATACATTGGAACAAAATATTTTAAGATTACAGATCATTATAAAAACTTGAAAATGTAACATTTTAAACGCAGTTACATACATTGCTCACCTGAAAAAAGAACATCATTGAGTTATACGCAATATCTGGCTCATATGAACTGGAAAAAGAATATCTCATACACTTACTTTTTAAGGTGCATTATGTGGAAAGAATTTAAAACAGATGTGTGTAACATACATAAAATTGTGTATTTTAGGCTTTATTTGGAATCTACTTGAGTACATAACGTAAGAAGTTCCAAACAAATTTACTTTAAATATATTTATTTTTTTAATTTTTTGCAGGTGCATTACAATTTCTATTCCCTTTTTGTTTTGTTTTTGTTTCTTTTTACAAAGAAACATGTGTGAGTTAAAATAGAGATGCTGTCACAAATTAAATAACATAGGGGTGTAAACAGGGTAAAGAGTGCTTGTTTAGGACTACCATCATAAATACTTACGCTGTTATACACATTTACTTTTCATTACTGCATTGCAGGAACAGTCTCTTAGCTGCTTCTCTTCCCCTCACTTCTTCAAATGTACTTCAAGTACGAGAAGACCATGGGGGTGGTTGTGGTGCTGGAGATATGACTCAAGTACCTCTTGTGAACTGAGGTTTAGTAAATGCAGCAGATATGTACACTACCGCTCAAAAGTTGCTGAACGCTCCGTAACTACTATCAAAGAAGCTCTACCTATTGAAACACTCAGAATTATCAGTTAAGTATCGAAAACAGTCTCGAAATTTCGTTTACAGTTGTTCTTACATAGGAAGATACAATTGCTGTCAGATTTGTGTGCATTTCTAATACACTATAACCTCGGTTATACGTTTTCAAAGGGAAACAGCTAAAGTAATGCACAAATAAGAAACGTAAAAGGTAATTTTCTTATGGTACTGAAACTGTTTCCTCAAAATAAGTATGTATTATTAGAAGCAACATGCAGTACTATTCACGGACAGCTAATATGATAACCCACTAATGCAATAAGATATCTTATTCACAGCTTCTCAGCATCAACTAATTAATAATTTCTTTCTTTAATATTTTTGTTCTCAGTTTTACGTGTTATGTATTTTGTTGCAATATTGTACGTATAATAATTAAGAGGATGTTAAAACACATATATTCATAACGTACACATGGTAGATAATGAGTACACTATGTGATCAAAAGTGAAATTCGGAGGTGGTGGTGGTGTTATGGTGTGGTCGTGTTTTTCCTGGATGGGCTTGCATCCTTGTAATGGACTGGCCTGCACAGAGTCCTAACTTGAATTCTATAGAACACCTTTGGGATGTTTTGGAACGCTGACTTCGTGCCAGGCCTCGCCGACCTATATCGATACCTCTCTTCAGTTCCGCACTCCATGAAGAATGGGCTGCCATTCCCCAAGAAACCTTCCAGCACCTGATTGAAAGTATACCTGCGAGAGTGAACGCTGTCATCAAGGCTAAGGGTGGGCCAATATTGACTTACAGAATTTCCGATGGAGGGCGCCACGAACTTCTACGTCATTTTCAGCCAGGTGTCTGGATACTTTTGATCGCGTAGTGTATCTCTGTTTCACCATTCTGCCTCTCCTTAGAAACCATCCTAAATAAGGCCACTGCAATTTTCCTTGGCATTTTGTGTATATCAACTCTATCTTTAATATTCTTATAATCTTTATCTTTTAATTTATGTTCTTCAACAAATCTCTGCTGTCTTTTGAAATGTTGTTTAATGTTATTTAATTGTTTATATATTTATATTTGCCTTACAGGTTCTATTTGTTGAATTGCACCTTTCTTTGCTAATTGATCCGCATGTTCATTGCCCAAAAATCCGACATGAGCTGGGATCCATTGTAGAGTGACATGATTTATAGTTTGAACTGCTTTAATTAAGCTTCTTATTTCTTTAATATTTCTTGTTGTTTTATTATTGTAATTTACAATCCCATCTATGGCTGATTTTGAGTCTGATAAGATGACTATTTTCTGTTTTATGGTCTATATAAAATGTTCTGTAATGTTGCTTTTATAGCTGTTAATTCTCCATCATGGTAGATTGACGTTTCATCTAATGTTAGATACTGTGCAAAATGTTTACACTATACTCCTGCACCAGCGTTTGTTTTTATTGGTTATTCTTGTTTCTCCTATTTTGCAGCGGTCATGTGGCATTAATAGTTAAAAGGGATGACAGTTTGAATATCTTTGGTGAGATGTGACTGTTTCAGAGTTTTCTCAGTTCCATTTCTGAAGTATTTCCTCTTCGGTATAATCACTGGACATCTTGCTAAAGGTCCAAGGAGTCACAGACCAAACCACTGTGGAAACAAGAAAGTTACACTGTAAAACAAATGATTACTTTGAATAATCATTATATATTCTTAAGCTCAAATGGAGGAATGGTAGCAGATTCTCATTTAAACCAAATCACAACAGATGCTCCATCTGTCGACCGACATATGTTACTATGCCATGGCATCGACTGCCTCACCTCTGGAAAATTTATGGCGTTTTCCTGACTCTCTTAGTATGAGAATAGCGCTGTGCTCTCGCACTTGGTTCAATCCCAGCAACGAATAACAAGAGATTTGTGCCAGACGATCTCGTGTTACCTGCTTTCACAAACCTGCAAAATTTACAGTCCAGTGCAATGTATTCGGTCAGACTATGATCATCCCAAGTTAAGGTCTAGTTGATTCCGTTAGAATTAAAATTCTTAGAGATTATTTTTATAAATAATGATATATAAATAAAATAAGGATTAAAAAATTATTTAATTTAAAGTACCTCCTCCAATTACTGCAAATAACATTAAACCTAATATTCCATAACTATTATTCAATTTTCTTCACTTAATTTAAGTTTATTAAAACCATGATTTCTTGAATAAATTAAGAAATTTAACCTGCCCACTGAATATGTTTTGAAGGGCCGCAGTATTTTGACTGTGCAAACGTAGCATAATCATTAGTCTTTTAATTGAAGGCTGGTATGAATGTTTGTAAACCAAAAATAAGAATAAATTAACTTTTAAAATTTCAAAGGAAAGAAAAACTCATCATTAATTTCCAAAATTAATATTTTATTATAAACTATCCTTTGATATTTTATACTTATTATTAACTATAACTTTAACCTTTAGAATTACTTTAGTATTCTTAAATCATCCAACACCCATAGGATTAATTCTTTTTATTCAAACATTATGTTTATGTTTAAGAAGAGGTTTCATATCATTAAGATTTTGATTTTCCTATGTAATATTATTAATTTATTTCTGTACTGTGAAACTGTATGGTGCTACGGCTTATTAACTATGCTATCTGATCGAAAGTTCGTTTTACGAGTATTTAACAGAAATACATACACAATTCTTCACGAAAGATGTTTTGGTGTGGTTTAGCACATAAACTAATAAATAATTTCACGCCATACACCATAAATCATACAGATGTATCTGAAATAAGTTTCTACCGCTGAACCGGCAGAATTAGAGCCATTTTCTGAATGCTTTACTATCATTTCGTGTAATTTCAAATGTAATGTGATATTAATTAAATCGTATATATTCACTTCAGAAAGTAAGCTACTCATCAGTCGTGCCACAAGCTGCAAACCATTAAAAACACAGATAAAATACAAGAATAATTCCCATAACCTTCTAAATATTTAAATATATTATACGTTCTCATTCACCCCCAGTATGATATAAGTACAGTGCAGTCATTTCATGATGCGGCCACGGATCGTGCGTATACGTGCTTCGCACACTATTATACTGGAGGTTTTACGTTCTGTAATTTGAAGATGGTGTTTTGTTACGTTATTTGCACCACGTTTTGGGCGTCAATTTTTAAGTAGTTTGTATTGAAGGAGTTGTATTATATTTCAACAGTTTGGGAGCCGAACTTGTAGTAGTTGCAACTGCATGTATAGTAAACAGTTTCCGGTAGCCTTCGCACCAAATGTACTTTCAGGTGGCCTTTGCTCCAAGTTTTTAAAAAAAGATATTAATTTTGTAATTAAACTGTTTCTTTAAATATTTAATATTTATGTTTGCCTCGGCTGCGTCAGCATTTATTTTAGACACATGGATATCTTGGCAGGGTTGTGATGCAACAAGAATGTAGGCTTACAAAGATTATAGTTTCACTTCACTCCTTTTAATAATACTTGATACGATTTAAATAACACTTCACTGATTTAGAGAGCTGTGAGATTCTTTTTATTAATTAATTACACTGTTTAACACGTAAACTTATTTTTCGTCTCACACGAATACGTATTAAATTTCTTGAGGACACTTTTTGCGTCTGGTTACAATCACTGTCTGCAGGCAACTGACTTCTGAATTTGTAAATGTTTCTAATTTTCAGTTTCTGATTGACTAATCTTAATCCAATAGAATACCTTCATTTAACTAAAGCTTTTTCTGGTTGTTGATTGCCTATTTTTTATAAACTGTCACTAAAATTACATTATTGTTGCTCCAATAACGACTAATAGCATTATTAAACTATCTTACTCATTATTGACTCAAGGTTACCTCATTGTTAGCAACGTTTGACCTATTTCTTACAGCTCTACATTATTAAATTACGTAATACATTCACATAACATTATTACACAGGAATATAATAATATAAGCATATGCAATGACTGTTACATACATTTTACAAATTATTACATACACATATTGCTTCAAGGTGGGCTGTTATTGAACTTACATATTATATAACTTGACTGAACTCATTTAAGTGTTAAAAATACTGCCTCAAACTCCTGCGTTACTTACTCACGAGTAATAATCACATTCCTATAATGTGTACTAAGCTTGCTATACGAGAGTAAGTGGTTTTGGAGGGGTGTCCATTTGAACGAAGAAATACACACAAGATACACAACTGATATCTTTGTAAGAAATTTCCGTTCACACGCACAAGTTCTTTTTAAGTAATGTTCATAATTTATGTTTCTGTATTGTCCTTAAGTTCGACTTAAGTTCGGAGGGTTGTTTCTATAAACTTTATTTTGTAGGGTTCCTCACAAATAGATGCACCAATTTCATAAATGCTTTCTTCCCTTAGAACATCTCGTTTTCGCTTCTTAGGTTTAGTGATCCCGTTGTCCTAAACTTATTAACTAGATGTCTATCAGTTTCTCTACCTGGAACTGGAATACCAGAAACTTTCTCATAGTTTACCGCCTGCCTACATGTTTCGATTTTTACGTATGTATCGTACATAATAATTCGTTATTCAAGCGTGAATTTGTCAGTAGGCATTGCAGTGGCCTAATAACATAAAAACTTAGGCAACACACACGAAACAGATGTCTTCAATAAACTTTCACCTTTGAGACGCACAACTCTCATTACATGAAGTAGTTTAATGTTATTTGTGTATGTGTTTACTCAACGTGGTGACTCCATCTTGTGACGTGATTCTTTGTTAGGTTTGTAGCTCCATCTGGTGTTAGCAATTTGCGGTAGTATTAATGTTTGTTTGAAAGAATGCGACTATTATTTTATTCAATTTTGGTTTACTGTCCTCCGGCTAGCTATTATCTTTTTTGGGTCGAGCACTTCTCTTTATACAGGTTGTGTAAACGGAAAGGAATCTTTTATCCAAAAATAATACTGATGAAGGAATTTGTTTTACACTTTTATTGTCGAACACAGTCACTATCACATTTACCCATTGATCTTGACACTCGCCAAACTGAAACTGTTATAATAAGTTCATTACTGATAATTCTTAATTCGCGTACTTCAACTTTTTGTATAATTAACTTTATAACACTTGAGATTTTTCATAACTCTGTTACGCGAAACCTGCAAATTGATATCCGACGTGTGCCGTACAAATACTTTCGATGAACTGACGGGAATGCGACGTGTAGTGTACAAAGAATTTTGATGAACTGACGGGGTCTACCTCTAACCTACTCTTTTTATACTCCTTCACCCAGATATGCCTAAAGATTATAACTGAACTGCAATTGGCTAATAAAACGCGCCAACATTAGCATCTATTTTAATATCCAATGAAAATTATGAATACATATGCTCTAAGTAAATGTTCCAGAAGATTCTAAAGGAAAACGCGCCAACATTACATAACTTCCTCGTTTCCATTAATGATAAACAGCTCACCCCCTCGCTGCATTATTGCGCGCTATTATTGACAGTTTCAGTAAGGCAGTATAAACTTACTTCCCAACAATAATTACAATCAACAAACATCTCAAATCAATGTCACATAAAAATGCATATTCATATTACAATCATTATTTACATTTAAGTAATTTGTGATACAAATTACTGCATCATACAGCACGAACACCAAGCAGCGACTGAAGAACAGCTGATAAAGATAACCTTGAACTCATCATGCGCCGCCAGTGCGCATCGTAAACGTACCGAGATCACTGCAGTACAGCGTACTACGCATATAGCCGATTTGTGGCCGCACTGTATACAAGAATTAAATTGAGTTTTATTTATAGACGCTCTTTAACTGCTATGGTCTTTAGCGTCCCATTCTATATTCGGCGTGAAAGATCGGTAATTTTGCTCAGAGGCCTCTTTGTCAGGCTTGAGGTTATTTTACATGTCGTAAATCTACACGGGACCACTTCCCCTCCAAAGGAAGCCATGCTAAGGATTTTTGCGCCTGAAAAAATCCATGGAACTCCGCTGGGTTTGAACCCAGAAACTAGAGGCTAGCATGGTAACCACTACACCACGGAGGAGAACACACTGTATAAAAAACTGTGGTGAATCTATGTAAGCGTGCCTTACCTTTTTCAAGTGCCTTTAAGAATTTATAATGCAGCAAAGAAAATATAAAACAGTTAGAAACTGTCCTGATAAAACATAAGGATTTTATGGAATGAATATGGCCGCGTTGTGTAATGAGATGTTTTGTAAATCTACTGGATTTATTAATGCTTTATTTACTTTTAACAGTTAGGCGGTGCCCGGGCATTCCTGATAGTATTCCTGAGCGGATTCCCAATTCATCGCAATAAATGTAAAATAGAAAGCATAATAACCATGGTCAACATAATAGCAGTTCATTAAGGACTAATTAGGAAGACAGCATATTTTAATTTGTATTTTGCCAATGTTATATCTCCAAATTCAGAGTCATTACCCCAAACTATTTAACATATCAGACTGAATTTTTTACTGGATGTAGATGCATGCTTTCTTAGTTCACTGATCTATTTTTATATGATAAGTTTGTCTATTAAGGAAGATCCTATACAACATTTTATTAATTATACAATCCTTTGATTAAAATTCATCAAAAAATATTAAATAAAATAAATAACCATGTTATTAACACCAAAGTAGAACCACAACAGCACTTAGAGATTGTTTTTGTCACCCTAAAGTTTAATTCAACTATCTTCAATAACTTCTGAGGAAAGGGTTATTTATACCAGAAAATGTCTTTCATAGAAGTGGTTGTTCACATAAAAAATTGAGAAAACAAATTGCATATATTTACAAAGAAACTAAGTGGCTTGAGAACACAGAATCTGCCTACTTAACAGTAGTACCAATTTGTAGAGCAAAACTTTCCTAGAAGATGGGCTTAAGTTTACCTTTCTACTTCAAAACGTGTAGGATTCGTGATTTTTTAAGTGAAGTGGGCAGGATTTAATGACATATGTTTAAAACCTAAGTATTTTGCCTACAATGATAAAACAGATATAAATTAGAGATCAAATTCCAAAACATACAGCTACACAAAAAACCTGAGGATGCTTTTTTGGGAAATTTTTGCCATTTACACTCCTCTTAAGATAAATGGTTAATATCCGGAGAAATGGGAAAAGGGGAGACAGGGTATGTATTGAAGAATCTATGTTTGGAAGAAAACTAGATTGATTAATTGAAGATAATTACAGAGTATAAAATAAATGCGGTAATACTGTAAATGTGAAATTCGCATTACTTAGATATTCACTTTACACATACAATTTTATGTAAGGAATTCAGATAAACCTTGGAAAACAAGTTAGTAGGATTGATGCCATCCAAATTAAACATTTGAAAATCTAGCGGTATAGCTCAGGTAGTAACGTCTGTGACTTGCATTTGGGAGATCCCGGGTTCGATCCAACTCTGGTTTTTTCGGGAGTTTTCCTGGGTCTTCAGGCGAATGTTGAAGTGGTTTCTTTTATCCTCCGAATTTCCTATCCCTCCATTTCGTTCTATTAATTATTTCATTCATCCTACATCCAGTTTGGTCCATTTCAGGGTTGGAAGTGTCGGCGATGGTATTTCGGTGCAGCGTGTCAGGGAAAAGGATGTTCTCTGTAAACTTTCTCCGTCCCTTGGACTTCGGCTAGTTGTGGGGGTATAAGTACCGCCCCTTGGGTGGGCGCTGTGCCCTGTGTGGGGCGGGGTTCCCGATCTACCCATCCTACTCCCGGGCGTCTCAATCTGGAAACTGTAGGGACCCTGCCATTGCAGTCCTGGTTCTAGCCGCCCGGTGTCTACCTTCACTTCATTCCTCCCCGCCTCCAGTGTGGCATCGGTACAATATCCTCATTCCTGGATCGGTGCCAAATCCCATCCGCTCTACAACCCAATCCAAATATTTGAGAAGAATACTTAATAAGGGATCAGGTCATCAGATCAGAGCTAATACAATATGAGAAATTTTGTGGCAGTAGGATATAAATATGACTAAATGAGACAGTGTGGATATAGTTAAACAATATCGGAGAAAAGAATAGTAGAGGTAAGGTGCCTTGGAACACTAGGTTGAAATGGGAACAATATATGGAAGGAATAGCAGCCAATCATGGGAAGTCACTAAGAGAACTTAAAAGACTTGCAACATATAGGATTGAGTACATAGGTGTAGGCAAAAGCAGGCATACAATTATACATGTAGTATTATCGTGGGTAATTGTCAGCAAAGTGGTGTTAGCTCATTAAGCATTAATTGTGCTGGATGAAATAAATAAATGGGACAAGAGAATCAACTGAATGTCCATCAAGATCTCCTGGTCCTACCCCTATTGATGGTTTAAAGGTAAGGTTTTTGCACGAAGACCACGTAATGCTAATGAGATGATTTTGTTTATTAGGGAGGCATACCAATAAATTAATAGAAACAAAGAACTGAGTGATAAAATGTGCTTGAAAATCAAATTTAGACTACATCTAAACCTAAGTAGTAACAGTTTGAGAGTTCAAAGAGTTATCTAATGTTATGTGTTACTTCATACGTCTATATTATATTGGGGTTTCTTTGCATACTTCATATCTCATTACCGTTTACCCACTTTATGCCTACTTTTTTCCAACCTGTTGAGTGGCCGAGGACACCCGACGCCTAAATGGGAAAAAAGAAGAAGAATTCTCATCAAGAACCATATAATTGCTCCCACAGATTGACAATATATACACAATTGCGGGCAGTGTCCAGTATCGGTCTAAAAATCGTAGTTTAATATTATCCGTGCAAGAAGTAGCTCCATTAACGGGCTATTAAGTGCAATAGGGCGTGCGTTCACTAATAACGCGGATATCTGCCACAAAGCCCAATAACCGAGAATATGGTCAGCTGTTTACAAGGGCACTTAGGATAAACAAGTTTATTTCCGCGCTTGATTGCCATTGGCAGGATACCGCCGGAGAGGAGATGCCAGTAACAACATTATGTCATATCATCATCAAAAGATGCAACTTCACTGCTGTTGCCATGGATACCTTCATGCAAACAATAGTGTATCTGCAACACTGTGTCCACGTGTAAGACATCGCAGACTTTGTTCTCTGAGGTCTTAGTAAAGGTGAGCGACGAGATAACCTTTGAGTGATCCGCATGGTATTGGATAATATTAAATATTAGTACAAAAATTAAATATGATAAAATATTATTACATTAAAATTATACTGGTAGTATTTTCCTTAAAAGATGGAAGCTTCTATACATGGGAAGTAAGTATTATTCCATAATGTTGTGGTATCGCACATTTAGAGAAACAGGTTCTGTGTTTAAAAAATACATGGCAGTACCAATATCATTTACCATGTCTATAGGGCTTAGGTGGTAAGGATCATGAAGTTCGTTTCAATTTTGCATCCATGATGTGCTAAAGCAAGGGTGGCGAAAATGCCTTTCTTCCTCGAGTCATCAAATATGTAACACGCACCACACCACTCAGCAGCATATGGAAAACAAATGAGTAGACAGGAGTGGCGCCTTCGAGTCACGCTGCCTCGCGAGTCCCGTTTTCGCCACCATTGTGCTAAAGAATTGACGACGATGATGGCTTCTTAAACAAATGACTATTTAAAGACAAAGGGACTTGTCATGTCTGCGAGAGAATAAACATTCACAACTGCATTATCTGGGCAAGGGAAAATCCGCATGTCTCCAACGAGCTTGAAAGATCAAGTCCAAAATTTAACGTATAATTTTGGCTATGGATCTTACTTGGATACGTTCCAGTTGTTTATGTTGCCACAACCTGAGGAAGAAAACATATAAGCAATGTCCAACAAGGTGGTGCACTCCCTCATTTCTTAAAATCAGCTTTCAATCATATGTGGTGTGGCCGTAAAACTCCCCAGCAAAAACACCTCCTGACTTCTCTATGTGGGATTTTGTTAAGGATACTGTCTATTGAGAGAAACTCAATAACACTGCTCAAGATTTCCAAAACATCACCCCTTCAATTTACAGCCCACATGAGCTGAATTCTATCACCGTTATATGTTTGCAGAGTGCGCAATGTAAGCCATGTAGCGTTGTGAGAAGCTTCCGATCCTTCAACGTTGTATACACCAAGTTTCAAGATATAAAATTCAGTACCAAATATTTTAATGTTTTAATGCTACCCATATTCAAACTAATCACTAACGATGCGACATCGGAGTCGCTACATGGAGGAACGCGTGTAGAATAGGAAGGAGTGTAGCGATAAGGGCCGACATTGACCTCGCGCTGTGCAGTCTATGCATGAAGAATTACGCATGTCTCGCGAACATTTATTTCAGCAATATAATTTATAGCATATACAGCTGACTTATATAATTGAAATATCGTTATTAAATCGTTAATACAAAACCCTATATTACAATGTGCACATGGATAAGATTTTATGCCAGTGTATTACAATGTAACAACGGGTTTAACAACCCGTAACTCTGTATCCTGTAGTGTATATAACGGAATATCGGCACAAATAAATGCCGAGCATAGTTATTCATTAAACTTTTGGTTTGATGGAGGTCACTCTTGCTGTAGCAGTTTATCCTCACATTTTGCAATACAACGCTTATGCATTTCTGTGTTGACATGTCTTTGCACATTACTCGATCTACTATGCGCAGAAGCAATCGTGCTATTGCACGGTTTGCAAAAAAGGTTTTCATTAATAATAGAGAAAACAATTTCCCCATACTACAATATATAGTTTTGCAACGTTGTGGACTTTCGTACCCTTTCCTTTGGCATTTCGTGTACATAAACACTGTGCGGTAACACACTTGACACAACCGTACAGGTAACCCTCTCGCTGTAAACAGTTGACTGCAGAACTCTTCTAAACAAACGTAACGCCTCCGATGTCGCAGCCCTACTAATTACCTTATATATTACAGACATGTGCAAGTAGACTAAAAGTCTATATCGTTAAATTATTATTAAAGTTGATATTGAAACCTTTAATATTAATTTAACAACATAGACTTTTAGTTATTTATTTCACAGAAATAAGAGTAGCACTTGTCGACAAAACTTACTTGAGTATCGTCACGGTGAAGCTGCTGTTGCTTTGTTTAGGCGGAGTTTCAATATACAAATGTTATCATTCACGCGATCGTATTGTCCGTGTTAGCCAGCCATCAACGGTATCGATATTATGGGCCAATATTGCTACTCCATGTGGTGTCATTGCTACCAGTGGAATACTGCTCTGTAAGCGAAGAGAAAATTTAGTATTAACATAAATAGGGAAGAGGTTTATTCTGTTGCAAATTCTAGTATTCATAAAAAGTTCTGATGTTGTTACATCCGCATGACGTTTTCTACTCTTCTACTACAAAGTATTACTACAAAAGTTTAGTCTTCTATCCACCTCATGTTAAATTTTACAGAAATGTTTTATTACAGATTTTATTGTAGGTGCAACAGGGGTTCAATAGGTCAAATGTTTAAAAGTGACAGCTTTGAAATTCTATATTCATTGCAAAACCAAGAGAAAAGAATGAGTAAGTATTTTAAAAATTCAAAACAATAACAAAAATATTCCCACAAAAAATTCGTATATCAATTCTGTGTTTTAACGAGATGTAGTTTTTTTATGAAGCAAGCTTTCGTTTCTTTCTTAATGTTTAACAAATAAACAAAGCTATGCAGACAAAAAACTCATCATAGGCTATTCCCAAAAATAAAGAAGCGTTTTCCATGTGAAGGGTAGTTTGGGTTGTGGGTAATTTTCTTGAAAACCTTCGTGTTGCATTTGGAAGATGCTGAATTTAACTATAAAGTATGGTATTTCATACACACACACGCGCGCTCGTACCTTTTTCTAAAAACATTTATTTTTGGATTCGGGGGTCTCAAAATATATATTTCCACTGAAATCCCGATGTGGAATTTTTTGTTCGAATACAATACTTCCTTTGTCTACAAGGTTCGTAATAGAGAAATTAAAAATTCAGTTCCTGTTAAAACACACAATTTACATCAAATTGTATTTTTGTGACATTAAATGCTAGATATTTGTTACCATGAGTGGAATCTTTCAATACCCTTATATATATTTTGAAAGCGTTAAGTCGCCATTCTTTTTCTTTTCTTCTTCTTCTTCTTCTTCTTCTTTTTTACTTTCTGTACCACGTGCATAGTAGGAACAGAAGGTATTGCATTCCATCTAAGCATTGCATATTGGAATTTCAACGTAAATACATGTTTTGAGAACACCTAAATCCAAAAAGTCATTTTTACTTTCTCTGTCGCGTACATACCAGGTAGAGAAAGTATTGCACTCCGTCTAAAAATTCGATATCGAAATTTCACTGTAAATACATGTTTGACGCCCCCTGAATCCAAATAAGGTTTTCTTGGAAACATGCGCGCGCGTGTGTATAGCAAAACTCAAAAACGAACAGTCGGATAAATACCAAACTTGGTGCTTAAGTTCAGTATCTCCTAAGAACGCGACACGAAGATTTTCAGGAAAATCTGCCAACCTCACTACTCTTTACATGGGCCATTTTTGAAAATTTACATTTTCTAAAATATAGCTCGAACGATTTTGATTAAACAGCCATATGTTAAAGGTATTTACATGACAAATAAAATGTATTTCCTGATTTCTCTGAAAATAGCCTTTGAAGTCCTCTTCATTTGGAAGGAATTTTGTATAAACTTGTATAACCGGAAAACATTAAGCGATAGATAAAAACGTAATATTCATGAAATGTAAAATCTCTTTAAAACACACAATTTATTTCAAATAACATTTTCTGTCGCATCAGCCATATCGTTATTAATGGTTCGTATTGTTCAATACTTGGTCATTATTTTAAAGATCTGTAAACATTCTGTTGTTTCTGCCGATGTCATGAAAGGAGTATGGAACTTTAAGGCCAGCGTATAGCGATCGATTCTTAAACATTTGACTATCGTTATTCCCTTTCCATATATCTATAACGAAATATGTAATGTAGCTATTTCTACAAAGATCGATTTGGATTAAAATTGAGCAGGTAGGAAACAAACTTTCATAAAAATAACTTCCCTACCCACTAATAAGCTAATGGGACATACAATGTAACACAAAGTTTTTTCTAATGAGGTCAATCTAAGAGTTTGGAACTTCAAATATACATATAGGACTCCCGTTTAAAGATTTGGCCATCGCTTCTACCTCCTGTATCACCCTTCTATCATGTACTGAATCCATTTTTGGAGACCTTTATCTCCATTAACGTACAATAAGAAGAAAAAATAAGCTTTCGTAACAATAAGTTATAGAAAAACATATGTGAATGTGAATGTGACCCAAAGTTTTATTGTTGTTTGTCACTTATACAAATAAAAATCTGATGTGATACATTCATTTATTTTTGTCTAACCTCTATCATTTATTAGTGAGTATACAAGAGCTTTTTTATATCTACTACATTTTAATACAAATAAACCTTTGCATAAATAGCTACACTACACATTTAGTTATAAAGAACTAGATGCCATATACTGGCGCTAAAATTCCATACTGTTTCCATGCAATCGTGGGAAACAACTGAAAATCGATGGGATTTAAAAAGAATCAAGTATAGAACATTTCGAACCTTTAATAAAGAATATCTCAGAAACGGTTAATGCCACAAAGAAACTTATTTTAAGTAATTTGTGTGTTTTAAAGAGATCCACATTTTGGTGTAGTACGTTTTCGTCTTTCGCTAACGCTTATAAGAAATACAAGATTATACAAAATTCCTTGTGAATGAAGGGGACTCCCTAGGTTATTCCCAGAAAATTCAAGATATACATTTTATTTGTTATGTTAATATCTTTCAGATATAGTATTTTAATCAAAATTGTTGGAACTATTTTTTAGAAAGTCATAATTTTCTAAAAAATTGTCCACGTAAAGCGTAGTTGGGGGTGGGGTATTTCTTGAACATCTTTGTGTCGTGTCTTTGGAAGATACTGAATCTAAATACCAACGTTGTGCTGTTCACAGACAGATACACAGGGACTTTTTTCCAAAAATGCTTGATTTGGATTCAGGGGGACCTAAAACGTGTATTTCCGGTGAAATTTAGGTATCGAATTTTTGAATGGAGTACAATACTTCTCCTACTTATATACGTAGTAGAGAAACTAAATATGACTTCACATTCATTTTAAAAAGACTTCATGATCTCAAATACTATCAGCTTAATCAGTATAGAATAAAAATCAGATGTACTCTCCGTCGCAAAACTTTGCCCAGTGAAATAGCACACAACTAAATTCCTTTAAAGGATCGGATGAGGTGATACAAGTGAAAGGTTGATGCTAGGTTGAAAGATTTGGAGGAGAATAAATAAGTAGTATGAATGGGGGAAAGCTCCTTCATATTGAGGCATTATTTTTAACACTTAAATGATTTCAGTCTAACTATATAACATATAAATTCAATAACAGCCCACCTTATGTAACAAGATATAAAACTTGTATGTTACAGTCATTGTATATGTTTATATTATTGTATACATGTTCAATAATGTTATGTGAATGTATTACGTAATTTAATAATGTAGGAGCTGTGAGAATAATAGGTTAAATGTTGCTAACAATGAGGTAACTTTGAGGCAATAATGAGTAAGAAAGTTTAATAGTGCTACTAGTCATTATTGGAGCAAAAATAATTTAAATTTTGAGACAGTTTATAAAATAGCCAATCAAAAACCAGAAAATAGCTTAAATTAAATAAAAGTATTCTATTGGATTAGGGATAGTCAATCAGAGACTTGAAATACAGAAATTTACAAATTTAGGCGGTAGAAATCAAGTCAGTTGCTTGTAGACAGCGCTCATAACTGGGCGCGTTGGTTGTACACAGTGTTCCTAACCGGACGCAAGATGTGTCCTCGAGAAATTTAATATGTATATTTTGTGTGAGACAAAAATAGTTTACGTGTTAAAAACTGCAAGTAATTAATAAAAAAATCTCACAGCTATCTCTCTATATCAGTGGAGTGTTATTTAAATCGTGTCAAGCATTAATAAAAGGAGTAAAGTAAAATTACGAACTGTGTAAGCCAACATTCTTCAGTCACACCACTCCTGTTAAGACATTCATGTCTCTAAAAAAATATAAATACTGACGCAGCCGAGGCAAACATAAATACATAATATTTAAAGAAACAGTCAAAAATTACAAAGTTAATATTTTTTAAACATTTGGGCAAAGGCCACCGGAAAGTACATTTGGGGCGAAGGCTACCGGAAACTTTTTACCATACGTGCGGTTGCTACTACTTCAAGTTCGGCTCCCCAACAGTCGAAATATAATACATCTTCAAACTGGCTTACCATACGTAGCAGCAACAAACCTTCTTCAAATTGGCTCCCAAAGCGTGGTGCTAAAACTAACGTAATAAAATATAACTACTTCAATATCTTCGTCTTGCATCCTCGCAAGATGTTTGCCTTAAATACAAATTTACTATTTATACAGTGTTCTGGTTGTGAGTTACGCTGTCCACAAAGTGACAACCATATAAACACGAGAACGCGCGACGCCGTCCCTTGTTTGAAAATTCATTTTTTTGGACTCAGGTTAACATATATCTCGATATCGAAATTTTGCAATACTCCCTCCCCCCTGCTAGCGGAAAGAGAAACATTTGTTAGTGATGGTAAAAAGGAAGGCGGAGTATGTTGTATGGATCTATATAATTACCTTTTGTTGAAACCTGTCAAATACAAATAGCGCATCTCGTAATATTCGAGAGCAATGCCGCCCACATGAAACGCACGACTGAAGTTGTGTTTCCCTTATCGTTTCTAGGGGGATGTACACTTTTGGCGCTGACTTCAGGGCCATTCTCTCGCTAACCTTGATAAAGGAAAGAAGACGCTAAACCTTACCTTTCGCCACAGCGGCGGCAGATAATATTCGCGTAATTAATTTACGACTCTAATATCCCCTATAAATTACTCCCTTTGGCAGCTAAAAGAAGACAGTACGAGTATTAACGTCCTCAATTTGAGGTACACGCCGCTATGTTTCATAATCTGCTTTCTGGCGTTGATCGATGAGAACATGCTACATCAGTCTGATCGTGTCTATCGGAAAATTCGTGCTCAGTAGAGAAGAAAGTCTAAAACAAAAATAGTAGATTATGATACAAGGGGCAAAACCACTTTTAACACGTGTGGTATGTACTATATTTTAAACAGCGCTGGAATTTGTAAAACATCAATAATGTTATATTGGTTCCTAAAACTAACAGTGCACATTTACAACACGCTCTTGAAACAAGAGAAATGACGTTAAAATGTTTTGGTGTTTTGTTGATTCGCTTGCAGTCATTTTCAGTGAAATTATTTTCAACATATTTTGCCTTACACCAGGCAACGGAGTGATTAAATGCTATATAAGATTGGTTTCTGGATTTTTTGGGAAAGTACTCCTAGTGTTATTCTTCCCGCTGCTTCTGTAATTTCACTTCCATTTCAGTCTCTTCTGAATTCATAATTTCTGCCATTTAATCCTTTTGTAGGTTAGATAAAAGAATAACGTTTTAGATCAGAGAAGGCTGCCAATATAACATATAGGTTAATCTAGGACGAATTGCGATAAATTGAAGTATGATGATTTGTATTGTGAAAAGAAAATGCGAGCGCCATGGGCAGTTAATGTTTTAAAAAGACATAATGAAAAGTAAAACCTAATCAAACCAAGTCGAGTTATATGTGCAAATACAAAGGGTAATTGCCATGTGATCGAACTTTAAACCAAAGCTGGTCACAGTGTGACAATCTAAAGCTTTTAGCTCGCATGCTCTGTTAGAAGTCCTACTTTTAGGCTATGCTATCTAAAAAGATTTTTATGTTTCTGTTCAGAGCATTTAATAGCTTTTACTGGAATAAAGTCTATATTAGTATTATAAAAGAGAATATTTAACTGCATAGGGTAATCTCACCGAGCGTGGTGGGCTACTATAACGTGTGCGACTCGCATTTGAGAGGTCCCGGGTTCGCCCATTCTGACCCATGGGTTTTTCGTGGTTTTCTCGGAGTCGGCAGACGAATGCCTGAGTGGTTCTCCATCTACCGCGCTTTCCTTTCCTTCATTTGTCTTTCATTGCATTTCCTTTCCATCTTTCAGACTTTGCATGGTGTATAGCGGTGTCGGACAGATGGCGCGGATGCATTCTCAATGGAAAGATACTCCCCGTGGACACCAGAGGGCTGCTTAATTGATGAGTCGTTCATTGCCCACTCTCGGCGGTTCCAGCAGAGGGACGTTTGTCGAGCTTGGAAAAGCTAGGCACTTCCGCGCGTCTATGTGGCTGAATGCCTACGGCCTGTAGCCTCCTATGGTTCCTTCACCCGCAATAGATCTCTGTAGGTCGCAGAGCGCGAAATGTCCCCCTCGAACAACTTATACCTATACCTATCTAGGGTAGTTTCGGAAGTTACTTTAAGACACTTATAATTCCAATCCAGAACACTAACTAGGAGTTACGAGGCCTGCATGTAAGAATACGAACATATTCAAGTCCTGAAAGCACATGCTTGCGAAAAAAGTTTTCACTTTTCTTTGAGAGAAAAATAGTTATTACTCCTTAGAAAATGTATGTAGTAATAAAATAAAGTCTCGGATATTTCTTTCTAAGTAATATACCTGTAGTATGTGTCTGTGAACAGCATAACTCAAAAACGAAAAGTCGGATAAATACCTAACTTGGTATTTGGGCCCAGTGCCTTCCAAGTATACGACGCGAATATTTTCAAGAAAAAATCCCCCACCCAAATTATCCTTTACATGAACATTTTTCGACATCTTTGATTTTCTAAAATATGGTTATAACGATTTTGATTAAAATACCACATATTAAAGATATTTACATTAAATATAAACTGTATAACATTAACTTTCTGGGAATAGCCTGTGAAGTCCACTTCAGTTGGAAGAAATTTTGTATAATCTTGTACAACTGCTAAACGTTAAGTGATAGAAAAAAGTACTAAAAGAAGTACTAAAAAAAGTAGATCTCTTTAAAACACACAATTTACTTCAAATAAGTTTTCTTGTGGCATAAACCATTTCGGAGATATCTGTTATTAAAGGTCCGAATTGTTCATTACTTGGTCATTCTTTGAAGTTCTTTCAGTTGTTTCTCGCGATTGCATGGAAACAGTATGGAATTTTAAGGCCAGCATATAGCGTCCAGTTTTTAAACATTTGATATCGCTGTTTCCTTTGAATCTGTACCGAAATGTGTAGTGCATCTACAGGTATTTCTACAAAGGTTTATTAGGATTAAAACGTAGTGGTTAGAAAAAACGTTTTAGTAAGAATAGTTTGTTTACTCACAGGTAGAGAAAGTCTGAATGTATCCCATCAGAGTGTTTTTAATTGCATTTTCTTTATATTAAATATCTTAGCACGAGAGAACCAGATATTTAAAAAAATGTTTAATTGAATTCTATTAATGAAGACTATTTTGGCAGAAGTAATGCAGCAGATTTCCTAAACTAAGTCGACAATTATAAGGCTGTTAGAAGAATTTTAACGGAGTGAATCCATGTTTCTTTTTCGCTTCTATTTTTCTGGCCTTTTTTTATTTACTTATTTTAAATTTAGTTTCTTTAATTAATTTTTTTATTTTATCATTGTTTTTTATCATCCACAGAGATATGGTTTCATTACATCTCTTGGAGGTAAGCAATAACAAAAGCATATTGCTGAATACAACCTTTTTATGTTTTTTACCGAAATATGAAAGGAAAGGATACGGTAACTTGGAATACCAATGGATGACAGCAGTACATTACAGTACTGTTTTTTATTTTATTAAAATAACTATGATTAAGATGTGTGCAATAAAAGTAAAACTCATATCTTGAATTTTCTGTCAATGGGTTGTCAAATGCTCTTCATTCATTCTGAATAAATTTTGTATAATAATGTAGCTACAACCAGTAAACCATATGGATAAAGAAAAGCTTACTAAACAAAGATATAGAGCTCGTTAAAACACACCATTTATGTTAAATAATTTTTGTATAATTAACCATTTCTGAGATATTATTGCTGTTGGTTGAAATTTTCAAATACTTAAAACCCTTTCGACATTTTAAGTCGCCAATCTTTTGCTTCTCGTGGTCAAGCAAAGAGTGAAATTTCAAAGCCAGCATATTAGCGACCCGTTTTTAAAGATTTGTCTATCGCTTCCGCCTGCTTTATCCTCTTGTAGCAGCAACAAAATGTGTTTTATGGAAGCGTCTAACTCTATTAACATGAAAAAGAAAGTCATGTGAATACAATTTATCAGATCTTTTTATTAACTGTTGCTTTGTTGACGATTTTCAAAACAACGCTTGATATGTGCGTTGCACCTAAGGAAGCAGAGGGAGGGACTGAGGCAAAGAGGCGAGAAATATAAGAGGAAGGACGGAGAGTGATAGAAAAAAAAGTGTCTGTAGGTAACGCGAGCGGAGCTGCAGGTTCTGTGTAGGAGCAGGCGGTAAAAGACAAGTTATTGGGTTAGAACAATTAAAGAGAATGTCTGTGCATCACAAAAGCGCCGTCACCGGGGCCAAAAGAAAAAAGTGAGGTTGCCCTTGTCATAAAGAATTACGCGCAAGTTGCACTTCATTAATATCATCCCGGCTCGCCGTAATTACAGCTGTCACTCACTCACTCAGGACCCGCCTGCAGGACTCGAGTGTGTTCTCAAGTGGATGACCACGCTCAAGGGCCTCGCCGTTTTAATGGCCTGTACCGCGTTTTTAATTTTTTCTTTCTCCCCTCTGCGAAGGGTGCGCCAAGAGAACTAAACAGGTGTTGTGTGTCCGCCGCAGATACAGGGGAAGGCCGTCGCGCCGCGTCAAAAGTCATCACGTTTGGAGGACTCTGCTCAAGCACTTCAAACTTCCTCAGCCGTGTTGAGGGGAAGGCGGCACACATTAGGGCTCGCAAATTGGGCTGCACGATCGATCGATAACACAGCCCGCATCACGGCCAAAGAAAGAACTAAAGAAACAGTTCATTCAGAAATCTGATTTAGAAGAACGATAAGAAAATGTTCGCTGAAGCAGAGGGAAGAATTCCTTTCGTGCCCGAAATGGGGTACGTATCTATCTTTTGGAGTACAGTAACCAAGGCTTAACGTTCCGACCTTGGACAATGAAGGTGCACCAGTAGTCATAACCACCTACAGAATAGGACATTTAATTTTTACTTTCTCTACTACGTATAGTAATTAGGTGAAGTATTGTATTCCACCCAAAAATTTAATACCGGAAATACATCTTCTGAGGCTCCCTGAATCCAAAAAAAGAGCAATTTTAGAAAAAGGTCCGTGTGTGTGTCTGTGTGTCTATGAATAAATACCAAACTCAGTATTTAGGTTCAGTATCTTTCAAAATTGCGACAAGAACATTTTCAGGAAAACCCCCGCCCCAGGCTACCCTTTACATGGAACATTTTTCAATTTTTTTTTATTTTCTCAAAAATGGATCTACGGGTTTGATTAAAATATCATATATTTAAGAAATTTTCATGACAAATGAAATGCATAACTTAAATTTCCTGAGAATGTCCCAAAAGTCCGCTTCATTGTGAATGGCTTTTAGTAAAGCGTAAGAGATATAGAAAATTTTACTACACAAAGGTTGTAGATCTCGTTAAAACACACAATTCATGTCATATACATATTTTTTGTCGAATGAACAATTTCCGATAAATTCCTTGATATTTGTTTGAATTTTCCAATACTTATAATTTTTCTGAAATGAGAAATCCTTATTGGTTTTTTTTTTGTCCTGGACATGCAAAGAGAATGGAATGCTCCGCATAGCAACCAGCTCTTAAAAGATTTGATTATCGTGTAAAGCCTACCATATTCCCCTTGTACCTACAAAAATTAGCAACAAGATTAAGATCTCGATATCTGATTAACATGAAGTGTATGGAGAATAAGCGTTTGTAAAAATAATTTCTACAAGAGTACAGAAAGTCATGTGAATGCAACACATAAGATTATTTGATACATTATTCTTCTTTCACACTAAACATGTGAAAGCATTAAGTTGAACAGTTGAATCACACTTGAAAAATAAAGTGTCACAACATTGAGCAACTCGCTTTTTAAACATTTGATTATCGCTGTATCACCATTGTGCCTACAACCAAACGTGTAATGAAACTAGTTCCACAAATTTATATCTTCAAAAATACAATTTTGTAGCAATAGTTTGCAGACGAGATACAAAAATATCTGATGTGATATATTCACACGATTCTCTGCCCTCAATCTTTATTAGTGGGTGTACAAACTATTCTTACTATATCTTATTTTTCTATCTATATATTTTAATCCAAATAAACCTTTGCGTAAACAGCTGCATTACACATTTCGTTATAGATACAAAGAGAACAGCGATAGTCAAATGTTTAAGAACTGGACGATATATGCTAGCCTTAAAATTCCACACTGTTTCCATGCAATCGCGAGAAATAACTGAATATTGATGAGACTTTAAGAGAATGATAAGTATTGAACAATTTGAGCCTTTAATAACGGGTATCTAAACACAGCTTATGCTACAAAAAACTTATTTTAAATAAGTTGTGTGTTTTATAGAGATCTACGTTTTTTGTGTGATCCATTTTCGTTTAACGTTTACCAGTTATACAAGAATATACAAAATTCCTTCCGAATGAAGAGGACTTCACAGGCTATTCCCAGAAAATTCAAGATATAGATTTTATTTGTCATGTAAATATCTTTCATATACGGTATTTTAACCCAAATTGTTGCAACCACTTTTTAGAAAATACAAATTTTCGAAAATGTTCCATGTAAAGGTGAGTTGAGGTGGGGAATTTACTTGAAAATCTTCGTGTCGCATCCTTGGAAGATACTAAACCCAAATTCCAAGTTTGGTGTTTATCCAACTTTTTGTTTTTGAGTTATGCTGTTCACTGACACACAGACATGTATCAAAAATGCTTTATTTGGATTCAGGAGGCCTCAGCAAATGCATTTCCGGTGAAATCTCGGTATCGAATTTTTGGGTGGAATGCAATGCCTTCCCTGCCCACTATGTACACGATAGAGAAGGTAGTAAACCGTGGTGGGTAAATAAAGTTATGTGAATGAGATAAATCCGATTTTTTACATTCTCTACCACGTATCTAATAGGTTGAAGTACAGCATTCCAACCAAAAATTTGATATAGAGATTTTGTTGCAAATACATGTTTAAAGGATCCTTTAATCCAAAATGTAATTTTAGAAAAAGGTTCCGTGTGTGTGTGTGTGTGTGCGTGTGAACAACATAACTATATAACGAAAACTCCGATAAATGCCAAACTTGGTATTTAAATTCCGTATCTTCCAAAGATGCGACATCAATATTTTGAGGAAAATCCTCCAATCCAAACTACACCTTACATGGAACATTTGTCGAAACTTCTTGATTTTTTCCAAATTGCTCTAACGATTTTAATTGAAATACGTATATTTAAGATATTTACATGACGAATAAAATTTATACCTTGAATTTTCTAGGAATAGCTTGTGAGCTCCTGCTCATTAGGAAGGAATGCTGTGAAGTCTTAAAGCTAATAGATAGACGAATACGTACTATGCAAAAAGGTACATCTCTTCGAAACACAATTTATATAAAATAACTTCTGAAATACCCGTAATTATGGGTTTGAATTCTTCAATATCTTTGACTGTTTCTCAAATTACTGTCGCTATTTAGCTGTTTATTGCGATATCACAGAAAGCGTATAGAATTTCACGGCCAGCTTATAACGTTCCGCTTTTAAACATCTAACTATTAATTCGGCTTCCTCTATCCCCCTTCAACCCACAATAAAAGGTGTAATGAATCTTTTTTGCAAAGGTTTATCTCGATTAACATGAAGTGGATATAAAAAAAAGCTTCTTAAGAGTAATTTGTAGAAACTATATTAAAAGAAACGGTATTGGGTTGATAAAATCATGGGTGAATACATAAGCTTTTTGGATTTTGCATCACGTTAGAGCACCCTTTTTGGAAAGTAATTAAGACACTTTATGGCATATTTCCTAACTACGACCTAACGTATGCTGTATAATGTTTCATGATATTCCGTTTGGTCATTTTGCGTGAAGAGGTCTATTTCAATTATTAGCAGGCTAAGCATACGGGACAATATAGCAAATAATGTATCTATCTGCATGCTTGCTAGAGAGTTCCGTAAACACGGTACTGTTGATATAAACAAAGACGGCGATGTTGCCTTATTTGCTACCGTAAACAGTACAGTCTAGTGAGGAAAATGAAGTACAACAGATATTGCAATGAGAGACAGAAGTGTATTATACCTGTAGTCACGAAGCGGATTGTACACGGCCTCACAGGTAAACAACATCCCAATGCGTTGCCTCACTCCATCCTACTCGATATAGAATATACTTCAATCTTAAGTTATCCCGGGCCCTTAGCCTGATTATTAGTATTATTAATAAAAGTTTAAGTGCTATCAGAAGAATTTTGATTACAGTTTTAGAGTTTGTATAGACATTATAACGCCATAATCTGTTTCCGATACTGCAGACTACCATATTATATTTCCCGCGAGATCCATATTTTATATTTGGCGTTATTGAAAGGGCTGTGTTCCGTGACGAAGAAGTTACCCGCAGCTGTCATGAAGACGGCAGAGTGAATGACAAGTCTTGTGAGTCGAGGAAACGCACAGACCGATGGAGGTAAATTAAGTGAATATGGCAGATGCTGAAGTCAAGTGATGGATCACTGCCACTTCTACGACCAATTTGTGCGCTGATACATTGCAATGATGAGAAAGAATGGCTTTTGTAGTCTTCCTCGGAGGCCGTGCCTTGCATTTGAAGCACAGAGGTGTAGCACACTCTTTGTGTAATATTCCCTGCAATAGTTACCATCTACCGATCGCCAAATTATAATTATTACCCAAAATTTGTTCTCATTTTTACTTTCTCTACTACATATAGTAAGTAGAGGAAGTATTTCTTTCCACCCAAAAATTTTAATACATTTTTAAATTAGTTCTCGATACATTAATTGCTTTATTAAGAAAACTGCTCCACACGATGCAATTGTTTCGTTAAAAATTAATGTTTTACAATTCAACTCTCTAATTGTATATTGATTAATTTTAGAGATAAATTTTTAATCATATTACTATTTGGAGAAAATAAATGTTAAATATACGGACTTTATTTTTTGCTTAAAAATTTCCTCAGAAGAGTATTCTTGTTTAATAATATCAAAAGTACGGATGTTAACAAAAATCCATCTCATATATATTCTTTTAGTTATAAGGAGGTATAGAAAATATCATTGACTTATACCGAAAGCTGCATCTATGGAACAATTTGAAAATAAGGACGTGCCGCCAAAGCAGAACCCGCGAGAGCAGCTTTAAGCCTAAAATAACACTGTTTCTGACCTTTAAAAACATTTAGTGCATATTGTAGCAACATACAGTATAAGCCATGGACAAACTGATACAATAACTCATTAATGTAATAAGATATCTAATTCATAGCTTCTCAGCATCAACGCATTACTAATTTCTTTCTTTAAATTTTTTTTGTTCTACATTATGTATTTTCTTGCTAATATTGTACGTATAATAATTAAGAGGTTGTTAAAACACATATATTCATAATGTACACATAATAGAGAATAAGTATATAACGTTATAACATATAAAATATAATATGAGGGGGGAAAATCACTGTTAGCTATATAGCCAGTAATATAAATTACGAGAAACACAGTAGTATCTACGTAAGCATGGAACGAACCTTGGATTCATAATTAAGATTATAGAAGTCTGTAAACATATATATATATATATATAAAACATAGACTGTTATTGGATAGTAGCACCAATCAGGTACATTAATACGTGCCTATAATTCAAATACGTACGTTAAGAAGAACGGTTGGAAGGAACGCTAACAGAAGCTTGTCAGACTTCGAGCAGGAAGGTAGTGTATAAACTCGTCTCTGAATAGACGCTAAAACTACGTATTTAAAGCCTACATGTTATATATATTTTAACATAACAAATTTAATATTGAATATCATGTGTGGTTTATCTAAAACAAGCGAAATAATTAACAGAATAAGTGTGTTCAAAACATTTTAACCTTCTCCATACCCAACCCTGACAAGGCACAAGTGCTCTCCGACACAAATACACCAGCCCTGGCACAATTATAAAATAATAATTACAACATACTAACACACACAAGAATACAGATACACGATCACCAGTTTCCAGTCTACGAGAACCTCAAGATACATCACAAGAGTATGGGTATCAAGACAATCTACAGGTACATAACACAGCGTCCAACATCATCAACCTAGTGGGGTCCTACCAAGGGAACCGCCACAATATTCAGGTCCTTCTTCGTCTTTTTATGCTCCTCTATAACTAATTTAGTATTTGAAGATTCCAGAGGCATCTCTCGAATGGTTTGCTCACTTTAAATCAGGTAGAACTAGTAGCTTTTTACTATACTTTTCGAGGAATCTGGGCTGCCAGGTAGACGTTTATATCCATATATGACATATTTTTAAAGGTGTAAAGGTATAACAGCTGTATATGGTTAAAGCTGAAGATTAATAATGTTTAACAACCCTAAAATCCATATTTATGAATGTTGTCAATGTTTGGCCTTTTTTTACACAGGGTATCTTTAATATTTTCACGGACCTCTCTCGACCAAAGAGGAATATACAGCAAAATATACAGGGTCTCCACGTGAAGCTACCCTCCTTACAAATATCAACTGTGAGGAAACTCTTAGTCCTAGAGATTAGCGGTATCATGAAGAGCCATTCAAACGGTTTCGTTTTTATTTATTGGGGGTGTTAATTAGCAAAGATGACAACAGCCCAAGCGAGAGCTCAGTGCGTGGTGTGGTATGTCGAAACTAAATCAACAACTACCGTCCAAGGGAATTTCAGACGAACGCACTGCTGGGCCCACCGAACGTACAGACAATTAGGACATGGTTTGATAAGATTTTAGCCACGGAGAATGTAAAACGACAGCCTGGCTCGGGCAAACAACAACACGTCTGCGAAACTATGGATGAAGTCAGGAAAGCCTTCGCTAGAAGGCCATCAAAGTCAATTCGTAGAGCGTAAAAAGAGCTGAACATTCCACGTTTAACAGTCATAAAGTGCTGCATACAAGACTGCGTTTGTACGCTTATCAAATCGTTAAAGCCCCATGACCTAACTGAACGCAAAAATTTTGCAATTGCGATTCTGGATCGGACGAGGATGATAGCGATTACCTGGGGAAGGTGATTTTCAGCGGCGAAGTAACCTTTCGCTCATCAGGAAAAGTTAATTGTCACAACGTGCGCATTTGGGGTTCAGAACGCCCAAACGTTATATGTCAAGGACAGCGAGAAAGTGAACGTATGGTGTGCTGTGGGACGTGACAGAATTATCGGACCATTTTTCTTCACGGAGCAAACAGTAACTGGTCCCATTTATCTTGACATGCCTGAACAGTTTGCTCTTCTACAGCTGCTCACTTTGAAAACAAACGTGATATTCCAGCAGGATGGTGCTCCACCGCATTAGAGTTCAGACGTTCGTACTCTTTAAACAAAAGGTTTCCACAGCGATGGGCCCACTTCTTGGCCAGCGATCTCCAGGCATAACCCCTCTGGATTTCTTCCTTAGGACTATGTCAAGGATAGGGTATGCGTCACACCTGTACGTGATCTTCAAGATCTTCGTCAGAAAATTGTGCAAGCCATCAATATGGTCACACCGGACATCCAAAATCACACATGGATGTAGCTAGAATGGACTGAACTTTCTGAGAGCTACCAACGGAGTCCATATAGGAGTGCATACATAGACAATACAAAACTGTTTGAGTTGCTCTTCAAGATACCGTAAACCTAATCTCTAGGACTAATTGTTTCCTTGTAATGAATATTTGTAAGGAGGGTGGTTTCATGTGGACAAACTGTACATCTGCGATATAATCGACGAGCCAAAAGTATGAAGAATGTTTTTAATAAAGACATTGTTAAAAATTAAATAGCACGAATTTCAGCAAAACTATAAAAATGATCTTACTATATTACCACAGACGACTTTTTAACGCTAAATAAAAATATTCTCTAAGGCTGCATTACTGTGCGGTCCAAATCTCTTGACATTTCATGACAACCAATACGGAGTGACCACGCGGTTGCCAAACTTCACTTCGCTTCGTCAGAACGTTATGCGTTTGTTATAAATGTCATCGCAATGTTCACTTAAACTATAAGAAAACAAGAAGAGACACACTAATGCAAATGTAATACACAAATACAGAAAGAAAACCCATACCTTTCTATGCGCCCTTTTTTATTCAAGTGGCATAGCTAATGGCTTATCCTCATCGTCCTCGATATCACATTTATCATAAAATTAAAAAAAAAAAACACTGCGCCGTAGAGAATCTTTTTCGAAATCGTCCAGGTTTGTCACTCTCTTAGGTAAGAGTATATGCTCTCTCGGCGAATGTAAACAATTTCGCGGCTCCCTCTGCGTACCCTTTATTGCTTTCCTATACAGACGGAAACAGTTGATGTACTTAATGAGCACGCCTCAGCTGAAGTTCTTTGCATTTCGTGAAGTTAAGATTCTTGTGGTTTTCTTCGTAGGCATACCTTTAAAGAAATTATAACATTGAAGACAGCAGCCCTAACCTTACTGCTATATCCACTGATACTACTGGGCTTACCAAGCGACATTTTCTGAAAGAGTTAACTTTATAAACTCTAGCACAAAGCCTATCACTGTAAGAGCAGAGTACACCGCAGTTGAATTCACAACTGAGTCGCTTAACCTTCCAGCAAGCGTGCTGTAAAAGTACACCAGTAGTATTTTTGCTTTGTCAATGTTGATGTTCGCTCGAGAATAGGATGACAGTTGCTGATTCTATGCTTAAAGTTCTCAGTTGGCTTATTTTTTATGACTTTTTTGGGGGTAGTTCATTCCAAGTAACGAGGTGATGAATGTTGTAAAACGCACATGCTCTTCTCACGTAACGGATACGCACTTGGATCATTGGTTTTCCAACTGTATTATTCTGTGACACAAAACCATGTATGACATTGTTATTTAAAAATGTCATGTATGATTTTATAGAGCTGCGTCATAGGGCTTTGAAAAGATTTTCATGATGAGTTTATAGCTGTAATAGAAAACCTCCTGTGAAAACTATTTCTAAATTTATTTAGGACATGGTAAATTACACATTATTAAGCGACAATTATGTCTATGACATAAAATACATAAAATAACAACGGCAGCAATGGATTTGTTACTATTACAAGCGTAACCGTAACTAAAAGTCTGTGTTTAAACATCACGAAAGATAACTGTAAATTAAAAGCGAACCAATTGGGTGTAAATCTATGATTCTTTTTTGTACTTGTTCAGGAAAACGTCTACTTATTATCATAGCTTGTTGCTTTTTTTGAAATATGAAATACGCATTCGCGCATATGGTATTGCAATTAGAGTTTTACCAGCAGCGATGTGTACTGTCCGTATGAGGCAATGCCGCACTGCTGCTATTCGCTAGTGCCGTATTAGTGGACACGCCTCAAACGTCAAGAGATTTGGACCGCATAATAGTGTTAGCATACCGGTTATAGAAGTATACTCATCAGATAATTATATTATGCAAATACGACTAGTATTAGCAACTCGTTTTGTAATTAGCGACTGTATATTGTATCACAGATAAGTTGACGCAAATAATACCTGTATTCTTACGGTGAATGCATCAATAAATCACGTTGTATACACATTCACATTAAATCATAAACATATGGCTACAGTCACTTTTACTGTCATCACTCAGGCATTCAATATTCCTCTTGTGTTATTGCAGAGAAGTGGGGGTACTAAAATAAAATGTTCACCAGATAAAAATCTCTGATATGATACATTCACATGACTTTTTCTACCGTCTATCTTTATTAGTGGATATACAAACTATTTTTACTAAAGCTTATTTTTCTATCTACTACTTTTAATCCAAATAAAACTTTGCAAAAATAGCTACATTACACATTTCGTTATAAATACAAAGAGAAAGCGATAGTAAACTGTTTAAGAACTGCACGCTATATTCTGGCCTTAAAATGTCTACCGTTTCCATCCAATCGCTAGAAACAACTGAAAATCGATGGGACTTAGAGGAATAAGCATTGAACAATTCCTATCTTTAATAACGAATATCTCAGAAACGGCTTAAGCCACAGAAAACATATTTTAAGTAAATTGTGCGTTTTAAAGAGATCTACCTTTTGTGTCTGGTATGTTTTCGTCTATCCTTAACGTTTACAAGTTATGCAAGGTTATACAAATTTCCTTCCAAATGAAGAGGACTTCACAGTTTATTCCCAGAAAATTCAATATATACATTTTGTTTGTCATGCAAATATCTTGCTTATACGGCATTTTATCAAAATCGTTAGTCATTTTTTAGAAAATAAAAATATTCGAAAGATGTTCCATGTAAAGGGTAGTTGGGGTGGGGGATTTTCTTGAGAGTCCTCGTGAAGCATCCCTGGAACATATTAAACTCAAATACCAAGTTTAGTATTTATCCCACTTTTCGTTTTTGAGTTATGCTGTTCACAGACACACACACACACGCACGCACACACGCACGCACGCACGCACGCACACACACATGTTTTCAAAAATGCTTTATTTGGATTCAAGGCTCCTCAAAACCTGTATTTCTGTTGAAATCTCGGTATCGAATTTTTAGCTTGATGCAATACTTCGCCTACTTACTATACATAGTAGGAAAGTAAAGAATCTGTTGTGATATTCACATGACTTTCTCTACCCTCCATCATCTATTATTGAGTATATAAACTAATCTTGCTGAAGCTTATTTTTCTACTTCACGTTAAATCAAAATAAACTTTTGCAGAAATAATTACATTACACATTTCGTTATAGATACAAAGGGAAATAGCGATAGTCAAATGTTTAAGAACTGGATGCTATACGCCGGCCTTAAAATTACACAGTGTTTCAATAGAATTGCGAGAAACAACCGAATTTGTTCAGGACTTTAAAATAATTGTTAAGAATGGAACAATTCCAACCATTAATAATGGCTATCTTGGAAATTGCTAATGCCACAAATAAAGTTATTTGAAATAAATTGTGTTTTTTTAAACAGATCTACGTTTCTTGTGTAATACGTTTTCTTGTATGGCTTACGTTTGCTTGTTATACAAAATTATACAAAATTCCTTCCGAATGAAGAGGACTTCAAACACTATTCCCAGAAATTTCAAGATACACTGTCATGTAAATATCCTTAATACATGGTATTTTAATAAAAGTCGTTAGTCATTTTAGAATAAAACATTTCGAAAAATGTTCCATGTGAAGGGTAGTTTGGCGTTGGGATTTTCTTGAAAATCTTCGTGTCGCATCTTTGGAAGATACTGAACTGATACTAAGTTTGGCGTTTATCCGACTTTTCGTTTTTAAGTTATGTTGTTCACACACACACACACGCGCGCGCCCGGACTGTTTTTCTAAAAATGCCTTTTCTGGATTCAGGTGGCTCAAAACATGTATTTCCAATGAAATTGGGATATCAGTATTTGTATGGAATATAACAGGTTCAAAAACAAGAAAATCCTTGCACATGAAATTATTGCAATAACTTTAGTAGGTAAAAAGGAACTTTGGCCTGCGACTCAGTTTAAAATAATTGCCATTGTGTTTTATATTGAAATACTCATAACAAAACTAACGGCTAGTTAAAAGCACTAATCTACATTACATTGAAATACCGCTTAACCGAAACGGCGGAGAGGGGGACGAATAAAGAAAAGAACGAAAAAATACGAGACGCTCAAATTCGAGCTAGCAATGTTGTTGCAAAAATTGGCAATGGTCTTTTGCTTCAACCCTAAATCCTAATACAGTAGTTCTGTATGCATGTACCTTTATAACAAGTGTTAACTGTTGCAAACGTATTCAAGAGACCCACTGTTATTTTACTGTTGGTATTGATCACTGTGGTTTATTTTTGTTTAACATGCCAACGAAAAGGAAGCTTGTTACAATAACCATTGAACGAAACTCGAAGCGTTAGCGGAGTGACAACAAACGAATTGAAATCATTAGATTACAAATTCATATTTGCATCTTAACGGAAAATATTGAATTACGGCACTGTCAATAGCACGAAACGTTGTTTTTAGGTTACTTTGCATTTCGTAAAACAAAGCAAGGAATCGACAACATATATAATGCTTATCAAACGGTGAGGTGATATAGCGCTAGCAAGCGTTGCGAAAAGAAATTTCAGAAAATAAAATTCCTGATTTTAAAAAATAGACTTGTAAATACCGTAACGTATAATTAATACTGTGTAAAGTAGTAGGTTTTTTTACTAAACGTTATTACATTCATTGGGAATACGATTGACACTTTCTTCCTTTAGCTGCATAAAATCGCTACCATCGATTATCTGAAAAATTGCGTTATCCAAACGATTCGCCCCCTTTAGTTCAGTTAAGCGGAGTTCTACCATACATATTAAATAGAAGTCAGTGTGTGTGTGTGTGTGTGTGTGTGTGTGTGTGTGTGTGTGTGTGTGTTTGTTCCTTATAAGCTCTTACACGCTTGTACGGATTTCGACTAAATTTGGACAAAACCAAAAATACTGTGTGATGATATCACAAAGAAAACCCCACCAAGGAAGAGGGGGTTGCAAAATTTTCGGCAGGAGGCAGTTTTGGAGATGCTCAGCATGAATGGACTTATTTTCTCAATACTTTTACTAAATAAAGGTATAAATGTTGCTCCAATGTTTTAGGGGTTTGTCATGTAAACAACCGCCCCAAATGGAAGACAGGGTATAAAATGTGGGAGAATTTTCGTAGGAATGGAAAATTTTACATACATTCTTTATGGTAAGAGTAAAAATACTGTGGAGTACTGTAATAGAAATATCCCTAACAGAAGAGGAGTGGAAAGTGAACGACGGGGGCAAATTTTAAGGATATTATTTTCTCAATAATAAAAGGATAAATGTAGCTGTATTCATTCTATCGGACTGCTAATGCGAAAACTGCCTTTTAATGGTGGGTGGTACTGAAACATTTTGGATGGGAAACACACAATTTCTTGATTTTCAATACGAATGGGAAATTTGACATGATGAAGGTGAGGCGATCAAATTAAAAGAGTAATTGCTTTACTTCATTAAAATGTAAATAGACGTACTTTTGGAAATGTCAACACCGTGTATATCTATCAGCTAGTCGTAAATAAAATACAGTACAGTGGCTGAGGATATTTGAAACAGATCTACCTTCCGTTTTAACCGTTAGTTTGAAGGTACGATACTTACATGGAGCGGAGTGTGCTACATTTCTGTGCTCTTCTTTCTCTAAAATACAAAAGAGCGCGCTATCCTGTGCGGAGCGAGTGTTTGCAAAAACGCAAGCAGGACAAAGAAGTGAAGCAACACTGTTTGTATACAAATAGGGTATCAGAGTCATTAGCATTACAGAGGACTGACTTTGTGTCGAGAGATGATCACATGACTCGTTTTCAGGTCGGATGGGAAACTGATTAGCTTCCCCATCCTCCACCCTGCCCGGACCGACACATCTGGCAACACCGCCTGCCTGCGCGCGCACATGGGACATTCGTGCAACTAATTCGATGTACGGGGGTGGTGGGGGGCTATTAAAGGACGCCGGTCGTGTATGCTGAATGTTTTATTTAGTGGCCGGGCTACAGACAACACGGGCACTTGTTATCTCAAATGTTTTACGTGCACGCGTCGCACTGCACTTGGGTGCGTTCTAGCCTGCGACAAAAAAGTACTGCAGTATAGCAGTGGTGTTTTCAGCGAGTATACGAGGGGTGAATATACAAAGGCCTCATTTTTTAGTTTATTTATAAAATTAAACTGCAATTGCAAAACCCTTGTGTTATTACAGAGACCGTAGAACGGACACACACACACACACACACACACACACACACTTCCTTTTTTGTACTGCTTCAATTGCATATTAACGAGGCTTTAAAAACTGCATAAGTGTGCAACAATTTAGTACATTCTATTTCCCCGAAAAAATTATGCTTCTAAAACTATCTGCACCTCGAATATGAGGTCATGATGTGACCTCGGACAATACACTGATAATAGAGAAAAATAAAACATCATCATCATAATAATAATCTACACGGTTTAGTCCATCACTGAGCTATTCCGTCCTCACGGCCAATGAAGAAAATCCTGGTCTCTCCATTTCATATGGGCGTTCTACTCTTCTTTTCCGTCTTGAATTGCATTCTAAAACCTTTCTTCGTATTCTAATGTAAATGTTCTTTCCAATTTTTTCTGTTTTCTACAACTTTTACTTTCTCTACCACGTACTAGTAGGTAGAGGAGGTATTGCATTCCACCCAAAAATTCGATACCGATATTTCACAATAAATACATGTTTTGAGGCCCCGGAATACAAATAAAGCATTTTGAAAAAATTTCCGTGTGCATGTCTGTGAGCAGAATAACTCAAAAACGAGATAAATAGATAAGTAACAAACTTGGTATTTGAATTCAGTATCTTGCAAGGAAGCGACACGAAGATTTACTAGAAAATCCTCCTTATCCCAACTACCATTTACATGGAGCATTTTTTCGAAAATTTTGGTTTTCTAAAATGGGCTATAACATTTTGATTAAAATAGCATAGATTAAACATTTTTACTTGAAAAATAAAATCTATATCTTGAATTTTCTGGGTATGGCCTTTGAAACCCTCTTCGATCGGAAGGAAATTTGTATAATCTTGTAAAAGTGGGAAACGTTAGGGTATAGACGAAAATGTACTACATAAAAAATTTCAATCTCTTTAAAGCACACAATTTATTTCAAATAAGTTTTTCTGTGGCATAAGCCATTTCTGAGATATCCGTCATTAATGGTTCGAATTGTTCTTTCTTTAAAGCCCTGTCAACATTCATCTATTTCTCGCGATTGCATGGAAGCAGTATGGAATTTTAAGGCCAGCATATAGCATCCAGTTCTTAAACATTTGACTATTTTTATTTGCATTAAAATGTAGTGGATAGAAAAATAAGCTTTAGTAACAATAGTTTGTATATCCGCTAATAAATAATAGTGTGTAGAGAAAGACATGTGGCTATATTATCACATCAGACTTTTAGAAAAAGGTCCTTTTGTGTGTCTATGAAAAACATAACTCAAAAACGAAAAGTCGCATAAATACATTTGGGTTGGCACTTAGGTTCAGTATCTTGGTACAACACGGAGATTTTCAAGATAATCCCTATCTTAAACTACCCTTTAAATGGAATAGTTTTAGAAATGTTTTATTTTCTAAAAAGTGGCTGTAACGATTTTGATTAAAATGCCATACATTAAGGTTATTTACATGACAAACAAAAAGTATGTATTGAATTTTATGCGAATAGCCTGTGGAATCCTTTTCATTCAGAAGGAATTCTGTATAATCTTGTATAACTGGTAAACGTTAAGCGACAGACGAAAACGTACCACACAAACACTGTAGATGTCTTTAAAACACAATTTACTTCCGATAATTTGTTATTGCATCAGCCATTTCCGAGATATCCATTAGTGAGGTTTGAATTGATCCATTCTTAGCCATTCTTTTAAAATCCTGTCAATATTCAGCTGTTTCTCACGATTCCATTGAAACAGTGCGGAATTTTAAGGCAGCATATAGCTTCCGTTCTTAAACATGAGTATCGTTGTTCCCTTTGTATCTATAACAAAATGTATAACGTAATTATTTATGTAAAAATTTATTTGGATTATAATGAAGTAGCAATAAAAATAAGCTTTAGTAAGACTAGTTTGTATACCCACTAATAAACGATAGAGGATGAAGAAAGTGATTTGAATGTATCATATCAATTTTTTTGTTTAATTTGCGTTTCCTACTAGTGTAATATTAATCATAAATAATTAAATTTATTTACTTGTTATATAATTTTATTATTGGTTACAATTTTAGACCTTACAAATTCATTGCTAGTGAAAGCCATAATTGTTGTTTTGCAAATTATGTTGGTTAAGTGATTTCGTGTTCCGATCTTGCAATCATCATCTGGTCATCTGCAAGTAAAACAATGTTTTGAATAAAATTCTTCGTCCATTATTTACTTTTTATCTGAAGCTGCCACATAAAAATACAAAATATCAAATTGAATAAAAAAATATCAATAAAGGTCATATTATTTTCGCATCTATTATTTCAATTCATAGTTATTCTTTGTTTTTTAACGGATTGCCCTCCTCTTTGTGGGACATGCACCCCCAAGGACTTACAAGCCAATACCTTGGGTCAGTAGCCTGTTGAGGAGCACGCAAACTTTAGATCATAGCATATCCAGGATGGGTGATCAGCCCAATCCTTGTATGGCGGTGAAGGAGAAGAAAACGAAATATAGCGATGAATGGGATGCTAGAAAAATTTGTAGATCAAGTTATCCAATCCAGCATTCACCTAGCGACCTAGGAAAACTGCAAAAAAACCGCTACAGTTTGCAACAGTGCCTTTTTCTTCTGTATTGTTGTTGTGTCACCAACCCAACTCTTTCACTGCAACATAGAATACTAATTATTTCACTGTGTTAGTTGACTGAACAATTTTTGTATCTTAATAATTTCATAAACAGTCCCTAATTCCCAATATGTGTGTGTATAGGTATGATATGACAATCCATACTCAGTACAAACTTCCCCTTCCTATTATTCATGATATTGGCTGGAAATGGTTCCAATACATATCTTACTGAATGAGATAGCTTAGGCGTAGCGTCTATAGCTCACTTACAGAATGTTGTGAGCTCACCTATGCACAGTAGAGGTTTTTGTGACTTCCCGAAGTGGCCAGATAAATACGAAGAGGTAAAGTAAATAAAACAGATACTACAGGAAGACGGTAAAACAAATACCGAGATCTATCAGCAAGTTCTCCAAGTAGACTGCGCAACTATAAGGCCATCTGTTATCACGTGAGTAATCAAATATATTAACTTCTGTGATATGACCGCGAATTTAATTCGACGTTTAAAAAAAATTAAAATCTGAATAAACTGATATTTCGGTATTTTCCGACAGGCCTTGATATTATAAAAGTTTATTGCTTAAAATACCGAAAAAGTTGAATGAAATCTGCATAGTTCAGAAAATGTAATGAGAATGAAGAGGACATTACAAGCTACTTACATAAACTTCTTCATTACAGTTTCACGAAAAGGATTCTTTATGGAGTTACCTTATTAACTTTCGCCTTGCGTTTTTTTAAAAGAGTTTAACCTTGTATAAGAAATTTTGTATATAATTTTTTGTTTTGATGTATGCTATTCTCTCTTTCCATGACTCCCTCTGATGGTTTTTCTTTATTTAAGGGATCGCAGAAGGTTAATTTCCACTGTAATCTCGGTATCAAATCACTACTTTATCTAATTGGTCACAGAAAGTATTCATAAATATCTGTAAAAACCAGAGGCATTATTGTTAATAAGCTGGAGCTACGTCTTGTGCCCAGTACACCTTTAAGATTTACAATTCTGTTGTTGCAGAAAGCAAGGTAAGTAAAGGTCAACTTAAACAAACTAAGGAGACTTTCAGCAAGTGGACAGAATCCCACAGGGGCTATAAGAACACGAGAGCCCTTGCTAGACCATTATGACAACAATACTCTTGTTGTCCAAGTAAATGTGCTCCTAAACACAACGAGCTAAAGTCAAACATAGTTGTTCCCTTTGCACACCCAGATGGCACTGAACAAATCACTCCAGCTCCCTCATTGTTAATGCAAACAGCATCTAACAGTGCTAGCAAATGGCTAACGTATTTATCTTCAGCCAATATGTGCTATATAGCAACCTTTTCTGACTGCAAGATCCGTATTGTTACAGGAAACCTAAAAACTCCGATGTGTTGCATTCATATGGTTTCTCTACTCAGTCCTCTACAAACTATTCTTATCAGTTATTCTATCTACGGGTTGTTAATGGTACACATAGGTGAAAACTAAACGAAATCCTTCAAAAAGTCAATTTTGAGTTTGAGTCAATTTAGTATATTATTAAGAATGAATCATCTAGTTTTATAATCTGTATTTGGCATTTATTACTGATGGTTAGAAATAATTTTACACAAGTTTTTGAATGTGCCTGCATACAGCGCCAGATAGCCATTTAGAATTTCAAAGCTGTTTTTCTCGCTTTATGCTTTTATTATTATTTATTTATTTATAATGCTCCACACGATGCAATTGTTTGTCAATTTACTTCAAATTATGCAGATAAAACACCCTTATACTATAAGTCTAAAAATATTTGGAGTGACTCTCTTTATCGGTTATCATTGGAGGAATATTAATTGGAAAATCTAATCAACGCACTAAAATTAGTGAAAAATACTCTTTTCTCATAAATTTACAGCTTTTCCCCAAAACCAAAACATAATAAAACAATCTTCTTTCCAAAATGTTTTGTTAAATATTCGTTATGTTAAAATATATATTTTATATTACTAAAATTTAATTTTTTTTCAATCTATGGACCATTTTTGTTAACCATTAAGAAAATTAATTTCAGAATTAGTAACTTGAAAACTACTGAATGAAAGCAATAAACATTTGTGTACATGCTAATGCTTTAATGTCCGCTTGCGGCATACATTCCAAAAATATATGCTAATAAGTATAGAATTTTAAAATGTGCAGCTTAATCGAGATAAAATTTTATTGCACATTTATATATGTCGTTGTAGCTAGAAGAATACAATAGACTAGAGAGATAGTCGATTTTAAAAAGCGGATCGTATGTAATGACTTTGAAATTTCCTGCCCTTTACACAAGCACGAGAAAAACTTAATAGCTATTTCCCACTTGAAAAACGTACAAGTATTTGAAAATTCAAAACAATAACAACAAATATCAGAAGTGGTCATCGACACAAAGGATTTTGACATAAATTGTATGCCTTAATGAGATCTAAGCTTTTTGTGCAGTGAGATTTTGTCTATGTCTTACGGTTTACCAACTATACAAACGTCACTCAGAAGGAAGACCTATTCATAGAAAATTCAAAATATGTCATTAAAATATCTTAAATATGGTATTTTAATCAAAATTTCTAGAGTCTTTTTTATAAAATAAAAATGATAACAATTTTCTCCTATAAAGGGTTGTTTTGGGTGGGGGATTTTATTGAAAGTCTTCATTTCGCACCTTTGGAAGATGCAGAACTTAAATACCAATTTTGATGTTCAACCGACTTTCGTTTTTGTGAACTCGCCGTTCACAGATAAACTTATAGACACGCATACGCACAGAGAGGCGTTTTTTTTCTAAAAATCCTTTTTAGATTCAGAGAACCAAAACTGTAATTCCAGTAAAATCTCCTTTACAAACTTTTGGGTGGAGTACAGTATTTCCTATACTTACTACAAAGCAGAAGAGAAAGTAAAAATTAGTTAAACTCCATTAAAGTAGTAACAACAATGCAGTCCACAACCCATTGGAGGGCTTTGAAAGGACGAATTTAACTCGTAAATATACTAGTTCAGGAAGTAATCAGTTTCGAAGTAAACTTACCCCAAGAGATAGCGTGCCCGAAAACAAGCATCCAATGTTTAATTTTCGTCATGTGGTAAAACTGTTAAGCTTTAGAGCGCTTTCGTACCTTAGTGGTACTGCAATCCACCCAAAAATTCTAACGAGTTTACAACGGAAATACATGTTTTGAACCCCCTTAATCCAAATGAAACATTTTGGAAACATGTCTGTGTGCGTGTATCTGTGCGTCAGTATTTAAGTTCAGTACCTTCTAAAGATGAGACATGAAGATTTTAAAGAAAATCCCAACTCCAGGTTTACCCTTTAC
Source organism: Deroplatys truncata (assembly GCA_030765065.1). NCBI lineage: Eukaryota > Metazoa > Arthropoda > Insecta > Mantodea > Mantidae > Deroplatys > Deroplatys truncata. The sequence goes on from CM060975.1 coordinate 107,477,845, forward strand.
ATGGAACACCTTTCGATTTTTTTTATTTTCTAAAAAATTCCTTTAACGAGTTTGATTAAAATACCACATATTTAAGATATTTACATTACAAATAAAATATATATCTTGAATTTTCTGGGAATAGCCTGTGAAGTCCACTTCATTTGAAAGAAATGTTATATAATTTTGTGTAACTGGTAAACGTTAAGCGATAGACGAGAATGTACTACACAAAAAATGTAGATCTCTTTAAAACACACAATTTATTTCAAATAAGTTTTTTGTTGCATAAGCCATGTCTGAGATATCCGTTATCAAAGGGTAGAATTTTTCATTTCTTTATCATTCTTTCAAAGTCCTGTCAACCTTTAGATGTTTCTCGGAATTGCATGGAAACAGTATGGGATTTTAAGGCCAGCGTATAGCATCCAAGTATTAAACATTTGACTATCGCTGCTCCCTTTGTATCTATAATGAAATATGTAATGTAGCTATTTCTGCAAGGTCTTATTTAGATTAAAATGTAGTATACAGAAAAATAATCTTTAGTAAGAATTGTTTGTATACCCACTAATAAACGATAGGGGTAGAAAAAGTCATGTGAATGTATCACATCAGATTTCTTAATTATATCGTTGAAATTTTCAGAAAGACTTAAGATATCAAGTAGAAAATTTGCATTAAATACTTTCCCATGGTGCAATGTGGTAAAATAAAAATTAAGTTACCTATGTGAAAGCTCTTTCTAGTACAGAATTTAAAATTAACCAATGCTTACACAGTTTGTTTATATGGATTGTTTTAAGTTCAAACTAGAATTTTAGGTCAGATAGAACAAACCATTTGGCACTAGGGATACGTTGTATTACCATATAAATAGATTCACAAATAAATAAAAAAATAATTATATATATATATATATATATATATATGTCGTTCCGAGCGAGCTGGCACAGTGGTAATATGTGCGACTCGCATTCGGGATGTCCCGGGTTCTATCCCTGTGACGCCTACTTTGACACATATGTTTTTCGTGCTTTCCCCGGGTCGGTTGGCGAATTCTGGGGTGGTTCCTTCTCTACCATAATTTCCTTTCCTTACCATTTCCCTTCTCACCTTTCAGATGAGTGTCTAGGTTTAGTGGCATATGGCGGATAGATGGTGCGGATGCATGCTCATTCGGAAGAGTATTTCCCCCGTGGACATCAGAGGGCTGCTTGGTTCATGGGTAGTTCACTGCCCTCTCTCGGCGACTCCAGTAGTGAAACGGGTCTTCGAGCTTGGACATGTTAGAGACTTCCGTGCTTTTCTGCGGCCTGCGGCCTGTAGCCTTCGGAGGATCCTTCACTTCATCTCTACCTCATAAGGGGGGGGGGGTTAGCCGCAATGGATCCTTCCGTTTAATCATCTGTATACCTGTTATCTCATTACCAGTTGTTTTGTGTTCTGTCTACAACCTTGTTGATGATCACCAATCGCGTACGCGTAGTGTTTATACTCCTTTATCATAGCCCGGAAGATTTGTTTATTCCTGATTTTGGATAATTCTTTCAGATCTAATTGATACTTCAAGCGTATATAGCCTTTCCAGATTTGAAATATTGCCGGTTAGAGGTTAAGGTATCCATAGCTGATATTTAGCCAAGATTTTCAAAACATTTAAAAATTACGTTTTGTATACAGAAAGTACTTTGAACCTTTAGCTTCAATTAAATTCCATGGCGTTTGCTCTTAGAGCCCTTGAAAGCTTCAACACGTGATCATTTAATGTCCAAGAGCAAACGGCTTAAATACCTGTTCTTATTTCCTATTCCTTTTTATTCAATTTTGATTTTTCTTACCCTTTTGTGCATTAAAAATGTTCCATATGATACAGGTTGTAAGCAATCTTGTTCAAATTTTCAGCACAAACTCAGAGAAATTAACTCGCTACACCTTTAAGTTGCTTGAGGTGACATAATTAATTCGACCACTGAGGATAAATTGTTAAAAGAAATGTTTTGGGGTATAAATTTTTTTCTGAGACAACCAGTGCAGCGAATAAAACTATATTTGCCAGTTTTGTAATTACTGTTTAAATAATTCGGCATCATTTTCATTTTTTCAAAATTTCGATTTCTGCACCAAGTGGAACACCTGATATTCCCTTTCTCAAAAAATATTAAAGATATCTGAATGGAATTTAAACACGCTTATAATTAAGGTAAAACAGTATGCGACGAAATTTTGAAAACATTTGGATAAGAACTTTAAGATTTAGAAACTTCCCTTATGAATTTCAGAAATACAAAGATATTGCCGTTAATGGCAGGAAGTTTTGGGTTTATTATTATGAATATCATAGGATATTACAAGGGATATAAAGAGTACTAAGGGACAAAGTACATAGTGCAAACGTGATTACACAATAATACATAGAGAACGGAGGGAGGGGTGGTTATGATTATCAGGAAGCAGAGGACTTCGGTGCTTAAGCGCATAGACGCCTATTGTGTTTCTGGAAACCTAGGAGGAAGGGGTGAAGGGAAGCACACGTAGGGCGAACAGGTCCGTAGCGGCAGGCTCGGACACAGGCGGGACCCTCCACAAGCCAGGGCACCTCTCTCCACAGCCAGGGCAGCAGTTCCATAAAACAAAGTCTACCACCATATCCTAGCCCGCCGCCCACTCGCCTGATCCTGCGACCCTGAACTAGACAAAAAAATGAAGTTATAGGAATTGGGAGACAGGAAATTCAGCGACCTTATACCCAGCCCAATTTCAGAGTAGCCAGCCCAGCGAGAAACGAACCTGGGACTTCTTGAATGCGAGCATCGCACGTTACTGTGAAGGTCGGTACGGAGCGAGAGATAAATGAATTAATTATGTTGTCATTCAGACTTACGATGTTGTGTAAGCCAGCTAGTAGGTAGATATTTGAGTAGAATGTTTTAGAAGCTGTGATTTATCATCACTGACAATATCACGGTATTTTGTCATTTAGAGTTGCATAGTAACACGAACCACTTAGGAGGTCTATTTACTGGCAAAGCTTTCATTTAATACCTCGGAATAGTAGGCTCCTAAATATAGCATCACTTGGCGAACAATAAGCCAGCATTTGTAATATCAGAACATCTCTGTAGTGTGAGCGTTTAAATGGTTCTTCTTATCGTTCCTGGAACCTAATGGCCTCGGCTATACATATGGAGCAGGGGGAACCGAATGCAAACGTTGTGCTGGGGTAAGTGTGGCCAGCAAACAAGCAAGTGGCAACTTAATGATAATCAGTTAAGGAGGGAGTAAATAAACTCGCTCTTTACCTACCAAACAATCTGAAGATTGGACTCAAATGTATGGCATCCATTAGTTCAGCAAATGGTGTTCTGCACTCAGAACCGAATGAACTGTTGTTAAAGATAATACTGCCTGTTAACACATTCCTTTAGCAGCACACAGAGCGCTACCTTGCGTGTAGAAATCTACACAAATTAGGAATATATCATCTGTAACAAGTCATCGTTAAGAGGGCAGGATACTTGGACTTCACATTATTTTATGACAATTTTTATCATGCATTTCACCACTATGAGCTAATTTCTAAACAAACGTTTAATGTGGTTATTGTAAAGTGGATAGAAAAATATAATGTACTACATTCACATAGCTTTCTCTAGTCATAATTTATATAACTTCTACAAACTACTCTTGCAAAAAATTATTTTTTGCTTCGCCGTAATCGAAATAAATATTTACAGAAACTGTTTTATACCCATTTATTGCAGGTACATGAGGGCTGCAGGAGGCTGAAGTGACAGTTAAATCTTTGAAAAGCTAGCTCTGAAACTCCGATCATTTTACTGCATCACAGAAAACATATGCAATACGGCTTAGCACTTCAAAAAATGTATCACGAACTATTGGAAAATTCAATCCAATAGCAGCGAATTATTGGAAATGGTTAAATCCATACAAAACTTTGATAAACATTGTGTTTTATTGAGATCTACATGTGAATGAATATTTAATCAAAATCATTAGTTATTGTTTTATAGAAAAACTTATGTTATACATAGACATGTCTTTCTCTACGCCCTATCGCTTATTAGTGGGTATACAAATTGTTTCTAAAGTTTATTTTCATTTTAATTGAAATAAACCTTTCCGGAAATAGCTGCATTACACATTTCGTTACAAAGAAAATAGCGATAGTCAAATTTTTAAGAACTGGACGCTGTGCACTGGCCTTAAAACTCCATGCCCTATGTTAAACCAATAAACAGTTAATATTGAAAAGACTTAAAAGGAAAGACAAATATATTGAACAATTCGAGTCATTAATACCGGATATCTCAGAAATGGCAGATGCCAAAAAAGATTATTTGAAATAAATTGGATATTTTAAAGAGATCTACATTTTTTTGTGTAATACGTTTTTGTCTATTGCTTAGCGTTTACCAGTTATACACAATTCCTTCCGAAGAAGGGATTTCATAGGATATACCCAGAAAATTCAATATATACATTTTATTTGTAATGTAAATATCTTTAATATATGATATTTTAATCAAAATGTTAGTGCTATTTTTCAGAAAATAAAAAAGTTCGAAAAATGTTCCACGTAAAGAGTAGTTTGGAGTAGGGGGTTCTCTTGAAAATCTTCGTGTCGTATCTTTGAAATACCATTTATCCGACTTTTCGCTTTTGAGTTATTCTGTTCACAGACACACGGACCTGTTACTAAAAATGTTTTTTGGGCGGCTCAGGGGCCCTAAACAAATTCCGGTGAAACCTCTAACGAATTTTGGGTAGGGTGCAATACCTTCTCTACCTACTATGTGCGTGGTATAGAAGCAATTACTAAAGATCTTCCAAGTAAAGGGCTGTTGGGATGAGAGAGTTGATAGCGTTATATTGACAGGAAGATAGAAAGAATTATGTAAAGAAAGAATAGCAAGTTTGAGAAATAAGTGCAATAAATAGTTTCTGTATATTAAATCAATGTATAATGTAATAAGCATTCCTGAAATTAGCAGAGTCACGTAGACCAGATTTCAGTAAATGAAAAAGGGAATGCTATTTTTCGATTCGGGAAGATACCGCTTAGTAACAAGGTAAGACGAAGAGATGTTGGCGGGCTGAGGGCAACCCGAAGGTGTGTTAGGCGTGTACCTGCCCTAATTAGGGCTTAACCATGTAGTGATGGGGTTTACAGGATGGAGGTTGAGATTCTTATAGGGGAGAGAAAGGAGGTAACAAAGTTTGTTCCTCAACGGTTGCCGGTCATCGTGCAACGCCCCTTGTGCACCGCTGATGTTAGTGATTTTTCATATTTTAATATAGGGATAGTAATTTTGAAAGTCCACGCTACTCTTGAAAGGACTTTGTAGGAGCTCAGCCTTAGCTTCTGATGGAGGTGCTCCGTTGTTACCGGATGTGCCCGCATACAAGTTAAGAGACGCACACGTAGAATTTTGAAGACTGGCTCGCGAGAGAAGTAACGTTGATAATGGTAGTTATCTGAAATTGAGTTTTATTTATTTATTTATGGCGGCGCCGTGGCCGAGTGGTTAGACTGCTCGCCTCTCACCGAGGCGGCCCGGGTTCAATTCCAGGGACCCGTATGTGGGATTTGTGGTGGACAAAGCGGTGTCTGAGTGAGTTTTCTCCGGGTTCTGCGGTTTCCCCCGCCATTCATTCCACCAATTGCTCCATCATCACCTTTCCTTTCACCCATTTCACCAACATTTCGTTTCATCTACTTCCTTCCTCCCATACCAGGCATTGGGCTGATCGCCCATCCTGGATATTCTGTCTGATCCATGAGTGTCTGCTCCTCGATGGGCCTCTGACCCCAGGCACCCGCATGTAAGTCCTGGGGGCAGTAAGTCCTACATAAGAGGAGGTTAAACAGAAAGAAGAGAAGAAGAGTTTTATTTATGTACCCTCTTTAACTACTATGGTTCTAAACGTCCCATTCTATATTGGGCGTAAAAATCTTTTTCTCAGTGGCCTCTTTATCAGGTCGAGATTCTTTTACATGCCGTAAATCTACGACATGGAACCACCGGCTTAACCTCCCTCCATGCTAAGGATTTTTAGACCGAAAAAAATCCATCGCTCTCCACTGGGTTTGAACCTGTGACCTTGGGAATTAGAGGTACCCCTAGACATGGAGAACAACGAGGATAAAGAATGAAACTGTTTATGGGTTCGTAGCACTCAAACTATAACAACTGAATTATTATACCTGCTGCAGTATCAATTTTACGGTTTGAAATAACTGTTTCCGCAATAAAACAAACCAGAAACTTAAATTACTATGAGTCGCTAAAATTCTTACCGGCAAAACCCCTCGCGATTACCGCTAAGTAACTGATAATCCGGCACGGTCTTAAGCGCTACGAACCGCCGATCACCGTAAACCCCCGCCAACTTCCTCTCATTTACCTACCTCCGACGTAGGATAGAGTGGACGAATTCCATCACTTACTTGGGTGTTCAGTTAGATAGGCGTTTAACTTTTGCGGGTCACATCGCGGAACTCTCGCGTCTGGGCATGGCAACTACGGCCTCCCTGTACCCCATACTGGGGTCTGTGATGCCCTCAAGTTACGCCTCTTTAGAGCACTTATAACCCCCGTTCTACTTTACGCCTGCGAGATCTGGGGCATGACCGCAGACTCCAGTCTACTCCGACTGCAGCGGGTCATCTATTCTGGTAGCCGCGCTTTCCCCGTGAGACTACTTCACAAAACCTCATCTCTTCCATACCTGGAGGATGAAATTAGGCGCCGGGTCTAAAGATTATACGACCAGTTGCCATTCCATCGGAGTGCCCTCGTTCGGTCTCTAGGGGACTATAACCCCAGAGAACGCCGCTTCAGGCGTCACCGGGTTCCCCGCATGGCTTGTGGGCACCCCCGGTAACCAAGGAGCAACTCCAACCAAGAGCAAAAGCTGGGATCCTTTATACCTAAACCTACCACGAGTTGCTTGGTAAATTCAAAATTACAACCAAACCATTTTTCGATAAAATCTTCCACCACGGTGCACCAGGGCCGTTGCACCCTAACCTGTAGCCGTCGAGGAGCTCATTGCTACCTCCTTTCACCCCCACAACCTCAGTCTCTACCGTCATCCTGCAAAACCTTATCCTACATGCCAGTGGTTAAACCTTAACAAGGTACACTTACAAGACTTCTTCGGGCTGCCCTCAGCCTTCCAACATGCTTCGCCTTCGCCATCACCGTAAAAGACTAAGTCTCTAAGGCTGTACACGAGGACGGCAAGACGCTAATTTTAGCAATACACGCTTTTTTGTTACTTAAGCTCCGCCTATCTTAGAACTATCCCACTAAGGTTCCTTAAACCCCTACGTATGCGATTCTGATACGGTTATTATGGATACCTACCTCTCGGATTCTCAGAATTTCGTTTCTTTTTTCTTTTGCAGAATTTCTGTCTACCTGACTCTGCAAACGTACTTAACTTATAACCTAACTGCATTCCAGGAATTTCATACTCACGCGTGCCCTCCTCAACTATTGGTAATGACTTTGCTCGCTAATTACCTTTTTCTGTTCACAAATCTCTCAACTCAAGCTTATTACATTATACAGTTCCTTCGTTTCATGCCAAGGCCACAACCGCCTTATATGCGTATCGGCAGAGGCGGCAGTGATCTCGGTATTACGACACTGCACAGAAGCGGCGCAAGACGTGTCAAGGGTACGCTTATCAACTGTGAGCTGTCGAGTCGTTGCTTTGTCTTCGTGTTGTGAAGTGTTTCGACAATACGCGTATTGTGTGTGATTTCGTTAGGAATGTTATTCTCTTATTAGTCCACGGAAGTGCCTGCCAACAAATTCATGCTTGAACAGAGTATTTTTATGTACAATACATACGTGAAAACTAAATTATGTAAATAGGTGTGTAGACAATTTCAGCAACAATTTCCCGGACATCTCACAGTGTCCGGGTAGGGACAGTGTGAGATGTTTGGTCAATAAATTAAGAACAACGGGATCGGTAAATCCTAAAAAATAAAGTTTATAGGAACAATTCCCACTTATGTGTGTGGATGGTAATTTCATCCGATGATGTCAAGAATGTATTCGCGCAGACGGACAGCACTTTCAACAACACTTAAGGTTAGTACACATTATATTATAATTTGGGGGTTACATTGTCATTGCCTGACATATTATTGTTCTACATTGTTGTTTACGTCACTCCTGGCTGGTAGCTTTGCTAGCCACGCGTGGCGGGGATAGCGTCTGTCTTAATTAAGATTCCGTGAGAAGCGGATCGCGTGTGCAGGCCGGCTTTTGGATAGGTGGACATCTTCTCTCACCTTTCATATTTAATAATGTAGGAACCCCAAACGGTTGGAAAATAAATCTAGGAATATGTAAGTAGATTTGTGTTATGGATTTCGTACAGTGAAAAACCCACGACTTCCTCTTAACCTCCACACCACGTTCCTCCGCAACCAAGTCAGTATACATCACCTCAATGTACGTGCTGGTACTAGAAATTAATTTAATTTTCATTTGAACTTTTAGGCCTCTACCCAGCACATAACAATATGTTACTAACACTCGTAAATAAGTAACGCGGGAGTTACGGAACGGAAAAACACGCAGTGTAGTAGACTGTGTGCGGAATACGCATAAGCGCGATCCGTGGCTTTGGCACAAAAGGAAGGCATTGTACATTGATTTAATCTACAGAAATTATTTATTGCAATTATTTCTCCATCTTACTATATTTATTTATTCAGTTATGTGTATGCTCCTAACAATAATTACGGTATCACACTTCAAGATTCTCAAAATAGTTTATTGCAAATGCAAGTGTGTAAGTGCATCATTGGAGGATGAGGATGAGTTTAAAAACAAGAGACAAAGTCGAGTATTTCCTGCTCCCGAGATTCTCCAATGATACACTTAAGGAATGGGTATGGTATTTTTTTTTACGATAGCGAATAACAGGAAACAAAAATTAATTACTACCTGGTGTTGATAATTGGTTCCGGTAGCAAGGTCACCAATATTAATGTTGGTGAACTGGCGATCGATTATGTCCACGAATGGTTGTTGACCTTTAAAACATCAGTGACTCACTGCTCATACTTTGCTGCTGTATGAATTAAGTCGTAAATAAATATTAACAAATAAAAAGAAGTCAAGGTCCAGATAATATTTAAATGATACGACTATAAATCATATCTGAAATAATAAACGTAACAACATTTAAGAGGATTTAATATAGTTCACGCACCCACGTGCAGTAGAACTTGCGGGTAGGTTAGGTTACCAGCATTGAATGCAGGAAATTCAGCTTTCCACCATGACAGAATAAACGGGTAGTGGACTAGAAAGATTATCCTCGAGAAATATAACTAGAAAGAACTGCGCTCACGTAAAAAATGCACTACTCACAAGGCTAAGACAGGATATCGGTAGAAATATGTGGATGAATCTTAAATTAAGAATGTATAGAATAGTATGTAAGCCCGCATCAAAATATATATGCGAGACGTAGATAATAAGAAACGAGGAAAGATCAAGATTGGAGGCGGCAACTCAAGTGAGATTTTCAAGATGTTTATTGATAAGCGGTCAGAGGGGTTTTAGTAAGTAAACCATTAAGTTTGGAATGCAGGTTGGTGTCCAGAGAAGACGGAAGCGCTTGAGACCTTGAAGTGTTCTCTGTAAACAAATAAGATGTGCAATTTGATTCGATAGCAGGTAGACCAGAACTAAGGAGGGATTAGGAGGGAAAAAAGCAGTTGATAGTGTGCAATAAAGTTTCCCCATTATCTATTTAACGCATTCATGTACAGAAATCTGAATTACATTGTTGTATTTCTTTTTACATCGAAACCTGTAATTTTTACTTTCTCTATTACTAGTGAGTAGGGGAAGTATTGCATTCCACCCAAAAATTCGATACTGAAATTTCATAGTAAATGCAAGTTTTGAGGCTCCTGAATCCAAAAAAGCATTTTTAGAAAAAGGACGTGTGTGTGTCTGAAAACAGCATAACTCAAAAACGAAAAGTCGAATAAATACCAAACTTGGTAGTTGAGTTTAGTATCTTACAAAGATGCGACACGAATATTTTCAGGAAAATCCCCCTACTCCAGACTACCCTCTATATGGAACATTTTTCGAAAATTTTGATTTTCTCAAAAATGGCTCTAACGATTTTGTTTAAAATATCACATATTTAAGGTATTTTCATAGCAAAAGAAATGTATATCTTTAATTTTCTGGGAATGTGCCCAAAAGTCCTCATCTTTCTGAATGGATTTTCCATAACTGGTAAACCGTAAGAGATGGACAACGTTTTTACTGCACAAAAAATGTAGATCTATTAAAACACCCAATTTATGTCATATGCAGTTTTTTTTGTCGAGTGAGTCATTTCCAAGATATTCCTTGTTATTTGTTTGAATTTTTCAATACTTATACGTTTTCTCAAATGGGAATCCGTTCGTTTTTTTATGTCCTGGACATTCAAAGAGAATGGGATGCTCCACATAGCAACCAGCTCTTAAAAGATTTGACTATCGCTTAAACCCCACCATATTCCCCTTATACCTACAAGAGAAATGATCGTTTCGTCATTTGTGCTGAAGTGTTTCCTGCCAAATTCCGCTATAAACCATGCCCATTGTAATGATGTTTTTCATGTATGGACTCTTCTTTACTAGTCACATTGTTACATTTCTCCATTGATCTATATGCACCCAATAAATGGAACAGTTGCAAGGAAACCGCCTGTTGGGCTGGGGAGGACTGTGTCCGTCACATTACGTAATGTCACCTATACTGCTTGCTGTAACACAATTGCTCTGTTTACTTACTAAAATCCCTCTGCCTGGTTATACGATACTAGAACTAGAAAAGTAACTCGTAACTAGAAAAGACCGACTCTGGAATGCAGAAGAATTAGATGAGAAAACAATGTAGAAGGTATCAGCGCAAGTGAAAAGAGCAAATTCAAAGGAGGAACCTTCGAGATTAACACGGCAAGCACTGTTTTATAAACCTTTGGAACGAAGATACATTGGACGACCCCGAATGAAATTAAGAGAGCAGTTTGATTAGCCTCGGAACAGGTCTAATGCCTAATCATATGAAGAAAGAAGAAGAAATATATTTAAAACGTCTTGAATAAGCTGATGTGATAAGTTTATTTTCACAGCGTTATGTCAATAAAAGCATACCATATTTTTCTGTATTTGAGTGCATTATAGCCGCGATTATCAAACTACAATGATCTATAAGTGTATCGTAGCAATGTACATAAGAAACGATTGACTTGAAAGAGAATACCAAAGGAAAAATCCGAGATACTGAATTGAAGAAATGCGGCTGTTGTCAAATAGACCTATCAAAAAGAAAGTAGGTTGATATATATGTCTCTAAGCGATAATAGTTATATTTTATCGCTAAATCGCATTTAAAGCCGTTTAAGTTGGCGACTGTGTGAGATCCATTCGTGGCTAGGGCACTTGCTAAGAGTGCAGGTGCCACGCTACGTTTCTCAGGGAAATAGTAATTCTCTGTTTGTATATCCTTTCCTTTTTTTGCTTTTCATGTCTTTACTTACTCTTCTCCTGGTTTCTCTGCATTAGCTTTTTATATATTTTCTTCTTACCACTTGTTTTCTTCTCAGATTTTCCCCGCTCTCCTTCTTCTGGTTCGAGTTCCATGTCTTTCTTACAAGGAAATCCTTCCATCTCGTCTGCAACATCTGTCCAAGAACCTGTTGCAAGTTTTTTCATTGAAACCTTTTGAACCGTAGAGGATCGATAAAGCCATATGAATGAAGGAGGTGGGGGAGAAGGGTCAGCGCAGCAATATGTGGTACCAAAACAGATGCGTAAGCAGAAAAATCTGTTTTCTTGATCTTTCCAGACCTCCGTTTTTTCTTTCGTCTAAATGAAGACGGACATGTTAAACGTGCAATATATCTTTATGCAGGATTTCACAGTGAATTGGAAAAATCTGACGAATTACACTCACATGACTTTCTCCACTCTTGTACAAAGTATTTTACAAACGCTTATTCTCCATATGCTTCATGTTAATCGAGATATCGAGGTGTTAATCTTATTGCTAATTTTCTTGTAGATGCAAGGGGAATTGGTAGGCTTTAAGCGATAGTCAAACATTATAAGAGCTGGTTGATATGTGGAGTATTCCATTCTCTTTGAATTACCAGGACAAAAATAATCTGATGTGTTACACTCACATGACTTTCTCTACTCTTGTACAAACTATTTTTACAAATTCTTATTCTCCATCTATTTCATATTAATCGAGATAAACATTTGCAAAAACGATCTTTTGACATGCAAAGAAAATTACATTTTACACATAGCGAGCAGTTATAAAAATATTTGACTATCGCTTACGGCGTACTATGTTCCCCTGGTTTTGTATTTGCAAGGGCAATATAGAAATACAGTAGCCTTTAAGCATAGACATATCTCTTAATAGCTGGTTGTTAGGTGCAGCACCATTCTCTTTGCCACAGATTAATGCTCTTTGCATATCCAAGACAAAAAAATGAATAACGAATTCCCATTTGAAAAATTTAAGGGAATAACAAGCAATATCTCGAAAATGGTTCACTCAACAACAAAAAATGTATATGACATAAATTGTGTATTTTATCGTAATCAACATTTTTTGTGTAGTAAACTTTTGTTTATCTCTTATGGTTTACCAGTTATGCAAAAGTCGTTCACAATGAAAAACACTTTTGGAGACATTCCCAGAAAATTCAAAATATACATTTTATTTATTATGAAAATATCTTAAACATATGATATTTTAATCAAAATCGTTAGAGCCATTTTTGAGAAAATTATAATTTTCGAAAAATGGTCCATGTAAAGGTATTCTGGGGTGGGGGGATTTTCTTGAAAACCTTCGTGTCGCATCTCTGAAAGATACTAAACCTAAATACCAAGTTTGGTGTTTATCAGACTGTTCGTTTCTGAGTTATGCTGTTCTCACACACACACACACACACACACACACACACACACACACAGGGACATGTTTCCAAAAATGCCTTTTTTGAATTCAGGGGGCCTCAAAACATATATTTCCGGTGAAATCTCGGTATCAAACTTTTGGGTAGAATACAATACTTCCCCTACTTACTATACTATACGTAGTGTATAACGAATTTGAGAAAAAGTAAAGTATTGGAAAATTTAAGGGAATAACAAGAAATATCTCGTAAATAACTCAACATAAAACATGCATATGACATAAATTGTGTATTTTAACGTGATCTACATTTTTGTGCAGTAACATTTTGTCTATCTCTTATGGTTTACCAGTTTACCAGTTATGAAGAATACTTTTGGAGACATTCCCAGAAAATTCGAGATATACATTTTATTTGTCGTGAAAATATCTTAAAATATGATATTTTAATCAAAATCGTTAGAGCCATTTTGAGAGAATTAAAATTTTCGTAAAATGTTCCAGTAAAGGGTAATCTGGCGTGGGGGATTTTCTTGAAAACCTTCGTGTTGCATCTCTGGAAGATACTGAACCTAAATACCAAGTTTGGTGTTTATCCGACTCTTCGTTTCTGAGTTATGTTGTTCACACACACACACACACACACACACACACACACACACACGGACATGTTTCTTAAAATGCTTTTTTTTTGGATTCAGGGGGTCTCAAAACATATATTTCCGGTGAAATCTCGGTATCGAAGTTTTGGATGGAATACAATACTTCCCCTACTTACTGTACGTAGTAGAGAAAATAATAATACTCCGCGTTAGCACATTCCTTCAATAGCACACAATGCTCTACCTTACGTTAGAAATGTGCTCAAATTAGACATACATCATTTGTAACACGTAACTGTAAAGAGAACAGGATATTAAAGAAGTGCTTTGGGTTTTACGTGTTTTAAGGCAGGGATACTCTCATGAAGGAAATTCCCTGCCATAGCCACAAGTTTTGTCCTAAAGAAATAACATTTTTTGCAATTTTATTTATTTATATTTTCTGTAATTTAGTCTTTGTATAATTAATTTGGCCAATAAAGAAAAACGTAACACTACATTGAACTTTCATACATCATAAAGTGTATATATCTTTTTCTCACAGTGCTTTTGGAGGATTAAATTAAATTGAGTTTTATTTATGGACGATCTTTAACTGCTGTGATCCTTAGCGTCCCATTCTATATTGAGCGTGAAAGACCGGTAATTTTGCTCAGAAGTCTCTTTATCAGGCTTGAGATTCCTTTACGTGCCGTAAATCTACAATACTGAACCACCTGCTTTACTTCCCTTCCGAAGGAAGCCATGCTAAGGATTTTTACCCCCAGAAAAATCCATCATTCTCCGCCGGGTTTGAACCCGCGACCTCGGGAACTAGAAGCTAGCATGGTAACCACTACACCACGGAGGACGAAGAAGAACTTGGATGAAGCTCATATACACTCGGTCACACTTCAAGTTGCCAGTCACTTGAGTAGTTAAATTTTAACTCGTTTTAGTGTAAAATAGTTAAATAGTATTGTTTCTATTAGTTCGTTTTACTTACAAATATAGTTACACAATAATGGTGAAATTTATGGTTATAAAATAACTGAGTATGAAGCCTCTTCCGACCGATAAATTAATGTCATGGTTACCATCTACCGGTATGAGGGACTAGTAAATAAACGCCACATACATAAAAATCTGATGTGTTACACTCACATGAGTTTCTCTACTCTTGTACAAACTATTTTTAGAAACGCTTATTCTCCATATGCTTCATGTTAATCGAGATATCGAGATGTTAATCTTATTGCTAATTTTCTTGTAGATGCAAGGAGAATTGGTAGACTTTAAGCGATAGTCAAATATTTTAAAAGCTGGTTGCTATGTGAAGTATTCCATTCTCTTTGTACTAGCAGGACACACAAAAAAATGCATAACGAATTCCCATTTGAGAAAAAGTATAAGTATTGTAAAATTTAAGGGAATAACAAGCAATATCTCGAAAATGGTTCACTCAACAACAAAAATTTATATGACATAAATTGTGTATTTTAACGCGATCTACATTTTTTGTGTAGTAAAATTTTGTCTATCTCTTATGGTTTACCAGTTATACAAAAGTCGTTCACAATGAAGAATACTTTTGGAGACATTCCCAGAAAATTCGAGATATACATTTCATTTGTCATGAAAATATCTTAAACATATGATATTTTAAAATCGCTAGAGCCATTTTTGAGAAAATTAAAATTTTCGTAAAATGTTCCATGTAAAGGGTAATCTGGGGTGGGGGGAATTTTCTTGAAAACCTTCGTGTCGCATCGCTGGAAGATACTGAACCTAAATACCAAGTTTGGTGTTTATCCGACTGTTCGTTTCTGAGTTATGCTGTTCACAGACAGACACACAGACAGACAGACAGACAGACACACACACACACACACGCACAGACACACACACGGACATGTTTCCAAAAATGCTTTTTTTTGGATTCAGCTGGTCTCAAAACATATATTTCCGGTGAAATCTCGGTATCGAATTTTTGAGTGGAATACAATACTTCCCCTACTTACTGTACGTAGTAGAGAAAGTAAAAATGAAGAAACCCTATTATATTTATCATGTGTTTAAAATGGTAGGGAGGTAAAGTTAAATAGCTCCACGGAGATTTGAACTTGCTACCTCAGGAACAGTAAGCTAACTCTTTACCACCGAGGTGAGTGCTGCAGTAAGAACCGTGGCATTCTAACGAGCTTTGGTCATACTCCACTTAACCACTACATCAACATAGTGTGTTTGGGTTACAAATATTTAGTGCTGAAACACTCTGGAACACCTGTGTATTTGAAGTCTTGTATATAGCTTATTTTCTCTGAATACTTTTGTGATTAAAGTTGTGTTCCCCATTATAACTACCCAAGAATATACACAGTCTTGTAAACAAAGCCTTGTTGTCTCGAGTGCTCATGAAAGTACCCTGATTCGAGCTCTGTCTTTATGGCGCCGGCCAGTTTTAAACTGACTGAATGTCAGAGTATTTAAATGATATTTTTAATGCAAAAGTTTTTCATTATGTGTTTTCATTGATTTTGAATTACGTTTACAGTGTGAATAAGTGTATTTTTTCAAATCCTTATGTATTTTATTGTAAAAATCTATGAAAACTAAAATAAGCGAAAATTTATGTAGCAAAAATACTTATCGTAGGAAATAAGTTTGTACCAAATTTGATTGCATAGGTATATCTCTGACAGTTTATGAGAAAAATATACGTAATTAAAATTTAAAAAAACGAGAAAAAGAGAACAAAAATAGTTGTTTTTATTGTTTATGATGTAGCTTGTAGTAGCAGTACATAGAGAGAAAAAATGGAGTTTTATTTATGGACGCTCTTTAACTACTATGGTTCTTAGCGTCCCATTCTATGTTGGCCGTGAAAGACCGGATACTTTGCTCAGAGGCCTCTTTATCAGGCTTGAGGTTCGTTTACGTGCCATAAATCTACGACACGGGACCATCGGCTTTACTTCCCTTCCGAAGGAAGCTATGCTAAGGATTTTTACGCCCAAAAAAATCCATCGCCCTCCGCCAGGTTTGAACCCGCGACCTTGGGAAAGTAGAGAGAGAGAGTATTGCATTAGGATGAAAAATTCAATACCGAGATTTAAGTGGAAATGCTTGTTTTTAGTCCCCTGAATCCAAAAGAAATAGCAGGTTTAGAGAAAAGCTTCGTACGCGCGCGGGTGTGATTGTGTGTGTGTGTGTGTGTGTGTGTGTGTGTGTGTGTGTGTGTAACAAAATGCATTTTGAATTTCTGGGAATGGTCCTGAGAACTCAGGTTCATTCTGAATAAATTTGTTATAACCTGTAAACCGTAAGAGAAAGAGAATCACTTACTGCATAAAATAGTAGATCTCGTTAATTCACAAAACTTATGTGAAATAAAACAAATTATGGTGATGAACATTTCCAACATATTCTTTATTTGATATGTTCTAACTGCCAAATGTTTTTTATTTTTTCAACTGAAAAATCGCCACTTTTTCCCTCTGGCAATCTTGTTAAGAGAATGGAAGTTCAAAGCCCTCACATATGAACTGCTTTTAAAAGATTTGATTATCGCTTACGGCTACCCACAGGTGAAATTTATAAATTTTGAAGTTTTATCTAAATGCCCTTAAAATGTTGTAACATACTCCTATACCACAATTATAAGCGTGCTTTAAATTTCATGTGCAAATCTTAAATATTTTTGAGAAAAGAATACGTTTCATTTTAATTATGATAATTAATCACATCTGCATATGATTCAGAAATCCTAATCGTACCACCATATTATTTAAATACCCTTGTACAAAACAGGTGTATAGAACTGTATTCACGTTTCGTAAAATTTTTGAAACATTTAAATATATACTTTTTAACAATCTGACCTCAGTGGTCGAATTAATTATGTTGTATCTTGAGCAAAAGTGTAGTAAAGTCCATATATCAGTTCTTTAAAGTTCATTCTCTCCGAGTTTGTGGTGAAAATTTAAACCGTTAAACTTACCGTTTTAATATTTTTCCGATTTTGAGCATGCGCGATCACTTCCTCCATTCATTAAGAAGCCAGACGCAGCTGTGAGCGATCGTCACTTAGTGTTTTCCTGTGGTTAGAGCGTTTCGAAATGTTCAAGCAATCGAACGACCCGAGGACTGTGAACTCGGATGAGTAATTTTTTTATAAATGCGAGAAATGTTACGCCAACAAATATTCATCGTCAATTGTGTGAGCTTTATGGAAAAATAATAATGAGTGGAACGGTGAGGAAGTGAGTTAAGCAGTTTAACGAAGGTCGTGAACGGCCGACCGTCTATGATCACGGAGGATTTGTTGCAAGTTGTGAAAGAAAACTTACGAGGACAAATGTTTCAACATATTCACAAATTTCAAGCTCAGTCCTCCACAACATTGTGAAGAGCACTTAGGATTTCGGAAACTGTGCTCAAGTTAGGTGCCCAAAAGTCTTACTGATGAGCACATGAACAAGCGATCTACCGCTGCACTGACTTTTCTCACATGATATGCTGAGGAAGGCGATGATTTGCTAACGTACATCGTTACAAGTGAGGGTCATAGGTGTCTCCCATCATTCTTAAATCAAAGCAACAATCCATGGAGAGGAGTCGCACAACATCCTCCGTGAAGAAGAAATTCAAACAAACAATATCCACTCGCAAGATAGTGTGCACGGTTTTCTGGGACAGACAAGGTATTTTGCTGGTTGAATTCCTGCTACAATAATAGTCTATTATGAGACATTATGAAAGCTCCGTCGTGCAATACGGAACAAAAGACGTGGAATGCTTTGCGTGGACATTGCCCGGCCACACACAGCCAAACAAACTAAAGATCTAACAGCAAAATTTGGTTGGGAACAATTTGACCACCCTTCCTACAGTACAGATTTGGAATCAAGCAATTATCATCTGTTTCATTTGAAGAAATTCCTTGGTGGAAAACATTTCAACGACTATGATGTTGTGAAGTGAAGTGCAGACTTCACTTTCATCACAGGCGGCATATAACAACTCGTATCCCGTTATTACGAAAAGTGCCTGAATAACGGCGGTGACTATGTGGAGAAGTAGTGCAATGTAATGAATGATAGTAAAGTATTTGGAAAATAATGTTCTGTTGTTTTTACATTCTCTACTACGTATAGTAAGTAGAGAAAATATTGCATTCCACCCAAAAATTCGATACCGAGATTTCACCGGAAATACATGTTTTGAGACCTCCTGAATAGAAAAAAGCATGTTTAGAAAAAGGTCTGTGTGTGTCTGTGAACAGCATAACTAAAAAACGAAAAGTCGAATAAACACCAAACTTGGTATTTAGGTTCAGTATCTCTCAAAGATGCGACACATAGATTTTCAAGACTAACCTTTACATGGAAACTTTTTCGAAAATTTTGATTTTCTCAAAAATAGCTCTAACGACTTTCATTAAAATATCACACATTTAAGATATTTTCATGACAATTTACATGTATATATATATATATCTTGAATTTTCTGAGGTTGTGCCCAAAAGTACTCTTCTTTCTGATGAGGCAGTATTTTTAACACAAATGATTTCAGCCTAATTATATAATGTAAATTTAATAATAGCCTGCCTTAAAGCAATATGTGTATACTATAATATATAAAAAGTGTATATTATAGTCATTATTTTATTGTGCATGTATAGTAATGTTATGTGGATGTATTAGGTAATTTGATAATGTAGGAACTGTGAGAATAGAAGCTGAAAGTTGCTAATAAGGAGGTAACCTAGATGCAATAATGAATTGGAAAGTTTAATAATGCTACTAGTAATTCTTGGAACAATAATGTAATATTTAAAACAGTTTATACGTAGCGAATCAAAAACCAGAAAAGCTGAAAGTTAAATAAAGGTATTCTATTGGAGTAGGATTAGCCAATCAGAGACTTGAAATAGAGAAATTTACAAATTTAAGCGGTAAATGCCAGTCGCTAGAAGGCAAAGTACCTGAGCAGTTCGTTCGCTCGGTACGTATTCAGTGTGAGACATATACAATTCATTATGGCGAGAATATTATAAAGTTTATGTTAAAAGGAGCAAATAATTAATAAGTAATCTCACAGCTCTCTATATCAGTGAAGTGTTATTTAATCGTGTAAAGGATTAACAAAAGGAGTAAAGTAAAAATTATAATTTGTGTAAGCCTACATTCTTTAGCCGCATCACCCCCTGCTTAGAGATACATGTTTCTACATATTAATACCGACGCAGGCGAGGCAAACATAAATATATATAATATTTAAAGAAACATAACAATGCAAAGTTGATTCCTAAACATTGGGGCGAAGGCCACCGGAAAGTGAACGTTGGGGCGAAGGCCACTGGAAACTTTGTACCATACGTGGGGCAGTTACTTCATCAAGTTTGGCTCCCCAACATAGGAACTACAATACAACTCCTTCAAAATTGGCACCTAAACGTGGTGCAAATAACGTTCATCCAACCTTCACTGAATGGCTTTTCCGTAACTAAAAAACTGTAAGAGATAGACAAACTGTTTCTACACAAAAAATGTAGATCTCGTTAAAACACACAATTTATGTTATATGCGGTATTTTTTTTATCGAGTGAACCATTTCGGATATATTCCTTCTTATTTGTTTGAATTTTCCAATACCTAATACTTTTTCTCAAATGAGAATTCCTTATTCGCTTTTTTATGTCCTGGACATACAAAGAGAATGGAATAATTCACATAGTAACCAGCTCTTAAAATATTTGACTGTCGCTTAAAGCCTACAACATTCCCTAGCACCTACAAGAAAATTAGCAATAAGATAGTTTCTGCAAATGTTTATCTCGATTAACATGAAGTAGATGGAGTATAAGAATTTGTAAAAATAGTTTTTACAAGAGTAGAGAAAGTCATGTGAGAGTAACGTATCTGATTTTTTAAAAAAGTATCGGTACTTACTTTAAAACACGTCTCGTATATAACTGAAGCGAAAGAATCAAACTATTTTTGGACATAAAAACTAATTTTTGTATTTTTGGAAAATGAGCACATTTTTATTATGGACAACCCTTAAGCCTACTGTTTTCCCTTAATCCCATGTAGGTACAAGCAAATCTGGAATAAAACTATATTCTAGCTTGGATTAACATAAATTAGGTAGAGGAATAAGCGTTTTTAGGAATAGTTTGTTAATGAATTGGTAGAGAAAGTCATGTGAGTCTAACAGATCAGATATATTTTTCTATCTAGTTCCTTTTAATCGAAAATCTTGGGATTGTATCTAGCTTCATGCTGGAATAAAATGGAAGGGAAATGAACACAGTTAGATGTGAGCGCTTTGTTATAGCACCTTCCCTATTGTGTTGAGAAATGGGTGAACCTCCTCTCGAGTCAGGGAACCATACAAGGAATCGCACTGACATTTGAGGTCCGTAAGAGGCTTGTGATACTGCTGGGATGAAGCTATTATTTCTCAGCACCTGAATAGATGTCCTTTGTTGCCTGTTGTCTCTGTGCCATTGTCTCCTATGTGACGCAGCGCGTGGTTGTTAGCTATATCCATCAGGAGACGATATAGAAACTCTGAAATTGCTGTGAATGTTTCAGCTACAACTAACGCAATCACTCCTGCGTTTCTTTGCGAGTTGTATTTGTTTGAAGTGTTAACACTCGCGTGGACATGTGCAGTCACTAATGTGACGCCGTTCGAACCAGGCGGGTAAATTCGTGCAACCTACATTGATGTCAATTATGAGAGTAAAGAAAAATAAAACTTATTCGCTTTCTACTTTCTCCGTCACCTATTTATATTAGGTAAGAAGAAGTATTTTCCACCCAAAAATTCCATGTCAAAATTTCACCTAAAATACATGTTTTGAAGTCCCCTAAACAAAAACGTACTATTAGAAAAAGGCTCATCTCCCTCTCTGTGTATGCGTGTGTGATGCAATAACGAAATGTTCGATTAAACATCAAAGTTAGTATTTAAGTTTAGTGTCTTTCAAAGATGCAACAATATTTTCAACAAAATCCTCCATCCCAAACTACCGACAATTTTGATCTTCTCAAAAATGTCTCTAACGAATGTAATTAAAATACCACATAATTAAAGATATTTGTATGACAAATAACAATGATCTGAATTATCTGGGTATAGCCTTTGAAATTCTCTTTATTCGGAATGAATTTTGTACAATTTTGGTAAGCCATAAGAGATAGACAAAAGCGTATTACAGACGAAAACGTATTTCTCTATAAAACACATAATTTATTTAAAATAACTTTCTTTGTGGCATCAACCATTTTCGAGATATTCGTTGTTATTTGTTTGCATTTTTAACATTTGTGATTTTTTAAATACCTTCGTTATTTAGCTGTTTCTCTACTGATCTAATGAATGAGCGACACGCAATTAAACATTTGACTATCAGTTCGGTTTCCTACGTCCCCTTTGTACCTTCAAGGAAATGTGTAATGGAAGTAATTCTGCAAACGTTTATCTTGATAACATGATGCTAACAGAAAAAGAAAGTTTGGCCAATCTCCTCTTAGTGTATCCCCGTTGAAAATGCTTATAAAAGCAAAAAAGAAAAGCGAATAAATTACCTTAGGAGTGAGTTTAGAAGTGGATGTGATCTCCTCAATATCTGGTGTCCACCCCTTTTAGGTGTTTTACTTTTATAGGCAAATCGCGTTATGAACACAACAAAACGTAGCCATTTTTTCGCTAAATCACATGTAAATTGGGAACTGCCAACCTAAATAAAAAGTGAAATCCGCTAAATATGCGATGTGCTGTTGTTTCTGCGAACGTGAATCATTTTAGTTTTAGTCGCGCAGATCCCTCGGGTACGCCCCTATCGGCCGCAACTTACTACACTCCTCTCCTTCTAAAAACATCCCCCGGCTACGCTTTGAGGCTGAGGGCCCTCAATCTCTCAGCTACGCCTTGACGCTGAGTATCTTACCGGCTTTGGCGGCATTAGTTATTCATATGTTGCTAGCATTACGTTAGAGCAAGCGTATGACATAGAGTGACATCTGTTGGACATATAACACATCATTTTCATCGCTGTGGAGGATACACTAAGAGGAGAATGTCGGAAAGTTTTGTAACAATAATTATAGAAGCTGTATAAAAATAAGCCGATAGTGGGTAGAGAGGGTCATGTGAATGTAAAACATAAGGACTTTTATGAAAACGTTCATAATAATTATAAAACGAAATTTTCGATAAATACCAAACTTGATATTTCAGTTCAATGTCTTCAAAAGATGTGGCAAGAAGATTTTTAAGAAAACCCCCAACTTCAAATTAACCTTTATATGGAAATATTATCGATATTTTTGATATTCTCAAAAATCGCTCGTAGTTTTGATTAATACACCATACATTTATATTTGCATAAGAAATAAAATGTATTTTCTGGGAAAGCCTGTAAAGTCCTCTTCAGAGGAAGGAATGTTGTATCATCCATATGCATTATTATTGGTTTGAAATAGTCAATAGTTTGTCATTTTTAAAAGTGCTGTCGCTTGCAGCTGCCTCTCACGATGTCCTGGAAATGCTATGGATTTTCAGGGTGCCATGCTAGTCTCTAGTTCCTGAGGTCGCGGGTTCAAACCCTGCGGAGGGCGATGCATTTTTTCGGGCGTAAAAATCCATAGCATGACTTCCTTCGGAAGGGAAGTAAAGCCGATAGTCCTGTATCGTAGATTTACGGCACATAAAATAACCTCAAGCCTGATAAAGAGGCCTCTGAGAAACATTTCCGGTCTTTCACGCCTAATACAGAATGGGACACTAAGGACCATAGTAGTTAAAGAGGGTCCATAAATAAAACTCAATTTTTTATTGAATTTCAAGCCCGGGATATAGGGTTTCACTTTTAAAAATCTGACTGGAATGGTTCACCTGTATTCCACCTGTATATACCTGCAACAAAGTATGTAATGAAGCTATTTCTGCAAATGTTTGTATTTCTGCAAATGTTTGTATGGACTAACATGAAGTACGATAGAAAAAAAATCTGATGTGTTACACTCACATGACTTTCTCTACTCTTGTACAAACTATTTTTACAAACGCTTATTCTCCATATGCTTCATGTTAATGGAGATATCGAGATGTCAATCTTATTGCTAATTTTCTTGTAGATGCAAGGGGAACATGGTAGCTTTTAAGCGATGGTCAAATATTTTAACGCTGGTTGCTATGCGGCGCATTCCATTCTCTTTGCAAGTCCAGGACATAAAAAATGAATAACGAATTTGAGAAAAAGTATAAGTATTGGAAAATTTAAGGGAATAACAAGCAATATCTCGCAAACGGTTCACTCAATAAAATAAATGTATATGACATAAATTGTGTATTTTAACGCGATCTACATTTTTTGTGTAGTAAAATTTTGTCTATCTCTTATGGTTTACCAGTTATGAAAAAGTCGTTCATAACGAAGAATACTTTTGGAGACATTCCGAGAAAATTCGAGATATACATTTTATTTGTCATGACAATATCTTAAACATATGATATTTTAATCAAAATCGTTAGAGCCGTTTTTGAGAAAATTAAAATTTTCGAAAAATGTTCCATGTAAAGGGTAGTCTGGGTTGGGGGGATTTTTTTGAAAACCTTCGTGTCGCATCTCTGAAAGATACTGAACCTAAATACCAAGTTTGGTGTTTATCCGACTCTTCGTTTTTGAGTTATGCTGTTCACAGACACACAGACACACAGACAGACACACAGACACACAGACACACAGACAGACACACACACGGACATGTTTCCAAAAATGCTTTTTTTGGATTCAGGAGGTCTCAAAACATGTATTTCCGGTGAAATCTCGGTATCGAATTTTTGGGTGGAATGCAATACTTCCCCTACTTACTATACGTAGTAGACAAAGTAGTAAACTTCGGTAAGAATAGTTCCTTGAATTTGTAAAAAAATGAACGAGCGTGTGGAGAAGCTCATTTGAATATAGCACATAGGATTTTTCCTCTCTCATTCTTTGTAAGGGGCTTACATTCAACTTAACTGTTAGATGATAGCATGGCTTTCACTTCTGGAATGTTAAGTATGGAAGTACCATTTTATGCAAAAGTTGCTTGGAAAACACTACGGAAAAAAAACTCTGCTTGAAAGTCATAAACACAAGCAAAATCATTTTTAATTCGTAAAACTATACTAATTATTTTTCTACTGTAATCAATGCAACCTAAATGTATTATATTATTTATTGTTTTATTAATTTATTGTTTTATTAGCCTGGTTCTAATCAAATTTGAATGTTAAAAGTGTTTTATGTACCTTTAGTATTGTGCAGATTTGAATTGCACATAACAACTTTTATTGTATGCTTGCCATAATGGTTGCCTAATGAATCCATTGAGACAAAGCATTAATACTCGATCGCATTCCAATACCCTACTAACTTGGAAAATTCTGAAGCCTTCTGTAACATCCGCTTCTGTTTCTCTTATATAACACTAGGTGATCAAAAGTATCCGGACACCTGGCTGAAAATGACGTACAAGTTCGTGGCGCCCTCCATCGGTAATGCTGAAAGTCAATATGGTGTTGGCCCACCCTTAGCCTTGATGACAGCGGTCATTCTCGCAGGCATACTTTCAATCAGGTGCTGGAAGGTTTCTTGGGGAATGGCAGCCCATTCATCACGGAGTGCCGACCTGAGAAGAGGTATCGATGTAGGTCGGTGAGGCCTGGCACGAAGTCGGCGTTCCAAAAACATTCCAAAGTGTTCTATAGGATTCAAGTCGGGACTCTGTGCAGGCCAGTCCATTACAGGGATGTTATTGTCGTGTAACTACTCCGCCACAGCCCGTGCGGCATGAACAGGTGCTCGATCGTGTTGAAAGATGCAATCGCCATCCCCGAATTGCTCTTCAACAGTGGGAAGCAAGAAGGTGCTTAAAATATTAATGTAGGTCTGCGCTGTGATCGTGCCACGCAAAACAACAAAGGGTGCAAGCCCTCTCCTGGAAAAACACGACCACACCATAATACCACCACCTACGAATTTCACTGTTGGCATTACACACGCTGGTAGATGACGTTCACCGGGCATTCGCCATACCCACAACCCGCCATCGGATCGCCACATCGTGTACCGTGATTCGTCACTCCACACAACGTTTTGCCACTGTTCAATCGTGTAATATTGACGCTCCTTACACCAAGCGAGGCGTCGTTTGGCATTTTCCTGCGTGATGTGTGGCTTATGAGCAGCCGCTCGACCATGGAATCCAAGGTTTCTCACCTCACGCCTAACTTTCACAGTATTTGGAGTGGATCCTGATGGAGTTTGGAATTCCTGTGTGATGGTCTGGATAGATGTCTGCCTATTACACTTTACAACCCTCTTCAAATGTCGGCGGTCTCTGTCAGTCAACAGACGAGGTCGGCCTGTACACTTTTGTGCTGTACATGTTTCTTCACGTTCCCACTTATCTATCAGATCAAAAACAGTGGACCTAGGGATGTTTAGGAGTGTGAAAATCTCCTGTACAGACCTCTCACACAAGTGAACCCAATCACCTGACCACGGTCGAAGTCCGTGAGTTCTACGGAACGTTCCATTCTGCTGTTTCACGATGTCTAATGGCTACTGAGGTCGGGGATAATGAGTACCAGGCAGTAGGTGGCAGCACAATGAACCTAAGATGAAAAACGTATGTTTGTGGGGTGTCCGGATACTTTTGATCAGATAATGTATGTTAGCAAAGAAACGGTAAGGTCTAAACATTTGCCTTATATGGTGACAATAAAAATATGCCACAATTATAATTACTTAAGTTAATACTCATTCATTGTGTTGACGAATGAGTATTAAGTTTGTCTTAGGTTAGTCTCTTACGTACTCCGTATTTTACCGAATTAATGAAAACTGCAATAGAAATGAAGATTGAGAGTATTGATGCTAACCAACATCTCAGTCGTGAAAATATAAATTATATATCCATTGTTTCCTATCGAAAATATTAAAATGGCTCAAAAGTTTGTCTTTTGTAGAAACGTAGGTCATGGATATGCTATCATATGCTGAAGGCTTCCCTAGATTTCGCCCACGGAACTGAAGATAATTGTACATGAAACTTCTGGACAAGAAATTCACAGGAGGCCATGACTCATAGATCAGAAATTAACGTCCAGTTATAATACCTATTTAGTGTTCCAGCAATCAAAACCAAGGGTCTACCAAAATCTGAATCTGTCTAACAGAGTTAGTGGATGTCATTTTAAAGCTGATTATCATGTCCAAAATGTCAGCAAGCTATGTATTTCTAGAGACTAGAATGAGTAAGGAAACTGTTAGCCGAATACTAAACCAGCTGGCTTTCACCACTAAAATGTGGTATAGGTACACAATACAGTAAGCAGAACCACAGTGGGGCTAGCATATTAATTGGATCGTATAATACCTGCAAACTGACCAATCATTCCTACAATCATTCTTCAGCAATGGCATGATAAACATGGATAACTATGGACATAATCATACTAAAATGCATAATATTGGTGCAAAGAAACTCCAAGATGTGTACAAGAAATCAACAGCCCTGGTGCTTCAAGGTTATTTTGCGGTGTATGACAGTCCTTCAGATTAACTAGACATCCTTCCTTCCACGAGCCACTACTGTCCATTCCAAACCAGAGTGCCTTTCACTGAAAACAAACTCTTTGTATTATCCGCGCGAAAGTAGTTCACAATCCCCGCCCCTAATGGCTGCTTGTTCCCCTCGCACGTGCTTGTTGAACACTTTAAATCTATAAAAACGCGCCCTGCGTGAGAATCATAGTTCAAAATGCAACCTGAGGTAACAATTGATTTTATAAGTATGCGGCAAAGAACATTTTACTTACGTTAACCACAATCCTCGGGCAAAAGTGCAACACCCAAATCAGAATCCTCCGAAGATGACTCAGCTGCCATATCGGAATCGAACTACTCTACAAAATAATGACAAGCTTATCCACAATTCCACACAAAACAAGTTCCCACATTTTATCCTCTTCTATGTTCTATATGTCTGTTTATATTCCCTGCTCGCTTTGGTTACACTTCTCACTGAAACGCCTGTAAAATCCGATATTAGTTTCGTAATATGCACGAATGCAAGTGTCGGGATTTTTCTAATAGTGAGTTGAATATATGAAGCATTGTTTGTTTTTAGCCACTTTTTAACTGTTTCCTGCTTTTGTGTTTGAACAGTTTATTCGCATCACACGCACCTTCCTCTGCAATGTGAGCTCAAATACCAACCGACTAAATCACAAGATTTGACCTGAGCTGAGCATACATGTACTAGCGTATTATGAATGATTGTTCGCTTATCATATATCCTGTGTTACGCAAAGTGTTTATTCGGTACTCAGATAGCACCTCAGGGAATTCATTGCTGCATTTCTTGTATATGTAACAGAGCGGCAGTCATGCATACGGTTGGTATTAATAAGCAAGATGCTCTCGACGCTAGCGCAACAGCAGACGAAAATCCTATTTTGTAATCTCTTAACAACTAGTATATACCTTTAACGATGAGTTCTTATGATAACCGCAATAAAATGTGCAGTTTTATACTTTTCCTGCTCTAATATTTCATAATACAATGCATGTATTAAGGAACTATATAGGTTGGCGTAAGAGTGTGTTCTTGGGTTCGTGACAACCAGAAGCACGTGCTACTGTTTACATCAGAGGGAACTCTGGTTTGGAATGGACAGTAAATACCCAACACGCACTGCAACTTGTTTAACAGCCAGCCGAAGTCCAAACGGCCAGCGAGTCCCGTTTTTCGCCACCTCTGCTTTAGATTATAGCACGAATGAATGTGGAATATATGCAGATTTTCTTAATGCGAAATCCATTAAGCGAATGGCTTAATATGCATAGTGTATCTTTCAAATGGACATGGAAGAAAGGTACTTGTATTACCTACTTGTGACGCTACTGTTTCTATAGCAGGTTTCTATGAATTTTGTGAAAAGTGATTCAAATGAAGTGTCACTGGCGGTTGCCGGATCTGACTCACAGCTGCTATCTGGTTGAATGACCTCGCTCTGCAGTAGCCTAGCTCACGCGCCTATCGAGTGAAAAGAGCATTTGCAGTTCAATATAACTTTGTTATGGCGTATATTAGGAATAATATTATATGAATACATGTGTTGATTGTTTTGTGTGAGTAGTTATGTGTATACTACAGAATAGCGTAAATTTATTAAGTTAAATTTTGCTCATACGGAGTCACATGTTGACTTGTTAACTTAAACTTACCAGAAATTATCTGGTGTCACAGTTTCTAGTAAATCCATAATTTATAAGTTATTAGAAAAAAATTTACAGGCAGAAAGAAGGAAAGAAAAATAGCCAAGGTTACAACGGAGGAAAAATTAGACAAGGTAGGGGCTGCCTTATAAAGAATTCCAAGAAAATCGCTATATAGTATTACGGAATAGATGATTCACTCTCCAGATCTAAATCTAAATATGTGTGGGTAATGCTTAAAGATAACAAATTTCCACGCGCTCGACGAATCATAAGATAGTTGTATTTACAATATTTCGGCTACAGATATTCCTTAAGGGTTCCATTATGCATTCAAATGGCAGGTTTCCCATATTGCACGAACGGATTTGTATAGCTGAGCCGTGGGAGCAGTGGGCTTCCAGTCGCGTAATTCATGAAAAACCCGGTAGTTGTAGCATCTTCTACTAGTTTTCATTGACTTGCAAAAAACGAAAGAGCTGTACAAAGAAGAACTGTAGTCACTCTATATTTATAGATGAAATAGGTCTTAAATTTGTAGTAATTGTAATATTGGCATATCAGAATGAATGACAATTTTTATAGCCATTTCACATAAAGGAAGTTTTTGTTTGTTGGGGCATGGTGTCATTGCTTTCAAGATTTCCAATTTTGTAGGTTAAGAAGTGGAATCTTCCATAAATGCAATCGTTTCAAGAGATTTGTTGTTTTTGATGTAGAGTCAGTTGAAAAATTAAATGTCATAGCCGGATTTGAACACGATTCTCCCGCTTTACGTACGATTATTTTAACTATTTAGGCTACTTTGAGAACATATAGGACATTGAATTCCCCAATTGTTTCGATTTTTTTTTGGGGGGGGGAGGAAACAAGGAGGGTATGAAACTGAATTTTACAGCTGACTCTACATCAAAAACAATCCTTAGGACGGGAAGGTCTTAAAATAGTATAATTAATCAAATTAATTATATTAATAAAGCATAGTAATAAGATTTATTATTGCTTCCAGGCAGTATTTATGACATGCATGCCATAATAAGCCAATTATCAACGATTTAGGCCATAATTATGTGGTTTTATAGTACTTGGTCTTTCATTTAAACTTCATAAAACGCACGTAAAATGTACACATAAGACCAGAAAATTACGAACAGGCGCTGCGCATCCAAATGTTCCATCGATATACTGCGATATGAATAAACACGTACACAAACACGGCATGAAGTACAATGCAAATACGCAAACTCTTATGCAGAAATGAAGTTAAACAAAGAAACTAACACCTATGAAGAGGGATGTGAATTAGATTTATGCACGTGCAAATCGTATTCTCAAGGGTGGTAGACGAAACGAAAACTTAGTTAGGTTTTGGTGCAGCGCATATCAAAACAAGCTCATCAGCTAAATAGGCCAGGCGTGCGTGTTGTTTAGAAACACCTAGTTTTCACACCGAGGGCGAGCCTCCAGTGGCGGCTGGTGAAGCACTACAAAAGAGTTGCTCTTGATAGCATTACGTTAATCAAAATCAACAGTGCGGTTCGGCGTGGTTCGCCGTTGTTAAGGAGAGAATGCATCCTGCTTAATGGAATGAACGGAACTTTTGTGCTGTGTCGTTACGCGCTGTTGGAGTGTTACGATATCTAGTTCACAACCTTTAATGAATGTGTAACCATGTGCGCTTGGTTACTCAAAGACTGGTAGTAGTTCACTTTATATGCAGGCAGATCGTCTGTTATAGCTCAGATGGTTGATAATCTACTGAAACAGGAAAGGCAACAGATTATGTAGTAAATTGGTTTAGTAACAGCAGACTTGTCATTAATAAAATTAACAAAAACTTAAATTTTGCCGAAGTTTATTTAGAAAAATGAATTAATAACAATGTCTAATAAAATTAAATTTTTTGAATCTGGGTTGATAGTAACGTTGACTGGAGAATCCACATTGATGTACTATATAAAATATTATCCCAAACATGTTTTACATTATATACACTTAAAACTTCAGTTAATCTTGATGTACTTAAAATGACCTACTTTGCATATTTCCATACTCGTTTATCATATGGTATAATATTCTGAGGACAGTTCAGTTTTAGAAACAGAATCTTTGTAATACAAAAAATCTGATGTGTTACACTCACATGACTTTCTCTACTCTTGTACAATCTAATTTTACAAACGCCTATTCTCCATATGCTTCATGTTAATCGAGATATCGAGATGTCAATCTTATTGGTAATTTTCTTGTAGATGCAAGGGGAATATGGTAGCTTTTAAGCGATAGTCAAATATTTTAACGCTGGTTGCTATGTGGCGAATTCCATTCTCTTTGCATGTTCAGGACATAAAAAAAATGAATAACGAATTTGAGAAAAAGTATAAGTATTGGAAAATTTAAGGAAATAACAAGCAATATCTCGAAAACGGTTCACTCAACAAAAGAAACGTATATGACATAAGTTGTGTATTTTAACGCGATCTACATTTTTTGTGTAGTAAAATTTTGTCTATCTCTTATGGTTTACCAGTTATGCAAAAGTCGTTCACAATGAAGAATATTTTTGGAGACATTCCCAGAAAATTCGAGATATACATTTTATTTGTCATGACAATATCGTAAACATATGATATTTTAATCAAAATCGTTAGAGCCGTTTTTGAGAAAATTAAAATTTTCGAAAAATGTTCCATGTAAAGGGTAGTCTGGGGTGGGGGGATTTTCTTGAAAACCTTCGTGTCGCATCTCTGGAAGATACTGAACCTAAATACCAAGTTTGGTGTTTATCCGACTGTTCGTTTTTGAGTTATGCTGTTCACAGACAGACACACAGACACACAGACACACAGACAGACACACACACGGACATGTTTCCAAAAATGCTTTTTTTGGATTCAGTGATTCTCAAAACATGTATTTCCGGTGAAATCTCGGTATCGAATTTTTGGGTGGAATGCAATACTTCCCCTACTTACTATACGTAGTAGAGAAAGTAAAAATCTGATGTGTTACACTCAAATGACTTTCTCTACTCTTGTACAAACTATTTTTACAAACTCTTATTCTCCATCTATTTCATATTAATCGAGATAAACATTTGCAGAAACAATCTTTTTGCATGCAAACAGATTTGCATTTTACACATAGCGACCAGTTCTAAAAATATTTGACCATCGCTTAAGGCCTACTATGTTCCCCTTGTTTTGTATTTGCAAGGGCAATATAAGCACAGACATATCCCTTAATAGCTGTTATGTGCAGCGCCATTCTCTTTGCCACAGATTAATACTCTTTGCATATCCAAGACTAAAAATGAATAAGGAATTCCCATTTGAGAAAATAAGCATTGAAAAATTTAAGGGAATAACAAGCAATATCTCGAAAATGGTTCACTCAACAACAAAAATGTGTATGGCATAAATTGTGTATTTTAATGCGATCTACGTTTTATGTATAGTAAACTTTTGTCTATCTCTTATGGTTTACCAGTTATGCAAAAGTCGTTCACAATGAAGAATACTTTTGGAGACATTCCCAGAAAATTCAAAATATACATTTTATTTGCCATAAAAATATCTTAAACATGTGATATTTTAATCAAAATAGCTAGAGCCATTTTTTAGAAAATTAAACTTTTCGAAAAATGTTCCATGTAAAGGGTAATCTGGGGTGGGGGGATTTTCTTGAAAACCTTCGTGTCGTATCTCTGGAAGATACTGAACCTAAATACCAAGTTTGGTGTTTATCCGACTGTTCGTTTCTGAGTTATGTTGTTCACAAACAGACAGACACACACACGGACATGTTTGCAAAAATGCTTTTTTTTGGATTCAGGGGGTCTCAAAACATATATTTCCGGTGAAATCTCGGTATCGAATTTTTGGGTGGAATACAATACTTCCCCTACTTACTATACGTAGTAGAGAAAGTAAAAAGGGCAATCAAACTAATGTTAACCTTTGCAGCAACGCAAGCTGCAATCCCTACTTCATCCTGTTAAATATATTGACTGTTCCTTCGCTACACGTTTTTGAAACTCTGGCAACAATGCATAAGCAGCAAAATAGTTTTAACACAAATGCTGATATTCATGACTATAATACAAGAACTAAATCTAAACTGCACATTACAGGTCATAAAAGAAATCTATATGAAAAAAAGTTTATATTATAATGACATTCAATTGTTTAATAAACTCCGCACATATTTAAAAAAGTTAAAACCTTAACCGTCTTCAAAAAAATTTGAAAAAAATCATAATACAGGGTTGTTTTTATTCAATGGAAGTATATCTAGATATGAATTAGTTTATAAGCTTTCTTGTGGAATATACTATGTTTACAATTAATTTAGTTTAGATACCTATTCATGTAATAAATTACTATTTCTGTATTTGTGTGTTAAATCTAATTAGACCTAATAGCTGTATTGTTGAAATGAAGCCAATATTTTTGTATTGAAATAAAACGATGAATAAATTTGAGTATAAATTTGGAATGATTTGCATCTCCGGTTATGGCACTCCTGAATGCAACATTATTTTCTATATGCGAGACGAGATAGAAAACCTGAAGCAAAATTCCCCTATTAGACTGTACACTAGACAGGAAAAATGTGAAATTTCATATTCTAAACCATATTTTCGTTCATTGTGGGAACAAGAATGTATGAAGAATTCAATGCATGTGACAAAAAATTTAAATATTTTGGTAAAATCTTCAAATTTTATTAAAATCTTCATATTTCTTCATGTTTTGTAAGATTTGCGCTTTAATATAATTTCCTTTAGCAATGAATCGCACACTCCAGATATTCTATTCGGGTAGTTTTCTGTGAAACAAGTTTTGAAAACCCAAGCCACCCTTTCCAGGAAACGCGTCTGAAAAAAACCCGCACCGACCCTTTCCGACAAGTGACGTACAGTTGAGGAAATATAGCATTTCTTCTGCACCCCCTCAAGAAAGTATACGTCTGCACTTTAGAAAACTCTAGCAGCCAAATTAATTCAGGGAAAAATATAATTTTTGGACATAAAGATGAAATGATAATACAGTTTGTGTGTTTTGGTGGTTTTTCAGATCGTTCATTGAAACTCTTTTGTACGTGGTGTTTTCAAGATTATCTTACGTACATTGAGTAGTGGATTTTTCTTTTTTGCATTACTTGATTTTGTGGTTAAAATAGGATGTTATTTGACGGAGGTATAAAATTTCAAATTTGGGAATTTTCAAAATTTTTACCTTAATTCCTAATTTTCGGCTCACTTCATGAATTTATATCTCCACGAGTTTAAGTTACACGTTCATAAAATTGTGTGGATGTATGCACAAAAAATGCTCTACCCAATGTATGACAGATAATTTTGAAAATATCACGTACAAAAAGTTGCAGTGTTGGCATATTTTTCAAAAATTTATAAAACCGATAAAGTGAACGATCTGAAATTCGCCAAAACACAAACTATATTACCACTTGATTTTTATGTCAAATAATAAGGTATTCCCTCCATTAATTTGGCTTCTAAAATTTTTTAAACTGCAGGCAAACTGCAGGAGCTGTGAGGCAGTATTTTTAACATTTAAATGATTTGAGACTAATTATATAATATAAAATATAATAACAGGCCGCCTTAAAGAAATATGTGTATAAATGACATAAAATTATGTAACAGTCATTGTATTAATGATTACATTATGTGCATGTTCAATAACGTTATGTGAATGTATTACGTAATTTAATAATGTAGCAGCTGTGAGAATAATAGGTTAAAAGTTGCTAACAATGAGGCAATAATGAACTACAACAACAGTTGAACTACAATACAACTCCTACTTCAAACTGGCTTTCCATACGTGAAGCAACAACCTACTTCAGCTGTAAGTAATGTCATGCACGTTAGTGGTACGTTGTAATTAGTATTTAGCAAGGACAAAGCAACCAGTAGCTTAGTTTTTAAGTTTAAGGGTTTCAAATGATTAAAACTCTACCATGCGTTCGATTTTTTAGCCGGGCCACAGATTGCGTATATGCGTAGTTCCCTTTCACTGCAGTACCTCGGTATTTTTCCACAGCGCACTAGCAGCGAATGATACGGTTAACACTACCTTTATCTTTGTGTAATGCGTTAGTTCCTTCATTCAGTTCGAGCTGTAAAGAATAGAGTTTGTTCATTGTGCATTTTAAAGGTAAAATATTCAAGATATTGTGTAGTGTGTGAACTACTATAAAGTATTTTTATTATTGTTGCTTTCCTCTCTTGTTATTAGTCTACTGTCTGTGCTACAAAAGCCACTATAGCTTATACATGATATTGACCTGACTACCTGATCTAGAGGAAGGACCAAGATTGCTGGATCCATATCCAAAAATTATAATTAGAACAGCACAGCTAAGGCCAATGTTAGTAGGAAGCGAATTCCTCCCCCAACATACTCCAACAACAAATCTATTCCAGGAGGGCTGGGAGAACGGCACCACTCTCCGAAAGAGACATTCGCAGATCTGTATACAGGTAAGAGGAATCGGTGTTTTGTTTATTTTGTGAGGTACCTCGTAGCATTTGAAGCTGTCTAACGAATGCAACGTATAAGTTACAGTAACCAAACATTCGCTACTCCTTTTTGTTATTTTATTTGATATATCGACTCCAAGATGGAGTATTTATATTTCCTGTGTTTTATTTATTACTTCAGTAATATTTTACACTCCGCTGCTTATACGGTCTAGTGAGGCGCAACCTGGAGAGTTTCAGGGCACCCAATACAAGAACAAATTAAATATGTTTCCTGTCCCGCATTTTCAAGATTAGCTTTTTGAAAAATAAGCACATCCGGGAGGCAATTTTATGAGTAAGTCGAGAGAGCACGATACGCTCAGCTGTTACTACGTTATAAATCTTGGGATTGTGACACAGTGCTATTTATTTTATCGCCAGGTCGGTGGACTACCTTGCGCGCGCCCGTTCAGACCGCCAATTAATTTTACCCCATGCAGGATGGGTCCCGCCGCCCGGGTTAAGAGCTATTAACAACTCCAACAGACACTTTTTCCCCTTTCGTAAAGGGCGGAAATAAGAAAATGAGTGGGAACACCCTAAAACCAAGCTGGGCTCTTTCAAGCGAACAAATACGCACCGGCTACACTGGCCACTTCTCGAGTTTACGATTGCCGCTATCGATCTGTCGAAGAAAGGTCCACGCATTTAGTGGTCCTGTTAACCTTACTTTCGACAAACGTCCTAATACCTAACCCTGGGTAAATGCGAACAAGTTTAGTAGACTAAAGGATCATTCACAATGAAAAAAGTCTGTTGTGTTACATCCACATGACTTTCTCAGCCCTCTATATCCTGTGTGGGTATACAAATTATCCTTACTAAAGCTTATTTTCCTATATACTTCATTATAATCCAAACAAACATTTCCGGTAATAGCGCATTACACATTTCGTTGCAGATACAAAGGGAACAACGATAGGCAATTGCTTTAGAACTAGACGCTACACGCTGAACCTTAAAACTGTTCCCATAACATCGCAAGAAACACCTGAAAATCAATAGTAGTTGAAAAGAATGGCTAAGTATTGAACAATCCGAATCATTAATAACGGATATCTCGAAAATGGCTGATTTTTCAAAAAAAAAATTTATATAAATTGTGTGTCTTAAAGAGATCAACAGATCATCGCTTAACGTTTACCAGTTATATAAGATTCTTCCCAATAAAGAGGACATCGCAGGCTATTCCCAGAAAACTCAAGGTATACATTTTATTTTTCATGTAAATATATTTAGTATGTGACATTTTAATCAAAATCGTTACAGCAATTTTTTAGAAAATCAAATATTTCAAAAAATCCTCTATTGAAAGGGTTGTTTGGTATGGGGGATTTTCCTGAAAATCTTCATGTTGTACCTTTGGAAAGTACTGAGCCTAAATACCCAGTTTGGTGTTTACCCCACTTTTAGTAGTTTAGCTGTTCACAGACACACACAAAACAATTTTTTTTATTCAGGTGGCCCCAAAACATGTATTTCCGGTGAAATCCTAGTATCGAATTTTGGGTCGAATGCAATACCTTCTCTCCCTACTATATATGTGGTAGAGAAAGTAGAAACAGCCGTTAACGTAACTACAAAATTTAGTATAACATTAAAGCAAGTCGATATTATTCATATGAAAAAATCTGAAATGTTACATTCACTTGATTTTCCGTACGCATAATCTTGTATTTCTATATAGTTCCTACAAACTATTCTTACAAAGTTTATTTTTTATCTGCTTTATACTAATCCAGATAAATTTTGCAGATATAATTATTTAATTACACATTTCATTGCAGATAAACGGAGTTAAAGCAAACCAATTCCATAGTCTAATGTTTGAAGCTATCGCTAAGTACTGGACTTGAAATTTTCATATCCTTTCCACGACATTGCGATTAACAGCTGAATAGTAACAGCACTTTAAGAATGACAAAGTATTGAAAAATTCAAACCTATAACAACAGTTATCTTAAAACGGTTGATGCCATAAAAGAGTTATTTCAAATAGTTCGTGCGTTTTAAAGAACTCCATATCTTTTTGTGCAGTATGTTTTTGTCTTCCTCTTAATGTTTAGCTTTTATACAAAATTATACAAACTCTCTTCCGAGTGAAGAGGACTTCACGAGCTATTTCTAGAATTTAAGACATACATTTGCCATATAAATAGTTCAAATGCATGGTATTGCAATTAAATTTGTAAGAGCAATTTTTGACAAAATAAACATTTCGTAATAGTTTCCATATGAAGGGAGTTTGGAGTGGGCAATTTTCTTACAATCCTCACACATCTTTCTTTCAATCTTCTACAATGTTCACAGTCTCACACACACACACACACACACACACACACACACACACACACACACATCCTCATATACACATGGATATTTTTCTAAAGATCCTATGTTTTCCATTCAGGGCGCCTCAAAATGTGTATTTCCTGTGAAACCTCAGTATGGAGTTTTATCCACAGACAGAAACAGCTGAGTAGAAATGACGGCCTACGATGAGATATCAATACAGGTAGTAAAATTACTGATTGAAGTATCAGATGAAATTGGCTATGTTAATGAGGCTGACATGAACTTATGTTTTGATGAGAGGAATGATATTCAAGAAAAGATTCATGCAAAATAGTTAATATTTCACCATCAAAAACAAAGAACAGCGTACGTTTTCTATGCCGGAGAAGAAGAAAATCGTAACGTCGTTTAAGGGTGTACATATAAGAAGCGTGTAGGTCCTATCGGATGTTGAAGGAACGAAATAGTTGAAATGATGCTCAGATGGAACCTGGGTTTATGTCACAAATAAGTTCGACATAAATGTGTACTTTGAACTTTTTTTTTGAAGGGTGTAAGATTTTTGTATCTCCCTTATAGTTTACTAATAATACAAAAATAATTCACAATGAAGAGGACTTCGCAGGCTGTTACGAAGAAAATTCAAGATGTTCATTTTATTTGCCATGAAAATATGTTGAACACACAGTATGTGAATCGTCAGCACCATTTTTGCGAAAATTATATATATATATATATATATATATATATATATATGCCTAGCTTTATCATAAACACCGACACTCAACCTTGCCCCTTATCTCTCGATTGACGAAATTGCGCAGTGGCTTCCGGAATTTGTATCTTGATTAAACATTCTTCCTCAGCCACTGACTGGGGTAGGATTCCTATCGCAGGTATACAAGTAAAGAAGACACAGGTAACCAGTGGACGACCTTCGGTTGCTGGTCACTTTATTCTTGCCAAAAACACACTTCCTCTGTCCCGCACACAACACACAAGCCTCAGGTATGGTCGCGGGTTCGAGTCCCGCCACGGGCATGGGTGTTTGTGTGTGTATGTGTGTTGCGGAAATAAGCGGTATGAAAACAGTAAAACACAGTAGCATAAACTGGGTACAACAAGGGAACTTTTTAAACAAAAACAAAAAATGATGATTTGTTAAGTCGCTGTCACCTAAACTTCTCCGGATAATGAGTTGTCGTTTCTCGCTATAACACGCTAATTTATGTGATTATCACTTATTCTCTTGCACGACGCTATACTTGAAAATTGTTAATGTAGACTTAGTTATTCCGCCGACCTCTGCGTCGGAAAATGCAACACTTAGCGTTTTAACATGATGCCGGTCGGCACGAGAGACCAAGAGAGAGTGATTTTCGTCTTCGCGGCTCCTACCTCGTTCTGTCTAGGATCGTTCC
The DNA here is from genome assembly GCA_030765065.1 of Deroplatys truncata. Lineage (NCBI taxonomy): Eukaryota > Metazoa > Arthropoda > Insecta > Mantodea > Mantidae > Deroplatys > Deroplatys truncata. The sequence continues at coordinate 107,516,958 of CM060975.1, forward strand.
CTACTTCACGCCCAATTTCTAGGCGACTTGATTTGTTCCCTAATCACGTGACTTATCACGTCGGTTATTTGCTACTTTCTTTTCTATGCTTAATTTATATTGGCAGTTCTCCTACCAAGACTATTGCGAATTACTATTTTCGATCTGAATTGTTTATGGCCTGTCGCTCATTTCTAGCGTTGGTTTTTCCACTTTGGTGAATTTGGAGACCGATTAAACACGTACATCTTGGTGCCGGTCGGTCGCGTTGGAATGTTCTGTCTTTTGTTCGAAAAGCCACATGCTTGGCAGAATTCTTTAGAGGACACCTTTCCGGGACTGTGATTCTTCGTCGGAGATGGGAAGAAGACGGACACGCCAGACAGCCGCTGAAGAAACCGCCGCACCCCCTTTGGCACCCGCTGAAGGGGCAGTCGCTGCGCAGTCATCTCAGGAAGCTGCTCCGATCCTCGCCGCATCTGTCGGGAGCTCGGCTCCACGCCACCGGTGACCGGGCCTTCTTGGGCAGCGGTCACTGCATCGCCATGGCACCAGCAGTCTCACCGTTCTCTTCCAGTCAGCACCGCACTACACCTCACCTCCAACCACAACAGTCGCCAACAGCACCGCACGTCTCATCACCACCTCCATCGCAGCAGTCACCACCACAACATCCTACACCACTGCGGTGCAGCGCAGTGATTTCCGGAGTACCACGAGATCTGCCTACAAGATACATACTCTCCGCAGCTCAACACCGGTGGCCTTCTACCTTGAAGGCCACACGAATCATCACGTCTCGAGGACCAACCACCTTCGTCCGCCTGGCACTGGCTGATCCGGCCGACCGTGAAGCTGCCTTAAGGTTCGGCCTGCCCTTGTTGGGGCAGGTTCTTCGCGTAGAGGCCAGCAGAACGGAAAGACACCAGCCTTGCCGCAGATGCTGCTGCTACGGCCACGACTCTACAATCTGCGCTGCACCACCCCGGTGCCACTACTGCAGTTCACCGAGTTTGACAACATAGTGCACCAGTCATGATCTCCGCCGCCGACGTCGGTACTGCGCCTCCTGCAACGACCACGGCCATTTCACCGGGCAGGTGCAGTGCCCACTTTACCCACGAAGCCATCGACCACCACCGCCTGAAACCACGCACTCTGCTCCAGCCGCTCCTCCGACGACAACACCACCTCCAGCTCCAGCCATCATCGACACCACCCTACGAGATGCGGTCCAGGATCTCTACACGGAGGTCCTTAACATCGGATCCCGCATCTCTCTACAGGAAGAGCTCATCTCATCACTCACCACCGCCGTCAACTCCGCAAACTCTGAACATCATCTCCACCGACTAGCTGCCACAGAATCTTCGCTTCAAGATCTACACGCAATCACCGCCGCCAACTCTGCTAACACTGAGCATCAACTCCGCCGTCTCACCGTCTTGGAAGCCACCATTCAGGACTTACACGCCATCACCACTGCCTTCACATTAGCCTTCCAGTCTTTCTCCACCAGTTGCCTGCAGCGATTCGACAGCGCCGACTCCTCCATCAGTGGTCTGGGCGAATCCATCGCCTCCCTGCCACAGACGTCAACACTGCCGGCTCCTACAGAGTTCCTGGAGGAGTTTCGGCACACCATTTCAGGACTCGCCGACACAGAGAAGACTCTGCAGACTACGATGGCCGGGTGGACTTCTGTCCTCACCGGCCTGAAGAGTGGGCAGGAACGACTCTCCACCTACTTGATGTCAATCGAACACGCTATCCTGTTTTTGAACACAAGGCTCAGCCACCATCGTCCAACTTCAACGCACCCCACACGGGGCGCTCTACAGTACCCAAGCACTATGCAATAAAGACTTAATAAAGTTCCTTATCCAATCCCGTCACTCCCCGGGGGCAGCCAGGGCCCTGGCACGGTCATGGCTGTTTCCTGGACTCTTCCACGTCCTCTGCCAGCGTTTCATAAGCTGGCAGATACCTTCCGCACTATCGGGGGTGCTCAGTGGAACCCCACCACCTTTCCTTACTTCTCCCCTCAATTCCACTCCTCAAATCTTCTTCCTACACCCTCCACAAAAAAAAAAAACCTTTCCGGTGTGTCCCGTTATAGCCTCATGCTCTATTAACAGCTACATGTTCCCGGTCTACCCTTCCGCAAACTTTAGCTCCTTTGAAATTTCATTCCTTATGCTACAAATATGACTAATTTTATGTGTATTTATCCTATTTATTATCCATGGATATAAAAATAATTGTGAGGCGCGTGTTTCTGCTTCAAGGATCATCAACATAACATTCAAGTAAGTCTTGAATGTCTTCCTGGTACATTCTTCAAATCCTGAAGATTCTTTAATTAGCCAGCTCTGATCAAATTGGCTGTATGAATTTGCCGACTGGAACGCTTTGGGTTAACCGATGTTTCGGTTGATCGGTATTCGGATAATCGATGTTGGTCTGTACCAGAAAAAGTAAAAATAAACAACAAATAGCGAGATAACTATTAAATTCATATGTATGGCTTTGAAAAGTGAAGGCATTTTCCAGTTAATGACCAATGGCTTCCATCCTTTGATTACTGTTAACGTGAATACTGTTGATCAAACAATATGAGAATGTGTGTGACAAGGATGTAACGACACAAATAGAATTTCTGTCGGATACATGTTAAAAAAAGCAGCAGATTCCCATGTAAGTTACAAATTAGGTGTTCAAAACATAAGTAACGCATGGACTGTTTTCAGATTTTTCTCTCGCAGACAATATTGCAGTGTCACCCTCTGTGTATTTTTTCCCCGTTCACGCTCCGACGTACAAATGTGTGTGTGTTTCGGCAGCGGCGGCTCAAAGACAAAAGCTAATTTGTTACCCAGCTCGCTTCCACGCGCTGAAAAACATATAGCCAGTAATGTAATTCTGTTATTATACCACAGAGGGCAGAGTACTGCGTCACTAAAGAGACTTCCCAGTTTGGCGAAGAGAGCTTTTTTTGTTTCGTTTTTACTCTCACGTTACACAGAAAAAAAAGATAAAAAGGAAAAGCACGTGTATCTCCAAGTCAAACTGATAAATGTATTCCATTGCAGAGATTTCATTTGCACACGCTTTCTCTTTTTCTCGTTTTACCTTTGTGTTACCTGAATTTAGGGAGGGTGGTTTGTTTTCACAGTAAAGGGATTGTGCCAATATTTTATTTAATTTAGTACAGGCACAGTTAAAAGAGAAGATTATTTAAATATATATTTAATGGGAGAAACCTAAGTTGCTTAAGGCGAAGAAATAAACAAAGTGAAACATCTTAATGTTACAGTCAAACTACTATCCCTACCCACTATTATGTATTTTTATAGCGATTCTAACTTTACATAAAAAAAATCTGTTGTGATAGAATTACATGACTTTCTGTACCCCCTATTCTTCATTAATGAATATAAAAATTATATTCTTACTCAGGCTTATTTTTCTATCTACTACATTTGAGCAGAAATAACCATTACACATTTCGTTATAGATACAAGGGGAACAGCGACAAAAAATGTTTAAGACTGGAAGCTATATGCTAGCCTTAAAATTCCATACTGAATGTTGAAAGGACTTTAAGAGAATGACCAAGAAGCGAACAATTCAAACCTTTAATAACGGATATCCCAGAAACGACTCATAGCACAAAAAAAATATTTGAAATAAATTGTGTGTTTCAAAGAGATTTACATTTTTTGTACAGTAAGTGTTTGTCTGTCGTTAACGAGTTATATAAGATTATACAAAATTTCTTGCAAATGAAGTGGACTTCACAGGTTAGTCCCATAAAGTTCAAGATATACGTTTTATTTATAACGTAAATATCTTTAATATATGGTATTTTAATCAAAATCGTTAGAACAATTTTTTAGAAAACAAAAAAATTCGAAAAATCTTACATGTAAAGGATAGTTTGAAATGGGAGCATTTTCTTAAAAATCATTGTGTTGCATCTTTGGAAGATATTGAAATTAAATTCCATGCTTGTGGTTTATCCGACATTTCGTTATTGAGTTATGCTGTTCACAGACATACACACATGCGCGCGAGGACATTTTTTGGACGCAGGCTGCCTCAAAACAAGTATTTCCGGTGAATTCTCGGTATCGAATTTTTGGTAGAATGCAATACTTCCCCTACTTACAAGTAAAAATGTCATATGCCAGTTGGTGATGATGTTTTTACTACTTTGTCTGCCACTTATCTAGTAGGTAGAGAATGTATTGCATTCTACCCAAGATTCGATATTTCACCGAAGACACTTTTTGGGGCACCCTGTTTCCAAATAAAGCTTTTTCGGGAAACATGTTCACGCGCGCGTGTGTTTAAATAAATACCAAACTTAGTATTTAGATTCAGTATCTTCGGAAGATGCGAGACGAAGATTTCGAAGAAAATCCCCGTACCCCAAACTATCCTTTATATGCAACATTTTGAGAAATTTTTGATTTTCTAAAAAAAAAAGCTGTAACGATTTTGATTAAAATACCATATATTAAAGTTATTTATATACCAAATAAAGTGTATGTCATGGATTTTCTAGGAATAACCTATGAAGTCCTCTTCATTCGGAAGGAATTTTGTCTTATCTTTTGTAACTGGTAAACGTTAAGCGATAGACAAAAACACATTAAACAAATAATGTAGATCTCTTTAAATAACACAATTTACTTTAAATAAGTTTTTGTGGCATAAGCCATTTCTGAGCTATCTGTTATTAAACATTCCAATTATTCATTTCTTAGTCACTCTTTTCAAGTCTTGTCAGCATTCAGTTGTTTCTCGCGATTGCATTGAAACAGTATGGAATTTTAGTGTCAGCATACAGCATGCTGTTCTTAAACATTTGACTATAGCCGTTCTGTTTGTATCTATAACTAAAAGTATAGTGTGGCTATTTCTGCAAAGGTTTATTTAGATTAAAATGTACTAGATAGGAAAATAAGCTTGGGTAGAATAATTTGTATATTCACTAATAAACAATAGAGGGTAGAGAAAGTCATGTGAATGTATCACATCAGAATTTTTTTAAACATTTCTGCATCATGTGCAACAACTGATTAACTAGCATAATAAAAGTAAAATAATGTTTTTCTCAAAAACTATTAAAGATGTCACATGAAATGTAAAACCCATTTTATACTTGTGGAGCAGCATATGACATTTTGAAAATATTTACATAAAACTTTTACCTATGGGTACCTTCAAAACACATGTTTTCATGCCTGAAGTAGTTTGATGGTTTTGAGAAGTTGCAGTGAAAGCTGCCAGTATTTAGTGTTATGCTACATCACATAGAAGGCTATGAATTAGCTGCTAAGCGCCTACGAATACCCTTAACTTATGGTAGAGTAAATGTTTGAAAGCCTGGAGGTGATAAGGAATGTCGCAACTCTGGTTTTACCTCAAACTGAGATGAACAGGAAAGGCTATCAAGTTTTTGATTTGTTATAAGTAAAACATAATTTTGCTGTATAAAACCATCTCTCTCATAGAAAACGTAGAATGAGTTTTACTTTCAAAGCTAAAAGCATTCTCCCATTTAAGAGTCCTAGGAATTTCCCTTCCCCAACTGCACAGAGCTGCAAACAATATTTCAAAGGGAATGGGGGGAAACTTTATATGGTTCAGTGTCGTTTAGTTTTTATAAGAAACTTAATTTTATGGAGTAAGATTTGATAGGCCTGCTCATTCTACAACTTTATCTGCATTGATCCTTTAATTATGCAAGGTAATCCATTCCCGGCTAAATGGCTTAATGATACTCGTGATAAACTTTCTTGGCGACAGGCGGTATCCTTTGGTTTCAGATTTATGGTAGCTCTGGTTTCTTAGGCTTTTTCCGGACAATAGGGCTCATTTTCGAACGATTAGGACGAGTAAACCCATTACTAAAAGACACTCAACTGTTTGTCAGTCGGTAGATTGGTGGTGTCATTTAATTGAGAATAAAAACTGATGATTTTATTATGCTCTACTTTTGGCACCATCTTCGCCGAGAATAGAGCCAGGATAACAATGCCGAGACTAACATTATTGTCGTCCTCCGTGTTGTAGTGGTTACCCTGCTGACCTCTACTTCCCGAGGTCGCGGGTTCAAACACGGCGGAGGGCGATGGACATTTTCGGGCGTAAACATCCTTAGCATGGCTTCCTTCGGAAGGGAAGTAAAGCCGGTGATGCCGTGTCGTAGATTTACGGCACGTAAAAGAACCTCACGCCTGATAAAGAGGCCTCTGAACAAAATTGCCCAATATAGAATGGCACTCTAAGGATACAGCAGTTAAAGAGCGTCCACAAATAAAACTGAATTTAATTTTAACTAACATTATTCCCAAAACGCTAATTAGAGTTTGTCGTGAATTTCTCTAGCCGCGAGGTAAATTCAGGTAGTATCGAATTTCTACAAATCCTAAGTTCAGGGGCAACAGAATGGTAATAAAACGTTAAACTATTAGAATATAAGGTTGGTAAACATGAGCAGATGCAGTTGGCAGCTCTTAGGTGATCATTCTGGCACACGCTAAATAGTTTCCACAAGTACATTCGATAAACGCCTAAAGATTTCAGGATACAGTGTGAGAAATTAAAGCGGTAGACATAAGCGCAATTCCAGCAGTCGAGCACAGGTCGCCCAGATTTACCTGGACGGGATGTTAATCTCCACAGTACCTAGCCACAAGTGCCACCTATGCGGTGATAATGATTTTCGCAAGCTTTTATGTTTGTGGTCAATGGGCGGAGTTTAGCTTCCTGCACTGTCCTGGATGGGTCTCGGCGAACCTACTTGGGCGGTCATGCGTCCAAGTGGTGACTAAGGCCAATACTGCTTAACCTTGGCGGCCATTTGCGTGGTCCTCAAGTTAAGCAGACCGGCTGGCAGCGAAGCAGGAAGGAATTTGGGTAATGGTTTGAGGAATATCCAAGTTAGCAAGCGGACGGCTCACCACTAGACGGTAACTCATCCAGCTAGTGACCAAGCCCGATGCTGCTTAACTTGGGGGGCTTGTGATGCATAGGAAATTAAATTGATTTTTATTTATGGACGCTCTTTAACTGCTGTGGCCCTTAGCGTCCCATTCTATATCGGACGTGAAAGACGGGCAATATTGCTCAGAGGCCTCTTTTTTTACGGCCGTAAATCTTTCCTTCTGAAGGAAGCCATGCTAAAGACTTTTACGTCCGAAAAAATCCATCGCCCTCCACCGGGTTTGAACCCGCGACCTCGGGAACTAGAGGTTAGCATGGTAACCACTACACCACGGAGGACGATATGATGCATGGGAGTGGTAGCCTTTATGGCTGGGGGTCCAAGGCGTCCTAAGGTAACCGATAACTCTTCCGTCGTCTTGGTGCCCTGTGGTAGTAGCGACCCAGGTGTGCACCAGCTGGTTGGTATAAGTGAGTTTCGTGTACATGGTACGGGTTCTCTCCCGCACCATGTACACGATGTATGGGAGAGGAGTGGGTGTGTAGGATATGTAACGGGAATCTAAGCCCGGTATCATAGATCAACCAAAGCGTCCTCACAACCATACAGAATCAGGGGCGGAATAATCGCCTGATATAGGCGTAGCTTGATGTGTGTAGACATGGTTGAAAGAAATACAGGATACAGCTGCCTGAGAACGGAGTGTTCGTGGCCGACCTTTGCCCTGACATGTGGAGCGAAAGTAAGCCCGCGGTCAAGGGTCACTCTGAGATATTTGGCCGAGGTAACCCAAGGAATTCAGTTAAAAGTGGCATTAGAACTTCGATGCAACTGCATTAATGCAATTCATTAGAACTTCAATTGTGTGTAAAATTAAGAGGAGGATAAAAACGTCAAAATTGCATGTGACATAATTTTAAAAAATGCATCAATAAATAAATCACCTTATGGAGCTTTCACTTTATCTATCGTTTACCTATTGTGCTAAAAGAAGTATTGCTTGCCATCTAAAAATTTGATATCGAAATTGCGCCAGAAATACACGTTTTAAGGTCTAGTTAAGTGAAAAAGAACACTTTAGGATCAATTCCGTATATTAAACTTATGAGTTATGTACCTGTATTTTACAAATTGTATTTAACACTGATGCTGGAGATGAAGATACATTCCTTTATAAAGGTCCCTGCGCTCTATGCCGAATGCTCAGTTAAATTTTCAAACTTCTAGTTTTCGCTCTCTGTTTTACTGGCATATTTTGCTCATATTTTATTTTCAAAACATTGAGACCGAGCGTGATGGCTCAGGCGGTAACGTCTTTGACCCGCATTTAGGTGGTCCCGGGTTCAAATCCTGTGGGCCGACCAATCTGACTCGTTTTTTTCGTGATTTCCCTCAGCTGCTAAGGTAAACACCGGATTGAATATTTAATGCTGTCACGACTATACCATCATCGTTCCGAAATCCTAACCTCCTAGCTCAGCCGGACGAAGGGAACGTAAAAACTAACACTACTCGCTTGGCTGTGCAATACCGAGGACCGGGAAACATAGTACGGGAAGCCTAAATGAACAGGATTCAACTCACAAATAACACAATTTATTACTAAATTCCAGAAGTACCTTTAACCTCCAGGATAATTCTGAAGTCATGTCCCGCCACGAGGTCGACGAAGGTCGAGCACACTCACATACTCCTCTCGCTATACACAAACCCCAAAAGAGAGCGAAACACACTAATTCAACTCTTTTTATATTTCATTATCCCCACCCTAAATTTCTGTTAAACTTCAATCTACTGGAGCATCCCAAACATCCAATTAACTAACTAAACAGTAGGACCAACATTTGAATCAAGCCTTCCAGTATACAAACATAACCAGATGTACCACACTAGTTCTTACGAAGGCTTGACTCAACGCAGGGCCTACCAACCTGACATGTGCTCGCCACAATACTACGACCCAAAGCTCCACCTGAAGTCTAAACAATAGTAAAAATGAAAAATATGTGGCAATAGAGTATGCTGTGCCATCTATCCACAGGCAATGAAACCGGCAGTTAGACTGCACGGCACCATAATGCCATCTACACGGCACGAAGCAGAAGATCCAGTTCTATGCACTAAGGTCTCTGTGGACACGACGAAGCGGTTGGTTACAGGGATGAGACCTAGAAGGCTGACTGTCCGCCACACCTCGATCTAAGAACTACCCACTTACAGATTCGTCGCGAGATGACCATGTAATTAAAGAAAATAAATAGAGTAATAAAAAAACTTAAGATAAGCTTTAAAACTAAAGAAGAAACCTACAGAGTATCAAAGAGGGAAGTGATTGCTTCATAAAGCTGGTATTTAGCGGTAGTTAATACCGTCTCTATATACTTATCGTGCGCCTTACATCCTAGTTCATAAAACACATTGAGCTAACTATTGCATCAAGCTAGGGTTCCTGTTGAAGCTAGCTAGGATAATGGAAGTAGTTCTGCCTGTCTGCCGAGAGAGTGCACACAACTAGCGAAGAGGTGAGCGAGCTCGAAGACTTTTCGCAAGACACCGCACGTACCCAATGAACACGTTCTGATTAAAACAATATCGATAAAATAGATTGCACATAAGCGTGAAATATGCAACTCGGCCATTTGTCAAGTAGTTACTAAAGTAAATGTAGATGTTAAAGAAAGATGAGTATGTATCTAAGCCTATCTACAGACATTGCCTACAAGCAACAATCACTATATTACCTAATTGTTGAAATGGTCATAAATAAGCAGCAGCTACGAGGGGTAGCAATGAAGTAAAATGGATATAATCTAGTCTCCACATAGGATCAGCAGAAATCCTGTGTTTGAAGTGCGATGGCTAGAAAAGCTCAAAAGTTCAAGAAAAATGTATATTAAGTGTGGACCAAATGGACCACATTTGTGAATTTGAAAAATTTCAGTGGCACTGCTTTTCAAATTCCTGGCATTCTTTTTCTACTGACCAATCAAATATGATTATGTATGAATGCAATGAGGATTAGAATTCACAGAGATGTTTCTTCTTCTTCTTCTACGACAAGGTTTGGGCTTCAACCCGTTTCAGCTCCAAACTGCTGATACCATCGTTTCTTTGGTCTACCAGGTTTTCTTTTCCCTTGTGGGTAATCATTTAAAACTGCCTTGTGTATCCTGTTGTCTGACATTCTATCCGAGTCTGACTTCCAGTTTTCCTTATATTCTTTATTATACTATTTAATTCTTCAACTTTTAGTTCTTTACAAATGCCTATTTTGGTTTTCTGTTCAGATTTGTATATCCTGCTGCGGATCTCAGGAATCTCATTACTGCTGCTTGTAATTTTAGCAAATGTTGATTTGTATTGGTCATGTTTCGGATCTATATGCGATAGGTATTGCCAGAGATTTATACAGTTTAATTATCGAGTCTTTTCTTGCCTTATTTTTTAATGTTCGTCTTAACGTTCCAGTTGTGTAATTAAACTTGTTTATATTTCCGTATATATCGCTTCGGTAATATGTGATATTTTACATCCAATAAATTAAAAGCGAACACTTAATCCAGAATCCTATTTCCCAATACTATCTTTGAACGGACAATAAAATGCCATTATTTTTGTTTTATCTCTTTATATTTTTGTGTTAAAATCCTTTACCAATGTATATGCCATCTTTTGTAGTTGATCTTCAGATTTTGACAGCAGGATTTGATCGTCTGCATGTAAAATTGTTTTTAAATTTCTGTTACTATCTGATCCCCCCCTGTAGTCTGGTTTTTCCATAATCTTATTATTTCATCCATATATACATTACAAAGTGCGGTTGATAGAGGGCAACCTTGTCGTACTACAAATGTAATTACTACTGACTATCGCTGGGTTTTTTTAATCTGCGTATCTTTATACAAGTTTTGTATTACTCGTTTTCAATGTAATGGTATTCCTTTCTTCTTTGGGATATTACTAGTTTTGTTCTCGACATCTTATCAAATGCTTTGGTATAATCGATAAATAATAGGTGTTTCCAGGTTATGCTCTCTACGTTTTTCTATTGTTTGTTTTAGAGTAAATACATTGCATATGCAACCTCTTCCTTTTCTAATCCCTGATTGTTCCTCCAGGATTATTGCCTTTTATTTAATCTAAAACTTATAATCGTTGCACAGATCTTAGAAGGTGCGCAAAGCAAGCTTGTGCCTCTATAACTATTAGGTTCATTCCTGTCTCCTTTTTTAAATATTGCTACTATTTTCCTTATTTTCCATCCTTTGGGAATGGCTTTTTATCTCCAACACATATTTTAGAAGCGTAACGACCGTTCCTGAAAATTCCTTGCGTGAAAATTTAATTAGTTCAGTATTTGTAATATTTATTCCGGGAGCTTTAAAGCTTTTGCTTTTTATATGGCCTCTTTTAGTTCGTGCATTTCAATACAGTCTATCTCTGTTAAAAATTCGCCAATTTTTGCGTATTTAATTTTCCTCATTGGTCTATAAATCTTTGAAATCTTTTTCTAATATCTAAATCAGAAATATCTGTAGTTTTGCAATGTCTTTCTCTTCCGAGTTAAGATTTTTTACCTTATCTTGTTGACCATGTAAATTGTATTCTATCTCAACTATATATAGTCACGACTATGGATTAATTAAGCAACTTCCCCAACCTTTCCATCATACTTAAAGCCATGAAACGGTGAAACTCGCTATGCATGCGAAACTAAGGATTTCAGTTGAGGAATACCGGAATATATAAAGAAGTCTAAAGAAGAGAGTAGTTGGATCGCTACAAGTGACAATTATATTAACAAAAGATATTACCTTAACCTTACATATTTTTCACAAAGAAGGCATCGTCCAAAACTCATCCTTGCCACGAGACAGATACAGAGAGCACACTACGCTGTTCCTCACATTGAGAAGTCTTGCCGCCTAGAGAACTCGAACAATTAATTCCCAACCCCCACTTCCTATCAAAAGCATCAACAAAGCCACCAGAACATTTTGGACTAATCTAGAACAAAATCCAGCTACAACATTTGAGTTGAGCCTTTCGGAATGAACAGGTCTACCATACTCATTCCGGAGAGGCCAACCCCATGTTAGGCGTACCAACTAACTCTACATGTGCTCGCCACAATATTGCTCCCAATGCCTTATGTGTAATTAACGGGTGTATCTTTTAACTTCAGCTCTTGCTTTGTTGTAATTTATTTTGTTCTCGGTCGTGTTGCTATTAATATATTTTAAATAGGCTTCCTATTTGTTCTTGATTAGTTCTCGCAATTCTTCATTCCAAACTTAGGCTCCTTTTGTGTTTCCGCTTTCTTTTTGGTACCCATACTACTCCTTCTGCTTTACGTAGTAGAGTTTTTATTATTCCCCATTCTTCCTCAATTTCTTCTTTTAAACTGTCTTCCTTTATATATCGTTTCAGTCTGCGCCTATAGAGATCTTTTATTGACCCACCACTTAGCAACCTTGTTTTATTTTGCTCTTCGTTTATATTATTCTTTTTAGCCCAATTCCCCTACCATTTGGGTTTTAATGTTATTTCACTTATAAGTAAACAAAATATGTAAACATATAACTTATATAAATATTACTTCCCTACTGGTGGAAAAATAATACTTGGTGTTTCGTGTACTATCCTGTCTGTCAAGCACATATTTCAGATAAGTAACAAAAATCATACATCAATTGAGTATTAAGACCAATTCCTCTGAAATATTAAGCTCTGTGTGACCACCGAATCATTTCCTTGGATACCTTTCTGGAATTGGAAGAAAGAATATGAATTTTAATGTTCTGAGGTTTGAAACTGAATTTTATTTATGGACGCTCTTTAACTGCTGTGGTCCTTAGCGTCCCATTCTATATTGGGCGTGAAGACCGGAAATGTTGCTCAAAGGCCTCTTTATCAGGCTTAAGGTTATTTTACGTGCCATAAATATACGACACGGAACCACTGCTTTACTTCCCTTCCAAAGGAAGCCATGCTAAGGATTTTTACGCCCGAAAAAATCCATCGCCTCCGTCGGGTTTGAACCTGCCACCTCGCGAACTGAAGGTAACCACTACACCACGGAGGACAACCGTTCTGAGGTGCATTTAAGACTACACTTAGGTTAAAGTTGAGCGAATTCTTTAAAAAAGTTATTTTTCTGTTTCTAGGTCTATTATTAAGAATGAAACATCTAGTTTCATAATCTGTAATTGGTGTGCATTTGTGATGATTGGAAATACTTTTACACAAGTGTTTAAAGGTGCTGGGAACAAGGCCAGAGAACCCTTTAGAATTTCAAAGCTGGTTTTCTTGCTTTCTGGCATCAATACAAAATCCGTTTCCAGTAGTTCTCTTAAATGTTCGCTAGAGTCAAAATAGATAGAAATATTAGTTATATTAGTAAAATTTTTTTTATTTTAATTTTTTAAAGTATAGATCATTTTTGTTTGCCATTAAAATATTAATTAAACAATTAATAGTTAAATCTACTGGATATATTGCTATGAAAATTTGAATGCATGCTGATTATTTATTATCGTACTTGTGGTATAAACTTCAAAAACATATGTGAATAAATGTAGGCTTTAGAAATTTCACCTACGTGCATCCCAAAGATGTTTGAATTTAAACAATTCACAAATATTCACATGGGATTAAATTTCAATTACGTTAATTTTGTGGCAAAATAGTACTACAGCACTGGTAAGGTTTATTGCTGCGAATATTTTGGGAAATAATCTGAAGCAATGTACTTTTTATCAGGATCTCTAATTGCTATTTACTTGCCCCCTATATCAGCCAAATTATAAACGCATCAACAGTAGCATAGCCTTCTCAGGAACGAAGTCGGTAAATGACAGTTGCCGCACAAACGGTACAAAGTGGCCACTAGCACTTGGCGATTTGCCACGAATCGGGCGACACATTGTTTTGTTCTTAAATGTTAATGTACTACATAATATGCATCTTACCTTGTTCTTCGTAGTTGGATTCTCCTTTAGAGTCAGAATCCTGAATCTGCATAACGGAGTTGATTTATAGCTCGAAAGTATAAATTTCAGCTTTGAACGGCAAGCAGATTTACATAAACACATTCAATAACAAACTACCGCTGATTGGTAGGAAGTATGTGACTATGACTTTGTAGAGCTATTGCTACTGCGCAACCGCAGATTAGTTTAATGTACTGCAAAATCTTACACACAAATATTTAAATCCCACATGTACGACAGTTCGCATAAAGCCGCAAATGTTTGGACGTTCGCCAAGGTTCATGCCAATTTCAATCCAACTTGAAGTGTATCGTTAAATTTTGTGCAAATTTTTGTATTTAAAAATACATCTCATATGTATAACGGCAGTTCGTGTTGTCCTTAAATTTTTTGACACGTTTTATGTAAACTAACCTTAATTGTGCACTGACTTCAATCAAATTTGTAACATGTAATACAATGTTTACTTCGTCAGCGACTCGTAAGTTGTTTTGTGTGTACGAACGAATAAAGTTATATAATAGGTACTATGGAACAGTGAACGCATCTAAAAATGAACTGTCTGCATACCGCTACTGAGATTAAAACCCTTTGGGCTTCATATAAAAGAATTTGTGGTAAAGGCTTATATCCTTGGAAATAGGGAAGGGTGAAGAAGAATAGGCTTAGTGGCCTTATTTATCGGCTCCTCCAATTACAGAAGCTTTTCGCCTTGGTGAATCATGCTGACCACATGGAGAACAAACATTCGTTGTATTTCTTTTCGGGAAATGTTTGCATGTCATGGTAAGCACTTTAGACTAAGCGATAGTTGGAGAATGTGTAATCCCTGATAAATTATTCGGTAGCCGCAGTGGAACCTGTTGTACTGCCCGTAAATCCTCGCCCTATATATCTCGCACATGCAAAGTAATTGTGGAACGAGCGGTCGCCAATTACAATAGGCTTTAGAAGAAGTCCTCCAACTCTATGAATAGCCCTCTCGAATTAGGAAAAACCGATGCAGATTACGTGTTGTAAATAAGTAATGGATAGGCACGGCGCATAAATAGCCGCATACATGGCATGGGTTTGTAACCCGGTTGGTTCAATCTATAGCATTGCTTGTTTACAGATCCATATTGGATAAACCATACCGGTATTGACCGTCCAATCCTGTATGTCGTACTCGGAAAACGCATTGCCACTATAGGGTACATGCAGTTTTGTGCATATGGGCCCAATAGTTTAATAGATCAGTGATTCAAGAGGACACTGACAACATTACTGAAGTTCGTCTTACCAGCTGTTTACAGACAGGAACAGCTCGTGATGTTGAATATGTAATACTGTTTCCAGAAATACTACTTGAATGTTTACTTGGCTTAAATGACATTCATTCTAACAATTAAAAAAAAACCGAGTCAAAACTTTAAAAACCTTCAACTCATTTAATATTCTTAGCACACTTTCCCCAAAAGCGTTATCGAATATGAGTATAACTTAAATTACATGTTTTTTACCTTTTGGGTTAAACATATTGTCTTTTAAATACACATCAAACTTTTTAAAAAAATATGTCTACACTAAAAATTTCATGCATATAGAAAAGGAGGAAAGGGAGGCGCTCATGGCCGACGTAAATTCCACAAATGTCATCGAGACGCAAGGAGATATTTCTGAATGTTTCCGACCCTCTTCCCACGAACTCTCTCGAAATTCCTCGGTATATATATAGGCGAGTTGCTCGCGACGAGATAGAGAGAAAGTGAGTCAGGGGTGCATGATGTTGTGACGTAGTGCGAGTGTTGCTATTCTGTGAGCGTTAGCGAGCGATAGAAGAAGACCCCTGTATTCGTCAGTTGTGAGCGAGTGAAAGAGAGAAGAGGAGTTCTCTGTTCGATACTCTGTGAGTGAGTGAGAGAGAGAGAGAGAAAGAGAGAGAGACTGCTTTGCGCGTCATTCATTACACCTTACGCGCAAGGAAAGGAAAGGTGAAGTCTTTTCTGGATGGTTCTATGCTGGCTTACAGCCTGTTCAATCCAAAAGCAAGAGTTTTCCCAAACGTTTCTTTGACTTTCCAGGTGACCCCGTTCCATCCGCCAGCAAGTTATCTCTTGATATGCGAAACATCCTATTTGGTACAACTGAACATACGTGTATTTAGTATCTTGTCCTATAACCCATTCATTTATTGGTTTAGTGCACAAATGTCTCCTTATTTCTTCATTTTTAATTTCATCTCTCTTTGTTTTATATATGGTTTTCTTTGGATACTCATCTCATGTGTTTCTTAGATCTGTTTCGTTTTTGCTGTATCAGCTCTAGTCTCTGAAGCATAACTCACTATTGGCCGTGTTACTAATTTTTGTAAATTCTAGTCTTTATTTCCTTATTTATGTATTAATCTTGCAGATTACATCATTCGTGCAACCCGCTATTCAGGAAGCTTTATTAGCTTGACACATTAATTCATTTTGTAGTGATCCCCAACTACTACTACTTGTTCTTCTTCACCAACAAGATTTTGGCCCTTAGACCTGTTGCAAGACTAATTGCTGGTCATTACAACTTCTCCGTTGGTGTCCAATGTTTCTTCCTCCAAATGGTGTATAAAAAAAAAAGCTGGCTGTGGATAACTCAGAGAGGATATTCTTAAAATCTGATCTTTCCACTCTTTCTAATGTCTTTAAATTTCGTCATTTATATTGCCTTCCATCAACTTGCTCATATATTTGTGATTTTCATGCGGTCTAGACATTTCTCTCCCAGCAGTGGTTGAGGAGAGCTCATTTGAGCTCCTTCCAATCTCCGTTTCTCTATAAATCTTTGGACCCAAGTTTCGCAGAAATATTTTAGCGTTAGTTTTGGCATAAACTTATTTAATCTCTGCTTCACTTCTCTTTTCAGCTTTTGCGAAAGTATCTCTTTATAAATCCATTTAATTTGTTATATAGTTCTATATCTTCCTCAACGTGCATTTTGGGTTCCAAGCTGATATTTTAGAACCTAAGTATTGTTAGATACCGGTGTTAGACCAAAATTTTTGCACCTAGGTATCAAATTTTAGTTACCCCAGCATAAATATTGGGAGGCATAGCATCAGAGGTAGCGAGAGGATCAGAAACCTTAACTACGCATTCTAGAGCAGGTGTGGGATAATTATCACAAAATACAATAAATTTCACATTAATCACATTACCTCTGGTTTATTCAATATAACACGGTGCCCCTACATCTCGCACAAAAGATAAAAAGGAAGATGCCACACACACGCGGTTACATTCACACAATTCACATACGACCTTACACACCAGACACTCTACCAGAAGTGACGCTAGCACACAACACACAAAGAAAGTAACGCTTACTTTCCGCACTCTAACTCTCGCCATGCCAGATGAACTTCAAAACCCAGGTCGAAAGAATTACCCCAACGATACTGTCGCCAACGACGCAATAATGCGTCTGGCGTGACAATACTTACACCTACAAAGCACAGTATTTAAAGATAGATCCTTGTTCAACTATTTTTTCCTCAATAAATAATTTTATTCTTTGTTGTTCTGTTCCTGTCATTGTCACAACTGTTGTTTTTCTCCAGAAAACTTCATACTACATTGTTTACCTATTTCATTTAAATTAGTGGGCGCTTAGTTCTATTTTATTTTATGCTACCAATACTTGGTCATCTGCAAATATTATAGTATTTTCATTAATGTTGTTTATACCTAATCCTTTGGATTTGTATATGTTCATCCAGTGTTCAATTACTTTGTTCAAATATTAATAAAATAACATTGACCCCCTTGTCTATGTATTTATTGACTCTACCCATTCATTATTGATTATTACTTCTGTCTTAAGATATCTTATTATTAATCAAATTATTTATGGCATTAATCAAATTCGATGGTATTTTACAATCTTCCATTATTTTTCATGATTTAGTTATAAGTATCTTATTATATTCGTGTACTTTAATGAGTCTAGGATTAATCCGCAACTAGTTATCTCAATTCCTAGATAATTAAAAACAAGGACCTCTCCAATCTTTCTTCTCTCTAGTTCTAAAATGCATCTCAAGGGGAATTTACTTATGGTCATGAATTCAGTTTTAGCGGCTGATGTTTTCACATTGAATCTTTTGACAGCTGAAATACAAGTCATCCTTATTATCTGCCATCAGGATAGTATTGTCAGAATAACGGACAATCTTTTACCTTACTATTATCCATTTATATATATATTTGGTACTATTATGTTTTATTACTTCATTGTGGGCTTAAAGATTCCCCTCAAGGACACCATTTTAATTTATATATTTCTCACAATTTTCCTTTCCCTTATTGCATTAAAATTAATAGTAACATATACTAAATAAGCAAAGCAGTCCATTGATTATATTACTTTCTTCTAAAATTTGTGAAACATCTTTCAGTAACAGTCTGTCAAAGGCCTTCTCGAGATCAACAAACATAAAAATACAGATTTATTATACTCGAGGGCCCTTTCCGTTACCTGTCTGTGTATAAAACTGTATCACTTCAAGACTTACCAAGTCGAAATTCCTGTTGTTCATCTTGTAAATGAACCTTCAAGCAGATTTTGTTGAATTAGTTTTTCTCTAATTTTTAACACAGTATTCAATAAATGTTTATTTATTAAATAAATAAATTGCTGGATTTTGTATAGCCCGTTTTTTAAATGTAGAAACTACAATACAGGTGAAAAGTGAAACAACAAGAAAACTGAACTAAAGAACGATAAATAAAACTTTTATCCTAAAGTGCAAGCAATAACCTATTTTACATATAGAATTACAGATCACAATCTGTAACAATTTTGAGGAACATTTTTGTATGAGTAGTAGTATAGTACATTTGCAAACATTATAACATAAAATTAATAAGGATTGTAATATTAAGGAATGTTTATTCATTCAGAAGAACTTTTTTAATTTTGTTAGCGGAGAGTCTAGTTTTCGTATATTGTAATTATTGCTCTGTCTACCACCCAGCTGTAGTACGTAGAGCAAGTATCGTATTCTATTAAATTTCGATATTGAGATTATACCGTAATTGCTACAATATTTGAGGGATCATGAGTTTTTTTTAAAGTCCCTTATGTGTACGTACGTGTGCGTGTACGTGTGAAAGTGTAACCTAAAAACGAATTGCTGGATAAAAAAAGTTCATAATTAAGGTTAGCATTGCGCCAACAGCCCCCTCTTTTATTTGCCACTCCTAGCTTACTTAATGCGGTTATGCAAAAAAAAGATAATACATGCCAGGGTCCGTAAGAAGTTCAACGGCCATATACATTTCTAACAATGTATTTACCTTAAAGACACACTATACTTAAGATACCAGGTATTCATATTTTAAGTACATCTCGCCCTCTCTGGATATACGACTATTTAGAAGTCATCTAATGTCTTGTAGCACTAAAGCAAAATCACAATTCCTTCACAATTTCGTTTAAGAATTTTGGACAACATATTTGGATAAATTTACCTCCAAAACAAACGGGTAAACAGTACGTACACTAAAAAGCTAAGTCCTATGTGGCCTAATTAGAAATGTAACATTAGTGTCGGCATAAATCGTCTAAAACTTTTGGTTGAATAGAAAATACATCCCAAAGAGGGGAGTTCTTAAATAAACTTCGAAAGACACGCACAGAAATCCTAAAGTAGTCAGAAAAATGACTAAGCGTCTGTTACATCGTTGGAATGTCCATGAGAAAACAAAAATCAAAGGGATTTAACACTCACCACAAGTCAAGACGAAATAGTCCTCGACGATAGACTGACACAACTCACTCCCTCAGAATTGGAACACCCGGGCTTAACTGGTCAGCCACCGTAGCACTTATAAGAAAAAAATAAGAAGCAAAAGAGAAATCAGGCACAACCGAACACCACACATGAAGATGAGAAACTAACATAAGGCGGACGGTTAGAGCAAGGCAATACAATTGTGTCGAGAGAAAAATTATTGGTACAGTATCTTCAAAGGCTTCTACACGATGACTTTCAAGAGAAATTTTCCTACCCTTTACTACCCGTTACACAAAAATGTTTCGTTATAGTTTAGTATCACAAAAACAGTAATGAATTTGATTAAAATAAGATTAGCTAAATAGTATTTGCATGATTAACAAAATGTACATAGAATTTTCTTGAATAGCCTACTGTTTATTCTGAGATAATTTTGTTGAATCTATCTAAATGTTACATAAACAGAAGTTTATCACACAAAACAAAGATACCATTAAAACACAGAGTTTATGGAAATTAAATATGTGGAATTAATAATTTGCGATACATTCGTTATTAGTTTGAAATTTCCAAGACATTGCCCTTGTTGAGCTGCTAATCTCCCGCTATTCTTTTGCTTCTTGTGCTGTCACACAAAGAGTAGAATATTTCAAAGTTAACTACCCGCTTTTCAAAAATTTGACTATCGCTTCAGCTTCCTGTATCCACCTTGAACCCACAAAAATTTATAATAAAACCGTCTATGCAACGTTTTCCTATATTAGCATGAAATATAAATATTAACATTTGTGAGAACAGTTTGTAGAAGAGACATGAGAATAAATGATAGTGGATAGAGAAATTCAGATGAATGTAACACATAAGGTTCTTTTAAATGCTATTTTTAAAGATTATAAATGATGCCAATTCTAACAAGTGTCCTTCAACAAAGTATAACTCTGTTCTGTTAACAAGTATGTATATGTTTAGAGATTATGAATGTTTTGCTGTCATCAGGCCTCTACCATGTCCTCCATGTTCAAGTGAAAGAGGTTCTGCAAGAAGGACTACGGCTCTCTTAATTAAGCTTCTCTGATAGAAAGTAGGCTAAGGACAGAGAAATGAACAAATCAGGAAATGGAGTCCTAATTATTGGAAAGGATAATCTAGGAGATTGTTCGCTAGAAAGTGGAAGAAGGTGGCAAGAATAATAAAGGAAGAATCCTTTAACGAAGATTTCGCCTCAAAGTAGCACACTCTTGTGATGGGTAAGATAAAGACAAGTTATACTCATAATTACATTCAGTTAATTATATGGCGAAAAGCGAATGCATTGTCGTTGGCATCATGTATAATGGAGCTACTGAGAGATTATTTCATTTTAATATGGGTTTATAAATTAAACTCTAACATTATTTTAAGTTAAAAGGTATAAAAGAGCAGTAAGTTGATTCCATATAATTTGAGTTCAATGAAATGGTTAAAATGTTGGACCTGTATCTTTTATGTAAAACTGAAGCTTTGTCTGATTATGCGGTTTTAATTTGGGTTAACTGTTGTGCACATTTCTTTCGAAGGTTAATACACAAAATATTTTTCTTTTTTCTTATAAAGAAACACTATGGGATTTTTCAACCTTACCTACACTTATGTATGTGCACAGATACAACATGGATTGAACACAAGTTATCAGTATTTGTTTCTCGCGCGCAATGTCCATCTCTTGACTGCCCTGCCATACCTTTCCAGCAGAAGCTCGCTCCACGTATAACTCACACCCTTACCCTTCTGTTAGGTTTCTTATCGCTGTACAGACGATCGTCTGTCGTGGAGCTTACGTTGCAAGTTGATTGGAATTTCTTATGCTTCTGAAATGTATTATGGACGTCCACTTGTCTGCTGGTGTCTCCGCAACAGATTTTACTAAGCCATTGACTTGAAGAGGCAATGGAATAATTTCAGACTTATATTACATTCTCGCTCCAAGGAGCACGCCACATGACCAGTGTTTACTGCCTCATGCAGTTACCACAGAAACGCGCATGAAGGCATGAGTTGCTTCTCCTGAGAGACATTAATGGAAAGGCTATATCTTGTGGAAGCGTTGGCCCCCAAGCTGCTTAGATGGCCTTTCGCTTGAATACCTTCTACCAACGTCATATCCAACTGGAGCGAAGGATTCTAAAGGAGGCGTATTTGCCTAGTATTATTAACATAGTAATACTGTGGAAATTACTCTTTCACGCTGTCCTTGTGTAGGCTAACAATTGGAGAGTTAAATCCGAACTACAAGTGTCAGTGCCAAGGCCGGGAGTTGTACCACGGATCTTCGATTTCCATGCCGATGCCCTGTCGCTAAATTACTTAAGTTCGAGTGCGGGAGGTAGCATTTAAATTAATTTTAGTTCAACTTTCAGACTTAGCCTACTTATGGTCAGTATGAAACAATTGTGAAAATGTATCATTTAATCCTAATAGTGGTTGGGAAAAATCAGGGCAAGATGAATCACTTTATATTGGAGAACGTTTGTGTTGAATCTACAACAATTTGACACAGGAGGCTTTCTAAGCTCATCTTTGGTCTTCTGGCATCAATTTCATTATTTTAAATGTACGCGGAGTGATGCACAACTTTCTAAACATCAGCAATGATTCATTTTGCCCAGGATGCCATGGGTAGAAGGAATCAGGGTTTAGGGCAAAACGAACTGAAAAAAAGGTGGATAGTAAATACAAAGTATATACCACATTTGCTAGGTTAGACTGTTTTTACATTAATTTACAGGTTTCCTGGAGAATTTCATGTATCCTTTTTCACTATGGTCCTTAAATTTACTTCTTACTGGACGACTGGGAAATTAATGTTTTTGTTTCTAATCCTTCCAGTTGTTTTTCCTTTGTAGTAAACTTTAAAGTGTACATTTCCTGGATAGTTTTCTTAACTGGACCAGAATTAATGTTACGAAGAGAATCTAAATATCATTGCAAATTTCGAGTAAAAGAAGTTACGATTCCTCTTTCTGGTTGCCCAAATTTTTACGTTAAAACAATATTGGTAATAATGACAATAAAACATCCTTAATGGAAAGTTAGCAGATACTAATGTCGTAACATTGTATGCAACTGAGCTAAAACTTTCTTTTTATTTTGAAAGTTTATAGCCGCTTTAACATATTAGTCATATCGCGACTATATAACTTTTTATAAAATAAATGTTTAACAATAAAACAATAAGGTTCTTAACATAATGGTAGTTTTCAACCATAACAATGAACTAGTATATAAAATTGTGAGACTATAATTAATCAAATTGATTGAACATTATATACTTTTATATAAATGTATGCTCTTAAAAATTAAACTATCTTAGGGTACATCGAATAGTTGAGTGCTGTTTGTAAATCATTGGGTATCTGGTAGTGTTGTCTCCATTGATCGTATTGTGGACATTCCACGATTGTGTGTTACATCGTTAACAGTATGTTACACTGGTGGCAGATGTGTGGTTGGTCCTTTGAAAGAAGATAACTGTGTGTGATCTAGGTAAGACTTGATTACAATTTGAAATGTAATTCCAATTTTACTTTATTCAGTTCTATCAGGAGTGAATAAATTGCGAAAAACCAAAGAATCTCGGATACAAATTACTCATCGTGTTCAAATTATTCATCCACACGCATGTAATACATTCAGCTAACAAATCCACTGCAGCCATTCTTGCAGATAAACAGTATTCAATTTATTTAGGTGATGCCTTTGCCCTGTCCTCCATTGGAAAGAATGGTGTATCGTATATGAGATCGCTTTGAAGCTTTATCGGGTACATGACTTGTGGCAGTATTTTATATCACAACAATGTAAATGCCAGAGTGATTGTAGTATAAATAAGCATTATTGTATGACATTGATTTGAGATGTTTGTTAATTATAAGCATTGTTAGGAAATAAGTTTACACGGCCTCACTGAAACTGAAAATAAGAGCGGGCAACAATGAGCGAGGGGGTGAGTTGTTTATCAATTATAAGAGGCAAGTAAATGACGTCAGAGTAGCGCGCATTTCTTTAGAAATGGAGGGAATATCTTCCCTAGAGCATTTGTGTTCGTAATTTTGATTGGATATAAAAATAGACGCTAATGTTGGCGCGCTTTATTAACCAATAGCAGCTCTGTTATAATGTTTAGGCATATCGGAGTGAGGGAGTATAAATTCCGTGCCAGAGATGGGTAACGCGCAGTTTGACAGAATAATTCACAAGGCAAACGTCGTTCAGTCCAACAGAAGCATTCGCAGGTAATACGTCGTGCAGTCCAACAGAATCATACAAAGATTATACGTCGCTCAGTTCATCAGAATCATTCGCGTCGTAAAGTTAGTTATAAATGTGAAATACGCGAATTAATAATGTGTAGCAAATAAGTGATTATAGTAACATTCGAAAATATAACAGTTTCAGTCGGGAGTGTATCAAGAATAAGTATGTGAAATGAATAAAGTGTGACGGCAATAAAAGTGTAAAAACAAATTCTTTTATCAGTGTTATCTTTAGTAACAACTCCTTTCCGTTTACACACCCTGTTTAAGAGATTTGCTCGACTGAATAATAATACTAATAGCTAGCCGGAGGACAATGAACCCAAAATTCAAATTAGTAATACAATAACAGGCGGTCAGCAATAAGATAACACGACGTTACCGCGACAGACTCTGATGAGAAAGTGTAATACCTACTTGGGCATCTGACCTTAGAGCATAGGCTGGATAACCAGACTGGTTCGAATTAGCCGTTTCATTGATTTTTCTAATGTGATTCATCTCTATGTCATACGCGTAGATTTTAACTTTGGTCCGGACTAGCTCAATGCTATATTGTAGCTGCAGAAGAATTCTAAGTACTTTTGGATTCAGGGAGTTCCGAGTTCGAATCTCTGGATAAGGCTTGTTCCTCAAAAGGCAAATTTCGGTTATAGGTGCAGCTAATACAACGGAAGAGGACCTTCGCGCACCACGACCTACATATATTTAGCATCAGGAGGAACGGATAAAGTTAGAAAAAAGACAGCTGCAGAGACGCGCAGAGTACCTAAAATTTCTAGCTCAAAGACCTCCCACTACTAGAGCTGCCCAGAGACAACGATGACCAACCCTTACAATCAGGCAGCCTTCTTGTTTTCACGGCGAATGTTCACTTAGAGTGAGCAACGTTGCACGCCGCGAAATCTGAAACATGAAGAAGAAACGGAATAAAAGGAATGAAAGTGAATTGTGGTAGAAGAGAAACCACCCCAGAATTCGCGTGCCCACCGGGGAAAACCACGAAAAACCCAAGGCCAGATTTGACGGTCGACGAGAATTGAACCCGGGACCTCCCAAATGTGAGCCTAACACGTTGTCACGGAGCCAATTCCATCGGTGAATTTTGGGTAACTCTAAGGTAAATGGATTCGGCATCTTTCGCTCATTTAATGCATTCATCGTCCGATTGACGGCATTAACCTAATCGTTTAAAAAGAAATAAAAACAAAATTCTTTGAAATCTGTTTACACAATACTCAAGATAGGTACAGTGCAAGCATACCCGAAATCTGGACGCTAATCTCTGTTATTTATTCTAAAATCACAAGCAGTACCAATAGACTGTTCACGTACAACACTCGGACTGAAACCAACTGCAGCAAACAGCATGGTAAATAATAATGCTGTATGGAGTCTATAAAATGACTAGACCATTGGCTGAAAGAAATATATGGATATTTCTCTAGAAGGGAATGGTAATGACAGGAGGCATTTTCATGTCTAACAATACAAGCGCAAAACTCTGGTGCGACTATTTGTACCAATCACAAATTCACACAGGCTTCTTAAGTATTCATCTAAAATTATTTCATTAATCCACGTAACGTTATTTATGTTAATGTTTTGCCTAGAGAAGATTGCAAATGAATTCATTCGTCGCAATAAGTGAGAGCTCTTGTGAGGGAAACCAGAATAGCACATCTTCGAAAATGTTCCGACTCGGAAGACCCCAGGTTCGATCCCGGCGACCACCCACTCTCAGTTGGTTTATTTAGTGCTTTTCCCTTGTCGTCAGGTCACTGAGGATAGTTTGTCCAATACCACGAATTTTACCATCATTCCCCATCATATCATTTCATCTATGATATCATCTTTCGGGGTACAGGGCTTGACTGGGCAGTTTGGTGGTGTGCTTTGCAGTGATATGCCTCTGTGACAACTTCTTCCTCATTTGGTACGGATCGAGGGCAATTCGGACCTGTTCGTTAGGAAGAGCGCTGGGGGGGGGGCGCCTGCAGGAGTGTTTCCATCTGAACTTCAGCGGCCCCGCAATATCCTCACCTGCCGTTACTTGGTCCGTGCAACAACCCTTTAGATCTTTCATCTTATCCTTTCCTCTCGGAGGTTACATACGGCACAATAAGCCTCTGGCCACAGTGCTTAAATTCTCCTCTGTCCCTGCCGAGGAAAAAAAAAATTCATCAAGACTAGGCTTTACAAAGAGGAATGTAAAAATATAGCATGGAATATTTCGAAAAGCCTATTGCTGGAAAAATAACGTTTTGTAGTATTTTGTGTATTTAATTAGTTTGCAATTTTCCTACAATAAGTTTTGGTTATGTGTTATGGCTTCCCAGTGATATCGTAATTATTGGCAGGAAGACAGAAAGAATTACGTAAAGAAATAACAGTAAGATTGAGAAAGAATTGCAATAAATAATGTCCGTAAATTAAATCAATGGATAATGTAACAAGCCCGAGTTGAAAGATTTGTCCGGAAAGAAAAAGGTAATTAGCGAGACATGTTACGCAAAGTCATTAGTAACAACGCGAGGAGCGAAATAAAGAGTTTAAAGATTCTTGGAAGCCAGTTTACAGTTCAATTCAGTACGTTTGAACGTCACGTAGGCATAAATTCTGAAAAAGAGATATGAAAGCTATTTCTGAGAATTTTCAGGCCTCCACAGTGACAAGGTAACAGAAACGCATAGGGAATTTTGAGGACTAGCCAGCATGAGGAGGAATGTTAATAGGGGTTGTTCTAATGTAGGCAAAGCTTAGGTAACATAAGGGCGTGCAATCTAATCACATTCATTCGCGCATACATTCGTCACTCTGGTTACTTGTGACGACTCGTGTGTTATTTTAAGTGATAAGTGATGCGCTTGTGTGAGTAAGATTTAGCGGCCTACGCGATGGGTTTGCCGGTAAAAATTTTAGTGACTCACGGCAAGTTACACTTCGAGTTTCTTTTATTGCGGAAACGGTTATTTCAAACCGCAAAATTGATACTGCAGAAGTTAGCAGGTATAATAAGTCAATTGTTATAGTTTCAAATGCGACGATTCCTAATCAGTATCATTTTTATCTTCAAACGTTCGACAACTTGCATTAATAACTTAAGTATTAGATCACATTAAATTTCTCAGACAATTTAAACAATTATCCTTTCACATCCACTTACGCACACCCTGAGAGAAAGATCTCATACCCAACCACGTAGTTGCTGGCAGCAGAATCAGCAGGGTACGGCTTCAAAAGTGACGACCAACTCCCGTTCGCCAGTTTCACAAAATTATCAAAAGTCACTTAAAATGAAGAGGACTTAACAAGCCACTGTCAGAACATTGAAGAATTCCAAATTAAAAACTTGTGAAATTCAGTTTGTTGAGCCTGACTAAGACAACGGGATATATAAAATTCGATATGTCTGTCTATAAATTATAATTGTGAAGTAGTAATCTATTGGCCTTTAAAACTGTAATCGTGCTTAGAGACATGTTTGAACAGGTTTACACGAAAGGTCTGATTTACGATGTATTGAAAGTTATCACAGTTTACGCTTTTAAATTCTCCAACGAAATTTCGGAGGTCTCGGGATAATTACGAACAACCTATGAATCTCCAGCTAAGTGGCATAAAGGGCTTGCTTTCAAGAAAGCGAAAATTTTAAACAGTAACTTTCTAAAATATCAAACGATTACTGAAAACATTTAATATGCATAAGCAAAATGTAGAAGTGCTTCACAGGAAAATTAACTACATCGCTTTCTTATTTGTAATTCTCTTTAACGCTTACGGAAAGATGTGACGTGTTTTTCGTTTTAGCTGACTAAATACTAGGTACTCTTGGAATTAATTGTTCTCCCACACAAGCCGTGTGTTGGACAGGGTTGGAAAGGTGGAATCAGACGACTGAAAAATTCAATGCCATAGCCAGGATTTGAACCGTGGATCTCCCGGTCTCCGTCCGACTGTTCTAACCACAGAGCTACCAAGGCAACTTGCGGTACGACATTAAATTCCCCAACTGATTCGTGTTTTTCCCGGTGAACCACAAGGAGATCCCAAATTGTATTGATATGACATACCTCAATGGCGACTTACAATGTTGTAAGTACTTTAAGTTCCGGGTTTCATAGTTTCAATCCCAATTAGTGAGCAGCCCGCCTTGAAGCAATATGTGTATGTAATTATTTGTAAAATGTATGTAACAGTCATTGCATATGCTTATATTATCGTACACATGTTCAATAATGTTATGTGAATGTATTACGTAATTTAATAATGTAGGAGCTGTGAGAATAATAAGTTAAACGTTGCTAACAATGAGGTAACCTTGAGGCAATAATGAGTAAGAATGTTTAATAATGCTACTAGTTATTATTGGAGCAACAATAATGTAAATTTTAGTGACAGTTTATAAAATAGCCAATCAACAACCAGCTTTAGTTAAATGAAGGTATTCTATTAGAGTAGGATTAGCCAATCAGAAACTGAAAAGGAGAAACATTTACAAATTAAGTTGTCAGTTGCCTGCAGACAGCGTTACTAAACAGACGCAAAAAGTGTCCTCAATAATTATAATATGTATTCGTGGAGACAAAAATAGTTTACGTGTTAAAAAGTGCAAGTAATTAATTAAAGAATCTCACAGCTCTCTATATCAGTGAAGTGTTATTTAAATCGTATCAAGTATTAATAAAAGGAGTGAAGTAAAATTATAATCTTTGTAAGCCTAAATTCTTGTTGTATCACAACCCTGCCAAGATATCCATGTCTCTAAAATAAATACTGACGCAGGCGAGGTAAACATAAATATATAATATTTAAAGAAACAGTCAAATTACAAAGTTAATATTTTTTTTAAACTTGGGGCAAAGGCCACCTGAAAGTACATTTGGGGCGAAGGCTACCGGAAACTGTTTACTACACGTGCGGTTGCAACTACTACAAGTTCGGCTCCCAAACATTTGAAATATAATACAAATCCTTCAATACAAACTACTTAAAATTTAGGCCCAAAGCGTGGTGCAAATAACGTAATAATACATCATCTTCAAACTGACTTTTCATACGTAGCAGCAACAAACATAATTTTTTTAAAAATTGGCTTCCATACGTGGTGCTAAAATAACAACGTAAAAAAATCTTTTCTCATAGATCAATTAACCACCGGGAGATCCGTGGTTCAAGTCCTGGCTATGGCACTGAATTTTTCAGTCGTCTGCTTCTAACTTTCCAACTAGGTATTCTTGTTTATGGAAATTGAATTAACTTACTGTTAAATAAAAGGTTTATGTGCACAGTTAGAAATCAGTAAGAAATAGTAGTTTTCTTGAATGTTAAATGTGAGGCAAAAGATTAAATTCGTCGCTAATAGTTGCATTGTCCTGCTAAATTTGGCAGTTAATGTACAGCTGAGAATGTGGCTATTAACCCAGGAAAAATGGAGCAAGATAAGTGTTCAGGTTCGACTTACTCTTTCCTAGTGTATTTTATTCCATTTAATGTCTGCATTATACTCATTTATAAAGAAAATCATATAAAGACGTTAAAATTAATTTTAGTTATCTTCAGAAGATAAGTAGAGCCCAACAAAAATGCTGGGATACAAAACTATACATACTATATACACTACAGATACAAATTCAAATCCATTGAGTCTCTCAGATCCTTAGCTAACTCGTAGAGCAAGTATATCCCCCAGCCACTAAGACAAATATATCTTTTAGACCTGTTTATCGAGACTAATTTATTCCCATTTCATATCTGGAATGATTCTACAAGCTTAATTTTTAATTTTCTGAAGTCTTGTAGCAGAAAAGCGGCGAGAGGCAGGTGAAGTTTTAGGAAATTATGCTTGGGACTGTACCTTACATTAATGTTTGCTCGGTGGGACTGCTGGCTACATATTTCCAAGACAGTAATGGCGAGGAGAGGAAGGAAAATCCCCGACCCCTCTGCTTCACACCCTTCGTGAGTGTATCCACCGGTCTTTTGAGCCTTGTCTCTTCTTAGTGTCGCTCTAAATTAGTTTCCAGGCTTCCTGTAACAAACAAAACAGATGCACTGCACATTATTACCACTGTTTTGTATTTACCCACTCTTCTCGGCCTTATCAGTACCTCAAATTACACACTTTTAGGTGAACAGAAATGTCAGAAAACGCCTTGTTTCTAAAACGAACGCATTTTGTTTCCAAGCCTTTCATTTCAAAAGCAGGTGTGATGTCTGAAAGATAACAATAGCTACAGCAGCCCCAAACATTAAACGTAGCTTTTGATTCACTGTTTGCGAAAAGAGTAGAAGTATTACATATAGAGAAGAGACAAAAAATTGTTTTCTAGCAGTTCTATGCCAATAACAATATGTATTTGAGGCGTCTTTTAAAGTGTTTGTAGTGAGCGTACGCTGGTCACGTTACCTGAATCGTGAATCCTGCTCTGGTCTTATGAGCGTCCTGGGTTTGATGTCTGCCGGCTGCTCTTCTCTCGTTATCGGAGACGTTGAAAGTCATCATGGCCAATGTTCAGCTTTAAAACTGGCTTTATTCTCGAAGCACACACAAAATGTAAATTGGCTAGCAACATTATTCCCTTATTTATTTCCTATACCCGCCTTTTCAATAACTTTTGGGAAAGATATTTCTTATCGCCACACGCTACCTCCCTGAAACCTTAAAATAACCATCTACACGTAGCAGATGCAGCGTCTCGTCTCACCATAAGTAGCATAGCAAGAGTGCGTAAGTCCTGGGCGACTTCCTGCTTTTATATAGAAATGTCCTGAGACAAACATTCCCGCCAATATTTATAACGTGTGTTTTGTTTGCAATTGCTTAGGCTGGTATGAGAATTAAATTGTCCAATTTTTAGGAATCATGCTTCACTTGACTCTTGGAAAATTTCCTTTTTTCTCCATCTCTTTCACATGCCGACTTTTTCTCCCCTACAGTCTCTCATTTAATCCAACTTCCTGTTCTGCGACTGACGCTTCCAGGAACTTAAAGCTTTTTCTACCATCGGTCCTCTCTCTTGTTGCCGCCGCTATTTT
The DNA here is from genome assembly GCA_030765065.1 of Deroplatys truncata. Classification (NCBI taxonomy): domain Eukaryota; kingdom Metazoa; phylum Arthropoda; class Insecta; order Mantodea; family Mantidae; genus Deroplatys; species Deroplatys truncata. The sequence continues at coordinate 107,547,978 of CM060975.1, forward strand.
CCAACTCCATGTGTTGCAAAGTTCACTTACTAATTATTGTCCCCAAGTTGCTAGCTCACCTTTCCAGTTAACGGTTTTTACAATATTTATGTGTATTCTATTTAGATTTTATTTCCCTTTACTCATATCTTCCCTGTTATTCATTCTCTATTGTTTTTTTAACATGTCGGATATTATTAATATGTACGAATCCTGATTATTTACATATCTCTATGTTATTGGTTATAGACAGGTGTTCCCCTATATGTTTCACAACACACTCAACAAACCAGAAATAATCTACATTCGGACTTCCGCCCTTTTAACATTTAAAATCTTCATCCATCCCTGTGCATTTCAAGTGGGAATTCATGAGAACCTTAATTACCGCTTTCTGTTGACACATTACAAGCTTTTGGTTTACTTTAAAAGTGTTGTGTTTGTGTTCTATATTGTAAAAGAAAAATGCTAAAAACTGTAAATTATAGGCAGTTAAAACCGAATTTAAAGTGTGTAATTCATCCATAGCCGATGTTTCCGAAACACTGTTGAGTTTTCGAAACGTTTTCTACCTAAAAGTTAAATACATCGCGATGAAATATATACTCAACTCGATTGGAGAGCGGGGGATAAATCAGCTGTTCCATTTAATGGTTGTTGCCATTACTGGTGAAATACAACCACAATGCACTAATGTGCAGTAGTAGTAATGGTATTCATGTCCTTATAGGAAATAATCACATATGATTATGTGTGAGTGACCGGGGTTAGATACCACAACATTAAATATAATTTATTCCCTATTTATTAGTCCCTAATGGTTAATGGTATTTTCATTAATTTTCAATTTTTTCGACGCCCAGAAATATCACACAATTTTACATTTGTTGTCATAAATTGAGAATGCCCTCAAGTATGGCAGGACTACCCAGACACCATTTAAGATTTAAATTTACCTTAAAATGACCATCTCAACGTACTCTAAATAAGACACAACTAATGGCATTTACTTTCCCCCATTATATCAAGAACCTTTTATTCAAGACATTTCCTTCTACAACGTTTAGATTTGGAGATATAGTACAGTCTCAGCTTAAATGGTCCACTCTGTATTTTTCCACACAGAACTTCACATTTGAAGATTATACGATAGAAGTTTCGTCCTCTTCATTATGTAATCTGCATACTGGTTCTTCTTTGAACCCCATTGTGTGTGTGTGTGTGTGTGTGTGTGTGTGTGTGTGTGTGTGTGTGTCCGTAATCTGTAGGTTTATCGACTCTCGGTCGGTCACTTTTTGGGTGAGTACATACAGGTGTCCGCGTAAGGATACCTAATAGAATGGTGCTCAGTTTAAGTATGTTTATAGCATAAATATTATTGAAATTTAATGCAATTACGCTTAATTATAAAGCTTATGACAATAAATATTTACTGCAAAAAATAAAAAAAGGCTTAAGGTATTTTTACGTGCTGTAAAACGATGTCTTCTGTTACAGTAAATATTTGCTGAAAAAAACAGAATAATAAACAGTTACTATAGAGATTGCGGTAGCACTATTGAGAATTTTCTACAAATGCGAGTATGAACTTTAGAGTAAGGTCGGTTATTTGTGTCGGAATTGTTTATCCAGATATTTGACTTATTTTATTTATAATAGTAACATCAATAAAAAATCTGATGCGTTGCACTCACATGCTTTCTCTACTCTTGTAGAAACTATTTTAACAAACGCTTATTCTCCACCTACTTCATGTTAATCGAGATAAACATTTGCAGAAAGTATCTTATTGCCAATTTTCTTGTAGATGCAAGGGGAATATGGTAGGCTTTAAGCGATAGTCAAATATTTCAAGAGCCGGTCGCTATGTGAAGCATTCCATTCTCTTTGTATGTCCAGGACATAAAAAAAAGGAATAACAAATTCCCATTTGAGAAAAAGTATAAGTATTGGAAAATTCAGACAAATAACAAGGAATATCTCAGAAACGGTTCAGTCCACAAAAAAAATGTATATGACATAAATTGTGTCTCTTAACCAGATATAAATTTATTGTGTACACCATTTTTCTCTATTTCTTAAGGTTTACCATTTAAACAAAAGCCATTCACAATGAAGAGCGCTTTTGGGGACATTCCAAGAAAATTCAAGATATGCATTTCATTTGTCATAAAAGTACTTTAAACATTTTATATTTTAATCAAAATTTTAGAGCGATTTTTGAAAATAAAAATTTTCGAAAACGGTTCCATGTGAAGGGTAGTCTGGGGTGAGAGAATTTTCTTGAAAATCTTCGTGTCGCATCTTTGAAATACCAAGTTTTCTACTTATCCGACTTTTCGTTCTTGAGTTATGCTGTTCACAGACACAAAGACACACACACACACACACAGACCTTTTTCTAAAACGTTCTCTTCGATTCAGGAGGCCTCAAAACATGTATTTCCGGTTAATTTCAACATTAACAGGCAATTATCCTACACAGGATTAGTATTAAACCAATAAACTTAAACTATTTTTAAATGGAAATCTCGGTATCGAATTTTTGTGTGGTATGCAATACTTCCCCTACTTACTATGCGTAGTAAAGAAAGTAAAAATGGCATAAGGCTCAAAGCTGTGGAAGAAATAATCGATAACTTACAAGAGTATGGGTTACATTTTAGATACTTCTTATGATATTAATAACACGAACGATTTTAAAAAGCTGAATGTTGATGATGAAACTAGACATGTTTGAATTAGAGTTGCGGCAAAATTCATTCCAAATCACCAATTTAAAGTTTATTCATATTAAGCCTGTGGCTTAATGTCTACAACTTACGATTTTTTGGTAATAGAAATAATGGACATTATGACATTCTACTGTTCGAAGATCTTCCTATCGTTTTCCAAAGCTCACTTCAAGGGCTTACATTATAATAAATAAACAAAACTGTATATACAATTTATGGTATGATCAGATATATATATCAAGGTCGTGCGAATTATTCGCATGCGTTATTAAGTATATGGTTATATAACACTATACTTATTAAGACAACTGTTATAAAATACAGAGGACGTTAGAAGCAACAGTTTTTGTTAAGGAATGGACTGTGAGGTTTGGTTTCAATGCAAATTCGTAGCAATCGAATGAGTTTGAACTGTAAACTGTTTATTTTGGAATTGAAGTAACTTGGAGCTCCATTGGTAAATTGAGCTAAAGTTTAACAGCATCTGAACAGAAACACATAATTTGAACAAAATAATTTGACAAGTCAGACAAATGTGTGTGTCTACATACATTTTGTAATGTGACTCAAATAGAGATAATTGAATAGCCACCCAGAACAAGGGTTGTAACCCTCAAGAAGGTTGTTAACAGTGCTTGGGACAAGGCCGAGGTATTGGATATGTTCTACCAATGCCCTATGAAATTTCCAGTATCTCTGCCTTGTCCCAAACAGATTAAGAACCTTGTTCCATTTAAAATTCAACTTTGAAAGAAACGAGGTTTGCAACCTTGTTCTGGGCGGCTATTCAATTATTCAAGTTTTAAACATTTAAAGCTTATCATACACCTCTTTATGAACATAAACTACAACAATAAATTAAAAGTTTATTTGTATTTGACGTTCATAAGCATTTTATTAGAGCTACGCAATTGCCCATTTTACCAATAATGTATGGGTAATAAGGGCACAGAGCTTTGGAATCATGGCAATTAATTAAAAATATAATTCACATATTGGGATACATATTTCACACACATGTTCACACATCATGTGAGTTATTAATTGTCCCAATAGAAAATATTCCTAGAACTTCATGAGCGGAAAATAATTTTTAATTATTGACAGAAACAATATTTTGCCTTAACACTGTTGCTGTTTAACCTTAGTAATTAGCTCACTAAACGCTCTCCATTGCGGCTGTTTTATTCTTAGTGCGATGAGTTTGAAGGGATTAGACTATCCTCTTGTCCACAGACTGCGATAGCTGGAGAACAATAATTTTCCACGAAGTTCTGAAATCAGTTAACTTTTATTAGATACTTTGTAGCAATTCAAAATATATATTCACAATATTTATCAGTGAGCTCTTGTGTTAACATACTATTTTACGCCGCGATTTCTACCTCCTACGCATTGAAATTACTCCCGACGTGAATAACGCGTCCTCCTCCAATTCTATATTCCGAATAATAGTGAAGAAAGTTTTCTTGTATCTACCAGGTGGCCCACACAAGCCGTCCTTAGTTGAAGTTAAGTTTATACCGGATAGCGCGGATGCCAAAAGTTTTGCCTAAGCAGAACTGTAAAGGGGACTCCATACCGATAGAGACGAGACCGCTAGAAAGACCAATGCTTTAAAACGAACACTTTGACTGCTATTACTGGTCCAAGAGCTCAGTCGGTAGAGCAACTGCCTGCTATATGAGGTGTTGGGGTTCGATTCCCGGTTGGGCACCAGAAAGTTGTCTTTAAACAAACAGCATTTTACGGTATGCCCAGGGTGTGGCGTTTGAATGTGAGAGTACCTATGTGTGTGTGTGTGTGTGTGTGTGTGTGTGTATGGGAGATGGGAGGGAGGGAGTGTTATCGGTTAAATAAGGAATTCGCTCATTAACAAGAATTCAGGACTGCCGCTTGACGCAAGCCTGAGCACACGTGTTAAATCATTTAGTTCCATGAGAGTTAATCTACAAACAGTACAACTATATGGCACCAATTTGTTCCGCAAAGTTAACAAGATCAACCTAAGTTCTATTTTTATTATATTTGTGTAACCTTAAAGATACGACAGAATTACATTATTTTCTATTAGTGCATTAATCATAATAAGCATGTGCAAAAACATGCCCGCCTTGGTGGCAGAATTGATTCAAGGGCTTCTCAGGCCCACGTTCTACCTGGAATGGTCCATTATTTCTTAATATTATTCCTGTGCGTCAAACAAAATGTGCGCAGAAGATAGATGCCGCGTCTGAAAATTTTCAGAAAACAAGTATTCGAGATCAGTTGCATTTTGGCGCCTCTCGGCACAGATAAAAAAAAATAAATCGAGTTTTTGTTTATGTACGCTCCTTAACTGCTGTGGTCCTTAGCGTCCCATTCTATACTGGACATGAAAGACCGGAAACTTTCCTCAGAGGCCTCTTTATCAGGCTTGAGGTTCTTTTACGTGCCGTAAATGTACCACCGGCTTTACTTCTCTTCCGATGGAAGCCATTTTAAGGATTTTTATGTCCGGAAAAAAATCCATCGCCTTCCACTGGGTTTGAACCCGCGAGCTCGGGAACTAACCGCAACCATGTCCGTATGTTCGTTATTGGTGGTGAACGTTATGTTTTGGTCTGAATGACCTGGCTGGAACTGCATGCAGTGATCACGCGACGCTTATCAGCACGAAACTACCACGTAAACACCTGCAGACAGCAGCACTATCACAGTGACCTTCCGCTTTGTACCTGCACTGGCTTTTAAACAGCAGCGATGCGGCAACTTATTTTGCACCTATATATGCAGGAAACATAAAACTGCAAAGAACGGCTTGTTTGGACCACATGGTATGTACAATTTGTTACGTTGCCATCGTTCCCATTCTTCCCCTTTGTTTAATGATGATTCTCCAGGGATATGTTTAAACAAAACATACATGAATCCTTTACATATTGATTATGCATTAATGATGGCCATGTTCGCTGAATTTAAAACAATGCACAGTTAATTAAAATGACGCTTTTCCCAGAACCAAGCTAACACAATAGCTAATCACTGCAAAAGGGCGTAATTATCAATAATAACACAATTACATTATTAAATTAATCACATTAGTAAACAAATACATTAATTATCTTTTGGAATTAGCACAATCATATAATCTGCCTCACCACCTTCCGTGGTGCTCTAAGAATGAATGCAGTCAGTCTCAACCAGACTTCGTGTGTTTCTTAAAACGATGCTCCACACCCAGTTTTTCTAAACAGGGTAAAGCAACGGTGTGCAATGCTGCTCTGTTCACCGAGCGAGGTGACTCCGCTGTAACTTGTGAGGCATTTGGGAGGTCCCGGGTTCGAGTCCAATTGAGCCGGCTACCATAGCTTTGGGGTTTTTCGTGGTTTTCTCAGGTCGGTAGGCGAATGCAGGGAATGTTCTTCTATCACGAATCTCTTGTCCATCATTTACTTTCAACTCTTTCACTTTCATTTGTTTCAGAGTTGCAGGACCAGGCGAAGGCGATTGGTGCATAGCAGCGGGACGATGGAATTGGGCTGTGGAAAGGATTCCTCCGTGACATTTAGGATGACCATGTGGTGACCTTCGTGAGGGGCTAGTTCCCGGGAACCTCGGATAGATGATGGCGCATGCAAGTTCGCGCCATCAGAATTGGATCACTCTGAATTCGTTAGGTACCCCGTTCTTGCTAGCGCGCGTCGTCATCCGGATCTGGCCGCTGGGTCCCTCCTATATTCCCAGGGGTGACGTGAAATTTTCTACCTGTGGTGCTGAGCTCCAGTAGCTGTGGACTCCCTCTACCTGATTTATCTTATCCTACATGTTCTGTTGAGGCAAAAATCTCTTACCGCAAGATCGTATGTCGGTCTAATATTTCCTCTCATAAAATCTATCTCTGTAGGTAAGACTATAAGGACTATCGTGATAACATCCTAGATAATTGCTGCCGATTGTAGTTGTAGTTTGAAAAAGGGATGGGTTTTATACGCAAGCACTGCGACCTTAAAGATCTATTGCGCATCCCCCCTTTCATCAGTTAAGTAGTCTGTTGCTCGTTATGAACTTAACCAGACTGCTAACTGAGGCATTCGATTGTTCATCTATGTTTGGAAAGTGATTGCCAAAAATACTTGCTTTTTGATTCGCAAGAGCAGGACAATCACATAGGAGATGAGTAGTCTCATCTCCTTCTAGACATCTACTACAGATAGGGTTGTTAAACAATCCCATTCTGTATATATTAAACTTTAGGGCACAGTGTCCTGTAATGAATCCTGTTGTCCATGCAAGCCTTCTTCTACTAAGACCGCGCAGGTACTTTGCCCTGCTGTTATCCAGGTCTATAATGAACAACTTGGAATGTCTGCAACCCTCAATGGAGTTCCAGTAGTTCTTGTGTTCTACTTGAGCCCAGCACTTAATAGCCTGTTTCACTGGTCTGTAGGACACCCCCAGTACAGGCTCCGGACCCAAAACTGGGACTTCGCTGCCAATCTTGGCTGCTTCATCTGCTTTCTCATTGACGGGTATACCTGTATGTCCTGGCACCCACATAAGTTGAACCTTATTGTGTTCAGCCAGTGTCATTAAAGATTCCCGGCATTCTGAGAGGCGCTTTGATTTTATTGATGGTGATTCAAGTGCTTTAAGAGCAGCTCTTTTTAATGCTTTCCATGACACTGGCTAGGATTGCATAAACCTCAGCCTGGAAAACTGTAGCTAAGGTACCCAGCCTATAAGACATTTTGGTTACCATAAAGCCCAGCTGCCAATTGCAGTTGCTATTTGCGTGGCATCCCATGTCCAACAACAATGACTCTGTCTACATTTGCGCAAGTGCATTAGTTACAAAGTGGTAACCCTGTCTACCAAATAGGTGTAACACACCTCCCACCACCGCGAGGAATGTTGCATTTCAACCTTTTTCCGGCCAGTGCAATGTTTAGTCATAATTCAGTCACGCTACTCACCGCTGAACTCAATCATGTTTAAATAACACTATTTCACGGGCATATGAAAGCGGTATTTACATCGAACTGTATTTTCAACACTTAAATATTCAGCAGCATTGTACAGCAAAAATGTTACAGAAATCAGCTTCATCTGGCTCTAAAAATAATATTCTAATCAATAATGTCAATATTCACAATGGTTGAAATTAGTTGTCATTCTTTCTTTCTTTTTCCCTTGCTTCATTTATATGTTGCCTTTATTATGTTATATCACATCTGTAACCTTTTTATTTTTAGAGGCTGCATTTCTGGTTGCTGCCTCACAGTAATGAAGACCAAGATATCTGCCGAAACGTTGACCGTGTTTGTTACTGTCTCCGCGCATTATAGTGTCAATATGCATCGTCAATTTCCTGCTCTTCACGTTTGTCTGCTGAATTTTTAATTAGCTCTAAAGTTTATAGAAGGTTCTCTGAGATTTTCTGGCTAGATGAGCAATGGAATCTGGGTTCCTTGATAAAGCATGCAATGTGGATCTCAGGTTATACAGTGCCTTGTTTTATGTCAAGGCCACAACCGCCTTATACGCGTATCGACCTAGACGCAGTACGCAGAAGTGGCACAGGAGTGTCAAGGGTACGCATATCAGCTATCTCAGTCGTTACTTCGTCTTCGTGTTGTGATGTGTTTCGACAATACGTACGTTATGTGTAATTTTCTTTGGAATGTTATTCTCTTATTGGTCCACGGAAGTGCCTGCCAACAAATTCATGCTTGAACAGCGTATTTTTATGTACGATACACATATGAAATTTGAATCATGTAAACAGATGTATAAACAATTTCAGCATCAATTTTATGGTTATCCAGTTCCGGGAGATGTTTGGTCAAATTTAGAAAAAACGGGATCGCTAAAGGCTAAAAAATAAAGTTTATAGGAACAATTCCCACACCATAGACGAACTAAGGACAATATAGAAATAGAAATTATGAACATTACGCAATAAGAACTTATGCGTGTGCATGACAATTCATCCGACGATGGCAAGAACATCTTCGCGCAGATGGACACCACTATCAACAAACCTTATAACAAGGTTATTACTCATTACTATACGTTACTAACACGCGTGAATAAGTAACGCGGGAGTTACGGACGGGAAAAACCCGCACTGTAGTAGACCTGTGCGGAGCAACATTCGTGCGATCCGCGGCCTTGGCATAAAACGAAGGCACTGTATTACCCAGTACTAATGCAGATTAACGTTGAATCCATTTTTATTAAATTTAAGCACATACTTCTCTAAGTGCTGAATTCAAGAAAGCTGTTACAGTATTATGGCATAATTACAGATCCTTGCGATCTCTCGAGTTTTATTATGTTTTTTGACGACACATTTCGCCTACTTTCATCGCACACCTGTTTACGAACTACTTCACATTCTAAAATAGGTAGTAGAATATTTAATTTCATGCTAATGATTTCATTAGGTAACACACCCTTTACTGCGATTACTCCAGCACCTGAATACATAAATTTCCTGGGTGAATTTAGTGCGCGGACTACGTGTTCACATGGCGAAAGAAAAATTAAGAATGCCCTTGGGTAAGTTACATTTATTATTTATACAATTTCTTTGGCCAAAATTGTCTGTTTTCTCGCTGGAGGAAAGATCGCGTCTCTATTCTAGGAGGGCGGATCGAAAAGTAACACACAATATTTTTTTTTTCTACCTTGGTATTGCAGCTGGAATGTTGCAATTTCACACAGATATAGTTTGAATTTTTCACTACACACGGTAATTTTTGTTTTATGTGCAGCTCTGGCAAGAGAAGCGTGAATTACGCAACAAAGATGGTGCGCATGTTACTGTCGTCCACATGTGAAGAGCAGCCAAAAGGGCATAAACGAGTGATATTCACAGGGACATGCGTGGCGTGTATTTTGATGATTGTCTCCAGGTGGTGTGCATTCTTCCTATAGAGCAGGGTGAACCTTAGTGTTTCGCCGCTCCGAGAGGCCAGTAACAGCTGCAACCCCGCAGAATGTCAGAGGCATTGAGGTGGCAATTTTGAACGACCGGCGTGTGCAACTGCGAACCTTATCGCAACAGTTCAACATTTCCTATGGTGCAGTGTACGATTTTGTACATGACACGTTGGAATTTCGTAAAGTTAGTGCTCGCTGGGTGCCTAAGAACCTGACAGACAACCACAAAGGCCAGCGAATGATAAGCTTATATCACCTAACGTGGTACAACGCAGAAGGGCATGACTTTCTGAAAGGAATCGTCACTGACGATCAGTCATGGACATACCACTACACGCCCGAAACCAAGCAGGCAAGTATGGAGAGGAAACATGCTGGGTTCTCCAGTGACGAAAAAATTCAAAGTGACTCAATCTGCTGGGAAAGTGCATGTGACGGTGTTCAGGGATGTGCATGGTGTTGTATTGGTGGTGTTTGCTGAACACGGACCACTGTGAATGCTGCAGCCTACATGAAAACTTTGATGAAGTTGCGTCGTGCCCTTCGTTACAAACGCCACAACATGAATGCTGACGATGTCAAAATTCTTCATGACAATGCTTGCCCCCATGTTGCTGCTGCAGTTCGTCAGAAAATCACCAAATTTGGTTGGGAGGTGCTCCAGCATCCACCATACAATCCGGACCTTGCACCGTTGGACTTTCATCTATTTGATCCCATGAAGAAATTCCTGGCCAACCAACGCTTTGCGACAGATGCGGAAGTGAAATCAGTAGTCCGCAGATGGCTCTACTCCAAGGAAACGGACTTCTACGAACAGGGCATTCTGAAACTGGTATTCACGATGGGAGAAATTTGTTGAGAAACTTGGTGACTATGTCGAAAAGTAGGTTAAAGGTGTAAGATCATTTGTGATTTTTGTTGTTGGTTTAACCATTTAACTTTTTTGTAATAAAATTATTGTGTGTTACTTTTCGACCCGTCCTCGTATATCATTTCGCATAAAATTTGGTTGGCTAGAATACGTCGCACATGACACTACTTCGATATAGCGACGGGAGTCAAGGCTGGTCCACAATAGCCCGAGGACGGTAACCAAAACGAACGGGAACCAATATTGCATACAAGATTTTGGTTCAAAATAGTCCGTTAACGAGAACGAGTACGCATATCAGTGATCACATCGACCTCAAAGTGGAAAGTCAATTTTGCGCGTTGGAATTTATTCGTTTTTAACTGGCCAATGATATTTTTTTCACCTGCAGATCTATAACTATTTCCAAATTCTATAAGCTTCATTCCTTTATTAATGGTGTACATTAAGGTTGTTTGTTATTTGTTAATTCGGTTTTGTTGTTCTTTGTAGTTTTTACTTCCTATACTACTGTAGTAAGTAAGGGAAGTGTTGTATTCCACCCAAAAATTCGATACCGAGATTTCACCGGAAATACATCTTTTGAGACCCCCTGAATCCAAAAAAGTATTTTTGGAAACATGTCCTGTGTGTGTGTGTGTGTGTGTGTGTGTGTGTGTGTGTCTGTGAACAGCATAACTCAGAAACGAACAGTCGGATAACACCAAACTTGGTATTTAGGTTCAGTATCTTCCAGAGATGCGACACGAAGGTTTTCAAGAAAATCCCCCCACCCCAGATTACCCTTTACATGGAACATTTTTCGAAAAATTTAATTTTCTCAAAAATGGCTAACAATTTTGATTAAAATATCATATGTTTAAGATATTTTCATGACAAATGAAACGTATATCTCGAATTTTCTGGGAATGTCTCCAAAAGTATTCTTCGTTGTGAACAACTTTTGCATAACTGGTAATCCATAAGAGATAGATAAAATTTTACTGCACAAAAAATGTAGATCGCGTTAAAATACACAATTTATGCCATATACATTTTTTTTATTGAGTGAACCATTTTCGAGGTATTGCTTGTTATTCTCTTAAATTTTCCAATACTTATACTTTTTCTCAAATGGGATTCGTTATTCATTTTTTTATGTCCTGGACATGCCAAGAGAATGAAATACTCCACATAGCAACCAGCTCTTAAAAGATTTGACTATCACTTAAAGCCTACCATATTCCCCTTGCACCTAAAAGAAAATTAACAATAAGATTAACATAAGCATAAGGAGAATAAGCGTTTGTAAATATAGTTTGTACAAGAGTAGAGAAAGTCATGTGAGTGTAACACCTCAGATTTTTTCTATTGTTTCTTAGGTAATAGCCAGTTCTGAGTTGCATATAAACAAACTACAGATGATCCTTTCCCTAGAAGAATCAACATTCAATGGATCTACGGGTGTCAGGATCTGAGGTTAGGACACACATATGCTAGAACAGTGATGCCCAACCTTAAACGAAACAGGGGAGGGCGTATTTATCCCCGTGTATTGTTCGCAGAGCTATGACGTATTCATGTGTCATGGGTTGTCCAAGCCTCAATTTCGGTTACCTCTTAACCTGCCATTGCGACCAGCCGTCAGTGAGTGAGTGAGTGAAAGTGAAGTGCTTCAAAACACAAAACGAAGGGGGTGAGATAAGGTGACAATATGACGCCATTAGCTTCGAAGAGGCAAGGTTGGGCTTCACTATGCTAGCATTTTTTCCAGTTTCATTTTCCCAGCTTATGACCAGAGTGAGCTCTAGCGGATGTTTCATGCACAATTCTGATGCAATATGCCGTGCCCAAGAACGAGAAGAGAAAACTAAAATTTGGAAAGTCTTCTTTCTCGTTCCCGGAACCTTAGAACGCTTCCCGTCAATTGTGAACGCTCATATCACAATATTTGTATTTTGACTTTGTCGTTCTGGATTATTAACATTATAAGATAATGCAACAAAAGACTTTTCCCAACACGAAAATTTCTAATGGATACAGGCAACTCAAGGCCATAAAAGTTGAAGATGTGTTATTTTGAAGGAGAAACTGCATTGTATTGCTGCAGTTGGAGAGCCAAACTTGATGAAGTAACTGCCCCACGTATGTTACAAAGTACCGGTAGCCTTCGCCCTAACTTTACTTTCAACTTTACATTTTAATGTTTCTTTAATATTATATATTTAGGTTTGCCTCGGCTGTGTCAGTATTAATTTGTAGAAACATGTATCTCTGAACAAGGCGTGGTGTGGTTGAAGAATGTAGACTTACACAAATTATAATTTTTACTTCACTTCTTTTTATTAATCCTTGACCAATTAAATAACACTTCAATGATATAGAGAGCTGTGAGATTATTTATTAATTACTTGCACTTTTTAACACGTCAACTTTACAATAATGAATTTTCGTCTTAACACTGAATACGTATTAAACTTCTCGAAGACGCGTCTCGCGTCCAGTTAGGAACGCTGTCTACAAGCAACTGAACCGATTTCTACCGCCTGAATTTGTAAATTTCTGTATTTCAAGTCTCTGATTGGCTAATCCTACTCCAATAAAGTACCTTCATTTAACTTAAGCTTTTTTTCTGGTTGTTGATTGGCTATTTATAAACTGTCTAAAAAATTACATTATTGTTGCTCCAAGAATTACTAGTGGCGTTATTACTTTGCAATTCATTATTGCCTGAAGGTTACCTCATTGTTAGCAACTTTTGACCTATATTCTCACAGCTCCTACATTATTAGATTACGTAATACTTCACATAACAGTATTAAACATGTACATAATAATATAAACATTAATACAATGTCTGTTACATATACTTTTTATATTTTTATTTATACACATATTGTTTTAAGGCGCGCTGTTATTATATTTTACATTATATAATTAGACTGAAATCATTTAAGTGTTAAAACCACTGCCTCAAGCTAAACATTTCTCGGTTTGTGTCGATTTTAAGCCTCGAAATTTTGCTTCATTTGACACCACTCTAGTGTTATGACAAAATATTTTACAAATACATTCAAGATTAATTCCCTTAATCACATGTTTAACCTAACTAAATATTATGCAATGATTACCCTGATTATAATAAACAACATGATACATAAGTATATATATATATATATAAAACTAATTCGGGACGGCATTACAATCTCACTTTCGAACAATTGCTCAATTGCATTGATGTTCTCTTGTTTACTGTTCACTGAGCTGTTCTCTTTGCGTTCAGTTATTCGTCGTATTAGTTCAGGTTTATCAAACAACTATCCGATCCGTCATAACGTGGACAGATTGGATTGTTAACAAAATTAATTTAAAGTGCTTAAAGAATTTAAATTAGCCCATGTCCATACAGTAGTGAAATTAGTATAACGCCATAGATATTTATAGTGAAATGAACATGTTCTGTTGGAATATTGTTGCATGCAGTATATCTTATAGCAGTATGATTCAGTACACTGATAAATACATTCAAATGGTATCTCAGTAGATGTCAGTAGTACAGTATGACAAGGAATCAATGATTCAACTGGTAGAGGGTGGAAATCTGTACATAGGCAGAGCTATGTGGTGTTAGTGTTTACATATGTACCTCTACTGCAGCCAATAAACAAACACCACTGCTTTATGAGTATTGCATAAACCATTATTGTGACAATGCTATGTGGTAAACTGTTATCATGTGATGATAAAGGAAAAATCAGGTTACAAGAAAATGGGACTGTTTAGTCATCCGATGCCAAGAAGCTGAACCCCTGTAGTTCATTGATTGATTGTTTTGATACAGTGGATGCACAATATGTAAAGGGCACAAACTATGTGAAAGTATCTAAACAGTTACTTTTGAACAAAACAAGGGTCTAGAATTGTTAAATTCTTCCCAATCTGTTATTGATTTTGAGGCAGTATTTTTAACACTTAAAAGATTTCAGTCTAATTATATAATATATAATTCAATAACAGCCCATCCTTAAAGCAATATGTGTATGTAACAATATATAAAAAGTCTATATTACAGTCATTGTAAATGTTTATATTATTGTATATATGTTCAATAATGATATGCGAAGGTATTACGTAATTTAATAATGTAGGAGCTGTGAGAATAATAGGATAAAAGTTACTAACAATAAGGTAAGAAAGTTTAATAATCCTGCTAGTCATTATTGGAGCAACAATAATGTAAATTTTGAGACAGTTTAAAAATAGCCAATCTACAACCAGAAAAAGCTTTAGTTAAATGAAGGTATTCTATTGGACTAGGATTAGCCAATCAGAAACTGAAATATAGCAAAGTTTACAAATTTAGAGTTCAGTTGCTTGTAGACAGCGCTCATAACTGGACGCGTTGGTTGTAGACAATGTTCCTAACCGGACGCGAGATGCGTCCTCGAGAAATTTAATACGCATTCGTGTGAGACAAAAATAGTTTACGTGTTAAAAAGTGCAAGAATCTCACAGCTCTCTATATCAGTGAAGTGTTATTTAAATTGTGTCAAGGATTAATAAATGTAGTAAAGTAAAAAAATTATAATCTGTGTAAGCCTACATTCTTCAGCCGCACCACGCCTTACAAAGAAATCCATGTCTCAAACAATAGTACTGACGCAGCCGAGGCAAACATAAATATATAATATTTAAAGAAATAGACAAATTACAAAGTGAATATTTTTTTAAACATTTTTTGGGGGCAAAGGCCACCGGAAAATTTTTACCGTACGTGCGGTTGCAACTACTTCAAGTTCGGCTCCCCAACAGTCCAAATATAATACATCTTCAAACTGGCTTTCCATACGTAAAGACAATAACTTCTTCAAATTGGCTCCAAAAATGTGGGGCTAATAAAAAAAATGTAAAGACTAACTACTTCAATTTACAGTTGCCAGTAATTGCCAGATGTGTAAGACAAGTTTTGTGAAACGAGAAACATCTTCAACTCAAGAAACAGCTGCATTATCCAGTTCTAACACTAACTCATAAGAAGACTTGATTGGGTTTTGCAAAAAATTATGTCATGGACTTCAGAATGGGAGAGTGATCTGCATGATGTGTAATTTAGATGGGTCTAATATATTTCAGTATTATCAGCATGAACTTAGAACAGAGCAGGCAATAAGAATGAGGAGAAATTTTGTTGGCAGAGGTGTTATGATTTGGGAATCCTTCTGCACTAAACGGTAAACCATGCATTGCTTGGCTGAACACTAGAATGAACTAACATGTACTCTAGGATTCTAGAGACAGAATTGATTCAAATATATGAGGACCTAGGCAAAGAAAGTCTAATTTTCTACAAGATATTGCATCTGTGCATTCTTCTGTTACAGCCAAATGTGGTTCCAAGAAACAGATATTTGTCTTGCCCTGGCCAGCATGTAGGCTAGTTTTGAATCCCATGGAAAACCTTTGGCGAATACTTGCAAGCCATCTTTATTGCAATGAAAGGCAACTTCAGGCCATATCTGAGCTGAAAAGATGTGTGAGCCAATGGAAGAAATGAAAACCTTACCAAAAAATTCCTAAGATACTTCTTAATGTACATAAGAATACAAGTTGTTTGACAATAACCAGTATGATAGAGAGTGCCTTTATACCAATTTCCATCCAAGAAATGCAAATGTCTTATTTTGTTACATTTTTTATGATAGAAACCAATTCTGTCATGACTTTTATACTGTTCACATCTACTACTTTCATAGCAAATTAGATACATATGGCTAAGAAATTGTAGCTAGGAAACGCAGTGCCTTTATACTGTGCCTTCCACCACTGTAATTACCTGACGTGTTCTACTAACTCAGAGCACCTTTGTATATTATACGTAGCATTTCCGCAACTAAATAGGGCAAATATTAATGCCGATGACCGGGACACGATAAAAGATATTGTAGCGATGAAATTCGTATTACAGATTATCATGATTACGAGTAGGGAGTAGAGATTATTACACAGGAATAAAATGGGTTAAAAGTTTTTTTTGGGTTCGTAGCCCATCATATTTGGAAGTACATCAAGAAAACACTACTGATCCTGGAAGGGTCGAATACATCGGCTTTGGTCCTAGCAGCGATAATAGGATGAATTCCATGTTGCACTATTCCACTGTACTGTAAGCCATAGCTAGTTGCTTTTCAGCTATTGTACTAAGTAAAGTTCTCTGTGAAAAGTTGCAACTCAAACTGATGTTAGAATATGTAACCGTTTTGAATTGTGAAATAATGTAAGCAAGTTTGGTTTATACCGCGTGCATCAAGCAGACGCAGGTGTTGTGCGACCCGAGCTAATTACGAAGTATGGGATGCTTGGTGAAGGAAAGCTTTAATACCGTTCATACGAAAGTGCGTATGAACCACGGAAATAACATTTGCCCCATTTGATGTTTGAGAAATATCGCGTATCAAAACTTTATCAATACTTCAGAATGATTTATTTATGGTTCTGATGTAATGTGCAACTTGTAATATCAAATAAATAGGATTATTTTAAAGTAACGGTATATGTAGGTACTTCATCGTGATACCGTAATTATGCACGATCAAGCATAAATAATTAAATAAAGCAATGATAGTAGGAGAAATAATTGCAATAAATCATTTACATATGTTAAATCACTTATGATGTAACAAATTTGAGTTGAAATACCTGTCCGAAAAGATGAAGGTAATTAGGAGTCAGGAGTCAGGATAGTAGGAGAAATAATTGCAATAAATCATTTACATATGTTAAATCACTTATGATGTAACAAATTTGAGTTGAAATACTTGTCCGGAAAGATGAAGGTAATTAGGAGTCAGGTTAACGGAAGTCAATAATAAGCAAGTTCATTAGCAACAGCCGAAGGAGCGAACACGTTAAGCATACAAATTCTGGGAGTGCTGTTTAGAGATAACTTCAGTACGTTTACAATCATTTAGGCAGAAATTCTGGAAAAGAAAGACACATTCTGATAATTAATTTAGCCAATTATTCAGTGTCACATTCGGATACTTAACAATTTTGACATTTAGCAACGCATAAGATAGAATGTTGGTGGGATAATTCCGATGTAGGCGTGACTTAAATAATAAGAAGACGTATAATTAAGTCGGAGAGATACTCTTCTTTGATACTGTGACTGGCACGTGTCGACGTTCGTACACACAGTTGTGCACACATTAGTTATTCTCTCTCTGGGAGCGCCAGTGGTACTTGCTGGTGTGATATTTTAAGCCCCCAGTGACGCACTTGTGTGAGTAGCGGCTATCGCGAGGGATTTTGTGGGCAACGTTTTAGCGACTCACGGCAGGTTACGCTTCTGATTTCTATTATTGCGGGAACAGTTATTTCCAAACGTAACTTTCATGTTGTAGAAGTTAGCTTGCTTAATAATTCAGCTGTTACAATTTCAGGTGCTACGATTCATAATCAGTTTATTTCTTCATCTCAAACGGTCAACAGCTCGCTTCAATAACTCAAATATTAGTTCACAATTAATTTCTCAGTCAGTTTAAACTGGTGTTGTTCTTCACAATGAATTCAGGATACCCCGAGGAAAAATATTCATAGCTCAACCACTGGAGCAGCCGGCGGAAAAACCAACGGCAGATATTGGAGACCACGAGAAAAGCTGGCGAATACATTCATGCTTCAAATTGTCACACTATCATTGCGGCATCCTGCTACTGCTTGAACTGTAAAGTATGATACATGTATTCAGTCTTAAATCTGTAAAAGGGGGAAGGAAAAGCTTTTCTTATATTTGATTTCTCAATTTACTGACTTATCTAACGAGGATTTGCGGACTTTATTTATGGTGCTGGAACTATCAAATAGCAATATTCATACTTGAACAAGGATTTTTTTTCTGCACGAACATACGTAAAAATCGAATTATGTTGATAGGTGTGGAAACAATTTCAGGAGAAATTTCCTGGTATTCCAGTTCCAGGAGAAACTGTTAGTTGCCTGGTTAATAAGTTTAGGACAACGGGAAGTTTCTCTCCATCCTCCAGAACGTGCGTGGAAATAGTTCCAGGTCGTCCTCCGAGGTGTAGTACCATGCTAGCTTCTAGTTCCCGAGGTCGCGGGTTCAAACCTGGCGAGGGCGATGGATTTTTTCGACCGTAAAAATCCTTCACATGGCTTTCTTTGGAAGGAAAGTAAAGCTGATGGTCCCGTGTCCTAGATTTACGGCACATAAAAGAACCTCAAGCCTGATAAAGAGACCTCTGAACAAAATGTTTGTTCTTTAACGCTCAACATAGAATGGGACGCTATGGACCACAGCAGTTATCTCAATTTAATATTTTTGAAATAGTTACGGAATGTTCTGTGGAAGATTCCACTGCCTATATAAGCGAGTGTTCTTGCGAGAGGAGTCAGTTTGCAGACAGCCGTCGAGGAGCAACATGCTTCCTCCTTTCATTTCACTCCATCCTAAAAATAAAAACGCCATCCCTAACACCCATCCTGAAATAGTTCACTCTGCGGTTAAACCCTATTGATGGTGGGCACGCAGCAGAAGCACTCGTGCTAAACCTCAGCCTGCCAGCAGCAATTAGAAGTCAGTCAGTGCGAGTCAGTAAGTGAGCGAGTTCGTCGTGCGACATCAAGAGCGATTCTCCGACTGAGTTGGTGACCGCTAATGTGAAATGTAGTAAGTACGACTGCAGAGTGACAGTTGTAGAGGTCTCGCGTTCGACTCCTGAGTGAAATGAACCGTCCGGAAGAACAGGACGTGAGGGGAAAACTGAACTAATTCGCTTTAGTAAAGTGATAGTGTGAACGAAGTGAACTCCCAGTGAAGCTGAACTAGATAAGAACTTAGAAAAATGGCAGTGAAACTGAGAGAGAGACAGTTGAAAAATACTGGACAACGTCACAATATACTATACAAAAAGTTGTGGTAAATTCGGAAACAAGAGATATGCTACTAGATTTAATAGACGTTATACGCAACTATATAAAAACACTAGCATACTGACTCATAATAAACAGTGGATGAAATATAAGATAAAGGTAAAGATGTAGTCCATCTTTTATTCTCTTTATGTTATACATATAGACGACATAGCGAGACTATAGAAACTTAAAATGGCAAATTTTACAGAACCAGGTTTTACAACATTGACAAAGCTGCTGTCCAATTAATTAGACCTAAAGACAAATACGAACTATAAAGAGCATTGTACTATCTGAACACACTAGCCAAAACTTACAGCTTTACTGTATCAGCCAAAAGTATGGATTTTAAACGAAAAAATATGTGATACATTCACATGACATTCTGTTTTTATTAGTGGATATAGAAAATATTCTTACTGGGGATATTTTTCAATTACTACATTTTATCCAAATAAACCTTTGCAAAAATAGCCAAGCTGTACATTTCGTTTTAGACGCAAAGAGATCGATAGTCATATGTTTAAGAACGGGGCGCTAATTCCATACTGTTTCCAAGGATTGTGAGAAACAACTGAAAATCAATGGGACTTTAAAAGAATAAGTAATGAACAAATTGAACCTTTAATAACGGGTATTTCAGAAACAGCTTATGCCACAAAAAACTTATTTTAAGTAAACTGTATTTTTTAAACAGATCCGCATTCTTTGGGTGGTACATTTTTGTCTATCGCTTAACCGTTATCAGTTATACAATAAAGAGGACTTCCTAGAATATTCCAGAAAATTCAAAATATACATTTTATTTGGCACATAGGCGGTGCCGTAGCCGAGTGGTTAGACCGCTCGCCTCTCACCGAGACGGCCCAGGTTCAATCCCAGGGACCCGCATGTGGGATTTGTGGTGGACGAAGCGGCGTCTGGGCGGGTTTTCTCCGGGTTCTCCGGTTTCCCCCGTCATTCATACCACCAACTGCTCTATCATCACCTTTCCTTTCATCCATTTCACCATCATTTCGTTTCATCTACTTCCTTCCTCCCATACCAGGCATCGGGCTGATCACCCATCCTGGATATTCTGTCTGACCCATGAGTGTCTGCTCCTCGACGGGCCTCTGACCCCAGGCACCCGCTTGTAAGTCCTGGGGGGTGTAAGTCCTACATAAGAGGAGGTTAAACAGATAATGAATGAAAATTTGTCATAAATATCTTTCATTTGCGGTATTTTAAACAAAATCGTTACAGCCATTTTTAGAAAATCAAGGATAATTGGGGGTCGGGGATTCTCTTGAAAAATCTAATTGTCGCATCCTTGGAAGATACTGAACTCAAATAATATGTTTGGTATTTATCCAACTTTTCGTTTGTTAATGATGCTGTACATAGACACACGTGGACATGTTTGCAAAAAAAAAAAACACTTTTGGAATCAGGGCGCCTCAAAACATGTATTTCCGGTGAAATCTCGGTATCGAATTTTTGGGTGAAATGTAATACTGCCCCACTTACTATACGTAGTAGAGAAAGTAAAAATCTAATCAGAACAAAACTTGTCATAGGAGTAATAGAGCAGATATCAAAGTTTAATTATTTAGGTTGCCAAATAAATCACCTTATATGGAAGAAGATGTAGACAACAAAATAACGAAGTTTAATCAAATCTCGGGAAAGTTTAAAATAAATTTAAGAAAGACTAAGAAAAGAAAACATAATTAAATTTTAATAAACTTAAGCATTGCCAATTATAATGCGAGATTTCTAATGGTGCTAGTTTTATATTACTGTGGTCAAAACTGTAGAATTTTATAAATTTCGATTTGATTAATTGCCAATAGTTTCTTGATTACTGATATTTATCTATTTTTTGAACCATCAGAATTATCGCCTCAAATCCAACCATGGCATTGAATTTTTCAATCTAATTCTACCTTATCAACCTTAGCCTACACATGGCTTGTGTGGAAGAAAAATTAATTAACATCAAAATTTTAGTTGGAATACAATGCTTCTCTGCCTACCAAGGTAAGAGGTAGGGAAGGTGGAAATTATCCAGATCTTACAATACCTACCCAAGTTACAGAATTCAATAACGCGTAATCTTAATTAAACAGATAAGTATTTCTTGTGCAAATTAACTTTTACACATGTAGTTTCCTGTTCTTGAAATTACTGCGTGATCTATTGTATAGCGAATAGCGCAAGTTTAATATTTGCTCGAGAGATGGCTGCAAACAGCGCCCTCCTCCGAGTTGGTGGAGGCAGTCGGAAGCTTGACAGTGCGTGTGTTTTACTGCTATGTGCAGCAACCATTTCCGCAACACAGTGCAAACCTTGGAAGTTGGTAAGAGTCGCGGTTGCGGGCTACCTGCGAGAACTCCCTTATTTATGTGCAAGTCTATCGTATAAATTATTCAAACACGCCGCCGTACAGGTGCAATGGAAACGGACCGACTAACTCGCATACATCCCCTTCCTTTTGCTGCGTTATTGGTAAAAAAAAGGGAATGTAGGTCTTTCATTTAAAAACAGGGCTCACGGAAAATAGGATAATACATTTAAACTCGACAATTTCGCCCTAGCCGTTTTTGCTTTTTTATCAGCAAATACATCACTTAATTCAGTGGATGTTAGCTTTATGTAGTAAACCATGAGAGAAAGCGAAACCAATTCAAGGTTTTAATAAAGCACCGGTTTTATTTTAGTAACGAATAAAAGCAAATTTTTAAAATTAACGAGATATACTTTTAAAAATCTAATGCTTGAGGCAGTATTTTTAACATTTTGAATAACTTTAAATTAAATTATATAATATGTAATTCCAATAACAGCCCGCCTTGAAGCAATATGTATGTAATAATTTGTAAAATGTATGTAACAGTCATGGCGTATGCTTATATTATTGTAAGCATGTTCAATAATGTTATGTGAATGCATTACGTAATTTAATAATATAAGAGCTGTGAGAATAATAAGTTTAAAGTTGCTAACAATGAATAACCTTGAGGCAATAATGAGTTTGAGAGTTTAAATGCTACTAGTCATGATTAGGGCAGCAATGATAATGCAAGTTTTGTGACAGTTTAAAAATAGCCAATCAACAGCCAGAAAAAGCTTTAGTAAAATGCAGGTATTCTATTAGAATAGGATTAGCCAATCAGAGATTTGAAATACAAACGTTTATGGCTTTGGACGGTTGAAAGATGTTAAGTTGCCTTGGAAGTAACCGTATGGAAGATGTGTTCTCTAGAGAAATATTACGTATTCGTGTGAAACGAAAATTATGTATACGCGTTAACAAAGTGCAAGTATTAAATTAAAGAATCTCACAGCTCTTGATATCAGTGTAGTGCTATATAATTTGTGTCAAGGATTAATAAAAAGAAGTGCATTTAAACTTAAAATCTGTGTAAGCCTACATTCTTGTCGCACCACGCCCTCATTAAGAGAAACGTGTCTCTAAAGTAACACTGAAGCAGCCGAGCAAAAACAAACATAAATGCTATCTATAGAAGCAGTTTAATAACAAAGTTAAATTTTTTTTAAACTTGGAGCGTAACAACAAAAATACATCTTCAAATCGGCTGTTCATACGTAGTAACATATTATGTAACAAACAAACAACTTCAAATTGACGCCCAAAGTGTGGTGCAAAACCTCAACAACAAAACAATTCTCTCAAACTGGCTTCCAAAACCTGGTGCAAATACTGTTATAAATTTCAATAAACACTATCTTCTTCAGATTGACGTTCATACAAGGAGATAAATAAACAACTCCAACGTAAAGAACAAATATCTTACTTCATGCGTTGCATTCGCATGACTTTCTCTACTCACTTTCTACAAACTATTAAAAAAACTCTTTTATTTACTTATTGCTAATTGCGATAAACCTTCATTGCACATTTGCACATTTCGATATAGGTATAACAATAATACAGTAGACTAAAATTACTGGCTTGTACGAGACAAAAACGAGTTATAATTCTGCCAGTGGATAAAAAGTAATTACCAGGCAAGTTACGTGTTGCGGCAAAGCAATTAGTTAGAAGTCAGAGTAGCTAAGGCATTCACGGCAAACTCAGCCAACATGAAACCCATTAGCTCAAGGTTCAGGTAATTATAACTCCGTACGTTCAGAAATCAGAGAGTTGCATGAAAATGAACGTACACCAGTTTTGAAAATTAGAAAGGGAAATAATTCTTAGAATTAAGTAAGACAAAGAGTAAAAGCTATGTTTCAGATGTGAATAAGAAGCTTAAGAATTGGCAATGTATAACGTAGGACCTTTGGTGGGGTGGTCATGAAGTAGGCGGGACTAAATTGATAAAAGAGAGTGCATTTCTTAAATTAGGGTCTTAATGTCCTTTACATTGTACGGAAGTATTTTACTGTGATCGATTATCAGCAGTGACTAAAGACAGCGCTCGGGATCTCACATACTTGGCAGTAGCCGCAGGGTATTTGCCGGTTAGCATTTTAGCGATTCACAGCAACTTTCACTTTTCGTTGTTATTACGGAAACAGTCATTTTATACCGTATATTTCTTGAAGCTTCAGAAGTTAGCAGATATAATATTGCAATAGTCATAGTTTCTCGTGCTAAGATTCAGAAACGGGATAATCTATCCTTAAACTGGCTCAACTCGCTTCAAATAGCTCATGTATTAGCCTTCATTAAATGTATCAGTCAACTTAACTGATGTTGTCTATTTCTACACCCACCCATCCAGAGAAAAATCCCATAGCTCACCACTGTAGCAGCCGGCAACAGATTCATCAACGACGGAGATTGGAGACAGCAATAGCCGCGAAATCTTACTCACACAAGCGCGTCACTAGCTTAGAATATCACACCAGCAGTACGTACCGGTGACGTTACCAGATAGAGTAACTTTCTGATCTAAAATTGCACGGCGTTATTACTTTTAGCTCTGCCTATTTCATTACTCCCAACAAACGTTACTTTTCCGCACAGCCAATACTTAAAATCTTCTTCATGCACGTCTCTTAATTTTGTTACTAT
The DNA here is from genome assembly GCA_030765065.1 of Deroplatys truncata. Lineage (NCBI taxonomy): Eukaryota > Metazoa > Arthropoda > Insecta > Mantodea > Mantidae > Deroplatys > Deroplatys truncata. Next base: position 107,572,432 of record CM060975.1, read on the forward strand.
CCGGGTTTGGCTAAAATCTCAAGAATACCTTTCAGTTCTGTTTTTCAGAATTGCCTATGTGCTGTCCACACACGTCTTGAACTGCAACTTAACTGCCTTCCAGGAATTTTTAATGCTAACACTTTCTGTATTCTCGGCTGATACTAATTACTTTGTTAACATGACTCGCTAAAGACCTGTTTCTCGGACCAATCTTTCAACTCAACCTTGTAACATTGTACATTGGTTTAATGTGCGGAAATAATTTATTGCAATTATTTCTCTGACTTACGATTATTCCTTTATTTAATTATTTATAATATTCCCGTCAATAATTACGATATCATATTGATTCTAATGCTAGATTAAATAGTAGTGGTGTTAGTCCATCTCCTTGTTTCAACTTCTGTTTCATTTCCAACAAGCTATCTACTTCTGCCTGTATTTTCACTCCTGCCATGGCATTCTTCATAGTTAGTTCCACAAGCCACGCCAGTTTGTCTATTTTAAACTCTCTCACAATTTGTACCAACTTATCTCTATCACTCAAATCATAGCCTGTTGAAAATCAATAAACAGTTGCATCATATCTATATTCTGTTCCCAGAACTTTTCGAGCACTTGTTTTCACCGTAAATGTGTCAAATATTCTTGTAAATATACAAATTCAAGATTTAGTACTTTATGCAAAATAAGCTCCTCAAATTAACATGAAATGGGATGAGTTATAAAAGATTGCGAAAGGCCACTCTGTGAATCTCAAGTTTTTCTGATGACGTCATTACTCCATGCTTCAAATGTTTGTTCTGGAGCTGGATTTTGATGCCCTTCGCTTTGAAAAATGATTGAATATGAGAGAGAGATGTTTTCTTTTAGATATCCAGAAGCATTACTAGCTTAACTCTTTCGTAAACACTTTCACTGCTGAAGTTCAAGGATTGTGTTACTATGAAAACCTACGTCATCTGGGTTCACGTTTTACGTTATGATGTTGCAATTAGCATATGGAAACTCCGAGTGCTCCAGAGAAGTATTTTCCCCAATTCCTATCTCATCCTCCCCTTCCTGGACATTGATCTCTCCATTTTGGACGGTACAATAGATCCCTTTGCATTACATTCTATTTTTTTCCTCGCCATTTGCATGTGAATATCCCTGACTAGCTCAGGATCGACAAGCAGACGAAGAAAAGTGACTTTTCCCTTTTACTCAACCCCTTACTCGAGGGAGGAAATGTTAATACTAGCGCGAGACTTGATCGTTTGCTTTTGAGAGAGTTGAAAAAAATGAAGGCAACAGATAAGAGGTGCAAGAATCCAAGGGGCCTAGCAAGAAGTAATCGCAAACTTTTCAAAAGAAGCAAGCGAATGAAAAACTCCACCTGTGATAGCAAGTTCCTATACCTGGCCATGGATTGACAGAAACTCTTTAATACGTGATGAATACAACTCCTGGGAAAAAACTCTTTCATCAGTCACCTACCCCCTTGATATGTCTTCCCCCAAAAAGGAGAGAAGACACGGTTTAATGAAAAGAAAGTTTAAAGTTATACAGCAGTTAAGGTTTTTGTTTCTTTCCCCACAAGTCTAAATAGTTTTTAATTTTCTGTAAGGTTCTATCTGTACTTTGTATCAGGGTTCGCTGAAAACCAATTTTTAGAGCGGAAAATCCTTTGGAATTCTACACGATCATTTATAAAGCATGAACCTAGAATTTCCGTTAGACTCTGAATAATTTGTGAAGCACTCAAAGCCTGCGGTGAGAAAAAAGAAGAAATATTGCAAGGTTTCTTTTTGACGTTGGAAAACACTAAGTTGACCTGCTGCTGTTGAGGTGCCTTTAACTTCTATGGTAATAATGGTACTTGCGTTTATGTTATTGTTTAGCAGTTATTGTGTAATGTTGAATTTTTCTTTCAAGAAGTGTTGTATGCAAATTGTTTCAAAAAACGGAATTTTTTTCTAACGTTTTCATTTGTAGAAAGTTTTGAGGGGTATTTTGTTTCTTTTCATTAAAAGATTTAAATACCTTGATGGTGCAGATCACCCACCTGCTGATTTTTGATTATGTTTATATTGTTATTTATTCCACCTAATTGTGGATTCTTTTAACTATTGCAAACAGTTTATTACAGGTGAACCCAAGAAAGCACTATTTAGAATGCAGTAATAATTAAAAAAAGTGATTATGCTAATACGAATGTTTTAAAAATGTATAAAGCAGGTATCACACAGGGTGTTTCTATCTGCCTCGTTATCATCCAGGCATGCCGTACCACCGATTACGTAACCTGGGCCCACCCTATCCTTATTTACAGGCAAGAACAGCACGCAGTGAGCCGCACTCCACCAACAGCATATTTCCGGCCGTGAAATAGAAGCGTAACTCTGCAATTTATTTCATAGAATAAAACCGTCAGAACAAAATAAAAACAATGTATGAACTTGCTAATGCAGAGCAGATTAACAAAGGTAACAGATCACTGTTTGCACTTCAAATGCAAGACAGAGAAAAAGGGGGAGAGGGTAGAGAAGAAACTTGGAGTATATGAGTATATCAAGAGCATATTAGCAACATCAGTATGGAGGTTTTTAAAATTCAGGATAGTCTGTTCCATGTTGAAATATATTTTTTAAAATACATCTTCATTAACTTATATTTTATGAAGTAGTAGAAGCCGTTTTACAAAAACTGTAGCTGTTAAAGCTAGGGAAATTTAAGAAGCTGTTCAAAATATATTGCTGTAATTTTAAACTGGATTAGTAACATTTGCTTAATCAAATTCATGTATAGGGTTCTAGTCAGGAAAAACATACTTAATTTTCATTAATATAAATTCAAAATTTTATAAGTAAAAATTATTTAGGCATACGTGAATGATAGTAGTTGCATGATCCTATAACCCACATAGGATCATACAGTGAATTGTTCAAAGTATATTGCATAAATAGAATTTCAGTTAAGGCGCTTATAACTAAGGACATAAGTATTAAACGAATAAAATATTTTCGTCAAAAGGCTAATCCTGGATCTTTGTGTAGTTTTCCATTAATATACAGCTCTTTATCTTTCTAAATGAAAACGTTCGCAAAGACCTTTGGAATTCCACATAATCATCTATAAAGCATGACTCTACAATTCCCGTTAAGACTCTGAATAAATGGTGAAGCACTCGAAGCCCGCGGTGAGAAAAAAGAAATATAACAAGGTTCATTTTGACGTTGAAAAACACTAAGCTAACCTCCTGCTGTTGAGCTGCCGTAATGGTACCTTCGAGTTTAGAAACAATTCATGCTTTGTTTAGCAGTTATTTTATAATGCTAGATTTGTCTATATGCAAATCCCTACTTTCCAGACTTTGCGTAATTCCCATATTTTACTGTATTTCACCTCCATTTTAATTAGTCTACCCGCTAGGCTTGCCAACTTCTGGAATGGTGCAAGAGTGTGCACTTGAGTGCATGGAATCGTACTGATGTAGTGCGCTGTGGTTTATGTCCATAAAATACTAAACGGTTCTGCTACTCCCAGCCCCTAACCTTTACCTGATTTAGTACTCCACTTATTGTTTGCTTTACTCCCCCCTTTTCTTCGTTCTTGAATCTCAAACCTAACTGTATTCATAAGTTAATGTTTGAATGCCGCATCTTTGCCATCAAAATGTAAAATGTTTTCGTACTCCTCCCCTTTCACGACTCACCTAGACCTGACTCACTAGGTTTACTGACTAGTTCATAGGTGTGTCGAACTTGAATTCAAAGCATTAAGAGATTGGCTCGCCCAGGGATGGTGTGCAATACATAAGGAGTTTCTGCCAAAATTAAATAAACAAAAACACTATAGGAAGCTATAAGTACCGGCACGTTTCCGTGCACTCTACTGTACCCATCTAAATGAAGACAGTGCGCCAACAACCACGTATTGTGGCTTTTATGTTGTATAATATTATCCCTGCCTTCCTCTGTGCTCGAGTGATCGGCCTTCTGGCTTTCTAACCCAGTGGTCCCAGGTTCGATTCTCGGTTGGGTCGGCGGGGGAAGTTTTCTTTAATTAGGAAAATTCCCTACATTAGCGAGTATGGAAGTATGAATGTGTGAGTGAATGTGAGTGTGTCACCTAATAAAAGGCAGTAACAAAAGACCTACAGCCAACGAGTCAGTTGTTTCTAAGGCGAAAGCCCCCGATATGATTACACAAGTTAAATGGGGCTATACAAATGAAACAATAAAAAAATAAATAACAACATTCCAACTGGGTTAAATAAGTGTACTTCTAAAAGAAGCATCTCTGAGTGGTTTGTTGAAAATTCATGCTATATTAATAATGAATTCCTTCAACAAACACATTTCTAATTACATTTTTTTGGCTTTTGATGTCATTTAATTAAGATATTCTTACTATTCTTTTATATGTAGTCATGTTAATTATATAAATTGCAACCTATATTGCTAAATGACAATATTAAGGTAAACAAATTCTGTACTCGCCATTCTGATGATGACAACATAAGTTTTCTTGTATTAAGATGTTTTTTTGTTACCAATATTTGAAGAGTCGATAGCAGCTGAAAAATATTTTGTCATTTTTAGATCTTGAATTATTTTGTCTATGAGAGTTACTTTGATATTGGATTATGGTGAAAATAGAAGCTTTTAACTTACGAAATCGGATTTTTTTGTTATCCACGGTAATTCTTGGTTAATGATGAACGTTTTGGTGTAGCAGATGTTGCTTCGGGGGCAATATATTACCCAACCACCCGCCCTTTGATGCGGCCGTTCTTATATAGTCGTTTTTGGCGGGTTTTGGCGACTTTTGGAAGGAATTGCTGTCAACGTGAATAATTCAGTTTTAGACGAGCAGATCGCTCGGTTACGCTTTGGGGCTGAAGGCCCTAAATCCTGCTTTTCAGCTATGTTTCTCACAGAATACGTATTAAAGTTCTCGAGGACACATCTCGCGTCCAGTTATGAGCACTGTCTACAAGCAACTAACTTGATTTCTACCGCCTATATTTGTATATTTGTGTATTTGGAAGTCTCTGATTGGTTATTCCTAATCCAATAGAATGCTTTTATTTAAGTTAAGCTTTTTTCTGGTTGTTGATTGGCTATTTTATAAACTGTCACAAAAATTACATTATTGCTTCCAAGAATGACTAGTAGCATTATTACACTTTCTGCCAACGTGAATCATTCAGTTTTAGACGAGCAGATCCCTCGGCTACGCTTTGGGGCTGAGGGCCCTAAATCGTGTTTTCAGCTATGTAGGGATTTCAAATGTTGGCAGCGGAAAGACAACGCAACCAACGTTCCCATGATGCCATAGGTGAGATACATGCGATGCGACTTCTGAGTGTCAGTAATATGCCATATATTCATGAAAATAAGTAAATCATCATGTTATTTGTTGTTGAAGCCAGTAAAAGGATGCAATGTATGCGTGTGTTACGTGTATATAGTGATACCGGCCATAATCCAATATCAAACTTTATCGTTTCTAGTAAACTAATGTGCATAAGATGTGGCCCATAATGGAACACCGCTGTTTATGTTGGCACTGACAACCTAGTCCCTCCCTAAGCCAGCGTGACCTGCTCTGCTTTTCGAGCCGAATTCTAACCAATGGATTAGCAGGATACTTTATCTCCCCAAAAATATAACCGAAAAGTCAAAGGGGAACATTACAACTTAAACCTTCTTTTCATGCTACACCACCGTTTTCGTTTTTATCGGTTTTCTTATTTCCATTTAGTAGCGTGAAGGAGGTTATTGTCTTTATTGAAGGATGAGTTGTATTATATTTCAACTATTGGGGAGCCGAACTTGAAGTTCGTTGCAACCGCACGTATAGTACTCGGTTTCCGGTAGCCTTCGCCCCAAATGTATTTTCTGGCGGTCATTGCCTCAAATGTTTAAAAAAATTAACTTTGTAATTTGATTGTTTCTTTAAATATTATATATTTATGTTTGCCTCGGCTGCGTCAGTATTTTTTTTTAGAGGCATGGATGTCTTAGCAGGGCGTAGTGCGGCTGAAGAATGTAGGCTTACACAGATTATAATTTTTAATTCACTCCCTTTTATTAATTCTTAACACGATTTTAATAACACTTCACAGATATAGAGAGCTGTGAGATTCTTTTGTTAATTACTTGCACCTTTTAACACGTAAACTATTTTCTCACACAGAATACGTATTAAAGTTCTCGAAGACACATCTCGCGTCCAGTTATGAGCACTGTCTACAAGCAACTAACTTGATTTCTACCGCCTAAATTTGTATATTTCTGTATTTCGAAGTCTCTGATTGGTTATTCCTTATCCAATAGAATACTTTTATTTAACTTAAGTTTTTTCTGGTTGTTGATTGACTATTTTATTAACTGTCACAAAAATTACATTATTGTTGCTCCAAGAATGACTAGTAGCATTAATACACTTTATTATTCATTATTGCCACAAGGTTACCTCATTGTTAGCAACTTTTAACCTATTATTCTCACAGCTCCTACATTATTAAATTATGTAGTACATTCACATAAGATTATTACACATGTATGTAATAATATAAACACATACAATGACTGTAATAAACACTTTTTATATATTCTTAGATACACATATTGCTTTAAGGCGGGCTGTTATTATATTTATAATACATAATTTGACTGAAATCATTTAAGTGTTAAAAATACTGCCTTAAGCGGTAACAACTTTAACCTTCCTCTCCATGTCGATGATTAAAGCTCTCATATATGTAAATGTCGTCGCTGTCGTTCATTAAATAATCCTTTACCACTAGCTCTAAAAGGCCGAATTGTGTTGTAGTTGGTTTAGCCTTTCCTTGTGTACCAATCATAGCGAAACTCTATCATAGAGGCGGTATCCGAAACACCCCTTCATTTCACATTGATTATAATCTCCGTTCAGTGGTTTTATTTTTATGTCTTTGAATTATTTTACAGGTCTGTCACAAAGAGAACTTATACCGGCTGGATGCAGTCAAAGTTGTTACCTAAAGCTAGAAACCTTACAGGGGGAAAAACACTATTGTGAATTAGGGAAGTGGGCGCTTTTCATGCCCACAGTGCACCTACTAATGCTCAGTAACACTTTCCACAAGCATGCTTGCTTTAGTATGCACACATTTTCTTGTCGATGCTGTATGCCTTTAAGATTATTTATAGGGCAATTCATGCTATTATAACTATATTTAATAATGTCTAACCCCCTAATACGTTACTGAGATTTCTGCTGCTATCGTTTTCATTAGTATTAGCCTTCTCAAAGAATGAGAGCAGCACACTAGGTTTCTTTCTTTCTCATATGTTGGTATTTAGAGAAAATTGCATTTGAATTGCCTGTATAGGCCAACCTCCGTGGTGTGGAGGTAGCATGTCTGCCTCACATAAAGGTCCCGAGTTCGAATCCCGGTTAGGATGAATTACTCGAATAAGGTTTTTCTCTTATCTAAAAATCTGCGTTACATTCGCACGATTTTCTCTATCCTCTAGCACTTATTAGTGGGTGTACAATTATTCTTACGAAAGTTTATTTTCCTTACCTTTTTATTTTAATCGAAATAAAACTTTCCGAAAATAGTTACTGGCCTTAAAATTCCATGCTCTTTGCGTGTAATCCGAGAAATAACTTAATATCGAAAGGACTTGAAAAGAATAAAGTATTAAGCAAATAGAACCATTAATAGCGGATATATCGGAAATGGCTGATGCCACAAAAAGGTTATTTGAAATAAATTGTATGTTTTAAAGAGATCTACGTTTCTTGTGTAGTACGTTTTCAGCTACCGCTTAACGTTTACCAGTTATACAGGATTATATAAAATTCCTTCAGAATGAAGAGGACTTCATAGCCTATTCCCAGAAAATTCAAGATAAACATTTTATTTGTCACGAAAGTATTTTTCACATGTATGATGTTTTAATCAAAATCGTTACAGCCATTTATTAGAAAATAAAAAGTTTCGAAAAATATTCTATGTAAAGGTACTATGGGGTAGGGAATTTTCTTGAAAATCTTCGGAATATGAACCTAAATACTTTGGTATTTTCGAGTTTTCATTTTTGAGTTATGCTGTTGGCTCACTCGTTCTCTCTCTCACACACACACATACACATAGGATCTTTTTCTAAAAATGCTTTTGTTTTATTCAAGGGCCTCAAAACACACTATTTCAGCTGAAATATCTATATAAAATTTGGGTGAAATATAATACTTCTCCTATTTATGTGTAGTAGAGAAAGAAAAAAGTACCTGCACTTTCATACTTAATTGTAAATGTGTGGCAACGTCTACAATTAATTTATCTTTATTAACCAATCACACGAACTTTGCCACGCATCATTAAACATAGAGTAACATTTAATTTTCTATCCTTTCACTCCCGAACTGTCATGACAATGATAAATTTACCATAAGTCTGCACTGCACACACAATACAAGTATGTAAGCCTATTAATTACAAGTTATTGATTCTTAAATTTAGTTCAGATCAGACAACTGACGTTGGCCCAACAATAATTGCACTTCCATCCTACTGACTCCATATAGTAATAATTTATCTCAGTTTGCCAACCTCTGGTGGATGAAAATGGGTATATTACTGAAAAAAACAAATAATAATAATAATTTATTTCATGAGAGTTGGCAAACCTATTCCCGGCTCCTGTATTTTATATTTTATTTCTTTAAACTGGAATTTGATTTATAGCAATTTAATCTTGGTGGTTTAAGGCAAATCTTTATGTATAAGTTGTATTCTGCGATGCGGTAGAATTTATCATTTATAATGCGATGGTAAAAACTATTCATTTGTTCTCAGCTCGCTTCCTTTTAGTGCCTATCAATTGTCATCCATTTGTTTTGTTTCATTTGCATAGCACCATGAACTTCTGTGTTCAAATTGGGGGCTTGGACTTGAAAAACAATTCGTTGACTGTAGGTTATTTAACCCTGTGTTAAAAAAAAAATCCTACTCTAGTCTCTGCGGAAGGTAGGAAATCATAATTTAATAAAAATGCCCCCATTCCAGTCGAAAATACGGTGATCTATGGGTTAAGAAGTTAGAAAGCTGACCATTTGTCCACCGAGGCAGCCTGCTGTCAATTGTAGTCGCATGTTTAAGTGGTTAAAATGTCACGTTCAGTTATTCTTACTTTTTAATTTTATTTATTTATCCGGACAAGTAAATATTTAGAAAATGCTTATTTCATAACAATGGAAACGATGGTTGTAGTAGGGAGTTTCCTCGTGAAAGTTTGCAACAGAAACAATGTTATACAGTGGTTTTAAAAGTCTGGAAAAATATAATTTCTTTGAATCTTTTGTAATTTGTATGATAGCTGAAATATTCTATAGAATTCTCCTATTAAGCTTTCCTTTCTGTGTACCATAATTAAATTTCACCAAATCAGTTAAAATAACTCATTTTGGGTAAAAAGCAGAACAGCGAAAGACACATTTAGGTATATAATTAAGGTAATGTTACTAGCAACAAATGAAATTGAAATTCAAAGCGGAAAATTCTTAAGCGCGAAATCTAAAACAAATGAAATATGAAAGTCGCTCGTAAAAGCGAGGAGAAACTGCGTGCAGCGAAAACAACGTGTTTATAGAGGTATTTTCCCCAGGCGAACGGCGCTGCAGTAGAGCCGTTAATGTGGTAATTTCCTACTTCAATGCTGCAGTAAAATAAATAAAAGCAATGTCAAAGGTACAATCTCACAGTGAGGGATGTGCAATTACACATCAAGTGTTTGTATTTAAATTAGTAGTTTTTGCTGTCATGAGGAACATGCCGCAGGGACACAGTTGATGTTGTCGGTATTTGATTTATTACTCTCAGGGGTAAAAAGACAACAAAGGATACAGCTACACTTGCAGGATGACTAATCGACTGCATGTATTTACCGCAGTGAAGACTTTCTAAATGCAGTAAAATTAGGAAGCAAATGATGGAAATTTCAAGTGTCATCCAGAATGCCGTAGTTCTGCGTCTTCTGATAAAATATTTTGTCTGCAGGGCTTTAAAACGACCCTCAGTAATAATCAGAAAAAGTAGAGAAAATAACAGTCATCGTCTACAACACATACTGGGTTGGTGTGTGTTTTATTATTTCTTTTTGGTATTCTATTGCTATCCATTCGATTTAATTGAACCCACCATTCAGTTCTTAGTTTTACTATTATATCGTTTACAACATCCATATTATGCTACTCTGTTAGGAGTCTTCTTTCATCTGCGATTTTGAGAGTTCACACTTCAGGTCCATATTGACTTCTGGGGAGCGCAGGAGTTTTGCATAGTTTTATTTTTTCCTTGCCTTATTTTATAAACTTCTGTTAAATATTCACATTCTGTTACTTGCAATTTTTTGAATTGTACTAAACTTTCTGTTAATATTATTCATCGTGTTAATTTTTTATGGACATCATTATAAAACTTTGGTGATATACTATTATATACCGGGGTAAGCCAAAAGGTTTTGCAACTAAAAATATTAACTTTAGTTACCTCAGCATAAACATTGGGGGACGTAACATCAGTGGCAACCAAGAGGACCAGGAACGTAGCTGCACAAAGGTAAAGCAGGCGCGGGATATTCATAACATAGCACATAAAATCACATTTAACTGTGGTTTATTATAAAGTTACCTTAGTGCCATTACATTATTTCCAAAAGGTTACAGACAAACATTGGAGGAGTGTGCTCCACACACACGGACCACACACGCTACATACAACCACACACTCTGAATATACACACTAGACTGACACTACTTGTCTGACCCACGCTATCAGCCAAAGAGGCTCGTCCCTCAACAGCCTTCACCCCCTCTGACTAGGAGGTGGAGGGAAGTGCTGCGTCGGACAATAATTCAAAGTCACAAACGAAATAATTAGTTCAACAATGTCATTCTACAGATCAATGTGTCCGACGCGACAATGCACACACATACGCTACTATACTATAACCAGAAAGTTAAATTATGCTGCTTGATCTATTGTTATTACTAATAACAATCTTTCTTCTTTTTATCGAAAGATATAACTTTTGTTTTGATAACAGTTTCCAATTCAAGTACTGTTCTTTGTAATGTCATTATATTTTCGGCAATTAGACTAATTTTAACTTATATGTGGGGTATTTGGGTAAATACCATTGGCTATTGACCACCTAAATTGTGCGGGGAAAATAGTTCCATTATTCTTATGGTATTAATTTATTGCACATTTCTGATTAATAATCTATAAAAAAACCTAAAATTTTCACACTTTGCTTTCCACTAATTAAAAATATTTATAAGTACATGGAAGCTACAACATTTTAATGATCTATATCAAACTGTTTTGATATTAAACTTCTTATTTGAAATTAAACACTACTTCTTTGCAAGCTTGACTTAACTTTACGGGACACGTATTTGTGATTATTATGATGGTAAATGTGTCATAGAGAATAAATGACTGTGAAAATGTGTTCAGTGTAGCGGGTGTACTGATATAAGATAACTCGTCAATAAACAGAATACAGTCAAAAGCACTCACATTCAGATGCTAGACTCTAGACTTATTGGGAAACCTTCTCTATCAAAGGAAATGTTCTTAGTACAGCCGGGAATTGAACCCCTAAAAAGAACAGGCACATGCTCTACCCATCGAGTCAAAAGCGCAGTCTAGCTGCTTATATACTAACACAAAATTCTGTTTGTATCAAACTGCAATTGTATATTTCCTAAATTTTTATTTTCAGCTTAAAAAGTTAATAATTATAGACTTTTCGGTACTCCCATTGAAGGATATTAATTGATGTGGTATTTGGCGTGCCTTGTATATGCGTTATTGAACTTTTCAACTGTGGGTTAGTTATAACAAATATGCAATTCCAGTTCAGTTATTTCATTTGAGTTTCTGAAAGAAGTAGGAGCGTAACTACGCAGAGGAAGTACTGCATTTCATATCGAGTTTTCACCGGAAATGCCGTTTTGAGGTCCTGAATTAGAAATAGTAGATTACGACACAAGGAGTAAAAGTAGGGCTTTATTTTGCGAGCAGGAATGTAGGCCGAGCAAAATAAAACAATTGTTTATACGATGGCATATATTATTTTTAGGCAGCTCTCGAATTTGTAAAATATCAATAATATTATACTCATTCGTGAAACTGAAAGATATAACATTTAGAAAGTGAAATGACTTTAAAAAAGCAAGATGTAGATGTTTTGATGTTTGATTCGCTAGCAGTCATTTTCAGAAATTATTTTTACCATGTTTTGCCCTACACCAGGCATATTAAGCGATTAAATGCTTTCTGGATTTTTGGGTAAGCACTTTTAGTGTTATTCTTTGTGCCGTTTCTATAATTTCACTTCTACTTCAGTTTCTTCTGAATTCACAATTTCCATCATTTAATCTTTATGTGTTATTTCATTGAATTTCATTAAAATAATAGCGTTTTAAATCAAAGAAAGCTGCCAATATAACGTATAGGTTAACTCTACAACGAAGTGTGATAAATTGAAATATGACGATTTGTGTTGTGAACAGATAATGCGAGCACCACGGGAGGTTACTCATGTAAAGACATAATGAAAAGTAAAATCTAATCAATTCAAGTCGAGTTACTAAATATGTGCAGATACAAAGGGTAATTGTATTGTGATTGGACTTGAAAGCAAAGTTGGTCATAATGAAGATTATTACACTGGTGCGATAATCTAAAGCTTTTAGCTCGTGTCCTCTGTATGAGATATCCAAATTTTAGTCCATGCTGTCTAAAATGGTATTTTAAAAACATCCGCGCGCGCATGCGTGAGTATTTACAAAAACCAAATGTCGGACAAATACCAGACATGGATGTATAATTTAAGTTCAGTATCTTTCATAGATGTTCAAGAAAATCTTCCCACTCCAAACTACCCTTTACAAGGTAATGTAAATTTTTATTTTCTGGGAATAGTGTGCGAAGTAAGAGATATACATAAAAGATGTAGTTCCCTTAAAAACCACAACTTATCACAATTTTTTCTGACAACAGTTATTTCCGAGATATCCATTGTTATTGGTGTTTCAATGTTTTAAAGTACTGCCAAACTTCAGTTGTTACTATAGATATTATGACAAGAGCATGGGGTTTTAAGGGAAATATACACAAAATTTAAACATTCTTCTTTTACATTTAATTATCGCTATCCCCTTTGTTTCTATAAAGAAATGAGTAATGAGCATATGTATGTAAAACATTTTGCTCAACTTGAAGTAGATAGAAGAGTGAGCTTTTGCTAGAACAGTTTGTAGAAGCGATATGAAAATGAGCGATAGTAGTTATAGAAAGACATATGAATGTAACACATCAGATTTTTAACAACTGCACTAAAATTCTTAATCCTTAATATCTGCTGCGCTTGAGAAAATTTCCAAGCACTTATATAAATTAACGCTTTAATGCCCAATATTGCTAATTTTCATCATATAAATATAAATTCTCTGTGGAATCATTCGCATCCTGGAATCCCGGGCCCGATTGATAAACGTTACGTACAAACAAAAAGGGATTTAAAATCGAAATCCTAAAGTTTTTCAGTAAGTGTTAAACGGTGTTAAAAAGTGAGCGGCAGACTCTTTGGAAATAAAAACAGAACTAGAAATGAACTACTATTTGTTCCAACAAAACTTGTAAAAAGCTGTAAAAACATGCGGAGTGGTCACTCATTCTCTTTAACTGTAACAAGATAATATTCCAAGAGTATATTGATATACACTATGTGATCAAAAGTATCCGGACACCCCCACAAACATACTTTTTTCATCTTAGGTGCATTGTGCTACCACCTACTGCCTGGTACTCATTATCCGCGACCTCAGTAATCATTAGATATCGTGAAACAGCAGAATGGGACGCTCCGTGGAACTCGCGGACTTCGAACGTGGTCAGGTGATTGGGTGTCACTTGTGCCAGAAGTCTACGCGAGATTTCCACACTCCTAAACATCCCTAGGTCCACTGTTTCTGATGTGATAGTGAAGTGGAAACGAGAAGGGACATGTACAGAAAAAAGCGTACAGGCCCACCTCGTCTATCCAGACCAGCACACAGGAATTCCAAACTGCATCAGGATCCACTCCAAGTACTATGACAGGCGTGAGGTGAGAAACCTTGGATTCCATGGTCAAGTGGCTGCTCATAAGCTACACATCACGCAGGAAAATGCCATGGTGTAAGGAGCGTCAACATTACATGATTGAACAGTGGCAAAACGTTGTGTGGAGTGACGAATCACATTACACAATGTAGCGATCCGATGGCAGGGTTTGGGTATGGTAAATGCCCGGTGAACGTCATCTGCCAGCATGTGTAGTGCCAACAGTGAAATTCGGAGGTGGTGTTATGCTGTGGTCGTGTTTTTCCTGGAGGGGGCTTGCACCCCTTGTTATTTTGCGTGGCACGATCACAGCGCAGAACTACTTTGATATTTTAAGCACCTTCTTGCTTCCCACTATCGAAGAGCAATTCGGGGATGGCGATTGCATCTTTCAACACGATTGAGCACCTGTTCATACTGCACGGGCTGTGGCGGAGTGGTTACACGACAATAACATCCCTATAATGGACTGGCCTGCACAGAGTCCTGACTTGAATCCTATAGAGCACCTTTGGGATGTTTTGGAACGCCGACTTCGTGACAGGCCTCACCGACCTACATCGATACCTCTCTTCTGTTCCGCACACCGTGAAGAATGGACTGCGATTCCGCAATAAACCTTCCAGCACCTGATTGAAAGTATGCCTGCGAGAGTGAACGCTGTCATCAATGCTAAGGGTGGACCAACACCATATTGACTTCCAGCATTACCGATAGAGGGCGCCACGAACTTGTAGGTCATTTTCAGCTAAGTGTCCGGATACTTTTGAGTACGTAGTGTACGTAACTTCCCATTCCACCATTTAGGTATTGGATTTATTACTACTGATGTTATGTGTGGCCAAATCTTTTATAATAACACTCCTAGACTAGATCCAATAGCATCGAATGCATTTATTAAATTTGGCTGAGATTGCCTTCGAAACAGTCCTCTTGAACACCTAATATATCGCTCTCAGCGCTTCTGCCATTTCTGAAAGACGTGTTCTTGGAGCTCATCAGATAGCTCTGGTGATTTGTTTTGTATGTCCTATACGTTATCATATCTGGATCATTTAGCTTCACACTCCTCTTTGGGAAGAAAAGTAATTTATTGGCGGCCAAATCTGGCAAAAATGGGAGTTAAATAGCGACGACGTTACGTTGCGGGCTCGAAATTGGCCAATTGTGAACCTTCTGTGAGCTTGTGCATTGTCACCATGGAGTACCCATTTTACGTTTTCGATCCAAATTTCTGGTATTTTGCTCTGAAAGTCCCCTCTCATAAAATATCAGAGTAAACAGCTGCATTCGAAGGACCCGCAGAGAAACTCACGACGCACAAATCACAATCTGTTGAATGTTTTTGTTATAGTGAACGTGAATGGTTGGCCTGTGCTTCCGTTCTGCCACTCTTCAAATGCGAATACCTCAAAACACTTCGCTCTAATCATTATGAGCATTTCATAGAATTCAGCTGCTGATTTTTCGAATTTCACTGTGCTTGAATTTGGTTCTCTCATCCAATCTCAAGACCATGCAAGTGCGTATAAGTCTCAATGAAGTTAATCTTGAAACTTGATGTTGTATATAATGTAGGCAAGATGCGTGCGCACGCCAATTACTTGATCCATTCGCTTACAAAGGTTTATTGCTTTGGAATTTAAATATTTCACCTCAAATCTTGATTTTAATAAGCAGCTTCAAGTGGAATTTAAAGCAGCCAGTAAACTGGCTAAAAGCTGTGGTATGCAGAGCCTTTTGAATGCCAAAACATTGGATTTGAAGGCAATAGTACTGTTTCTAAATAGCATGAGGCTATTGAAATCGCCATTTACAGCTTTAAAAATGACAGACATGAATATTTTTCTTATTTTTTGTCAAAATTCGCTGATACGTTGTCCTAACTAAGGAAAACATGGATTGTGCAAGAATGTATTAATTATCAATTATTGAGGACGCTTTTAGTATAGAAGTGGCATTCATCAGCTCTCCACTTGCACAGAAAGGGGCCCTGCAGTGAACGTTTTAGCACCTTGGCTTTAAGAAACGCGGAGAAAACCGAAAATAAAGCTGTTTTATATTCATCAGCTAGGCCAGTACTTCGCACGTGTCATAAATGCGTCGAGATGGATCAAAGGGAAAAGCAACCAGCCCATTTAGTGTACAGACGCTTTGTGTCATCAATAAGACTGGTGGATCCTATCATTAATGTTCCATAAAGTGGAAAAAATCTTGTCCTTCCCAATCGCACATAGTTTTCCTGGCAAAAGGATGGATTTAAAAGAAAAGTCTTGCTGAAAGACTAAAACCATACATTCCGCTGAGACTTTGGACTGCGGTTTTTGGACTATAATCCACGCGGTTCTCCGTCCAATCTCCCAACGCTAAATCATGGCGCTTCAGACAAACGCGGGGTTTCAGTTTCGCGCTGGTGGTCAGAGTTATTTATCGTCCTTGACTAACGTGATGTGGGTCAACCAAATAAGTAATGGGAGGTCAGTGTTTCGAGGACAACGTTATGGTATAGTAGTTAGTGCGCAAATGGCTGCACACATGTCGTTTATTTTCTGGAAGAACAGAATCATACAGTTCTAGTCCCTGTTAATGGTACATATTTGTAATGGACAGCTATACAGGAAAGTGCTTTTTTATAATTTTGCTCTGGTTTTGTAAATTACGAAAGAAATCTTCTTTATGTTTGATTAGCTGTACACAACCACGGCAAGGAGATTCAACTCCCGCCTGGGCAATATATGCTTCTTTGGCATTTCTCAGGCAAGTGGGCTTTACGGTTTCTGCCAGGAAGTCCCATTTGTTGCTATACCCTACTCTACCCTTTGGAGTCCCAAACTAAAATAGAAATTTAATTCCAAGACATAAAATATGTAGCACTTTATTGGAGGGTTAAGAAACGGTGCAAGTTTCCCGAAGTATAGATATATAGAGAGTTGGGTTGTTTTCCCATAGCAATAAGAGAAGGTGAGCTTGGGGGTGGCGGCTGGGACCGCAGTTGCCGCCTCCTTGGGGCTTGTGTCCCTGAGGGATTGAGAAAAAAAAGGAAGGTGGAGGTTCCCCCGCCCTCCCTGCGGTTGACTGCGGTTTGCCCAGACGTGTTACATTGCGGTAGAACAACCCCTCCCTTACCCTTCCCGGGAAACTTACCTGGGAAGTGACCGCGCCGATGTTTCGGTTTAGCTGATTGGTACAGAGGCTGCTTTATCTTTATGGTGGCATGGCCAACGGGAGCACAGGTGTAATGGTGTACCTACCTTAATGTAACGAAACGCTTCCTGCTTGCCCTACATTTTTATGGTCATCCGCGTCACCTTCCCAGACGTCATGGAACTTGTGAGCCTTCTTTCCATCAACCAGCACGTCTGCACTCCACACACACATTTCAGGTTTCAGTTTTACTTTCTCTGCCACCTACCTGTAGTGAGTAAGACGAAGTTTTGTAATCCAACCAAAAATTCTTGTTGACATTTCACTGGAAATACATGTTTTGAGACCCCTGAATCAGAAAAAACATTTTTAGAAAGAGGTTCAATATGTATGTGTGTGCGTGCTTCTGTGTCTATGAACAGCCTAACTGATAAAGAAAATGTTCAATAAATACAAAACTTACATGAAAAATATCGTTATTTCTGATATTCTCAAAAATGCCTCCAACAGTTTTGATTAAAATACTATATATTGAAGATATTTACATGATAAATAATACGTATATATTTTGAATTTTCTATGAACAGCCCTGAATTCCCCTTCATTCGGAAGGTATATTATAGATGTAATTTTCTGTAACTGGTAAACAATAAGAGATAGACAAAGAAAAATGTAAATCTCTTTAGAACACAATTTATTTCCAATAACTTTATGGCTATCCGTTATTATTCTTTTGAATTTTCCAATACTTCGTTATTACTTTCTCTACTAAATATACAGTAAGTAGGGGAAGTATTGCATTCCACCCAAAAATTCCATACCGAGATTTCAATGGAAATGTATGTTTTGAGGCTCGCATTTTTGGAAATATGTCCCTTTGTGTGTCTGTCTGTGAACACCATAACTCAAAAACGAAAAGTTGGATAAATACCAAAGTTATTATTTAAGTTCAATATCTTCGATATGAAGGTTTTCAATAAAATCCCTCCATTCCAAAATAGCCTTAACATGGAATATTTTTCGAAATTTTTTATTTTCTAAAATATGGCTCTAATGATTTTTATTAAAATACCACGTATGAACGATATTTACGTGACAAATAAGGTATATATCTTGAATTTTCTGGGAATAGCCTGTAAAGTCCTTTTCATTCCGAAGGAGCGTTGTATAATATTGTATAACTGGTAAACGTTAAACGTTAAACGATAAACGAAAACGTACTATACAAAAGGTGTAGATGGCTTTAAAATTCACAATTTATTTAAAATACGTTTTTTGTGACATAAGCCGTTTCTGAGATATCCGTTATTAAAGGTTCGAATCGTCCATTTCTTGGTCATTCTTTAAAGTCCTTTCAAGGTTCAGGTGCTTCTCGCAATTGCATAGAAATAGTATGGAATTTTAAGGGCAGCATATAGTGTCCAGTTGTTAAACATTTGACTATAGATGTTCTCTTTGTATCTATAACGAAATGTATAATGTAGCTATTTCTGCAAAGGTTTATTGGAATTAAAATGTAGTAGATAGAAAAATAAGCCTGAGTAATAAAATTTGTATACTTACTAATAAACGATAGTGTAGAAAAAGTGATGTGAATGTACCACATCAAATTTCATGTTAAAGTGCTGTCACTATTCACTTGCTTCTCACATGTCATGGAAAGAGTATGGGATTTTAAAGACTAGCATGCAAAGGTTTACCTTTATTAACATTAGGTAGAATATCTCGTAGAAGCTGTATCAAAACAGACGATAATGGGTAGAGAAAGTCGTGTGAATGTAACATCAGATGTAACACCTGAATGCAGTGTTTTAATTTATGTGCTATCTAATGCAGCTGATGTACAAGGAGATGAACATTACTCATTCTGCACTGGGACGTAGTTCAGACTGCAGTGTTAGCTGCTGTGCTTCTCGAAAACTGAAATGGTTTTACGTTTCACACCGAGCGAGGTGGCGCCGCGGTAAAGTGGGCGACTCGCATTCGGGAGGTCTCGGGTTCGATCCCGACGACCGACCACCCACTCTGACCCATGGTTTTTTTTGTGGTTTCCCTGAGGTCAGCAGGCGAATGCTGGTGTAGTTTCATCTCTACCACGACTTCCTTTCCATCATTTCTCTTTCATTCCGTTTCCTTCTCATCTTTCAGGTGAGCTTCTAGGTTTCTGTTGTGTGGTAGCGCCGGATAGATGGCACGAATGAATGCTCAATGGAAAAAGTATTCCCCGTGAACACCAGAGGGCTGCTTGACTGGTGGGTAGTTTGTCGTTCTCTCGGGGCGGTTGCAGTAGTGAGACGGATCTCTGAGCTTGGAAATGTTAGGGACCTCCGCGCGTCTCTATTACCTATCTACCTATTACCTGTAGCATCCTGGAGCTCCTTCACCTCAGCTCTTCCTCCTGGAGGGTGATAGCCACAATAGAGCTCTGTAGGTCGCAGTGAGCGAGATGTCCCCCTCCGTTAAATAAGATATATATCTATACATGTTTCACTGTAGTGTAGTCCAGTCTTGTTCTAGTGTCTACTATAAGTAAAACAAATATGATGCCTTTACTTTTTGTATGGTAGTGATACCGTAATTATTGACGAAGATATAAATAATTAAATAAATAATAGTAAGATAGAAAAATAATTGCAATAAATAATTTCCGTTAGTTAAATCAAGGTATAATGTAATAAGCTTGAGTTGAAAAGATTTGTCCAAGGAAAAGTCATTCGCGTGTCATATAATCAAAATCATTAGCGACAGCCAAAGTAGCGAAGCGTTAGTATAAACGTTATTGGAATGTAGTTAAGGAGTGAATTCAGCAGGTTTGAACAGTCACGTATGCTAGAATTCTGTAAAAGAGAAGGCGAATGGAATTCTAAGAATCAGGAAGGTACGCCATAGCAACAAGGTAACATATGTACACGTAAGAATTGTAAGATTAGCTCCGCACAAGGTGGAGATTGAGTAAATATAGGGGCGTGCAATCTAATCAGACATGCATCGTTCGTGCAAACATTCGTGCATTCATTCGGATTCTTGCGACGACTCGTGTGATATTTTAAGCGCACAGGATACGCTTATGTGAGTAAGATTTAGCGGTCGCCGCGAGGAATTTTGCCGATAGGCATTTTAGGACTCACGGCAATTTACGCTTCCAGGTTCTTTAAATCCTGAAACAGTTATTTCAAACCGTAAATTGATACTACAGAAGCTAGCAGATATAATATATCAATTATTATAGTTTCGAGTGCTACGATTCATAATCAGTTATTAACTTTCAAACGGTCTGCAACTCGCTTCAGTAGCCCAAGTATTAGATCATATTACATTTCTCAGCCAGTTTAAACTGATGTTATCTTTCACACTCTCCACGCATATCCTGAGGGAAAGATCTCATAGCAAACCACTGTAGCGGCCAGCAGCAGATATTGAAAGAAAGGTTACGGCTTCAAAACAGTGACGATTAACGCCCTACTTCAGCATTTAATTCCTGCGTTACTTAATTTTGATTTTTTTAACAATTATCTTGGAGTAATATATTTTAACATATGTTAAAATGAAGAGCAGCCAGGATTTCGCTGTGGTACACTGAAACTCTACGACAGTTTTGGTCTAGAATGACGTTTAGTGGCATTATGAGCTTTGTGTGTTGAGTGGTCAGCTTTATATTAAGAATATTGAGTACTTCACCAGAACACTAACCTTTCGGTCTCTCTGTCGCTGGTTTCTTCTCCTTTTATGGAACCTATACGCGCAAAGCATAAGGTCGGCCGCTCAAACTTTATCGGAAAATGACACTAAGTATCAATTTGGACCAAAGCTATTTGAATTTCTAAGAAGTATACTACCAAAGTCAAGAAGCTGTGAATACCAAAAAAGTAGAACATCGTAAAACAGACTACACCAATTAATCTACACCAGTATTTTCCACAGCATCGCTCTGCTCTGCTGAGAGTGCAACCTTTTCTCTAGGCTAGATGAATTACATTGATGTGGAGTGACACACAGAAAGGATTCGGAATACAGATGACGCTTTTTATGTTATGTGTCCCATCCGGCACTCACCAAAAATAGGAGGTGTGTCAAAATTGAACAGAGCGAGCAATCTGGTTGTGTGAATTAAAAGCATATCTATATCAGATCCAGTAAACTATAATGTCAAAAGTCGTAATCGTACCCAAAATAAAAGCCGTAAGTTGTGCGGAGCTCATAAACGTGTTCAGTCAGAGCTGAGAGAGTAGGTACATCCCAGAGCACACAGATGTCACCACGAAGAAAGAAACCAAAACACAGTTGACAATCACTAAAGAGCACAGCGCTCCAACGGATCTGCTCGTCGCGTCGTTAGCAGTAAAGGGTTAAACTATGATAATATATTCAGTGCCGAAAGGGACATCTACCGTTTGGACATCATTGTTGTCAGTGTACTGTGGATCATCAAACAAACATATTTACACAGCTCAATATGAACCAGAATCAAGAGGACACCAGCAGTGGCGTTCCTGTGGGAGCCCAGGAACCAATAACGTCTTCAATGACATTATGGTATAAATAATGTTCACTTAATGCCGTAATTACTTTACCTATTACCTAAATTTAAAGATGAGAAGTTCCTACTTATGGTGCAGGTGAAGTTGTAAATTCCAAATTTTTTATTAAGTTGCTTTAAAATAAATACACACCTTATATATGATAGTACTACTTATTTTTCTCTTCAGGAAGAATCTATCTCCAATTTATGTATGGGAATTTTAATTATAATGTGGATATATGACATAGAATTCTGTTATAACAGGATGGACCATTTAAGTTGATTCTGCACAATATGTGCAAAAGTAACCGTTGTAGAAAGAAATGTCTTGATTAAAAGTTGCTTGATATTATGGGGAAAGTAAATGCCATTAGTCGTGTTTTGTTTGGAGGACGTTGTGATGGTCATTTTAGGACCAATTTAATTTTTTAAATGGGAACCTACATTTTTTATGTTGTATTCTCACTCATATAACATTTGTATAAAGCACTTTGCAACTGTGTACGAAGAGCGCAATGAATGGTCATTTGAGGGTCAAGTTACGTTTCGCAATTGGGAACCAACATCTATATTTTTTTCTCTTATTCCTCATCACAAAATAGTTTTTTATAAGCCATTTTCTAATGAGAAAGCTACAAATTGTAGGTTTCCATTAAAAACAATAAATTGACCCTAAAATGACGATCACAACGTCCTCCAAATAAAACACGACTAATGGTATTTGCTTCCCCCCATAATATCAAGTAAATTTCATTAAAGACACTACTGTGTACAACGCTTAGCTTTGTAGATATTGTACAGTTTGTAGCGGGAAATCGTCGTTCCTGGGTTGTTGTGGTCTTCTGCCGTGTTCTTCCTCGGCTATTCGTGCTCGTTGGTTGTTGCGTATTCCATTCCTGACTATATCTAATTATTAATTCTCAGGTTATAGTGGGTGAGGCAAGTTAAAGAAATACACCGCAAGTTTCCCTTAATCAATGAAATTTATTCAGTATGAAATAATTATGGGCGGCTAGCTTTTCCCATTATTATAATCCCACCACTTTAAATAATTCAGAAGCCTAGCTATCTGCACACGCACTCCCACCCTTGTGCATCTGTAGCACCTCGTGACGACGTGAATTCTTGAAGACCAGTGATAGAGAGAGGGAGAGTGGGCTCTGAGGCCTTGCCCGCCCTTACATACGGGAGCCTAGTGACGCTCACCTCTGCGTTTAAAATGTAACAACGTTTCCTATTGCCCTCAGACCGCGTTACCTTAACATGAATGAGAATGTGTGGCTTCAGATCCGTGCGCTTAAGCGTCAGTTCCATATCTCCGTCTCTTTCTTTTCTCTATCTGTCTCTTTCTATTTCTCCGTACCGTTACCGGTTCCCTGCCTGTTGGCTTGGTGAAAGGTACGCTCTACTTAGGATTATGCTTTTCCTGGAATTTTGCTAGCTCGCCCGTTTCTTACAATCAGCTCTGTACAAATGTTAGATGTTGAATATTTTAACATGTTAGTGAATTAAAGTATTACTGTACAATTCTTATATGTATGGTTCCCCTTTCATATGTACAATTCCTATATGTGTATAATGTATCCCCTTTCAAGTCTCAACTTAAATAATCTACCCTATATTATCTAAATTGGTTTCTAATTTTTAATACATTATCCAAATTTAATGTCCAGTATTTACGGTTTGGTATAAAAACACATAAGTCATTTTTCAAATATATTTCCTTAAGCATACCCTGCAAACTCCATTACAATTGCACGACACAATACATTTACCAGACTATTTTTTGTCTCAGAAACCTTACTGAAAATATTTCACAACCAATGTTGAAATTGCTACGTTCATTCATTTCAGGTTTTTCCTTACAGACAGACATTTCCTTTGGACGCATGTTCCAGATTACACCGTAAACATTTATTATTGAGAAAACTCCATTCTAGTACACCATGTCCATCTCATTTAGTGACACTTAAGTGCCTGAAAACAAGGGTCAAGTGGAAATTTAAAAAGAAATTATATAATCCCGTGGTGCTACAGCCCAGAAGTACCTTAACCTGCCAACCTAATTGCCGGCCTCACGCCCACGTACGCATGGCAGAGGTAGACGAACATCCAACCGATACTGGGAGGTGACGTGGCCAGCATCACGCATTTCTCATCCATAATGTTGGCCCCCGCAACCGTATCACTGCCTATCGTAGCTCCTCAAGTTTCCTCACGATTCTGAGTGGGCACCGGTCCTATACCTATGATTTAAAATCCGCAACTCCATAGGTGGGATCGTACCCCAGCTTATTCAGTGGCGGGAACCAGAGATCCACGCTTTAGCCCACAGCGCCACAGCACAGGGCAGTTATGTTAAATGCTGGAGGAGAATATTTAAAAGATAAGACAATAAATAAGTAAATAAATAAAAATTGGATAGGTATATTACATTCAAATGGCCTTTCACTGCCGCTTCTTCTGCAAACTATTCTTAGCAAATTTTATCCCTGTACCTACTTCTTATTAATCGAGACAAACGTTTGCAGAAATATCTTTTTTGCACATTTTGTTGTGGGTATAAGAGGGATACAGTGATGGTGGTCAGATCTTTAAAATGCCATTAGCTATGTGATAAATTCGAAATAATTCCACTCTTCATATGACCACGGATAAAATTTCTTATTTATTACTAGAAAAAACGCACACGTTTAAAAATTTAAAACAAGAGCAAAGAATATCCCGGAAATGCTAAAATGCCTCCCCCCAAAAAACATATTTGACAATTTTAGAATTTTAACACATGAGTATTTTCTCTAGTAGGTTTTTCTCTATCCCTTGCGGTTTACAAGTTATACAAAATTCATTCCGAATGAAGAGAACTCCACAGAAAATTCCAGGTACGCTTTATTTGTCGTGCAAATATTGTAAGCAAATGGTGTTTTAATAAAAAAAAATGTAAGGAGCCATTTTTGATAAAATAAGAAGTAAAGAAACATTTTCCATTTAAAGGCAGTCTGGAGTGTGGTATATTTTTTCTAACATTCATGCCGCATCCTTGAAAGGTACCCGACTTAAATACCGACTTTTCGATTTTTTCTTTCTTTTCCTTTTGTTTTGAAAACAATGCCCATATACAAACACGCAAGGAACTTTTTTCCAATTTTTTTTTCGTTCTGGGAACCTAAACACGTGCATATCTGGTAAAATTCCTGTATAGAATTTGAATACAATAATTCCTACTTCTTCTATTTACCATAGGTAAGCAGTAGAAAAATAAAAAGAAAGAAAAAGGAAAGAAAGGAAATAAAATAAACGTGGCTATAAATGATAGGTTTTTAATTAAGAAACATAGCAACATCTACTACTAATTATGGAAAGGTAGAGTCAGACTGAAAAATTCAATGTATGCTCTTATGCACCTGCAATAAAATGTGCACTGGCAAACATGTATCATGATTAACAGGATGCATATCGAATAATACATTTTTATGAATAATTTAAATAACTTCTAATGCAAATAAATCAAAATCGTAGGGAAGCATAGTAATTTTTGTTAACTATTGTTCTTCCACACATGCCGTGTGTAGGCTGAAGTTGCAAAGATAGGATCACACTGATAAATTCAATGCTATATCCGGGATCGGCTATCCGTGCTGCTTCCCTAACCAACTGATATACCATAGCAACATGCTGACGCGATATTAAATTCTCCAACTGATTCACATTTTTAGCGGTAAACTACAAGGTGTTCTGAAATTCATTTTGGATAACATACCCCAATGACGGTTTACAGTATCGTAAGCACCTTAAGTCCCGAACTTCACAGTTAGCCATTATTAGGTTAATCAGTGATATTTATTGTTTCTTCCACTCATACCGTGTGTGGTTGGAAAGACAGGATTAGATGAAACATTCAGCAGCACAGCCGGGATTTTAACCGCGGTTCTTCGGTTTAGCATGCAGTTGCTCTAACCAACTGAGCTATGGCATTGAATCTTTCAGTGTGATCCTACCTTTTCAAAGTGATTTTCACTCATTAGATTTTTTCATTAGCAAAGAATGTATCTTCAGGTATAAGCTTGTGAGAACTAAAACTCTTTTCTAAGGTTGAAGAGAGTCGAAATAAAAAAGTGTTGTTCTTTGTTAGTTTTCTTCTTATAAATAAGTAATCAGGGATAGTGGATGTCATAGCAGTGGTGCAATGGAAAAACTGGATATTGTATTTCTCGAGAAGACTTGCTCAAATGCTTTTTCGTCATCACAAATTCTACTTATGACCTTTGGGATCGAACCTTGGTCTCGTGTGTGAAAAACTAGCAGTCTGACCTGCTGCCTACATTACAACTTCCCTTGAAGAACGGCGGACTATTTCTTCTTTTTCTCCTCTTGGTTGAAGAGCGGAGACAGGGTACAATAAAGGACATACGTGAGGGTTTTCATTACTTTCTGGAGGAAGGGGAGGCATCTCCCCTAATGGATCAGGCACGACGCCAGCAATGGGTCATTTCACTCTAAGTGTGCAAGTATCAATGCCATTTCCCAGAACCAGGGGACGTAGTGAATTATTTAGTTCTGAAAATACATGTTTTGGGTTGTGAGGTTTATATACTTCCTGCGGATGTGAGTCAACTGAGGGGGGGTAACATTTCCCCATTGAATTTCCGAGTTCACTCGCGGGAGTTTGATGTGTTGCACAAGAATAATTATGGGCGTGCTTTTATTTGAGAGCCAACTTCGAAAGCTGAAGGAAAATCTGCCCTGTAGGAAGACGGCTAAGAAATACATCTTAATTTATGCAAAATATAATGAAAGATGAAACCAAATTGGAGTATTTAATTTTAGATAAAGATCTGAAGCTGTCTATGCGTATGATCTATCCTGAGGCTAAACATAGGGTGTCGCGGGTGTTTACTTTTCACTCAAGACTGGCCAAAACGTTGCCCATGAAACTTGATGTATCTCCCATGTGAGAATAATCTAATATACATCTTTATCACTTTCTCTAAAGAAAGGTTTCAATGCGGCACTATTCTATCGAGTTTTATAAAACATCTGATGTGTTACATTTATCCACCCTTTATCGTTTATTAGTGGATAACTACAAATTATTCTTGCGAAAGCTTAGTTTTCCATCTATTTCATTTTAAACGAGTAAACCTGTTCAGAAATAGCTGCATTAAACGTTTCGTTATAGATACAAGCGGATTAACGTTAGTCAAATGTTTTAGAACTGGATGCCATTTGCTGACCTTAAAATTCCATACTGTTTCCATGACATCGCAAATCCACTGGAGATTAAAAGAATGGCTAGTATTGATACAATTCGATCCATTAATAAAGAATATCTCTGAAATAGTTGATGCCACAAAAAGTTACTAAAAAGTTTAATATACCTACGGTATTTTTACCAAAATCGTTGGAGCCATTTTTACGAAAATAAAAAGTTTCGAAAAATGATCCATGTAATGGGCAGTTTGGGTTGGGGGATTTTCTTGAAAATCTTGGTATAGCATCTTCTGAAGATACTGGATCTAAATTCCAAGTTTACTATTTATCCAACTTTTCGTTTTTAAAGTTATGCTATTCACAGACTCCACCGACATTTTTTGAAAAATTATTTTTTGGGGTAGGGGATCAGGGTACCTCCAAACATATCTCCGGTGAAATCCCGGTATCAAATTTTTGGTGGAATGCAATATCTGCTCTGCCTACTATGTACGTGTTAGAGGAAGTAAAAATGAAAGCAAATTGCAATTTTGGATAAAGAACTGAAGCTGTTTATGCGTATAATCTAACTTGAGGTAAAAAAGACACATTTTAATATGTGTGTTAATGTTGTTTATGCGTGTTTAAATATTTTTCAATCAAGATAGCCAAAACGTATTCTATGAAACTTGGTGTATCCCCATGTATAGAATAATCTATATGAAATCTTATTTACTTTCTCCAAAGAAAGGTTCTGATGCGGCACTATCTCTATCGAGGTTCTTATATATATATATATATATATATATATATATATATATATATATACATACATAAACTTATTAAAGAGCGGTCTATAAACCCTAAAATTCTAAGAAGTTTTATTATTTACTGCTCTTCATTACGAAGAATACCTAGGAAGTTAATACAAACACGTTTTTCTTTTCGTATAAGTAAATCAGCTGCCATGACAGATGGCACAGCTACAACCGTGTATTACCCTAACGCTAACCGAGCGTGTTGACTCTGCGGTAATGTGAGAAGCTCGCATTCGGGACGTCCCGTGTGCGATTTCCGCAGACCGTAGTAGGGTAGAAATGAGAGTTCTGTATCACTTAATATGCATGGAATGCAATTAATTAGCCCCCCCGCCCCCTCCCCCACCCCCCGCTGTGCCTTGGTAGTTTTAGTTGCAGCTGCGGTCGTAAATCATGTTGAGTACAATGGAGGCTTGACAGTTAAGCAATTAAGGCTGTCAATCAACTGTCAAAACGAACAAAGGGGTCATAAATTTAAGGTTCTGTAACAAAGGCGAGATGTTTTTCCTACCCATTCCACATCCGGCCACTTCTGCACCTGGTCAGTTACCCACTCCACTCCTATTGTTCTCGAACACGTGGCAACCCAATAACAAAGCCGGTCCCTTTCCATTGTGTAAGAGATTCTATTGTGTGTGCCTTTCTATTGTCCTTGGCAAGCATTCTTTAGAAAGACCACCTGCAGCGTTCCCATCCCAATAACAAAGCCTGACCCTTTCCATTGTGTAAGAGATTCTATTGTCCTTGGCAAGGCTAGTTTAGAAAGACACCTGCAGCGTTCCCATTGTTTGGCCACCTGCTAGTTTAACAAAAGAATTCGAGGGTTGCTTTATACTCGTCCTGTCCTTGTTTGTGTGAAAGAGAGAGAAACTTGTTTACCAACTCTGCGTGACGTCATACTTTAGAAAGACACCTGCTCCATAACAAAGCCTGACCCTTTCCATTGTGTAAGAGATTCTATTGTGTGTGCCTTTCTATTGTTCTTGGCAAGGCTAGTTTAGAAAGACACCTGCAGCGTTCCCATTGTTTGGCCACCTGCTAGTTTAACAAAAGAATTCGAGGGCTGCTTTATACTCGTCCTCTCCTTGTTTGTGTGAAAGAGAGAGAAACTTGTTTACCAACTCTGCGTGACGTCATAGTCGGCCATCATGATTTTGCCTGAGGGAGTTATCTCCGATGTTTTACGACCTCCTACGAATATACCCGAGCATAGTTAACAAGCATTCTGTTTCAGCCAACGACTCCGAAAAAGCGTCTAATATACATTTCATTACGTGCATTAAACCCCTGAGTGATATCCATAGATCGGTGTTCGATTCTTACTGTAATCAAAAGTTTATTGCTAATGAGAAATTAATGATTGATATTATTATATCATTACCCTAATTAATAAAAAGGCGTTCAGAGAATTCTAGCTCGAGTCTTACCAAGTGAAACTCTAACGCGTAATAACTATTAAACTATGCAAGGTCAGATTAAAAAAATGTATTTATCAATTATAATTTAATTTTTTATATATCATTACCCTAATTAATGAAAGGGTGTTCAGAGGGTTCTAGCTCGAATCTTACCCAACGAAACTCTAATGCTTAATAAATATTAAACTATGCAAGGTCAGATTTAAAAATGTATTTATCAAATATAACTTTTTTATACATCATTACCCTGATTAATGAAAGACCGTTCAGAGGACCCTAGTTCGAATCTTACGCAGCGAAACTCTAATGCTTAATAAATATTAAACTATGTAAGGCCAGATTAAAATGTATTTAACAAATATAATTTAATTTTTATATATCATTACAATAATTAATAAAAGGGTGTTCAGAGGGTCCTAGATCGAATCTGCGAAACTCTAATGCCCAATAACTATTAAACTATGCACGGCTAGATTAAAATGTATTTAACAAATATAATTTAATTAATGAAACGGTGTTCAGAGGGTTCTAGATCGAATCTGCGAAACTCTAATGCTTAATAAATATTAAACTATGTGAGTATTGGGCGGTCAGATTAAAACGTGTTTAACAAATATAATTTAATTTATACAACATTACAATGTTTAACGATCTGTATTGTTAGGAACCAGAGGCCCCTAGTTCGAATCCAACCCTGTGAAATGCTATAATAACTATTAAGTTATTGAAGCAGCGGGCGGTCGGATTAAAATTGCATTTAACAACTATAATTATTTATATTAAACCCTGATGCATACTTAGACATCCCGAAGCCTAGACAACATTCTTTCTTCTTCTCCTCTCTTTTTCTTTCTATCTATCTCTTTCTTTCTCCACGACTTGTACACATTCAGGCGTTCACATATACACGAGCACTTGTACACGCATCAGCAAACATACACTGGTGCACGCATGCAAACACACACACACACGCACATACATACACCAGCACACACACACATGCACATACATACAACAGTACACACACACACATACACCAGTACACACACGCATTCACGCACCTCATGCGTATACATACATACACCAGTGCTCTTACACTCACACATTCACGCACCTCATGCGTATACATACATACACCAGTGCTCTTACACTCACGCATACATATACATGGACACACACACGCACACACGTGCAAGCACATATGCCTGTTCACTTACACCCAACAGCAGCAACCCACACACGCACACACCAACTCACGCGCATGTCCTGAATGAAAAGAGACAAAATGATGCAATAAAAACTAATTATAGCTCGGGATGCAAGGCTCCATTTACGATTGCTCGAAACCGGTCTTCTAATAACTCCAAAACTAATTAAAATAAAGACAGTAAATAAACTTTATTACTTTTATGCCATTAGCTCGTTTCTTGTGCATGTATATTAAGAGTCCGGGTGTCATGGGTTCGATCCTTAACTTTAAAATCTCAATTATCTCAGAAACTAGCAGGGATTAAGGTGCGGACCAAAGCACGATTTTTAGTTCCTACGATGAACAATTAATGCTTTATATAATTTCCAATCAGTGTCCCTAGCTCGAATCCCGATCTTTCAGTGACTTCCTTAATTTTCCACTGTGTTCTAGAATATATCACTTAGATCAATGTTGCAACTGCATACAGGTCTTTTAAACACATCAAACTAATATTATAAATAATTTTGTTTCTGGCGTTCTGAGTTCGAATACCGATTCAATGAAGTTTACTTATAAATTTAATAACAGTAAATAATTAAGACAAAGGTACCAAATAAACCTATTACGTTTATGTCATCAGATAATATCTTGCGGATGTATATTAGGGTACCTGACGTCCAAGGCTCGATCCTTAAGCTTAAATCTCAATTATCGCAGAAACTAGCAGAGATAGAGCTGTAGACGAGAGCATGTTTGATAGCTCATACAATGAACAATTAATGCTGTATATAATTTTCAATCAGTTGCCCCTAGATCGAACCCCGATCTTTCAATGACTTCACTGATTTTCCTCTGTACTCTAGAATACATCACTTAGATTGATGCTTTAACTGCATGCAGCTGTGTGAGAGAGAGCGAGAGAGGGAGAGGAAGTGAAACAAGCAGGGATAGAAGTGCTGAGGGCCTCTGCGCATGCGTAGCAAGAGATGATGCCATTGGCTGCAATAATCACGTGACGTGTAAGCATCACAGCCATGATGACGTGCAGGCATCGCCTGGAGGGGGTTTAGATCCCTATATAAACAGACATCTGTCCCATGTTAGAACTGTTGTGTACTTATTAACTTTACATTCAAGTTTTAAAGAGCTTTAAAAGCAACGTGAGCTACAGGCCGTCTACACATTCAGCACATATCAAAACGGGGCAATGCAAGGTGAGTTTTAAATAACTATACAAAATCACTGTTGGCTTTTACAATACATTTAATTTTATTTAAACGTTACAGTACATGAAAGACGATTCGTTACAAAGAGCATCATATTTTCTAATCTGTGCTTTACATTAACATGGATTTCACTGCATACTCTTCTTCAGTTCACATGATTTTTGCCACACATTCTTCTTACATAAACATTCATACGACTTTCCCCTCATTCTTTGTTTCACTATACACTCACATGATTTCCTCTACTCATTCTTTATTCCACCTACAGGTTCATGCTTTGTTAACATTCACATGACTTTCTCTTCACATTCTTTGCTTCCATTAACATTCACATGATTTTCGCCACACCTTCTTCTTACATAAACATTCATACGACTTTACCCTCATTCTTTGTTTCACTATACACTCACATGATTTCCTCTACTCATTCTTTGTTCCCCTGCAGGTTCATGCTTTGTTAACATTCACACGACGTTCTCAGCTCATTTCTCTATTGACATTCACATGATCTTCTCAACACATTCTTCTTACTTAAACATTCATACGATTTTCCCCCCTCATTCTTTGTTTCACTATACATTCGCACACGATTTCCTCTACTCATTCTTTGGTTCTCTGCTGGCTCATCTTCAATGAACATTCACATGATTTCTGTACTTATTCTTTATTTCTCTACACCTTCATAGTCTTACTTACAAAACATACACACCCTAGTTCTTCAACTTGAATAATGCAGTGAAAATAATAATTCATGGCAATGTCTGTTACAGATTGTTTAGCTGATAGACTTAACAAGATGGTGGAAGAGCGCAGTTTCCTACCGACTCGTCGAGTTCAAGATCTCGAAATAGGTCTTAACTATGAGATAAAGTCCTTAAAGAGAGTTCAAACAAGATATGGTACCAGGATCGTATCTTCGCTGGAGGATTGTCAAGTGTTCTTGCCAGAGCGCTATAATTCGTTAACCGATCAAGAGATTGCAGAAATACCTGGGAGCGTATACCTACAGTATAATGGCATGGCAGAGAAGGGGAAATTTAAGACATGTAAATTGTCTTTTTTACACGCAAAGAAGGTGCGTAGAAGTGTCAAACTTAAGTATTGAATGTTCTCCCATTTCACAGTGAAAAATTCATAAATAAAACAACTGACTCATTGATATTACATATAAAGATACAAAAGATTCATATTATAGAATTTTATAAAAAAATAACGAAATTAAAATATCACATGCTTGAGTTTAATTATATCTAGCGCATTGAAATAACTCTAAATATCCGAATGTTTATACAAATCATTGTGCTTCTTTTACATGTGCCATATGCTTCATTTTACATGTATCATAACAAAAAATGTAATTCTTTCCAGGTTGCCTTTACTTGACCAAGATAGTTTTCTAAGACTTTCATTGTGCAATGTTTCAGGGTGTGCAATAAGAGCAAGAAGAAGAAGAAGAGGAATAGCCTGCTGCCATGCAAAGGATGCTGACGCTATTGGAGAGTAGAATACCTACAAGAAACATTTCGGCAAGAAACGGGTGCTGAGACATCTACATCACCGAAACACATTAAGACAGGATCCTTATATAACATTACAGGGTATACAATGAAAAAATACGGTCAATTTTGTATACAATTCAATGCACGGCTGAGAGTTAGCTCGAACTAGTCTCCCTATATTCACTGAAATTAAGCATTGTGAGCAATAATTTAAGTGACTGTGAAAATACTTTAAGTAATGGTGAAATTTGTATCCTAAAAGACTTGAGCCCTGTATACATTAACAGCATTAAGGCTGTTTGCCACGCTGGAATACAAATTATGAAAATAAAAAGACTTTCATTTAAATAATAAGGAAATTTGCATAACCTGCTGTTACAAGTGTAATGACTTATACAGAAACAAAGAGTCGGGCGAGAAAGTGATGGAAATGTAAGATAAATAATAACAATAAAAGAATTAAGGTATGCTTTTACATAGTGTTTTTATTCATTAAAAATCCTTGCATTCCTAATGAAAAATAAATCATTACAATGATTAGTTTAAGTTATGTTACAATGATCAAAAAGAGAACCGTCTTTAGATGCATTACTCGATCTTAAGTCAGAGCACCAAAAAATGACAAATCACGGCTTCTCCATTTTAGATGTGGTGTCACTATTCAGGTAAATTCATGTAACACAACAGGTTGAGTATGCAGATCTGTGGTCCTAAATGGGTGAAACAGAGTCTTATCCAGCTTAACAGTCTTGAGATCTCACCATCAGAAAGTCGAATCACAAGCCTTCTCCACTCGCTGAGCACAGGTTTAACAACAGCATTCTCTTCACCCTGAGACGATGTAAAGTATATAAATGTTCAACTTGACAAGGGATTCTAAACTGGTTGTTAGAGTCCAGAACTGATGTATTATATGGTGAAAACACATGTTCCTCTTCTTAGCGATCTTGTCGTCGAATCTCGGTAGCATTGAAGATGCCCATGATTATAGGATTCTGAAGCCTAAAAACTGTAGGAACTGCTGATTGCGTGATGTTAACCTGATGGGCGTCAAGGGCAGAGCATGATGTGTGCGTCGAATCATTCCATTATTATATCCTCGACGTCGTTGACTTCTTCTAAAAACTATAGGCATTATGCTTATATCCTTGTTTCTAAAGGCAATGATATTGCTGTTAGGCTCCCCTGTTTGCTCTATGAAGCGGATGTTTATGAACAACAGGTAAAATTTGATTTGATGGTTCCTGTGAAATACGTTATCCAGCCGTAACAGATGGGAAAACTGGTAGATGGAGTGTCCACTTTTACTATAGAGGAAGGAGACTGATGCAATACTGCGCTAAATTCATATGATGCTCAACTTAAATATATTCACCAGGTAATCAGATTCAGACAGCTGCTTAGATGGAATAACTTTGTCACTGAAGGGCCACAGAACGTTCCTATAGAACAATCACTGGAAAAAATCAAGAGTGAAAGGAGTGAAACGACATTTTTATTATTATTATTATTATTCACTGATCTAATAAAGAAGACATTCGCATCCTAATATGAGGAATCTTTAAACGTCGGGCGTACAAGTCAAGGTCTATTTTACTCAATGTTTTTTCCGGGACAAGTATAGCCCCCTGCCAGAGTTTTTTGAATTCCCTTTCAGGCTCTGTCTCCTCCTCGTTTCTGTGTTTCTTCCCTTATTCTTCTTCACTCGAAAACCGCTTCCTCTTGCTTCAATTTCTCTGTTACGTCTCATCATTTCAGCAAGTTGTTTATTTGCAGCTTTTTTCGTATTTACAGCTGTAGCAATTTGTGATGCACCTCCAGCGCCTAGTGCTGCAATAATCGGTATGAGCGGTAGAAATCCTCCTCGTTTCTTCTTTTTGGACCCTCCGCCAACAGATACCTTTCTATCAATTTCTCTCTTATGCCTCATCATTTCGGCAAGTTGTTTATCTGCTGCCTTTTTCTTATTTACTGCTGAGGCAATTTGGGCTGCACCTCCAGCAGCAGCGCCTAGAGCTGCAATAATTGGTATGAAAGGTAGAAATCCTCCTCGTTTCTTCTTCATGGTCACTGTACCTGGAGCTACCTTTCCCTTCATAATTGCTGTTACTAGTCACGCTGCCAACTTTTTCACCTAATGTAACATCAGATTGCACGGTTTTCAAAGTCGTTTCAGTCAGATCTTGACAGCAATGTTTCTCGAAGCAGAGACCTTATGCTGAGCGTTGGCAATACCGCTAAGATTACACGAATCGTCTAAAGGATTTATTCCAGGGTCTCCTCTCTTTAATTTTTCTCTAGCTTTACCACAGTTCCTCAGTCTATGTAACCAGGTAAATGTACTTCAATGATTGCAGGCTAGTGAGAGAGTTAATTAAACCGAAACCTCTTGCGAGCTTAACCACGTTATACTAATCGATTTTTATTCAGGATAGTTCTTTTATACTTTCTAATTAGCGTATATACATTAAGAGCGATTTATTTTATTTTAGCTGTCTAGCTAGAGAGGATGAAACAAGAATGCTCACAGCCTATTGATATGTTAGGCTTTGAAAGCGACTTTAGATGTGAACTTAGTGGAAAACTGTTTCATGTCAATGTTCTTGACTTGCCTATCATGTAAACCATTCAGGGAAAAGGTGACCAGCAAAGGGGAAAAAAGGTGACCAGCAAAGGGAAAAAAGGTGACCAGCAAAGGGAAAAATGTGACCAGCAAAGAGAAAAACGTGACCAGCAAAGGGAAAAAGGTGACCAGCAAAGGGAAAAAGGTGACCAGGAAAGGGAAAAAGGTGACCAGCAAAGGGAAAAAGGTGACCAGGAAAGGGAAAAAGGTGACCAGGAAAGGGAAAAAGGTGACCAGCAAAGGGAAAAAGGTGACCAGGAAAGGGAAAAAGGTGACCAGCAAAGGGAAAAACGTGGCCAGCAAAGGGAAAAACGTGACCAGCAAAGGGAAAAAGGTGACCAGCAAAGGGAAAAAGGTGACCAGCAAAGGGAAAAAGGTGACCAGCAAAGGGAAAAAGGTGACCAGCAAAGGGAAAAAGGTGACCAGGAAAGGGAAAAAAGGTGACCAGGAAAGGGAAAAAGGTGACCAGCAAAGGGAAAAAGGTGACCAGGAAAGGGAAAAAAGGTGACCAGGAAAGGGAAAAAGGTGACCAGGAAAGAGAAAATGGTGACCATGAAAGGAAAAAGGTGACCAGGAAAGGGAAAAAGGTGACCAGCAAAGGGAAAAAGGTGACCAGCAAAGGGAAAAAGGTGACCAGCAAAGGGAAAAAGGTGACCAGCAAAGGGAAAAAGGTGACCAGCAAAGGGAAAAAGGTGACCAGGAAAGGGAAAAAAGGTGACCAGGAAAGGGAAAAAGGTGACCAGCAAAGGGAAAAAGGTGACCAGCAAAGGGAAAAAGGTGACCAGGAAACGGAAAAAGGTGACCAGGAAAGGGAAAAAGGTGACCAGCAAAGGGAAAAAGGTGACCAGCAAAGGGAAAAAGGTGACCAGGAAAGGGAAAAAGGTAACC
This sequence comes from Deroplatys truncata, assembly GCA_030765065.1. Lineage (NCBI taxonomy): Eukaryota > Metazoa > Arthropoda > Insecta > Mantodea > Mantidae > Deroplatys > Deroplatys truncata. The sequence continues at coordinate 107,609,089 of CM060975.1, forward strand.
AAGAACGGGAAAAAGGTGACCAGCAAAGGGAAAAAGGTGACCAGCAAAGGGAAAAAGGTGACCAGGAAAGCGAAAAAGGTGACCAGCAAAGGGAAAAAGGTGACCAGGAAAGGGAAAAAGGTGACCAGCAAAGGGAAAAAGGTGACCAGAAAAGGGAAAAAGGTGACCAGGAAAGGGAAAAAGGTGACCAGCAAAGGGAAAAAGGTGACCAGGAAAGGGAAAAAGGTGACCAGCAAAGGGAAAAAGGTGACCAGGAAAGGGAAAAAGGTGACCAGCAAAGGGAAAAAGGTGACCAGGAAAGGGAAAAAGGTGACCAGCAAATGGAAAAAGGTGACCAGGAAAGGGAAAAAGGTGACCAGGAAAGGGAAAAAGGTGACCAGGAAAGGGAAAAAGGTGACCAGGAAAGGGAAAAATTTGACCAGCAAAGGGAAAAAGGTGACCAGCAAAGGGAAAAAGGTGACCAGGAAAGGGAAAAAGGTGACCAGCAAAGGGAAAAAGGTGACCAGCAAAGGGAAAAAGGTGACCTGGAAAGGGAAAAAGGTGACCAGCAAAGGGAAAAATGTGACCAGCAAAGGGAAAAAGGTGACCAGCAAAGGGAAAAAGGTGACCAGAAAAGGGAAAAATGTGACCAGCAAAGGGAAAAATGTGACCTGGAAAGGCAAAAACGTGACCAGCAAAGGGAAAAATGTGACCAGCAAAGGGAAAAATGTGAACAGAAAGGGAAAAAGGTGACCAGAAAAGGGAAAAAGGTGACCAGCAAAGGGAAAAATGTGACCAGGAAAGGGAAAAACGTGACAGCAAAGGGAAAAATATGACCTGCAAAGGGAAAAATGTGACCAGTAAAGGTAAAAATGGGACCAGAAGAGAGAAAAACGTAACCTGCAAAGGGAAAAAGGTGACCAGCAAAGGGAAAAATGTGACCAGCAAAGGGAAAAATGCGACTGCAAAGGGAAAAAGTGACCAGCAAAGGGAAACAATGGGACCAGCAAAGGGAAAAATGTGACCAGGTAAGGGAAAAAGGTGACCAGCAAGGGGAAAAAGGTGACCAGTAAAGGGAAAAATGGGACCAGAAGAGGGAAGAACGTGACCTGCAAAGGGAAAAAGGTGACCAGCAAAGGGAAAAATGTGACCAGCAAAGGGAAAAGGTGGCCAGCAAAGGGAAAAAAAATGTGACCAGCAAAGGGAAAATGACCAGTATCTCCCTTAACTCTCGCATTCTCTGTGGTAACTATCAAGAAAACTTGTACTCTTACCTCTATGAATCCGTTTCTAGCTACTTGAATCTGCGTGTGCTTAATGAGATAGTTATAATTAACGGAATTACAACTATTATGCTGATATGCTACAATATTTTGCTTAGTCTAATTCGGACATGGCTGTTTATATGCATCAAAACCTGAGTACATATATAAATACATAAATGTTAAAAAATAACTCAGTCTCGTGTTATTGTATACGAATTCAACATCTACATTATACATTGACTAGTTTATATATACTGCTTGAGCATGAACACTCACAAAGACGGACAATTACAGTCAATTTACGAGAATCTTGATTTTTCGTATGTTTCCCAAGGGGGGAGTAATCGCTTTGTTAAGTGCTGCATATGTAATAGAACTTTAAAAAACAGGACAATTTCAAGGCTTAAGCAACATAGGAGACGATGCTGTAAAGCAATGGCCAGCTGTGCATTGACTACAACACCCAAACGAGATCCTGAAATCTTCTCAAGTCCCGAAGAGCGGGATTCAAGATGTACCGTGCTTGGAGCCAGTTCAAGCGACCCTGTAATAACATCAAGAGCTACCACTAATGAAGCAATGAGAGCAGTTTCTTTGAATAAGGAAGCTCTGAATAAGCACACCAATGAAAGCAAGCATACTAGTGACAACTCACCTAGATTAGAAGATATATCCAAAGCGAATACAGAGGATATGCTATACCGCACCGATCCTAATGATTTGGTAAACATGCTAAGGGTACTCATGATGCTTCATACACCAGATAAAAATGACTTTTCCGATGCGATTAACGACATTATTCAGGATTTAAAGCTGGGTGGTTTTATAGCGTGATTAGCATTTGCAAAACCATGAAAGAGTTAGAAAGATTCCTCATATTAGGATGCGAATGTCTTCTTTATTAGATCAGTGAATAATAATAATAATAATAAAAATGTCGTTTCACTCCTTTCACTCTTGATTTTTTCCAGTGATTGTTCTATAGGAACGTTCTGTGGCCCTTCAGTGACAAAGTTATTCCATCTAAGCAGCTGTCTGAATCTGATTACCTGGTGAATATATTTAAGTTGAGCATCATATGAATTTAGCGCAGTATTGCATCAGTCTCCTTCCTCTATAGTAAAAGTGGACACTCCATCTACCAGTTTTCCCATCTGTTACGGCTGGATAACGTATTTCACAGGAACCATCAAATCAAATTTTACCTGTTGTTCATAAACATCCGCTTCATAGAGCAAACAGGGGAGCCTAACAGCAATATCATTGCCTTTAGAAACAAGGATATAAGCATAATGCCTATAGTTTTTAGAAGAAGTCAACGACGTCGAGGATATAATAATGGAATGATTCGACGCACACATCATGCTCTGCCCTTGACGCCCATCAGGTTAACATCACGCAATCAGCAGTTCCTACAGTTTTTGGGCTTCAGAATCCTATAATCATGGGCATCTTCAATGCTACCGAGATTCGACGACAAGATCGCTAAGAAGAGGAACATGTGTTTTCACCATATAATACATCAGTTCTGGACTCTAACAACCAGTTTAGAATCCCTTGTCAAGTTGAACATTTATATACTTTACATCGTCTCAGGGTGAAGAGAATGCTGTTGTTAAACCTGTGCTCAGCGAGTGAAGAAGGCTTGTGATTCGACTTTCTGATGGTGAGATCTCAAGACTGTTAAGCTGGATAAGACTCTGTTTCACCCATTTAGGACCACAGATCTGCATACTCAACCTGTTGTGTTACATGAATTTACCTGAATAGTGACACCACATCTAAAATGGAGAAGCCGTGATTTGTCATTTTTTGGTGCTCTGACTTAAGATCGAGTAATGCATCTAAAGACGGTTCTCTTTTTGATCATTGTAACATAACTTAAACTAATCATTGTAATGATTTATTTTTCATTAGGAATGCAAGGATTTTTAATGAATAAAAACACTATGTAAAAGCATACCTTAATTCTTTTATTGTTATTATTTATCTTACATTTCCATCACTTTCTCGCCCGACTCTTTGTTTCTGTATAAGTCATTACACTTGTAACAGCAGGTTATGCAAATTTCCTTATTATTTAAATGAAAGTCTTTTTATTTTCATAATTTGTATTCCAGCGTGGCAAACAGCCTTAATGCTGTTAATGTATACAGGGCTCAAGTTTTTTAGGATACAAATTTCACCATTACTTAAAGTATTTTCACAGTCACTTAAATTATTGCTCACAATGCTTAATTTCAGTGAATATAGGGAGACTAGTTCGAGCTAACTCTCAGCCGTGCATTGAATTGTATACAAAATTGACCGTATTTTTTCATTGTATACCCTGTAATGTTATATAAGGATCCTGTCTTAATGTGTTTCGGTGATGTAGATGTCTCAGCACCCGTTTCTTGCCGAAATGTTTCTTGTAGGTATTCTACTCTCCAATAGCGTCAGCATCCTTTGCATGGCAGCAGGCTATTCCTCTTCTTCTTCTTCTTGCTCTTATTGCACACCCTGAAACATTGCACAATGAAAGTCTTAGAAAACTATCTTGGTCAAGTAAAGGCAACCTGGAAAGAATTACATTTTTTGTTATGATACATGTAAAATGAAGCATATGGCACATGTAAAAGAAGCACAATGATTTGTATAAACATTCGGATATTTAGAGTTATTTCAATGCGCTAGATATAATTAAACTCAAGCATGTGATATTGTAATTTCGTTAATTTTTTATAAAATTCTATAATATGAATCTTTTGTATCTTTATATGTAATATCAATGAGTCAGTTGTTTTATTTATGAATTTTTCACTGTGAAATGGGAGAACATTCAATACTTAAGTTTGACACTTCTACGCACCTTCTTTGCGTGTAAAAAAGACAATTTACATGTCTTAAATTTCCCCTTCTCTGCCATGCCATTATACTGTAGGTATACGCTCCCAGGTATTTCTGCAATCTCTTGATCGGTTAACGAATTATAGCGCTCTGGCAAGAACACTTGACAATCCTCCAGCGAAGATACGATCCTGGTACCATATCTTGTTTGAACTCTCTTTAAGGACTTTATCTCATAGTTAAGACCTATTTCGAGATCTTGAACTCGACGAGTCGGTAGGAAACTGCGCTCTTCCACCATCTTGTTAAGTCTATCAGCTAAACAATCTCTAACAGACATTGCCATGAATTATTATTTTCACTGCATTATTCAAGTTGAAGAACTAGGGTGTGTATGTTTTGTAAGTAAGACTATGAAGGTGTAGAGAAATAAAGAATAAGTACAGAAATCATGTGAATGTTCATTGAAGATGAGCCAGCAGAGAACCAAAGAATGAGTAGAGGAAATCGTGTGCGAATGTATAGTGAAACAAAGAATGAGGGGGGAAAATCGTATGAATGTTTAAGTAAGAAGAATGTGTTGAGAAGATCATGTGAATGTCAATAGAGAAATGAGCTGAGAACGTCGTGTGAATGTTAACAAAGCATGAACCTGCAGGGGAACAAAGAATGAGTAGAGGAAATCATGTGAGTGTATAGTGAAACAAAGAATGAGGGTAAAGTCGTATGAATGTTTATGTAAGAAGAAGGTGTGGCGAAAATCATGTGAATGTTAATGGAAGCAAAGAATGTGAAGAGAAAGTCATGTGAATGTTAACAAAGCATGAACCTGTAGGTGGAATAAAGAATGAGTAGAGGAAATCATGTGAGTGTATAGTGAAACAAAGAATGAGGGGAAAGTCGTATGAATGTTTATGTAAGAAGAATGTGTGGCAAAAATCATGTGAACTGAAGAAGAGTATGCAGTGAAATCCATGTTAATGTAAAGCACAGATTAGAAAATATGATGCTCTTTGTAACGAATCGTCTTTCATGTACTGTAACGTTTAAATAAAATTAAATGTATTGTAAAAGCCAACAGTGATTTTGTATAGTTATTTAAAACTCACCTTGCATTGCCCCGTTTTGATATGTGCTGAATGTGTAGACGGCCTGTAGCTCACGTTGCATTTAAAGCTCTTTAAAACTTGAATGTAAAGTTAATAAGTACACAACAGTTCTAACATGGGACAGATGTCTGTTTATATAGGGATCTAAACCCCCTCCAGGCGATGCCTGCACGTCATCATGGCTGTGATGCTTACACGTCACGTGATTATTGCAGCCAATGGCATCATCTCTTGCTACGCATGCGCAGAGGCCCTCAGCACTTCTATCCCTGCTTGTTTCACTTTCTCTCCCTCTCTCGCTCTCTCTCTCTCTCCCTCTCTCGCTCTCTCTCACACAGCTGCATGCAGTTAAAGCATCAATCTAAGTGATGTATTCTAGAGTACAGAGGAAAATCAGTGAAGTCATTGAAAGATCGGGGTTCGATCTAGGGGCAACTGATTGAAAATTATATACAGCATTAATTGTTCATTGTATGAGCTATCAAACATGCTCTCGTCTACAGCTCTATCTCTGCTAGTTTCTGCGATAATTGAGATTTAAGCTTAAGGATCGAGCCTTGGACGTCAGGTACCCTAATATACACCCGCAAGATATTATCTGATGACATAAACGTAATAGGTTTATTTGGTACCTTTGTCTTAATTATTTACTGTTATTAAATTTATAAGTAAACTTCATTGAATCGGTATTCGAACTCAGAACGCCAGAAACAAAATTATTTATAATATTAGTTTGATGTGTTTAAAAGACCTGTATGCAGTTGCAACATTGATCTAAGTGATATATTCTAGAACACAGTGGAAAATTAAGGAAGTCACTGAAAGATCGGGATTCGAGCTAGGGACACTGATTGGAAATTATATAAAGCATTAATTGTTCATCGTAGGAACTAAAAATCGTGCTTTGGTCCGCACCTTAATCCCTGCTAGTTTCTGAGATAATTGAGATTTTAAAGTTAAGGATCGAACCCATGACACCCGGACTCTTAATATACATGCACAAGAAACGAGCTAATGGCATAAAAGTAATAAAGTTTATTTACTGTCTTTATTTTAATTAGTTTTGGAGTTATTAGAAGACCGGTTTCGAGCAATCGTAAATGGAGCCTTGCATCCCGAGCTATAATTAGTTTTTATTGCATCATTTTGTCTCTTTTCATTCAGGACATGCGCGTGAGTTGGTGTGTGCGTGTGTGGGTTGCTGCTGTTGGGTGTAAGTGAACAGGCATATGTGCTTGCACGTGTGTGCGTGTGTGTGTCCATGTATATGTATGCGTGAGTGTAAGAGCACTGGTGTATGTATGTATACGCATGAGGTGCGTGAATGCGTGTGTGTACTGGTGTATGTGTGTGTGTGTACTGTTGTATGTATGTGCATGTGTGTGTGTGTGTGCTGGTGTATGTATGTGCGTGTGTGTGTGTGTGTTTGCATGCGTGCACCAGTGTATGTTTGCTGATGCGTGTACAAGTGCTCGTGTATATGTGAACGCCTGAATGTGTACAAGTCGTGGAGAAAGAAAGAGATAGATAGAAAGAAAAAGAGAGGAGAAGAAGAAAGAATGTTGTCTAGGCTTCGGGATGTCTAAGTATGCATCAGGGTTTAATATAAATAATTATAGTTGTTAAATGCAATTTTAATCCGACCGCCCGCTGCTTCAATAACTTAAAAGTTATTATAGCATTTCACAGGGTTGGATTCGAACTAGGGGCCTCTGGTTCCTAACAATACAGATCGTTAAACATTGTAATGTTGTATAAATTAAATTATATTTGTTAAACACGTTTTAATCTGACCGCCCAATACTCACATAGTTTAATATTTATTAAGCATTAGAGTTTCGCAGATTCGATCTAGAACCCTCTGAACACCGTTTCATTAATTAAATTATATTTGTTAAATACATTTTAATCTAGCCGTGCATAGTTTAATAGTTATTGGGCATTAGAGTTTCGCAGATTCGATCTAGGACCCTCTGAACACCCTTTTTATTAATTATTGTAATGATATATAAAAATTAAATTATATTTGTTAAATACATTTTAATCTGACCTTACATAGTTTAATATTTATTAAGCATTAGAGTTTCGCTGCGTAAGATTCGAACTAGGGTCCTCTGAACGGTCTTTCATTAATCAGTGTAATGATGTATAAAAAAATTATATTTGATAAATACATTTTTAAATCTGACCTTGTATAGTTTAATATTTATTAAGCATTAGAGTTTCGTTGGGTAAGATTCGAGCTAGAACCCTCTGAACACCCTTTCATTAATTAGGGTAATGATATATAAAAAATTAAATTATAATTGATAAATACATTTTTTTAATCTGACCTTGCATAGTTTAATAGTTATTACGCGTTAGAGTTTCACTTGGTAAGACTCGAGCTAGAATTCTCTGAACGCCTTTTTATTAATTAGGGTAATGATATAATAATATCAATCATTAATTTCTCATTAGCAATAAACTTTTGATTACAGTAAGAATCGAACACCGATCTATGGATATCACTCAGGGGTTTAATGCACGTAATGAAATGTATATTAGACGCTTTTTCGGAGTCGTTGGCTGAAACAGAATGCTTGTTAACTATGCTCGGGTATATTCGTAGGAGGTCGTAAAACATCGGAGAGAACTCCCTCAGGCAAAATCATGATGGCCGACTATGACGTCACGCAGAGTTGGTAAACAAGTTTCTCTCTCTTTCACACAAACAAGGAGAGGACGAGTATAAAGCAGCCCTCGAATTCTTTTGTTAAACTAGCAGGTGGCCAAACAATGGGAACGCTGCAGGTGTCTTTCTAAACTAGCCTTGCCAAGAACAATAGAAAGGCACACACAATAGAATCTCTTACACAATGGAAAGGGTCAGGCTTTGTTATGGAGCAGGTGTCTTTCTAAAGTATGACGTCACGCAGAGTTGGTAAACAAGTTTCTCTCTCTTTCACACAAACAAGGACAGGACGAGTATAAAGCAACCCTCGAATTCTTTTGTTAAACTAGCAGGTGGCCAAATAATGGGAACGCTGCAGGTGTCTTTCTAAACTAGCCTTGCCAAGGACAATAGAATCTCTTACACAATGGAAAGGGTCAGGCTTTGTTATTGGGATGGGAACACTGCAGGTGGTCTTTCTAAAGAATGCTTGCCAAGGACAATAGAAAGGCACACACAATAGAATCTCTTACACAATGGAAAGGGACCGGCTTTGTTATTGGGTTGCCACGTGTTCGAGAACAATAGGAGTGGAGTGGGTAACTGACCAGGTGCAGAAGTGGCCGGATGTGGAATGGGTAGGAAAAACATCTCGCCTTTGTTACAGAACCTTAAATTTATGACCCCTTTGTTCGTTTTGACAGTTGATTGACAGCCTTAATTGCTTAACTGTCAAGCCTCCATTGTACTCAACATGATTTACGACCGCAGCTGCAACTAAAACTACCAAGGCACAGCGGGGGGTGGGGGAGGGGGCGGGGGGGCTAATTAGCATATTAATTGCATTCCATGCATATTAAGTGATACAGAACTCTCATTTCTACCCTACTGACCGTCCACTATGACAATAGAATTTTCCTGGTTTTTCCTGGTCGGTAAGGGAATCTGGGATGGTCACATCTATTACGATCTCATTTCCCATTTTACGGATTTCCTTCTCATCTTTTAAGTGTGCTTCTATGTTTCGTGGTGTGTGGTAGTGCCGGACAGATCACGCAAATGCTTGCTTCAAAGAAAGAGTATTCCCGTAGACACCAGAGGGCTACTTGTTTGGACGGGTCGTTTATCGTCCTGTCTGGATAGTTCCAGTAGTGAGACGGGTCTTCGAGCTGTTAGGCGCTCCCTGTGGCCTGTAGCCTCCTGTGGCTCCTTCAATTCATCCCTTTCTCCTGGAAGGTGATAGCCGTAATAGACCTTACATAGGTTGCGGAGCGCGAGGTGTCCCTCTCCGTTGTATTCTACCCTAAATCCTAACTCTAACTTGGATGGCAGCTGAACTCAAAGTAGAGCGTGATAACAGCGTCAGTTTTGTTTTTGAGGCTAATGATTAAGCAAAACTTTTATTTGACCGCAAAGCTCTCAAGTAGAGCAAATACAACACATACCTATTAGCAAGCACTGGAGTGCATTTACCAGTTAGGTTTAACTGTCCTAATTCTTCGCAAAACAAGTCCGATTACTTAGAAGCCTAACAGTGAAGTTCTGTCATAAATCTGAAAGCAATGGAGATCGCCTGTTGCCACGGAAAGTGCGTAAGCGACAATGATAATTTTAAGTGTTTTTAATTTTGTATTCATTATCTTTTGTAAACTTAGGATAGAACTGGTTAACGGACACCTAGCATTTCGGCCTCCAATGGATCGTTTATGTATACAACCTCAGGAGGATCGGATGAGGTGAGGGAACCGCAGGAGACGTATGGGCTGCATAGTAGACCGGTGCAAGTCCAGAGAGACGCACAGAGTTCCCTACCAGTTCCAGGCTTGACCACCTAGCCACGAGAGGGTCACTCGGAGAGTCCCTTTAGTAGGACCGAGAAAAAGTTCCAAATTGCAGCGAATCAATAGCATAGATACAACACATAGGGCGTCGCTTTATAGCCCGGCCCCTATCGCGTGTATATGTGCCCCGCGCTACCTACTACCGGGGTTTCCATTCCGTGACTCCCGGATTACATACTCATGAGTAACATGCGCTATAGTGAGTATTAACCTTGCTATAAGTGGTGTTGAAAGAGGCGTCATTCTTATTGAGACATTCCTGGCATTCCTCGTCGTCACGAGGTTATAATTCATGAAAAACAGTCACTCTGTAGGGTTTCAATTTTAAAAATTTAGCAGCTATATGGAGATCATTCGAATAATGCCTCAATTTCATCAATTTTTTTCCTCTTTTAAAACACCTATTTTTCGTTTCTTAGGTTTAGAGTTTAGCGATCCCGTTGACCTAAACTTATTGACCAGGTATCTACAGTATTTCTATTTGGAACTGGAATATTAGGAAGTGTCATTTGAAATTATCTATACACCTGCTTACAGGATTCGGTTTTTACGTATGTATCGTACATAAAAATCATTATTTTTTCGGTAGGCATTTCAGTGGACTAATAACAAGACTAGAAATACAACAATATATTATGAATACTCTAAACTAATTCACACACAACACAGGGTTTGAATAAGCTTTCACTTTCGAGATGCACAATGAACAAACTCTAGTCTTTACTCACAAGCGGAAGGCAGCAACTGACAGTTCACATTCACGGTCGATCAGCATAGCCTTGAGCGTTTCATTCTCCGCTAGTGCGCTGGCAGAACAATACTGAGGTCACTGCAGTGCAGACGAATAACGCATACACATGAATGTGGCCGGGATAATATTGTACAGAGAGAAACATATCACTCGACCAATTGAAAGGCACTAGTTTATTTTCCAAACAAATAACTATAAAATAGTTATAAATGTTGATAGGGATCTTCATGTTCATGCCATTGTCCAATTTCAGTTCAATTTCTTTGAATGTGAACATCAATGTGTAGATTTTACACTTTAGGGTAAATTTAGTCTCTTAAATTATTTTAAAATTCAATTATTGGAAGGAGGCTGGAGTAGCATATCGTGTTCAGATTTACCACTGTTTTCGTATATTAAGCAGCGTCTTTTGTATGATTTTGATAAAACTTGATACATTTGGATTTTAGAATCTGGCAAAACTGATAAGCTACCCTACGACTTTCAAAAACTACAGGTACCTTTATTTTAAATCTCTAATTTCAACATAAAATTATAGGTTTTAAATTCAACCGATCCTTTCTGGAGGCCTTAGGCTTTCACGGGACAATATAGACTCATTTATTCATCCATTCATTCATTCATTTCCAACTATTAACATACAGATCAACACTGACTAATCGGGACAAAATGTAGTACACATATACGACGTATTCCAAAACTAAGGCCGTTTGGTCATAACAACAACATCCCTGAGAAAGGTTTTTATCGACTGTAATATGTGCCTACATACATACTATGTGATCAAAAGTATCCGGACACCCAACAAACATACGTTTTTCATCTTAGGTGCATTGTGCTGCCACCTACTTACAGCCTGGTACTCATTATCCGCGACCTCATTAGACATCGTGAAACAGCAGAATGGGAGGCTCCGTGGAACACACGGACTTCGAACGTGGTCAGGTGATTGGGTGTCACTTGTGTCAGAAGTCTGTACTCGAGATTTCCACACTCCTAAGCATCCCTAGCACCACTGCTTCTGATGTGATAGTGAAGTGGAAACGTGAAGGGACATGTACAGCACAAAAACGTACAGGCCGACCTCGTCTGTTGACTGACAGATACCGCCGACATTTGAAGAGGGTCGTAAAGAGTAATAGGCAGACATCTATCCAGACCATCAACAGAAATTCCAAACTGCATCAGGATCCACTCCAAGTACTATGACAGTTAGGCGGGAGGTGAGAAACCTTGGATTTCATGGTCGAGCGGCTGCTCATAACCCACACATCACGCAGGAAAATGCCAAACGACGCCTCACTTGGTGTAAGGAGCGTCAAAATTACACGATTGAACAGTGGCAAAACGTTGTGTGGAGTGACGAATCACATTACACAATGTGGCGATCCGATGGCAGGGTGTGGTTATGGCGAATGCCCGGTGAACGTCATCTGCCAGCGTGTGTAGTGCCAACAGTGAAATTCGGAGGTGGAGATGTTATGGTGTGGTCGTGTTTTTCCTGGAGGGGGCTTGCACCCCTTGGTTTTTTGCGTGGCACGATCACAGCGCAGATCTACATTGATATTTTAAGCACCTTCTTGCTTCCCACTGTTGAAGAGCAATTCGGGGATGGCGATGCATCTTTCAACACGACTGAGCACCTGTTCATACTCCACGGGCTGTGGCGGAGTGGTTATACAATAACATCCCTGTAATGGACTGGCCTGCACAGAGTCCTGACTTGAATCCTATAGAACAGCTTTGGGATGTTTTGGAACGCCGACTTCGTGCCAGACCTCACCGAACTACATCGATTCCTCTCCTCAGTTCCGCACTCCGTGAAGAATGGGTTGCCATTCCCCAAGAAACCTTCCTGCACCTGATTGAAAGTATGCCTGCGAGAGTGAACGCTGTCATCAAGGTTGAGGGTGGGCCAACACCATATTGACTTCCAGCATTACCAATGGAGGGCGCCACGAACTTGTACGTCATTTGCAGCCAGGTGTCCGGATACGTTTGATCACGCAGTGCATAGTTTACTTTTCCACACAAGCTCCGTTCACATCTATGCACTTGCTATAACGCTGCACCACGTACGTATGTAACATGCAGCGCTAACTGAGTTGTGTATGAAGCTCAACTAGCTAATGCACTAAATCGCGTTTCTACAATAGCCTCGCTTGATGTCTCACTCTCAGCCATTGCATTTACCTACTCGTGACCAAAATCTGTGAGTCCAGCAGAAATAAATCAGAACTTATGACGTATGATAATACAACGCATTGAAATATTTATACTTTCCTTCCATCTGTTAGTTTATGCAATTCAAATCGGGTCACGAACGTAGCTTACATGTATACTGTACGGCTAATTTTCATAATATAGATAGAAAATGGTTTAAAAAGAGCGTTATCAGCACAAAATATAGTTACATAAAAAGGGAAGCAAAGAAAGTATTATTACAATAATTATAAATTATTGTTATTATTATTATTATTATTATGATTTTTATTAGCCTTGAACTAATAATAAGGGACATATATAACCTGTGGCATTCTCAGGACAAGAAAAATGCTGTCAATTGGAGAACGTCAAACAGGAACAATTTTGGAATTAGCCTATACTACAAAATTGGTTACATACGTTTATACACAGAAAACTAGTAACAAGAACATAATTCAGTGAACAAGCTATCATTTAGCCTTTACATTTTTTTATAAAGTGATATCGAGCATCGGGTATCAGTGTTCAAAAATCAGTATTGGTATCGAGTACCGAGAAATAGTGGTATCGTTCCATCACTATTAAGGAGTAAAGGCAAATTTAAATACGATATGGACTCATTATTGTGAATTATTAATTTGTGAGCATTTACATATGAATTCGTTCTTAAACTGATTCCTTGACTCAGAACAGAGATATTGCTTATTGGCAATACAAACGTGTAAAGAAGAGATATGTATCTATTTGGTATATTGTACAATATACTTCCAAAAGAAAGAAGATTACAATTTGCAAAGATTATAAAATTGTACTTCACAAAATTAAATTTCAGAACGCAATTGATTAATACTTTCAAAAATATTCATAAACGTTACTTAAATTTTTACTTATTAAAACTGTTATATATGCATTTCTTGTTTACAATAATTAACAGCTGCAGCTGACGTATGCTCTTAATGACAACCTAAATTCTCCACGATCCTTTGGGGCTGTAATCAGTGATTTCCTTCACATTGTGGGCACTCCACGATGGATCGCGCGCCGGTTGTCACAGCTCTGACTCTCGCTGAAAGAGTTATAAAGTCTCCGCAACCGCCTTACGTCTCGTATGTTCAGTTACAATTACAATGATAATAAGTTCATGTTTTATCATAATACCCGAAATTTAATGCATTTATCGCCTGTTTTCTTGTAGTTCTATCTATGTATGGGGTTTATTGCACACACATTATTTTTCAACTTCCCTGAAGGATAAAAATCAACATAAAATTGAATTGGGTTATCGTGAGGGCCATAATTATTTTCTATTTACCCTATATTAAAATTTTCGTGAAATAAACTTAATGATTCATCTGATCCATAGCAATTCTTGTTGAAAAATCCATTCTGATAGTCAACGTCGGTCAGCGTTCCAAAAGTAGTTTAAGGCATTCCAGTACATCTCTGCATTTATTCTTTTGTCAATCAAGATACGTCCTATTGTTCTGTATGCATTTACTACACACCAGTTCAGCGTCATGGAAGGGAATCTCGAATATAAAATCGGGGTTCTCTGTTTTGCGACGAAACATAGCCATAAAATGGAATCATGCTTCGTCAGAGAAGAATATTTAGCCTGGATCAATTACTCCATCATTTCGAAAAATCAAGTTACAGCAATTTAGCTGACTCGGTGCAAGAAACAACTTCATACACCGGAAGAACTATGAGAAAGCATCAGGCAAAAAATTCACTCAAATGCGGATATTGAACTCTTCAGCGTGAATTAAAATTTCCTGAAAAGATGCCAGAAATAGGACAAATTGTCCAACATCTCTTATAATAAGGTGTGTGCTTATTATCATTGTAATTGTACCTGTAACTATGAGGACGTGAGGTGGTTGCGGGAATATTATAGCTGTTTTGGCGTAAGTCCGAGCTGTGGTGGCCGGCACGCGAGCCGTCATGCCATGGCCACAGTGTGAAGGAAAAGCACTGTATTTAGCACATTCCGCAGTTTTAAGGCGTCACCAACTTCCAGAAGATTGGGACCTGCTGCTGCAAGGTGTGCTAACTTATTTCCAACCCCTTACATGCTGGGTAATACTAATATATTTACCCGCATTAAAAATAAGACACTCCAAAGTTATCAGTCACGTGCGTTTAAGTTCTACTATGTATAATAAGCAGGGAAAGTATTGCATTCCACCCAAAAAATGCGATACCGATTTCACCGGAAATACACGTTTTGAGGCACCCTGAATAAAAAAACTTTTAGAAAAAGATCCGTGTGTGTGTCTCTGCCTGTAAACAGTATAATTCAAAAAGGAAAAGTCGGATAAATACCAAACTTAGTATTTAGGTTCAGTATCTTTCAAAGGTGCGACACGAAGATATTCAAGAAAATTTCCCAAACTCAAGCTACCGTTTACATAGAATATTTTTAAAAAAAATTGATTTTCTCAAAAAAGGCTCTATCGGTTTTGATTAAAATGTCACATACTTAAGATACTTTTATGACAAATGAAAGGCAAACCTTGAATTTTCTGGGAATGACACCTAAAGTTATCTTCATTCACAACTGCTAAACCGTGAGAAATACACAATGTTTTTCTACACACAAATGTTAATCTCGTTAAAACACACAATTTTTCATATACTTTATTTTTGTGGAGTGAATCATTTCCGAGATAATTCTTGTTATTTGTTTGAATTTAACAATACTTATACTTCCCTCAAATGGGAATTCGTTATTCCTTTTTTAATATCCTGTACATGTAAAGAGAATGGAATGCTCCACATAGCAACCAGCTCTTAAAAGATTTGACTATCGCTTAAAGTCTACCATATTCCCTTGCACCTACAGAACATTAGCAATAAGTTTCTGCAGATGTTTAGCTTGATTAGCATGAAGTATATGGAGAATAAGCGTCTGTAACAATAGTTTGTACAAGAGTAGGGAAAGTCATGTGAGTGCAACACATCAGGCTTTTTTTTCTTGTGTTTAGTTATGAAGAGAGAAAACAACAGTGCTTTATTTAATTCCTAAGTGTTATCTCTAGTGCAGTGCACCTTCATTTTGACCCAAAAGCAGTCCCAGTACACTTATAAATGTGTTAAACTTCAGTTAAAGTATTCCCAAGTTGGTAACCTTGCGGGAGGTGTGCCTCTGTTTAAAGTGTTGTACCAAGCAGCGTGTCTATTTCTACAGACATAAAAGCAGAGAAAAGGATAGAAATTTGTGCCGTAACGTGGAAGAAAAATAAAAAGAAAACTGGCGAGTATATTGCTTCCTAAAACAAGCCTTTCAAAATTTCATTACTCTCTTCCATGCCATTTTGTAAGCACCGCAGTTTTCACGTTTCATAAGACGGCACCTCGAGCGCTGCCTGGTGGCGGTTCTGACAGCTAACGAACAAAAGAAGTGAGCGGCTTGTTTTGTTTTTTTCCTTTCATTACAGCTGAAACACATGTAGACAGCTTGGGGTCTTTTCGCGGCCATGCAAGTATACTCAAGTGTGAAGAATCCTTTACAAAGTTGTGTGGTGACTGACTTGCCAGTTTTGTCGCACTACAAACCGAACGTGTTGCTTGTCAGTGGCGGATTCAGCTTGCTTGCATATCCCACTCACTCCATCTGTCACAATTTTCACTTTTGTTTCCGTGGACTTAAAGCAGCATTGGATCCTAACATTTGAAATCTATTACATTAGAATTGCGTGCTGTAAGGTCCACTGAATACATAAATAAATAAATAAATAAAAAATGCACTTTTAGAGAATGACCAGTGTGTGTGTTTGTGTGTGTATTTTTCTCAAAAACGTATTCGTCTCCAATTTAAAACTTCTAAATGCAGAAAGAACAATTGATACTATAGGTAGATCCGTTGTTCAAATCCAGGCTATATCACTGAATTTTTCAGACTGATTCTTCCTTTTCAACCTTATCCCACACACGTGAAGCCCGAAACGGGATGCCGCGATAATGTTACAACAATTTAGCACGGAAATATAGTTGCCACCTTTTCTTGTTGTCTCCACTATCTATTGGTGATTCTGCTGCCGGCTGCTTCAGTGGTAGAGCTATGAGTACTTTCCCTCAGGGCATGCGTGGATGTATGGCGAAGGACAACACCAGTTTAAATTGACTGAGAAATTGATTACAAACTACTATTTGAGTTATTGATGATGTCGACCGTTTGAGATGAAGAAATAGACTGAGTATGAATCGTAACATTCGCAATTGCAACAACTGAATTATTATATCTGCCAACTTCTGCAGTGTCAAAACTACGGTTGAAAATAACTGTTTCAACAATAAATGAAACTAGAAGCGTAACCTGCCGCGAGTCGGTAAACTTTTGACAGGCAAGATCCCTCATGATAGCCGCTACTCACACAAGTGCGTTACTGGGTGCATAAAATATCACACGAGTAAGAACCGCTGGCGATACCAGAGAGAGTAACACACTGATTTTATTACACACATTTGTATTACTTAAGCCAAGCCTACATTAGAATTACTCCCACCAACATTCTACCTTATTCGTTGCCAAATCTCAAAACCTCTACGTGCATATTCAAGTGTACTGAATTTGCCTCTAAACTGCGTTCCCAAAACTTTTATGCCTAGCGTGTTCGCTCTTTCAGCTGTTGCTAATGACTTGTTTAATGAGATCGTTAACCTGACTTCTAATTACCTTCATCTTTCCAGACAAACATTTCAACTTAAACTTGTTACATTATACATTGATTTAATATACGGAAATTATATATTGCAATTATTCCTCTATCTTATGTTATTTCTTTGTTTAATTGTTTATATCTTCCCGTCCATCATTACGATATGACACGGCTTATATGAAAAACAATGATGTATTTTGACATTTCTCAATTTATTGCATTAATTTTCAATGTTTTCCTATGTAGTGTTTACAATTTTTTTTTTTTTACATTCATGAAAGCAAGCTTTTTAGTTTGATATCCGAATTTGCGATAAAACTGGGTTTTGATCTGACAAAGGAGAAAATGTCGAAGTCAGAAATTTGACTTTAGTGAACTTTCTCATTAACGCCTAGGTTTTCTACGACTTCACAAAGTTTACCAGTTTAAATCATATGTCAGTGAACATTGTCATGTATAAAAAGTTCTGCACAGCATTTATATAAAATAATTTTACAACACCAGAAATGAAAACGTTGCAAAATCGCTGCAATTTGTAACGGTTGGTGTAGAACTAGATCGTCATTTATTGGTGTTCGCTGTATGTGGACTGCCTCGGGCTAACTCGTCTCGTGGGCTGGGTGGTTTTAAAATTATAACATTTTCAGTGCCCTTTATCGCTACAATTGTTTATTTAATTATTTATTTATTGAAGTCCAGTGAAATAAAGTGTTATATTAGGTTACGCCAAACCAAGCTATTAGCGCTTATCCGAATAAACATTTTCCTAGGGAGGTTACTTTCACTCTATTAGTAACGTTTACTACATGATCGAAGAGTCGCCGAATTTACTGAGCTGATGAATATGAACACTGAACGCTAACTAGTAGAATGAAAGGTGTTGAATACATGAGAGGCGCGGGCTGAGTTCTTGGAGTTCTGACTTCTGAGTGAGTGTTGAATCAAGGAGGCGCGTCGACACACCCCTTTTTATTTTAATTAGGCTCCGTCTTCCGGTTTAGGACGTTCTTGCTTAATGCTAACACTTATCCTCTTGGCGATGCGTTGCCATTACTACCTATAATGGCTAGCTAATTCTGAGTCACTAATTACTTCTCGTCTACCAAAATGTTAATCTTTTTCTCTTTTCCAGCTTCAACTCTTACACATTCATTCTCTGTTTAACCTCATCTTATGTAAGACTTACAGGGGTCAGAGGCCCGTCGATGAGCAGACACTCATGGAGCGGACAGAAGATCCAGGATGGGTGATCAGTCCGATGCCTGGTATGGGATGCAGGAAGTAGATGAAACGAAATGATGGCGAAATGGATGAAAGGAAAGATGATGAATGGCGGGGGAAACCGGAGAACCCGGACGCCGCTTTGTCCACCACAAATCCCACATGCGGGTTCCTGGGATTGAACCCGGGCTGCCTCGGTGAGAGGCGAGCGGTCTAACCACTCGGCCACGGCGCTGCCCAACTCTTACACAAAAATTAAAAGAAGTTTTAAATAAGATTTATTACACAAATATTTAAATTGTGCAATCACGTCATACATCATTAACATTGAACATTCCCTTTCTTATTATCATTATTATTTTGCATTGTTAATTCTTATAAACCATTTGCAACATATTTACTTTATTGCTGAATATTTATTACTATCGAAATCTACCTTATTTGTGACAAGTTTAAAAACAGATATAAACCTGGGAAAACGCCGCCAGAATACGTAAACTGTTATATCGTTTCTTGTTTCCGCGAGAGTTTTCTTCTTTGTGATTTGGCTGCTAGAAACTTGTCAAGTTCAGACTAATATATCTCAATACTTAATTTTTTTTATCGTGAGATACATAAAGTAGTTGCTAGAGACAGAAAAAAAGCTTTTGTAGGCATAACTTGTAGAAGATATGAAAGTAAATCACAGTAGTTAAAGGCGTGTGACTATAACGCGACACATTTTTCTCACCTCGTCAATGAAAGAAACAGAAACATTACCGTAAACTACAAGATACTATTTCGTACTGTATGCCCCAGGGACGAACTAAACAAGCCAAACGCAAACTCCAGACCTTACTTATTACAGCATGATCAGTGAAATGGTTTATGGCTGATGCAGTTTTCTCCGTTTGAGGTAAGGGCTGTACACATTTCATTAGAAGAATGGAGTCGGAGCATGTTTACCGGCCGGTAATAACCTGTTATTGCCGTGCTATCTGGTCATTCAGCGCGACCGGCAACTGTTAAGCCGTTGGCTATTACAATCGATTGTTTCTCGGCAGTGTAACATAGATACGCTATATCGATGTCTCTCCTTAATGGAGTTTCTTTGAACGCAACACAGCACGAAACAAAACCGACAATTTAGTGCCGGCAATATAAATCAAGATGGACCTTGATTTACTTCTGACCAGTTTATTACTTTATTTCGAGCGTTCTGTATCGCACAATACATTTAATGCGCTGGTGGACAAATTTACTGCCAAGCTTACTATGTTTGCCTGCAACTATTTTTATCTCCTCCTAAAAAATGTCTAAGCCCTTATCCGCTACCTGCATGAGCCTATCTTTCATATATTTTTTGTTTTTATATTAATGCTCGTTTTAGAGATATGCCCTACATTATACAGCTTTTCATAGTAATTTATAATACCATAAAACCAAATTAACTTATTTTCTTTAAAAAATGTTCGGACACGTTAACATTAATATTTTGAGGAATGGCACTTCTTTGATATGTAACATGTCTATGTTTTTTAATCTTTTTTCCATTCTTACGGTTGTCTATAAAATAGGTTCCGCATTTGGGTACGATGCATTGAAAAATACACATATTTCTTGTTATATACGTCTTGTATCACCGATTTCTATTATCGTAAAACATTCAATCCTTGCAGTTTCTGTTAAAAACAATGTAGTTTAAACTTATATCGTGAATAAAGTAATTTTCTTCATACACAAGCCAAAATATAAACCGTTCACATACGCTTCAGTGTGAAAAAGAAAAAATCTGATGTGTTACACTCACATGACTTTCTCTACTCTAATAAAACAATTTTTACAAACGCTTATTCTCCTTCTACTTTAACATTTCATATCTCGATTAAGATGATCTTGTTGCTAATTTTGTTGTAGGTGCAAGGGGAATATTGTAGGTTTTAAGCGATAGTCAAATCTTTTAAGAGCTGGTTGCTATGTGGCGCTTCCATTCTCTTTGTATGTCCAGGACATAAAAAAAAGGGAATAACGAATTCCCATTGGAGCAAAAGTATAAGTTTTGGAAAATTCAAACATATAACAAGGAATATCTTGGAAATGGTTCAATCCACAAAAAATGTATATGACATGAATGGTGTGTTTTAGCGAGATCTACATTTTTTGTGTGGTAAATTTGTTTATCTCTTACGGTTTACCAGTTATGCGAAAGCCATTCAGAATGAAGAGGTCGTTTGGGGACATTCCCAGAAATTTCAACATATACATTTAATTTGCCATAAAAATACCTTAAACATATGATATTTTAATCAAAATCGTTACAGGCATTTTTAAGAAAGTCAAAATTTTCGGAAAATGTTCCATGTAAAGGGCAGTTTGGGGTGGGGATTTTCTTGAAAATCCTCGTTTCACATCTTTGAAAGATACTGAACCTAGATAAAAAGTTTGATATTTATTCGACTTTTCCTTCTCGAGTTATGATGCTCACATCCACACAGACATACACACTGACCTTTTTCTAAATATGATTTTTTTATTCAGGTGGCCTCAAAACATGTATTTCCGGTGAACTCTTGGTATCGAATTTTTGGGTGGAATGCAATATTTGCTCTATTTACTATACGTACTAGAGAAAGTAAAAATGATATTTGTGAATCCGTAGACAAACTCTTCCTGAACAGAAAATTAAAATGCCTGATCGAAAAATCTTCTAGCGGAGCATTTCAGAGTAAATTACTTCTCAGAATAACGCAGTGGTAGAAACTTCAAGGTTTGTGTTTATTTTAGCTTAGGCACGACTAATATGTTATTCACATCAGTAGAACACAAATTATAAGACTTATAATTTTCACTCACGGTTAGCTTTACCGAATAGATAGAAAAACTAAGGGTGTTGCCATTAGTAGAAAACAAGAGTATGAAGCTAAAGACATGCAGAAATACTTTGTTGTTATAGTCACCCTGCTCATCGGCTTTCCAAATGAACTTTTTTAGCTCATTTATAGGGGGTAGGTATTTATAAGTTATGTTATAGGGTATACAACGGAGGAGGCACCTTGCACACTGTGGCCTGCTTAGATCTGTTATGGCTATCACCCTCCAGGAGGAAGAGATGAAGTGAAGGAACCATAGGAAGCTATAGGCCGTAGGCAGACGGGCCACAGAGACGCGCGTAAGTCCCTAACAATTCTAGGTCGAAAACCCCTCCCACTGCTGGTATTGTCTAGAGGGAAAACCAACGACGTCGATCTAGTGTCCACGGGGAGTATTCTTTCCTTTGAGCAAGCATCCGCGCCATCGTTCCGGCACCGCCATACGCCACGAAACCTAGAAGTGCACCCGAAAGAGGAGGCGGAATGAAAGGGAAGTACTGGAAAGGAAATCATGATAGATGAGAAACCACCCCAGAATTCGCCTTCCGAACAGGAAAAACCAGGAAAAACTCAAGATCATAGTAGGCATTCAACGGGAATCGAACACAGGACCTCCCGAATGCGATCCTCACGCCTTACCGCGGAGCCATCTCGCTCGGTTAACTCATTTATACTCTTGCCTCTTAAGAAGCATGTGGACCAGGCTGACGATAGTTCAGCCAATAAAGTAATTAAAAGATGTCCGGCAATTATATTTCTGCTAATCGAATAGCAATTAATATCATAAAGTTAAAGAGAAAAATAAAGAAAAATGGGACATACATAATACAACAAATAATTAGAAATTAGAGAATTTATACAAGTGCCATGACTGTGTCAAATCGTCTCTAAGTCAAAGGGGCGGAGTTAAGGAAGTATCCAATCTGACAGACCCGATTTCTTTCTAAATAGGTATCTAGGTGGATTTTTGGTCTATAAAAGCACGGTAGAAGTTATTCCGCTAATTTTCCTTTTGTCGCAGGATATCGTGTTTCGAAATTTGAATTCACATATGCCGCTCTAGCACGCACCTGACGTCGCTATATCCTACGTTCATACTATCATACTAGCACTAGTGCCGCTCTGAATCCCCTCCCTGGAGTTGAACACCCCGCCAGCAAACGAAAATCGAGGACTGTGCTAGAACAGTGTCGTCATTCTTGATGCGAGTGTGGCAGAACGACGTAATGGTGGTCCACGGTTGCCACTGGCTGAGTTAACTACGTCAGCGATTACAGCGCTCTACCAGGCAAGAGTAAGAACGTGTGATTCCCGGGCGAGAGCAGCCATCAGCGAGAGACGGAGCGAGCAGACCGTTTGGCCAGTCAGGTTTGCACTTGGCTTCAGTGAACATTTCGGCATATCATTATCAAGGGTAGTTTTCTGAACTTGTCAAAATTGAATTTATTCTTTTTCAGTAAGCACTTTCAGCATTTATTTCATTACACTTGTTCCAAATTCTTCATGCCCACAGGTGAAACATATCTTTTCATTTTGTCATTTGTACGTATACTGCACTAGCAGTTGAAGCAAACAAAACACTTTGTAAGGAATTAGAAATTATTGTAAAGCAAAGTAATTATCAGAAAGAAGGGTGAAAGAGAAATATGAGAACCATTATGTATTTGTGTATGTTAAAAAAATATTACAGGATTAATTGAAACTTATTCAATTAATAATCTTATACAAATCTTCCAGTTATAATAAATAGTTTACTCGTGTGAATATTTCAAATCTAAGCTCCCTTAACAATCCATACCTCTGAGGCAAACAAACATTACATCATTAAGTTTTAATTGGGCGTCTGCTTCATCACATATGTGTAACGAGTGCTTGAAGGATAATAATATAATTATTATACCTCGGCACACACTGTATTTATTTTTGTAACTTTTACAAATGGATGTTATATAGCTTGGACCATCTTTATCAGTGACTCGTTCTTCCACACAAGATGTGTGTAGGAGAAGGTTGGATTTGACGACTGAAAAATTCAATGACATAGCGGGTTTTGAATTGAATTTTAATTCTATTGATTGACCTAATAGTTCGTTAAAACTAAAAGCCGGGACTTAAAGTACTTACAACATTGTAAGTCGCCATTGGGTATGACTTTTCAAAATAATGAGACCTTCTTGTTGTTTACGGGAAAAATGCGAGTTAAATGGGGAATTTAATGTCGTACCGGCATGTTGCCATGCTAGCTCAGTTGGTTAGAGCAACCGGACGGAAACCGGAAGGCCCTTGATTCAAACTCAGTTGATTCTACGTTTCCATCATTATTTTGTTGACATTAAAGATAGTATTATAATTCTGTCCACCCCAAGAATCCAAAAGAAGCAATGTGTTATTTGTAACATCACATCACCCGTACATATTCTGTACGCCTTACCTGTTAGCGCAATACTGAAATAAGTGCAAGTTTCGAATCAGGATATCTCGCGACAGGCGAAAAAGCTAGTGGAATGACTTTTATCACGCTTTTATCGTCCACAAAATCTATCTATATATCGATTTAGAAATAAATCGCACCTGTCCAGTTGGGATGCCTCCCTTGCTAGGAGAAAGGAAACATGCTTTTCTGCCTACCTTGTTTCAGCACTAATAAAGTCTTAGTAAGGGCGTTATGATGGAAAGTTAATCCGTTATTCAAAGCTGATGACTCGAGCAGGAGAGCAGTGTTGCTAGGATACTGCATGCATGGAGCATATCGTAACAATTTTGTTGTGTATTAAGGAGAACAACCCCGAAGACTTGATCCTTGGCGGCCATAAATTGAAAAGAGTGGTTGTTGGGGGTTACTTTATACTGGCAACGAGATGAGGGTGACAGGGCAGGGCGTGGTGACGGCTCTTTTACGGCGTTTTTCTTCGGTAATAAACAAACCTTATTATCCGTTTTACGGCAGTGTCCGCTCTCTGCCATATTTGTTTCGTGCCGGGGTGACAACGCACAACTTCTTTTAGACCCAATAAAATGCAATTTAGAAAGCGTGGGGCAGACGCTCAAATTAATGTCTGCTGGGACCTGGTTTCATCCACCACGCAAAAATGACCTCTGCCTTAGCTTCCTGAGCAACCATATCCCATCTAAGGGTCATTTTCTCCTGCAAACGTTGCTTCTGCCCTGATTTGACTTCATATAACCAAAATTTTTCACACATTTTATACTATTTACAAAAACGTAATAGCTTTTTTTCCTTTTTTCCCTTCTCTATTCCTTAACTATAGTAAGTAGAGGAAGTATTGCATTCCACCCAAAAAGTACTCGTTTTGGGGGTCTCTCAATAAATAAAAGCATTTTTAGAAAAAATCCCGTGCGCGCGCGTGGTGTATGCGTGTGTCTGTGAATATTATAACTCAACAACGAAATGTCGGCTAAATAAAAAACTTGGTACATAAGTTCAGTCTGTTCTAAGATTTGGATTATGAAGCGGAGAGGATTCGGCGCCGATCCAGGAATGAGAATATTTAGCTACGCCCTAAGAGTGGGTGACCCCAGACGGGAGGGATGAGATTAAGAAAGACACCGGGTGGCCGGAACCAGCAGTGACGGCACAGCAATGACAGGTTCCATGCAGTTTCCGGATATAGACGTCCCGGCAGTCGGACAAACAGGGCTCCAACCTCCCAAGGGGCGGTCTTTAAACCCCGGCAACCAGCCGGAGGCCGTGGAATGGAGAGTGTTCACAGAGAGCATCCTTTTCCCCTGCCCAAGACACCCGAACCTGAAATAGACCAAAGGGGTGAAAATAAATGAAATAATTAAAGGGGCGAAATGGAGTGACAGGAAAATGGGGGATGAAAGAAACCACTCTAGCATTCGCCTGATGACGGGGAAAATTCCCGAATAACCCACGAGGGTTGTCGTAAGGGATCGAACCCGGGACCTCCTGAATGCGTGCCCCAGACGTTGCCGCTTGAGTTATCTCCATCAATCATGAAGATTCTTAAGAAAATCTGTGCATATCAAATTACCTTTTACTTGGAAAAATGTTCCTTATTTTCTCAAAAATAGAATGATAAATTCCGTCTCTGGAATTTTCTGGGAATAGTCTCGAATTCCTCCTCCTGAATGAATTTTGTGCAACTTGTAAACCTTAAGAGATAAACGAAAACATATATATCGTTAAAGCACAGAATTTATGTTTGATATTTTTAATAGTAATTAGACAAATTCTTTGTTACTGGTTTAAACTATCGAAAGTTTATATTTTTGGAACTGCTAAGTTGCTATTTGTTTTTTTTTCTCGTGTTAATGCAAAGAGAACGGAATTTCAAAGCCAGCATAACATACCTACCATTTGACTAATTCTTAAACCCACTGTTGTACCTACAACAAAATTGTAATAAAACTATTTCTGTAAAAGTGTTTCTCATTTGACACAAAGCAGATAGATTTCTCTTCGCCATCTACCTATAGTAGTACAGGAAATGCTATAAGTGTAAAAAATTTTGATATCGAGTTTTCGCCAAAAATACACGATTTGTGGTTCACTGAACCCCAAAAAGGCAGTTTTAGAGAAATGTTTGCCCCGCATGCACGCCTGGTGTATCTGTAAACAGCATCTTAATAAAAGTTTGATATTTAAGTAACACATTGTTTATGCATGTTAGGCAAACATTGTCAAGATAATTGTCCTACCCAAAATTACTCTCTACATGGAAAAATATCATTTTTTGCATTCAAAAGTAACTAACAACTTTTTTAATACAAAAAATAAGATTTTTTAATATTTAACTTTTTAAAATGGGAACCTACAATTAGATTCAATTTAAATTGACCCTAAAATGACCATCACAACCCTCCAAATAAAACAGGACTAATGACATTTACTTTCCCCCATAATATCAAGTAACTTTTGTTCAAGACATTTTTTCTACAACGCTTAGTTTTGGAGATATTGTACACTCTCAACTTAAATTGTCTACTCTGTATATTTGAGACGTTTGAGTAACAAATTAAATGTATATCATGAATTTTCTGTGAATAGCCTCTCTTCATACTGATTAAATGTTGTATAATTTTGTGTAACTGGGAAATCATAAGAGACAGAAAAAATTTACTACAGGAGGAATTAGAGCTAAAGCATATAATGTGTGCCATTACTTTTTTCGTACCGTTAGCGGTTTTCGTTATATTCCATGCTGCATGTTTACACTTTCCCAAGTTTAAAACTGTCATCTGGAAGGCATGTTTTAGACTATGTGGATGCTATTTCCGCATACTTAGCAATTACTCCTTATGATAATTTAAACTGAGTCGTTACTTGTTAATTCCCATCACATTAGTGCTAATGTGATGGGAATTAACAAATAACGACTCAGTTTAAATTATCATATGATAACATTACAATAAAAAGTACTTCTGTGCATTATAATTTACTCCTTAATTTGATGTCATGCCTACGTACAAACATATCCTGAATAACGAAAAAAAAAACTGACTCGGAGAATTGCACGCGGACCAGAAACGCACTCTCTACTCACTCAGTGCCATACTAACAGGCGAGTGCGCTCGCTTATATAACATAAAAGCTGGTTAAAGCTCCAGAGCGTTCTAGAAGGGAAACTTACAGAAGGTTCTGCTTGTCTGACAATAGCGCTTACGGTGTTTACGCTGGGTGAGAGCGATACTTATTTTTGTTTATCTCTTCAACTGCCCGGTGCTGAACTTCCGAAGCTTGGGCCTTGCCGCTGCGTCACAATACGTATCATATTGATTCCAGTACTAAGTCGTTACAGAATTACAATCTTCATGGCTTGCATTCAAGCCGACTCCTCCCCAGGCAATGAAAAATCTATACTAATAAACAAAGATTAACTCTCCACAACAGTAAATCTATTAATGAAATATTCGTGGTTGTTACACAATTCATTTCTTGAATCTGAGCTCGTCACAGCAATGTTCAGTCATTTATTGATCATCCATTGCTTTTGACTCGATACAGATATTCTCTTAAAATCTTCAGTTGAGATTTATCTCTAACAATTCCTTATCTGCTATCTCAGATCTTAACCGAACGCATTTTTCTAGAATCAGCTGGCTCCTCCAGTCTGATGGGAACAATGACTTTAGGACTTTACCTGCTTCGTTGTTGATTCTGCTGCCGTGATCTTGTAGCTCGTTCTGTTGTCTCGTGCATCAGCTACTCTAGTGGTAAGCTCTGATCTCCCTCTCTCTCTCCCTCCCTCCCTCCCTCTCTCTCTCTCTCAGGGTATGTGTGGGCGTATTGTTGAAGGATAACACCAGTTTAAATTAACTGAGACATTTATTGTGAATAATATGAGTTATTGAAGTAAGTGCCGACGGTTTGAAATGAGCAAATAGACTGGCTCTAAATTATAGTACTCGAAATTGTACTAACTGAATTGTTGTACCTACTAACTTCTGCAGTATTAAAATTACGGTTGGAAATAACTGTTTCCGCAATAAAAGAGACTAGGAGCGCAACTTGCCGTGAAGAAGGTTTATTTTAGAAGGAGTTGTATTGTAGTTCCACTATTGGGGAGCCAAAATTGATGAAGTAACTGCCCCACGTATGGTACAAAGTTTCCGGTGGCCTTCGCCCCAACGTTCAGGAACCAGCTTTGTATTTTTATGTTTCTTTAAACACTATATATATATATATATATATATGTTTGCCTCGGCTGCGTCAGTATTAATTTATAAAAACATGTATCTCTTAGCAGGGGGTGATGCGGCTAAAGAATGTAGGATTACACAAATTATAATTTTTACTTCCCTCCTTATATTAATCCTTCACACGATTAAATAACACGTCACTGATATAGAGAGCTGTGAGATTATTTATCAATTACTTGCACTTGTTAATACACAAACTTTATACTATTTAATGAATTTTCGTCTCACACTGAATACGTATTAAACCTCGAGAAGACGTCTAGCGTCCGATTTGGAACGCTGTCTACTAGAGACTGCCGTTTACCGCTTAAATTTGTAATTTTTTCTATTTCAAGTCTCTGATTGGCTAATCCTACTCCAATAGAATACTTTTATTGAACTTTTAGCTTTTCTGGTTTTTGATTGGCTATTTATAAACTGTTTTAAAATATTACATTATTGTTCCAAGAATTACCAGTAGCATTATTAAACTTTCCAATTCATTATTACGTCTAGGTTACCTCATTGTTAGCAACCTTCGGCTTCTATTTTCACAGCTCCTATATTGTTAAATTACCTAATACATTTACATGGCATTATTACACATGTACATAATATTATAAACATAATACATTTTATATGTTATTTATACACATATTGCTTTAAGGCGGGCTGTTATTATATTTAATATTATATAATTAGACTGATAACATTTAAGTGTTAAAAATACTGCTTCAAATTGCCCCCTTTTAGAAATATTTAAAAATTATGTTTTTTTTTGTTTTGTCCTTTTAAATTTTTAAATATTTTCTGAAAGTCTCCGGGAAGAAACATAACCTTTTTTATTATAACAGTTGATATTTTTCACTGTCACTTTATTTAACACTCACTGGTTTTCACTACACTCGTGTATAGCAGAATACTTCATATTTCTTCTGCAATATGTTCGACACTTTAAGTCAACGACCTGGTGTAAGGTCAATGATCTGGTGTGCAATGACCTGAGTAAAGTTTGTTTATTTACTAACACAGCCACTATTAAATATCCTATGTGCTAGATATTTAACACTTAATTAGGCATATTAACACTTGTTAACCTTTTTATTTACAACTTATTTCTTAAGCATTTTTATATTTCTTGCAATTTCTAACAATTTATACCTTATACAATATAAATGCAGTTGCTATTTAGATTTATTATCTTGTTCTTACTAACAATGGGTTTTATTCTATTACATCTTTTTATCTAAACTCTCTTTTGTTATATTGACATTTTGCTACATTTAGTAAAGCAAATTACATTTATTGTACATTTTTAAATTACATTACTTTCCCCTTTTTTGTTCCAGTTACTTTATTTTCTTTTTGTTCTTGTGCTACTCATAACCTGCATACTTTATTTTATTTTTCTTCTTATGCCACAGAATTTCTAGACTTGCCCTAATCTTATGTTGCACAGTGGTATTCGAAAATTTATTCATAAATAAAACTCTAAGTGTTTCAAAATTCATTTCACTGTCTGCTAGCATATGTAACTATTCTAAGGTTTTGTTGTCCAAACATTTTCCAACAAGTATCATCTTTAATGCTTCAGCTACATTTTTAAATTTTAAATGTTCTGCTAAATCATTAATAAATTGTACTGAACTTGAGGAAGCATTAAAATAAGGTAATGGTAATTCATTAAACACATAATAGTTTGACATTTGATTTGGCACATACACATGTGTGTCATCATTATTGTTTTGTGTTTGAGAAGTTGATGCTATGGAAAAGGCAGTAGTATCTATTGTATTATCAGTTAACAAAGGTGATACACTTATTTCAGCATTTGTATTATTATCATGTATTTGATTAGCATTTACAGAACTAGTTACATTTGCATTTACCTTTGGTACACTGGTACTTAAATTTTCAAAACTATTTCTAAGTTTATCAATTTCTTTGCTACTTTCCCCGTACTTTATCTTATAATGTTATCTATCATTGACTTTACTTGTCCTTGCCCTGTATTTGCTTCTTTTATTGCATCTGCATTAGTTTTTGCCATTTAATGCATTTTATTTATTTCCCCTGTTAAATCGATCTGTACTTGTACAAGATCTGCATTTGTATTTTCTACCATTGTCTTCAATTCTTCACCCTGTTTATCTAACTTGTTACAAATATCGTGTTTAGTAATAGTAAATTTCAGTTCCATTTCAGTTAGATTTTTATCAATATGACTTAACAATTTGTGTTCTAACTGTTTACAACTTTATTTACTTTTAAATCTATATCTTTTTGAAGTGCTTTAGAAGAATGTTCTATTTTGATTTCTAACCTCCTACTTTCAGCTTTGCTTTCTTTAATACAATTTTCTATTTCTTTAGCTAGATCATTTTTGATACTAGATAACGATGTATTAGTTTCGGTTAACTTATTATTTGGGTCATTTCTTAGCTCTGTATTAGTTTCAGTAATCTTTTTACTTAACCCTATATTATTTTCAGTTATCTTATTATTTATCTTATCTGTTATCATTTCAGTTAACTTATTATTATTTTCAGTTATTGCTTTTAGAAGCCACATAATATTTTGTTGTCATAAGTTTTCTTGCTCTTGTTGGCTAGATGTATGAGAGATAATATTTCTTTATATTGTTGTTCCCGCACTAATATATGTAAAGGTGATTGACCTTGCATACTACTGCTATCTCTTTCTATGCCTACCTGTGGATTTACAGATAACTGTTCTTCTACATCTAACCTATTCGTTTCCTCTAGCTCTAATTGTAAAGTTACATTGTAATCAGTAATGGCTGACCTATCCTCTCCTACTTCCATATTTTCATTGTTTTCTGTTTCCATTTTATTTTGTATATTTTCATTTGTTATACTTGGTTTGGAATTGCTGACTTTTAATTTATCACTCTTAACAGCATGAAATTATCTTAATAACAGTATATATTTTCTTAACCATCTTGACAATTATATAAACATATTATTGGAATTTTCTGACCTTTTGTTCTGGCTGTGTTAGTAAACCTTTTTTATTTTGATGTTCCCTCGTAGATTGTAGTTGAATTTTTGACTGCGTGCCCCGTACTCCTGAAAGAATTTTTGCTGTCCTTGGCTGATGTTATTGATGATTTTGAAGTTGTCTGAAGTGAAGTCTTGTATTTTTGTCGATTCTGGTACTTTTATGAATTTCGTTGATCTCTTCTTTTCAGCTACTCGCGCCTATTGTGGCACCACGTTGGGCCCCAATTTGAAGAAGGTTTATTTTAGGAGGAGTTGTATTGTAGTTCCACTGTTGGGGAATCAAACTTGATGAAGTAACTGCCCCACGTAGGGTACAATGTTTCCGGTGGCCTTCGCCCCAAAGTTCAGGAATCAACTTTGTATTTTTATGTTTCTTTAAATATTATATATATTTGTGTTTGCCTTGGCTGCGTCAGAATTAATTTGTAGAAACATGTATCTCTTAGCAGGGGGTGATGCGGCTAATGAATGTAGGCTTACACGAATTATAATTTTTACTTCCGTCCTTTTATTAATCCTTCAAACGATTAAATAACACTTCACTGATATAGTGAGCTGTGAGATTATTTATCAATTACTTGCACTTGTTAACACATTAACTTTAGAATAAACACGAGGTACCATATGTTTGTGGATATTACAAATCTTCATTTTACTGAGAAACCATCAGAGATAGGCAAAAACAATTTCAGGAAAAAAGTGAAGTTCATTAAAATACATAGCTTGCCAGAATAACTTTTTTCTTGGTGTCAACCGTTTTGGAAATATTTCATGCTATAATACATTATATTTTGTCAAGTTAAGTACATTTGGCAGATATAGATTGAAAATTCATGAACTGTTCATTTGTTTACCTCCATGATCTCATGACAGAAACACAGAGAGGGAGAGAGGGGGAGAGAGAGAGAGAGTTGTAACAGCTTACTGCCTTGAACATGAACATGTAGAAACTACTAATTCTGCTAAACTTGAAATCATTTCCATCGAAATATTTTATCCGAGTAAACGTAAGGAAGAGAAAGAATTGCATTTTGTATAAATAGTAAATGCCTGTGAAATTGTAAGGAATAGGGAAAGTCATGTAAGTGTACCGCATCATATTTCTCGTTTTTGATGAGATTTTGCGGGTGGAAAAAAAAGAAGAATCGCATACTGTGCAGATATACTTACATGTGGGAACTGTAAACATACGACAAGAAATATTTCTATAATACATTAGGAAAAAATTATTTTGGACATTTTCTTGAGATTACATTTTTTTATATAAAAGGATTTTGCCTATTCCTTATGGTTTTAAGTTGCATGAAATTCACATAAAGTAAAGATGGTTTTGTAGGCTATTCCTAGAGAATTCAAGATATACATTTTATTTCCCATTCTAATATCTGAAATATTTGGTGGGCCCTTTTACGAAAAGCAATAGGTAGGCTGCAGAGAAATTAAAATGTCGCACTGATATACTGCATCGTAAGGAGCATTTTAAGTGCGAAAAATTATAAAATACAATTTCTCAGAACAGTGGCTTTTAAGTTATGTGTTTCCATAAACAATACAACATGCAAACAGGAAACTTTGCAACAATTTTTTAGCAAATGCGGGATAAATGAGGAGTAGAGATTTCGAGAATCGTACAAATTCCTACCACCTCTCCGTAACACCATCACAGATGTTTGATATTGTTATTTCAAATTCATCGAGGTAAATTGTTTTATATACAACTGTGCCTAAATAGTAAGTATTAATATTAACTAAATCAAATTAAATATTTTACTTACTATTATCCCCAATTTCTCCTTGCATGCACTTTTATACGTTGGTATACATGTGCCCATATAGCGCATAAAATTATTACTTTGCACAAATATACAGTAATACTAATGTTTTGTAAAGATTTATTTAATCCTTTTCTTCCTTCTATCTGTGGTCTTAGTTGTCTAACCGCGTAATTTTTCCTTAAACCGCATTGACTGAAAACTCCTTGATAATGATCTCATTAGCCAGGTCGTTAATGGAAAGTGGCCATCGGCGCAATACGAATACACAGGATGGGATTCCTGGAAAAGTGGTCAGGGGAGAAACGACCGTCGGCGCAATGCACTATTACCCGGTCCTGTCACCACCGAAAGGGGGAACGAACTCATGAGGGGCTAAGAACCTACAACCAAAACACACGCCCACGCATCCATCCATAACCAAGCGACACCACCCATCTTACACCAAATGGCACCCAATGAAGCCATCCTACACCGTATGTAGTCCCATTTTCAGTTCTACTTAGGCAAACCTTCTGGCATCCGCGCTAACCTGTGTAAACTAACTTCAAGTAAGGACGGCTTGTGTGGGCCGCCTGGTATATATATAATTAAGCAGGAAATTCCAATTAATAAGACTGCACAAGAAACTAAAGACATTTAGTCATTTTTCGTCATTTAGTTCTCCTCTTAATAAAGATTTAGAAAGTAGGCCACATAAGTTCGCTTGCTGTTTCCTGCCTCAGCTCCATCTTTTCCTTGCACATCAGGTTTCCCGGCACATCCCCAACATATCTCACCACATAACTGCCATCAGGTAGATTATGTGAACAAAGAAAAGACATTTTACGCTACGAATGGAAGCAGAAGAAGCGCCCGATACCACGCCGATGTATGTGAGAAGTAAAATCCATGCACTTCATTCTTTCTTATCGCTGTAAATAACGTCCGAGAGTCAACACAGAACCTTGTGCAACATTTCTTATCAATTTATGTTTAGTGTGCTTCCTTATGGCTCAGAATAAATAGGCAGCTTTTCAAAGTTTTCCTCTTTCACAAAGCTGCCTGTCCGTGACACATCACAAACAGCTAAGGAAAAGTTCTTATACTTAACACTCATACGACTTTCTCTCTCTATTATCATACAGTACAATTATTCTTACAAACCTTGTTTTTGTACCTACTTCCGTTTAAGCCTGGTAAATATATTTCCCAGAAGTGGTTACAATTAGCAAAATACCGGCAATGCTCTACTGTCATGTCCGGGGGATGGTTGTATTTATCGTCAACCTACTTTTCATAACCATGTTATTTCTGTGGTGCATTAGCGGGATGCACAACAGATGGCCTTAGTTGCGTAGTTGCCTTCCAGTCTCATTTATTGTATTTATATTTCTTTTTGTTTTGTGGATGGAACTATGGGTTGTGGTATATTATATTACATCCGTTTGAGACTGTACATGATATGTACATACTGGGTACTTAAGAAATTCTATAATTTATAAGTATGAGGCATGCTTTAAAGAAAGTAATGTTGTAATACTTTGCCGCTGCAGCGCGATTTTGATCATACGCGATCACTTCCTCCCTTCATTAGGAAGCTAGACGCAGATGTGAGCGATCGTCACTTCACGTTTTCCTGTTGTTAGAGCATTTCGAAATGTTCAAAACAATCGAACGACCCGCCGACTGTTAAGTCAGATCAATGATTCGTTTTTTGAGTGCAAGAAATGTTACGCCAGAAAATATTCATCGCCAATTGTGTGAGGGTTATGGGGAAACAATAACGAATGACAATGCCCGGCCACACACAGCCAAGCAAACTCAAGATCTGCTCGCAATATTTGGTTGCGAACAATTCGACCACCTTTCCTACAGTTCGGATTTGGCACCAAGCGATTTTAATTTGTTTCTGCGTCTGAAAAAATTCCTTGGTGGAAAACATTTCACCAACAATGATGTGAAACAAGAAGTGCAGACTTGGTTTTCATCACAGGCGGCAACATTACTTGACTAAGGTATACAAAAACTAGATTCCTGTTTCGACAAGTGCCTGAATAACGGCGGTGACTATCTGGAGAAGTAGTGTAAAGTGTAAGGATATGAATGATAAAGCATTTGTAAAATAGTATTCTATTATTTCTTTTAAAAAAAATTATCGATACTTACTTTAAAAACACACCCCGTACTTTACACTGTAAATATCTTAGTTATATGAAATTGTTGAATGAAAAGAGATACAAGCAAACATTTTCCTTAACACCTCATTCAACACCGGCACAAAAAAGGGAAAGAGAAAGAAAGGTAATAAAGCAAGATCGAAATGTAAGTGACATCATGGTTTTCCAGATTAGTCAAGAATCCCATGAAATAAGGTGCAGAAGTGAAGTATTGTGACCGTGCGCGCGAGGCTTGCTACTGGCCGCCGATAAATAACTCCTGACCTGGGACTTTGGTGGGCCTTCTGTCGGCCGTCGGAACAAAAGCCAGTGCATTATGTACTGCTTCCCTGTTCCAGAATCTTCCATTCGGCATGTTCTAGTAGTCTCCTTTCTAGAACATTCCGCTTTGTATGCAACGCCTACATAAGGGGCTGCAATGATTGCTACGCTGGGTGCTCAAGGGATAAATAAAGTGTGTTTGAAAGTAAATGGTGTTCTCATTTGTTGCGGTCTTTTCCAGAGATGCTCTTTGACTTGAGCCAATGAGGGCAGCCGTAACAAATTTGAAGAAATGAATGAACGAATGAGATTTACTATAACTAAAGCTCAGAAAAAAAGCCTCTATAATGCCATAGTTAGTGCGGGAGTTTAACACAGGTTGTTATTCATCCTCTTGTCTGATACTCAGTCATTCATGATATAAGAAAGTGTTAAAGGGATGCGTAAGAATGAGGCTATTCAGGAGTTGGGGATCTTAC
The DNA here is from genome assembly GCA_030765065.1 of Deroplatys truncata. Taxonomy (NCBI): domain Eukaryota; kingdom Metazoa; phylum Arthropoda; class Insecta; order Mantodea; family Mantidae; genus Deroplatys; species Deroplatys truncata. Next base: position 107,644,809 of record CM060975.1, read on the forward strand.
GCAATAATAGTGGGAATTAAGTCAAGTGTTAACAATCAATGTTTATTCCTCCACCGGCACAACCACACCTGAGATAAGAGCAAATAGCCAGGGCAACGGAGACTATATTTTGGCAGCAAATATGAAACCACTCGCACATCGTCTATCTGCAACAAACCTTCCGCTACCCATTGATAAATATCCAATATGAAGTAGTAGGTTATTACGTTGTTTGGACCACGCTTTGGGCGCCAATTTGAAGTAGGTTATTGCTTCAAATTATTTGCCCCACGCTTTGGCGCCAATTTGAAGTAGATGGTTTGTTGCTGCTACGTATGGAAAGCCAATATGAAGTAGGAGTTGTATTGTAGTTCAACTGTTGGGGAGCCGAACTTGAAGCAGTTGCAACCGTACGTTTGGTACCCGTAGCCTTCGTCCCAAAATTTAAAAAAATATTAACCTTGTAATTTGACTGTTTCTTTAAATATTATATATTTATGTTTGCCTCGGCTGCGTCAGTATTATTGTTAGAGACATGGATTTCTTTGCAAGGCGTGGTGCGGCTGAAGAATGTAGGCTTACACAGATTATAATATTTAATTCACTCCTTTTTATTAATTCTTGACACGATTTAAATAACACTTCACTGATATAGAGAGCTGTAAGATTTTTTTATTAAATACTTGCCCTTTTAAACACGTAAGCTATTTTCGTCTCACACTGAATACGTATTAAATTTCTCGAGGACGCATTTCGCGTCCGGTTAGCACCACTGTCTACAACCAACTAGTCCAGTTATGAGCGCCGTCTACAAGCAACTGACTTGATTTCTACCGCTTAAATTTGTAAATTTTGCTATATTTCAATTTCTGATTGGCTGATCCTGGTCCAATAGAATACCTTCATTTAACTAAAGCTTTTTTTCTGGTTGTTGATTGGCTATTTTATAAACTGTCACTAAAATTACATTATTGCTTCAAAGAATTACAACTAGTATTGTTAAACTTTGAAATTCATTATTGTCTCAAGGTTACCTCATTGTTACCTTATTGTTAGCAACTTTTGACCTATTTCTCACAGCTCCTACATTATTAAATTACGTAATACATTCACATAAATCTGTTACACATGTGTACAATAATATAAACATATATAATAAATGTAATATACACCTTTTATATCTTGTTACATACACATATTGCTTTAAGGCGGGCTGTTATTATAATTTTTATTATATAATACGATTGAAATCATTTAAGTGTTAAAAATACTGCCTCAAATACCAATGGCAGTTACACAGTATATGAAACCGCGATCTTGCGAATGCAAACAACTCCGCCCGAGCCATCCCGCAATGACAGAAGACATACACATAAACGCAGTCATTTTATGTGCTGCCTAAATTAAGTAAACTGATTTTCAATCCGTTAGACATAATATGTACTTCATCATAATCTCGCGAAACCTATTATTGCTCTCGGAGACACGTCATACCATAGTCAACTTCTTTCATTCTTCCTTCTTTTCCGTTTTCTCTCCGCAAATTGACTATTAATTATTTAAATATTGTCTGTTTTTCTTCCCATATTTCCACATGCGGAAGAACTTTGTGGAGAAAAACTAAGAAAGGAAACACAAATGAAGTTCTATGAACTTACGGCTGTGCCTACTCTTGTGTATGGTTCCTAATCATGGACAATAACAAAAAGAATTCTGATGTGCTGCACTCACATGACTTTCTCTACTCATGAACAAAATATTTTTACAAACGCTTATTCACCATGTACTTCATATTTATGCGTATTGGAAAAATTCAAACAAATTACAGGGAATATCTCCGAAATGGTTCACTCCACAAAAAACAAAAACGGAAAACTAAAAACAAAAAAACAAAAGATATGGACATAAATTGTGTTTTTTAACGAGCTTTAAATTTTTTGTGTAAAAACATTCGTCTATCTCTTACGGTATACCAATTATGCAAAATCCATTCAGAAAGAAGAGGACTTTTGGGAACATTCCAGAAAATATATGATATACATTTCATTTTCCATGAAAATATCTTAAATGTATAATACTTTAATCAAAATCCCTAGAGCAATTTTTGAGAAAATAAAAATTTTGAAAAATGTCCGATGTAAAGGGTAGTATGGGGTGGGGGAATTTTCTTTAAAATCTTCGTGTCGCATCTTTGAAAGATACTGAACCTAAATACCGAGTTTGGTATTTGTCCGACTTATCGTTTCTGAGTTATACTGTTTTCACACACACACCAACACATATACACACACGGACCTTTCTGTAAAAGTGCTTGTTTTGGTTTCAGGGGCCTCAAAAACGTGTATTTCCGGTGAAATATCGGTATCGAATTTTTTGGTAGAATGCAATACTTCTCCTACTTAATATACGAAGTGGAGAAAGTAAAAAGAAAGACCACCTATACAGGCAGCAGAGATGAAGTTCATGGGATATGTAAGGGGATGTACTAAAATGAATAAAATAACGAGCCAAACAAGATCAGATTGCAGTTAATGATAAGATAGAAGAAAACAGAAATGAAAAGATCATGTTGACAGAATGATAGAAAATATATAACAAAAATGAATTAATCGGCCGATTGGGGAGAGAGACCTGGATAGGTAAGAGATGAACGGATGATAAAGACCGGAACAGGCGACACCTAATCCTTGAAAGGGAAAAAAGAAAATATTGTCTGAAATCTGGTACCTGCAGCCCCCCTCCCAAATCACATTTCTTCCAGCACATCTCGTGCAATGTCCTCAACCATCCTGAGTTGTTTTATCATCGTTTATCATTCACTCCCTTTGTTTAAATCAGGTTTATTACTTTTTTGTCTGTTCACTTCAAATGATGTTTTTTTTTCTGTACCACATTTTATATCCCAATCGCGTGGTCAATTGTTCACAGTCTCAATGTCCATTTAACTAGCAAGTGTTTCGCAGAATAAACTAAGAATAAATGATACTCCAATCTTAGAATACTTTCACTCGAACCTTTAACGTGTTCAACAGAGAGGAAGTCTGCACTAACGAAATGACGTCGGGGCTATGTAAGTTTCTATAAGTTGAAGAAAACAGTTTAAAGTTAGTAAAACTTGTACCATGTACGCCTTCAAGGAGATCCATTCATCGAGACCGCACCTAGCTCATTCGAAAGTGAAAAGAGTGTCAGTTTCTAAGTTGAACTATTTAAATGGAAATTCGTTTCCAAGTTCTCCCAGTCTCAACTTTCGCTTGATTTCTTTTTCCCCATTCATGAACGTGGTTGAAACCTAGATTTTTCCCCATTGATCAAGGATGATATTTTTTAAATAAGTGTGCACATAAAAGTATTAGAATCTTTCAGTTTTTATTCTAATAGAGAATCAGTACGTTAGTGTATAGGTCGATTATTTTTGTTTAATATTCTGACGCAGCAGATATTACTCAAGGTTATTGTAAGGTCGGCGCCGGGAGGTCCGAGATAATGATTCGCCAGCGTAAACACCGGAAGCGCTATCGATAGACTGCTAGAATTTTCTGGAATATTCTCCCCCCCCTCCTCCAGAACGTGTGTCGAGATAGAGCTATATCGTGTCTCAACCTTAAAAGGCACTGTAGAGCTAAATGGATATACCTTTCTCTATCTAACGCATACATGTTGGCATTAGTTTGGTCCCTTTCTACTGTTGCGCTGTCACCAAGTTCCTAATAAGTAAAAACATGCTGTGAATACTCATTTGTTATAAATTTTAGGTTTGAACACATTATCCTAAGCAGAATATATCATTTTTAGAGCTTTTATAGATTTTATGGACAGAAATTTCTACAGAAAACGAGTTTTTCAGTAAAAGTCCGACATTTGCTGTTTCTATGCTTATAACTAATAAACTAAAGGGTAGCATGAAAAATATGTTTTTCTTAGAGTAAACTAGTGTGCCGATACCTGCCCAGTTTGAATTATCTGCATTTAATACGATGAGCGTTTTATTTTTTAAAATTAAATACTTTCAGAAAATTGTGTACCTATGCAGTACAAAAGTCAGCCAGCGAGTAACTATTTTGTTATTGGGTTTACCACAGGGACCAAGGGAGAGAAAATGTTGAGGAGGGTTGGGAACAGTTTTTAAAAGAAACCGGAATCCTTTAAATTCTTGCATTCATCGCGTGTGGCAAACCAATCATCCAGATATTCAACTAAACAGGCCAGGCGCGACGTAGAAGTCAGTAAAAGTTTACATCAGTTGTAAGGTAGTGGGTACGTTTATAGTGAGAAGTGTTATGTAGACTATTTATTTAACATTTTACATAATTATTTATGCGTATAGGGGAGAAAATAAGAAGATTATCATGAATGTGTTAAGATTATTATTCAAGTAAAATGAGTGTTAGTAAGGCATAGAAGAAACAGCTAAGGCTACCCGGGTGATCAGAAACGTAGTGTATAGATAAAAAAGGAAGGAATGAAAGGACCTCTAAGGACCCGTCAAACAGAATGCAACAAAAAAAAAAAAGGATCGGGAAAACAAAAACACGTTAGGAATTAATTTTTCGCCCACACAAGCCGTGTGTCGGACAGGGTTGGAAAGGTAGGATCAGCGACTGGTTTTCATTGGGAACTCGCTAGGTTAACGCAATATAATGGAATAGCGCAAAGCGGAGTGCGGCGCATCGTTCATTCTTTGCTATTTGAAAACATTCCACTCACGTTGAATGTAATTCTGTCAAGGGTAAACAGTGATAGTATCCTACCAAATTATGGCTTTTGTCATTTTATATCTCTATATTTCTTTGATTATATATTTTTACGCCTGTAAAATCGTATTTCGAAGTACTAAAAATACAAAGAAGAGAGAAAGTGCAAGTGAAAATTAAATGTGTTACAACTGCCTTAAAAAGCAGTGCTGACATTTCACTATTTTGTGATGTATCATTCACAAGATAACAATAAATTGGCACATCGATTGTAGTTCGGCGCCAAATTTGCGAGTGTAATGGAGTACATCTGGAAAAAGTGCGCTTTATTTAACCTGTAATGTCTTTTAAGCGTGAGGCGCGATATAGAATGTTCTGTGGCAGATTCCACTGGCTATATAAGGGAGCGTTCTCGCGAGCTGTTGTTATATTTCTTTTATTATACTATTTGACTGAAATCATTTAAGTTTAAAAATACTGCCTCAATGCTGCTCACAGACACACACACCTTTTTGTTTAAAACGTTCTAAAATGTTTATTTATTTATACAGGGCCCTCTAAATATCTATTTCCGGTGAAACCTCGACATCAATAGACATCAAAGATATACTGGGAAGGCATATTACCACCCGCGGTATATATAGGTAATTGTATTCGACGAGGCATATTCCAAAACTAAAGTCCGCTTGCTCATAATAATATCGCTCATGAGACAATTTTTATTGATATTAATGTGTTCCTACATATATATATATATATATATTTTTTACTTTTACACATAATTGCCATTTACATCTATACACTTGCTGTAACGTTGCACCAGATTCTTTAACACCTCGGGATAGAAGTCTGCCGCCTGGGACTTGAAACAGCTGGTAACGCTCGTCTTGAGTTCATCGTCGGTTTGAAATCGTTGACTGTACGGAGGGCGGTCAAATGGTTCCCAATGAAACTCTTGAATCTTCTCTTTGGTTTTGATAGTGATGTGCGGGCGTGTGCTGTCGTGTAGGTGGATAATACCAGACGACAGCTTCCCGCGGCGTTGATTTTGAATCGCAAGTCTCAGTTTCATAAGCGTTGCAGAGTACATGTCACCTTAATTGTTGATCCACGGTTCCATGAAATCAATCAAAAAGGACGCTCTTTTTGTCCCAAAACACGCTAGCCATCATTTTGCGATTCGTGTACGGCGATTGCTTACACTTTTTGGTTTGGGTGAACTGGAACGGCATCACTACATTGACTGTCCTTTCGGTTCTGCTTTGGTGTACGCTATCCATGGCTCTTCGCCCGTAACAATGTTTGAAAACAAACCATCTCCATCTTGTATATAGCGCTCCAAAACTGTCGTGCATTCGTTGTTCTTTGTGCTGACCGGTGAGCAGTTTTGGCACCCACCTCGCACACAGTTTCCGATATCGAAGCTGTTCATGACAATCCTGTAAAGTGAGGTTCCAGCAACATTTGTGAATTCATCAGCCAGACCACTAATCGTCAAACGCCGATCACTTCAAGGTTTTTGGCTCACTATCTCAACGATGTCGTCAATCCGAATACTGGGCCTACCACTCCGCTGTTCACCGTACACGTTTGTGCAACCATTTCGAAATTCTCGACACCAGTGTTGAACTTGTTTGTCACTCATTATGTCCGGTCTATACAAGAAGCATAACTCACGATGGATATCCGCAGCAGACGATCCTTTTGCCAGCAAAAATCTAATCACACCGCGCACTTCACAACTGGCGGGATCTAGGACTGTCGAGGCAATTGCAATCTGCTCTCACTGACTGGCAAACACTTACTGAGTCACACCAACACTGCGGTTGGTTCCCCAGGAGTCGGTAGACAGCGCTGCAGGCTTGAAACTTCATTCAGGCCTACCATCCGTTAAATATTGTTCACCAGACCTTAGTTTTGGAATACGCCATATATATTGGTAAGGAATATACCACCCACGGTATATATAGGTAACTATATTCCACCCAAGATATATTGTAAAGTATATACTCCCAAGGTACGTATAGCTAACTATATTCCACCCAAGCTATATTGGTAAGGTATATACCACCCGCAGTATATATAGGTAACTATAGGCAGAGAAAGTAACAAACTAACAAACTAAAGGTGCATTCGGAAGTATAAAATGCTTTGTTCTTTCTTTCAGACTCCTCGAAACTCAATTGGAATTGTTTTCTGCAATTATCGATCCAGATATCCTCCGTGAAATCCCGATATAAAACTTTTGTCTCTTCTGCCGTAGGTAATCGCTAGATAAAAAAAAGGAAAGTAAGGAAAGCCTACTTTATATGGAAGAAAGCAGGTTAAAAGAGTGAAGCTGGTGTGAAGCAAAGAAAACAAGTATTGCGGAACACCCATCTGCTGCAGAAATGAGGAAGGGGAGGATAAGAGACAATAACATAGCAGAAATTGACGTTAGGAATTACAAAGAGCGCTGAGAATCCCAGTCGAGTAAGCAGGACGTGAGGTAAGGCGCTAATGAAAGGATCACAAAAGCAAGCTGCGGGAAATTAATTCCAAGAAAAGGAAGAAGTCACAAGAAGAAATAAAAAGACAACTTAATGGGAAAAAACGTTGGTTTTCGGTTTGAACTTTCCTTTTTTTGTCCCACTCGCGTGAAAGAAAACGTTTGGCACAATTAATTAGAAAACCGCTGCAATTCTTTTCAAGCTTTGCTGAGTCAAAGTCATTATAAATATAAGCCGTGCAATATAACCTCCACCGTGAGGATAGGTCTATAGTCTTTGTACGCAGCACTAGAGGTGCCACCATGCATCATTCTCTTTCTCTTGAGCTGATCTTTATTTGCAGTCGCACAATTGTAGCACATAAAAGCATCGCAATCCGAAAGCAAATAGACAATTCAAAACTCACTCCTTTTACAGAAGGTGATTCATACATTTTAAAACTATATGTAAAATCGGAACTTGAATTGCTTTGAAATCTTGTTTATGGTTATCAGGAATTAAAGCGGGATTTCGGGACCTAAGCTCACAGGAAGGCCTATTGTGCTTCTGGAAACCTTCGGGAGGAAGGGGTGAAGCGAAGGATGTAGAGCAAACAGAACCGGGCGACAGGATCGAACGCAGGCGAGGTCCCTAACGTTTCCAGATACTGCATCATGCTGCGCCAGCGAGACAGGCCATGGGCCTAGCTTTCTCTCTCTCTCTCTCTCTCTCTCTCTCTCTCTCTCTCTGGAAGCCCGTGACACAGCACACATCAGGACAGGCAGTTCCACAAAGCAAACTCTACCACCACACGCCTCGCACGCCATCCACTCGCCAGATACTTTGACTCTATAGCATGATAAGGAAATGAGGCACAGGGAAATTTGCAGCATTATATAATCCACCCCAGCGTTCGCCTACGACCCAGGGAAAATAGAGAAAAAGGAAGTCTAGCCATCTCGCCCTTATTTTACAAGCTGCCTTACTGCAGAGAAAGTAGAAGAGTGCAACGGAGTCACCTTTAGAAATTTCATTGTGTTATACTAGTACATACTGAAGTAGTGTCAAGTGGCCCTAAAACTAGTCATCTCTACTGGAACTTCGAGAGAGAGAGAGAGAGAGAATGAAAGAGAGAGAGAGATTAATCATGTTATATTCACGTGACATTTTACTGAGTATTATTTAGTAAAGGTTTGTATTAATTGAGCATTTCTTTGTAGGTACAAAGAAGATATACTTGGCTGAAGCGACAGTGATATCTTTAAAAAGAGGATTGCTATATGCTGGATTTGAACTTCCATAGTCTTTGCATATCACGAGAAACAAAAGAACGGTGAACCGGTTCTTCAAAAGGTGTGTGCTAAAAGTACTGGTAATGAAGTAACGAATATCTGGAAAATGGCTAATGTCAGAAACATATCTATTTCAAATGAGTTCTGTCCTTTAACGAGATTTTCATTTAGCAACCTTTTAACTATATGTTATGGTTCCCTAGTTTACACAAGGTTGTGCAAAGTTCAACCAGAAGAAGGGGCTTCTCAGTTTATTTGTAGAAACTTCAAGACAAGCATTATGTTCCTCTTGTCAATTTGCCAATGTATGTCAAAATCGCTGCAGCATTTATTGAAAAACATAATTTAAAAACGAAATATTTTCCACGTAAAGCATGCACTTTTAATCGTGTCTCTTTATTAAAATGGAGGTGCCTAAACTAGGAAGCGTATCGTACCTAGGATTGGGAAGACGGTAAGACTGACACAAGGTAACAGGACTGTCCCCGCAAACATTTGTTCACAAAAGTTAAATTCGGGGATATTGGGTTTAATTAACTATATATTATATCCAGCATGAACACAAAATTCCCATACTCAGACGTTTTCAGAAATAATTACACGAGTTCACACAAATAACGTAATTATTGCAGAGGGAAAGATAAATAAATTATGTTGACATAAACACAAAACAGATTTATCTTGATCACTATAGCTTTTCACCTCAGGCTTACCTGGCCATTAAACAGATCAACACCACTAAGAAATAATTCCCGTTGCACAAAGTAAGTTCCTTCATAAAATATAGTTTATTATATAAACTCATAATACATTGGCAATTTAAAATTTCTCAGAATAACTTAATCTGTATAGAACATAACAAAATCACAGTAATTAAAAAAATCTGATGTGTTACACTCACATGACTTTCTCTACTCTTGTACAAACTATTTTTACAAAAGCTTATTCTCCATCTACTTCATGTTAATCGAGATAAACATTTGTAGACTCTGTCTTATTGCTAAGTTTCTTGTAGATGTAAGGGGAATATATATTTACAAGGGCAATATGGAAATACGTAGCCTTTAAACATATACATATCTCCTAATAGCTGATTGCTAGGTGCAGCACCATTCTCTTTGCTACAGATTAATACTCTTTGCATATCCAAGACAAAAAAATCTGATGTGTTACACTCACATGACTTTCTCTACTCTTGTACGAACTATTTTTACAAACGCTTAATCTCCATATGCTTCATGTTAATCGAGCTATTCAGATGTCAATCTTATTGATAATTTTCTTGTAGATGCAAGGGGAATATGGTAAGTTTTAAGCGATAGTCAAATACTTTAACGCTGGTTGCTATGTGGCGCATTCCATTCTCTTTGCATGTCCAGGACATAAAAAAATGAATAACGAATTTGAGAAAAAGTATAAGTATTGGAAAATTTAAGGTAATAGCAAGCAATATCTCGCAAACGGTTCACTCAACAAAAGAAATGTATATGACATAAATTGTGTATTTTAACGCGATCTACATTTTTCGTGTAGTAAACTTTTGTCTATCTCTTATGGTTTACCAGTTATGAAAAAGTCGTTCATAATGAAGAACACTTTTGGAGACATTGCCAGAAAATTCGAGATATACATTTTATTTGCCATGACAATATCTTAAACATATGATAGTTTAATCAAAATCGTTAGAGCCGTTTTTGAGAAAATTAAAATTTTCGAAAAATGTTCCATGTAAAGGGTAGTCTGGGGTGGGGGGATTTTCTTGAAAACCTTCGTGTCGCATCTCTGGAAGATACTGAACCTAAATACTAAGTTTGGTGTTTATCCGACTGTTCGTTTTTGAGTTATGCTGTTCACAGACACACAGACACACAGACAGACACACACACGGACATGTTTCCAAAAATGCTCTTTTTGGATTCAGGGGGTCTCAAAACATATATTTCCGGTGAAATCTCGGTATCGAATTTTTGGGTGGAATGCAAAAATGAATAACGAATTCCCATTTGAGAAAAGCATTGAAAAATTTAAGGGAATAACAAGCAATATCTCGAAAATGGTTCACTCAACAAAAAAAATGTATATGACATAAATCGTGTATTTTAACGCGATCTACATTTTTTGTACAGTAAAATTTTGTGTATCTCTTATGGTTTACCAGTTATGCAAAAGTCGTTCACAATGAAGAATACTTTTGGAGACATTCCCAGAAAATTCAAGATATACATTTTATTTGTCATAAAAATTTCTTAAACATATGATATTTTAATCAAAATCGTTAGAGCCATTTTTGAGAAAATTAAAATTTTCGAAAAATGTTCCATGTAAAGGGTAGTCTGGGGTGGGGGGATTTTCTTGAAAAGCTTCGTGTCGCATCTCTGGAAGATACTGAACCTGAATACCAAGTTTGGTGTTTATCCGACTCTTCGTTTATGAGTTATGCTGTTCACAGACACACAGACACACACACACACACACACACACACACACAAACACACACACACGGACATGTTTCCAAAAATGCTTTTTTTGGATTCAGGGGGTCTCAAAACATGTATTTCCGGTGAAATCTCGGTATCGAATTTTTGGGTGGAATACAATACTTCCTCTACTTACTATACGTAGGAGAGAAAATAAAAATTAATTAATATTGACCAAAACGGCAGAGGGAACTCGCACACTGCATATAAAATCAAATGACCAAGCCAAACAAAATAAATTATACAGGGTTAAAAAATGTAAATCGCGTCTATGGCTCCGCAAAATATGTACACTTTAATGCCGAAACCTCTGCTTATCGAGAAATGGGTACAAACAAACCTGGATGAAAATCCTTTTAGCAATTGAAATATTTGGCTTACTAAGCCATCCAAGAAACTCACCAGAGAGATGTGTCCCCTCACACTGGCAGAATCGAACTCCATGAGCCAGGTGAAGGAACAGACACCAAAAACATCCGACACGCCACATACGATGACTAATAGAAACACAGTCGGTAAACAACATCGCTCAACGACACTTGCGGAAATTATTTGTAATTCGTTAGCCGAAATGACCAAATAAAAAAAGAAAGTAATATCCAACAGCACAAGCATAGTTTAGGATTGAATGATTGTCTTTAAAACCTTCATGTCGCATCCTTGAAACATGATAAACCTAAATACAAAGTTTGGTGTTTATTCGACTCAGCAATTTTGAGTTATGCTGACAACACACAAGGTTCACACACGCGCATACATGAGCCCACGTATCGAATTAAGGTTTCACACAATTTAATTTTTGGGTACTTTCGGCTATTTAATCTCCTATTAGGTTATAACCGTGCATATGTTTTATACGTATAGAGTAATTATATTATACAGGATGGACCATTTAAGTTGAGACTGCCCAATATCTCCAAAACTACGTTGTAGAAAAAATGTCTTTAATAAAAGTTGCTTGATATTATGGGGAAAGTAAACGCCTTTAGTCGTGTTATATTTGGAGGACGTTGGGATGATCATTTTAGGACCAATTAACTTATTTAAATGGGAACCTATCTTTTTATGATGTTTTCTCACTCGTCATAAAAAACTAAACAACAGGTGTATAAAGCACTTTGCAATTCTCTTACACCAACATAAATAACAATGAAAGTTCTGAATGGCTGTGTACGAAGAGCGCAATGCATGGCCGGACCATCCATGAATGGTCATTTGAGGGTCAAGTTACGTTTTGTAATTAGGAAGCAATTATTTCCCTTATTCCTCGTGACAAAATATACAGCTTTTTATAAACCATTTTCTGCATAGAACATGGTTCTTTCACTGGTGTAGACAATTAAACAGAGATGAAAGGTACACAGAGTATCACTACCTACCTTAGGGTAATAAATGTTCATTTTACCTCTATGTATTTTCAACTCTGTGAATAAACGAAACTTTTTTACTTTCTCTACTACGTGTAGTAAGTAGGGGAGGTATAGTATTCCACCCAAAAATTCGACACGGAGATTTCACCAGAAATCCAAAAAACGCATTTTTGGAAACATGTCCGTGTGTGTGTGTATGTCTGTCTGTGAACAGCATAACTCAGAAATGAACAGTTAGATAAACACCAAAGTTGGTATTGAGGTTCAGTATCTTCCAGAGATGCGATACGGAGGTTTTCAAGAAAATCCCCCCCACCCCATATTACACTTTACATGGTAAATCTTTCGAAAGTTTTAATTTTCTCAAAAATGGCTAACGATTTTGATTAAAATATCGTATATTTAAGATATTTTCATGACAAATGAAATGTATATCTCGAATTTTCTGGGAATGTCTCCAAAAGTATTCTTCATTGTGAACGACTTTTCCATAACTGGTAAACCATAAGGGATAGACAAGATTTTACTACACAAAAAATGTAGATCGCGTTAAAATACACAATTTATGTCATATACATGTTTTGTTGTTGAGTGAACCATTTTAGAGATATTGCTTGTTATTCCCTTAAATTTTCCAATACTTTTCTCAAATGGGAATTCGTTATTCATTTTTTTATGTGCTGGACATGCAAAGAGAATGCAATGCTCCACATAGCAACCACCTCTTAAAAGATTTGACTATCGCTTAAATTCTACCATATTCCCCTTGCATCTACAAGAAAATTAGCAATAAGATTAGCATCTCCATTAACATGAAGCATATGGAGAATAAGCGTTTGTAAAAATAGTTTGTACAAGAGTAGAGAAAGTCATGTGAGTGTAACAGATCAGATTTTTCCTTAAGGTAATCCCGTAAGGAAAAATATGGTGATGTAAGATCAGGAGATCGAGCTGGCCAATTAATGAGACCTGCGCGTCCTATCCAACGATCAGGGTAATTGTTATTTAATATATCCTTAGCAGTGCGTGCATAGGGCGCAGTGCATCCGTCATACTGGTATTACATTTGGACTTGGTTTGTAATGACACGTTTTGTAACAATAACGGCAACTCCTCCGTTAAAGAGTTTCTGTACTTTGCACCTGTAAAGGTGCCATTAATGAAGTCCAGTCAATTACCTTGTCACCCAAAATCCCACACCACACATTAACAGACCAGGATCTTTGATGTTCCACTTCTCGTAACCAATGTGGATTTTGCACAGCCCAATAGTGCATATTGTGTCGATTTACTTCACCATGATTTGTGAAAGTACTCTCGTCACTAAATAATACGAACTGAAAAAGGTTGTTAATAATCCGCAGTCTATCTTGTGTCCACCTGCAGAACGTTAGTATATTTACAAAATCGTCACCATACAGTTGTTGATGTGATGACACATGGTAGGGATGGAACTTATGCCGTTTCAATATTCTGAGGACACTGCATTGGTTGCCATTTCGCGAGAACTGACTTGGGGTTGCAATTCACTGTAGCAACTTCCCTATCTTCGTCCGTAGCTGTTCTACGACTCCTTTCTTTGGCTGGACACTGCCTTCTTCGGAGAATTGCTTTATCACACGATAAAATGAATCTCTTGATGGATTTCTTCTATCAGGAAACCTCCCCGCGTGCAGAAGAATAGCCTGTTCCACATCTCTCCTAGTTTCCCCGTAAATGAGAACCATTTCCACTTTTTCTGGCTGAGAAATGGACCATTTCAACCCACAGTCAACTGAGTAGCTTCAAATGTTAAATGACTTAAATGGAACTGATGGTTGTTACTCGGTGATCGCTAACTGTAGGTATGTACTACCAGTGGATCAAACTGGTCTCGAAGACGGCTGCAAGTACACTAATGACCCGTGGAAAGTAAACAAAACAATGGACACAATGTCTCATTGCCTCCTCGCCTACTGTTATTATGCTGTACTGGGTTGAATGGGTCCAACCATGCATTGCCTCTTCGTGCACACCCAATCAGAATTTTCGTTGGTAAGAGTAATTGCAAGATTCTTGAGGCAGTATTTTTAACACTTGAATAATTTCAATTAAATTTATTAATATGTAATTTCAATAACAGCCCACCTTGAAGCAATATATTTGTAATATGTATGTAATAATTTATAAAATGTATGTAACAGTCATTGCATATGCTTATATTATTATAAACATGTTCAATAATGTTATGTGAATGCATTACGTAATTTAATAATGTAAGAGCTGTGAGAATAATAAGTTTAAAGTTGCTAACAATGAGGTAACCTTGAGGCAATAATGAGTTTGAGAGCTTGAATACTACTAGTCATGATTAGGGCAGCAATAATGTAAATTTTGTGACAGTTTAAAATTAGCCAATCAACAGCCAGAAAAAGCTTTAGTAAAATGCAGGTATTCTATTGGACTAGGATTAGCCAATCAGAGATTTGAAATACAGAAGTTTACGGGTTGAAATATGTTCAGTTGCTGGCAGACCTTGGTATTAACCAGATGAAAGATGTGTTCTCTAGAGAAATATTACGTATTCGTGTGAAACGAGCATTAAGTATACGCGTTAACAAAGTGCAAGTATTAAATTAAAGAATCTCACAGATCTTGATATCAGTGTAGTGCTATTTAATTTGTGTCAAGGATTAATAAAAACAAGTGAATTTAAACTTAAAATATCTGTAGGCCTACATTCTTATCGCACCATGCCTTGATTAAGATAAATGTGTCTCTAAAACAATAGTGAAGCAACCGAGGCAAACATAAACATAAATATCTATAGAAGCAGTTTAATAACAAAGTTAAATAATATAATATTTTTAAACTTGGAGCGTAAGAACAAAAATACATCTTCAAATCGGCTTTTCATACGTAGTAGCATATTGCGTAAACAGCAACTTCAAACTGTCGTCCATACGTGGAGCTAAAATAAATAAACTCCTAAAGACAATATCTTCTTCATGCTTTACGCAAAAGTTGTTTGGTTTTTTATGAGCAATGAGAAAACAACATAAAAATATAGGTTACCATTAAAAAAAATTAAATTTATCCTAAAATGATCATCACAATGTCCTCCTAATAAAACACGACTAAAGATATTTAGTTTCTCCCATAATAGCAAGCAGTTTTTATTTAAGACGCTTCTTTCTACAACGCTTAGTTTTGGAGATACTGTACAGTCTCAATTTAAATAGTCTACCCTATATTTGCGCAGGTATAAATTAATTTGTATGAGCTGCAGTTAATTCTTACAGCTTTTCCAATGTGATAGGCATCAAAATACTAACTTCTTAAGTACCTTCTTAAAACAGTTGGGAGGCTATTTACGTACTCAGGAAAAATCATACAAGAGAGAGCTTATACATCTAAATTAAAATTTTCAACATACCCTTTGGGAATGAATTCACTTTACACAAAAATAAATGTAATTTCTGGACGAATTTTGTTCCTCTTGAAATGTATATCTTCGTTTGAAGCTGTTTTATGAGTTGTTCACGTCTTTTAGAAATGAAGTAGCCTAATAAATGCATACTAATAAGTATTTCAGAAATTTATTCTATTGAAAAGAAGGAAATATTCACATGTTAGTCAAAGAAGTCATCTAAGACTGAAGCGAGTATATTTATGGTGGATTAAATTCTCCATAAAGGAGCAAATGAAAATTAAATAAGCAAAAAATAAAAGGTATAATAAAAGTAGTATGGATAATAAAGGGCTGAACCTCAGGTTAATAAAACTACGAAGGTGCAGTAATCTTAGGAGTGGAACAGAATGAAATAAAATATAGGTGTGAATTGTCTGCTGCAGATATGAATTTCCTTGTGAATTGTAGAGTAAAATGGGTGTAGAATAACATGAATAAGGGATCCAGAAGAGAGTAAATGGGGAGTGTAGATGGGAAAGTGCGACCGCAGAACGAAAGTAGTCGCAAACTTTCGTAATAACTATTCAGTTCGAAGAATAATCATAAGCAAAGAATTAAATTAAAAATCTACATTATACAAGTATAAGGACAAGTAAATGAGGAAGAATCCTTTATTCGAACTTTGAGAGGAACTTTTACATTATTTTAAGCAGTCTGGGAAGTGGGCCTTATCTAGAAATCCACTGAAGCCAGAAAACATGGCTTCATATTTTCGGGCATATTTGATATATAGTGTTATTCAAAAAGAAGGAATAAACTTTAAATATTTATTTCTAATGAACGACAATAAATGGCGACCCATGCGATACATCACTGAATAGGGAAAAGTACAAAATTTTATTTTATATATTCAAAATGAGAACCATTTGTTATGCGAGGACGACCAGTGCTTTTCCGTTTGCATACGCAACCATCTTCTACGAATTTATTGTATCAGTTGTAAATTGTTTATTACGAGGCGGCTCGTTGTTGAACTTACAACGAAATGCACTCTGCAATGAAAAAATGGATTCATTCTTTGCATACCGCAGCACACAAAACGACTTTTCCTGTAGCGTCGCCATTTTCTCGTAAACAAACACAGCGCCGCTGTAGGCAGTGTATGGAACTAATTGATGGGCAATGATGCGTCATATGTGTCGCTAACTATTGTAGTTCATTAGAAATAAATATTTAAAGTATGTTCCTTATTTTTGAATAACCCTGTATTAGTACAAAAGCTTTACTGCAGAATAAGTATACATATAGTTACATCTCTGTAAAGTTACATATTCATACGTGTGGTAGCTAGTGGAAGAAAACTATTAACTTCTGAGAAAATATTGGGAAAATATTAGAAAAGCATTGACATTTCGGTATCTCTTTTCTAAGAACTACTTAAAGTACAGATTTTGGATTCTTACTGCATCTTAAGACATATTTTGTGACACTTAACTAAAGCTAAAATTAGCTTTTATAGATTTCAAACAAACTATAACTAAACTTAACTGTAAATGTTTTCTAATATACTCATCAAATAATAAGAATTTTAATAAAGAAGGTTGTAAATCAATATTTAAACATGCATGCTTTTCATTTGAATGGCTAAATTTTAAGCATACTCTGAATCTAGAAGATTAACAGGATAGGAAAGGACAAATTTGACAATTTTAGATATTCCAGGCAAAGTGAACGGGTAAAACGAGTTATTGCACTAAAAATCTAAGAGACCATACGTGAACTGCAGTCTCTAGTCCAAAATATAAAACCGAAAAAAAAAATTGTTTTAAAAAATTAGTTTGCGATCTTCCGCCCCTGTATATCTACGGGTTTGTAAGGTAATCTTAGACGCATACATTTTACACACACACTGAAAAAATACCATATTGGCATATATTCTAGAAATCCTTGACCTCCTAGGTAAATTTTTCCAAACTGCCCTCCATACTTAAGTCCACATTTTACAGGCATATACATAAGTCTAATAATGTGAATAGCAAAATTCACATTTCAATCTCCCGAACAGTTCCTTGCTCATAAAACTTGCTGATTGTTTTCTCAAAAGTGTTTATGACGATTTCGATTAAAATGCGCGTTGAGATATTAACATAACAGATACAACTTATCTCTTAAACTCCTGTAAAATACCTATGAGCTCTGCTGTGTCACCCAATTTTACGAACAAATCTGTCAAACATCCCTTAAAAATTTAAACAATAAATAATGTTATGTTATGGGAAAGAAAGGTATATAATATGTTTTTACAATACATTCCAAATATGCCGGAGTTAGTTTTAGGCACATTGCAACATTATTGCTCTGGGCTATGCGCAGCAGTTTGAGGCAGTATTTTTAACACTTAAATGATTTCAGTCTAATTATATAATACGTAAATTCAATAACAGCCCGCCTTGAAGCAATATGTGTATGTAACAATATATAAAAAGTGTATATAACAGTCATTGTATATGTTTGTATTATTGTATCCATGTGTAATAATGTTATGCGACTATATTACGTAATTTAATAATGTAGGAGCTGTGAGAAAAAAAAGCTAAAAGTTGCTAACGATGAGGTAACCTTAAGGCAATAATGCGTTTGAGAGTTTAAAAATACTACTTCTGATTCCTGGAAGCAATAATGTAATTTTAATGACAGTTTATGAAGTAGCCAATCAACAACCAGAAAATAACTTTAGTTAAATAAAGGTATTCTATTTGGGTAGGATTAGCCAATCAGAAACTGAAAAGGAGAAAATTTTACAAATTTAGAGTTCAGTTGCCTGCAGAGTGCGTTACTAACCAGACGCAAAAAGTGTCCTCAAGAAATATAATATGTATTCGCGTAAGACAAAAATAAGTTTACGTGTTAAAAAGTGTAATTAATTAATAAAAATAATCTCACAGCTCTCTATATCAGTGAAGTGTTATTTAAATCGTGTCAATCATTAATAAAAGGAATGAAGTAAGATTAAAATCTGTGTAAGCCTACATTGTTGTCGCATCACAACCCTGCTAAGAGAAACGTGTCTCTAACAATAATACTGACGCAGCGAGGCAAACATAAATATAATATTTAGAGAAAGAGTAAAATTACAAAGTTAATATTTTCTTAAACTTGGGGCAAAGGCTTCCGGAAACTGTTTACTATACGTGCGGTTGCAACTACCAAGTTCGGCTCCCCAATAGATGAAATACGATACAACTCCTTTTAAAATGCAACAAAACACCTACTTCAAATTGGCTTCCATACCTGGGGCAGAAATAAAACCTACTTCAAGTTTTCAGTATCTTGCAATTTTTCAAGTAAATTATTGGAGGAAATATATAGTTATTGGGTAAGTCATCAAAATTGTTTCACAGCGTCATCCAACAACCGAAAGCCCAGTGGTCTAAGACGTATGGATTAGGAAAGATTGATGGAAAATGCCTGTTGGTGAAATGATTGCAAAGGTCTGTAAGGCTGAGCCACATATAGTAGTAAACAAGAATTGTTCTAAAGAGTTAAATTCTGCAAATTTTATTAAAAATTTTAAAGGCTTTGGTTTACAAGAGAATTGGGCGAGATGATTAGAAGCATTTAACCCCTCCATGTCTAATGTAGCGAGTTCTAGTTCTGTTTTAGATGGGTATGTACTGTAGAATCCCAGGACGACTGGCACACATTATTTACAAACAAAAATTCATTTAAATCTTGAGTCATAGAGGGTCTCTGCAGACAAAGTAAACGCGTAACGAGGAATCAGAGGAGCAGACCGTCTGAAAATAACGATAGCTTGAGGCAGTATTTTTAACATTTAAATGATTTCAGTCTAATTATATAATATATAAATTCAATAACAGCCCACCTTAAAGTAATATGTGTATGTAACAATAATTTGTAAGATGTATATTACAGTCATTGTATATGCTTATATTATTGTATACATGTGTAATAAGGTTATGTGAATGTATTACGTAATTTAATAATGTAGAGTTGTGAGGATAATAGGTCAAAGTTGCTAATAATGAGGTAACCTTCAGGCAATAATGACTAAGAAAGTGTAATAATGCTACTAGTCATTCGTGGAGCAACAATAATGTAAATTTTGAGACAGTTTATAAAATAGCCAAGCAACAACCAGAAAAAAGCTTAAATTAAACAAAACTATTCTATTTGATTAGGAATAGCCTTGAATACAGAAATTTGCAAATTTAGGCGCTAGAAATCAAGTCAGTTGCTTGTAGACAGCGCTCATAACTGGACGTGTTGCTTGTAGACAGTGTTCCTAACCGGACGCGAGATGCGTCCTCGAGAAATTTAATACGTATTCGTGTGAGACGGGCGAAAATAGTTTACGTGTTAAAAAGTGCAAGTATTAAATATAAAACAAATCTCATAGCTCGCGCTCTCTCTCTCTCTCTCTCTCTCTCTATCAGTGAAGTGTTATTTAAATCGTGTCAAGCATTAATAAAAGGAGTGAAGTAAAAATTATAATCTGTGTAAGCCTACATTCTTAGCCGCACTACTCTCTGCAAAGAGAAACATCTCTCTAAAAATAATACTGACGCAGCCGACGTAAACATAAATATATAATATTTAAAGAAACAGTCAAATTAAAAAGTTAATATTTTTAAATTTGGGACGAAGGCTACCGGGTACCATATGTGCGGTTGCAACTACTTCAAGTTCGCATCCCCAACAGTTGAACTACAATACAACTCCAACTTCAAATTGGCTTTCCATACGTGAAGCAAACTCTTCAAGCTAGCAATGAAAATAGTGCAGGAATCCAAATAAACCGTGATGAAGAGAGAACTAAAACATGTAACATGGGTCATTCACATCAATAAATAAAAGAAAGTAAAGCTTTTAAGAGATAAAATAGTTAAACCAAAGTTTAGATTATTATACATAATAAATACAATTCAACAAATTAGACTTCGGCTTTAGACCTTAGCTCGCTCATTCAAGTGAAACTTAATTCAGGAATTATAATGTTAACGAGAGAATTATTGCCTTCACCTTAAAAATTCCTGCACCTGTACTAACTAAATTATGTTTTAATAAAAATGGTACGTATACTGTAAGCAAAACAAAAATTAGGATAAAAATCTGATGTGTTACATTTACTTTCTATTTCCTCTATCGTTTATTAGTGAGTAAACAGATATTCTTACGAAAGCTTATTAAGGTTCTTTACCATGTACATAGTAAATAGAGAAGGTATATAGCATTCCGCCCAAAAACTTGAAACCAAGATTTCACCGGAAACACATGTTTTGAGCCACCCTAAATCCAAAAAAGCATTTTTAGATAAAGGTCCGTGTATGTGTCTGTGTATCAGTGTGTCTTTGTGTCTGTGAACGGCATGACTCAGAAACAAAAAGTCGGTTAAGTAGCAAACTTGGTATTTAAATTCAGTATCTTCCAAGGATCCGATTCGAACATATTCAAGAAAATCCCCCACCCCAAACTACTCTTTACATGGAACATTTTTGAAAAATTTGGTTTTCTAATGATGCTTTTCATTTGGTTCTAATGATTTTGATTAAATACCATATCTTAAAAACATTTACATGACAAATTCAACGTATATCTTGAATTTTCTGGGAATGGCCTTTGAAGATCTCTCCATTCGGAAGGAATTTTGTATAATATTGTATAACAGGTAAAATTAAGCGATAGACAAAAATGCACTACACAAAATATGTAGATCTCTTTAAAATACACAATTTTTTTCAAATAAGCTTTTTGTGGCATAAGCCATTTCTGGCATCCGTTATTAATGGCTCGAATTGTTCAGTCCTTAGCCATTCTTTTAAACTCTTATCGATTTTCAGCTGTTTCTAGCACCGTCATGGTAAAAGTATTAATTTTAATCCTAGCATATATCTTCCAGTTCTTAAACATTTGACTATCGCTGTTCTCTTTGTATCTATAACGAAATGTGTAATGTAGCTATTTCTGCAAAGGTTTATTTGGATTATTAGTAGATATAAAAGTAAGAATAGCTTGTATACTCACTAATAAACAATAGAGGGTAGAAAAAGTCAAGTGAACGCATTACATAAGATTTTTTTTTCTATCTACTTCATTTTAATCAAGATAAACTTTCTGGAAATAGCTGCATTACACATTTCGTTACCCATACAAAGGGAATGACGATAGCCAAATGTTTTGGAAATGAACGTAATATGCTGGCCTTAAAATTAATACTTTTTCCATGGCAGCCAAGAAACAGCTGAAAATCGACAAGAGTTTAAAACATTAGCTAAGCATTGAACAACTCGAACCATTAATAAGGGATACCTCGGAAATGGTTGATGCCACAAAAAATTTGTTTGAAATAAATTGTGTATTTTGAAGAGATGCACATTTTTTTACAGTATACTCGTACGTTTTCGTCTATCACTTAACATTTACCAGCTATACAGAATTATACAAAATTCCTTCCGAATGAAGAAGACTTCACAGGATATTTCCAGAACATTGAAGATCCAGATTTTGTGTGTCAAGTAAATATCTTAAAGATTATCACCGTCCACCAGGATTAGGCTTTTCGGCTTGTTCCGCCTTAGAATTTTTCATACCATCTCGTTAAAGGACGTCCAAAGTTCCTTGCATTGCAGCTTTTTTTATTCTATTATTTGGCATGTATTGGACACGGTCACTCCAATTTTGTCTATATTTTTCAATTACAGTTGTAATATATTCTACATTTAGTTCCTGTCTAATATCAATACTTCTTTTATGATCCAGTAATGAATATCCTGCTACAAAGCGGAGGAGCTTCATGTCTGATGATTCAATTTGTCGTAATTGTGTGATGTTAAGATCCAACATTCACTACCATACAGCAGCAAAGGCAAGGCTAGTACTTTGAAAAATTATGTGTTTTCCGCACATTATATTTTACTGTACGTTGTAGCGTTCCACAGAAATGTCCGAATCTAGCCGATTTTAGCTCTACATCATCTGCTCCCTTAACATTTGAACATTCTTACTTGTTCAAGTTTTTGTCCGTCTATAACAATTTTGGTTCTTATGGCTCCAATCCTTGAAATGCTATCAGTTTTGTTTTATCTGTCGATATTCTCATTCCATAATCAGTATCAATTTGACTCAACTCATTTGCTGCAATTTGAACTTCGTCTTCAGATTTTCCTATTATGAGCTGATCACCACCAAATAATAGCCTCATGAAATTAAAACTATATTATGCATTCTCTTATTCAATATAGTCCACCACTTATGAATGATATCGTCAATATAAACATTAAAAAGGACAGCCATGTCTAGCTCCTTTGCTGATATTGGCCGATTCTATCCTATTCTTTGCAGTACGAATCCTTATCTTATTATTTTTTTATAATGACTGAATTGTCGTAATTAACTGCTGGAACTTCCATTTCTTTTAACGATTCCTATAATATTTTGTATTTTACCTTGTCAAACGCTTTTTCGTAACTAATAAAAACATATAATTTGGTAATCTATATTCTCTTGTTTTCTCAGTTACTTGAACCAAAGTAAAGATACAATCACAACATGATCTACCTTGTTGTAGATCAACCAACCATGTTGTACCATTCGTGCTTCTATAATTGGTCTTAGACTGATATTTATAATTTTGGCATATAATTTAACAGAAATTTCTTCTACTTTTTCGTCTTATGTAAGACTTACAGGCGGGTGCCTGGGATCAGAGGCCGTCGAGGAGCAGACAGAATATCCAGGATGGGAGGAAGGAAGTAGATGAAACGAAATTATGGTGAAATGGATGAAAGGAAAGGTGATGATGGAGCAGTTGGTGGAATGAATGGCGGGGGAAACCAGAGAACCCGGAGAAAAACCACCCAGATGCCGCTTTGTCCACCACAAATCCCACATGCGGGTCCCTGGGATTGAACCCAGGTTGGCGCCTCGGTGAGAGGCGAGCGGTCTAACCACTCGGCCACGGCGCCGCCCTAACAGAAATTTAACATACTTATTCCTTGGTAATTTACACATTGTGATTTATCTCTTTTTTTATAAATGAGGCATATCAAAGCATATCCACTCCTCTGGTACATGTCCCAGCAAACATTCATCTTCTTCTCCTTTATCTGTTTAACCTCCTCTTATGTAGGAATTACAGGCTGGTGCCTGGGGTCAGAGGCCCGTGGAGGAGCAGACACTCATAGATCAGACAGAATATCCAGGATGGGTGATTAGCCCAATGCCTGGTATGGGAGGAAGGAAGTAGATAAAATGGATGGTAGGAAAGGTGATGATGGAGCAGTTGGTGGAATGAATGACGGGGGAAACCGAAGAAAACCCGCCCAGACACCGCTTTGTCCACCACAAATCAAATCCCACATGCGGGTCCCTGGGATTGACCCGGGCCGCCTCGGTGAGAGGCGAGCGGTCTAACCACTCGGCCACGCCGCCGCCAGCAAACGTTCAGCTGTTTCAGCTGATCAGATGCATATTTAATCAACTCCAGATTTATATTATTAGTGCCCAAAGATTGTTTTTAACTTCTTGGATCACTTCTTGCAGTTTATCCATTTTTCTGAGATCGACAAAATCGTTAATATTGACGCTTATTTTTGGTTCTTCTTTATTTTCACTCCATAATTGTTTAAAGTATTTTACCCACTCTTTTTCGGATACTATATTTAACTAGAAAATTTGTAAGCATAATCTTCTCTGTAATTAACATTATTGGATGATGACTAGGTGTTTAGATACGCTTTTTTTTGTCTTGTCTTTTATTGATTTACTAATATGGTCGTTCCAAATTGTTAAACCCCTTTTAGTATACTTATTTTTCCTTGTTCCTAATGCTTCAGCTGCTGCTTGCGTCATTATTTCTTTTATATTGTCCCATTCTCCATTTATTTACTACTCACTGCTTTTATTTGGCATTTCTCATTTAATCTCTTTGGTATAATAATCTGATGCTATATTCTTGGAGTAGATGTGCTTTATATGTTCATGTTTCCAACTGGGTGGTTTTATATGGGCTTCCCCTTTTTAAAAAAGGTATCCCGCTGCTTAGTAAAATGTGCTCTGATCCTTAAGATATGTATTTTAATCAGAATAGTTTGCCATTTTTTAGAAAATCAAAAATTTCTAAAAATATTCCATGTAAAGTGTCGTTTGGGTTGGGGGAATTTTCTTGAGAGTATTCGTGTCCCATCTTTGGAAGATGCTGAACTTAAATACGAAGTTTGATGTTTATCCGACTTTTCGTTTTCAAGTTAATCTGTTCACACACACATAAACAGACGGAACGTTTTCTAAAATCATTTTTATATGTGTTCAAGAGGCCTTAAAACACACATTTCTGGTAAAATCCCGACATCGAATTTTTCGGTGGATTAAAATATACTTCCCCTGCATAGTATAGCTAGTAAAGAAAGTAAAATATCCCTTAATTATGCAATAAATATTGCTTTTTTTAAATAGAATATTATTAGATTTATTATACTATGAAGCTTGAGGTAAATCTTAAAAGATCTTGTCAATGGGAAAGGTCCTACAAAGGACAAAAACTGAATGAAGATGGAGGTGTATGTTGCTAAAATATACAATTTATTTCAAATTACTTTTCGTAGTTACGGTTTTTGAAATATTTGTTATTGTGTGTTTGAGGTTGAAGTTTAATAATTGTAACCAGTGCAATAATTTATCGTAAAATGACCACAAAAACAGTCTATAGAATGGCAATATCCTACGGGATTTTATTGCTGCACATTTTTATCATAAAGACAAATATTTCTAATAAAAGACCAAACAGCTTCAGAGAGTAAGTAACCAGAAACCACTCAAATTTATGCTTTAACCAATGAGAACCTTATCACCGAAGGCTGAGAAAGGATCCTCTCGGCTAAAGCCACAGTATTGTCCCATATTTCATCCAGACATCAGCGTTTTAAAGAAAAATAATACAAACGATCCGTTCGTTCCTTTCTGTTAGCGGAAATATTCACGCCACTGCTTGTAGACATGAACAGAATTCCGGAGTAGTCTTTTCCCCTACATGAAGCACCAAAAATGCTGCAGGGGAGGTGTAATGGAAGTAGTGGGACCCCACATGCACTGCATGAATTAGCCGCATGTAGGATGGATTTTTAACGCTAACGACTCTTTCTTCGGCAAGGCGGCGGGAATGGCTCCGGAGGGAGATCCTGGAAATTAACACTCTCCATGGCCTTCTTTGATTGATCTAATTAAACTGCTGCAAGAGACCAGAAGCTGTGCGTGAGAGGAAAAATACTCACCGAAAACAGGGCAGACGTTATACCTCCATACTGCATAATACACGCCAAGCTCTGAAACAGAAAAGGTCTGATGCGTAACAGTCGCACAACTTTTTCTAATTATATACCTACTCTAGTTTTCACAATTATTGTTAGAATAATAAACAACAATAACAGTTGATTAGGGTATTATACTACTTCTACTTGGAGGTTATTTTACACAATGCATACCAAAATGCAAAACAAGATGATATATTACATTCACATGACATTCTCTACACACTACCGTTTACTTTCATACAGCTTCTACAAACTATTTTTGCAAAAGCTAATTTTTGTATCTACCTCAAACTGTGATAACTTTTGCATAACTAATTTCATTAGGTACACATGTCATATGTACAAAGGCGATAGTCAAATGTTTAAAAGCGTGTCACTATGTGCTGGCCCTGAAATTCAAAAAAAATTTCCGCGACAACGGGAGAAAAAACTGAATAGCGATCGCACTATATCATATCATTGTAAAATGCTAACCAATAATAACCAATATCTCAGGAATGGCTGATGCCACAAAAAACTTATTTTAATAAAATGTGTATATTAAAGATATATAAATATATATATATATATATGTATATATATTTGTGTACAGTACTTTTTGTCCATCTCTTATAGCATACTCGTTATTAAAATTAGCAATAGTCTTTCCGAATGAAAAGGATTTCACAGGATATTCTCAGAAAAAGTTTCAATATAAACATTTTGCCACGTAGATATCTTAAATGTAAAATTAAAATACCGAAAATGTTCCCATGTAAAGGATTGTTTGAGTTGGGATGAATAACTCTTGAAAATCTTTGTGTTCCATCTTTGAAAGATATTGAATATAAATGTCAATTTTGGTGTTTATCAGACATGGTTTGAGCAATGATCGAAGTTCATTCGGTGTATCTTTATTAAGTATGGTAATTTACGGTAGCTTTTAGGTTCCTGAGATAACATACCCAATGGCGATTTACAAGTCCCAGGCTTTATTGGTAACATCTGTTAGGCTAATCTACGATAATTAATTGTTGTTTCACACAAGGTGTATGTAGGACAATGGTTGAAAGGTAGAATCAGACTGAAAAATTCAATGCCATGGCCGGAATTTGAACTACGGATCTCCTCCTGGTTTACCGGAAAACATTCGACTCAATTGAGGAATTTAATGCCATACGGTTATGTTGGCATGTAGCTCAGTTGGTAAGAGCAATCGCGCGTAGAACCGAAGATCAGTTATCCATGTGTGGTTACTGACGTTAATAAAATCAATAACCTACAGCTTAGCTATTGCATAAATTAAATCGTAAGTTAAAATGAACAAATAAAAAGGAAGTAAAGACCCAGCTAAGATTTAAATGCTAAAATTCACCAATCAAATAGATGCAACTATGTTCCATGACTGCAATATTAAGTATTTCAAAAGTTAGAGAATTCAGTATAGTTCATGTACACCCGTGGACAAAAATGAGTCATTCCCAGATTCTATGTGACGATCGGAGGGCATCGTGTGCCTTCGTAACAGCTGTGTTCACAACACACGTGCAGGAACTGTAGAACGGTCTTTGCCCTGTGAGCGCAATCGTCACCTTCTAAACGTGTTTCTCGGTGGTGACGCTTATAAGCTACTGAAAACAGAGCCCGTTGGCCGAGAGGTTAAGAAGGTACCGCTTGCGCTCATAAGCCCCTCGGTTCAAATCCCCGATTAGTTATTGTTATTTTACGTTCTTAATTTTATGACTGCTTGTGTAGAATATAATATTGCATTAATACAACTTTAACATTTTAAGTTCTATGTATATCTATGCACAAAAAAACACAATTCTACTAAAACATTCGTTTTAAATAAATAAATCAACAAATGCAAATAAACTATTATTTTTTTAAAACTAAAACACACAAAAAATAAACAAAATTAACATCGGGTATATGAACCTTGAGCTCGTATAAATGCTCCCTTGCCAGCAGGCTCAACACGCTGGAGGAGCAGCTCAGCGCGCAGTTCGCTGGTGTCACCGACATCATAGATGAATCCCACGGGGTTACTAAGAAGCACTTCAACGAATGCCAAGAATGCTTGGGACGAATAGACAGACAATGCGAAGGCATGGAAACCCGACTCTCTCATCAGATCAAGGAGGCCCTCAACACCATGAAGATACACTACGACGACCTGAACACACATCAACGAGACTAAACTTGAAACCTTAGAACAGCTTCGACAGACTACACCAGCCACCTCGTCCAGTACATCAACATCATCATCATCATCATCATCATCATCAACAAAGAGCCAACTCCCGGAGGTAACAAGGCCGGGATTGGAGTATACAACTCCTGTTAAGTCACCACCGTTCACACGTCCCTGTCAGGGCTTCGGCCATGACAGATACCTGACCTCCACAGCGGAGAACTCCGCCACTTCAACGTATTCACCCACAATCAGCGGGTTTGCTTCGGCGGTACCAGCCACCATGTTCACCATAATGCCCCAAATAAATAGCGCCACAACAGCAACAAATCCTTCTATTCCTCTTCCTTTTTCCTTTCTAATACCTATATTCACATTCTTGTTTTTTTTCTTAAAACCTTTATTCCTGTTTTCCCTTTAAAAATTTTAAAAAATGCTCTCATTTTCAGGTTATACATAAAAATAAATTCCTTTAGTGACGTGGACCAGAATCTAAAGCATCTCAGCCTTCTTGTATTTGTGTCCAGAAGCCATTTTTTTCCTTCATGCATCTGTAGGGAAATTCGAACGCAGTTTCTTTTCCACCCTTAGCCCACACATTTTCAATGGGGTTCAGATCAGGTGAACAGGGAGGCCAGTCTATTATTCTGACATCCTGCCTCTCTGAGATTCAATTTGAAAAGCTTTCGACGTATGTGGACAGGATGATTATCCTGTACGTATGAACAATTCCATCAGGTTGTCTCATCCTCACAGAGGGAATCAAAGTATTCTCAAATATTACCGGTTATTGCGCACTGCTCAGTGTATCTCAAGCTGCCACAACACACCTAGACCGTCCCTTGATATCCAACAACATACAGATATGCGACTATGATGAAATTGCTGATGTTGTCCACCAATGCCATTCGGAATTAATTTATCTGCATCATTTTCCCTCTGGTTTCCCAATAAAAAGTCTGTAAGTTATCACTTTTAAGGCCTTTGCATTTGGCGAGATGTTGTTTGTTCAGGATGACATCATCTTCACAGAGAGCGCACTTGTGTAGGTAGGCATCCTATCTTGTAGAGGTGTTCTGCGAGGCAATCGTGGCCAGTTGCCATCCTAAATAAGGCCACTGCAGTCTTCCTTGGCATTTTTTGTATATCACCTCTATCTTTAATATTCTTATAATCTTTATCTTTTAATTATATTCTTCATCAAGTCTCTGCTGTCTTTTGAAATGTTGTTTAATGTTATTTAATTGTTTGTTTGTTTATTTATTTCTATTTGTCCTGCAGGTTTTATTTGTTGTATTGCACCTTTCTTTGTTAATTGATCTGCATGTACATTGCCCAAAAGTCCAACATGAGCTGGGATCCATTGTGGAGTGACATGATTTCTAGGTTCAACTGCTTTAATTAGGCTTCCTATTTCTTTAATATTTCTTGTTGTTTTACTATTGTAATTTACTATTCCATTTATGGCTGATTTTGAGTCTGATAAGATGACTATTTTTTGTTTTATGTATGGTCTATATAAAATGTTCTGTAATGCTGCTTTATAACTATTAATTCTCCATCATAGTGGTTTGACGTTTCATTTAATGTTAGATACTGTGCAAAATGTTTACAGTATACTCCTGCACCGGCATTTTTTTATTGATGAGGGATCCATCTGTATATATTCGAGCCATTCTTTTTCTGGGTATGTTTCATTTTCCGTAGCTATTGCTATGGCTCTCATTTCATCTGGTATATTGTTTTGTTTGTGTATTGTATATATCGGTCATTCTGATATTGTATATCAATGTATTCTATTGGACTCATTACCTCTGTTGCAATTATATTTGTTTTAATTATATTCTTGTAGTTTAAGTTATTAATATATGTTCTGAAGGTTATTTGAGTTTTTAAATTACTTATAGTATCTGCTATAGTATCTATCTATTCCAAGCCAAATGATGAAATTGTGAAGCCACGTATTTTGCATCGTAATAACTATTGTATTATAAACTTCACTAAAGACTGTGTATGTAATGCAGTACACTGAAAATAAGTATGCACTATGTGCTGATTAAATAATAACAGAATAAAAAAAGTGTTTGTTACATGCGAACCTGCGGTCTTAACCACAGAAATACCCTACGCTTTGCCACAGCGCTACACAGAAGACACATGGAAGGTAGTATGTTTAATAATGTCATACAACTTGCTGCAGTGACTACACAACTGTATTGTGTATGCAGTAAACAAGCGCTGTAGCGTGTAGGACTTAGAAAAATTTGGCGTTTATGACACGATCAATTTGTTTTTCTTTTGACAAAGGGTGTACATACGTGCAGTAAAATAGGCAGAACACATAGGTAGGTTTGGTTGGCAGCACCGAATGCAGGGAATGCATCTTTATACCTGACAGCATGAACGGGAAGGGAATAAGAAAACACAATCGTAGAAAAAATATATTCTAAACACAAAGCATCGGATTAAAAACATGCAACTGCAGAAAAATCCAGCTGTGCTAATGAATAAGTAGACATTTCATTTTGAATGTAAGTGATAGATAGGAATGAAAATGGAGGTATTGCAATGGAAGTAAATAACTGTCACCTAAGACCACTTATCAATGATCTATAACGCTACTTATTATTTAACAACGTATCAACTCAGAAGCTATAACCATTTTCGATAAACTTGAGCAATATTATGTTGGGGATTATGACAAAGTACACGGGTGCTGCTAACAAATGAGTTACTTGCTTCAAGGTACGTATTTCTAAAGTGGCAAGGAAGACTCGCAACTCACGTAAAGCGAGCTCATCAGAATGCTTTGGGGATTCCCCGCCTCGTATTTCACGGCGCCGCGCCGGCAGTCGAGAAGCTCATTGGTTATTGAAGCGGAACCCATTTTCCGTCCAATAACTCGCTACTCCTACTGCAGCAAAACGTATGTTGATTGCTTTCTTCATGACCGACTTTGCAGCACCTGTGTTTTATATATTTACTTACTGATTTACCGATTGTTACGAAATCTCTGATAAGCAGGCAATAGCTATACGTTTCCGAGGTAGAACTAGGCCGGGAAATATAGCAGTTCCTCGCTAACGTAATAAATATTAAGATGCTGCTCGTATCAATACAAAAAGTATTCCTATCGTTCTTGATCCTTTCTGTTTAACACTCCTTCTTTATTTTCCTGAAGTTGCACTCACGTGACTTTCTCTACTCAGTCTTCTACAAACTATTCTTACAAAAGTTTATTCTTATAGCGGACCTTTGGCCTATAACTTTTGTTTTTGTTACACAGATTTTGTTTTATTATATTTTCTTGAAGCTCCTGGGTTCTATTGTTCTTAACTTGTTGAACTCTTAACATACATATTATTCACAAAGTGCTGGTTCTTTTTTCACCTATTTTTTACTTTCTCTACTACGTATAGTAAGTAGGGGAACTATTGTATTCCACCCAAAAATTCAATACCGAGATTTCACCGGAAATACATGTTTTGAGACCCCCTGAATCCAAAAAAAGCATTTTATGAAACATGTCCGTGTGTGTGTGTCTGTCTGTGAACAGCATAACTCAGAAACGAACAGTCGGATAAACACCAAACTTGGTATTTAGGTTCAGTATCTTCCAGAGATGCGACACGAAGGTTTTTGAGAAAATCTCCCCACCCCAGATTATCTTTTATATAAAACTTTTTCGAAACTTTTAATTTTCTCAAAAATGGCTCCAACGATTTTGATTAAAATATCATATCTTTAAGATATTGTCATGAGAAATGAAATGTATATCTTGAATTTTCTGGGAATGTCTCCAAAAGCGTTCTTCATTGTGAACGACTTTTGCATAACTGGTAAACCATAAGAGATAGATAAAATTTTACTGCACAAAAAATGTAGATCGCGTTAAAATACACAATTTATGTCATATACATTTTTTTGTTGAGTGAACCGTTTTCGAGATATTGCTTGTTATTCCCTTAAATTTTCCAATACTTATTCTTTTCTCAAATTCGTTATTCATTTTTTTTGTCCTGGACATATAACGAGAATGGAATGCGCCACATAGCAACCAGCGCTTAAAAGATTTGACTCTCGCTTAAAACCTATCATATTCCCCTTGCATCTACAAGAAAATTAGCAATAAGGTTAACATCTCGATTAACATGAAGCATATGGAGAATAAGCGTTTGTAAGAATAGTTTGTACAAGAGTAGAGAAAGTCATGTGAGTGTAACACATCAGATTTTTTTTGTCTTGGATATGCAAAGAGTATTAATCTGTGGCAAAGAGAATGGTGCTGCACCAGCTTTTAAGAGATATGTCTATGCTTAAAGGCTACTGTATTTCTATACTGCGCTTGTAAATACAAACAAACAGGGGAACATAGTACGCCTTAAGCGATAGTCGAATATTTTTAGAACTGGTTGCTATGTGTAAAATGTAATTCTCTTTGCATGCAAAAGATCGATTCTGCAAATGTTTATCTCAATTAATATGAAATAGATGGAGAATAAGAGTTTGTAAAAATAGTTTGTACAAGAGTAGAGAAAGTCATGTGAGTGTAACACATCAGATTTTTTTTATAGAATTATTGATCATTTGCACCCGGGACCTGATTTTAGAATAAACCTACAAGTGTGTTTAATACTAGAGAAAACTCACACTCGCTTATTGTATTAACCAAGGATATTCTTCTCTTTCTCCTCCTCTTTCACTGTCTCTCAAACCCTTTCCTTTCTCCGTGTAAGTCATTTATTGTTTTGTAACCTATAAGAAAACTGCTGTTTATAATGCTAATAGAAACAAAATGGCATTTTCCAAAAAAACGGCATTAATAATTTCGATTAAAATACCATATATTAAAGCGTTTTACCACACAAATAAAACGAATATCTTGAATGTTTTGGAATAGCCTGTGAAGTCCTCTTCATTTGGAAGGAATTTTGTACAATCTTGTATAACTGGTAAACGTTAAGCTATAGACGAAAACGTACTAAACAAAAAATGTAGAGCTCTTTAAAATACACAATTTGTTTCAAATAACTTTTTTGTGGAAGCAGCCATTTCTGAAATATCCGTTAATAAATTCTTGATTTTTTTTATTTTTTTGTCATTCCTTGAAAGCCCTGTCAACATTCAGTTGTTTCTCGCGATTGCATGGAAACAGTATGGAATTTTGAGACCAGCATTCGTACATCGTCCAGTGCTTAAACATTTGACTATCGCTCTTCCCTTTGTATCTATAACGAAATGTGTAATGTAGCTATTACTATAAAGGTTTATTTGGATTAAAATGGAGTAGATAGAAAAATAAGCTTTAGTTAGAATAGTTTGTATAGGAATAATAGACAGTAAAGCGTAGAGAAAGCCATGTGAATGTACCACATCAGATATTTTTATTGTACTGAGCCTTTTGTATTTTCAACACACTTCTGTTCCTTTGACCCAGCGATTGTTTAAGGACCAATGCTGTGCATTCAAAAACAAAACACATACGGTAATCCATACGTTTTATTCGATATTGTGCTAATAATTAATTGTTGTTTAGCATTTAGCCGCTATATCCCCAGGGTCCCTTGAGCTTATGGAGAGCCGAGATTCCATGGAAACAATTTCAGAAACTTTACCGCACACAAGTCCCTAATTTCTCCCTCTTGAGAACACTGCAGCCGTTGCAAGTTTAGTTTCTCTGTTCTGTGCCCATCGGCTAGAGCTACGTGGAAACCAAAAGTACCTTTGGGCCCATTGCCCATAAATTTCTGCAGCTCTTTTATCTTACACATAGTATTTGTTTTACGTCTTACGTGCCTCAAATGTGGCGCTTTAGATGTGTCCCCAAACTTTATTTTATGTATTTACAGTGGCATTGCAGCCATAAAACTGCTATTCCGGCCAGAAAAATTCATGGGCGTATTAATCTTGGGAGAAAAGTTCAATTTCGGGTCCCCATCGCGACTAAGGCATCACGTATTACGTAATAAGACGTAAAAGCGAGTTCCAGGGGTCACCGTCACCTTTACGAGGCCATTTCGCTTAAGTACCTCATCTCTTATACCCGACCGCTGTCTCGTCTTCAATCTAAGTAAGCTTAACTGCGCTAAAACGTGCACTGCCCAAATTACTGTAAATGTGAATTATCTGCTTTTCCCAACTGGACTTTCTATAGTTAGTCACATATTCTACTGTATATGGCTTAACAACAATGCAGATATAAATCATTCTTACTTTGTTTTTGAAATATGCTTTTTTTTGCCCCTTCAAACTCTCAGTCTAAAAATAACTTAGTTCATTTTAATTCTAAATGCGTTTTCATTTGGTCCCTTTTTCTAATTTTTTCCAGAATCCGTCTCCTAAATCTCTAACTCGCAAAACTTCCATTATACCTTCTCTTCAGATCAACTTCATCCTGGAGGAGGCCAGTTCAAAGCTTCCTTTGTCATATTCTCTTTCCATTGGTGCCGAAATTTCTCCAGGCCATCAGTACATTAGTTTTGTGTCATAACTAGAGCCCGGATTTGTATGCATAAACAAATAGTAAAATATGCATCCAAATATACATCACATTTGTAAAACATATGTATCATAATAAGCAAAAACCAATCACTGAAAATAAAATAAACTACTTCTTTTATGGACGATTTCTTATCAATACGAGTAAGGGCTCTAGTACTTCGTCGTCATTAGTACACGACTGTCAGGCCATAACGAGCCGCAGATTTTGGGATTTAACCCGAGTGAACTGGTTTCAAACTCGTTACGAGGAAAACTGTTTATCTCGACATCCTGAAAATATTGTAACCACGGCGCCCGCCGCGGAGAATGTATTCCGACTCGATTTCCTGGCCGGTCGAGCGTGGCTAACGACTGGACCTTCAGAACAATAGCCCGCGCAACAAACCCATTACGTGCCGCTTCCCCGCAGTTTATGTAATGACTGCTCCAGAAGATTCATTTCGTCAGGTTCTAGTTACCTCCCCTTCCACAACGTTCCACTGTATTTGGATGACTTGACGCGCGGAGATATGTCGCATCCTGGCGTCTCGACCTTCAAGTCCTTAAGTCTTTCTTCCATCATGGCATTCAGTTCCTTGGCGGTGGCATCGATTGCTCCTTCCAGGACGCTAAGCCGTTTCCCGAAGTCCTCTAGGCATTAACGCTTTGGCCAGGGTCTTTCGCCTTTCCGCCTAGTTCTTCCATGTCTTTCTGCATGCCCGTCAGTTATTCATAAATTTTGGTCAATAGCTCCGTCTTCGTCTTGGACATTTCCGTCTTCATTTCACCCTCCATCTTCTGCATCCCGGATTGCAATTTCGCCTTCATCTTATGCATTCCCAAATTTACATTCTTCTTTCACTCTCTATCTTATCCATACTGAATTCCATTTTTGTCTCCATCTTCCCCATTCCAGATTTCAGAGTCTTGATTTTAAGTAATGATCGTTTAGTCATTTTCTCTACCGTATCATTTATATATTAATCCTGATGCCAATGTAACAAATGAGAACACCAGCTGCTGAGAAACACAATTTATTTATCACTTAAGACACTCAACACGTTTCACTTGTCACTGTTGACACACACTAGGAACAGAACACAACTGAACAGTTGAATACCAACTCGCAACTGAACTGCAATATGCACCGTCCACTTTCAACTGTCCAGGATCTTCAACTTCCTCATTAACTGAACTGTCCAACTGAGCGCTAGTCGACCCCTTATATAGGCTCCGCATACAAAGTGGAACGTTCTTGAAGGGAGGACTACTAGAATCTGCTGAAAGAAATCTTCTGCATAAGTCACTATTCAAACTGCGGAGAAGCTGCATATACGAGGGGCACTATTTATATTTTGAGCCTTGGCAACCCTGAATATTGTAGGTGACATCTGACGTTTCCAATGGAAAGTTTGATATTTTTACCATAATTTACCTCAAACATTTTGTCAATAGAGCGTCATTTGTTTTGTTTACACTAACTTGAAAATGGTGTGCCAACAAAAACATGGAATTAACTCGTGAAAATGTTCGTGCAATGCTTTATTATGACCTTCGACGTGGATTATCAAGACAAGAGTGCGTCGATCAACTAACTTCCACATTTGACGGCAAAGCTCCATCCTTTGCCACCGTGAAACACTGGTATAACGAATTTAATCGTGTCCGCCGTTCGCTCAATGATGAAGTTCGTGAAGGTCGTCCAAAATCAGTTGTGCCAGAAAACAATGATGATGTGCAAAAACTAATAATGAAAGATCGTCATACGACATATTGTGAGATTGAGGCAACCCTAGGCATTAGTTCCACCAGCATATGTAAAATATTGCATGATTATTTAGCTGTGAAAAAGGTTTTCTCTCGTTGGATCTCACATAATTTGACGCAATCTCAAAAAGATGCTCGTGTCGATTGGTGTACTAAAATGCTCCAGAAATACAATGGCGGTGCCCCAAAAGACGTATATAAGATTCTAACAGATGACGAATCATGGATCTATGCGTATGAGCCGGAACAGCAGTCGACTGTATGGGTGTTTCAAGATGAAGCAAATCCAACAAAAGTTGTTCGCACTCGAAGCACTTCGAAGCAAATGGTCGCCTGCTTTTTCAGCAAAACTGGCCATGTGGCAACAGTGCCTTTAGAGGAACGTAAAACGGTCAATGCCGAATGGTACACAACCATTTGTTTGCCGGAAGTCTTCGGTGATGTAAGGAAAACCAACAAGAACCGTAGGATCGTTCTTCATCAAGACAATGCGAGGGCACACACATCTCGTCTAACAACAAAGTATTTGAAGGTTCAAATAATCGAATTGTTGGGTTATCCGCCAAACAGTCCTGATTTGGCACCCAATGACTTCTTTTTGTTCCCGAACA
This sequence comes from Deroplatys truncata, assembly GCA_030765065.1. Taxonomy (NCBI): domain Eukaryota; kingdom Metazoa; phylum Arthropoda; class Insecta; order Mantodea; family Mantidae; genus Deroplatys; species Deroplatys truncata. Next base: position 107,681,839 of record CM060975.1, read on the forward strand.
TCAAGAATAAATTGCGTGGACAACGATTTCGTTGGCAGAAGAAGCCGTTGATGCCTTAAAAATCCATGTTTTGGAGGTGTTTTAAGAATACTGGAATAAATGCTTTAACAAATGGTTCAAACGGATGCAAAAGTGTATTGATCGTAAAGGAAAATATTTTGAAAAATAATAAAGCAGTTTTCAATCAGAAATTACTTTGTTTTAATTATTAGGCTCAAAATATAAATAGTGCCCCTCGTAAGAGATTTTTGTGGGGGCTGTTGTTCTGAAACGCCGATCGTTAGCCGCACTCAGATAGTCAGGCAAATGAGTCGGGGTGCGCTCACCCCGGCGGCCCGTTGATAACTACGCGCCGCAGTGACAATATGAATTCGTCACTAAACTTGATCATTTTGTACATTTTTCACTCCTCATCCTCGAAGTTGATGTGGGTTTGACTTAAATAGAATCCGGAGTGTCACTTTTTATCTTAATGATCCTGAAAACTATGTATTGGACGCTTATATTACAGCCGTTTTAATTACCTCTACAGGTCATCCCTTCCCACCACACAGTGTTGTTTACCAGATAGTAAGTCACACTGTACCGAGTTTGGTTGATATTGCTCCAGGCGCCCCAGAGTGATGCTGGTACATATATGCACACATACATACATTCATTATTGCATTGTATATTGATTACACAGACTTTGTTAGTATTAGTAACTACTGGTTAGCTAACAGGGAAAATAATCATAATCCCGCATTTAAGAGTAAACGATGCGTTTTTACATTAAAAATTTAAAATATACATTTACCCCTGAAGTATGCATTATCAAAAACTCATAAAATTGTCTGTAAAAGTGTGATTTACAAAGTATATAATCTTGATTACCTTTAAATATATAAAAAGAACATTCGTATGTAAGTCTGGGCTTTAGTGATAACTCTACCCAAAAAAGTCGCATGCAATCTTAATGGCGCATCAGAATTATGTTTCAAAATTGCACTTTTAAACTGGTCATGCGAATTGAAAATTTCTCCATTTGAAGTCCAAATTTTGTACCGGCGTCAGCTGCCTCACCGGGCAGAATAGTTTCTTTTGGCAAGTATTTCCAGCTTCTCTAATGTTAGAGGCTTCTGCTCACTGGAGGCAACAGTTGACTTGACTATTGTAGTGATGGAGTCGGGTTGTACGAGAGGAACACTGAACATTTTTAGAAAATCAAACAAGGATTATCGATAAAACATTAAAATCTTCCGGGCTGGAAGGCCGTGGTCTATGGGTAAAATTACTAGCACCGGACGTTTTGGTCAACTCTGTGGTTGCCATCTTCAAGAGTGTAACACCCAGGACAGCTTATTCCCCTTTAACATCAATACATTCTTGCATTCGATGAAACCAGCACTTAAAATAATGGTGCCACTCTACCTGAGGCACTTCAGAAACGAGATTTTTATAAAGTTTCACTGTTTCATCTCATGACGAAAAAGTGCTTTCCCGCGTTTTATCTTGAATTTTTGGAAACAAAAAGAAATTGCAAGGTACTAGGTCACGGCTGTATGGTGGACGGTCCATGGTGCTCACCTTTAGGAGTTTTGAGTGAATTGGGTTGCAACAGGAAAACAGGATAATGTTCTCTTTTGCCAGTTAGAAAAAAATAATATTTTGCATTTAGCTTTCAGATTATGCGTTCTTCAGTGATAATTGAATGCTAAAAATGTGTGGTTTTTAAGATAAAACTCCAAATTGTTCTTCAATAACTTATTTACAATAAAAAGTACCTTTAAAATCATAAAATATGATAATACAAATTAGTAAACATAACGCTAATTCTGGAAAAATAATGCGAAATTCTCCAAAAATAACCCCGATTTCCACCAAAAAAATAAAACGGAAAACGCAAGTCCCTACTTATGGGCAATAATATGTTCCAAAGGAAAGACCACCGATAAGGACCACGAACAAGAAAAATAAGGTCTCAAATTATTAAAGTTAGGTATACCAAAAACTTAGTCTTGAGTCACTGACGTACATGCATATTTAAGATAAATGTTAAAGGTGAGAAAAAAAAGAAGAAAGGAATAGATAAACTACCTCTTAAAAACTGAACAAATTTGATCTGGCTTCGTGCACTTTAGCAGGAAATTGTCTATGTTTTGCCTGTTCATGTGGTCAGTATGGAGATCTCAACATAACACTCTCCTTCTAGAATTCTTATGTGAATTAAATTTTTTTCTGGTTCTCCCAATGCGCACATTCCACCAAAATAAGTATCCAGTCCTCATCCATACCACAGAGCCGGCAGATCCTCCCACCAAAATCGTCAGTCATTTTCTGTACCTTCAGCCTCCCAATCTAAACCCCGCCATTGCTTATCTTTCCTTTCTTCCAAAGTATATATGCCCCTTTATCCAAAATCAATGAATAAGTAGTGCATTGCCTTTAACTAGAAATTAATTTGTCGCCCGGCTCGTGCAAACCACCACATACTTGCGACTCCTCGCAGATGTCTGCGCGGCATTACTTACCCCTTCGCTAGCAAATTTCTCCAAAATAGCTAATTCTACAAATGCCACAAATATTTTTATTTGACATAAGTGCATATTTTAACGAGATCTACATTGCTCGTGTAGTAATTTTTACTTTTTTTACTGAGTATAGTAAGTAGAAGTATTGTTTTCCACCCAAAAATTCGACACAGAAATACCACCGAATAAACATGTTTTGAGGTGCCCTGAATCCAAATAAAGCATTTTGGAAACATGTCTGTGTATGTGTGTGTGAGTATGTGTCTGGGAACAGCATAACTCAAAAATTAAAAGTCAGATAAATACCAAACTTAGTATTTGAGTTTTGTGTCTTCTAAGGATGCGACACGAAGATTTTCAAGAAAATCCCCCACCCTCAATTACCCCTTACATTGAACATTTTTCTAAAACTTTAATTTTCTCAAAAATGGCTCTAACGATTTTGATTAAAATAGCATATATTTAAGATATTTTCATGAAAAATGTATACCTTTAATTATTTGGGAATGTCTCCAAAAGTCCTCTTCATTCTGAATGACTTTTGCATATCTGATACACCGTAAGAGATAGACAAAATTTTACTGCACAAAAATGTAGATTTCGTTAAAACCTACAATTTATATAATGTACAATTTTTTTGTGGAGTGAAGCATTCCGAGATATTCCTTGTTATTTGTTTGAATTTTCCAATACCTATACTTTTTCTCAAACGTGAATTCGTTATTCGTTTTTTTTATGTCCTGGACATGCAAAGAGAATGGAATGCTCCACATACAACCAGCGCTTAAAAGATTTGACTATTGCTTAAAGCCTACTTAGCACCTACAAGAAAATTAGCAATAAGATAGTTTCTGCAAATGTTTATCTTGATTAACATGAAGTAGATGGAGAATAAGCGTTTGTAAAAATTGTTTGTACAAGAGTAGGGAAAATCATGTGAGTGCAACGCACCAGACCTTTTTTTTCTTTTACTGTTTATCACGTACACAAAATTTACCAGGATATTTTGAGAAAATTCAAGATGTTAATTTTATTCGCAAGGACAATATTTTCAACATACGACACTTTAATCAACATCATTACAACCGTCTTGGTAAAATAACTGAAAGCTTTCCATAAAGGGTAAATTGGAGTAAGAGTAACTTCGTCAAAATCTTCGTATGGAATACTTAAGAGGTGCTAGACTTAAATCCGATGTTTAGTTTTTTAATTATATTGTTCACAGATACTTGATGTATTTTGAACACGGTTTTATGGATTCAGGAAGCCTCAAAATGTATATTGCCATTGAATCGTGATATCGAACTTCATGTGTATTCAACTTCCCGATAGGTAAATGGTAGTGGATATAACTCGCTCGGTGTTTTCGTGTACTATTTTCTCTTCTAGATGAATACCGAACACACGTCTGACCTCGAGGGTCAAAACAAGTGTTCCAAATATTGAGGTATTCAGGAAATATCAAGTTATATTTAAAGGAACTTTATCCCTGCAATTTTACTAAATTCATTTCCACCCTCTTGGTTTAAGTTTTCTCTTGCGGATTTCGGACATTCAGTTGGCTAGGCGAAATCCGACAGTGTGAATGTAAGCTAATTAGTCGAGGGAGGGAAGAGAATCACAATAATTAGTGACGTCAGCTCCAATACCTGCCTGCAGTGACAGCTCTTCACTGCCGTAGGTATTACCTACAGTTCCCCAGCACCGACCGAATACAAGGAAAATGTCTCCCTCCGATCTTTACCGTTAATACGTAAAATTTCCCTCATCACTCTCCACTTAGTCGACATAATCATCTTCCTCTTCATCATCTCTTTCTCCAGAAGGATCAAAATGGCTGCAGTCATTAACCACAATAAGTCCCTGGCACATGCGTGACAGGCCGCAGCTGTGCACACAGCTTGAGATTTTCATCTACATCCTCAGGGTCTTCTCCTGAACCAAGGTTTATTTCTTTGGTTATGTTCTGATGACAGCGACTGTGCTACTACCGAAATACATTTTGAAATCATTAGGAAGGAAACAATCTAAGGATTTCTAATTCATTGGTCTTCTATCGTCAAATTTAGCATTTTGCAGCCCTACTATGGTGGAAAGTTAAATATTTGTTGCACGTGACATAATTTACTTCTTTTTTGCACAATAATGTGGTTTTAGTTTTCTATATGATATTTAACAGAAGTAAATTTGGTATTCCAACAAATGAATTTGTTTCTATGGAAACCCATATCCACCAACATAAACTTGGTGGCTGTAATAACATACTATACACAGGTGGTATAGTGGTTACCATGTTAGCCTCTAGTTCCCGAGGTCGCAGGTTCAAATTCGGCGGAGGGCGATGGAGCTTTTCGGGCGTAAAAATCCTTAGCATGGCTTCCTTCGGAAGGTAAGTAAAGCTGGTGGTCCCGTGTGCAAGATTTACGACACGTAAAAGAACCTCAAGCCTGATAGAAGCCTCTGAGCAATACTACCGGTCTTTCTCGCGTAATGTAGAATGGAACGTTAAGAATCACAGCAGTTAAAGAGCGTCCGTAAATAAAAACTCAATCTAATTTATACAGTATACACTACGGCGGGAAGTAAAATAGACTTGAAGGCTTAGTTTACATAAGGAGTAATAACACATTACAGTGAAATGTGTTACTACCTCAAGCAGAATAACTTATAACAGTACAACATTATTGTAAACTAATAAACTGTAATTAAAGGTGAACATTCTACATTTTTCAGACATCAATGACGCGCACCCAATTTTCTATGCCTCTTCAATAACTAATCCTCATAATCCACGACTGCGAGTTCTTCTTCTGAAATACTGAATCGTATTATCGTCCATATTAGTTTCAAACTAACCAATTTGAAACACGGCATCAACCATCAAACAATTGACTCAAAGCCTACTAAATTATAGTATCTTACTAAACCATCGTATTAATTATGTTAAATTATCAACACTGCATTACGAAGTCCAAGGTGATAGTGGGAAAGTTGCTTAGAAACTGTTTTTCTTATTAATAATTAATTCCCAATAATAAAATATAGATCTTGCAAAAACTACTGTGCAAAACATGTATAACAGGATCTCGGAAATAGAAAGAAACTCGTACTTCGTCTCGTCGTTTCAAACTATTCCTGGATTCTGTAATAATAATGTATTTCCTAGAATCATATCGCAATATACGATTTCGGGACTTGCATATTTCTTTATTAACACACTGTAACAATTTAAATATACTTCTATTTTTCCATTCTTGGTTTAGTTTAGGCTAAGCTACTAAGCTACGCCTGTGGCCCACATTCGGGAGGTCCTGGGTTCGATGCCCGGCGACCTCCCACTCTGATCCATGGATCTTTCGTGGTTTTACCGGGGTCGACAGGCGAATGCTGGGCAAGTTTCCTCTCTGCCACGATTTTATTTCCATCATCTGCATTCATTCTATTTCCTTCTCATCTTTCAAGTGTGCTTCTAGGTTTCGTGGTGCATGGCGGTGCCGGACAGATGGTGCGGGTGCTTGCTCACTGGAAAGAATATTCCCCGAGGACAGTGGAGGGCTGCTCGACTGGTGGGAGGTTCTTCGCCCGCTCCGGCAGGGAACGGGTCTGCGAGTTTGGAAACGTTATGTACTGTGGTCTGTCTGCTACAGGGCTTTAGTATTCTGTGTGGTTCCTTCACTTCATTGCTTCCTTCTGCTCGGTGGTAGGTACAACAGACCTATGTAGATCGAGGTGCACGAAGTGTCCCTCTCAATTCAACTACCTTTAGCTTCACCTTTGCCTTTAAGCTAAGCCTGTTCCGGTCTCACATTGTTCCATTTTTTGGGATCATCTATATAGCGTGGTCCTTTTGCTTGTTTCGAGATTTTGCTCTCTGGCATTCTTTATGGGTGTTTTGATTTTCTCTCTACGTGTTAAGCTTTGTGTATCTAGGATCTATTAGTCGTAGCTCTGTCATCGATGTATTTCTAATTCGATCCATTTTTGTGCAATCCTTAGCAATTTCGAGAAATGTCAATTTTGTAATTGTTTTACCGAGTGTTTTGCGTATGGTAGTCTCCATATTTCGGTGCCATACAGCAGTCCCATAGAACCTGAGCTGTTTTCTGTCCTGGTTTTTCCTTTATAATTCTGAAACCTGAAGTAGAAGGTTTATTGTGTTATTTGCCCCACGTTTTGGGAGACAATTTGAAGTTGTTAATTTTGTTGTATTTACGTTGTTCTTTGCCCCACGCTTTGGGCGTCAATTTGAAGTAGGATGTTGCTTCACGTATGGAAACCAATTTGAAGTAGGGGTTGTATTGTAGTTCAACTGTTGGGGAGCCGAACTTGAAATAGTTGCAACCGTACGTATGGTAAAAAGTTTCCGGTAGCCTTCGCCCCAAATGTACTTTCCGGTGGCCTTTGCCATAAAAGATGTTTAAAAAAATATTAACTTTGTAATTTCTTTAAATATTATATATTCATGTTTGCCTCGGCTGCGTCAGTATTATTTTTAGAGACATGAATTTCTTAACAGGGCTGAAAAATGTAGGCTTACACAGATTATAATTTTAATTCATTCCTTTTTTATTAATTCTCGACACGATTTTAATAACACTTCACTGATATAGAGAGAGCTGTGAGATTTTTTTTTATCACTTGCACTTTTTAACACGTAAGCTATTTTTGTGTCACACAAAATACATATTAAATTTTTCGAGGACACACCTCGCGTCCGATTAGAAACACTATCTAAAACAAACGCGTCCAGTTATGAGCAGTGTCTACAAGCAACTGACTTCTAGATTTGTAAATTTTGCTATATTTCAGTTTCTGATTGGCTAATCCTACTCCAATAGAATACCTTCATTTAACTAAAGCTTTTTCTGGTTGTTGTTTGGCTATTTATAAACTGTCACAAAAATTACATTATTGCTTCCAAGAATCACAAGTAGTATTGTTAAACTTTCAAATTCAGTATTGCCTCAAGGTTACCTCATTGTTACCTCATTGTTAGCAACTTTTAACCTATTATTCTCACAGCTCCTACATTATTAAATTACGTAATATATTCACATAACATTATTGAACATGCATGCAATAATAGAATCATTTACAATGACCGTAATATACACTTTTTATATCTTGTTACATACACATATTGCTTTAAGCGGGCTGTTATTGAATTTATATATTATATAATTAGACTGAAATCATTTAAGTGTTAAAAATACTGCCTCAAATCACTACTCATTGTTTACGCCAT